>JAGTTD010000010.1:20623238-21890738 GCA_018398585.1 Simmondsia chinensis
ACTACTATGTCCTCTAGAATGATACCAAGAAAGCCTTCAAGAAGGAAAAAAGCATTGTAATAGATGTTCTAACAATAGGTGAGTGCTGTCATAATAGGGCAGTCATACCTAAAAGCAATCTTAGAGAGCCTAATAGCCTCAGAAATGCGAAAGTTCTTCAATTTCTCTCCATGGGTAAGGATCAATTGGTCCACCCATTGGGCAATACCCTTTGGTTAGGAACGTCCATCCTTTAAAGGGAGCCACTTCTTTACAAAAGCTCATTCCACCCCAAGATTAACCTACAAAAGCTGTACGGAGTATAGGAGATTCATCAATATCTAGAAATAGGCCGTCAAGGCTAGGGACATCATAAGAAGGGTTAAAAATGGTACCTAGAGCACAGGGTTCAAAGATTGAAGAAGGATCATTTACTAACATGCAAGAAAATCCTCCTCGATGTCACCAAGATTAATAAGGCTTTAAAGCCTATCAGAGACCATTGAAACGTCTAATTGAACCAAACGTTTCAACTTCTTGATAAGGCTATCACCCTGAGGGATGGGAGCAAATAAAGTTGAAGAGATTTGAGCCATCATTGTTTTGTTTGAAGAAATGTAGAAGAACAAGGAACATATGAGCAATGAAAAACAAAGGTTCAACAACAAAGAGCAAGTGTTTTTAACCACTAGATCACAGCAAAAAGAGAGCACGGAGTAAAAAAAGTAAAGATTCGATGCCCTCATTGTCATATTTATAGACATGCCGGCAAGAAAGTCAGAGGTCAAAAAGTGTTCTCTCGAGCTCCCTGTAGTAGTTAAAGGATCAAATCAGGCAACTTTTCTACCAGTTGTAAATTTAAATTTACCAATAGCTAAAGGGGGGGGGCGGGGCGGGGCGGGGCGGGGCGGGGGCGCGGGGGGGGGGGGGGGGGGGGGGGGGGGGGGGGGGGGGGGGGGGGGGGGGGGGGGGAGCATTTGTTTACACCCTAAATTCAAGAGAGTTGGGACGAGGCCATTTTGGACAAAGTGTCACATGCTTACCACGTGAGGTCCTCCAAGAGGTCCCATCACTCGTTCAGAAGAAGTGGCATTGCTAAGATTCTATTGAGGTCCCAGAACATTCAGCTGGCCTAGGAGGCCTACAGCTTCTTTTTGAAGAACTCAAAGCACCTAAGGAATTCCAAAGTCAGTAGGCTTAAGAAACTTCTCTCAAGGAACAACACACATCTTAGGGCTCTAGAGTTGGAGCTCGAGCAAGCCACTTGGGTGGATCATTCTACTTCGTTGAGATGAATGGAGGACTTATGCGGCTCAAGCTCTACCTCAATATGAGGTTTCAGCCTTTGACCATTAACTTTAAATGTGCCCGTCTTCTCATATTGAATCTCGACTATGCCATATGGAAAGATACGAATTATAATGAAGGGTCCTGACCATCTGGAGTGCAATTTCACCAGGAAAAGTTGTAATCGAGAGTTAAACCTTTTGCCCGATTATGAATTCTCTGTTCAAAATGTGCTTGTCATGCCATCTTTTAGTTCGATCCTTGTAAATTTGAGCATTTTCAAAGGCTTCATTCCTGAACTCATCCATTTCATTGATTTGCAGTGACCTCTTCTATCCTGCAGCTTCTAAGTTAAAATTCAATGTTTTTATGGCCTAGCATGCTTTATGCTCCAATTTTACTAGTAAATTGCCATAAACTAGTCGATATGGATACATTCCAACTGGTGTTATGAATGCTGTTCTATATGCGCTAAGTGCGTTATCTAACTTTTTCGACCAATCTTTTCTACAAGCACTAACAGTTTTTTCAAGAATAGTTTTCAATTCTGGATTTCAAATTTCACCTTGACCACTTGTTTGAGGATGGTATGGGGCACCCACATGGTGTGTGATTCCATACATACTCAATAAAGCTTTAAGTTGATGGTCAAAAAAATGTTTTTCGCCATCACTTATAATTGCTCTAGGAGTTCCAAATCGAGAAAAGATGTTCTTTCTTACAAAGTTGACCACAACTCTTGCATCATTGGTTGGAAAAGTAGCTGCTTCAACCTACTTTGATACATAATCTACAGCAGCCAAAATAAATATGTTAGAAAATGATGAAGGAAAAGGACCTATGAAATCAATTCCCCAAACGTCAAATAATTCAACAACTAAAGTGTTATTTAGGGACATTCCATGTCTCCTGGAAATATTTCCCGTTCTTTGACACCGATCACATTTACTAACAAATTTAAAATTGCCTTTAAAAAGTGCTGGCAAATAAAATCCTGATTCTAAAACCTTAGCTGCAATCTTCGTTCCATCACAATGGCCACCAGTTTTCAAGGAAAGGCAATGTCACAGAATGTCTTCCATTTCTTTTTAGATGCATGCCTCCTAATGATTTGGTCCACATAATGCTTATATAAGAATGGTTCTTCCCAAAAACAGTGCTTTAAATCAACAAAGAACTTCTTATTTTTTTTGTATGTCATGTCCTTGTGCAGTTCCTGTGCAACCAAGTAGTTGACAACGTCAGCAAACTATGGATAATTAGAATTTTCTCCTACCAACATAAGACTTTCATTCAGGAATTTTTCATTGATAGAGGGACTTTTTCGCTCTTGTTCAAGGCTTGATAAATGATCCGCCACAACATTCTATGTTCCCTTTTTCTCTCAGATTTCTAAATCAAATTCTTGAAGCAATAAAATTCATCTTTTCAATCTTGGTTTTGCATCCTATTTTACAAAGAGGTATTTAAGAACAGAGTGACCAATATGAACAATTACCTTAGAATTTAGGAAGTAAGAACGAAAATTTTCAAATGCAAATACAACAGCTAGTAATTCCTTCTCGGCGGTAGCATAGTTAACTTGTGAATTCGTTAAAGTCTTACCAGCATAGTAAATTACATGAAAATTTTTGCTCCTTCTTTGCCCTAGCATGGCCCCTGTTGCATAGTCACTAGCATCACACATAAGTTCAAAGTGTAATGTCCAATCCGGTGCTACGATTATTGGTGTTGATACTAATTCTTTCTTTAAAGTTTCAAAAGCATGCATACAGTTACTATCAAAGTTAAAAGGGACATCCTTTATCAATAAATTGTAGAGAGGATTAATGATCTTAAAGAAATCCTTAATAAACCTTCTATAGAAGCCTGCATGACCCAAGAAACTTCAAATGCCCTTAACAATAGTAGTGGGCGATAATCGCTCTATCACTTCAATTTTTGATTTGTCAACCTCATATGCCCTAACACAATCCCTTCCTGTACCATAATGTGACATTTCTTCCAATTCAAAACAGGGTTAGCGTCAGTGCATCTTTGTAAAACCATAGAGATGTTAGCTAAACAGTCATCAAATGAGGCACCAAAAACTGAAAAATCATCCATAAATACCTCTATGAACTTTACCAACATGTCACTAAAGTTTTCCATCGTACACCATTGAAATGTGGCAAGAGCATTGCATAATCCAAAAGACATTCTCCTACAGGAAAAGGTACCATACAGACAAGTAAAAGTGGTATTTTCCTGATCTACTGGTGCTATGACAACTTAGTTGTATCCTAAATAACCATCAAGGAAGCAGTGATACAGATGGCCAGCAAGTTTTTCTAACAATTGATCAATGAATGGTAAGGAAAAATGGTCTTTTCGGGTGGCATCATTAAGTTTTTCATAATCCATGCATACCCTCTACCCTGTGACGGTCCTAGTAGGGATAAGCTCATTATTCTCAGTTTCTGCAACGGTTACCCCCCTTCTTTGGAATTACTTGCACTGGAGTTACCTATGGACTATCAGATAAGAGATAAATGATCCTGGCATCTAATAACTTGACAACTTTTTTCCTTACCACCTCCTTCATAGCAGTGTTTAATCAACGTTGTGGCTACATGGTAGGCTTGAAGATATCTTCCATGAGAATCTTATGCATGCATAAGGAAGGGCTGATTCCCTTAATGTCTGAAAGGGTCCATCCGATGGCTGATTTATGCTACCTTAGAACTCTAAGCAACCTTGCCTATTCGACATTACTCAAAGAAGCATTAATAATAATAGGATAAGTGTTAGAATTACAAAGATAAGCATACTTGAGATGAGATGGTAGTGGCTTGAGCTCAAGATTTGGAGGCTCATTTTCTCTTATTCTTTGTCATGTTTCAATTGCTTTTATGTCCTCCACTCTTGCTTCATGGTTTGAATCGAAAGGTTCACAATCCTCCAGGTATTGAGCACATTCCCTTATCAATTCGTTCTTAGTGTCTAAGGTCCCTGACTTTGTTAGACACGCCTCAAGTGGTAACTTAGGGAATGTGTCCCTAAACTTCTTAGCTACCAAACTGCCTACAATATCAACCTCGAAACAAGAATCCAAGTTAGTGTAAAATTTCATAGCATTAAAAACATTGAAGGTTACCTGTTCATTTGCACTCTTAAAATGAGTTTCCCTCATTGTAAATTTATCGAGGCCCTTCCAGTAGCGAGGAAGGGTCGTATAAGAATAAGAGGTATCTCTCAATCCTCTTCCATGTCAAGTACTTTGAAATTGGGTGGGAAGATGAATTTGTCAGCCTTCACTAAGACGTCTTCAACCACACCTCTTAGATACATGATCGACCTGTCCGCTAGTTAGAAAGATAATATAGTTGGTGTCACCTCTCCTAAGCCAAGTTTCTTGAACACAGAGAGAGGCATTAAATTAATACCTGCACTTAAATCACATAAAACTTTATCAAAGCTAATGGTGTCAATGATGTAAGGTCTAGTGAAACTCCCTAGATCTTTAGCCTTGGGAGGTAGCTTCTTTTAGAGTATGGCACTGCATTCTTCAGTTAGTGCCACTATTTCGAATTCTTCCCACTTCCTTTTGTTAGATAAGATTTCCTTCATAAATTTTGCATATTTGGGCATTTGCTCTAACATATCAGCAAAAGGGACATCAATATGTAATTTTTTTGAAAACTTCTAAAAATTTAGCAAATTGTACGTCCACTTTTGTCTTTTTTAATCATTGAGGGAACGGGACCTTCGGTTTGTAGGGTTGAGGTTCCGCCCTTTTTTGTTCATCTTTGTTTTGGATTTTTGTCCCTTCCCCAATTTCGGTTTCATGGTTCGTGTTGTGGACATGTCGATTAAGGGTCATTTGTTTTGTGCGGTCTTGGTTACCTAAGGTAGTTCATTCAGAGTTTTTCCACTTCTTAATTCAATTGCTTGGACGTGCTCTCGTGGGCTTGTGATTGTGTTACTAGGCAAGGAACCTTGAGACCTTTCAGAGAGTTGTTTTGAAATTTTTCTGACTTGGTGTCTCGGGGTTTCTAATCGAAGCTTCTTGACTTTGACTACTACATAATAGGGGTACAGCAACGGTTCAAAAATGTTAATGTAGACTGAAAACCATTGTTGTAGGTCTACAGCAACGGTTTTCGAACCGTTTAATATGCCGCCGTCGTCGTAGCCTATGGCAACGGTTTTTAAGACAACAGCAATGGATTACGAACCGTTACAGTATAGCTATCCATAGCAACGGTTTTTGACTTCCATATGACAACGGTTATATTTATTTAAGGCAACAATTTTCTTTTTAATAAAAATGCCTATAGCAATGGTATTTTATGATATGACATCAGTTTTTAGGTACCTGTTGTAGTGGTTTTTTGTATAATGGCAACAATTGTTATGGTTAGTTATGTTTGTTGCAATAGTTTTATCATAGACTATAGCAGGTTTGGATACCTTTTTACAACAGTTTTTTTTTCCCTATGGCAATGCTTTTTTCCTATTAAACATAACAGTTTGAGAAATCTATTACAACGATTTTTTTCCTTATAGCAATGGCTTCTCAGCAAATAAGCTAACGATTTGGGAAACCTATTGCAACAGCTTATTACCTATAAGAACTGTTCGATATACATTTATAATAGTGCATTGCAATAAAATTCATGGTACAGTACATCTGTTTCAAACAACGAATATGGCAAGCTTGATTTTTCAAATACGAAATATCCAACTTCATTTATTGACAACAAGATTACTACGTACCAATTGTCAACAAAATAACATTCATCAAGTCCAACACAAAGCCAAACACACTCCATTTTTACTCACAGAATAGTCTAACACAAAATATGACAACCTAGCAAAGCAAAAAAAAGCCTAACATACTCTATGGTTACTTACAAAAGTACTAACGATCTAATTTTTTAGGTTAACTACACAATAGTCAAAAAACATCATCTTCATCGTCACCTTCATCATCGTCATCTACTTGCCATGAAAAACATTAAATCATGAGCACAAAAAGCTAAAAGAAACATTTAATAAATGATATATTTCGTCTTTACATTGACAATAAGATAATATTCACCAATAAAGTCCAACACAAAACCCAAAATCAACCTAATTTTTTTTTTTTTTTTTTTTGGTTTCAGATCGACACAAAAACAACTAAAAAGCAAAAAAAGTGACACTTTCATTCATTAAACTGAAAGAAACACATGAAAACCTCATAGAAATTCAATCAATCCCTTGCCTATGAACATCAGATACAAAAAAACGATTTCAATCCCCAAAAATATCAAAATTTTAAACCATTTTCTTTGCTTTACTATCACTTACAACACATTACAAGCAGATTAAGTAAGAGAAAACCATAATTAAATTACAATCAACAAACAAAAAACCATACTTAATTTAATCAAAATTCACTTCAATTCTCAATCAAAATGTGCAAAAATAAATGGAAAAAATTAGTGCATTCAAAGCTCACCATTGCTAAGCGTTCCAATTAACAAATGTATGCACCTCATAAAATATGGGGCCCCCAAGTATTTACTACCAACCCTACAACAGTTTGTCTCCTCAACTGCCAATGCAACCGCTATCACTGACTTCATCTACCAAAAACTACTACTACCACCAACCCTAATTCCCCTCCCTTCACATTAATGCCCAAGGATACCATGAGACCTTCAACGCATGCAATAAAAAGGAAACCAAACACAAAAGGTACTTCAAAACTTATCAAATGTATACAATGTTAACTCCCCTTCCCTCCCCTCACATCAAAGCATTTACTAACAAATGTTTTAAAGGGCCCCCAACCTGAGAAGAAAAAGAGGCAAATAGGCATACAAGTATGAGGCATAAAGGATTAAAGCATAAAATCATAAGAGCATAAGAGCATAACAGCAAAAGCAGTAAGAACAAGAGCAAGAATAGCAGCCCAACACAGGCATAAAACAAGCAGGAAGCAGCAATAGGCAGTGGGCGGTACGACAGCAAACGTTTTGCATAAGGCACAATAAAAAAGAAAAAGAAACAACAATTAATGGCATAACCAGAACAGCCTCATACCTCCATTTACTTGTCCTTTACCTAGTGGGGGCAAGCATGGATTACTCAAAATTATGATGGGAAGCATATATGCAAACAACTATTGCTCAATAGTATGCCATATAATAGTATGCTTTCAGAATTTGTGGCATAGGCACCCTCTTTCCTTGACTTCAATGACCAATTATCTGGTCTTTTCTACACACCACCTAAAATCCAACCTTTAAGTTCTCCTGTAAATGTATTGTCTCATTTTCAAACTCACTCTGTGCTCATGGTTGATCCTTAGAGTTCTACAATAACTCTCACTGATACGAAGGACAAGGAACTCAAGGATACTATCAAGTAGTCAACTAGTCTGTTTATTGCATACATGTTGGATTACTAGCATGAATTGATGACGGTTTTCTTTTTCAAAAAAAGTGGAATGTTTTGAGCAGATGTATTAGCAAGTAGTATTGATCTTTGGCATCACCGCACCATGCTAGAATGGATACACAGTGTGGCGTACATAAGTCATATGTTAAATGTGATAGGAACAGTGTCTTGAAATTCAGATTTATTCTGGATATATTATTTTAATTAATAAATAAAATTGAAGTTTCAGTCATTTCCTAGTTAAATTTGGGTATTTCAGCATTTATACTACATGTGATTTTCTTTCAAGAGGCATCCATGAGATGGGTGTAGTCCTCAGGCTACAATTTACATGTTTGTCCTAAGTGGTTTATGAGACTAAGCTACAGATAGACTTGGAACAAATGATATGGATTGTTGTTTGAAAGACTCGTAGTCGAAGACAAGTCTGGACCACTTGTATGTTAAAACTATGATGAGACACTTTAGATGGCTTGTCTTGGTCATGTGGATGGAGACCCAAAAGTGTTAAGTTAGTGTGTTTGACACACTGAGTTGGACCATGTGGGTTAGTTATTTCTAGACTACTATCAGAGATAAGTGATTCGCATTCTACTGTTTGAACGACGACTCTAAATCCTGAGGGTATTCTGGACTTGTGCATGGAGCGTTAGTTACTTTGGTGTACTATAAGTAAGGTCTAAAACGAATGACTGAAATCCCACGTACACTGGGTAGCGGCATGAAGTGTGACAAGGATCAGGTATTCAATAGGGAATCTACAGTCTTTTATGAGATACAGATGTCCCCTTAGTTGATTCGCTAATGTTTGAATGATTCGGAAACTTTGGCCAAAGTGTTTCAAGAGTTTGACATTTGGAATTTATACTGTAAATGTGTTCAAGTATAAATGAATTATTCAGTGAAGGACGAGTCGGTAACTAATGGAGAAGTTGTGAGAAGGATAATGGTAGTAGTTATATTTATCCTTTGTCATGGACATCTAGTAGAGGGGTTGTTGTCATCAATACAGTATATTAGGGAGATATTGAATAAATAATTTAAGTCTGAAGTGCAGTGAGATTTATTTAGTGGAATTAAGTCTCATTAAATGGTAATTAAATTAATATCATGAGATAATTTAATTTAACCCATTTGGAGCTAGATTTAAATTATCCCCGGGGTCCCTACGCAAGCCTCTGCATTTTATTGCCATTGGAAAAATATTAAAGAATTCATGAGATGAATTATTTATCCATACGTTGGGTAAATTAATTTTGCCAAACATTATTCATGAGATGAATTAAAGTAAAAAATTATAAAATAAAATAATTTTGAAAATTAAAATTCATAAGATGAATTTTTACGTGTGAGAAACAAAAGAAAAATCGCATTTTAGAAGCCTGCACAGTGCTATTCGAGTGTATCGGATACAATGATCCAGCGCGCGACCCGTGTCGCGCCTTGGGACGCCCACAACGGCGATCCGCATGCCCAGGCTGGGGTGAATCGCGCGCTGACATGTGGCGTGCGATGACAGGACCGCAGAGGCGGTTGTAGTGTTACTAAACGCGACGTTTTGAGCTTAGTTTAAGTGAAACGCTGCGTTTTGATGTTAACTATGCAATCCTTTTTTGATTTTAATTAGATTTTCTTGCTCCATAATATTTCTATAAATAGAGGGGCTTATTATGAGGTTTGGCATTCGAGTTTAAAACAATTCTTTAGGGTTTCTGAAATTGTTTCAGAGATTCAGTTTAATATTTTTCGGAGCCCACCAACCTGGCAGTTCGAGGTTATTGCGTAGAAGGTCTCGGGGTCTCAGTTTTGAAGAATATTATTCTTTTTGGTTTTTCTTTTTATTAGAGCAATTTCAGGTATGTCTTTTCTTTCCTTCTTCTTTTAGTTTCGCTTTTCTATTTATTTACAGTATTAGTTATTATACCTGTTTAAGTTTATGTATTGGTATGAATGTATTAGAGTAAAAGGCCTGTAGATCTAAATTAAGAATTTAGATCTAATGATTTAAATTTTGAATTTAAGTCAGTAGATTTAAAATTAGGAATTTTAAATCAACCTTAGGTTTAGAGCTATGAATTCTAAACCTGTTCCGCTGCGTAATCTTTAGGGAGAATTTATGAAATTCATCCCAACAACTGGTATTAGGGCAAACGGTTTATAGACATAAATCTATTCCCGGGAACTCTCGCACGTGAGGTGTCACAAAGCGTGACTCTCCGACCGGGGGCTTAGGTAAAGAGAAGAGTCTCCTACTCTAAGTGCTCTAATAGGTGCCTATTGGTGTGACCATAGTTGAGAACTGTGAACCCAATAGTCGGTATCAGAGTTTATTTTTCAACAAAATTTTAATGCTTTTCCCCATAATTGGTATCAGAGTTAGCCTCTTATTACATTAATAATATGCATGACGGTTTGATTTAAATTGTTTAATTTGTGATTCAGATCGAAATAAATAGATTTGTGATTTAATAAAATAGAGATTTTATTAAGAAAGGAAAGTAAGTTTAATTTGACGGTTTGATTTAAATTGTTTAAATCAATACAGAATTAACAGTTAATTCACATTGCTATTTATTTGTGATTTAAATTGTTTGAATCATTAAAGTAGCTAATTGTTAATAAGATTGTTTTAAAGTATCAATTTAAATTGTTTAAATCGGTTAAAAGAGTTAATAGTTAACTAGGTTGTTTATAGTGACGATTTAATTTGTTTGAATTGTTAATGAATTAATTGTTAATTCGGAACAACCCCTAAATTTACGATTGTGTTGTTCGTATAATGAGATTGTACGTTCTTAGTAATGATTAACAAAAAAGGATAAATTTGATCTAATAGGATTAGATTCAAATATTTTTATAAATTTGGATAAAGTTGATCTAATGATATTAGATTTAATTATTTTATACAAAATTGGATAAAATTGATTTAATGAGATTAAATTCAATTTATGTTAAAATTATAAAAAAATAAATTTCTGACGCATTTTGTCAGCGTCAAGCTGACGCTGACATCAGCAACAGTAAAAAAAATTTATTTTTTATTTTTTTATTTTGGGACGTAAAGACGTCAAGACTGATTTACTTAATAATTAAGTTAATTGTTTTATTAACTAATTTCTTTTTTAGAATGAGATTCTAAATTAATTAATGAGATAATTTAAGGTATAAATTAGTGTATTTTAAATAAAAGTTATTTAAAATTATTTTAGAATAAGATTCTAAAATAGACTATAAGATAGTCTAAGTTAACTTTATTTTTTAAAATAAAAGTTAAATTTTGTTAATTAAATTTTAGAATAAGATTCTAAACTAGGCTATTGGATAGTCTAAGCTTGTTTAACTTTAGAATAAGATTCTAAAATAGACTATGGGATAGTCTAAACACAAATTGCTACTGTTTTTAAAATTACTTTAATTTGATTTTGGAATTAGATTATGAAAAGTAGATTATGTAATGATCTATATTAAATGTTGGTATTGTTTAATTAAAAATTAATTAATTAATTTTATTGATTGGTTTTTATTGATTGGTTTTAGAATGAGATTTCTAATGCAAGATTATAAGATAATCTATGCTTGAAAATGATAGTGTTTTTGAATAAATTAATTAGTTAATTTTGTTTAATTTTAGAATGAGATTCTAAAGGGGATTATGAGATAATCCAAGTAGCAAATGCAAGTTAATTAAAAACCACTAGTTACAAAAATCAAGTGGGAGCGAGTTTTCAATTGTTGTAACCTCATGGTCTCCATTACCGGTGTAGCAGTATAGTAGATAGATAGACCTCCCCACGAGGGATGTCAGTTTGCAGATTACAGGGTTAGACTTCTTCAGGATAAACCAGAGTGCAAAGAAGCGATGCGACCACGCTGCCGTGGAGTATTTCGTGTATTTGTATGGAGGTTTAGGTAATGGTTTACACTTGACTAGCGTGATGCATTACCCTCCCCGAGGAGCTCTGTTGTGTCATGTTAGAGACTAAGGTAAAGTGGTGAGTTAATCATGTTTAGTAAGAGTTACAAGAAAAACAGGTTAATTAAGAATAGTTCTCACCTGAACTAGCTTTGTGCGACCCCGCTGCCGGGGAGTAAGGAGTGGTGTGTTTGGGTCATCATTGTATGCATGATAGTACAGTTTGGTGGATATCTGACTTATTGTGTATGCTAAATTGAAAGAATATATATATCACTGTATTATACATGACTCTTGTTAGACAATTACACATATGTTTGCATTTGCAATATTTTATATGGATAGGGCTGGCGAACTTTGCTTATTTTTTAAATACATAATGTACTCACTGAACCAAATTACTTTGCCTTGAAAAACAAGTTAGACTTGATTATTACTCGCAAGGGACCTACTAGTAAGAAAGGAAAGGGCAAGGTTGTTATTGTAGCAACCAAGTCCATAAGGAAGTCAACAAAAGAAAAGTGTTTCTTTCGCAAGAAAACTAGGCCACTGGAAAAGAAACTACACTAAGTATATAGCTACTCTTCCCACTAAGACTGCTAAGCCAACTGGTGAATGTATGTTGATATCTCACTGATTTGAGTCTTATGTAGTTGTGAGTTCACCAAGTTCCTGGTGGGTGGACTCAAGATCAACTGACCATAACTGTAATATGTTACAGGAGCTCAGGCAAGCATAAAAGCTACACGATGGGTGTTGTACCTGATGGTCAGGGACAGTACAATAACGGTGGTCTTAATTGTAGTGTTGTACCTGATGGTCAGGGACAGTACAATAACGGTGGTCTTAATTGTAGGAGATGTTAGCTTAGACTTTTGTAATAGAGTTTTGTTTTAAAAAAATTGTTTATTTAAACCTTCTCTGCACAGGAATTTGATTTCTATGTCTTGTTTTGTGAATAATTGTTATTCAATTGATTTTGATAATAGAGATTTTAATATGAGAAATAAATTGTTTATTTGCAAATGTACATGATTCAATTGTTTATTCATGTTATTTCCTTATCAAAACTATGGAAATTGCTTAAATGAATTTAACGTAAGTTCACATGTTCAGTCTTCTAAAAGAAAACACCCTGAATGTGATATTGCCTACATATGGCACAAACGTACAAGGTTGGTGGCTTGCTTGAGCTGATTCACATAGATGTATGTGGACTAACACATGTTCAGGCAAGAGGTGGGTATGAGTACTTATTCACGTTTAGTGATGATTAATCAAGGCATGTATATGTTACCTAATTAAACATTAATCAGACTCTTTTGAAAAGTTCAAAGTGTACAAAGCTGAATTTGAAAAGCAATTAGGTAAACAAGTTAAATCACTTCGATTAGATCGAGGTGGTGAATATTTTTCGGGTTAGTTTTTTGGCTTTCCAAACTAGAAAATGAGATGAGATCTCAGCATTCTGCTCTGGTTACACCACAGCAGAATGGTGTTACAAATAAAAGAAACCAGGACAGTTTTTTCTATAGTTTTTGATTTAAAAGGTCTTTCATAAATACAATGCAAAATACTTAGAGAAGGATTTTGCAAGTAAGCCACAAAACAAAAACAAAACAGTATTAAAGAAAAATGACAATAATTCTGAACAGCTACACACAACTTAAATCATAGTGGGAGCATTAGATGCGCCTACTAATAGGAACAAGAATGTTTCAAGTACACGAAAGCTTAGGTGTAGTGGGAGGATTGTCAGGACACCTGACAGGTTCGTAGCGGGAGCCTTAGTGGTTGATCATGGCATTGAATCTGATCCTTTTAGGCACAATGAAGCAATAAAGTGTTCTAGTTTTGTGCAATCGGTTGCTCAAATCATGCGCGTACAAATTATATTAAGAGAGAGTAGTGACTTTCTCAGTATTGTATGTCAATAATATACTACTCATTGAGAATGATGTAGGGGTGTCATTTGCTGTAAAGACTTGGTTGTCATGATAGCTCAATATGAAAGACATAGGAGAAGCCAGCTCTACTCATAGGATTAAGCTTCTGCGTGGTCGTAAGAGTAGGGTGTTGGGTCTTTCTTTAGCCACTTATATTGACAAGATGTTGTCAAGGTATAGCATGGAGTCTCTATTTCTTTTGAGTAGTGTTCTAGGACACCTTAATAGGAGGAGCAATTGAGAAGTATTCCATATTCTTTGGAAGTGGGAGCCTCAGGTATGCCATGTTGTGCATGAGACTTGATGTCTGCCATGCTATGTGATAGTATGCAGATGTTGGTCTAATCTGGGTCTAATGGACTGGGTGGCCATGAAGTGTTTTCTCTAGTTCTTGAGAAGAACTAGAGATCCAGTGTTGATCTTTCAAGGTGATGAGCTGGTTCTAGTTGGTTATACTAATTTAAGACTTCCAGTCAAATTAATATGATAGACGTTCGACATCTAAGTATGTCTTTACCCTTGGAGTGGGAGCCATTAGTGAAGAATGTCAAGCAGTATTGAATTGCTAACTTCACAATAAAATAATTGTGCTCTCTAAGGGTTAGGCTCAGTAGATTTCTGGTTCAAACTTAAAAAGGGTGAGTATGAACTTTGTCGTAAATTGGATTTAGGACAAGTGGGAGATTGTTAGTAACAGTGTCCTGAAATCCAGATTTGTTATGGATATATTATTTTAATTAATAAATAAAATTGAAGTTCGAGTCATTTCCTAGTTAAATTTGTGTATTTGAGCATTTATACTGCATGTGATTTTCTTTCGAGAGGCATCCATGAGATGAGTGTAGTCCTCAAACTACAATTTATATGTTCTAAGTGGTTTATGAGACTAAGCCACAGATAGACTTGGAATAAATGATATGGATTGTTGTTTGAAAGACTCGTAGTCGAAGACAAGTCTGGACCACTTGTATGTTAAGACTATAACGAGACACTTTAGATGGCTTGTCTTGGTCATGTGGAAGAAGATCCAAAAGTGTTAAGTTAGTGTGTTTGACACATTAAGTTGAACTATGTGGGTTACTTATTTCTAGACTACTATCAGAGCTGAGTGATTCGCATTGTACTGTTTGAACGATGACTCTAAATCCTGAGGGTATTCTGGACTAGTGCATGGAGCATTAGTTACTTTGGTGTACTATAAGTAAGGTCTAAAACGAATGACTGAAATCCCACGTACACTAGGTAGCGGCATGAAGTGTGACAAGGATCAGGTATTCAATAGGGAATCTATAGTCTTTTATGAGATATAGATGTCCCCTTAGTTGATTCGCTAATGTTTGAATGATTCGGAAACTTTGGCCTAAGGGTTCCAAATGTCTGACATTTGGAATTTATACTGTGAATATGTTCAAGTATAGATAAATTATTCAGTGAAGGGCGAGTCGGTAACTAATGGAGAAGCAGTGAGAAGGATAATGGTAGTAGTTATATTTATCCTTTGTCATGGACATCTAGTAGAGGGGTTGTTGTCATCAATACAGTATATTAGGGAGATATCGAATAAATAATTTAAGTCTGGAGTGCAGTGAGATTTATTTAGTGGAATTAAGTCTCATTAAATGGTAATTAAATTAATATCATGAGATTATTTAATTTAACCCGTTTGGAGCTAGATTTAAATTGTCCTCGGGGTCCCTAAGCAAGCCTCTGTATTTTATTGCCATTGGAAAAATATTAAAGAATTCATGAGATGAATTATTTATCCATACGATGGGTAAATTAATTTTGCCAAACATTATTCATGAGATGAATAAAAGTTGAAAATTCTAAAATAAAATAATTTTGAAAATTAAAATTTAGAAGATGAATTTTTGCATGCGAGAAACAAAAAAAAAATAGCGTGTTAAAAGCCTGCACAGTGCGATCCGAGTATATCGGATCCAACGAACTAGCGCGCGACGCCCACAAGGGCGATCCGCATGCCCAGGCGGGGGCAAATCCCGCGCTGACACGTGGCGCGCGATGACAGGCCCGCGAAAGCAATTGCACTGCTACTAAATGCGATGTTTTGAGCTTATTTTAAGTGAAACGCTGCGTTTTGATGTTAACTGTGCAATTCTTTTTCGATTTTAATTAGATTTTCTCGCTCCGGAATATTTCTATAAATAGAGGGGCTTATGATGAGGTTTGGCATTCGAGGTTAAAGTAATTCTTTAGGGTTTCTGAAATTGTTTCGGAGATTTAGTTTAATATTTTTCGGAGCCCACCCTCTGGGCAGTTCGAGGTTATTGCGTAGAAGGTCTCGGGGTCTCGGTTTTGAAGAATATTATTCTTTCTAGTTTTTCTTTTTATTGGAGCAATTTTAGGTATGTTTTTTCTTTCCTTCTTCTTTTAGTTTCGCTTTTCTATTTATTTACAGTATTAGTTATTATACCTGTTTAAGTTTATGTATTGTTATGAATGTAATAGAGTAAAAGGCCTATAGATCTAAATTAAGAATTTAGATCTGATGAGTTAAATTATGAATTTAAGTCAGTAGATTTAAAATTAGGAATTTTAAATCAACCCTAGGTTTAGAGTTATGAATTCTAAACTGTTCCGGTGCGTAATCTTTAGGGAGAATTTTTAAAATTCATCCCAACAACCAGTATTAGGGCAAACAGTTTATAGAGATAAATCTATTCCCGGGAACTCTCGCACGTGAGGTGTCACGAAGCGTGACTCTCCGACCAGGGGCTTAGGTAAAGAGAAGAGTCTCCTACTCTAAGTGCTCTAATAGGTGCCTATTGTTGTGACCATAGTTGAGAACTGTGAACCCAATAGTCGGCATCAGAGTTTATTTTTCAACAAAATTTTAATGCTTTTCCCAACAAAATGCCACACATATTATTTCAGTAACAATAACCAATAAAAAGAACAGACTCAAATATTACAATTCACCTATTATCCGAAATAGAGCTAATATGATAATCATGAGCATGAGCGTATACTCTTCGACTTCTCGCAACAAGTTTATTCTCTCGGGGCTTGTAATCACGGGTAAATGCAGAGTTGCTATATCATCAAAAATATCACAAAATCTCAAGCCACGTGACCCTAAGAGGAGGAGAAGCATAAACATAAATCGAAGAAGCACACCTGATTCTATCGAGAACTTCTAACGCAAGATGAAGAAGCACCATTTTAATTAGGAGCACTACTAGCATCACCAGGTGACTCAACTAATCCTTGCAGCACTTCATGTCCAAGATTACTTTAGCCTGGGACAAGGGCTGCAAGATTTGATATAAGTTCCTTGAAAACTTCTTTTGTAACATCAGCTTTGAGTTCTGCTTTCATAGCATCCATAACGTTATATGGAACTTCTATGTCACCCATTTTTGCCTTTCCTTTCACATCCTTTAGACAAACACCCCTCCCATAAAGGCACAGTCGACCAGGATGTTCATTAGGTATAACCTAGCGAAGGCATCCCTATTCTTGGCGTTTACACCATCCTCCGCAATAATCGTGTCATGTTGTGACTGAACTTCACCCTACATAAGTGTACAAATTAATGAAGAGTCAAACAAAGTAAGTGTTGGGAAAAACATAAAAAATTTAGTTAGAAAATAAACTCTGATGCTGACTATTGGGTTCACAGTTCTCAACTATAGTCACAACAATAGGCACTTATTAGATCACTTAAAGTAGGAGACTCTTCTCTCTACCTAAGCCCCTGGTCAGATTCACTCTTCATGACACCTCACGTGCAAGAGTTCCCAAGAATAAGTTTGTCATTATAAACCTTTTGTCCTAATACCAGTTGTTGGGATGAATTTTAAAAATTCTCTCTAAAGTTTACGTAGCGGAATGGGTATAGAATTCATAACTCTAAACCTAGGGTTGATTTAGAATTCCTAATTTTGAATCTACTGACTTAAATTCATAATTTAAATCAACAGATCTAAATTTTTAATTTAGGTCTACAGGCCTTTTACACTAATACAATCATAACATACATAAACTTAAACAGACATAATAACAAATAATATAAATAGATAAAAAAATGAAACTAAAAGAAGAAGGAAAGAAAAACATAACTGAAATTGCTCCAATAAAAGAAAAAACCAAAAAGAAAATAATATTCTTCAAAATCGAGACCCCGAGACCTTCTACGCAATGACCTCGAACTGGCCGGAGGGTGGGCTCCAAAAAATATTAGACTGAGGAAATAAAAATTTCAAAGGAAATTTTTTCTTTTTAATTAGGTCTCCGAAACAATTTCAGAAACCCTAAAGAAATATTTAAACTTTGATACCAAACCTTGGAATAAGCCTCTCTATCTATAGGAATATATCGGAGCGAAAAACTAACAAAAATTCAATGTGGGATATGTACAAAATAATTGCAGTTTCAATGCAAAATGCAGCATTTCATTCATAAAGCAACTCAAAATGCCGCGTTTCAAAAATGGTCAAAATAGCGTGATTTTTTAATTCAAAACGCATGCCACTTGTCGCACTCCTATTGGTCCAAACCATGGCACGCGGATAACAACCCTAGGCAGCCCAGTGCGTGACACATGTCGCTTGCTGATTGGCTGCTAGCGAAGTACGCAGATAATGAGCTATTTAAATTCGATTTTTTTTTTGTTTTTGCTTTGTTTCCCATATGTAAAAATTCATCTTGTGAACTTTAATTTTCAAAATTATTTTATTTTATAATTTCCAACTTTTATTCATCTCGTGAACAATGTTTGGCAAAATTAATTTACCCATCTTATAGACAAATAATTCATCTCATGAATTCTTTAAAATTTTTTCAATGGCAAGAAAATACAGAGGCTTGCGCAGGGACCTCAGGGACAATTTAAATCTAGCTCCAAATGGGTTAAATTAAATCATCTCATGATATTAATCTAATTACCATTTAATGAGACTTAATTCCACTAAATAAATCTCATTGCACTCCAGACTTATATTATTTATTCGATATCTCCCTAATAGACTGTATTGATGACAACAACCCCTCCACTAGATGTCCATGACAACGGGTAAACATAACCACTACCATTATCCTTCTCACAGCTTCTCCATTAGTTACCGACTCGCTGTTCACTAAATAATTCATTTATAGTTGAACATATTCATAGTATAAATTCCAAATGTCAAACATTTAGAATACTTTGGCCAAAGATTCCAAACTATTCAAATAATTGCGAATCAACTAAGGGGACATCTGTATCTCATAAGAGACCGTAGATTCCCTATTGAATACCTGATCCTTGTCACACTTCACGCCGCTACCCAATATCCGTGGGATTTCAGTCATTCGTTTAGACCTTACTTATAGTACACCAAAGTAACTAACGCTCCATGCACAAGTCCAGAATACCCTCAGGATTTACAGTCGGCGTTCAAACAGTACAACGGGAATCACTCATCCTCGATAGTAGTCTAGAAATACGTAACCCACATGGTCCAACTCAGTGTGTCAAACACACTAATCTAATACTTTTGGATCTCCATCCACATGACCAAGACAAGCCATCTAAAGTGTCACGTTATAGTCTTAACATACAAGTGGTCCAAACTTGTCTTTGACTACGAGTCTTTTAAACAACAATCCATACTATTTGTTCCAAGTCTATCTGTGGCTTAGCCTCATAAACCACTTAGAACAAACATGTAAATTGTAGTCTGAGGACTACACCCATCTCATGGATGTCTCCTAAAAGAAAATCACATGCAGTATAAATACTCACATACACAAATTTAACAATGAAACGACTTGAACTTCTATTTTATTCATTAATTAAAATAATATATCCAGAATAAATCTGGATTTCAGGACACTGTTCCTAAAAATCTCCCACTTGTCCTAAATCCAATTTATGACAAAGTCCAAACTCACCCCTTTTAAGTTTGAGCCAAAATCTACTGAGCCTAACCCTTAGTGAGCACAATTACTCTATTATGAAGTCAGCAATACAATACTGCTTGACATTCCCCTCACTAATGGCTCCCACTCCAAGGGTAAAGACATGCTTAGACGTCGAACGTCTGTTATTTTAATCTGACTGGAAGTTTTAAATCAGTATAGCCAACTGGAACCATCTCATCACCTTGAAATATCTGCATAGGATCTCTAGTTATTCTCAAGAATTAGGGAAAACTCTTTACTGCCAACTAGGCCATTGGACCCAGGTTAGACTAACACCTGGTTACTATATCATAGCATAGCAGACATCAAGTCTCATGCACAACACGGCATACCTAAGGCTCCCACTGCCAAAGCATATGGAATATTCCTCAATTGCTCCTCCTCTTGAGGTGTCCTAGAGCACTACTCAAAAGAGAGAGGGACTCCATGCTATACCTTGACAACGTCTTGTCAATATAAGTGGCTGGAGAGAGATCCAACATCCTACTCTTATGACCTTGCAGAAGCTTAATCTTAAGAGTAGAGCTGCCTTCTCCTATGTCCTTCATGTCGAGCTATCCTAACAACCAAACCTTTACAGCTAATGACACCCCTACATCATTCTCAATGAGTAGTATATCGTTGACATACAACACTAAGAAAGTCATTACTTTCTTTTCATATCATTTGTACATGCATGATTTGAGCAACTGATTACACAAAACTAGAAGACTTAATTGCTTCATTGTGACTAAAAGGATCAGATTCAATGCCACAGTTAACCACTAAGGCTCCCGCTATGAACCTGTCAGGTATCCTGACAATCCTCCCACCACACCTAAGCTTTCGTGTACCTGGAACATTCTCGTTCTTATTAGTAGGTGCATCTAATGCATCCACTATATCTTAAGTTATGACTAGCTATTTAAAACTATTGTCATTTTCCTTTAATACTGTTTTGTTTTTTTGTTTTTATTTTTGCAGCTTACTTATAAAATCCTTCTCTAAGTGTTTTACATAGTGTTAAAAAACCCTTTTGATTAAAAGAATTGTAGAAAAGACTGCCTTTGTTTATTTTATTTGTAACACCATTCTGCTGCAGTGTAAACGGAGCAGAAAGCTGAGATCTTATTTCATTTGTAGTTGGGAAATCTAGAAATTCACCCAAAAAATATTCACCACCTCGATCTGATCGAAGTGACTTAACTTGTTTACCTAATAACTTTTAAAATTCAGCTTTGTACTCTTTGAACTTTTCAAAAAGTCTGTCTAATGTCTAATTAGGTTAACATACACACATCTTGAGTAATCATCACTAAATGTGGTTAAGTACTCATACCCACCTTTTGCCTGAACATATATTGGTCCACATACATCTATGTGAACCAACTCAAGCAAGCCACCAACCCTGTTGCCTTTACTCTTAAAGATAGAATTGGTCACCTTTCATTCTATGCAGAAATCACAAACTAGTAATGCCCTCAAGTCCAAAGCCCTTATTAATCCATCTTTCACCAGTCTTTGGATCATGCTCGAATTATTGTGACCTAAACGTTGGTGCCATGTGTAGGAAATATCCCTTTCAAGGTGTTTTCTTTTAGAAGATTGAACAAGTGTACTTACGTTAAATTCATTTAAATAATTACCACAGTTTTGATAAGGAAATAACATAACTAAATAATTTATTCATGTACATGTGCAAATAAATAATTTTTTATCATATTTAAAATTTTATTATCAAAATCAATTGAATAACAATTATTCATAAAATAAGACATAGAAATCAAATTCCTGTGTAGAGAAGGTTTAAATAATCAATCCTTTAAAACAAAGCTCTATTAATAAGGTCTAAGCCAACGTCTCCTACACTTAAGACTGCTACTAGTATACTGTCCCCGACCATCAGGTACAACACCCATCATGTAGCCTTTAGCCTAGCCTGAGTTCCGGTAACATATTACAGATATGGTCAGTTGAATCTGAGTTCACCCACAAGGAAATTGGTGGATTCTCAGCTACGCATGACTCAACTGAGTGAGATATCAACATACTTTCACTAGATGGCTTAGCAGTCTTTGTAGGAAGAGTAGCTATGTACTTAGTGTAGTTTCTTTTCCAGTGGCCTAGGTTTCTTGCAAAAGAAACAATTTTCTTTTGCTGACTTCCTTATGGACTTGGTTGCTACAATAACAACCTTGCCCTTTCCTTTCTTTCTTGTAGGTCCCTTGTGAGTAATAACCAAGTCTAACTTATTTTTCAAGGCAAAGTAATTTGGTTCAGTGAGTACATTATGTATTTAAAATCAAGCAAAGTTCACCAGTCCAATCCATATACAATATTGTAAATGCAAACATATGTGTTATTGTCTAACAAGAGTCATGTATAATGCAGTGATATATATTCTTTCAACTTAGCATACGCAATAAGTCAGATATCTACCAAACTGTACTATCATGCATATAATGATGACCCAAACACACCACTCCTTACTCCCCGGCAGCGGGGTCTTACGAAGCTAGTTCGGGTGAGAACTATTCTCATTTAACCTGTTTTTCTCCTAACTCTTACTAAACACGATTAACTCACCACTTTACCTTAGTCTCTAACATGACACAACAGAGCTCCTCGGAGAGGCTAATGCATCACGCTAGGCAAGTGTAAACCATTACCTAAACCTCCCTACAAATACACGAAGTACTCCACCGCAGCGTAGTCGCATCTCTTCTTTGCACTTTGGTTTATCCTAAAGAAGTCTAACCCTGTAATCTGCAACCCGACATCCTTTGCAGGAAGGTCTATCGATCTACTATACTGTTAGGCCGGTAATGGAAATCGTGAGGTTACAACAATTGAAACCTCTCTCCCACTTGATTTTTATAACCAATAATTTTTAATTAACTTGCATTTACAACCTGGATTATCTCATAATCCCCTTTAAAATCTCATTCTAAGATTAGCCTAAATTAATTAATTTAAAATACTATCGTTTTACAGTATAGATTATCGCATAATCTTACATTAGAATCTCACTCTAAAATCCAATCAATAAAATAATTAATTAATTTTAATTAAAACAATACCAACATTTACTTTAGATTATCATGTAATCTACTTTTCAAAATCTAATTCCAAAATTAAATTAAAAATAATTTATTTATAACGATTTTGTACTTAGACTATCCCATAGTCTATTTTTCAGAATCTTATTCTAAAATCAAACAAGCTTAGACTATCCAATAGTCTAGTTTAGAATCTTATTCTAAAATTTAATTAACAAAATTTAACTTTTATTTTAAAAATAAAGTTAACTTAAACTATCTTATAGTCTATTTCAGAATCTTATTCTAAAATAATTTCAAATAACTTTGATTTAAAAAAAACAGTAATTTACAACTTAAATTATCTCATAATTTAATTTAGAATCTCATTCTAAAAAGGAAATTAGTTAATAAAATAATTAACTTAATTATTATGTAAATCAGTATTGACGTCAACACGTCCCAAAATAAAAAAAATAAAAAATATTATTTTAAATTAGTGACGTCAGCAATGACGTCAGAGGTCAGATGATGTCAGCATCTGCTGACCAAAAAAATATATATATATATTTTTATTTTAAAATTAAAATATGTGATTTTAAAATAAATTAAATCTAATCTCATTAGATTAATTTTATCCATTATTAAAAAAAATTTAAATATAATATTATTAGATCAATTTTTTCTAATTTTGTAAATCATGACTGAGAACGTATAATCTTATTATATGAACAACACAATTGCAAATTTATAGGTTGTTTCGAATTAATAATTAATTCGTTAATGATTTAAACAATTTAAATCATCACCATAAACAATCCAGTTAACTATTAAATCTTTTAACCGATTTAAACAATTTAAAATGATACTTTAAATAACCTAGTTAACTATTAACTCTTTTAACCGATTTAAACAATTCAAATTGTTACATTAAAATAATCTAATTAACAATTAATTAATTTGATGATTCAAACAATTTAAATCAAAAATGCAAACAATCATCTCAATGAATCATTAACTCATTATCGATTTAAACAATTTAAATCGATACGTCAAATTAAACTAATTTTTCTTCTTAATAAAATTGCTATTTTATTAAATCGCAAATCTATTTATTTCAATCTTATTATACATATTCGTGTATGTCATGAATGTAATCAGAGGCTGGCTCTGATACCAATGGTTGGGAAAAACATAAAAAATTTTGTTGGAAAATAAACTCTGATGCCGACTATTGGATTCACAGTTCTCAACTATGGTCACAACAATAGGCACCTATTAGAGCTCTTAGAGTAGGAGGCTCTGCTTTCCACCTAAGCCCCCGGCCGGAGAGTCACGCTTCGTGACACCTCACGTGTGAGAGCTCCCGGGAATAAGTTTATCTCCATAAACCTTTTGCCCTAATACCGGTTGTTGGGATGAATTTCAAAATTCTTCATAAAATTTACACAGCGGAACGGGTTTAGAATTCATAACTCTAAACCTAGAGTTGATTTAGAATTCCTAATTTTAAATCTTCTGACTTAAATTCATAATTTAAATCAACAGATTTGAATTCTTAATTTAGATCTACAGGCCTTTTACACTAATACAATCATAATAATACCTAAACTTAAACATGCATAATAACAAATAATATAAACGAATAAAAAAGCGAAACTAGAAGAAGAAGGAATGAAAAACATACCTGAAATGGCTCCAATAAAAGAAAAATCGGAAAGAAAATAATATTCTTCAAAATTGAGACCCCGAGACCTTCTACACAATGACCTCGAACTGCCTCGAGGGTGGGCTCAGAAAAACATTAAACTGAGGAAATAAAAATTTCAATGGAAATTGTTTCTCTTCAATTAGGTCTCCGAAACAATTTCAGAAACCTTAAAGAAATATTTCAACTTTGATACCAAACCTCGGAATAAGCCCTTCTATTTATAGGAATATACCGGAGCCAAAAAATAACAAAAATTCGATGTGGGATGCGTACAAAATAATTACAGTTTTAATACAAAATGCAGCGTTTCATTCGCAAAGCGACTCAAAACGCCGCGTTTCAACAACGGTCAAAATCGAGCGATTTTTTAATTCAAAATGCGTGCCACGTGTCGCACTCCTATTGGTCCAAACCGTGGGCAGCCCAGCGCGAGACACGTGTTTCGTTCTGATTGGCAGCCAGCGAAGTACGCAGATAATGAGCTGTTGAAAACGGTTTTTTTTTTTTTTTGTTTTTGCTATGTTTACCACATGTAAAAATTTATCTTATGAACTTTAATTTTCAAATTTTTTTTATTTTATAATTTTCAACTTTTATTTATCTCATGAATAATGTTTGGCAAAATTAATTTACCCATTTTATGGATAAATAATTCATCTCATGAATTCTTTAATATTTATCCAATGGCCATAAAATACAGAGGCTTGTGCAGGGACCTTAGGAAAAATTTAAATCTTGCTCCAAATGGGTTAAATTAAATTATCTCATGCTATTAATTTAATTACCATTTAATGAGACTTAATTCCACTAAATAAATCTCACAACACTCTAGACTTAAATTATTTATTCGATATCTCCCTGATAGACTGTATTGATGACAACAACCCCTCCACTAGATGTCCATGACAAAGGATAAATATAACCACTACCATTATCCTTCTCACAGCTTCTCCATTCGTTACTGACTCGCCCTTCACGGAATAATTCATTTATACTTGAACATATTCACAGTATAAATTCCAAATGTCAAACACTTAGAATACTTTGGCCAAAGATTCCGAACTATTCAAATATTTGGGATTCAACTAAGGGAACATCTGTTTCTCGTAAGAGACTGTAGATTCCCTATTAAATACCGGATCCTTGTCACCCTTCCCCCCGCTACCCGATGCACGTGGGATTTCAGCCATTCGTTTAGACCTTACTTAGAGTGCACCAAAGTAACTAACGCTCCATGCACAAGTCCAGAATACCCTCAGGATTTAAAGTTGTCGTTCAAACAGTACAACTTTAATCACTCATCTCCGATAGTAGTCTAGAAATAAGTAACCCACATGGTCCAACTCAGTGTGTGAAACACACTGACCTAACACTTTTGGATCTCTATCCACATGACCAAGACAAGCCATCTAAAGTGTCATGTATAGTCTTAACATAAAAGTGGTCCAAACTTGTCTTCAACTACGAGTCTTTCAAACAACAATCCATACCATTTGTTCCAAGTCTATCTGTGGCTTGGTCTCATAAATCATTTAGAACAAGCATGTAAATTGTAGTCTGAGGACTACACCCATCTCATGAATGTCTCCCGAAAGAAAATTACATGTAGTATAAATGCTCACATACACAAATTTAACTTTGAAACGACTGGAATTTCAATTTTATTTATTAATTAAAATAATATATCCAGAATAAATTTGAATTGCAGGACACTGTTCCTAACAGTAAGATATCAGTCGTTAACTCATTAATAAATCAATTTACAATTTTAGCGACGATGCTCCCTCCATCGTCTGTGTATACTTTACCGGGTCTTCTTTTGCGTGTCAGGACGAACATTTCTGCTCGTGAAGGAAGTTGCTCGTCTGGATTAACTTGTTGCTACAAGTGACACTAAAGAAGTATAAATAAAATCTTAGTCTTTTGTAATTCTAAGAGTGGCCAAAGATGAATATAACACATAGAGTGCTCTTTTACCAATCCATAACTTATACATGCGAAGCTTTTTCTCCCAACCGTGTGCCTATATTTCTGACTAACCGAATTACGGCTGTTGATTGCAGCCACATTCTATAAAACACATTTGAGAAAGCATGTCGAAAATACAATTACGATAAATGTATAGCGAAAATATATTCTTTTAATCCATTATAAATAACTGGGCTTCCGGGGTATTCCATCACCTAAAGAGAGCTCTCATTTGATAATCAAAGACAACTTCTCTAGGGCGGTTAGCCCACCTGGTTGCATTGTCCTCATACTTGTCAAAATGAACTTGCTTTAGTTCATGTTTGTGAGACCTCCATGCAGAATTCACTGAGTGTAACACCCACTTGCGACCTTATGGTGAAATCTCATACTTTTTCTGCAAAATTAATATGGTGTGTCAAGACAAGTATTAGTAAATTAAGACAACAACAATAAGCTCAGTGCCACCAAGGGCTCCCGCCAAAAGCAAGGTCTGAGGAGGGTAGATGTACGCAGCCTTCCCCCTTCAGGGGGCTACCCTGAAGAGAGGAAGTAAATTAAGACAGCAAACAATTAAAAATTGTACCCCTACATTGTCCAATATAGATTGCTTGGGAACTTTACTCCAATGGGTATGATTTAATGGGCAAATACCAGGATCCCAGCCCAACGTTCCCAAGAAGCTACTAAATTCATCATTAATTTTATCCGATGGACCAACAACTTGGTTATATCCATTCACAAATACAGGAAATCTATCCGCTGAAAATCAAGCATGAACATGTTTTATTTTAGTAGGCCCTCTATGCTTCTTGATATGAGATGAGGGAGCTACATATATAGACAAAAAATATTATTGAACACGGCATTTAACAATTTAGTTAATTTACAATTTTTTTATTTAATCAAAAGATGCACTTTCACTATTTTAAGGATTGCCTTCGCTACCCTCAAAAGACAAATTTCGTTGGTTCTACTGGGATCCTTGGTCACGTCTTTCAAAAGCTTGACTTAGCTGATTTTCAAGTTCTCGGGATCTTTACTGCGATGAGATCTTTGTTCTTGATGTGGAGAGGCTTGGCTTGGTTGATTTCCAACTTCATGTGATCTTTGACTCTGATGAGTTCCTTTTGATTTTCGTTCAGACACTTGATGTTGGGAACTTTTGCTAGCTTAAGCTTTAGTAAAGAGATTCCTCCTCGCTATTGATTGAAGCTCTTGTTCTTTAAGATTTGTTTCTTCATTTTCACAACTAAAATCATCATTTTCCTGGCGAAAAAAATCATTTTCAGCACTGAAATCATCATTTTCAGCATTGTGTTCTTCATTTTCAACAGCAAAATCATCCTCAACTTCGACCATTTCTAAAGCTTTAAGTTTTTCGTTTCTTTGTTGTTTCATTAACCTTTGTTCTTGTTGCTTTTTCCTCAGTAGTGTGGCTATAGTTCTAGTAAACATGGCTTCTCGTTTTTGTTTCGTCTTCGGAGTCTGTTTCTTTCTCCATTGAGTGTGGTCTTTTCCTGTCATTATTTCAAACCTAAAAATTCAAGTAGAATGCATCGAAAACGTTATAATTTTGACTTGCAAATTTATGTCACGCACGAGGAGAAAAAGAAGATGATATCATGTAAAATTAAAAATTAAAACTTTCAGAATTTTCAATTTACAAAAAATATCGAAAATGCTATTAACACACCAATCAAAGTAGATGGAAGCATTAAACATAGTCTCAATCGGTGTCATTATAATCTGATTCATAATCAGAGTCACTGTAATATGAGCCATCATAATCTGAGTCACCTTCTTCCTCTTCCTCATCTTCCTTGACTTTCCCGCCTTCATTGTGTCTTTTGTCTAAAATATTGGATGTTGTCTCAATGATGGTTGCTGGTGTGTCATTTCTAGTCCAACTAACATAACGATCTCGAAGTAACCCAAGATTAAAATCATCTAAATCACATCCAAGAGTATCATCTAACGTATGAATATTAATGTTTGCTTCTTGCTCCATATCAATTTCTCTAGAAACCCTTCTAATAACATAATGGACACCTTCTTCAATTGGGTCCTCTACGTGGTAAACTTGATTTACATGAGATGCAAGAACAAAAGGCTCATCTCTACACTGTAACCTCTTGGAGTTGAGAAAACAGTTGGATTAAACTTAGCACGTCGACCATCTAAACTTATCTTCGAACGCAAGTCACTATTTATCCCCATCTTTTTGGGGTCCAAATGAGCCTTAAGATGATACTTTGTCTTACCAGGAATATCTAATAAAGTGCCAACAATGTGCATCACATCCAAGTTATGACGAAGGGAATTATGTTTCCAATAAGGCAAACCAAAGAAAATTGACCTTTTCTTCCAAGGGCTAGACATAATCGGTTGTGGTTGCTTCTTTTGCTTCTTCTTTTTCTGCTGCTTCTTACTATTTCTATAAATTTTCTTCTCTACTCTGCTCTTTTTTCCAACTACATGATCCAATGAAGACATCTCTTCCAAAATTTCACTTCCTTTCAATGCACTAGGAGCAACTGCGTGCTCTGTTTTGCCATTAAAAGAAGTTGTATTCCGCCTCCAAGGATGGTTAAGGTCCAAAAATTTCCTATGCCTTTGAAAGCACACCTTTCTGCTCTGCGACAACCATTTGGAAGAAGTTTGATAATTGCAACAACGGCATGCCAAGTACCCCTTTGTGGACCATCCCGGCAACGTTGCGTATGCTAGAAAGTCGTTGATCATCCACATTAGAGCTGCACGCATATGAAAGGATTGTTTTCCAAAAAGTATCATACGTCTCTAAACCAACTTCTCATAAATCTTTTAGTTCTTCAATTAATGGTTGCAAGTGCATATTAATATCATTTCCAGGAGACTTTGGACCTTGAATCAACAAAGACAGCATGAAACATTTGTCATTCTTGCACATCCAAGGGGGCAAATTATAGTTCACGAGCATCACAGGCCATGTGCTATGATTAATGCTCATGGTCTGATATGGATTAAATCCATCACCAGCTATCCCCAACCTAACATTTCGAGGATCAAGTGCAAAGTTTTGATGCAATTCATCAGAGTGCTTCCATGCTTGGCCATCAGCTGAATGCCTCAAGATCCCATCCTTAAGGCGGTCAGTGTGATGCCATCTCATGGACTTGGCTGTTTCGGAACATAGAAATAACCTTTGAAGCCTAGGTTTCAATGGAAAGTGCCACAACACCTTTGCAGGAATCTTATGAGGTTCTGTAGGATTGTTGTGGTGTTTCCCAACATAATTTTTGCCCACTTTCCACCTAGAAGAACCACAAACATGACATGATATTGCCTCTTCATACTCCTTCCAATACAACATACAATCATTTGGGCATGCATGTATCTTTTTGTAATTAAGACCCAAATCCCTAACCGTGTTTCTAGCATCAATAAAGGATTTAGGAAAATTCGCATTCGGAACCAATTCCTTCAAAAAATCCAAAAGGTCATCAAATGTTTGCACTGGAAAAGGAACAACCCAATGGTACAGGAAAGTTTGGAAAAAGTTTCACATCTGGGATATAATTCCACTTTGCCCTCTTCTAATACTTTGTAAATTTCTTAGCATCATCAGTCATCCCTTCTATGATTCCTTGATCCCAATCATAATCACTAGTTATATGGACAAATGTATCACGTAATAACCCATTGACATCGTATCATCCACATCATCTAACTCATTGACCATATTTTTGGACGAAGTATCCCCATGACAATGTTGATCATAAATTGCTACAAAACCATCGGCAATCAGATGATCATAGACCTCATTTCTTGTTCCCCAAAATCTAAAAACACATTTATTACACGGACAGATAAGTTGCCTCTGTTTTCCTTTTCCTTCACCTTTAGAAGCAAAGTCATTAGTCAAAAATTCATTCAGCCGCATGTTAAATTCATCTGCCCATCTAGGGAGATACATCCAACTATTAGCTGAGGCATCCATGCGAGAAGCTATACTGGGCAAGATGACAATGACGCATTGGGATAGAGCAATAATACTTCTTACTAACAACAAATAATTTTAGTATACAAGAATGTAATAGAGTAGAATGTAAAAACATGAATTTCAAAGGGGATGACAAGAAGAAGATGAGGGTCAACCTAGTACCAAATGCTAGAAAGGGGAATCAAACCTAAATTAATACAACTCATGTCCATTTTAAAAATCAAAAGCAATGAACATAAAGAGAGCTGCAATAATCACATATTAATATAAAATACAAGAAAACAAACATAACAAGTATTCATCCATATGGTTAAGAGATGAACTTCTTATGTAGTCGTAAATCGTTTGTCTAAATGGTAAATTCAACCACAAATCACTAAGAATGAAGGTTTTTTACCATGTAAAAAATTTCCAAAAGCCTACCGTGACTATTAATAGATAACGAACCTTATTTTGGGTAATAATTAACAAGTACGGCATGAAACCCAAATATCCTCGCAAATCAGAATAGCAAACACATACAAAGGTAATTGGAAGAAAAATAAAAAAAAAAATAAAAAGCTATCATGATCATGGGCATTTAAGTCCACTGCCACACTCTCTGTTTACTTATAAATTCTATTCGAATGAAGTATTAAAGCTTAGCCATAACTTGTGCTCTGAATCTTGAACCAACAATTCAGAATAGTAGGACTTAACAACAGCCTTTGAACTGAAGTCATGATCAATTGCAACAAGAACACAAAACTTGAAATTAATACTGTAGGATCTAAATTTTAGCTTAAGATCTTAATCAATTACAATCTTGTTCAATTTAAAATTCAGCAAATAAGTTGCAACAGCAAGCACGATTACAATTCTAATTCAATCGATCATGTATTTGCTGCATAATAGGATCAGATTGTAGCTCATAACTAAGAAATAAGATTCTAATCACAATTGGAAGCTAAATTTAAGCTCTTATACCAATTGTTATGATTCAAGAGAGATAATGGATCATAACCTAGGGTTTTAAGAGATTTATACTAGAAAATGATAGATTGAGATGAGTAATCAGGAGAATTTTAAGAGAAGTTAGAGATTGATATGAGATTGTAAGGGAATTAGAAGAAATCAAGAGAGATTGAAGAGAATTAAGAAGTGAAGTGAAGACATTTGATAGAGATATTTGATAGAAGCCTAGAGAGAATTGGGAGATCAACAAAGAGAAATCAATTCATCATTCCACACATCCAAGTTTATTAGATTAGATCTTTGTTCGAATGAAGTACTGAAGCATAGGTTAATTCAACAAGATCACTATAGATTCTGCTGATTTGAATTCAATTCCAGCTAAATCGATGTAGCAATAGCTCATGTCAAGAATTCAGTTATCATTGTTACGACCGGAGCATATTAGAATAAGGCATTAGTAGTATATTCAAATAAGTAGTAAGCAGTAGCAGTAAGAATCCTCAGCGAGCAGCAGCAGTAGCAGTAAGTAGCATTAGCAGTAGCTGGTTAAGATCGAAGTTTGATTCCTTGCTTCCAAATCAAGATTAATTTGATATCAAGATCTGGATCAAGTGGCATTTGATCAAGAATTTTATGCTTAAGGTTCAGATCAGATTGAGTAATACAGTAATGTTGAACTGAGCTTATGTTTTTACTGATCAAGGAATCAAACTCATATTGTTTTGGTTTAAATCGGGCAGCAAATAGATAGAGATTTTCAAGAATTAAGTATTACATCTGCTCCTTGCAGTTAAGAGTTTTAGTTTACAAGATTCAAAGTGATTGATTGTGACTTTTTGCTGCTGAAATTAGCTCGATTCTACAGTATACTCTGAGTTCTGATTTGTGTGTGTGTCATATGCTTGATTGCAAGGTTGTAGCTTGTGTTTAGAATCAACAAACTGAGTTGATTAGAATTGTGAATTTCTGTGACTGATAGTTCAAATCTAGTTGACCTTACTGGTTCAACATTGGATTGATAATACATTGAGATTAATTAACTTAGAACACTGATTCTTACAAATGTCACTAGCGATTAGGTGCATTGTGAACCACAGCAAAGCATTCTACACAGAATTGAGTTAGTATTGACTGCAATTGCATCGATCTTGATCAAGTAGTTGAGATCATGGCAGCAGCCACCCCACGAGCTGGAGCTGCTGCTGCAGCAGCCAACGCAGCGAGCAATGCTGGAATTACATCAAATACATATGCTAGTGTAGCTGCTAGAACTCATTTGGTTCAAGAGGACACCATAGCACGTGGTGGCCAAGGAATTGAACATAGATTGGACAATGTAACTAAAGTCTTAGAAAAAGTGAACTTGCAGTTGGATGGACATAGAATGGACAATGTAACTAAAGTCTTACAAAATGTGAGTTTGCAATTAGGAGTGTTGCTTGAACAGTAACAAGAACTGCTTAATGAATAAGCTAACCAACCGCTTACTCCCCCCCCCCCCCCAGAGTTGATGCCCTGCTGGCGGTTAGTCAGCTTAATAAAAATGAAGCTCAGCTTACTGGAAATGAAGCTCCAAGGAACATACCAGCAGAACAGGAGGGAAATGATGGTGAAACGACTGTCAAGAACAGTGGTTATAGACAGCTAAGGGTGGAGATTGACACGTTGATGGCTCTTAGCCGTAATCGTGGATTAGAAGATGCGAAAGGTATTTTCGTTTCTATCACAATGGTTATAACTGCACTCGTTTCTCTCTCTCATCTAAATCTCTCTCTATTTCTTTTCTCCCTTCACTTCTCTTCTCATCTAAACACTCATCTATCCTAGGTTATGATTCGAGATTATTCTCGATCATAATAACATCTAAGTTGATTTGGATAGGACTAAAGGGTATCATTGATGCTGGCAATTCCATGAAGAATCGGGTCAATGCAGAACGGGAATATGAGCTGCGATGTTATTTATGCCCATTTTAAGGCAAACTCAAATGAACTTAAGTCGCAACAGACAAAAATGGAGAAATTATTTATGGCAATTTTAAGTTATTTACCATGAAAATATGCACGAAAATAAATTAAGACGAGCTCATATGACTTTAAAATGCAACACACGAAAATTACAAAGCTATTCATGCCAATTTCAGGTTATTTACCACGAAAATACACAAAATCAAACTAGGGCAAACTCAAATGATCTTAAGCCGCAACGCACAAAAATGGAGAAGCTATTTATATCCATTTTAAGTTATTTACCATGAAAATATGCATGAAATCAAATTAAGCCAACTCAAATGAACTTAAACCACAATCACACGAAAATTGCAAAGCTATTCATGTCAATTTTAAGTTGTTTACCATGAAAATACAAACAAAATCAAATTAAGGCAAACTCAAATGAATTTAAGCCACAACACACAAAAATGGAGAAGCTATTTATGTTTGTTTTAAGTTATTTACCACGAAAATATGCACGAAATCAAATTAAGGTCAACTTAAATGAACTTAAACTACAACACACAAAAATTACAAAGCTATTCATGTCAATTTTGGGCTGTTTACCATGAAAATACACACAAAATCAAATTAGGGCAAACTCAAATGAAATTAAGCTACAACACACAACAATCTATATGTCCATTTTAAGTTATTTACCACTAAAATATGCACGAAATCAAATTAGGGCAAACTCAAATGAACATAAACCACAATACACGAAAATTACAAAGCTATCCATGTCAATTTTAGGTTGTTTGCCATGAAAATAAATAGAAAATCAAATTAGGGCAAACTCAAATAAACTTAAGCTGTAGCACACAATACTGGAGAAGCTATTTATGTCCATTCTAAGTTATTTACCACAAAATATGCATGAAATCAAATTAGGGCAAACTCAAATGAACTTAAACCACAACACACGAAAATTACAAAGCTATTCATGTCAATTTTAGGTTATTTACCATGAAAATACACACGAAATCAAATTAGGGCAAACTCATATGAACATAAGCCACAACTCATGAAAATGGAGAAGCTATTTATGTCAATTTTAAGTTATTTGCCATGAAAATATGCATGAAATCAGATTAGGGCAAACTGAAATGAACTTAAGCCGCAACACTTGAAAATGGAGAAGATATTATGTTATTTACCTTAAAAATGGAAAACGAGGAAGTGATTGTAACGAAAATGGCCCAGCAACGACGAGGAGCAGAGCGACGATGAGAAGTGTTTCTGTGAGGAGGAGTGGAGCTGCATTTGAGGGAGTTAACTTGTTTTAACACTTTTGTTTTTGTTATTGAAAATTATGGTGGGAAAATTTTGTAAATTTGGCAGCGCATTACTAAAATTTCATTTACTCCCTCTAGTGCTCCTTTGCAATGTAATTTACGACGGATAAAATCTCATAACTGACGACGAACAATAAATATTGTCATAAATAATGCACGATTTCATAATTAATTCCTAACAACTTATATTTATTTTTCATAATTGTCATACCATTTACGACGATGTTTACTATCTGTCTTAGTCAGTTGCACTAAATAAGTATCAAATCGAGTTAACCATTAGGCACCGAACGAGTCGAGTGTTAAACCACTCGACTCATACTCATTTATTAGTTATATATGTATTATTTTGTGCCCAATCAAACTTCAATTAGGGTACAGATTAAGGATATAATAGTTCAAATAGAAAAGAGTACCCAAAACATTTTACAAACAAATTTTAAAAAAAAAGTGCATCCAATTTTCAGAAAATTTTAACATTGGTACCATGACATTACATAACGGTTGTAAATCATTGCAATACGTGTCATTTAAAAAGCCGTTGCAACAAACCGTTGTCGTATGCAATTGTGCTCAATGGTTAATTTTTTCTTACAAAAACTGTTACCGTAGACATCCTTATGCAACGGTTTTAGAACCGTTGCATAAATTTAACTTTTGGAGGGGTTTTGGAGCTGTTGGAAAATAACCGTTGCCATAGGCCTATTTTGTAGTAGTGTAGAAGCTTCTTGATTTCGAATATTTGTTTGTGTTTCTTGCATAAAACTTGTTGTTTCTTACATAAACTTACTGAACTATTCTTCGATATCACTTGTCTTTTCTAGTGGTGGGTGAATGGGTTGTTTTTGAATCCTTGGGTTGCTCCATGAAAAATTTGGGTGGTTTCTCCACCTAGGATTTGCTAGTGTTGGAGTAGGGATTGTGATGTGATTTTTAATATTCGAAACAAAATTGGCTTGTTCGTAATTTGAAGAGGCTATGGCAAAGGGGTTCCCTACCTAACATGATTTCCTACACAAAACTCACATGTTAGCATAGGAGAATCTGTGTCATTAACACCTATGTTACCTAACTGTTTCTGAATCATTTAAATTTGAGTGGACAATGTGGTTAATGCATCTACTTTGTGAATACCTGCAGGTTTCCTTTGCATTGTTGATCAGTTGTTCTCACGTAGTTGTTGCTAGCTATTACCTCTAGCAACTCGTATGCTTCGTCTGGTGTCTTGTTGTTTAGGGCAGCTCTAGCAGCCGCATCCACCATTGTTTGGGTATTAGGAGCCAAACCATTGTAAAACGTTTGGATTTACATCCAAACTGGTTGTGGGCACCTTCTTAAAAGTTCTTTATATATTCTCATTCATCATACAATGATTCCATATCGTACTCTGTAAAAGAGGTAATGTCATTCCTCATTTTGGCTGATTTAGCTAGTGGAAAATATGTAGCAGGAAATTTTTGTGCCAAATCATCCCATGTGGTGATGAACCTAGTGGCAATGCCATTAACCACGTCTTGGCCTTATCTCTTAGTGAGAACATGAATAATCTCTGGCGAACGACATCATCACTGACCCCATTATGCTTGAGTGTGTCGCATATCTCTAAGAAGTTGGTGATATGCAAGTTTCGATCCTAACTAGGTAGACTGCCAAACCGAATAGTATGTTGAATCATTTGTATTATCACATGTTTTATTCAAAATTGTTTGCTTGTATGGGTGGACATCAGATGCTAGAAGTGCATCCTCCAATAGTTGGGACAGCGTAATTTTTTAAAGCTCTTTCGTTATCGTTATTTTCATTAGCCATTGTTTCAGTTTGTTTGGTTTTCCTAATTTGTCGAAGTGTCCTTTTGATTTCAGGATCCAAAGGGATTATTTTGTTTTTGTTTTGATTTTGCATACAAAGTACGAAATATAAACTTTAAAAGTCAAAAGAAAGATAGCGATAATGAAAAGGAAACAAAACACCACAATATAATAAAAAGCTTAACTAAACCAAGGTGTTAAAAGTTAAAAGAAAGATAAAACTAATAAGAAAACTTAAAATACAACAATCTAATATAAAAATCTAACAAAAACCAAAGAAAGATAACACTGATATTTAGAAATACTTAAAAATAACAATTTTAACTATAAAAAATTTAACAAAGTTAACTTATAAGTAAAATAAATATGAAAATAAATTAAAAAAATAAGAAAAACAACAAAATAACACAAACTTAACAAAATAACTATGTGAATTTTTCAAGTAAAAGGAACTTTACAAATAAAATCAAGTGAATGAAATAAATGAAAGAAAAGAAATTTCTTATTTGAACTTAAACAAAATTTACAAGTTTTGACTAACAACTTCAAATTAGTACCAAAACTAGTTGGTATTAATATCACTCAGATAAGACCAATCCCCAGCAAAGGCACCAAAAACTTGATGCTTTGCTTGGTGTATGCTTAGTAAATGCACTAAATCATATCAAGTAATATAGAATGAGTAGAGTATCATTCCCACGAGGATTGATTATTGAGTGAGTACCGAAATTGGTAGCTTTACCACTATTTGAAAGACCAAAAATTGAAATTTTGAATATGTAACAAATAAAATGAAAAGGACTAAACTAGACTACTGATTTTTTTTTTTTTAATTTTTCTGATTTAAATAAGTCAAAGGCATCCGATTTCACCTAGTTGCATCAATACGTCTTTCTATTCTCGGTATTCAAGTTGTTATTACATGTTGATAGTTGAAAACCCCTAATTGACTAAATATTCTCTCTCGAGCAACACTTAGCATACGCTTTTACATATTAACTCATCAATCTCTTGCATTAATTTAAATAAGAAAAGAGTTTTGAAGATCCATGGTTTTCACTTAAGACCACACAAATCATTTTAATATATCTCTAGCATCCGCTCAGTTTGGGGCGTCAATCACTCTAACATTCATCACAAATCTTTTCTTGGACTCATTATGAATTATTATAGGCTTTTGGATGGTGATAAAGCATTAAAAACTCAAAAAGAACAATGATAAACACTCAAACAGTGTAATAAACAAACTTTGAATACGTTGAATTAGAAACAAGCGTATATTACAACTTAGGCTACATTGTAGCCGTGGAAAGACAAAATTAGTTCACAACAAACATAATATAATATAAAACTAAGACAAAATCCTTGAACTTAAAGACGAAAAGGATAGAAAAGAACTTGAAAATAAGTAATCACAAGCCAAATTTCTTCTTTTCTCCTCCTTCTTCTTCCCTATGAATTTCTATCTAATTCTCTACTTTGTACTGGTTTGGGTTTTTTTTTTCCGAAATGAATGATGAAAAATACTTCCCAAACTTCTCTATTTATTGTACATGAGATTGGGATTACTTAAAATAAAAAATCTAGCAAGCTTAAAGCTCATTGCACCAACACACTGCCATTGCCACCCAGTTTCTGCAAGTCGCTAAGTTGCTGCTGATTTCTTCAATTTTCTTCAGCTTTGGCCACCCAAAATCGGTATTTACATAAATTTGAACATGCTATTGAAGTTCTCAAGAAGGTCTTTCACTTGATTTGTCCATTTTTCCACCCAAAGTTGCAAGTTGAAGTGAATTATGCAAGCTTGTTATTCATTCTCTGCATTTTGCTATTCTTGCATATTTTTTTCAATTTTTGAGCTTCTTTTGCTCAAAACTCAGCCTTGACATCAACTTGAACATGTTAATGTATTGTTTGATCCATCTCTGCTCTTGATTTGTGCATTTTGCCTCCCATTTTTGCAATTTGAAGTGAATTGTGCATGTTCTTGGTGTTCTTGTTGTAGCTGTGTGTTTTGATGTGTTTAACCCAACTTTTGGCTTTTGTTTGATAATATATTGTATTCACTTGTTGATGTTGAGGATAAAACCTAGCAAGATTTAGCACAAAATGAGTGCTTTTGCAAGAAAATAGCAATTGGAGCAAAAAAGAGCAAACGCAAGCAATAGCAATAGACTTATCACAGAACACGAGGAGGTAAGTGTTAAATTCTAGATTAAATCTTGAACTTAAACTAAGAATCAATAGAATTTGGGATGAGGAAGAAGTGAAGGAGATGAGAAAATAGAAGAGTTAAGATGAGAGAAAGAAGTTTATCTCAAAAGAGATGGTTTAGTATTTTCATTGAATGATCTCAACATTACATAAATTCAGCTCTTATAATCGAGCTTAACGCAAGGGAAAACAAAACAATCAACTAAGCTTTTCCCGCCAAAACTACTAACCGACTCCTAACCTTAACTAACTTTGGCGCCAGAACTTTAATTTGAAAGTTTACAATCAAAAACACCTTATTACATCAATTCAACAATTAAGATCATAACGATCCCCTCCCCTTAAACACATTCTTGTCCTCAAGAATGAAAAGAACGGAATTGACTTAATAAGAAACCTTTTTCCTCCCAAGTGGTGAACGATTCATCCAAATTACTCCAACTCACGCGAACTTTCTGGTCCTTGGCGTTTGTTGCTGGCATCTACTCGAGCTCTGCATCTAGTTGTAAGACTAATGAACCATTGGAACCCACTTCTGGATGACTGGAAGAGGAGTTGTGACCTTCTTTAACCTATTTTTTTAGAAGTGAAACATGGAAAACAGGGTGAATATAAGAGTCGGGAGGTAGTTCAAGCTTGTAAGCCACCTTGCCAATCTTCTCTAAGACTTTGTAAGGCCCAAAGAACCGAGCTCAAAGCTTGACATTCCTTCTTACTACTGCTGTGGACTGTAGGTAAGGCTGTAGTTTCAAGTATACCATGTCTCCCACCTCGAAGTTTCTGTCAACCCTCTTCCTATCAGCATACCATTTCATTCGAGCTTGTGATTGATTAAGATTCTGTTTTTGTTGCTGTAAAATATGCTTCCTCTGCTGTAAGATGTCAGCCACTACCCCCATTTGTGTCTCAACTCCTTGCAACCCAAAAGGAGAGGGCGGATCATACCCAAATAAGGCTTTAAAGGGAGTCGTGCCTAAGGAGGTGTGAAAATGGGTATTGTACCAGAATTCAACCACGGAAAGCCATCGTCCCCACACCTTTGGATGACTAAATACCATGCTGAGGTATTGTTCGATGCATTGGTTAACCCTCTCCGTTTGGCCATCGGTTTGAGGGTGATAAGATGAACTGAGAGCCAAGGTCATTCCCAAGAGCCTAAACAACTCCTTCCAAAACCGGCTTGTGAAGAGTTTGTCTGTATCAGAAATTATGGATTGGGGTAATCTATGTAGCTTGTAGATGTTGTCTAAGAATACACGAGCAAGTTTTTCTGCAGTTACAGGTCTTGCCAAGGCAATGAAATGCCCAGATTTGGTGAATCGATCAACAACTACCCAAAGTACCTCTTTCCCTTCTGATTTAGGCAATCCCTCGATGAAATCCATGCTTATGTGTTGCCAAACACCATCCGGAACAGGCAAGGGCTAGAGCAACCCTTGGTATCTATGATCACCAAGTTTAGTTTGTTGGCAAACCTCACAACTTTGTACAAAGCTAGTCACTTCTTTCTTCAAGCCGGGCCAGAAAAAAGGTAATTTCAGTCTCTGATATGTCCCTTCAATGCCTGAGTGACCTCCCCAAGAAGAATCATGAGCAGCACTGATGATTTGATGTCTAAGACTAGTAGATTTGCCCACATACAGCTTTCCTTGGATTCTAATCACTCCTCGGTTTACAGAAATATCTGTTCCAGCAGTCAGATTGCACGCCTTGCCAACACTTGCTGCAGCTATACATTCTTGTGCAAACGAGTCATTCTCATAGGACTGATGTAACTCTTCCATCCAAGCAGGCGAAATCACGGTAATAGCCCCAAGGGAACCCTGTTCGTGCCCCTCAAACCTACGTGACAGTGCATCTGCTGCCTAGTTTTCTCTGCCTTTTCTGTATTCAATATCATAATTCAGCCCAACATCTTCATTAGCCCTTTCCTTTGTATTCTCGTACCAATCTTCTGCTCTAATAAGTGTTTAAGATTTTGATGATCAGTTCTAATATTAAAGTGATGCCCATCCAGGTAATGCCTCCACTTATCCACCGCAAGCAAGATTGCAAGGTACTCTTTCTCATATGTGGAAAGAGCTTGATGTTTTGCACTCAAGGCTTGGCTAAGGTATGCTATAGGTCTTCCAGCTTGAGACAATACTGCCCCAATACCACTCCCACTTGCATATGCCTCTAGAATAAAACTTGAAGTGAAATCCGGCATAGCTAAAACAAGAGCTCTGCACATTGCAGCTTTGAGAGCATCAAAGGCCCTTTGAGCTTCTTCTGACCATTTGAAGGAATCCTTCTTAAGTAAATCTGTTAAGGGCTTGGCTAAGGCTCCATAGTTAGCCACAAACTTGCGGTAGTAGCTAGTTGACCCCAAAAATCCTCGCAATTGTTTCAAGGTGACCGGGACAGCCCATTCTCTCATGGCTTGTACCATTGAAGGATCGGTTGCAACTCCATCACAAGAGATCACATGGCCTAAATATTCCAGATGTGTCTGAGCAAAAGAACACTTGGCCAACTTAGCATATAATTTATGCTTGCGCATGACTAGAAATACCTCCCTTAGATGCTTCCAATGTTCTTCAAACGATGCACTATAAATGAGGATGTCATCGAAGAAAACCAATACAAATTTCCAAAGAAATTGCTTGTAGACATCATTCATTCAAGTCTGAAATGTAACAGGTGCGTTGGTCAAGCCAAAAGGCATAACCACAAATTCAAAATGTCCATGATGCGTCCGGAATGCAGTCTTGTACACATCATGCTCGACCACCCGGATCTGATGATAACCTTGCCGCAGATCTAGCTTGGAAATGACTCGGGCTCCATGTAATTCATCCAACAAGTCATCTATAACTGGTATGGGAAACTTGTCTTTCATAGTCATAGCATTAAGTTGCCTATAATCTATACACATACGAGCTGTGCCATCCTTCTTCTTAACAAGAATGCCCGGAGAAGCAAAGGGACTATGGCTAGCTTGTATGAAATTAGTCTTAAGCAATTCATCCACTTGCCTTTCAATTTCTGCCTTTTGAGCGTGGGGATATCTATATGGTCTTATCTTTACTGGTTCAGCACCCTCTTTGAGAGGAATTTCATGATCCAAACTCCTCGTGGGAGCTAAGGATCTAGGTACTGAGAACACATCCTCAAATTCTGTAACCAACACCTGCACTTCTGGTTCGGTTATGTCAACCATTTCAGCTGTGGATATGGCAAACAACTGGCCTACCCACTGGTACGTACAGCCCTGAAAACCCTTCTTCAGCTTCCTTCCTTTAATTACTTGAAGTTGAGCTTGCTCCGCAATGCCTTGCAATGTGACTTTAGAGCCTTGAATTTCAAAAGAGACCGTAAGGTTTGCATAATCAAACAGCACAGGGCTATAAGTTCTCATCCAATCAACACCGAGCACCATGTCACAACCTCCTAAGGGAAGGATTCTGAAGTCATATTGGAACTTACAGCCTTGCATCAGCCAAACAAACCCCCTGCACTTATTCTGAGTCATTACAGCCTTCCCATCAGCTACGGTGAAAGCAAGGGGATGGGTTTTTATCACTTCGTGACCCACTTTCTTGACAACTTTGGGATCAACAAAGCTATGAATACTCCCACTAACAATGAGAATGACAATGGACCTCTTCCCAGCCTTCCCTTTGATCCTGATTGTGCTATGAGCCCCAATACCGGTTAAAGCTTTTACTGAAATTTCCACTGCAGCCTCATCTAGCTCCTCTTCAATTTCCTGCTCAGAATCGCTATTATCCTCATCAATTTATTCTTCATCAGAGAGTACCCCAACCTTAGTACCTTCAGCAGACATGAGGTACTTGGGATTACACTTGTGGCCAAATTGGTAAGGCTGATTGCAACGATAACACAGTTTCTGTTGCTGCTTGCCTTCATTCCTGAATGTCCTGGTCTTCCCCTGCTGCAATTGTGAGCTATTACCACGAGACCTGGTTACATCACTGGATGCCAAACCTGTTGCTTCATAGAGCTTGGCTTTGGCAAAAGCCATGGACAAATCAATCGGATCCACAGCCTTAACTAGATTCTTCAATTTAGGCTTTAACCCACTAATGAAAGAAGCTACATAATAAGACTCAGAAGCTTCAATTTCATTCACAATGCTAGCTCTTAGATTCTCAAATCTAGTCATGTAATCCTTCACAGTCGTCTCTTGCTTAACCTTATTGAATTTATCCACTATATCACTATCATCTTCATCACTATACCAAGCACATAAGGCCCTAGCAAAGTCATTCCAAGTAATGAAAGGTCTACTCCTCAACAAGCTATAGAACCATACCTCATGATCCCCAAGCAAATATACAGCCGCAATTTGCACTTTTTCAGATTCATCAATGTCATAAAAATGGAAATAACGTTCACACATTCTTAGCCGCGAGTGAGGTTGCTTCCCCACAAATGCATCGATCTACACTCGAGGTTGTCTATGGCTATGGTTCCTGGAGTTGGAAGAATCACCATTGCTTCCTAAACGCTGCTGCAGCAACTGATCAAGAGGCCTGTCCAGTTCAGATACTCGTGGTCCAGTACCAGCATTCCAATTTGAAGATTGAGGCAGCACTTGCTCATTGTTACCCTGCCTTTCAGCAGAAATCATTACATCTGGATCCCGATCTGCGTTCTTTTCATTGACTCCAGTGTTTCCTCCGGAATTCTGGATGTTCTGCCCATCCTCATTGATGGATCTCATCGGTTGAGTTGTCTTCATGAAGCTAGCAGGTATTAATGGATCAGGAATTGTCCTTCTGGTCTGATCTCGATTCTCATTCAATTTCAATTCGAGCTGCTGCATTTGCTGATCAATGTGCTGATTAATCTTTTCCTCCAGATTTTGAGATTGCCGAGCAACTTGATCTGCAATTTTAGCCTCTACCTGCAATACCCGATGATCAACCCTTTCCTCAATCTATTGAGGTAGCTTCTCAGTGACTAATTGCGTGAATTGAGCAATCATTGATGCAAACTTACGGTCTAGCTGAGCGTTTGTCACCAAATCTTATCCAGTTACATCGCTACTACCGATTCCAACAGCATTGACTGATCTAGTGGCAGCTCGTGCTGCTGCTGATCTGGTGGTGACACCACCGATCAAGGGATTATCGCTTGAATCCATTAATTTGTAATTCGAACGAGGCTCTGATACCAATTGTTAAATTCTAGATTAAATCTTGAACTTAACCTAAGAATCAATAGAATTTGGGATGAGGAAGAAGTGAAGGAGATGAGAAAATAGAAGATTTAAGATGAGAGAAAGAAGTTTATCTCAAAAGAGATGGTTTAGTATTTTCATTGAATGATCTCAACATTACATAAATTTAGCTCTTATAATCGAGCTTAACGCAAGGGAAAACAAAACAATCAACTAAGCTTTTCCCGCCAAAACTGCTAACCGACTCCTAACCTTAACTAACTTTTGCGCTAGAACTTTAATTTGAAAGTTTACAATCAAAAACACCTTATTACATTAATTCAACAATTAAGAACATAACAGTAAGTCATGAGTATATCTTCAAGAAGAATAAAACTTTTGAGCCCTAGGCGATGACCACATGGGTAGGAGATACCACCATTTTAGACACCCTCATGATGACTGCATGAGTAAATTTTTAGCGAGAATCGATCTCCTGGCCTTTGGGCGGTGACCACAGGGGTAGAAGATGTCACCAATAGAGATGCCTTCATGATGGGCTTAAGCCCAAGATTTGTAGTGATTCATAATGAGTAAATCTTCAGCGAGAATCAAACTCCTAACCCCTGGGCGATAACCGCATGGGTAGCAGACGCCACCAATTGAGACCCTCCTCATATTTTCTTTTACTTAAACTTAGGCATAACTCTTCAAAATTTGTTATGCAAATGATAATCTTAATACAATCCGTTCAAATTTTAGCATCTTTTAATCAGAAAGAAAGGTAGAACAGCCATGCTAACTAGTGAACTCAAACACTATGGTTTTATCAAGATAGTTCCTTAGAGTAGATCACACATTGCTATTAGAACACATAGACAATTGACTCTCGAGTTATTCAAGATCTCAAAGTTATTTTATGATTTTTAAAGTGGTTTAAAATGTGCAATAAAATTCATAAAGACTAATGATCTAAACTATAGAAAATCTTTTATTGGCCAACACTATCTGCATTCCCATGCAAAGGCTCCGAACATTGGGAGGCATTAAAGCCAACTCCAAAAGATTAAATAAGACTAGACAAGAAAACTTCTCAAAAAATTTTGTTCAAAATTTAAAACAAATGTGAAAAAAGTCTCTCCCACCCCCAAACTTGAAGTTAACATTATCCTCAATATTAAAAGAAATACAAATAATGAAATAGTAGGTGAGAAATACTTCTCAGGTTTGAGAATTGCTTTTTAATGGTGAATGTTGGTGTCATGTTTAATCCCCAAACTTGTTTCAAAAATATGTTTGAACAAAATCTACAAAAACATAAGAAAATAGAAAAAAAAAAAAAAAGAAAAGAAGCAAGGAAATGAAAACTTGGGTTGCCTCCCAAAAAGCACTTAAGTTATAGTGTTAGCTTGACTTCTTGATTATGTTCTATACTGTATCCTGAAGTTGAATGGAGTTTCCTCCATCCACCCTCAATGACTATTTTCTTCCGTGGATCTTCTTCGTACCCTTCTTTACATGACCACCTTCACCTTCTCTAATCTTGAGACCCTTAATCTCAATGTGGAACAATTTGAATTTTCTTTTCTGATCTTTTTTGCATTTTTTCATAAGTCATCCCTAGCTTCGAAAGCATCTGACTTCGTTACACAAGCTCGATACTTTGTTTCAATAAATGGTGGCGGTGGGTTGGTCAAGATAGGTTTGATCATTAGTGGTGATGAGTTGATCAAGGGGGTTATGTCACATTGAGGTGGTTCTTCTAATGTGTTTCCATCCCTCAACGTTGTGGAGTAAGTTTGTTCCCCTGGTTTGTGATGGTATTTTTAGGCAAGGAACCTTTGGACCTCTCAGAAAGTTACTCTAATATAGTCCCTACTTGAGTTTCTATATTTCGGATGGAGGCTTCTTGGTTTCTAACATTAGCCCTGGTTTCTTGAACAAAAATTGTCCTTTCATGCATGAACTCCCAAAATGTCTCTTCTAAGTCATATTTATTTTCTTGAGGTGGATGAATGGGTGACCAAGGTGTTTCGTGAATATTCCAAGAAAAGCTAAGAGGGTTCATCCATCCTTGATTGTAGGTGTTACAGTAAGGGTTGAGTTGAGCTTCTTGATGATTTGACATATAGTTATATTGTTCACAAACTAATGAGGCGAAAGTATTGCTTGCTTGGCACTCCGTACTAGCATGGTTACCTGCACAAAATTCATATCTAACTACAGGAGTATGAGCAACTTTGACACTTATGATATCCAATTGCTTTTGAATTAGTGAGATTTGAGCAAATAACGACGTGAATGCATTAACTTCAGGAATTCCCAGAGGTCCTCTTGGTATAATATGATATTAAGGTCTCATATAGTTATTCTAAGTCATCACCTCTAGTAACATTCTTTGTTAAACCTTAGGATCTAAGGGAGTAATGTCTCCTTGTGGCAATCTTAGGATAAAAAAGAAATGAACTTAAAAGGTAAAATAAACATAATGAGAAAGTACAAAAATATAACAATATAACACAAAACTTAAAAAAAACCAAATTTTAGGGTTTTTTTTTGGGGGGGGCGGGGGGAGGGAGTGTTATGCGATTTTTGTTATAAAGGAAGTAAAGAAAAGAGAGGGGTAGTAATATTAATTTTTAAGACACTTTAAAATAGGAATTTTAACTTTCAAAAACTTATTTGGGTGAATTAAAAAGTTAAAGAAAGATAAAATTAATCAGAAAACACAAAAATATAATAACATATTATAAAGTTAAGAAAAACAAAATTTTCGGGGGGGGGGGGGGGGGGGGGTTAGTAGTACTAAAATTTTAAAAAACTTAAAAATAACAATTTTAACTTTAAAAAATATTTGAAGGTGAGTTTAAAAATTTATAAAAAGATAAAACTAATCAAAAAACTTAAAATTACAACAATCTAATACAAAAATTAAGAAAAACCAAATTTTAAGGGTGGGGTGTTGTATACAATTTATTAAAAAAAAAGAATTTTACAAATAAAATAAAATGAATGAAGTAAAAGATTCTTCTTCAAATGCAAACACAATTTCCAAGTTTTTTACAAAACAACTTCAAATTAGTACTAAAACTAGGTGGAATTAATATCACTAAAATAAAAATAATCCACAGCAACGGTGCAAAAAACTTGATGCTTAGGAGCATTACTTAGCAAGTACACTAAGGCGTTTCAAGTAATACAGAGTGAGTAGAATATCGTTCCCACGAGGATTGATTATTGAGTGAGTACTAAAATTAGAAGTTTTAGCAACCAAAATTTAAAGTTTTTGATGTGTAACAAAGAAAATGAAAAGAACTAAAGATGCTTACTGATTTTTAAGAAAAGTGTACTGATTTTATGATGATTTTACTGATTTAGTAAGAATCAAGGCATCTGATTTTACCTAGTTGCATCAATACATCGATATTCGAGTTGTTATTACATGTTGATAGTCGAAAACCTTAATTTACTAAATATTCTCTCTCGAGCAAAATTTTAGCATACTACTTTACATATTAACTCATTAATCTCTTGTATGAATTTAAACAAGAAAAAAGTTTCGAAGATTCTTAGTTTTCACTTAAGGCCATACAAATCGTGTTAATCTATCTCTAGCACTCGGTCAAAATTGTGGTGTTTATTACTTTAGCAATAATCATAAATCTCTTTTTTGACTCATTATGAATCATTCTAGGCTTTGAATGGTGATCAAGCATTCAAAACTCTTGAAGAACAATAATAAATAGTCCAACAACACAATAAACAATCTTTGAATACGTCGAATTATAAAAGAACGTATATTACAACTTACTCTATATCGTAGCCTTGGAATGTCAAAATTATTTTATGGTAGACGTAATATAAATAAAAAGTAAGGCAAAATCCATGAATTTAAAGAAGAAAAGGATAGACAAAAACTTGAAAATAAAAAATTAAAAACCAAATTTTGCTCCTCTTCTTCTCTCTTCCACACGGTTTCTACCTAAGTTTTCGCTTTGAACTTTTTTGAATGATTGAATGATGATAAAAAGACTCTCCCAACACCAATATATACAGTATTTGTGGCTGGGAAAACTTAGATTAAAAAATTCCACAAGCTTGTTCCTCATTTGTTCAAGTTGCTGACCATTGGTACAAGTTGCCGACCTTTGCTATTTCTTTTCATTTTTCTCTACTTTGTGCCTCCCAAAATTAGCGTTGGTATCAAGTTGAGTTTGTTCATGAATTTTTTTAAGTATTCTTGCACTTGAATTGTCCAAATAGCTGCCCAAAATTGCAAGTTGTAACAAGAATTAGGGAAAAAAAATGAGTGTTTTTGAAAGGAAATAGAAATAGAAGAGAGAAAGAGCAAAATCGATAAAAATTGGATGTAAAATAGGTAGTAATTGAATCTAAAAGACATGAATAATAGTATACTAAATAGGATTTATCATCAAAGAATGATCCTTCATCTTCTATCGTGTCTTATGCCTTAAAGCCTACCTTTGACCCATCCCAAGACATTCCAAGTCTTCAGGGACTTTTTCCAAATACTGACAATTCTCCTCTGCTTCACATAGTTTCCGCAGGTTATTCTTGGGGAGAAAGACGCACCTTAAATGAAGCGGTGCCCTTTAAAGGATGGACTTTCTTGAGAAAATGATATGCCAAGGGGGTTGATAGTCTAATGGGGACTCGTGAAGAGAAATGGAAGAATCTTCATATTTACAAAGCCATCAAGCTCTCCACCATCGGTCTCTAGCATGATTACCTGATTATGGCGACGCTCACTTGCTGTTAGAATACCTGCTACAATGCTTTTATCCTCCCCGAGAAATTTGTTGGCAATACTTGTTGGGACGGATTTCAAAAGTTTTCCCTAATTTAATAAAATTTATGCAGTGGAAGAGTTTAAAATTCTTAATTTTAAACCAAAAGTTGATTTAAAATTTCTAAGTTTAAAACTATTGATTTAAATTCCTAATTTAAATCTATGGGTCTCTACTCTAATACTTTCATAACAATGACATGAACTTAAAACATGCATAATACGAAAAGCTGTAAATAAATAGAAAAGTGAAAACTTAAAAGGGAAGGAACTAAAGACATTCCTATAATTGCTCCAATATAAAGAATACTAGAAAGATAATAACTCCAAGAAAGTCGAGAAATCGAGAAACCAAGACCCAGTGGCCTTTTATGCAGTAACCTCAAAATTACCCGGATAGTGGGCCCTGAAAAATATTAAACAAAGAAACGAAAATTTTCAATGGAAAATTCTCTCTAATAAGGTCCCCAAAAGTCAATACTTTCTAAAACCCTTTATTTTTTAATTGGATGCCAAACCATGAAATAGGTATTAATGCATTCCCCGTATGGGCCGACAGTATCGACACCTACCTAGCGACTCTAGATTGCATTGGGGTGGCTCGACTCCCAAGGATATCAGTAGGTTCGAGCTTTGACTTGGATGCATGTTTCACCCACCGGGGAGCATTCGGACATTCAACCCACAAGCAAAAGGATTGGCACCCTTTTTTATTAGCGTAGGCTCAAAAACGATGTTACTAACATCATCAACCAATGCTTTATTTTTCAAAAGTATAAGTATGATGCAGCGGCTTTCCCGGATTTTTTACAACCCCCTCCTATGCCGGAAACGATTTGGAGTAGTATTGCCATGGGCTTCATTGAGGGACTTCCCAAGTCCCACGGTAAGGATGTTATTCTTGTTATTGCAGACAAATTAAGTAAGTATGCCCATTTCCTTACTCTTTCCCATCCCTATTCATATATTACTATCGCTAATGTGTTTATCCGAGATGTTAATAGGCCTCACGGTTTTCCCAAGGAAATCATTTAAGACAGAGATCTCGTTTTCACTAGCAATTTATGGGATGAACTTTACCGTTTTCAAGGAGTCGATCTCCATCATTCGACTGCCTGTCACCCTTAAACCAATGGACAAACGGAGGAGCTTAAACATTGTTTGGAAAGCTACCTCCGCTGCATGTGTTTTGAATACCAAAAAAATTGGTTTGAATGGATACCATAATTACCAAAATGGTGGTATAATACTACCTATCATTTTGCTATTCATACCACTCCATATAAAGTGGTTTATGGTCAACTCCTACCGGTAAATCTTCCATATCTGCTAGTGGAATTGCCTAGCATGGTTGTGGGCCATAGCCTATGAGCACGGGAAGAAGCAATTAAGGTCCTCAAATATCACCTTCATAGGTCACAAAACCGGATGAAGCAACTCGCGGACTAACATCAAACTGACCGTACGTTTGAGCGGGATGCCTGGGAGTACTTAAAAATGCACCCCTATAGTCAACACTCGCTTTAACGCTGCATGGTCCACAAACTTGCCCCTCGTTACTATCACCCATATAAAGTCCTTAATCGAATAGGTCATGTGGCTTATAAATTGGAACTACCAGCTACCTCGTTGATCCTCCCAATGTTCCATGTTTCACTACTCAAGCCTCACCTGGGTCCAATTCCACGTCTCTTCATTACCAGATGACTAGCCAACCCGAGGTGATCGTCGATCGTAGTTTGGCACGCTACTGGAACCATGCAATAACCAAAGTGCTAGTTAAGTGGCAGGGTAAACCCACAAAAGATGCTACTTGGGAGTTCTTTGATCACATTCGGGATCCGAGGAGGGGAGTATTAAAGCATTTCCCGTACCGGACGATAGTACCGACACCTACCCAGCGACTTTGGATCGCATTGGGGTGGCCCAGCTCCCAGGGACATCAGTAGGTTAGAGCTTTGACCTACTAGGAGAGGAGGAGGGGTCCGATGAGACTAGAGCTTCTTATGCTAGCTCAAGAAAAAATTGTAATTCTGCAGGGCCTCAGATATCAGTTATATTTTGAGGAGGAATATTTAGAATATTCCCTTTGGTTTTCCTAGTAGTGCTCTAGTTTTCTATATAAATAATGTATTTGTGGGCTTGAGAGAGACAATGAGAATGGCAATATCTTTTCCTTCTTCTTCCTCCTATCTCTTTCTTTTTCTCTGTAATTTTTAGTAGGTTTTCCCCAAAATTTTCATTCATTTAACTTGGATTTGGTTTTCGATTATATTAGGTACCTCTATTTTATCACATGCATGCTGTTACCTAAGCGGTGACATAGCCAGCAGGGAGTCAAGGTCCGTGCCTGTGAGCTAACGCCAGCGTCATAGTCAGGGATGCTCAGCACATGTGTCTATGATCCGGTGCCATGTCACAGCCAGCCCAGTTCGCTGCCTCACTGTCATCCGCATCCAAGGTTATAGCTGTGACACGATAGCAGCTCCGCCGGTTCAGTTAGGTAGTTAGCATAGATGCCATAACATTCTAGATTGTATTAGAGAATATTTAGTTGTATAGATATTTTTCCAGCATTTCTAGCCTTAAGTATAGCAATGTACTTGCAATTGTAAAGGCATCCAAGAAATATTACAAGCACTTTTTTCTCTTTTCTCATCTCTATATTCTCTTTTTCTCTCTCTCATTTAACCTCTATCTCTTGTGTCATAGCCCTAGGGTTGTGACAAGTGGTATCAGAGCCATTTTTGATCAAGAAATTGACGAAAAGGAAGAATCCCCTTGCTATGGCAACCATGTCTTCTTTCAAAGAAACTTATGGATCTCATAAGCGCTTCGCGGCCATAGAAAAACATCTTGTGGTGATGGCCCGTGACAGGGTGAAGGATAAGGTGGAGCAGGGTCGAATAAATGAAGATTTACGGTCTGGGTGGAAGGAGTTAAGAACTTCCATGGACTCATTGGCTGAGCTCATGAATAAGATGCTGCAAGGTTAAGAAAAACATCCTGAAATAGTCCCAAAAGTCATACTAGAGGTCACAATGAATGGAGAAACCATCGCAGCAGAAAACTACGTGAGACATGGGGGATAAGTTATTCCTCCCCGTCCCCGAGTACCAGAGCCCCGAAATGGCTCAGGATTCAGTTCGTGGATCGCTGAAGATTGTGATTGCAATCGTTATGGAGCACGTTTGTGGAACCTGAACTATCTCCCCAAGCTAGATTTTCACTTATTTGATGGTACGAAGCCACAGGCCTAGATTAGGAAATGCTTGAAGTTTTTTCAATGGTATAATGCTCCTCTTGAGGAGAGGGTGGATATTGCTTGAAGTCATATGCATGACTATGCTGATGTTTGGTATCAATGATGAGACTTACAATACAACATTTTATCATTGGCCTTCTTCGTGGATGAACTTTGTAAAAGGTTCGGAGATAAAACCCCCCAAGTTTTAGTGGAGGAGTTTCACAATCATAAGCAAACGGGGACAGTAGAGGAGTATTTGATGTGGTTCGACGAGTTTCGAGCTTTGTGAGTAGGTTAAAACCCGCCATTCGGGCTTTAGTAAAGATTGTATGCCATTAGGACTTAAATGCAGCTTGTGAACAGGCCAGACTCCAAGAAATTGCCATAGCTGAATCTCATAACAAATTGGGGGTCAGGGGGACTCCTTACAAGTAGCCCATAGGAGCCAAGTCAGGTTCCTCTTACCGTACTAGCGCACCGGTAGTAAGCCAAGGCACCAATCATTCGCAGGCCTCAATGTCAAGACCCGTGGCATCCAAGACAGGCTATACTGGGTCCTTTCAGCCCAGGCACGAACCGGGGCAGTGTTATAGATCCCATGAGTGATATTTTCCTAGCCATGTAAGGTGATGCAGTTACACAGCATGGAGCCGCAGGAGGGGGATGATGAGTTGGAAGATGTAGAGGAAGAGGTGGTTCAAGAAGAAAGAGCGGAGGCTATGGAAATTTCTCTCAACGCCTTGTCTGGGCATATCACAATAATACCCTTAGGTTGAAGGGTGCAATAAAGAGGAGGAATGTGACTATCTTGATAGATAGTGGGAGTATAAATAGTTTCTTGGACGCCAATATTGTCCAAGAACTAAGGTTGAAGGGGGTTCCTCCGATGGTCATGACAGTGACCGTGGTCAATGGAGAAAGTCTTGTGAGTTATCAAAATTGCCCGCGCGTCAAGAGGTGAAAGGTCTGATATTTGTGGATGATTTGAGGGTCTTGGAACTCTGAGGGAGTGATGTAGTGTTGGGAGTAGATTGGCTCCAACACTATGGACCTATTACTATCGACTTCACAAGTCTCAAGTTCTCATGTCAAAAGGAAGGGAAGGCGGTGCAATTGCAAGGGACATTTGAACAGGCCACCTTATAATTGATTTTTGAGAAGGGCATAAGGTTGTTCCTTAAGAAGAAGATGGGAACCGTAATGGGCCACCTTTTCATGGCCACTACCACTATGCTTGAGGAAGAGAATGTGCACCCAGACTTGGTGTGCTTACTGAGCACATACAAGGATGTGTTTGACACACCATGCACACTTCCTTCACCATGTGTGCATGATCAAAGCATTCCAATGCTCCTTGGGGCCAAGCCAGTTAATATATGGCCCTATTGATATCCTCATAGCCAAAAGAATGAGATAGGGAGGAAAATCATGCTAGCCTCCTCTATCATCCAGCCTAGCAAGAGTCCTTTTGCTTCTCCAGTCCTCCTTGTGCGTAAAAAGGATGGGATGTACCGCTTTTGTGTGGACTATCGGCAATTGAACAGCATAACTATGAAGAATAAGTTTCCGATCCCAACATTTGATGATTTACTGGGTTAATTGAAAGGCGTGAGCATATTCTCCAAGATCATATTAAGGGTTGGGTATCACCAGATCCATATCTACACTGAGGACAAGCATAAGACTACGGTCAGGACGCATCAAGGGCACTACGAATTCAAAGTCATGACATTCAGCTTCACCAATGTGCCTGTGACTTTTCAGGCATTAATGAATGAGGGATTCTATCAGTTCTTGCACAAATTTTTATTGGCATTTTTAACGACATCTTAGTGTACAGTGCGTCGGTGTCAACACATGTAGTGCACCCGGAGGAAGTCTTAAAGGTCATGCGTGTGCATTGCTTGTACGCAAAGCGTAGTAAGTGCACTTTTTGCTAAGAACCCATAGAATACTTGGGGCATGTCATCTAAAAATATGGGATGGCCATAAATCCAGGAAAGATTGAAGCCATGTGCTGCTGGCCTATGCCGAAGAATGTTAAAGGCCTGAGGGGTTTTCTCGGTTAAACCCAGTATTATAGAAAATTTGTGAAGGGTTATTGGACCATGAGTAAGCTGCTTACAAACCTCCATAAGAAGGGGGAACTTTGTTGGACTCAAGAAGTTCTGCAAGCTTTTGAGGCACTCAAGAGTGCTATGACAACAGCACCAGTGTTGGCAGTGCTGAATTTTGACAAACCCTTCATTCTTGAAACCGATGTATGCGCAGTGGGGATTGGTGCCGTGTTGAAGCAGGAAGGGTGGCCCCTTGCCTATCTGTGCAAGGCGTTATGCCAATGCCACCTGGGCCTTTTAGTTTATGAGAAGGAGTTGATGGTTGTGCTCATGACAGTAGAGAAATAGAGGCAGCAATTGCTGGATAATCATTTCGTCATTAAGACTAATCATGCCAGCCTACTGCACTTGCTTAAGTAGCATGTCACCACGCAACCAAAAGAGTTGACAAAGCTCATAAACCTTAGTTATAGCATCCTCTACCCGAAGGGTATAGAGAACAAGGTAGTTGTTGCCTAGTTAAGGTGAGATGAGGATTAGGAATGGATTGGTAAGGAAGGCACAACACTTGCGCCTAGTGCGACAGGCATTACTAGAGCCATGTGTGCATCGATGACGGCAGTTGTACCAAAGTGGACGATGGAGATCGTTAAAAGTTATGAAGGGGAGTGCAAGCAAGTAAACTAATAACATTGCTTCTTATTGTTCTAGAGGGCAAGATTCCCTATAATTACAAGCATGGGTTGTTACTCTACAAGTCATATTGTACATGGGCAGCACCATTGACTTACGCAGGAAGATCATGCAGGCGCCTCATGATTCTATTTTAGAGGGGTCCTTAGGTGCGCGTCGTACCTATGTGCGTGCAAAAAGGTTGTTTTATTGGCCTGACATGAGGTGTAGTGTGCGGATTTGGGTTGGAAATTGCGATACTTGTCAGTGCATCAAGGGGAAACACGATTTCTATCCTAGGTTGCTACAACTGCTACCGATACCAGATTAGGCTTGGGAGAGCATCAACCTAGATTTTATCGAGGGCCTACCCAGATCTTTGGGGAAGACACAATCATGGTGGTTGTTGATAGACTTACCAAGTACTCTCTTTCATGATCTTGGCACACCCATACATCACCGCTAAGGTTGCGCAGGTATTCTTGGACAACGTTTACATACTATACAGATTGCCCAAGAATATAGTGTCTGACCATGATGGAGTTTTCCAGAGCATATTCTGGAGAGAGATACTGTGCCTAGTTGGGGTTGAGTTGAACATGAGTAGCGCTTACCATTCGTAGTCCGATGGTTAGACAGAACAAGTCAAACAATGCCTCGAGAACTACCTATGTGCCATGGCGCTGCACAGGCCTAAGCTCTGGGCACAGCGGTTGCCTCTGGCAGAACATTAGTATAATACCATCTACCACACATCGCTAAAGGCAACACCGTTCTGTGCACTGTATGGTTATGAACCATGCACCCTAGTGCTGGACTGTCCCGTGGCAATGCCCTCAGCTGCATTAGAAGATTTGGTGAACGAGTGCCAAGTCATGGTAAACTTGCTAAAGGAAAACCTTAAGTAGGCGCAGCACAAATATAAGCAACAAGCTGACATGCGCAGGACTAAGAGGACATTTGAAGTGGGTAACATGGTGTATTTGAAATTACAACATGGCTGTGAGGAGGAACCTCAAGTTGGCCGCGAGCTACTACATGTTAGGATTAGTGTCCTAAAATCAAGATTTATTCTATTAACATTACTTTATTAATGAATAAAATTAAAGTTCTAGTCGTTTCCTTGTTAAATTCGTGTAAGCGAGTATTTATACTGCATGTGATTTTCTTTTAAGTATCGTCCACGAGATAGACAGAGTCCTTAGATTACATTTTACATGTTTGTTCGAAGTGGATAATAAGATTAAGCAAAGGATAAACTTGGAACAAATGGTATGCAATGTTATTTGAATAACTAGTGGTCGATGATGAGCTTTGGCTACTTGTCTATTAAGACCATGACTTAACACTTTAGATGACCTATCTTGGTCATGTGGATGGTGATACAAAAGTGTTAGGTCGGTGTGTTTATTAAGATTGACACACTGAATTGGACCATGTGAGTTGCTTGTTTCTAGACTATTATCGGAGATGAGTGATTCATGTTGTACTGTTTGAACAATGACTCTAAATCCTGAAAGTATTATGGAATTGTGCATGGAGCGTTAGCTTCTTTGGTGTACTATAAGTAAGGTCTAAATAAATGACTAAATTCCCACGTACACTAGGTAGCGGCGTAAAGTGTGACAAAGACCAGGTATTCAACAGGGAATCTATAGCCTCTTATGAGATACTTATGTCCCCTTAGATGATTCGCAAGTGTTTGAAAGATCCAAAAACTTTGGCCGATGTGTTCCAGGTGTTTGAAATTTGGAATTTATACTATGAATATGTTTAAGTATAAATAAATTATTCAGTGAAGGGCAAGTCGGTACCTAATGGCAAAGTTGTGTGAAGGATAATGGTACTAGTTATAGTTATTCTTTTTCATGGACATCTAGGTGGACAGGTTGTTGTCATCAATACAGTCTATTTGGAAAATATCGAATAAATGATTTAAATCTGGAGCGTAGTGAGATTTATTTAACGGAAGTAAGTCTCATTAAATGACAATTAAATTTTATCATGAGATGGTAATTAATTTAACCCATTTGGAGTAAGATTTAAATTGTTCCTAAGGTTCTTGAGCAAGCCTCTGCATTTATTGCCATAAAAAAATATTAAAGATTTTCTGAAATGAGTAAAATTTATTTTTGCCAAGCATTATTCATGAGATGAATAAAAAGTTGAAAATTATAAAATAAAATAATTTTTTAAAAATTAAGAATTTGATAAGTCTAAATTAGTATATAACTTTTTATATTATTTTAATATATTGTTAAACATTTTACATCAAATTTTATCGCTTTTGCTCGACTTTCCTCTTTTTCGCTCATATTGCCATTTTCTTGCAAAAACACTCATTTTATGCTAAATCTTGCTAGGTTTAATCATTAACATCAACAAGCAAAAACAACATACACCAAACCAAAGCAAAAAATGGGCAAAACATAATAATTCACATGGTAAAGCAAGAAATCACCAAGTTCATGCACAATTCAATTCAACTTGCAAAAATGGGTAACAAAATGCACAAATCAAGTGCAAGGATTAATTAAACAATACATTAACATGTCAAAGTTGATGTAAACTCTAAATTTAGGGGGGTCTAAGCTCAAAAATTTGAAGAAAATCAGCAAAGAACAGCAAGAACAGAGAAAATGTGCCAAGCTCAACCAATCCATTTCAACTTTCAATTTTGGATGGCAAAATGGACAAATAACATGAAATAACTTCTTGAACACTTCATTAACATGTTAAATTTGATGTTAAATCTGATTTTTGGCGGTATAAAGGAAAATAAAAAAAAATGAAAAAATCGAGTTGAACAGCCAATTGCAAAATCTGGATAGCAAGGGTGCAGGTGGTGGTGCAATCAGCTTCAACTTGCATTTTGGGAGCAAAAACTCAATGATTTTTACCCAAATTCATTTTAAAAACATAATTTAACATGTATTAACTCATAATTTGCAAGGTTTAGGTGGTGGTATTCAGAAAAATGAAAAACAATGGATGAACAAGCAACACTGCTGCAGCTGCAGAAATTGACAGATTTTGCACAACTTGCTTACTTTCTCCACTTTGGGCGCCTATAGTATGCACTATTTTAGCTCAAATTCATTGTATAAACCTTATACAACATTCAAATGATTCTTTTGTGTATTTTTTGGGCGGTTTAATGTAAAAACAATTGAAGAAAAAGGAGGGAGAACAGGGCTTCAGAACACAGCTGCAGCTGCCAAAAGTTTCAGCTAATGAGGATGACGTTTGAAGATTTTTTACCTTTTTTTTTCCTAGCTCAACGACTATAAATAGGGGAGGTGTGGGGGTGTTTAAGCATTAGATTTCAAAACAAAAATCACAAGATTTGAGTGAGAAAAGAGAGAAAAATCGTGAGAAAGAGGAAAGGAGAAGGAAGGAAGGAAGTTTGGATTGTAATTTTGTATTTTTAGTCCTTTTTATCCTTTTTTCTTTCCTAAGTTCATGAATTTTGTATTTATAATGTTTAATATTAATTTATCATGAACTAATTTTGTTATTCTAAAGCTACGATGTAACCTAAGTTGTAATATACGCTTATTTCTAATTCAAAGTATTCAATGTTTATGTTATTGTGTTGTTGAAGTATTTATCATTGTTCTTCATGAGTTTTAAATGCTTGATCACCATTTAAAGCCTATAATGATTCTTAATGAGTCCGAGAGGCGATTTATGATGATTGCTGAGGTGATAAGCACCACAAATTGGGCAAATGCTCGAGAGAGATTAATGCAATTTGTGTGGTTTTCAAAAAAAAAAAATCATATAGCTTTAAAAACTCTTTCCTTATTTAAATTCATGCACGAGAGTGATGGGTTAATATATTAAAGAGTATGCTAAATGTTGCTCGAGAGAGAATATTTAGTAAATTAGGATTTTTAACCATCAACACATAGTAACAACTTGAATATCAAGAATAGAAAAGGCGTATTGATGCAACTAAGGTGAAATCGGATTCCTTGGACTTTATAAACTGATAAAAATCAACAAAAAAATTAGCGCATTCTAATCTCGTTTTACCTTTTATTTGTTTTTATTTTTATTTTACTTTATTTCATATCAAAATCCTAAATTTTTTGGTCTTTCAAATAGTATTGAAGATACTAATTTTGGTATTCACTCAATACAATCCTCGCAGAAACAATACTCTACTTACTTCTATATTACTTGGTATGATTAGTGCACTTGCTAACGCATACGCAAAGTCTGCATCAAGTTTTTGGTGCCGTTGCCGGGGATTGTCTTTATTTGAGTGATATCAATACCAACTAGTTTTGGTGCTAGTTTGAAATTGTTAATAATTTTTTATTTAAGTTTAAGAAATTTTTCATTTGATTCATTTGTAAAGATAAATTCTTTTTAGTTTTGTGTTATTTTGTTATTTTTCTTATATTTTGTCTTTATTTTTATCTTTATTTTGCTATTAAGTTCACTTTGTTAGGTTTTTAAAAGTTAAATTTGATAATTTCATGTTTTCAAAAGCATTAGGGTTACTACCCTCCTCTTTTTCTTTAAAATTTGTGTTTTGTTAAAATTTCCATGTTATACTTTTATAACTTTCTTTTTTTTTATTGTTATCCTTACCCTTTAACTTTCTAGTTGCTTATTTTTACTTTGTATGCAAAATTTAATTGAAAAAGAAACAACTCCTTTTGACCTTGAAATCAAAAAAACTCTTCGACTAACAAGAAAAACAAAAAGGATTGAAACCATGGCCAATAATACTGGAAATGATGATGAAAGGACCTAAAAAATATTATACAGGACCTACTGTTGGAGGGTGCACTTCCAGCATTCGACGTCCACCCATTCAAGCAAACAATTTTGAAATTAAACCAGCTATTATACAAATGATTCAACAAACAGTTCAATTTGGCGGTCTACCCAGTGAAGACCCAAACCTGCATATCGCTAACTTTTTAGAGATATCCGATACCTTTATGCATAATGGTGTCAGCGTTGATGCCGTCTGCTTAAGGTTGTTTCCGTTTTCACTGAGAGATAAAGCTAAAGGGTGGTTAATGTCATTACCCTCATGAACCATTACCACCTGGGATGATTTGGCTCAAACATTTCTAGCAAAATATTTTCCACCAGCCAAATCAGCTAAGATGAGGATTGATAGTACCTCGTTTGTACAATACTTAATGGAATCTTTGTATGAGGCATGAGAACGTTACAAAGAACTTTTGAGAAGATGCCCCCATCATGGTTTACCTGTTAGGATGCAAGTCCAAACTTTTTATAATGGGTTGGCACCTAACACTCAAATGATGATAGACGCGGCGGCTGGAGGATCGCTGAACCTCAAAACTCCAGAAGATGCATATGAATTGCTAGAAGTAATGGCTAGCAATAACTATGCAAGGGCAACAGACTTGAAAAATAGATGAACATGAACGTGAATGCCATAAATTCTCCTGTACTAACGTGTGAACTTTGTGCAGGGAATCATCCTAGTATAGAATGCCAAACAGGAAATCCTTTCGCCCTATCAACCCATGACCAAGCCAATTTTGTTTCAAATTTTCAAAAAAATAATCCCTATTCCAACACATATAATCCCGGGTGGAGAAACCATCAAAATTTTTCATGGAACAATCAAGGGATACAAAAACAACCTTTTCAGCCCGCTGAAAGAAAAACTGATCTCGAGGAATTGTTTAGTAAGTTTATGCAAAACACTAAAGCAACTCTTCGAAATCAATAAACTTTGATTCGCAATCAAGAAGCGACCATTAGAAACCTTGAGACCCAAATTGGGCAAATTTCAAATCACCTTTCTGATAGATCTCAAGGTTCTTTACCTAGTAACACTATCATTAACCCATGAGAGCAAGTAAAAGCAATAGAATTACGAAGTGGGAAAATTTTGAAAGAACCAACTCAAGTAGAGAAAACCATGCCAAATGAACAACCCATAATTGACATGTCTACTGATGTAAATCAGGAGGCGGAAAATGAGGAAGGGACAAAAATTCAAGACGAAAATGAACCAAAAAGGGTTGAACCTCAACCCTACAAACCAAAGGTCCCATTCCCTCAACCCTTGAAAAAGACAAAAGCGGACAAGCAATTTGCTAAATTTTTGGAAATTTTCAAAAAGTTACACATTAATGTCCCTTTTACTGACATGTTAGAACAGATGCCCAAATATGAAAAATTCATGAAAGAAATTATGTCTAACAAAAGGAAGTTGGGAGAGTTCGAAACGATAGCACCTACTGAAGAATGCAGTGCCATACTATAAAAGAAGTTGCCCCCCAAGTTAAAAGATCCAGGGAGTTTCATGATAGCTTACACCATTGGCTCTATTAGTTTTGATAAAGTTTTATGTGATTTAGGTGCAAGTATAAATTTAATGCCTCTTTCTGTTTTCAGGAAGCTTGGGTTATGAGAAGTGAAGCTTACCACAGTATCTCTCCAACTTGCGGACAGATCAATCAGGTATCCTAGAGGTGTAATTGAAGACGTCCTTGTGAAGGTCGATAAATTCATCTTCCCGGCTGACTTCATAGTACTTGACATGGAAGAGGATCATGAGATACCTCTTATTTTAGGCCGACCCTTCCTTGCTACAGGAAGGACTCTGATAGACGTACAACAAGGAAAGCTAATCCTAAGGGTACAAGATGAACAGGTAACCTTCAACCTGTTTAATGCCATTTAATTTCCATCTAACATGGATTCTTGTTTGGAGGTTGATATTGTAGTTGAGTTGGTCTCTAAGACATTCAGGGACACGTTCCCAAAGTTTCCCCTTGAACCGTGTCTAACAAAATCTGGGACCATAGACATGGAAGACAAGTTGATAAGGGAATGTGCCCTACACCTGGAAAGCTACGAACCTTTTGATTCGCACCGTGAAATACGAGTGGAAGACATTCAAGTAATTGAAATTCAACAAAAAATGGAAGAAGACGAACCTCCAATTCTTGAGCTCAAGCCATTGCCACCACATCTCAAATATGCCTATCTTGGTAATTCTAACACTTATCCTATTATTATTAATGCCTCATTGAGTAATATTGAACAGGAAAAGTTGCTTAGGGTTCTTAGGGAGCATAAAACAGCAATTGGATGGACACTTTCTGATATCAAGGGAATTAGCCCTTCCATATGCATGCACAAAATCCTCATGGAAGATAGCTTCAAACCCTCTGTGCAACCTCAGCGGAGGTTAAACCATGCCATGAAAGAAGCGGTAAGGAAAGAAGTTGTCAAACTATTAGATGTCGGGATAGTTTTTCCCATATCCGCCAACCCATAGGTTAGCCCAGTGCAAGTAGTTCCAAAAAAGGGGGGATAACTGTAGTAGAAAATGAGATCAATGAGCTCATCCCTACTAAGACTGTCACCAGATGGAGGGTTTGCATAGATTATCGAAAACTTAATGATGCCACCCGAAAGGACCCCTTCCCCTTACCATTCATTGATCAAGTGTTAGAAAAACTGGCAGGACATTTGTATTACTGTTTTCTTGATGGATATTCAGGATACAATCAAATTGCCATAGCCCTGGAAGATCAGGAAAAGACCACTTTCACTTGTCCTTATGGTACCTTTGCCTATAGGAGAATGCCTTTTGGGTTATGCAATGCTCCTGCAACTTTTCAAAGATGTATGATGGCAGTCTTTAGTGATATGGTGGAAAATTTTATTGAAGTATTTATGGATGATTTTTCTGTCTTTGGAACCTCATTTGATGATTGTTTAGCTAACCTCTCTATGGTTTTGCAAAGATGCACTAACACTAATCTTGTTTTGAATTGGGAGAAATGTCATTTTATGGTACAAGAAGGAATAGTGTTAGGACATATGATTTCAAAAAGAGGAATTAAGGTTGATAGAGCAAAAACAGAAGTGATAGAATGATTACCACCCCCCACCAATGTTAAGGGCATTCGGAGTTTTTTAGGATATGTTGGTTTCTACAGAAGGTTTATTAAGGACTTCTCTAAGATCGCTAAGCCTCTCTGCAATTTGCTGATGAAAGATATCCCTTTTAACTTTGATAGTGACTGCATGAATGCTTTTGAGACCTTGAAGAAAAAATTAGTGTCAGCACCTATAATCGCAGCACCTGACTGGACCTTACACTTTGAACTTATGTGTGACGCTAGTGATTATGCTGTAGGAGCTATGCTAGGACAAAGAACAAACAAAAATTTTCATATAATTTACTATGCTAGTAAAACTTTGACAGATTCACAGGTTAACTATGCTACTACCGAGAAAGAGTTACTAGCTGTAGTATTTGTACTTGATAAATTTTGTTCCTGCCTGCACAATTAAAAGGTAATTATTTACACTGACCATTATGCTCTGAAATACCTTTTTGCAAAACAGGATGCAAAACTGAGACTAATTAGATAGATTCTCTTGCTTCAGAAATTTGATTTAGACATTCGGGATAAAAAGGGTTTAGAAAATGTTGTGGCAGATCATCTGTCACGTCTCGAACAGGAGGACAAAGGTCCCTCTATCAATGAAAAATTCCCAGATGAAAGTCTTATGATGGTAAATGAGAATCCCGATTGTCCATGGTACGCTGACATTCTTAACTATCCGGTTGCACAGGAATTGCCCAAAGACAATGACTTATCAATAGAAGAAGAAGTTCTTCGCCGACTTAAAAAATTATTTTTGGGAAGAACCATTCTTGTATAAGCATTAAGGAGACTGAATTATCAGAAGATGTGTACCTAAGGAAGAAATGAAAAATATTCTGTGCCACTGTCACTCTCTTGAAACTGGTGGCCATCATGGTGGGGTAAAAGCTGCAGCTAAGGCTTTACAATCTGGGTTTTATTGGCCTAAACTCTTTAAAGATGATTTTAAATTTGTTAGTAAATGTGATGGATGTCAAAGGACATGTAACATCTCCAGAAAACATGAAATGCCCCTAAACAACATTCTGGTTGTTGAATTATTTGATGTTTGGGGAATTGATTTCATGGGTCATTTCCCCTCATCATTTTCTAACAAATTTATTTTGGTTGCTGTAGATTATGTGTCAAAATGGGTTGAAGCAACTGCTTTTCCGACCATTGATGCTAGAGTTGTTGTAAACTTCGTTAGAAAAAACATGTTTCTTAGTTTGGAACTCCTAGAGCAATTATAAGTGATGGCGGAAAACATTTTCGTGACCGCCAACTTAAGGCTTTATTGAGTAAGTATGAAGTCACACACTATGTGGGTGCTCAATACCATCCTCAAATAAGTGGACAAGTTGAAATTTCAAACCGAGAATTGAAAGTTATTTTTGAAAAAACAGTTAGCGCCTCTAGAAAGGATTGGTCAAAAAAGTTAGATAACGCACTTTGGGCATATAGAACAACATTCAAAACACCTATTGGAATGTCGTCATATCGACTGGTTTATGGCAAGGCATGTCATTTACCAGTTGAATTGGAACACAAAGCATACTAGGCCATAAAAACCTTAAACTTCAATTTAGCAGCTGCAGGCGAAAAGTGGTTACTACAAATCAATGAGATGGTTGAGTTAAAAAATGAGGCTTATGAAAATGCTTGAATTTACAAAGACCGAACCAAAAGATGGCACGACAAGCACATTTTGAACAAGGAAATTGTAGTGGGATAAAAAGTTCTACTTTTTAACTCCCGCTTACGACTTTTTCCAAGAAAGTTGCACTCTCGATGGTCAGGACCCTTTATTGTAACCCGTGTTTTTCCATATGGCACGGTTGAGATTCAGGATGAGAAAAAGGATACTTTTAGAGTAAATGGGCAAAGACTGAAACCTTACATTGATGGAGAGTTCGAACAGCAGAAAACTTCCATTCATCTCAACAATGTCGAATAATCCACTAAGAAAGTGGAGCTAACGACTGTAAACTAGGCATTTCTTGGGAGGCAACCCAAGTGTTTCTATCCTTATTTATCCTTTTTCCTTTCATTATTTCTATTTATCTTATGTTTGTGTATCTTTTGTGTAGAAGGTATTTGGAAATAAGTTTGGGGGTGGCACGATGTCTACATGCACTATCAACAAGCAATCCTCAAACCAGGGAAGTATCCCTCACCCAATTCATCTTTTAAAGTTCTTATTTTTTTTTTAATAAAGTTTAAGGGTGGGAAAAGTAATGTTAATAATAAGTATAATAAATAATAATTAAATTTTTTGAAAAAAAATATCAAAAAATTTTCCTATTTTATGTTTTAGAGTCGGCTTCAGCGCCTCCCAGATTTCGGAGCCTTTGTATGGGAATGTAAATAGTGTCAGCTAATAAAAATATTGTCTATTTTCTACAGTTTTTATCATTAATCTTTCAAATATTTTTCATATAAAAAAAAGAAAAAAAAAAAAAGAAAGAACTTATCGTCATGCTTTTTTAGGCAAATTTTCTACTCTTTTTAGCTCGTTTACTTTAATTAGATTTGAATAACATGATAATCAATTATTTTTGGGTTCTAATTGCAAAACAGGATCTAATCTAAGGCACTATCTTGATAAAACCACGGTATTTGACTTCAGTAGTTAGCATGACTGTTTTACTTTCTTTCTTATTAAAAGATGCTCAAATTTGAATATATTGCATAAAGAGTATCATTTACGTAATAGATTTTGAAAGTTATGCCTAAGTCTAAATAAAAGAAAAATAAAAAAAGGGAGAGAATTACTAAGCACCGCTATCCTATAAAAACGTCTGGATATGTGCTATGGTGTGATGGTTTTGTGCCGTGGTACCTCGAGCAAGTAGATCCATAGGGGTGTTTCAACACCTGGTACCCTGGGCAAACTGGAACGGGAGTTTCCGCATTGAAAGCTTGCTACAAGGGTTACTTAGAAAGCTAACAAGAAACCAAATACCAGAAAAAAAAAAAAAAAAAAATTCTCTAGCACCGCTATCCCACATAAATAGGATATGTGCTACTCATTAAGAGGGCATCTTAGTGGTGGCTTCTCTTACGTATGCGTCATCGCCCAGGAGTCGGAGCTTGATTCTCACTGAAGATATACTCGAGAGGTCATAATACAAGCATCTCGGTGGTGACTTCTCTTATTTATGGGTCATCGCCCAGGAGTCAGAGCTTGATTCTCGCTGCAGATATGCTTATATTGACTTGTGTAAACAAATTCCTCCAAAAAAAAAAAAAAAATTGGTGCAAAAATAATTAGTTTTGGGCATACTTGATAAGTCTTGTTATGGATGGTATAATGTTTGTCCTCTATTCAGTTTATCTTAAGATTAGAAAGAACGGATAAACTTAATTTGCTTCGCTAACTTTTAAATCCGATTATCTAGGTAATTGACATATTTTTTCTTGGAAAAGATGGTTTTGCCTTTAGAACCTTAAACTTTGAGCCTTAGTTATTCTTCTTTAATTTAAAGTGTACCTGCTTTGAATTGTAGTAAAATTATTAAAAAACATGAGATCCTGCGCTTTAATGTTTAGCCATGCTCGAGGACGAGCAAGATTTAAGTTTGGGGGTATTATGATAAGTCTAAATTAGTATATAACTTTTTATATTATTTTAATATATTTTTAAACATTTTATATCAATTTTTTATCGCTTTGGCTCAATTTTGCTCTTTTTTGCTCATATCGCCATTTTCTTGCAAAAACACTTGTTTTATGCTAAATCTTGCTAGGGTTTATCGTTAACATCAACAAGTAAAAGAAAGATACACCAAACCAAAGAAAAAAATGGGCCAAACATAATAATTCACATGGCCAAAGCAAGAAATCACCAAGTTCATGCATAATTCAATTCAACTTGCAAAAAAGGGTAACAAAATGCACAAATCAAGTGCAAGGATTAATTAAAAAATTCATTAACATGTCAAATTTGATTTAAAATCTGAATTTAGGTGGGTTTAAGCTCAAAAATTTGAAGAAAATCAGCAAAGAACAGCAAGAACAGAGAAAATGCACCTAGCTCAACCAATCCATTTCAACTTGCAATTTTGGATGACAAAATGGACAAATAACATGAAAGAACTTCTTGAACACTTCATTAACATGTTCAATTTGATGTTAAAGCCAATTTTGAGGGGTGCAAAGCAATAAAAAAAAATAAAAAAATCGAGTTGAACAGCCAAAAAATCTGGACAGCAAGGGTGCAGGTGGTGGTGCAATCAGTTTCAACTTACATTTTGGGCGCAAAAACTCAATGATTTTTACCCAAATTCATTTTACAAACATACTTTAACATGTCGTAACTCATATTTTGCAAGTTTTGGGGGTTGGTATTCAGAAAAAATTAAAAACATGGATGAACAAGCAACACTGCTGCAGCTGCAGAAATTGACAAATTTTGCACAACTTGCTTACTTTCTCCACTTTGGGCGGCTATATTATGCAATATTTTAGCTCAAATTCACTGTAAAAACCTTATAAAACATGTATATGATGCTTTTGTGAAGGTTTTGGGCGGTGGAATGCAAAAAACAATTGAAGAAAAAGGAGGGAGAACAGGGCTTCAGAACATAGCTGCAACGGCCACAAGTTTCAGCTAATGAGGATGAAGTTTAAAGATTTTTTACAATTTTTTTTTCCTAGCTCAACTACTATAAATAGGGGAGGTTTGGGGGTGTTTATGGATTAGATTTCAAAACAAAAATCACAAGATTTGAGTGAGAAAAGAGAGAAAAATCGTGAGAAAGAGGAAAGGAGAAGGAAGGAAGGAAGTTTGGTTTGTAATTTTATATTTTTAGTTCTTTGTATCCTTTTTTCTTTCCTAAGTTCATGAATTTTGTATTTATAATTTTTAATATTAAGTTTATCATGAACTAATTATGTTATTCTAAGGCTACAATGGAGTCTAAGTTGTAATATGCTCTTATTTCTAATTCAAAGTATTCAATGTTTATGTTATTGTGTTGTTGAAGTGTTTATCATTGTTCTTCATGAGTTTTAAATGCTTGATCACCATTTAAAACCTATAATGATTCATAATGAGTCTGAAAGGAGATTTATGATGATTGATGAGGTGATAAGCACCATAAATTGGGTGAATGCTTGAGAGAGATTAATGCAATTTATGTGGTTAAAGAAAAACATAGAGCTTTAAAAACTCTTTTCTTTTTTAATTTCATGCACGAGAGTGATGGGTTAATATGTTAAAGAGTATGCTAGATGTTGCTCGAGAGAGAATATTTAGTCAATTAGGATTTTCAACCATCAACACACAGTAACAACTTGAATATCAAGAATAAAAAAGGCGTATTGATGTAACTAAGGTGAAATCAGATGTCTTAGACTTTATAAACTGATAAAAATCAACAAAAAAATTAGCACATTCTAATCTCGTTTTAACTTTTATATCTTTTTATTTTTATTTTACTTTATTTTATATCAAAATCCTAAATTTTTTGGTCTTTCAAATAGTAATGAAGCTGCTAATTTTTGGTATTCACTCAATACAATCCTCATGGGAATGATACTCAACTCACTTCTACATTACTTGGTACGACTAGTGCACTTGCTAACGCATACGCAAAGTCTGCATGAGAATTCATAACACGAATTTTTATATGTGGGAAACAAAGCAAAACAAAAAAAAAAAAAGAAAAACGAAAAATTGCAAACACAAGCACGATCCGTGCCTATGCATTTGGACCAACCAGTGTGCGACAGTCCTTCAGCTATCCGCGTGCGTGCATAGGGGCCAATCCTAGCCCACCACGTGGCACACATTATGAAGTTAAAAAGCACGCTATTTGAACTGTGTTTGAAATGTGGCATTTTACAGTATTATGAAATGAAACGATGGGTTTTGTATTAAACCTTCGCATCCCACATCGAAAAATCATGATGTTTTTTGCACCGGTATACTACTATAAATAGAGTCACATATTCCAAAGGTTTGATATTCAGTTTTGCAATTAAGAATTAAAACTTTCTAAAAACGTTGACTTTCAGAGACCTAGTAGGAGAGAAAATTTTCTTTTGAAATTTTCTTTTTCTCAAGTTTAATATTTTTTGGAGCCACCCTCCGTGTAGTTTGAGGTCATTTGGTAGAAGACAGTTGGGTCTCGATTTTCTCAGCTTTCTCGGAGTATTTTATTATTCATTCTAGTATTCTTATTTTGGAGCAATTCATGGTATGTTCTTCTTTCCTTCTATTTTAAGTTTTCGGTTTTCTATTTATTTACAGTTTTTCTTATTATGCCTGTTTAAGTACAAGTTATTGTTATGAATATATTAGAATAAAGGGATGTAGATTTAAATTTGTAGGTTTATAATTAGGAATTTTAAATCAATCCTAGGTTTAAAATTAAGAATTTTAAGCCCTTCCACTGTCTTAATTTAATTAAGTTAGGGAAATTTTTTTAAATTTGTCCCAGCCATTGGTTTCAGAGCAAAGAGGTCTATAGAGATAAACCTACTCTCGATAACTCTCGCACGTGAGATGTCGCGAAGCGTGATCCTTCGTTCGGGGGCTTAGATAGTGAGAAAAGTCTCCTACACCAAGTTTTCTGATAGGTACCATTTGTTGTGACCACAGTCGGAAAACTGTGAACCCAACAATTGGCATCAAAGCTAGGTTAGTTGAACTCAACGATTAGTATCAGAGCTAGCATCTAGTTACATTCATAATATATATATAGGTATAATAAGATCGAAATAAATAGACTTGCAATTTAATAAAATGGAGATTTTATTAAGAAGGAAATATTGTTCAAAGTAACAATTTATATTGTTTAAATCATTTATGAATTAATAGTTAATTAGATTGTTTAAAGTAACAATTTAAATTATTTAAATCTTTTATGAATTAATAGTTAAAAGTAACGATTTAAATTACTCAAATCATTAATAAATTAAAAGTTAATTAGATTATCTAAGGTAACGATTTAAATTATTTAAATAATTAATGAATTATTAGTTAATTCAGATTTGTCAATTTATGAAATTATATTCACATTATTTTCATGATGCGAATCGGATAAAATTGATCTAATGAGATTAAATTCAATTAATTTTTACAAAATCGGATAAAGTTGATCTAATGTGATTAGATTCAATTATTTTTTAACGAAATTGGATAAAATTGATCTAATAAGATCGGATTCAATTATTTTTTATGAAATACGATAAAATTGATTTAATGATATTATATTGTATTTTTAATTATTTATTTTTATTTAAATAATTAAAAAAAAAAAACCTAACGATGTGTTAGCCACTGACCTCAGCACTTACGTCACCATTTAAAAAAAATTTTGGGTCGTTTAGGTGTTAGTACCAGTTTAATAATAATTAAAATTGATTTTTATTTATTAATTAATTTAATTTTAGAATGAGATTCTAAAATAGATTATAAGATAATCTAAAATGTAAGATGGTACTATTTTAATTAAATTAATTTTTATTAATTAATTAATTTCAGAATAAGATTCTAAAATTTATTATGAGATAAACTAAGTTACGATATTGTTTGAATGAAAATTAATTTCTATTAATTTATTTAATTTTAGAATGTGATTTTAAAGTAGATTATAAGATTATCTAAATTATAAGTTGGTATTGTTTTAAATAAAAATTAACTAGTTAATTTTATTGGTTAGTTTTAGAATGAGATTCTGTGGTAGATTATTAGATAATTTATGTTATAAGATGGTAGTGTTTTAAATAAAAATTAACTAATTAATTTTGTTAGCTGTGTTTTAGAATGAGATTCTAAGGGAGATTATGAGATAATCCAAGTTGTAAATATAAATTAAACTAAAAACCACTAGTTTATAAAAATCAAGTGGGAGCGAGGTTCAATTGCTGAAACCTCACAGTCTCCATTACCAGTCTAGTAGTATAGTAGATCGATAAACCTCCCTATGGAGGATGTCGATTTGCAGATTACAGGGTTAGACCTCTATTAGGATAAACCGAAGTGCAAAGAAGCGATACGAGCATTACGTGTATTTGTATGGTGGTTTAGGTAATGGTTTATACTTGACTAGCATGATCCATTAGCCTCCCCAAGGAGCTCTATTGTATCATGTTAGAGACTAAGGTAAAGTAGTGAATTAATCATATTTAGTAAGAGTTACCAAAAAATAAGTTAATGGAGAATAGTTCTCACACAAACTAGCTTCGGGCGACCTCGCTGTCGGGGAGTAAGGAGTGGTGTGTTTGGGTCATCATGGGATGCATAATAGAACAGTTTTATGGATGCCTGACTAATTGTTTTTTGCTAAAATAAAAGAATAGATATCACTGCATAATTTGTAACTCGCGTTAGGTAGTTGCACAAATGTTTGCATCTACATTGTTTTGAAATGGATATGGTTGTTGAACTTCACTCGTTTCTAATGCATAATGTACTCATTGGACCAAATTACTTCTCTTGGAAAAAATAAGTTAGACTTAGTTATTACTCACAAACGACGTACTGGAAAGAAAGAAAAGGGCAAAGTTGCCAGTGTAGCAAACAAGTCCATATGAGGTCAACAAAAGAAAAGTGTTTCTTTTGTGGGAAGACTGGGCACTGGAAGAAAAACTGAACTAAGTACGTAACTTCTTTTCTTACAAAGACTACTAAGCCATCTGGTGAAGATATGTTGATATCTCACTTAGTTGTGTCATGCGTAGTTGAGAGTCCATCAGGTTTCTAGTGTATAGACTTAGGTTCAACTGACCGTCTCTATAATATGTTATGGGGTCTCAGGTTAACCAAGAGGCTGCATGATGGGAAGTTGTACCTGATGGTCAGGCATAGTACAAGAGTAGTGGTCTTAAGAGTAAGAGATGTTGGCTTAGTATTTGATAGTAGAGTTTTGATTTTAAAAGATTGTTTATTTATGCCTGCACTGCACGGGAATTTGATTTTTGTATCTCGTTCATTGGGTAATTGTTATTCAGTTAATTTTGGTTGTGAACCTTTTATTTTAAGAAATAAATTGTTTATGTGCAAAAGAGCATGAATAAACGGTTCATTCATGTTATTTCTTATCGAAACTCTAGTATTTACCCAAATGAATCTAACACAAGCTCACTTGTTCAAGCTTCTAAAAGAAAACACGTTGAAAGGGATAATTCCAACACTTGGAACCAACGTTTAGGTCACATTAATTCGAATAGGATCCAAATACTAGTGAAAGATGGACTGATGGGGGCTTTGGAATTGATGTCATTACCAATCTGCAAATCCTACATAGAAGGAATGATGACCAAATCTGTTTTTAAGAATAAAGGAAACAGGGTTGGTGATTTGCTTGAGCTGGTTCACACATATGTATATGGACCAATGAATGTTCAGGCAAGAGATGGGTATGAGTACTTCATCACATTTATTGATGATTACTTAAGGTATAGATATGCTTACCTAATGAGACATTAGTCGGGCTCTTTAGAAAAGTTCAAAGAGTACAAAGCTAAAGTGGAAAAGCAATTAGGTCAACAAGTTGACTCTCTTCGATCAAATCGAGGTGGTGAATATCTTTCGAGTGAGTTTCTGGATTTCCTAATAGCAAATGAAATAAGATCTTAGGTTTCTACTCCAGGTACACCATAGTAGAATAGTGTTGCAGAAAGAAGGAATATGACACAATTAGAGATGGTAAGGTTTATGATGAGTCATGCTATTTTACCCATCTCTTTTTGGGGTTATCCCAAAGGAACAAGGGTGGTCTTTTCTGCAGTCTTTCTGATCAAAATTCTTTTTTTTTTGGGTAAATGTAAATGAGAAATTTTTAAAGAGGGTTTTATAGTAGACTACAAAAGCAAAAGCAGAGTAGTGTTAAAGGAGTTAAAAGAAAATGACGCTAATTCTGAACAACTAGACACATCTCGGGATACAGTGGATGCATCTAATGCATCCACTGTTGGGGTTGAGAATGTTTTAAGTACACGAGAACCTAGGTATAGTGGGAGGATTGTCAGGGCACCTGTAAGGCTCATGGAGAAAGCTTTAATTGTTAACCATGACATTGAATCTGATCCTCTCATCTACAATGAGGCAATTAAAGACAAGGTGCTGACCAATGGGTCTTAGCAATAAATTCTGAGATAGAATCTATGTATTCTAATTAGGTCTTGGATCTTGTAGAGGTGCCTGTTGGCATTATGCCCATTAGTTATAAATGGGTCTACAATAGAAAAATGGGAGTGGACAGGAAGGTAGATACCTTTAAGACAAGGCTGATTGCCAAGGGTTTTACACTAAAGGAGGAATTCATTATGATGAGACCTTTCCACCAGTAGCAATACTAAAGTCCATAAGGGTACTCCTACCAATTGCAGCTTATTGTGAGAACTGGCAAATGGAAGTCAAAATGGCCCTTTTGAATGGTCGTCTTGAAGAAGCCATCTATATGGTGCAACCAGACAGTTTCATTGGCAAAAATCAGGTGCATATGATATGCAAACCGAAGAAGTCCACATATGGACTGAAGCAAGCATCACGCTCATGGAATATTTACGGTTTTGAGTAGTTGGTTGATGAATCAACCATGTATAAACAACGTCAAGAGAAAGTAGTGACTTTCTTAGTATTGTATGTCAACGATATACTACTCATTGAGAATGATGTAGATTGTTAATAGCTGTAAAGATTTGGTTGTGAATTCAATTCGAGTTAGTTCCAGTTGGCTATACTGATTCAGACTTCTAGTCAGATAGCGATTCCAAACGTTCGACGTCTGGGCAGTACTTTACCCATGGAGTAGGAGCCATTAGTGGGAGGAACGTCAAGCAGTATTATATTGCTAACTTCAACATAGAGGGTAAATACGTCGTAGTTTCAGAAGCTGCAAAGAGGGCATGTAGGTTTAGATAAAGTAGTTGACTTTACTAAGATCTTGACTCAATAGACCTTTAATTTAGGACAAGTGGGATATTTTTAGGAATAATGTCCTGAAATCTAGGTTTATTTTGTTAATATTACTTTATTAATGAATAAAATTGAAGTTCTAGTCGTTTTCTTGTTAAATTTGTGTAAGCGAGTATTTATACTGCATGTGATTTTCTTTTAAGTATCATCCATAAGATGGACAGAGTTGTTCAGATTACATTTTATATGTTTTTTCTAAGTGGATAATGAGATTAAGCCACAGATAGGCTTGGAACAAATAGTACGGAATGTTATTTGAATAAGTTGTGGTCGATGATGAGCTTTGGCTACTTGTCTATTAAGACCATGACTTAAGATTTTAGATGACTTGTCTTGGTGATGTGGATATTGATGCAAAAGTGTTATGTTGGTGTGTTTAATAAAATTGACACACTGAGTTGGACCATGTAAGTTGCTTGTTTTTAGACTACAATAAGAGACGAATGATTCATATTATACTGGTTGAACGATGACTCTAAATCCTGAGAGTATTATGGCTTTGTGCATGGAGCATTAGTTTCTTTGATGTACTATAAGTAACGTCTAAATAAATGATTGAATTCCCATGTACAACTGGGTAGCGGCGTTAAGTGTGACAATGATCAAGTATTCAATAGGAAATCTACAGTCTCTTATGAGATACAGATATCCGCTTAGTTGATTTGCAAGTGTTTGAATGATTCGGAAACTTTGGCCAAAATGTTCCGGGTGTTTGACAGTTGGAATTTATACTATGAATATGTTCAAATATTAATAAATTATTCAGTGAAGGGTGAGTTGGTAACAAATGGAGAAGCTATGAGAAGGATAATGGTAGTAGTTATACTTATTCTTTGTCATGGACATCTAGGTGGAGGGGTTGTTGTCATCAATACAGTTTATTTGAAAAATATCGAATAAATGATTTAAGTCTAGAGTGCGTTGAGATTTATTTAGTGGAATTAAGTCTCATTAAATAGTACTTAAATTTTATCACGTAATTAATTTAATCTGTTTGGGGCTAAATTTAAATTGTCCCTGAGGGTCTTGTTCAAGCCTCAGTATGTATTGCTATCGAAAAAAATATTAAAGAATTCATGAGGTGAATAAATTTAATTTTACCAAACATTATTCATGAGATTAATAAAAAGTGAAAAATCATAAAATAAAATAATTTGTTGAAAATTAAAATGAATTTTTACGTGTGGCAAACTTAAAAAAAAATTGAAAAATCGCAAACACAGGCACGATCTGTGCCTACGGGTTTAGACGTGTCGCGCGCTGTGTACTCCTTAGACTAACCACATGCTCGCCTGGGGGCTAATTTCAACCCACCACATGTCATGCTTTATGAACTTAAAAAGCACGCTATTCAAACTATGTTTGAAATGCGGCGTTTTACGGTATTATGAAATGAAATGGTGAGCTTTGTATTAAACTTTTGCATCCCACATCGAAAAATCATGATGTTTTCGCTCCAGTATACTACTATATATAGAGGTGTTTATTCCAAAGGTTTTGTATTCAGTTCCAGAATTAAGAACTAAAGGTCTCCGAAAGTGTTGACTTTCGGAGACCTAGTCAGACAGAGAAATTTCTTTTGAAAATTTTCATTCCTCAATTTTAATATTTTTCAGAGCCGACCTTCCTGGTAGTTCAAGGTCATTGTGTAAAAGACCGCTGAGTCTCGATTTTTTTGCTTTCTCTGAGTATTTTATTATTCATTCTGGTATTCTTATTTTAGAGTAATTCCGGGTATGTTCTTCTTTCTTTCTCTTTCAAGTTTTCGCTTTTCATTTTGTTTATAGTTTTTCTTATTATGCCTATTTAAGTTCATGTTATTGTTATGAATATACTAGAGTAGAAAGCTGTAGATTGAAATTAGGAATTTAAATCTATAGATTTAAAATTAGGAATTTTAATTCAACACAAGGTTTAAAATTACGAATTTTAAATCCTTTCGCTGCATTAATTTAATTCAATTAGGGAAAATTTTTGAAATTCATCCAAGCCACTGGTATCAGAGCAAAGGAATTTTTAGAGATAATGCTATTCCTGGGAACTATCGCGCTTCAGGTGTCACGAAGTATGACTCTCTGCCCGGGGGCTTAGGTAGTGAGAAGAGTCTCCTACACTGAGTGCTCTGATAGGCGAGGTGGCACACAAGCTAGAGCTGGCAGAGGGCGCTATTGTGCACCCTGTGTTCCTTGTGTCGAGACTCAAGAAGAAATTGGGAGAAAACGTGACCTATAGCTCTAAGTTACCGGATTTTGACATAGAAGGAAAACTAGAAGTCAAGCCCGGAGTAGTGCTCAAACAGCGTATGTTGGTGTGCGACAGGAAACCCATTACGCAGGTCTTGGTCCAATGGGTTAACATGCCAGCTGACACTGTGACATGGGAAGATTAAGCTTTCATCAAGGCACAGTTCTTCAATCCTCGAGGACAAGGATTGCTTGAAGGGAGAGGCAATGTCACACGCATGCTATTACCAAAGCAGTGACATAGCCAGCAGGGAGTCAAGGTACGTGCCTGTGAGCTAATGCTAGCATCACAGTCAAGGACGATCAGCACGCGTGTCTGTGATCCAATACCGTGTCAAAGCAAGCCCAGTTCGCTGCCTCACTGTCATCCGCATTCGAGGTCACAGCCGTGACATAATAGCAGCTCTGCCAGTTCAGTTAGGCAGTTAGCATAGATTTCATAACTCTCTAGATTGTATTAGTGAATATTCAGTTGTATAGATATTTTTCCAGCATTTCTAGCCTTAAGTATAAAAGGCAATGTACATGCAATAGTAAGGGCATCCAAGAAATATTACAAACACTTTTTCCCTTTTTCTCATCTCTATATTCTCTCTTTCTATCTCTCCTCTAATCTCTATCTCCTGCGTCAAAGCCCTAGGGTAGTGACATACATATAGTAGGATGTCGGACTAAAAAAAACAAAACTTTCGATGTGGGACGCGAAGAATTTAATTGCAGAAGGCATTGTTTTATACAAAGACAAGTCAAAATGGGTTGTCTCATTTAAAATTCATACTACATCCTATTAACAACATAAGGCATGCCATGTGTCACAATATGATTCGCTCGTGCTCGCAGGCATGGATTGCCACATTCGTGCGATGGTTAGTCGAATTTGAATAACATAGATCGTGACCTGATAGTATTTTTGGCCTTTTTTTGCTTTATTTCCTACATGTAAAAATTATTTTATGAATTTTAATTTTCAAATTTTATTTTGTTTTATAATTTTTAATTTTTATTCATCTCATTAATAATATTTGGCAAATTTAAATTTACTTATATCATGAATAAATAATTAATCACATGAATTCTTTCCAATGGTAATAAATACAGAGGCTTGCACAGGGACCTCAGAGACAATTTAAATCTAGCTCCAATTGGATTAAATTAATTGCCATCTATGATAAGTCTAATTTAGTATATAATTATTCACATCATTTTGATTCATTTTCAAATCATTTTACATCAAATTTTTATCGCTATTGCTCGCTTTTGCTCTTTTTCGCTCCTATTGCTATTTTCTTGCGAAAACACTTATTTTGTGCTAAATCATGATAGATTTTATCATCAAAATTAACAAGTGAATGCAAGATACATCAAAACAAAAGCAAAAAGTTGGGTAAAACACATCAAAACACACGACTACAACGAGAACAATAACAACATGCACAATTCACTTCAAATTGCAAAAAGGGATGGAAAAATGCACAAATCAAGAGCAAGGATGGACTAAACAATAAATTAACATGTATAAGCAGATGGAAACTATGAATTTGGGCGGTGCAAAGTGGAAAAAACTGAAGAAAAACAGCAAGAACAGCAAGTTGCACATGATGAACAACAAGCTTGAACAATTCATTTCAACTTGCAAAAATGGATGGCAAAATGAACAAATCAAGTGCAAGGATGCTTTGTACACTTCAATAACATGTTAATAATGATGTCAAGACTAAATTTGGGCGGTGAAAAGCACGAAAAAATGAAAACAAATAAGCAAGAACAGCAAAATGCAAAGAATGAACAACAAGCTTGCACACTTCACTTCAACTTGCAAATTTGGGTGGCAAAATGGACAAATCATGTGAAAGAACTTCTTGTAAACTTCAAGAGCATACTCAATTTTATATAAATACTGATTTTGGGTGGCCAAGGCTGAAGAAAATTGAAGAAATCTGCAGCAACTTAGCAATTTGCAGAAACAAGGCGGCAATGGCACTGTGTTGGTGCAATGAGACTTAAGATTGCTATTTTTTGTATTTTAAGTAATCCCAACCTTATGTACTATAAATGGAGAGGTTTGGAAGGTGTTTTGAACCATTCATTGAGAAAAAAAACCAATACAAAGTAGAGAATTAGGTAGAAATTCGTAGGGAAGAAGAAGCAGGAGAAAAGAAGAAGTTTGGTATGTGATTTCTTATTTGCAAGTTCTTTTCTATCCTTTTTTTCTTTAAGTTCATGACTTTTGTCTTAGTTTGTATTATATTATGTTTATCATGAACTAATTTTGCTTTTCCAAGGCTACAATTTAGCCTAAGTTGTAAATTACGCTCTTTTCTAATTTGAGGTATTCAATGTTTTGTTTATTACGTTGTTGAAGTGTTTATCATTGTTCTTAATGAGTTTTGAATGCTTGATCACCATTCAAAGCCTATAATGATTCATAATGAGTCCGAGAGGAGATTTATGATGAATACTAAAGTGATAAACACCACAAATTGAGCAAATATAAGAGACAGATTAACGCGATTAAGGTGATTTTAAGCATGGATCTTCAAAACTCTTTTTTTATTTAAATTCATGCAAGGGATTGATGAGTTAATATACAAAAGAGCATGCTCGAATATTTAGTAAATTAGGGTTTTCAACCATCAACATGTAATAACACTTGAATACTGAGAATAGAAAGGCGTATTAGTGCAACAAGGTGAAATCGGATGCCTTGGACCTAATTAAATCATAGAGCCTTAAAAAAAACAATAACCTCTTTAGTTTTGTTTCTTTGTTTATTACATAACAAAAACTAAAAAAATTGACTTTTAAAATAGTGCTAAAACTACGAATTTCGGTACTTATTAACTTAGTGCACTGGCTAAGCAAACACCAAGTTAGCTTCAATCTAATGATAAAGTTTAAATACTATTTAATGGGAGTTAATTCCACTAAATAAATCAAACTCCACTCTGGACTTAAACCATTTATTCTATATTTTCCAAATAGATTGTCTTGATAACAACAATATCTCCACTAGATGTCCATAACAAAGAACAAAAATAACTACTATTATTATCCTTCTCACAGCTTCTCCATTAGTTATCGACTTGCCCTTTACTTAATAATTCATTTATTGGCCAAAGATTCCGAACTATTCAAATACTTATGAATCAACTAAGGACATATGCACCTCATAAGAGATTGTAGATTATGTATTGAATACCTGATCCTTGTCACGCTTCACGCCGCTACCCTGTTTACGTGGGAATTCAGTTATTCATTTAGACCTTCCTTATAGTACATCAATGTAACTAACGCTCCATGCACAAATCCAGAATACTCTCAAGATTTAGAGTAGTCATTTAAACAGTACAACATGAATCACTCATCTCTGATAGTAGTCTAGAAACAAGCAACTCACATGGTCCAACTTAATGTGTTAATCTTATTAAACACACAACATAACACTTTTGGATCACCATCCACATGACCAAGACATGTCATCTAAAGTGTCATGTTATAGTCTTAGCATACAAGTGGTCCAAACTTGCCTTTGACTACAAGTTTTTCAAACAACAATTCATACCATTTGTTCCAAGTTTATCTGTGGGTTAATCTCATAAGCCACTTAGAACAAACATGGAAATTGCAGTATGAAGACTACACCCATCTCATGTATGTTACCAAAAAAAAAAAATCACATGCAGTATATATGCTCACTTACACAAATTTAACAAGAAAACAACTAGGACTTCAATTTTATTCTTTAATGAAATAACATTAAGAGGGTAAAGTTTGGGTTTCTAGGAAACGATTCCTAACAATACGTTTGGAGGACATAGCAGCTTTAACAGGTCTTTCGCAGACAGGAGAGGATTTGCCTCTTGCCTCTTTTAGTTATAATGAGGCTGAAGCTTTCCCCTCTTCCTTCTCCATAACCGATTTGCCCAGTCGTTATGAGTCCTTTGTTAATATGTTTGTAACAGAGGCAAATGATTTTGGGCACAGTTCAAGAAAAGAAGAGGCATGCTTTTACTTATTTTGGTTGAAAACAATTTTCTTCGCTATCTCCTCCAACCTAGTCTTGATGTTTCTAAGGACCATGGCTGTAAAAATTTCTTTAGCACTAGTCCATTAGCTTTGAAACCATTATTCTTGGCCCAGATATATGGATTTCTTAGTGATATCATAGCCAAGAACTATGCTGTCCAAACAAGTGGACCCTTGTGGCTGGTTCACCTTTAGTCCCAAGCCTTTTTCTCTGAGCTCTACCCCAGGGTCCCTTATGCTTCTAAAGGTGAGCGAGTTTCCTATTTTGGGGAGTACTTTGCTCATCCTGAGGTTCAACGACCCCTAGGATGGTCCTCTAACCAATTGCTTGAGACACTAATGTCTCCTCGAGGTAGGAAGAGGACTCAATTGACTCCTTTCAGGGAGAGGAATCTTGGTCCACTCTAGTTTAGGAAACATGACCTTCATCATAATGTCTTAGTGGACATTAATTCACAGATCTGGCAGGCAATCGTGTGCCCTCAAGATCTGTTCTTCCATCACCAGACTCATTCTAGTGCAGAAATGTATAGGCCTGGATTGTTTCCCAGGAACTTGGTATGGTCTAAGACATCCCTTTTCCCAGTCTAAGGACCAAGAACCTATGATGGGCTAATAGGATCCTCATCCAACCTGTTAAGCTAAGGGAGCCCCACGAGCGGATCCAAGAGGTGAAATCCCTTTATGGGTATCCTATTGTTTGTAGATAGACCCAATGTGCCACACCACATTTTTCAGCTTGGTTTCAAGCCTATTGGTCCTCCCTGGAGGCCAGTGGTGCGAAGCAGTATTTTATGCCTTTGTCTGAGCTTGCGAGTCCCAACTCAAGAAGAAGCCACACCATTAGCATTAGGCCTACCCCGTAGAAGGCACGATCAGGTAAACAACCACCTCTAAAGTACGCTTCAGTCTTATTTAATGGCTTGACAAAGATTGATCCATGTTCTTTTCTTTTTTACAGCAACTAAGTAAAAAACCCTTGGGAGTGCTAGGACTAGATGTTTTACTCAGATGCTGCTAGAGGAGTCCCCACTAGGAACCTCTTTGCCAGCCCTTGAGGTTGGTGGCTTAAGAAAGAGAAAGAAGGATCACTACAAGAAAACTGGTTTTTAACGACCAAAAATAACGACTGGAATTTTTTTTTGTCGTTAATGGTCTGTTTGTAGTGCCTAGTTGCGACGAGATTAAAACACCGTCGTTAAAAGATGGTACATGTTGGGCTTATAACGACGGGCACTAAATAATGTCGTTAATTCTACTCACAAACATGAGTGTTATATTTATTTTTTTCAGGTGTTGGAAGACTGCACTGGAAATTCTTATTTTTGTTGGAACTTTTATTTACAAACTTTTGTCGGGTTTATAGTTTTTGCTAAGTTATTAAGTGACAAATTTAACAGTGTACGCTTTTAGTATTTTTTGTATGTAAATTGGCTTTTATAACTATTTAAATATTTAAGTTTCAATGACATCTTTACTTTTTATTAGAATTCGTTGTTACATTGAATGATGTGTAAGAGTTATTTCTGTATGATTATACTGTACTATTTTATAGGTGTTATACTGAAATTAAATATTGCCATACTACATTTATGTACAGGTGCTATGAACAACCTAATAATTGTCCTTATATGAATTTACAGGTGTTGCAAACAATCAGAAAATTATTTTTATATTACATAAATGTATAGGTATTTATGAATGTATATATTGCACTATATGAATGTACAGGATTTTTAACGTCGATAAATTTTTCTGCTAGAATTTTTTTTGATGGGGGAAGCATTTTTAATGATGTATTTTGATGTCATTAATAGATGGAAGACGTTTTAACGACGATTTATTATTGTTATTTTTTTAACGACGGTCTATATTGTCGTTGCTATTTCCAATTAGTAGCGCAAAAAATTTTAACGACGGTTTTTGTCGTCGTTAAAACTTTTTCCTAAATGACAGTCAATCTTTGTAACAACAAAAATTATTGTCGTTATTAATCAACTCTTTAACGACGGTGCCACCTGACATTAAAGACTTTACTTTTCACGACAACATATGCCATCGTTATTGATTTCACTTTTAACGACGGACATAATATACTGTCGTAGATACTTTTTAACGACGGCTCATTTTAGCGATCGTTGATCCCACATAGTATTAACTTCAGAAGCAATAACGAAGACAAATGATGGGAAGTTTCCGCCGCCGTTAATAGTATTAACGACGATAAAGTAGACTTTTAACGACGATAATCACTGTCGTTAATGACCCTTTTTCTTGTAGTGGATGTTGTTCCTCTAACTCTTCCTACTTTAGAAGAAGAAGAAGAGGTGCCCATCTCATAATTAGTTAGAAAAAGAAGATCCAAGCTCCTTGTAGAAGAGGTATTTGCTTTTCTTAATTGGTGTTCTCATGCATCTTTGTTAAAGCAGCTTCTAACATGTCCTTTTAGACCCATAGGAAGAGTGAAGAAGAAGAAGAAGAGGCACCCATCTCACAATTGATAAGAAAAAGAAGAACTCGGCTCTCTGAACAAGAAATATTTTCTTTTCTTAATTGTTGTTCTCATTCATCTTTTTTAAAGCAGCTTCTAACATGGCCTTTTAGACCCACAAGAAGAGCCAGTTCAAGTTGTTGTGGAGATACCAGATTCTCTACATCAAGAGATTGTACTAGAGCTTAGACAAAGCACTGAATCATTGAGCTCAAGTACTCAAGAAGGTTGTGACATGGCTATCTCTAATGTGGAGCCAATTATCAGCTATTCCTCTGAAAAAGTCTCCTTCCCAGCTATCTTGGGCCAGGGTCTTGTGCAAGCCCCCTTTTTACTCTTAGGAGGCCCAATCCCTAGTGAAGAAATTGCTAATGGCAAAGACATCTATAGTTTCCCAATTCTTAATGTTTCAAATAATATTTGGTTCTAACATGCAAGCCTTATTCTCCAGAAGCTCCTCTCGACGAAGGTGTATCAACAGCTGAAAAGCCAGCAATAGTTCTAATGGTTGAGATTCCTACTGGAACTTTAATGATAGATGTACCATTAGAAGCACCCATGGAAGCAATGCGAACTAAGGCACCTTCTTCTCTCCAAACTGAGGCCACAAAGGTAAAGGCATTTCTTTTAATCTTAGTTGTCATCTAGAGTCAAAATCTCTCCCAACTCTTTTTGTTATTAACCTTTTGCAGTTCACTCGGCCGAGAGCCATTCCTTCCCAATGTCTTCTCCTCCAGAGAAGTTTGAAGCAAGTGGAAGATTGCTTTCCCGCAGCTGGGCCAAGAATCCCCTAAACCTCAACGGTTGAATAAATCATGCATCTCCTTGTTTTGACTTTGGCTAAGGGAGCCATTTTTGAAGAAGCCATATCCTTGAGAAGATCCCTGAAAAAAGATCTAAAGGTGTCTCCATTTTTTGCTAGGGAACTCGAAGTTCTTGAGGAGGTGCTCTTAAAGGTGAACCAAGAGGTTTCAACCCTTCTTTAGAGGAAATGACATTGCATTGATATCTAAGTCATTTAGCTAGACTAAGAGGCTTACGGTCGTTTTATGAATAGCTTCAAGCAGCTAGAAGGATCCAGGACCATCAAGCTTGGGGGATCAGAAGTCTGGAAGACGAGATCCATCACTTGGAGGAGAGGTTAAGTCTCCTTAAATAAAGAGCTACTCTCCTTCAGACAACATCTTTCTCAAGGTTCAGCAGTTGGAGGACTCGAAGAGGCCACCCTCAAAAAGAATAATAAAGTGATTCGAGAAGAAGCTCGCTCCTTGGATTGTGAGCTAAATGCCATAACTAGCCAACTATCTCGATATAGGAATCTTTAGTGAGAATTAGGACTCAACTCTTTTAATTTTTTATTTCTTGTAAAGAGATTTTGGCTATACAAGTTACTCACTTGTGATTTTTGCATGTAAGCCAAGTACTCTCCCACAATTAATGAAATAACATTTTTCCAATACGTCTCTCAAATTGGTGATTGTTTTTCTTTTTCTTTGTTTTCCGATCATAAGGGTCATGGTGTTGATCCTCAAGATACTAATATTGAAATTGAGTCCACAACTCTGAGAATCTGTACTTAAGGACATCCGTGTTAGAATCCCAGATTGATGGCACATATTTCATTAGGAACCTTCTAATAATAGCCCTCGGGTGTGTTCTTCCATCTAGGTCTTGGAGTAAGTACGCATTACCTCTAAACAACTTGATGACTCTAAATAGGCCTTCCTAGTTTAGGGAAAATTTATCAAAGACACCATCCTTCTGGTTAATGGGCAAAACTACTTTCTAGAACAAATCTCCTAAGTTAAAAGACCTAGGCTTGACCTATTTGTTATAGGCTTTGGGCATCCTCTTCTTTTGTGTTTCCAGCTCATGAATAGTGTCAAGCTGTTACGAATTAATAAATTTTACTTGTAATGCATTTTAATTTCTTAGTATTACTTTTAATTAGAGTCTATATGATGTAAAACAATTAAATTAGCACCGGGTAAAGTGGATTTAAGCATCAATACCAGCTGTGCACGCTGGCAGCCTGTGCAATTCGGTTAGAATTAGTTACAACAAGGGGGGTGTGTGGCAGATTCTCTAGCTGAAGGTTTTGATCTGAATTCTTGCTTAAATGGTGAACTTAAGGTGTAATTTTGGGTATGAAATGAAAAGAAATCTTTCCTAAGGGAAATTCTCTAATTCTCATCTCCTTTCCCTACTTTCTCATCCCCTTCACTTCTTTTCTCATCTCAAACTCTCTTCTACAAGGTTAGGTATCCAAATTAATTTTGGAAAGCTAACACAAGCCTAACTTGGTCTAAGTTAGTTAGTCTATCCATCAGAGCCTGCTCATACTCAAGTTTAGAAAACCTAGGCTAATAGATTGAACCGTTACTTCCATAGGGAGCACAACATCATGGTCATATGTCAAATGGAAGGGATTTGTCCCAATTGCATCTCTTTTGGATGTATTGTAAGCTCAAAGGGCATCCAGTAGTAATTCACGCCACTTCCTGAGATTGTCCCCAATCATATTTTTCAATTTTTCCCTTCAAAATCTTATGCGTTGACTCTTCCTGTCCATCAGCATGAGCATAGTAAAGGTTTGAGTTCAGGATTTCTATGTTGAAACCCTTGGTAAACTCCTTATCTTCAACTCTATTGAACCCTCTAGCTTGGTCTACGGTAGCGGTTTATGGGACACCAAACTGTTAAGATCGAGATTGAATCTTGATCTTAACCTAAGGAACAAGAATAAGGGATGAGAAAGAATTGATAAGAGATGAGAAAAATAGAGAGAACAAGATGAGGAGAAGAGTTTATCTCGAAGAGATGGATTATTTTCATTAAATACCTTCACCAAACACAAGATCAACCAATATAAAGGGAAATTGAAACAAGCCATCAATTTCCTAACAACAATCCTAACTCCCGCCAAAACCAACTACCAGGTAGCAACTAACTAGTTCTTGGCGCCAAAAAAGTAATTCAAAACAATACAAACCAAAAGCGAATTATTACATCAAAATTATCAAAGGAAAACGTAACACAAACCTACATAGGATGTACTCTTTGGTAAAATCAATCACATCTTGCTGATTGATGTTCCTATATGGCTTAGCCTCCACCAAGTTTGTGAAATAATTTGTGGGCACGATAATGTAAGAGTGTTGCATGCTAGAAGGAGGGTTAATTTGTCCCATGATGTCCATTGCCTAAACCCTAAATAGTTAGGGTTTAACAATAGCATGTATTTCAGCTGCAGGGACTCTTGGTACATGACCATGTCTTTGGCATGCTCTGCACTCCTTGGCATACTTAATGCAGTCATCCATCATTGATGGCCAGTAATAGCCATAACGTCTAATAAGCCAGTATATTTTGTTGCTAGCTAGATGGAACCCACAGATACCTTCATGAGCTCTTACCATTACTAGCATGCAAGGCAATTGAAAAGCACTTCTCTAGCATTCCTTTTATATAGATCTCCAGATTCCTCATCAAGATGGAATCAATGAGCCCTCATCTTCTTTATATTCTTAACGTATTGTTGAGGGTTCTTAAAGAAATCCATTAGAGGCTTCCTCTAGTCCTCACATTGACTTAGGACAGTTTGATGGGTTTCAAAGCATTCCAAGTGTTCACTTGGCACTACTTTGTTCTCAAGACCAAAAGACTAGATGTCACTATCTAAGACCTTGGTTTTAATGACCATGGTTTCTTCATACTGATGCGTCTAGTACTTACACATCTTTTAATTGTTATTTTAATTATTTTGCACCTATTTAATTATAGTTCTACACTCATTTTGGTAATTTTTATGATTAATAGGGTTGAAATTAAAGCTATGGAAATTGTCAAATTTGGATACAAATAAGATAAATTCGACACTCAAACAATTAAATCGGGACAACAACGTATAAGCTCGGCCCGCTCTGACCCGACCCGCACCGCTACAATTACCCAAGCCCAACAGCAAAGCAGGCCCAACCCAATAGCCCCTGTTTACCGTCACCAACCTCGGCCCAAACCAGCCACGACCAGCCCAATTCGACCTTTAGCCCACAACACCACCATCACCAACCTCAGCCCGTTTCAGCCCAGACCTGCGTCTTATTCAGGCCCAACACCCACTCCGACACCGTCAACCACCAGCAGGCCTATCATCAACCCATAACCTCCAGCCCATCATTTCGGCCCAGATTCGGTAGGGCTTAGAGAGGAGGAAGAAGAGTCAGTTTCGGGGGGGGGGTGGGGGGTGTGGTTTAACAATTGGAGGGGTCGGTCGTCTCTGAGTTATGCACCACCGCCTTATTTTTCTCTTTCTCCTGTCAGCTCTTTCTCTCTTTTTTCAGATTTTTATTTTTCTCTCCTTTTTGTTAAATTGGAACAAGAGCTAAATTAGCGTGAAGACTGACATGAGTTCGTTCATCTCCTTCTTCACCAGATCATCCTTGATGGAGAGCTAACTTGCTCACTGGGGTTATATGAAATCTTACCCTTTACTTTTGTTTACTTTTAACTTGGGTTAATTTGATTGTTTACATGAATTGCTTGGTTGAGATAAATACTTTGAAGGATTATATTTTTTTTGTTTATTCAATTGATATGATAATTGAGTTTGTAACCTTTAATTGTTGATATTGATATTTATAAATTAATTCTTTGTGCGTGTAGCCTTAGGATTAATTAATCAAACAATAGTATTAACCGAATTGTTAATTAAAGCCTATCTTCCCTATGCTTTAGTTAGATAGGGTTAATACATAATAATTAATAATACGTTAGGTAGATCCCATTTTCCTTGTGCTTTAGTTAGATAGGGTCAATACGCAATACTAACAACATTACCTTAGTAGGTTGAAGCTTGTAGCCTAAACTACTACCCGTGTGACAATCAATAATCCCAATTTAAGAGTTAACGCAAAAATAATCGGCTAATGATGGATTCGAAACCCCAGGCTCCAATTTAATACACGTTCCCGATTAGTAGCAGATTACTTTAGTTTAATTGTCGTTTTCTAGATTAATTAACACAAAGATATCACTTTTCCTTAAATCAATTTAGGTCGTAGATTAAATTCACGCACTCTTAGCCCCTGTGGTTTGACACCCTCTCGCCCTATACTTCAATTTAGGTGTGTTTAATAAATAGGGTTTTATATTAAATTTTGATAAACGTGGAAAAACAAATCAGGATTTTGGCGTCGTTGCCGGGGACTAGGCAACATTCGTGATTTTGTTTTTGTGATTTTCTTTGATTTTTAACTTCCAATTTCTTCTTTAAATTTTAAATTATTTTATTTTATTTTTTTCAACCTAGGATTTGAAATCTTAATTTGATTCTTAATTTGGAATTTTAATTTTTAATTCTCATTAATTGTTATTGTCTCTTTTCTAAAAAAAAATTATTTTGTTTTTATTAGCATTATTTTTCTTGTGATTTTCGTGCATAAGTAGATTTTAGGGTATCTTGTTATTTGTCTTTTTTTTTAGATTTGTTTTGTTTGTTTTATTTGTTTTGCTTATTTAATTTTTAATTTACTTACTTCGTGTGGTTAATTGTTCATGCACGGTGGTCGCTCTTTGTCTCTTGTCCTTACCATATTCGACCCTAAAATTGAAAGAACTTTCAGAGACCTTAGAGCCCAACACCGAGCAAAATCTGCTAGTGCTAACTCTGATTTAGTAATGGATGACGAACAACAACCACGTACACTTATGGACTACTTTATTCCCACCACATATGCTTCACCCTCATGCATTAGGTTTCCACCAATAGCTCATCAGTTCGAGCTTAAGCCACATACCATACAGATGCTTCCTTCATTCCATGGCTTAGGTAATGAGAACCCGTACACACACTTGGACAGTTTCTTGCAGGTTTGCTCAACCTTTAGGATTCCTAACGTTAGTGATGATGCCATCTTACTTCACCTCTTTCCTTTCTCTTTAAAGGAAAAGGCAAAGTATTGGTTAGGCACCTTACCTAGTGGGACGATTAGTACCTGGACTCAAATACAACAAGAATTTCTTAAGAAATTCTATCCCATGAGTAAGACTAACACTGATAGGAGAGCCATTAACACCTTCGGCCAAATTCCTCCTAAGGAGTTTCACGAGAGTTGGGATAGGTTTAGGGAACTCTTACGAGCTTGTCCACATCATGCTATCCCTAAATGGCAACTAGTCCAAAATTTCTATTAGGGGTTGAATGAGAAGGGTCAACAAACTGTTGATGCCTTGTGTGGTGGTAAGTTCCTTAGAAAGAACGAGGATGAGGCGTGGGAACTGTTTGAACTTTTGAATGAGAATTAACAACAATCTGCCGCACATGCACATCTTAATGCTACTCTGTTAAATAGAGGAGTAAATGAGATTGCTCACACCTCCATCTTAGATAAGAAAGTAGACTATCTTGCCTCTTCCGTAGAGCAGTTAACTTCCTATTTAAGATGACATTGGCCCCCTCTATTATACCTAATGTGTCTCATGTTTCAAATGTGCATAATGCTTGCTCTTCATGCTCTAGTGTCTCTCATTCTACACATGACTGCCCCTCTACTTCACCTCATGTGGAGTGGTCGGAGGAACAAGTCAATGCAGCCCAAGGATTCTCACGAAACGACCCATACTCTAACACGTACAATCTGGGCTAGAGAAACCATCCTAACTTCTCCTGGAGGCAAGGAGGAGAAGGACAGTTTATGCCACAACAACAGAACCCACGACCTCAACAATCTTGTATGCCCCAGCCTACGGTTTTCAACCGCAAGGGCATGCTTCTGACTACTCTCAACCTCCTAATTTGAGCTCTAATTCGAATTTTGAAGAAAAGGTTTTGAGTGCACTGAAAGGTTTAGAAGTTAATTCCCAACTCCTTCACTCCCATACATAATCGATTTCAAAGCTAGAAACACAAATAGGTCAACTAGCTAACACTCTGAGTAGGAGAGATGAGGGAAGACTCCCTAGTTAGGCTGTAGAGAACCCTAGGAACTGTGTAAGACAAGACAACTATCCTTCCCAGTAAGAACAAGCAAAATCTATTACAGTGTTGAGAAATGGGAAGGAGATTAACAATGGGGTGAGTGCTGAAAGTGAAGTACCCATGAGTCGTGAGGAAGAAGAGAAGAGCAAGGAGAGAGAAAAGGAGACCGATGAGGTCATGCACCCTTCTCCCATTCCTAAAGCCTTTGATCTTCCCTCGTCATATGAGCCTAGAGTACCCTTCCCCCAAGCTTTAGTTGCACCACATCCAAATGGGAAGGACAAGAAGGGGGAAGACATTTAGGCAAGTAAAGATAAACATTCCCCTTCTTGATGAGATTAAACAGATCCCGGCCTATGCGAAGTTCATTAAGGATCTACTGGACCAAAAGAGGCAATCTAGAGCACATCTGCCTAAAAAAGTGTTTTTAGCCGAGCAAGTGAGCTATATTCTGAAGTGTGACACTCCAGTTAAGTATAAAGACCCTGGTGTCCCCACCATCTCTTGTTCACTTGGAGACTACCCGATTGATAAAGCCTTACTGAACTTAGGAGCGAGTGTCAACATTATTCCTTACTTGGTTTATGAGAAGTTAGGCCTGGGAGAGTTGCAACCCACCACGGTGACCTTGCAGTTAGCGGATAGATCAACTAGGATCCCCCGTGGTGAGCGGATTAACGTGCTAGTGAGAGTAGACACAGCCATGTTTCCTGTTGATTTGCTTGTGCTAGATATGGACCATTCTAGTCATTCGAAAAAAATATCCCTGTCATTCTAGGTCGACCTTTCTTAGCGACGGCCAATGCTACCATTAACTATAGATCCGGGGTAATGGATGTTAGTTTTGCAAACATGACTATTAGGTTAAACATTTTTAAGGCTTCTTTGTCACCCACTAGTGACGATGAGTCAGAGTATTTTTGTGTGGATACTGCAGATGGTTTGGTGGACCAAACACTCTCCTCTACCCTAATTAGCGACCCTCTTGATTAAAATGTAAAACCTTCTAAAGAGATGCAACGAAGGTTGAACTCGGACATTAAAGAAGTCTTGGGCTGGGAGAAGAATCATGATGTTATGGTTTAGGAGGAAATTGTACTAGGCCATAGGTTGTCTAAGGAGGGTATTGAGGTTAATAGAGCTGCGATAGATTTGAATGTGAACTCGCCCCCTCCCTCAAATGTGAAGCAAATTAGAGCCTCTCTAGGTCGTGGGAGTTTCTATAACGCATTCCTTAATGATCGTGGGAAGTTAGCTAGACCATTGACTAGTGTGCTATCTAAGGACATATTAGTTGAGCTGAATGAGTCTTGGTTAGACGCTTGTCATAAGCTTCGATCTACACTTGTTATTGCCCCCATTAGGCATCCACCTGACTACTCTCTCCCTCCTGAAATCATGTGTGACACTTCTGATTGCGCTGTAGATGTTGTCTTAGGTGAGCTCGATGAAGTTTTTCCTTTGGTTGATGCCATTACTTGATCTTCGCTAGACCCATTGCATCCGGCTGAAGGCGTAAAACTTAGCGCTCCTAGGAGGCAGCTTAGGTTTGTTATTTCTTGTTTTAATTTAGTTTTTAACCTTATTAGTTGCTTCGAGGTTTGTTTTCTATCTTTTCAGGTTCTTGCGTCGGGTTGAAGGATTCCTATATGTATGTCCACGACGTCTCGTTAGGTTGTATTGCTCCATCTCACCTATCTCTTGCACTTTAATGATTGATGTTGTCGTATTGAGGATAATGCATGATTTAGATGTGGGGGAAAGGCTCATTTGCATGTGCTCATTTTTTTTTTGGTCGAATTTTTAAAATTTTGAACATTTTATTGTGCATTTTGAGCGTGCATTATAACCGTTTAACCAAGTGCTCCCTGATCGACGCATATGTTATGATGACAGTGGGATTAGTTGTTTATTTCATTCTCTTAATTCCATGAAGTTAAATGATTCTACTTCATACTTGTTAATGAGTATTGTTGATTATTGTTGACATTAATGGGTTCTACTCATGCTGCTCACATATTCACTAAGCACAGGACTTCCATGTTGCAGAAAATTTGAAGAATTTGAGTAAACAATCCTATATATCTTGCGTTTTGCAAGCCTGCCCAATTGGTTTATCCTAATCCCTGCCCTTGATGTTATGTAAAGTACTGGTTGGTCAATGTCAATTGTAATGATTAAGTACGTGTTATAAAAAAAAAGTCCAAAAACGGACAGAAAGGAAAGAGAAAACAAAAGGGAAAAAAAAAAGAAAAACAAAGCGTTGCCTCCAAAAAAAAAAGGCAAAAAAAAGAAAAAGTGAAAACTAGTGTACATTCATACAAAGATGTTCTTTTGTGCTATACTGAGGTCAGAATGTTGTAAAGTGGTCACTTATATGCCACTTAAAATTTCTCTATGTATAGGCATGTGTTTAGGTGATTCAGTGGTGCGGGTGTACAAAACCTTTATATATTTGGTTGGAAGCGAGAATTTGAGGAGATTCTGTGGCATGAAATCCTATTCACTTTCACCTGTGCGTTGCTTGAGTAATTCCTATTAGTTGATACAAGGTTAATGAAATTCTATGACGAGTTTTGAAGTTTAATCATCTAAATTCATGGAATTGAAGAATGCTCCAGATGATTTAATCTTGTCTTGAATTATGTTATAGGTGTTAATCTCGGAAAACTTGGTAAAGGTTGGGATAGTTGGGGTAGTTGGTTACTATAGTCTTTATGTTAAATCATATGCTTTGCTCCAGGACTAGCAAAGGTTAGGTGTGGGGGTGTTGATGAGTCTTGTATTTACGCATCTTTTAATTATTTTGCGCAAAACCTTTATGTATTTGGTTGAAAGCGAGAATTTGATGAGATTCGGGGGCATGAAATCCTATTCACTTTCACTTGTGCATTGCTTGAGTAATTCCTATTATTAGATACAAGGTTAATGAAATTCTATTACAAGTTTTGAAGTATAATCATCTAAATTCATGGAATTGGAGAATGCTCTAGATGACTTAATCTTGTCTTGAATTGTGATTTAGGTGTTAATCTCGGAAAACTTGGCAAAGGAAGGGATAGTTGGGGTAGTTGGTCACTGTAGTCTTTATGTTAAATTATATGCTTTGCTCGAGGACTAGCAAAGGTTAGGTGTTGGGGTGTTGATGCATCTCGTATTTACGCATCTTTTAATTATTATTTTAATTATTTTGCACCTATTTAATTATAGTTCTACACTCATTTTGGTCATTTTTATGTTTAACAGGTTTGAAATTAAAGCTATGGAAATTGTCAAATTTGGATGCAAATAAGATAAATTCGACACTGAAACAATTAATTCGGGACAACAACGTATAAGCTCGGCCCGCTTCGACCCGACCCGCACCGCTATAGTAACCCAAGCCCAATAGTAAAGCAGGCTCAGCCCAACAGCCCATGTTCACCGTCATCAACCTCGACCCAAACCAGCCACGACCAGCCCACGACACCACCATCACTTACCTCAGCCCGTTTCAGCCCAGACCTGTGTCTTGTTCAGGCCCAACCCACACCAATACCGTAAACCACCAGTGGGCCCATCATCAGCGCATAACCTCCAACCCAACATATCGGCCTAGATCTGGTAGGGCTTAGAGAGGAAGAAAAAGAGTCGGTTTGGGGGGGGGGGGGGAGGGGATTTAAATTGGTGTTCGATTTGAGGGGTCGGTCGTCTCTGAGTTCTGCACCACCGCCCTATTTTTCTCTCTCTCCTCTCAGCTCTTTCTCTCTTTTTCAGATTTTTATTTTTCTTTCTTTTTCGTTAAATTGGAGCAAGAGCAAAATTAGCATGAAGACCGACATGAGTTCGTTCATCCCCGTCTTCACTGGATCATCCCTGATGGAGAGCTAACTTGCTCTCTGCGGTTAGATGAAATCTTAGCCTTTACTTTTGTTTACTTTTAATTCGGGTTAATTTGATTGTTTACATGAATTGCTTGGTTGAGATAAATACTTTGAAATATTATATTTTTATTGTTTATTCAATTGATATGATTATTGAGTTTGTAACCTTTAATTGTTGATATTGATATTTATAAATTAATTCTGTGTGCTTGTAGCCTTAGGATTAATTAATAGAGCAATAGTATTAACCGAATTGTTGATGAAAGCCTATCTTCCCTATGCTTTAGTTAGATAGGGTCAATACGTAATAATTAATAATACGTTAGGTAGAGCCAATTTTCCTTGTGGTTTAGTTAGATAGGGTCAATACACAATACTAATAACATTACCTTAGTAGGTTGAAGCTTGTAGCCTAAACCACTACCCGTGTGACAATCAATAATCCCAATTTAGGAGTTAACGCAAAAATAATTGGCTAATGATGGATTCGAAACCCCAGGCTCCAATTTAATACACGTTCCCAATTAGTAGTAGAGTACTTTAGTTTAATCGTCATTTTCTAGATTAATTAACACAAAAATATCACTTTTCCTTAAATCAATTTAGGTCATAGATTAAATTCACGCATTTTTAGTCCCTGTGGTTCGACACCCTCTCGCCCTACACTTCAATTTTGGTATGTTTAATAGATAGGGTTTTGTATTAAATTTTGATAGACGTAGAAAAACACATCACATACCAAGTCTTGGGCAATTTACACCCTGATGCTAATTAGGCCAAGTCATCGGCTGCTTTATTCCATTCCCTAGGAATATGTTCAAACTACGCACTGTCAAATTTACTCAATAGCTTATGAACTACTGATAAGTATTGATTTAAGGTATTGCTCAAACATTGAATTCCCCTTTGACTTGGAAAATTACCAATTGCGAATCCCCCTTGATGATAATATTGCGGACTTGCATTTCCAAGAGAGTTTTTAAGCCTATTATAAATGCTTCATACTTTGTCCTGTTATTCGAACATTTTCCAACTAGAGTAACGACCAATTTGGTGACGGTCTTAGCAGGAGATTATATCACAATTCCAACCCCAGCACTTGAATTTGTCCATGATCCATTGAAGAATAACTTCCAAGAGACCATTTCCACTACCAAGAGTTGGCCTAGCTCATAGTCCAAGCCAGTATTAATGCTTGGGTGGTCAGCTAAAAAAATTGCTAAGGCTTGGCTCTTTATTGACTTTTGTGATACGTAAACCAACTCAAAATGAAGCAGAGCTATAATCAACTTTTTCAACCTTCCCCGTATAAATGGTCAATCTAGCATGTATTTAAGGACATATGTTTGAGCAACTACATATATAGTGAATGCCAAGAAGTAATGTCTCAATTTTATTGATGCACAGAATAACGATAGACACAATTTTTCAAACGAGGTGTATTGTATTTCACATTCATTTAAGCATTGACAAAGGTAGAAAACAACCTGGTCGAACACTTACTCATTATCTTGTACAAGTAAACAACCAGCAGATTCCCCAGAAGCAGAGACATAAATCTTCAAAGGTTTGCCCTGGTTTTGTGGAATAAGGATCGAGGGCCTGATGAAGTACTCCGTAATGGCCTCGAAGGCTATTTGATGTGGCTTCTCTAACTTGAAGTCCTTCTCAGATTTGAGCCTTTGTAGTTGAGAGAAGACTTTCATTTTTTCTGCAATATTTGAGATAATACATCTTAAGAAATTAGCCTACCCTAGGAAGCATTAAAGATCCTTTTTATTTGAAGGTGGTTTGGCTGTTGGATGGCCTTAGACTTATTAATATCCACCTCAATGCCCTTCTGGATCACCAAAGAACCAAGAAAGTTTCTAGCACGCACACCAAAAGCACATTTTAATGGATTATCTTAAGGTTAGGGGTCCTTATTCTAGGGAATGCACCCATCAAGTCTTTCAAGTGTTTAACTTGGGATTTTGATTCAACCACAATGTTATCTCTATAGACTTCAGAGTCTTGCCAATGAGACCATGAAAGATCATGTTCATGGCTCTTTGGTAGGTGGCACCATCATTCCTCAAACCAAATGGCATAGCCACCCACTCGAATGTCCCTATTGACCAAGGACACCTGAATGTCATCTTATGGTTATCCTCTGAAGGAATCATAACTCGGTTGTACCCACCCACATCAGCCATCCATGAAGGACAAAACTTCATGCCTCTGAGCTAAGTTAATGAGCACATAAGCGATAGGCATTGGGTATTCGTCCTTTGGGGTGGCTGCATTCAGATACCTGAAGTCAATATAGACCTTGATTTTGTCATTCCTTTTACTGATAGGAACAACATTTACCAGACATTTGAAGTATCTGACAATCCTGATAAACTTGGCCTTTAAGAGCCTTTCGATCTCTTCCTTGACCAAATTGATAACTTGTTCGAACATTCTCCTTTGGGCCTGATTGATGGGTCTCGAACCTGGCTTGATAAGAAGCCTATACTAAACCGCCTTTCTGTCTACGCCAGGCATCTCATGACGATCCCAAGCAAAATAGTCCTCGAATTCCCCAAGTAAAGTCAAGTACTACTCTATTTGTCCTTGATAAAGTAAAGCACTTAGATAGGTTGGTGTTGGGGCTTTTATCAAGCCTAAATTGACCTCGAGGAGGTGATCTTGGACTTCAGGCATCAAATCCTCCATTTCGGCAGGTGTTGCTCTTAAGTCAAAGAGTTCCATCTTCTCTTTTTGTGCAGTATGGACCTGAAAGGCTACTTGGTCCATAGCTGATCTCAGCATGCCAAGCCATGAGCCTTACTAGTGCTGAGGAAATGGCCTCTTGGGCTAGTAATTAGAGGTCTTAGGCCCTTCGCATTGGGGTTCTAGCATGCCTTGAAAGTCTCCTTCTTTAAGAAGGGCCCTCATGAATCCTCAGATGTTAGAGTCTTCAAACTCTGCATTCAATTGCAGCCTCAGTCAATGGGCTGTTAAGGATGGCAATCATGTGCTGTCGTTGGGTATATTGTGGAGTGTTTCATTTAACAACAAGTGTTCCCATGCCATCTTCTTAGAATTTTGCCTCCATATTGCCAGAGCAAGCCATGTATGGCCTGTTATCTACCATAAAAACCTCTTATTTGTCATGGTTTTAGAAGATTAACAACTGATGAAGTGAAGAAGGGATACAATAATTGGCATGTAACCAATCTCTCCCAAACAAAGCATTGTAGCTCGAGGTAGTATCCACAACAATTAAAGCTATTAGCTTCCTTAGGCTGCCAATTGTTAAGTCAATCGGGATGACCCCTTCAGATTTAGTACTAGCTCCATAAAAGCCACAGATTGAAACTATCAAAGTAATTAGATCATTTCAAGATTTTCCAATGACCCCTAACATATATTTAGGCAGAACATTGTTGGCAGCGCCATTGTCCACCAAGACCCTATTCATCAATATGCCATCAAATTTGGCCTTGATGTATAGGGCCTTGACGTGTTTATTGGTAAGCATCATCTTCATTATGTCAAGTGATTCATCAGGCGATTTAAATGCTGGGGTGTTAACTTTAAAAAACAAGGGATCAAGGTTACCTTTGATGGCTGCTACTTCCGCCACAAGCTCCACTGGAGGATCCTCATTTGATGTTATAGCATATCCCTTAAGGGCTTCTTGAGTGTCAGTTTCCATGAACTATAAAGGAAGGAGTAGTGTAGTTCTAACATCAACTTTTTCTGGGAGAGTCCCAAATTGTATCGGGATACATTGGTTTGCTCCCCTTTTCGAGCTGACAACCATGGGTGTGTCCTGATCTTGGTGTTAAGGAGTGCCAGTCATTGGCGTATCCTGCTCTAGAGGCTGATTCTCTGGATCGACCCTCGGGGTTTGAGACTCCTTCATTGGTTGGGGAGTGTCATTCTCGTGGAAGTAATTCTAAATATCAGACCATGTTGGCACAATAGGCCATAGAGGTTCCACTACGTTGATACTGAGAGAGAGAGAGAGAGAGAGAGAGAGAGAGAGAGAGGGGGGGGGGGGGGGGGGGGGGGGGGGGGGTGGGGGCGGTATTCCCCCACTTCCTTAGCTGCTCCCTCGGCTAGGGAATTCTTAGCAAGCTGATCCCACCAAGACCCTCACCCTTCAGAGGATGAGAGGCTAGCTTATCTCTCGAGCTTCTAGTGTTTCTGCCCTATATCGGTAGTATCAAATTTTTGGACTTAGTCGTTGGATCCTCGAGATCCATTTGCTCAGTTTGCTTGCCCTTGCGGACTCTAGCTTCCTCTTGGGAGAGCCTAGTTAAGCAAGTATTTAGCAAAGTCCTTTGCTGAGCTGCCTTCTCTTTTACATTTTGGTAAGGTTAGAGGGACAAACCTCCCCATGTCCAGGTGATTTCTTCTCCAGACATTATCAAATCAGACCCCAAAAGGTTGGTGTCCTGATTGTCGTGGTGCCTAACTGGTGTCCACGTCTTGTAGGTGGTAATTCAGGTTTTTCTTTGGATGCCCAGTTCTCATAATGATGTAGGTCTTTTGAGGAGGCTCCTTGGGAGATTTAACTTGACGAGACTTCTCTGATGGAATTTTTCACTCCAGGAGGGTGTCTGCAGGTGATATATAGAGGCAACAGCCTGATTCTTCTCATTGCCGCCTGTATCCTCCCACAGTATTGCTAGTGTGCTTTGTAGGAAATCCTTTCAATAGGAAATCCTTTCAAAATCGCAAGATACTTTCTCCTAGCTCATGAGGCCTTGAGAGGGCCCCTAGTTGCCATTTAACACCCTTGCCAACTCCTAAGCCACTATCAGCGTAATGGCGGAGGTGTTACGGAGCTTGAACAACAAGTTTATAAAAACAACACATTGCTTGTAGGATAGAGTTTAGAGATATGCCAACGGCATATTCCATCATCCAATGTGTGCATAAGTCTAAGGAAGCTTAATATCCCCACAATGACCAACTGCTCAAACAGGTGGTTAGCTACTCTTGCCTTCTGAAAGTTTGTTGAGGACCATTTTTCTCTTGTAGGGGGTAAAGGGATTAGTTAGAATGCTACAAGGATTACTCTTAACAATGGTGTCGATAGCATTAACTTGAAGAGGGCCAGGGGAGGGGTCTTTATCTACACCCATCTGTCCTTCTCCTTGGAAGATTAATTCCCTTGCTTTTATAGAATTTTGAACCACATTCCTAAAGATAATGCAGTTATTTGTTGAATGGATCAACGACTCATGCCATTTACAATATACCTTCCCCATATTATAATTGGGTTAGGTTTTCAAAGTTTACCCCTGATCTTGAGTTTGTTATTTGCCTTAAAGCCAATCAAATATTATATCAGCTCTTGAGAGGTCAAATAAGTACTTTCTCAAGCCTTAGGATTGATAAGACTTCTTGGCTTTGACATCCTACTTAACCAAAGGACTGCAAACCATATGAGGCCCCTTGACATATTCAACAACGTCAATCTCGTAAGGAGGATCTCCATCCTCTTCGACTAGATCATGTATGTAAGTCCGATACACGCTATTTTTCTTCAAGCTTTCTTCTTTCAAAAGCGCCTCGCATCTAGTAGTGCATTCTACCAACTGTAGGAGCGTTATGAAGTTAGCACCTTCAAATTTCATCCTAAATTCAATATCTAAGCCATTTACGGATAGCTTGGCTTATTCAACTTCAAGAAGGGCTAGTGTGCACTTTAACTTAGCTCTCCTGAACCAATTAATGTAATGTTCCACAAATTCGTCCAACTTTTGTCTCATTCGAGCCAAGTTAGACATGTAAGTTCTTAATTCCATTCTCGGAAACTAGGCTTTTGCCATATCATCTGTTATGAATTGCTATGATTCCTAGTCATTGAGTTGTAATAAAGCTTGTTGCCAAAGTGTAATAGCTTGTTAGTTAGTTAGTTGTTTGGCGCCATTATTGTGTAAATTTGAATTGTTCGATTGAGTCCTTTTGGCGGCAATGTTGTTAGCCATGCCTTAGGTTCCTAACTCTTTGAATCTTGATTCTTGTAAGTAGCTTGATTCTTGTAATGGAAAGGCATTCAATGAAAATATCTACCATATCTCTTTGAGATATTTCTTTCTCTCATCTAACTCTTTCTGTATTCTCTCATCCCTTTCAATTCTCTTCTCATCTTATTATTTTTCATTAGTTAAACTTTAAGGTTCATCAAGAGGTTTAACAACTGGTATCAGAGCCTTGTTTGGCTTCCAATTCAATTATGAATTCAATTCTGAATTCGGTTGATCACAATCGGTGGTTCCTGTAAATTGACATAAACAACAAAATGAGATTGATGCAAATTGACTCAAATGTAATGGCATTGACTAATGGAGTTATGACAAGATCAGTAGCTGCTAGAGCAGCAGTAAATCCTTCGTATGCAGAGGTGGTTGGAGGTAATGTAGAAAGTGTACCGCGAGTAAGCAATATAGATGGTTGGAGTGCACAATTTTCAGCGATGAAGGCGCAATTCAATCAGACGCTGCAGTAAAAGGAACAAAGGAATGATGATCGAATACGCCTTATGTTGAAGGAGCAGGAGCATGCTTTCAATGAGAGATTCAATTTGCATTCCTAGCGAATCGATGAGAAAGTTGCAGATCAAATTAATCAACATAGGCAACAATTGGAAGAAAATTGTCACTGAGCGAATTGATCAATAGACGCTGTTGTTTAATGAAAAGATTGCTGAAATTTAGAATCAACTCAGCAAGCAAACTATGCCTTTAGTCCTTGAACCTCTGCCCCTGGCTAGCCCATTACCTATGAATCAATAGATGAGGCCTCCGGTAATGATGCAATCCCATGTTTCTGTTGGAGCTGCAGCCGTCAGTGAAAGACCTCGTGTGATGACTACAGCAGCTGATGTGAGAACTCAGACTCAGGGTCAAGAGAATGAAGCATCTGCTGGACAGGATCAGCCATTAGATCAAAATCAATTAAGACCTTCAAGCTTGATTGTAGCACAGGCTATTCGACCTCCTGAACTCCCAGACAGTCATAGGTCTGCAAGTTTGATTGAAGAGCAATTTGATTGACCTCCGGATCATTGAACTCAGCAACGATCTGGCAATAATGATGTTTCATCCAATAGTAGAGGTAGTGGCTGCAGAAAACCAAGGGTACGGATTGATTCCTTCGATGGCAAGCAGCCTCATTCATGGTTGAGGAGATGTGATCGTTATTTCCATTTTTACCACATTGAGGAGGCTGAAAAGGTCCAAATTGCTGTTGTTTACCTCCTTGGAGACCATGAGGTATGGTTTTATAGTTTGTTGAAAAGCATTCCTACTCTCACTTAGGCTGAATTTGTGAAAGAATGTGTGAACGATATGGTGATGAAGATTCTAGTGATATTGTTGACAAATTCAATAAGGTGACACAAGAAACTTCAGTAAGGGAATACATGATAAGGTTTGAAAACCTTAGAGCTAGTATGATAGCTGAAAATCCCCATGCCACTGAGGCTTACTATGTGTCAAATTTTATTAGTGGATTGAAGCCCAAGGTTAAGAATCTCGTGAAAGCAGTTGGTTCTACAACATTGTCTATGGCTTATGCTAAGGCTAAACTTTATGAGGCAACAGTTTTGGCTTCAAATGAAGGAAACAAAGCTCGTGGAGGTAGTGTTAAGTTCTAGAAAGGATCTGTTAGGCCTAATACTTACCGATCAAAAGAAAAGAGGCCTCAAAGGCTCTGTTATAAATGCAATCAACCTTCTCAATTTGGTCACAAGTGTAATCCCAAGTTCCTTATGACAGCTGAAGGGTTTAGTGCTGATGAACAATCGGAGGAGGAAAAAATCTGATGTTGATGGTGATGATTCAGATCAAGAGGTATTGGAAGATCATGTGGATGATGAAGTTGCAATTTAAATGAAGGCCTTGACTGGTAATGGTGCTCATAACACAATTCGGATCAGAGGCAAGGTTGGAAAGAAGTCTATTATCATCCTCATTGATAGTGGGAGTACACATAGTTTCATTGATCCAAAAGTGGTTAAGAAGGTGGGCCACGGAGTGATTAAAACTCATCCTCTTGCAGTGACAGTAGCCGATGGAAATTCAGTGATGACTCAGGACAAGTGTCAAGGATTTCAATGGACTATTCAAGATCAAAAGTATGGCTATGACTTTAGGATCTTGCCCTTAGGTGGATGTGATATGGTTCTTGGAGTTGATTGGATAGATCATATAGCCTAGTTTTGTTTGATTTTGTGAAGCTGACAGTTTCTTTTGACATTCAAGGCTCCAACGTTTCGTTGAAAGGTGTCGCTGATCAGGCTCAATCGCAAATGGTTAAAGGAAAGAAGTTGGAGAAAGGACTTAGAAAAAGTGCTTATCAATGGATGGGGCAATTGTTTGCTATATCCCCAACTAAGATTGTGAAGGTCTTCCAGCCTGACGTTCAAGATATAATTGAAGACTTTGAGGATTTGTTGGAGCAGCCCAAGTTACTCCCTCCCAAAAGAAGTCTTGATCATGCCATTCCCCTCAAAACTGATGCTGAACTAGTGAAGCTTAGACCATACAAGTACCCACATGCTCAAAAGACTGAGATTGAGAAGCAAGTGGATGAATTGCTCAAGACAAGCTTTATAAGGCAGAGCCATAGCCCTTTTGCCTCTCCGGTCATCCTTGTTAAGAAGAAAGATGGGTCAGCAAGAATGTGTGTTGATTATAGCTACTCAATTCGATGACAGTGAAAGATAAATTTTCCATACCAGTTATAGATGATCTACTTGATGAGTTGTATGGAGCACAGATCTTCACCAAGCTTGATTTGAGGTAAAGGTATCACCAAATCAGAGTATTGGAGCAAGATATATATAAGAATGCATTTAGAAGACACCATGGGCATTTCGAGTTTGTGGTAATGCCATTTGGATTGACCAATACTCCAGCTACCTTCCAAGCTCTCCTGAATGATGTGTTCAAACCGTTCTTAAGGAAATTTGTGTTGGTTTTCGTCAATGAAATTCTTATTTTTAGCTCATCCCCTGAGGACCATTTTAAACATCTGAAAGAAGTGTTCATGATCATGCGCAAGCACAAGTTGTATGCAAAATTGGCTAAGTGCTCTTTTGCTCAGTCTCATTTAGAATACTTGGGCCATGTGATATCTTATGATGGAGTCTCGACTGATCCTTCAAAGGTTCAACTATGAGGGAGTGGCCAATTCCAGTTATTCTAAAACAATTGAGGGGATTTCTGGGTTTGACAGGTTATTACCGCAAGTTTGTAGCTAAGTATGGGGCTATAGCCAAGCCTCTAACCTATCTATTGAAGAAAGATGCTTTCAAATGGACTGATGAAGCTCAGTTGGCTTTTGAGACCTTGAAGGCTGCAATGTGTCAAGCTCTAGTGTTGGCAATGCCGGATTTCTCTCTGGCATTTGTTTTAGAAACTAATGATTGTGGGAATAGGATTGGTACAGTTTTATCTCAGAGGGGAAGAACTATAGCTTATCTCAGCCAAGCATTAAGTCCCAAACATCAAGCCTTGTCCGCATATGAAAAAGAGTATCTTGCTATCTTACTTGGGGTAGAAAAGTGGAGACTTTTCAGGATGGACATCATTTCACAAGCAAGACTGATCATCAAAGCCTAAAGCATCTCTTAGAATAGAAAATTGCTACAAGAATTCAGAGGAAAGTGTTAATGAAGATTTTGGGCCTTGATTATGACATCGAGTACAAGAAAGGGAAGGAAAATGTTGCGGCAGATGCTCTGTCACGCAGGTTGGAGGACAGTGAGCAGGGCTCGTGTGGGGCTCTTTCAGTGGTCACACCTTTTTAGGTGGAAGAGGCTCATCAGTCCTATGTGGGAGATCCTTTTTCGTAAGAATGTATAGTAGCTTCTAGCATTTTCAGGATAGCAAACCTTGCTCCTGGTGCAGTATCGGGTGCAGTTTCTGAAGCTGAAATTTCTGTGACTCAAGGCCTTATCAGAATCAAAGGGAAGCTGTACATTGGAAACTCTACTGACCTCAGACATCAAATTATCAGTGTTTCACATGATTCTTCTTGGGGTGGTCACTCTAGAGTTGAAGGGACCTACCAAAGGCTCAAATCTCATTTCTATTGGCCGGGAATGAAGAAGGATGTGACTAAATTTGCGCAATATTGTGAAGTTTGTCAGCAAACTGAGCTTGGAGATCATAGATACCAGGGCCTTCTTCAACCTTTACATGTTCCAGATGGTGTATGGGAACACATAAGCATGGATTTCATTGAAGGATTGTCGAAATCAGAAGGGAAAGAGGTGATCTAGGTTATAGTTGGTCGATTCACCAAGTTCAGCCATTTCATTGCTTTGGCTCGTCCTGTAACTGCTAAGAAATTGGCTCGTGTGTTCCTTAACAACATTTATAAGCTCCATGGACTGCCTCATTCTATAGTCTCTAATAGGGACAAGCTTTTCACTAGCCATTTCTGAAAGGAGTTGTTCAGTTTGCCCGGGACTACATTAGCCCTTAGTTCATCTTACCACCCACAAGCCGATGGAAAAACTGAAAGTGTTAATCAATATATTGAACAATACCTTAGAAGTATAGTGTTTAACCATCCAAAGGTGTGGCGGAAGTGGCTGTCATTGGCAGAGTATTGGTACAATACTCACTTCCATGCTTCTCTTAGAACTACTCCATTCAAGGCCTTGTATGGATATGATCCTCCATCTCCCTTTGTGTTGCAAGGCATTACTTCCCAAGTAACTGAAGTCACTGAATTAGTGCAGCAAAGGAAACATCTAATGCAACAGTTGAAGGATAACCTTCAGCAATCCCAAGCCCGGATGAAGTTTTATGCAAACCGGAAGAGAGTGGATAGAAATTTTGATGTTGGGGACATGGTTTACCTAAAATTACAGCCATACAGATAGTCTATGCATCTGTGAGGTGTAATGTGAAGCATTGTGCAAGGTTCTTTGGTCCATACAAAGTCTTGGAGAGGATTGGCAAAGTGGCATACAAGCTTAAACTTCCACCTAACTCATACATACATCTTGTTTTTCATGTTTCACTTCTTAAAAAGCAGGTTAAAAAGGCCAAAATCCATCTTCATCAACTTGGGAGGTTGGTTCCAGTGGTTCTTTGAGGCTGCAACCAGTAGATGTGCTGGACACATGGTTACTGCAGAAGGGTACCAAAAGCAGACCTGTGATGCTGGTGACTTGGAGCAATCTGGATGAGTCGTTCAGTACTTGGGAAGGCCAAAGCTTCTGATTGAGCCAATGTCCCTCTTTTCATTCTTGAGGACAAGAATGCTGTTAAGGGAGAGGAATTGTTATGAATTGCTATGATTTTTAGTCATTGAGCTGTAATAAGGCTTGTTGCCAAAGTGTAATAGCTTGTTACTTAGTTAGTTGTTTGGCGCCATTATTGTGTAAATTTGAATTGTTCAGTTGAGTCCTTTTGGCGGCAATGGTGTTAGCCGTGCCTTAGGTTCTTAATTCTTTGAATCCTGATTCTTATAAGTAGCTTAATTCTTGTAATAGAAAGGCATTCAATGAAAATATCTACCATATCTCTTTGAGATATTTCTTTCCATCATCTAACTCTTCTTCTATTCTCTCATCCCGTTCAACTCTCTTCTCATTTATTCTTTTTCATTAGTTAAACTTTAAGATTCATCAAGAGGTTTAACATCATCCCAATACTAGATGGAATTTCACTACAAGAAAATAAGGTTGTTAAAAGTGTGTGTGCAGTGCCTAGTTGCGACGGGATTAAAACACCTTCGTTAAAAGGTGGCACATGTTGGGCTTATAATGACGGGCACTAAATGAGGTTGTTAATTTTACTCATAAATTGTCGTTAATGGGCTCAAGTAAGTGGTAAAATTTTGGTAAAACAAGTTAAAATTGTTAATTTTTTAAAATTTGGCCCTTTTTAATTTTATTATTGCCATTGTTTTTTAATTCTCTTAAATTTTCTAATTGACATCTCACCCATACATACCATAATTCAACTAATACTTAATTCGATATTTTACTCTTTCAGTATATTTCAATTATTCTTGATATTTTTTATTTTATATACTAACATATAATTTTTTAATTAATTAAAAAAATATAATAAGTGAAATAATTTTACCAAAAAGACATCAAATTAATTGTGGACAAAAATCCTTTCCCTCCATACCCCGCATACTGACAAAACCCTAAATATTCATATGCTTCACCCTCTCACTCAAACATCACCTACAGCAGCGAAGCAGAACCAGCAAACCGACACCGATTCTTCACCGGTACTTTGCAAACCAGGGAACCAACACCGATTCTATCACCGGTACTTCGTGAACTAAGGAACCAGCACTGATTCTTCACTGGTACTTCGTGAACCAGGGAACCAGCACCGATTCTTCACTAGTACTTTGTGAACCAGCACACAGCAGGTGATTAATTAACAACCCTGATTCCATTCTTTACTGTATTTACCTATTGCACCAAGATTTCAAACGATTTTTTACTAGAATGACAAAGCTTTAAAGCGAATTTGTGTTGTTCATTGGTAGTTCGTGTTGTGTTTACTGAATTAACAAATTAGTTGGTAGTTCATTTTTGTTATAAGCCCATGTCTGTTGCTTGTTAGTAATTAATAACCCTAATTCGATTCTTCGCTGTATTGACCCACGATACCCAAAATTTGTATGGTTTTTTGCTAGACTAAGAAAGCTTCCAATCGAAATGATCCCTTTTATGTAGGTAGTTCGTGTTATATTTGCTGAATTAACAAATTAGTTGATAGTTCACGTTTATTATAAGCCCTGTTTGTTGTTCGTTGGTAATTAAAAGGCCTAATTTAGTTCTTTGCTATATTTACACATTGTATCCAGATTTTGAATGATTTTTTGCTAGATTGTCAAAACTTCAAAGAGAATAAGTCCCTTTTATGTTGGTAGTTCATGTTCTGTTTATTGAATTAACAAATTAGTTGGCAGTTCGTGTTCGTTATAAGCCAATGTCTATTGTTCATTGATGAATAACAGTCCTAATTTGGTTGCTTTTTAATGTAAATGACTAATTTTAACACATATGTTTGACATTGCTTTTAGATTGTGCGATTAATTATATATTAGGGTTTATAATTTATAGAGATACTAATTTTAAGATTGTTTTTGACATTGCCCTTGTTGTTGACATTCAAATTGAAAATTGTGTTGAAATATCATACACTAATCGAATTGAACTATGCTTTTTAGGTATATTCTTGACATAACTTATAAGAATATGGTGCCTAATAAACAATGGATACATTTTGTTCATGATCGGGTTAGTTTAATATATCAAAATGGAATTCAAAGTTTTTTAGATTATGCCGAGAAAAGAAAAGGGAGAACTTTTGCTTGTCCATGTACTAAATGTAACCTACGTGAATCTGGAGATCGCGAATGGGTAGGAGGTCATCTACTCAGATATGGAATAGTGCCAAGTTATACTTTTTGATATGACCATGGTGAGTGTCAAGTTGAAACCAAATATGATTCTGAAGGAGAGAGTGATGATGATCTTGAAGATGAAGATGATCTTAAACTTGATGCCAATGGTGCTGTGAATGATATTTTAAGGGATAAATTTTCTTACTTTGGTGACATAGATTCTAATTATGCCAACATTTATTCCTCAAGTCACATTGTGCATGAAGAGGAGCCAAATGAGAAAGCTAAGAAATTCTATAGGTTGTTAGAGAGCTCTGAAGAACCACTACATGAGTAGTCAAAGATCTCTCAATTGTTTGCTTTGGTGAAATTGCTTCATATAAAGACCCTAGGCTATTGGAGTAATGCATCATTTACCACGTTGTTGCAATTCTTAAAGGAAGCGCTATTACATGAGGGTTCTACTTTGTCAGATTCATATTATAGGGAAAAAAAGACTATTTGGGACCTTGGCCTTTCTTACACTAAAATTGATGCATGTGTAAATGATTGTATGCTATTCTTGGAGGATGCAGAGTTCGATGACTTAAGATATGCGGTGCTTCAAGATGGAAGGATGATATGCGTAATGGGGAGAAAAAATGTAAAGCAAATGGTAAACAAATACCATTTAGGACTCTACATTACTTCCCACTAAAGCTGAGGTTGCGACAATTATATATGTCAATAAAGACTGCTTCTTTGATGAGATAGCATCAATATAAAATAAACAAAGATAATGTAATGAGGCACCCTGCTGATTCGCTTGCATGGAAATCATTTGATGGCTCACACAATGAATTTTCCCTAGAACCTCGTAATGTTAGACTTGGTCTTGCTAGTGATGGTTTTCAACCCTTTGCAAATTCAAAGACGCCATATAGCATTTGGCCAGTCATATTGGTCCCCTAGAACTTGCCTCCTGAAATTTGTATGAAGCCGTCTAATATGATTTTATCAATGCTTATACCTAGTCCCGAGGCTCCTGGTAATGCAATTGACATATATCTACGACCTTTTATTGAGGAGTTGAATGAGCTATGGGAATCGGGTGTTGAAACATTTGATGAATCGAGAAAACAAAACTCTCTATTATGGGCTGCTTTATTATGGAATTAATGATTTTCCTACTTATGGGAACTTGTTGGAATGGAGCACAAAGGCTAATTTAGCATGCCCTGTTTGTAATACAAATACCTACTCTATTTGGCTGTAGAATAATGCCAGACAGTGTTACACATGGCACCAATGTTGGTTACCTCATAATCATAAGTGGCAAAAAGATAAAGAATCTTTTCATGGGATGATTGCGAAGAGATTTCCACCAAAGCCATTATTCGGTGATGATATCCTGGAGGATCTTGAAGAAATTACATTAAGTAAAGCTCCACACAAGAAGGTCAAGCTGACATATGATGCTAGGGGAGATAATTGGAAAAAAGAAAAGTATTTTTTTCAAGCTTCCTTATTGGAGTACCCTTTTGCTGCGGCATAATTTGGATATGAAGCATATTGAGAAGAATGTATATGAAAATATTTTAAGCACTCTTCTGAGCATCAAAGGAAAAATAAAGGACCATTTAAAAGGTCGTTTGGACTTGCAAGCAATGCACTTAAGGTCGAATTTGCATCCTTATCAGGAGGCAATAAGACTAAAATAAATGCTGGTTCGTATACTTTTTCTGCAGCTAAGAAGCGTAAATTTTGCCATCTCTTAAAAGATTTAAAGGTTCCAGATGGATTTTCTGCTAATATTTCTCAGTGCGTGAATATGAAGGAGAGAAAGATATTGAGATTGAAGAGTCATGACTGGCATATTATTCTCAAAAATCCACTTCCTCTAACAATACGCGGTCTTCTTACCAAAGTGGAGCGCGAGGCACTAATTGAGTTATCAATGTTTTCTAAGATCTTGTGTGCTAAAGCAATAACTATGGATGAGTTGAATAAAATTGAAGCTCCAATTCCATTCACACTCTGCAAGTTAGAGTGGATCTTTCCCTTGTCGTTTTTTGATGTTATGGGGCATTTGTCTATTCATTTACTTTATGAGGCTAAGATTGGGGGCCCAGTTCAATTTAGATGGATGTTTCCTATAGAGCAAGAATTTTATATCATCTAAAGTCTCATATTTGGAATAGAGCTCATCCAGAGGGCTCAATTGCCGAGGGCTACATTGCAGATGAGTGTATGATCTTTTGCTCTAGGTATTTGGAAGACATAAAGATGAAGTTTACTTGCCCTAGGAGAAATGAAGAGGTATATAACTATGAGGGAGGCTTATTTCTATTTTGTCATTCTAGACGAGCATTAGGAGCTGCTTCATTTCCTAATATTGACAATGTCGAGTTGGATAAAACTCATATATACATATTGAGGAATTGCGTTGAAGTTGAACCATTTCTCGAGTAAGACACCATAACCTTATGACAAACATGTCAAATTTTTCTTGTTCTTAGTCACCAAATTAATCACCATTGTATGATTTTGTAGCCAGTTTTCTAAAGCTATTGCATTCAGTGGTGTTGATTTACGTGAAAAGGATTGTGGTGCAAAATTTATGCATTGGTTTAAATATGAGATAATTACACTATTTCGGATTTTAAATTTTTGCGCAATTTGGCTACTTAGTAAGTCATTCATATAAGTGAAAACAACTAATTTAAGTTAAATGTTTGTAGGTGGCACATCTTTCTGAGCATGATAAAAGTAAAAAGATGGAAGATTTGTGTTATGACCCGAGAATCCAAGGCATGAGCTGGTGTTGGCTGGCTACTGTTGTTGGTTGCTGCTGTTGAACTTGCTATGGTCATGCTAGGGAAAATGTTGCGTTTCATTTGATTTTGAATTTGGTTATGTTGGCGCAAAAAAGGCTTTAGTAGTAAGTTGGATATTTTGGTATGAATTAGATATTTTGTCCTAGTTAGTCGGTTAGCTTGTTTGCCTTGGTTCAATATCCTTAGTTTCTTATAAGTAGTAGTTCAAGTGTAATAATAAATCATTTAATGATAATCACAAAATATCTCAATTTGAGATCAATCTCTCTCTCTCATCTAACTCTCTCTATTTCTCATCTAGCTTTCTCTACTCTCTCATCAAAATTCACTTCTCTCCTCATCTAAACTCTCATCTATCTTCATCTATCTTAGGTTATGACTTGGGGTTCAATCCCGAGCATAAAAATTGGTATCAGAGCCAGGTTTGGCTTCCAACCGAGCTCTTAATCAAGAAAAATCTGAAATTCGATTGTTATTGCTGCATAAGTAACTTTAGATGCTTTGCATTTGATCAAGTTGAATCAATTCAACTAGATTGAGTTTGTATTGTGTCAAGCCTTGGTGCTAGTTACAATTGATCATCAAAAATAGGTTTTAGTGGGGATATTAGCTCAGTTTTGTCTGATCTAAACTCAGTTGCTGCCACTGGATCAGTTTGATCAAGTTCAATGTAGATTGTGAAGTTTAGTTGAGCTGGCAAGATGCAAGAAGCATAATTCATCTATGGCTGGTGGTGTGACGATCAGGAGCAGGAGCTGGAAGTCCAACTACATATGTCAATCCTAATGTTTCCTATGCTGTGGTAATTGGAGCTAATGCTGTAGCAAATCAGGAAGAAGTTACAACAAGTCATTTAAGCTTGCAAATGAAAGATAAGCTCCTACAGATGCAGCAGTCACAAAGAGAATTAATGCGAGAACTAGATTAGAAGTGTGATGAATGATTTGCTCAACATTCTCAACAAGTTGAGGAAAAGATTGATGATCGGATTAATCAGCAAGCACAAGAGTTTGAAGGAAAGGTTGCAGATCGTTTGAAGCAACAATTGTAAAGGTTTAAAGAGAAATTTGCTGAAATAAGCAATCAAATGTTTGAAGATCGAGTGACTCAACAACTACAAAGAATTGAGGATCGAGTTGAGGATCGCTTTGCTATGCTGCAGAATCAAATAAAAAAACAGAAGGCAAATTCTGGTGTTGGCCGTTTGTTGCCCACGAGTCAGTTAGGGAGACCTCCTGATTTGATTCAATCTCAAGTACCAAATGCTGCTGCTAAATCTCTAGATGGACCTCGAGTTGCTAATGTGACAGTTAGTCCTCAGGTTCCTCTTCAATCAGCTGATGTTAGGCCTCAAAATCATCCTCCAAAAGCTGAAGTAACGGACAAACCTCACCAACATTCAATTGATCAAGTGCAAATTCGATCTTCTAGCATGAATCTTGGACAGACTGGTCATCCTCCAAAACATTCAGCACACTACAGATTGAGTAATGTTAATGTAGGACATCTTGATCATCCACCTAATCCATCACATATGCGAGCTGATCCACCTGATCCATCACATATGTGACTTGATTGTTTGTTTGGAGAACATCTTGTTCGGCCACCACATCAGGTTCAGCAGCATTTACATGGATAAAATTCCTCTGAAATTGGTCACATACGAAGCAGTGATATTAATTCTGGTAGTAAAAGCATTGGCTTTAGACAACCAAGAGTACAAATTGAAAATTTTGATGGAAAGCAGCCACAATCTTGGTTAAGGAGATGCGATCGGTATTTTCACTTCTATCACATTCCGGATGAGGAAAAGGTTGGACTGGAAGCTGTGTACCTACAAGGAGATCTTGAAATCTGGCTCTATAGTCTATTGAAGAGCAATCCCACGCTAACTTGGGCTGAACTTATGATAGAGTTTTGTGAACGCTATGATGATGAAGATTCCAGTGACATAGTTGATAGCTTCAACAAAGTGATTCAAGTAACAGCTGTGAAGGAGTATATGACAAGCTTTGAAAACCTTAGAGTGAGCATGATAACTGTCTATCCTCAAGCCCCTGAGTCATTTTATGTTTCAAGCTTCATCAGTGGATTAAAGCCTAAAATCAAGAACCTTGTGAAGGCAATTGGTCTTAGTTCTTTGTCCAAAGCCTATGCAAAGGCTAAGCTTGTTGAGGTCATGGTTCAAGCACCCAATGATGGGCCAAAGTACCGAGGGGAAAGTTCCCAACAACATTAGAAAGGGGCAGAAGAATCCAACTCATACTGTTGAAAAGAGGCCTCAAAGACTCTGTTTTAAGTGCAATCAGCCGTATGAATTTGGCCATAAGTGTAATCCTAAATTCCTCATGGAAGTTAGAAGAGTTGATGTTGAAGGACAATCTGAAAGTGATGAGCCAGTTACTGATATTGACAGTTCACATTAGGAAGCTTGCATTGAGGATGCAGTTGAGATTTCCTTGAAGGCTTTGATAGGGCAAGGAGTTCATAATACACTTCAGATCAAGGGAAAAGCGGGCAAGAGGTCTATTGTTATTTTGATCGACAATGAAAGCACCCATAGTTTCATTAATCCGAAAGTGGTGAAGAAAGTGGGACATGAAGAGATCAAAACCCATCCTCTAGCTGTGATAGTTGCTAATGGGAATTCAATCTTGACTCAGACTAAAGGCCAAGGATTTAACTGGTCGATGCAAGACTACAAATTTGAGTTTGATTTCAGAGTCTTGCCTTTCGGGGGTTGCGATATGGTTCTTAGAGTTGATTCGATGAGCTCTTTTAGCCAAGTGTCCTTTGATTATGCTAAGCGAACAGTATCCTTTCAAAGACAAGGATTAAGTGTTACATTGCAAGGCATGGATGATTACGCTCAATTAAAGTTTCTTAGGAGAAGGAGCCACCGTTCTAAAATAATTTCCTAGCCTCCATTCTTGAGGACAAGAATGTTTTCAAGCGGAAGGGAATGTTATGACCTGAGAATCCAAGGCATGAGCTGGTGTTCGCTGGCTACTGTTGTTGGTTGCTATTATTGATCTTGCTACGATCATGCTAGTGAAAATGCTGCGTTTCATTTGATTTTGAATTGGCTTATGTTGGCGCCAAAAAGGATTTAGTAGTTAGTTGGATATTTTCGTATGAATTAGATATTTTGTCCTAGTTAGTTGGTTAGCTTGTTTGTCTTGGTTCAATGTCCTTAATTTCTTATAAGTAGTAGCTCAAGTGTAATAATAAATCATTCAATGATAATCACAAAATATCTCAATTTGAGATTAATCTCCCTCTCTCATCTAACTCTCTCTATTTCTCATCTAACTTTCTCTAATCTCTCATCTAAATTCACTTCTCTTCTCATTTAAACTCTCATCTATCTTCATCTATCTTAGGTTATGACTTGAGGTTCAATCCCGAGCATAACAATTTGTTGGCGTTGTCTCGTGGCCCTACTCAATACGTTACAAGCTATCAAGGATATATAGTTAACGGACGTCAGTTCCATACAGAAGATCGTGAGAAATTCTTGAAAACTCAAACTAGTGGAGTGCTTCTTGTTCGTAATACTGATAATAGAAGTGAAAATGTGGAATATTATGGAGTATTGATAGAGGTACTCCAGTTACAATATCTTGGTGGAAATAGAGTAGTATTATTTCGTTGTAAATGGTGGGATGTTTATGGAAAGGGAATGGTTAAAGATGAATATGGTGTTGTTAGTATTGATCCTAAGCATAAGCCGAAAATAGATGAGCCATTTGCTTTGGCAAATCAGGTAAGACAGTTATTATACATCACAGACAATGAGAGGAAAGGTTGGTATGTTGTTGTTGAAGCTCAACCACGTGGCTTATATGAGGTCGAATAGTAGATCCTTACGAAGCATATCAACAAGGCGAACACTTCAAGCCCAATTTAATCTCATCCACAGCTTTAACTTTGGATGATACAGTCAACTGGATGAGGATGGATATAGAGCAAATGGCTGTTGATCTGTCTGAGACCAGTGAGACTAGAAAGAGGAAGAAAAAGAAAAGAACATGACCTTATTTTCTTGTTTCATAGTTTATAATTTTGATCTTTCTCATTGTTTTATAGTTTAGTAAAGAATATAATATGACTTCTCTTTTACTTGAGTTTTTATCACATCAGCTAACTTGTCTTCTTGATTTTCTTCTACTGGTGAAGCAGTTTGCTAATAATGTAAAATAAAAGGTGATGAAATCAGACGGAGGCCAGATTGCTGGGGGGTTGTTATTGTTGTTGTGCTGACTTGTCTTCTAATGTGGTAGGACGATGTTTCAAAGTAAAGTTATTAATAAGCCTTCTTCTTCAAAAGTTAATAAACACTTCCTACCACTGGGAGTGCTAGCTAGAGGTAGCCAGGGGTTAAAGGCTTATGTTAACACGAGAAATAGGCCTATTAAATTCAATTCAATTGGAGTTGTACATATGCCTTCCCCTTCTACAATCAACAACCATGATACACAAGTTAGAGAAGCCAATATGATGTCTTCACGAATTAAATCACGGGAAGCTTCATTTGAAGCTCCTGAGCTAACATCTGACCATATTAACTTCACAAATGCTTTGCAAATTGAAATCGAGTTGAGGAATCATGAAACTGAAGATAAAATTGATGTTGATAAATTTGGTAATTGTTTTTCTTTCTCTTTTTTAGAAATGGTAAGGCTTTGATTTCTTGTTAGCATGTAATCACTTTTTCATTATTGGTAGGTTCCACTGAAAATGACGATGGAAAGAAGAGGAAAAGACGTGAAAAGAGCAAATGCAAAAAGGTGGCAACTCTTAAACCTGGAAATAAGTTGCCCATTGAAATATTTAATAATTGCAGTGTTGGGGAAAATGTAAATGAATTTTCTCAACACTTGGGCAAAATGGTACGTGATAGAAATGTGGTTCCAAGGAGGAATCGCTCATAGGATGAAATTGTTGGAAGAGAGAAAGAACACATGTTCGCAGTAGTCTTGGTAACTTAACTGTGTAGTGTAGCTTATATTTTCATTTGTAAATAATTATGCGATGATTTTTAGGTGTCTAATTTACAATTGCAAAATTTGATTAGCATGATAATAATTTGAGTTTACTTATTTGAATTAGGATAAATTTCATGGCGAGAATGTTCACTTGAAGGAGTATCGCAAAGAGATCTTAGATCATATGCAGTACTTGTGGAAAAATTGGAGAGGGGACTTGCATCGGTTTGAGATATTGAAAAAGCTGAAAACAAAAAAGTAGCCTCCACCGCCTCCCAGCTTCACTGTGGAACAAGCGTTGAGAAAGACCTTGACAGATCAGCCTCCAAAAGGGTGGAATCGGAAGGACTGGGTATGGATTATAAAAAATTAGCATGCATCTGATGAGTTCCAGGTATAAATTATCTTCTATTTTTCGATTTTATTTTTTGTACTTCTATTCATGGACATATTAACTTTTTAATATTTGAAATATAGGCAAGGAGTGCCAGAAACTTAAAAAATAGGGCTGCACTTTCGAAAGAATTGTTTCATTGTACTGGTAATAGAGCTCATAAGCAAATTTTCAAAGATATAGTATGCAACTAACAACTTCAGCATTTTGTTTTTTTACATTTTTCTGTGATGGACAATCTAACTATTCTTTGATTGTAAAGACCCAACAGAATAGGAAAGGTCCGAATGTTAGGGAGATGTTTCTAGCTACATGTTCAAAGGGTGATAAGTTGGCAACACCTGAGCTTAGTCAGCAATATGTATGCAGAATTTAAAGAATTTAAAGAATTAATTACTTGTTTTCAAAATACTTTACTCCATTCTTAGTTCACCATATTTTGTAGGAAAAAATTGTTGATGTCATTGAAGAGGATCCCACCATATCTAACATTGAAGTTGCTGAGAAGGTCTTCAACAAATGTCAAGCTCGTGGTCATGTGTTTGGTTATGGGGGAGGAGTAAGGCCTAGCAATTTGAGAGGACCCTCTTCTACCAAGGCCGAGCTTCTTGAACAACTTCATCAATCTAAGAAGGAAAATCGAGCACTTCTTAAGGAGAATAAAGAATTTACTGATTTGGTAGCTACAGTAAAAGCACTAGAGGATGGAGATCTTAACAAAGGGTCGAGCAGTCCCTCCCTATCTACTGACTACATTCGGGTCGAGTAGTCCCTCCCTATCTACTGACTACGTTGATTAAGTATTATTAGGTATGTGGTAATCTTCTTCTTTTTCTTCTATCTCTCTTTCTTTTTTTTTTCTTTTTTTTTTGCCCTTAGTTTTCGCTTATTTATGTTAATATATTCATTAAGAATACATTATTGAGTTATTTGGAATTGTTGTGGATTTGGACTTTGTGATTAATTTTTATGCCGATTTTGAGAATGTTGTTGATTTATGACTCAGATTGTGTGCTGTAGAGTTCGAGTTTGTGATGTATAAAGCAAGGTGCTTTTGAATTGGCATTTTGAAGTAAGTGTGGGTAGTAGTTTCTGTTATGATTCAAGATCAAACTTGGATCATAACATAGGTTATATGATGAGTTATACGAGAAAAGGATAGTTTGACATGAACAAGAAGAGAATTAGTTGAGAATAGGACGAGATTAAGAGAGATTAATTAGATCTTGAAGAGATTAAAGAAGAGAAGTTAAGAGAATTGATAGAAAAGTAGAAAGAATTGAAACTAAGAGATAGAAATAAGATCAATTATCATTCAACAAGTCAAGATTACAATGTTAGATGATCTACTTATACTAGAGCTAATACATTGCACTTGGACACTAGACTCAACTGACTTAACTACCCCAAGCTGCCAACATTGACTTATTCCTAACTCACTCTTGACCAAGACCAACTAACCAACTAGCAATTACTTCCTATTTATATGATAGCATTATTAATATCTCCCAATATCTAGAATCGTGACAGTTTCACTTTGTTTTGAGCTTGCATCTTACCAGGTCTTTTGATATGTCACGGTATGTCGGCTGTGTTTTATTTTAATTTGTTTTCGGTTGTCCATTCTCCCAGGGCCCAACTTGGTAGGTGCGTGCTATTTTGTATTATGAGTTTTCGATTTTATCAAAAAAATGTCACTCTTCAACTGTTTGAGATTGTCGATACGTTTGGATTGTATGATTGAGTTTTATGTGAGTTTGAGATTTGTGGATTTATGACTTTGTGTTTCAATATGGAGCTAAGAGTTTGCAATCATTTTGATATCCATTAAGAACATATTATTGAGTTGAGTTATTTGGAAGTGTTTTCGGGTTTGGACTTTGTGATTGAATTTTAGATGGAGTTTAAGAATGTTTTGAATTTGTGACAATGTGACTGAGTTCTATAATGTGGAGTTCAGGTTTCCGATTGTTTTGTATTAAAAAGCATAGGAATTGTTTCCTTTTTAGCCAATTTTATGTTAATTACCATAATATAGTTTTTATATGTTGTATTTTTTGTTTTATTGCTTCTCGGTGGTGTGATTGTACTATTGATTATTGATGCTCAGGTGACAAGAATTTATTACGAATTAATAAATTTTACTTGTAATGCATTTTAATTTCTTAGTATAAATTTTTAATTAGAGTATTTTTTTTATGTAATAAACCTTTAATGTCCGGTTGTGGGTTAAAACTGGCGCCAAAATTCAGTAAGCAATCCCACGGGTATATTGTGCAGGGCAGTTACTGCATTGAGGCGGGAAAAGTTGTTGTTAGCTCAAAAAATCTGGTGTTTTGGCGGGAAATTGAGCTGATGGTTAGGCCTTATGCAATGTATTCATTTGTGTATAAATTGGGAGCTTAAGGTGTAATTTCATCATCCAAAAAATTAATACAATCTGATTCCTAAGGGAAAATTCTGAATTTCTCATCCCTTTCTCTATTTTCTCATCTCTTTCACTTCTTCTCTCATCTTTAACTCTCTTCTACAAGGTTAGACTTCCGAATTGATTTTGGGAGCTAACAATTGGTATTAGAGCTGGTTTTATCAATCAATTCATTGATTAAGGCTAGCAAAAAGTACAAAACCGAATGGCTGAGGGTGTTCGAACCAAGTCTGGTGCTGGTGGTGCCGGATTGAGTGCAGATGCTTCCATTGATAAGTATTAAGAGCTTCGTGATCAAATAGAGCACATGGAAGCTAAGTTTGATCAACAATTCACTGAACTTAAGCAGGACAATGCTGAACTTAAGCAGCATAATGTTGAAAGCAGAAGCCAAACAGAAAGCATTCAACAGATTCTGAGATTGTTGGTGGAAAAGGATGAAAGAAAAGACGATCGGCTGCAACAACTTGAGAAATGACTTGACCATTTGCAAGATCAGGTGAATAAGGAAAAAGAATCAAGCGTTGATGCCATTTTCAAGCCGGCTAGTCAGATCTTTCCTCAAATGAGATTTGATCAGCAACCAATCAGCTCAAAACAGAATGTGGAAGCAGAACTGAACCGAGGGAAATCGCCTGAGATTCAGATGGATGTTGGGCCATCAACCAACATCAGATCAGCTGAATTTCAAGCTCTACAACATGATGTGGAGGTGGAGAATCAAGTTCAAGTCTCTGACCGTGAGCCAAATAGATCTGCAGCAGCTCACTTGCATCAAAACAGTCAGCCGCAGAATTCTATTATACATCCAAATGTTGCAACCGATGAGGTGGAGCATGTTGTTCGACCATTGGAAAGACCTTTTCAGCAAAGAACCGAGACTAATGACAACACTCTTGGTGGTAGAAGTGGCACTTACAGGCAGTCGAGGGTGGTAATCGACCCTTTCGATGGAAAACAACCGGAGTCGTGTTTAAGGAGATGTGATTGGTTCTTCTTGTACTACAACATACCGGAGGAGGAGAAGCTCCAACTTGCAGCAGTACATTTACATGGAGATCACGAGATTTGGTATTATAGCTTGTTGAAATCCAAACCAAATCTTTCTTGGGGCCAATTCGTAGAAGAGATGTGTGAACGATATGGAGAAGGTGAATCAACCGATGTTGTGGATAGCTTCAATAAGTTGGTCCAAACATCAACCGTGAGAGAGTATATACTCAGATTTGAGAATTTGAGAGCCAATTTGATGTCCATTCTGACCATTGCTCCCGAAGATGCCGAATCCTATTATGTCTCTTACTTTGTGAGTGGACTTAAGCCTAGGATCAAGAATATGGTGAAAGCCATTGGTCCTAAGACTTTGTCAAGTGCCTACAAGAAGGCAAAATTGATAGAGGCTACTCAAGTTCAACCAAGTGACAAAAGTAAGCAGCACAACAATGAAATCAAACCACAGCAGAGGAGTTCGGCAATGGGTTTAAGCATGCTGTTGACAATAGTGCAGTAAGGCGTTTTTTTCGTTGCAACCAACCGTACCAGCCCGGACATAGGTGCAAATCGCAAGCACTTATGTATGCAAAAGGAGTTCGAGTCGCTGAAGCTGACAGTACCGAATCAGATGCAGATGAGGCTGAAACCGAATGCATTTCATAAGGAAACTCAAGCGATGATGAGGTTGAGATTTCCATGAAAGCTCTAACCGAAAGTGGAGCTCATAACACGATCAAAATCAAGGGATGGGATGGAAAACACTCCATTATTATCCTCATTGATAGTGGAAGCACTCACTGCTTCATTCATCCAAAGTTGATTAAGAAGGTCAAGCACGAAATGACAAAAACTCATCCCTTGGCAGTAATGGTGGCTGATGGATGGAAAACGTGTGCAAGGTAGAATCAAGAAGAAGGCAATTTAATGGCTTGGACATTTGTTTATGATTAGTCTGGTAGAGCAGGAGCCACTTGAGGTAATTGAAGGAGAAGAGGTCCAAGGTAGTGAACGCGAGTTGGATGAACCTGAAGTTGAACGAGATGATTCTTTGCGAAAATTAGCGTCTCTTGACGGTATTGAGGTACAATATGACATACATCCGGAATGGGAAAATGATTTTCATGTCATGAAAATGTTTAAGAATGCAAACAGTAAAATGAAGAAGAATCATCTCAACGATCCATTGAAAGATTATTGGAACGCAAAGGAGATTACTAAAAAGAAGTTGAAGCATAAGGATGGGTTGCAGCCTAAGAGGTCTGATACTCAACAAGAATTGATTCAAGATGCTGCTCTTACTGAGGTATATGCTGAAGAACCAGATCCAGATTTGCAAGTCGGTATACATGGGTTGGCTATGAGTCCAACTAAAACAACTGAGGTCATTGCTAAAATACCACTGAACGCATCCCCACATCTGTTAAGTGTTTTTCATTGGCAAGGTTATAATCAGAATCAAAGTGATTTCACCACCGGGCGATATCTTCCGGTTGGGAAATCAATTGTTTCTGCAGCATTAACATCAAATACCGATCAAAGTGTGCAAGAGTTCACTTCTGGGCGAGCCGGAGCATTAACTCAGGACCAAGACAACATCATCTTCGTAGCTTTGTAGGGTCCTTTGTGTGGAGTAAGTGGTTACGCAGGTGTAGTGGCTAAAATGCACTATCGGCATGCCATCGGCAAGTTCGGAATGGTTTATTCCTTTATGAGAAGGACATTGTGACTTATCCAAATGCAAGGTCATGTGTTAAGTCGCCCCCTGACCCGAGAGAAGATTTTCAAGTTAATATGAAACCAAAGCAAGTCGATTTTCTGCAGAAGAAGTTAAATCAAGTTGCCACGGGTTGTTTCCAAGTCCAGCTGAGTCCAGAAATCAATTCAAGTGTAAAGCTCGAGTTTGGTTTTGTTATTACTGTTAAGTCCTTCAAACTCTATGGCATCCAGCACCCTAAGGGCTTGAATACTTTCACCAAAGATTTGGAGGACCTTATGATGGCACCTTTCAATTGGGAAGACATCTCTCCTGGAACCTTGGCCTTCAAAGTCACGAACAGCACTGAAATTGCTGAAGCAAATGGAGTAATTCTCCAGCAACCAAACTCTGTCGGGTCACAAAGGATGCTGCAGCTCAACAACAAGAAGATTCACGAAGTACTAGTCACTTAGAGCAACTTAAACGAGAACTTCACCACTTGGGAAGAGTACAATTTCTTGAAGAGTCAATTTCTAGGCTTCACTTCTTGAGGACAAGAAGTTTCTCAAGGGGAAGGGAATATTACGAATTAATAAATTTTACTTGTAATGCATTTTAATTTCTTAGTATAATTTTTTAATTAGTCTTTTTCGATGTAATAAACCTTTAATGTCCGGTTGTGGGTTAAAACTGGGACTAAAATTCAGTAAGCAATCCCACGGGTATATTGTGCAGGGCAGTTACTGCATTTAGGCCGGAAAAGCTGTTGTTAGCTCAAAAAATCTGGTGTTTAGGCGGGAATTTGAGGCGATGGTTAGGCCTTATGCAATGTATTCATTTGTGTATAAATTGGGAGCTTAAGGTGTAATTTCATCATCCAAAAAATTAATACAATCTAATTTCTAAGTGAAAATTCTAAATTTCTCATCCCCTTCTCTATTTTCTCATCTCTTTCACTTCTTCTCTCATCTTTAACTCTCTTCTACAAGGTTGGACTTCCAAATTGATTTTGGGAGCTAACAAATTTCCTAGCATGAGTGTTGTATTTATTTTTTTCAGGTGTGGGAAGATTTCACTACAAATTTTGGTTTTTGTTAGAACTTTTATATATGAACTTTTGTTGGATTTGTAATTTTTGCGAAATTGTTAGGTTATGAATTTTACAATGTACACTTTTATTGGTTTTTGTATGCAAATTGGCTTTTGTGAGTACTTGGATATTGAAGTTTCAACAACATTTTTATTTTTTACTAGAATTCGTTGCTACATTGAATGATATGTAAGAGTTATTTCTGTATGGTTATATATTACTATTCTACAGGTGTTATAAAGGAATTGAAATGTTGTTATGCTACATATATGTACAGATGTTATGAACAACCCAAAAATTGTCCTTATATAGATGTATAGATTTTGTAGACAACAAAAAAAAATTATCATTATGTTGTAGAAATGTACATGTATTTTTGAATGTACACAATGTACCATATGAATGTACAAGGTCTTTAATGTTAATAAAACTTTTGTTACAATTGTCCTTGATGGGAGAAGCATTTTTAACAACAGTTTTTTTTATCATTAATTGGTGAAAAATGTCTTAACGATGGTTTATTGTAGCTATTTTTTTTACCAACGACAGTCTATAATGTCGTTACTATTTTCAATTAGTAGCACGAAAATTTTAACGACAATTTTTGTCGTCGTTAAAACTTTTCCCTATATGGTGGTAAATATTTGTAACGATGACAATTGTCGTTATTAGTCAACTCTTTGACAACCGTGCCACCTAAAATTAAAGAATTTACTTTTAGCGACAACTTTTGCCATTGTTATTGATTTCACTTTTGACGACAGGCATAGTATATCGTCGTAGATGCTTTTTAACATTGGCTCATTTTAGCAATCGTTGATCCAAGATAGTATTAACGTCGAAAGCAATAACGACGGGAAGTTTCGCTTTTAACGATGATAATCACCGTCATTAATGGCCCTTTTTGTTGTAGTGTTTGGTGGCAGGCAAATGTACCACTGAAAGCGGTTCCAGTTAAGCAGCTGGGGAATTGCCTAAGCTTGAGATACTGATTGTCAGCCGCTTCCCTGCACTAGCAATTAAATCTTGCCATGCGCGCAAGGGCAGACACAGTCGCTTCTTCTAAGAAGAGGGTAAACTCGAGGATTTTTTATATCCTCAGGGAAAAGGGTAGTCCTTATGTATATAGTCAGGGTAAGGTTTACAGTACAAAGGGCTATTGACCCTTCTGAGGCCTCTCCCATACATCTATTCGATTAAGGCACCCAGTTGGTCCTGGAGGGTAAAGTTAGGCACATGGTTATGTGCCTGCCGTTACTCTCCAAGTGGGTAAGGATCTCGAGGGGGATTTGCAGGATACCTTAAGCTCACTTCACAATCAAGTGTGGGAATGGATGTAATTGCCCAAACCCTGGGTAACCCCCTTGATTAATATGCCCATGCGCTTGGTCGGCCACAAAGCATGTCCCAGTAGGGCCTGAGTTATACTACATGCTTGGGAGCACACTAATATAAGCAAGCTATTGGTTCAGCCTAGCTTGACTAGTCCCGAATTCAAGGTATTAAAGAAGTGGGTGCTTTGAAAAAGTGCAATAGGGACTCACCGCGATTTGGGCGTTAGCCTAATAACGAACCGCATGTCTTTGACCTCAACCGCTCACTGTTTTCAAAGAAAAGTTGATATATGTTGGCGTATCTAACTACCGTTTTCAATTAAGAAGACTTTTGTTAAATGTTTTTATGGATTTTTTGTGTATTTTATGAAAGAAAATTAAAAGGATATGGACCTTACTCAAGTAGCAGTTACAATGATGTAGGGCCTAGAGACACCTTTCCTCGTACACTTATAAGTCAGATACTAGGATGGTGACAAACACAAGATCTCAGCTGTCCACTTGTAAGCCTGAGTCAATCAAGTTTTCAAGCTTGGCACCCTTGACTTATAATAACTCAAATACGTTTAGGTCGAACAAGATTAAGATAGAGCAAACTCTATTCAGGTCACGGGATTAAGAGCAATGCAATCAAGGAACAAGCCTTGGCTGTCAAAGCCTTAAACTAAAACCTCAAATCCCAACTTGTCGATTTGTGAGAATAGATTAAAACTAGAAAGTCACAGCTGAAGCCCGAGAATTGTATTACTATGAAGGTAAGTACAACAGAGATCTATGTTACACTATGCCTAGCTAAGTTACACTGCTCCTAAAGAAAAAGCACAAGTATGTTGTAAAAGAAAAGTTGAAGAAGTTTTGTAATGAGTGTATGTATACTCCTTTGGATTAACATAGAGTCCTTTATTTATAGAAAATAAGAAATAACGACTGCTCCTTATTTCCTGGCAACTCCACCCATGTCTGACCACTGAACTTTCTTTTGTGTGCATAAATCTTCAATGAATGTGCACTGAATTCATTATTGGAGGGTGATAAGTCTAATTTAGTACATAGATATTCATATCATTTAGGTTTATTTTCAAACCATTTTACATCAAACTTTTATCATTTTTGCTCCCTGTTCCTCCTTTTCCCTTCTATCATTATTTTTCTTGCAGAAAAACTCATGTTATGCTAAAAATTGCAAGGTTTTATCTTCAATATCAATAAGTGAATGCAAGATTCATAAAAAAAAGTAACAAATGGGCAAAACACATCAATTTCACACAGCTAAGAATGGAAACAACAAGAACATGTACAATTTATTGCAATTCTCAATTTTGGGCGGAATTCAAGCAAATCAAATTCAAGAACTTGTTAAAAACTTTATTAGCATGTTCAAGATGATGTCAAGCCTGATTTTTGGGTGGCAAAGCTAAAGAAAAACTGAAAAAATCAGCAAGTTGTTTGAAAAGGCTGAAATGGGCGGCAATGGGTGGCAACATGAACAAATGGGAGCAAAGCTTGCGTAATCTTTTATTTTTTGAATTTGAAACCTCAAAGACTATAAATAGAGGTGTTTGGAAAGTCTTTAGGCACCAATTCATTCGGAAAAAAACCAAAAACAAAGTAGAAACATAGGTAGAAATTCAGATAGAAGAGAACGGGTGTGAAAAGAAAGAGTTTAGTTTGTAATTTTTAAATTTTAAGTTATTTTCTATCCTTTCCTTCTTTAAGTTCATGGATTTTATCTTAATTTTTATTTATATTATGTTTACCACGAACTAATTTTGGCTTTCCAAGGCTACAATGCAGCCTAAGTTGTAATATACGCTCTTTTCTAATTCAACGTGTTCAAAGTTTGCTTATTGCGCTATTTGAGTGTTTATCTTTGTTCTTCTTTCGTTTTGAATGCTTGATCACCATTAAAAGCCTATAATGATTCATAATGAGTTTGAGAGGAGATTTATGATGAATGCTAAAGTGAGAAACATCACAAATTGAGCGAATGCTAGAGATAGATTAACGCGATTTGTGTGAAAACCATGGATCCTCAAAACTCTTTTCTTATTTAAATTCATGCAAGACATTAATGAGTTAATATATAAAAGAGCATGCTAAATGTTGCTTACCACTTTGTAAAGATTACTTTGGCTATCATTTTGGCACTGGTGATCGAATATTTGTTGATGTGGAACATTATTGACATTTAGCGACTTTAGTTAATTGATGAGGAATTTTATTTCCAATTGATTAATTAGCTCATTAATGTTTTGATGTATGTTATTAAGTAATTGCATTTTCATTTTGATGAATATGTTTGATAATAATTTCTCTTACAATGAAGTGTTGTCATGAAAGTTGATTATGACAAGTGTTAATGTAAATACTTTTAACAATTATAACAAAGACTGTCATGCAGATTTTTTTTCTCAAATGTGAGATAAGAAACTATGACAGTATAAATGTTGTTTTTGCGATAGGATTACCTCCATTGTAGATGAATTTTTGGCGAGTATATGTTCCCATCGTAAATGGATTAGTGGTGCGAATTGACTCCAATGCATTTGCGATGATTGCACTCCCATCGTAAAAAAATTTGCAATGGTTTTTTTCCCGTTGCAAATGCATTTGTGATGGGTTTTACTTCTGTCACAAATGTGTTTGTGATGGTTCTTGCTTCCCATCGCAAATGTATTTGTGACACATTTTGTTCCTAGTCGTAAATGCATTTGCGGCGATTTTCATCCTATCGCAAATATATTTACAATGATTTAAAATTTGTTGTCATAAAAAAGCATTAGTGATGAAGGATATAGCGATTGTTCACGACGATATAGTTTTCGCAGTAAAATTCCTTTTACGACAGGAAACTGGCTAATAGTGACGATGTTTTCTTGTCGTTAATGACTGATTTTCTTGTAGTGTAGACTAAACTGTGACTTCCACTGGGAGTATAACATGATGACCATACATTAAATGGAAGGGGTTCGTTCCAGTTACATCTTGTTTGGATGTTCTATAAGCCCAAAAGGCATCAAGTAATAGCTCATGCCACTTTCAGGGGTTATCCTCAATCATTTCCTCAATATTGGCCATTAGAATCATGTTGGTACACTCTGCTTGACCATCAGCATGAGCATAATAAGGGGTTGAGTCCAAGATTTAAATGTCGAAACTCCAGGTAAATGCCTTAACCTTAGTTCCATTGAACACTTTAGCTTGATCTATAGTTATGGTTTCTAGCATCCCAAACATACATAGGATATATTCTTTAACAAAATCAATCACATCTTGCTGATTGATGTTCCTAAATTATTTAGCCTCCACCCATTTTGTGAAATAATATGTGGCCACAAGAATGTAAGAATGATGCTAGCTAGAATGAGAATTAATCTCTATTATTATATCCATTGCCCATCCTCGAAAGGGCCATGGTTTAAAAATAGCATACATATCAACTGCAAGGACTCTTGACACATAACCATGTTTTTGGCATGCTCTGCATCCCTTGGCACACTTGATACAATCGTCCATCATTGATGGCCAGTAATACCCAAAGCGTCTGACGAGCCAGTGCATCTTGTTGCCAGCTAAATGGGACCCATTGATACATTTAAGAGGTCTAACCATCACTAGAATTGCTTTATCTAAGTCCAAACACTTGAAAAGCACTCCACTAGTGTCCCTTTTGTATAATACTCCAAACTCATCATCCAGATGAAATATATGAGATCTCATTTTCATCTTTCTGTCTTTGACATACTCTCAAGGGTTTTTGAAATAATCCATCAATGGCTTCCTCCAATCCTCACGTTGACTTGTTATAGATGGATGTGATAAGTCCAATCTAGTATATAATTATTTACATCATTTAGGTTCATTTTCTAACCATTTTACATCAAATTTTTATCATTTTCGCTCTTTTTGGCTCCTATGGTTAATTCCTTGCAAAAATACGCATTATATGCTAGTTCTTGCTAGGTTTTATCATCAACATCAACAAGTGAATGCAAGATACATCAAATGAAAGCTAAAAATGGGCAAAACACATCAATTCTACATGGTTCAGCAGGATGAATTAACATGTACAAATGGCTACAACTTGCAAAATTTGGGGCCAATTCTAACAAATCAAAGCCAAAATACATTGTACATTTCAAGAACATTTTCAACTTGATGTCAAAGCTAAAGTTTTGGCAGCAAAGGTGGGAAAAAAATGAAAAAAAAAAAAAAAAAAATCAAAGTTGGCAACTTGTAGCAAAAGGGTAGCAATGAAAGCAAATGAGCATGAACCTATGTAATTTTTTTTTTATTCCATGAATTCCTATCCTCAGGTAGTATAAATAGAGACATTAGGGAAGTATTTTATCATCATTCATCCAGTATTTTTTCGTCATTTATCCATTCCATGAATTCCTATCCTCATGTAGTATAAATAGGGACACTAGGGAAGTATTTTATCATCATTCATCCATTCAACCCGCAAAAACCAAATACAAAGTAGAAAAAACTTCGGTAGAAATTCGGATAGAAGAGGAAGGGTCTGAAAACAAAGAGTTTGGTTTGTAATTTTTCAATTTCAAGTTCTATTCTATACTTTCCTTCTTTAAGTTCATGGATTTTGTCTTATTCTTGCTTTATATTATGTCTACCATCAACTAATTTTGTCTTTCCAAGGCCACTATGTAGCCTACATTGTAATATACAACTCTTTTCTAATTCGACGTATTCAAAGTTTCTTTATTGCATTGTTTGAGTGTTTATCATTGTTCTTCATGAATTTTGAATGCTTGATCACCATTCAAAGCATGTAATGATTCATAATGAGTCTGAGAGGAGATTTATGATGATTGTTAAAGTGATAAACACCACAAATTGAGCGAATGCTAGAGATAGATTAACGCAATTGATGTGGTCTTAAGTGAAAACCATAGATCTTCAAAACTCTTTTCTTATTTAAATTCATGCAAGAGATTGATGATTTAATATGTAAAAGAGTATGCTAAGTGTTGCTTGAGAAAGAATATTCAGTAAATTAGGATTTTCTACTATCAAATGTAATAACAGCTTGAATGCTGAGAATAGAAAGACGTATTGATACAGCTAGGTGAAATCGGATGCCTTGGATCTATAAAAATCAGAAACTTTCAACAAAAGTCAGTACACCTTTATTCAAATCAGTAAATATTTTTGGTCTTTTTCATTTTGTTTGTTTCATATTAAAAATTACAAATTTTGGTTGTTCAAATAGTGCTGAAACTACTAATTTAGGTACTCTTTCAATAAACAATCCTCGTGGGATGATACTCTACTCACTTTTTTATTACTTGGTATGACTTAGTGCACTTGCTAAGCATACACACCAAGCATTAGGATGTATCTCAAAGCCATCCAAGTGTTCACTTGTAATTACTTTGCTCTCAAACTTGAAGAACTAGGTGAATTCAACCTCATGGTCCAAAACCATAGTCTTAATAACCATGATCTTGTTAAGCCATGTCTTTGGTAGCTTATACCCTAAGGCTAGTTGAGCCAAATCATTGGTCGCCTTATTCTACACTCGAGGTATGTGTTCAAATTGGACACCATCAAACTTGCTCAACAGCTCTTGCATAATTGAAATATATTTATTCGAGGTATCACTTTGTCATGAACATGAATGATTCAATGTAGTTTTAGCTAATTCTTGATGCAAATTTCTCATTTGAATTCAAATTCAGTTTATGGCGGGAATAGCTGGTAAAGTAGTTAGCTGGTTGGGTGTTTTGGCGGGAAAAGTGCTTGTAGTTGGATTTTAGGTTTTTTTTTTTTTTTCCCTATGTCTAAGCTAGCAGTCTGATTTTTGAGTATAAATAAGCATCAATCATGTAATTGAGGATTCATTCAAATGAAATTGATCTAATTCTCTCTCTCGACCCTAATTTTCTTTCTATTTATCATCTCTTTCACTTCTTTCTCATCCCATACTCCTATATCTCAAGTTTATGATCCAGGTTTGATCTAGGATCATAGCATTTGGTATCAAAGCTTGTGTTTGCTGCTGATTGATTGCTTGATCGATTAATTGGAGCTGGCTAGATGCAAGAAAATAGTACCAATGGCTTGTGGAGTAACTACTCTAGAAAATGCTGCTACAAATGCGACTTATGCTGCTGCTATGGGTGCAAATCTTGGTGCTAGTGTGGAGGTCAATTAATTCGAGCAATTAAGACTTCAAATGGAGGAAATGTTTGCAAGGATGCAGCAATAGTAGGATCAGAAGCTAGCTAAGAAGTTAGATCAGCATTCTCAACAAATTGAATCGAAACTCCATGGACTGCAATAGCAGATCACTAGACAAAATCAACCTCCGGGAGTAGGAGAGTTATCTGCTACTAGTCAGCACGATCGTCCCTGCAATCCTATTCAACCTCAGTTTGCTGGATCCAGTGAGAATGGATCTGCTTGTGGAAGGACTCAAGGATACAGGCAACCACATGTGGAGATTGATACATTCAATGGAAAGCAACCTCAATCATGGATCAAAAGATATGAAAGGTATTTTTGATTCTATCATATTGATGAAACTGAGAAAGTTGAATTAGTTGCGGTTTATCTCCAAGGAGATCATGAAGTCTGGTATTATAGCTTGATTCATAACAATCCTTGTTTGACATGGAATGAATTTGTGAATAAATTATGTAAGAGATATGGAGAAGAGGATCCTACTGAAGTGATTGATCATTTTAACAAGCTAACTCGAACTTCACCTGTGAGAGATTATAGGACTCGTTTTGAGAATTTGAGAGCGAGGATGTTGACAGTTACACCTGGAGCTGATGAATCCTATTATATATCCAGTTTCAGTAGTGGTCTTAAGGCAAGGATTAAGAACTTGGTTAAGGCATTGAACCCAAGTACTTTAACTAAGGCCTTTTCAAAGGCTAAATTAATGGAGGCCACGGCCTTGAATGGCTCTGATGGACCTAAGATCAAGGCTCCACAATCATCTTTTCAACAGTAGGCTACCTCTGTTAGTGGTCCTAAAGCTTCCAGGTTGAGTTTGAAAGAGAAGAAGAATCAGAGGTTGTGCTTCAAGTGTAATCAGAGGTATTTCTTTGGACATAAATGTAATCCTAATCTGCTATAGCTGTTACTGGAGCTGAGGCTGGTGAGGACATTGAGGATTAGGAGATAGAAGAGGTTTCTAAAGATCCAGATGAGGAGGATATAGGACAATATGAGAATGATGAAATGGAGATTTTTGTTAGACCTCTCATTGGTAATGACTCTCATAACACGATAAAAATCAAAGGAGAGATAGGACACAAACATATGTTGATCTTGATTGATAGTGGAAGTACACATAGCTTCGTGGATCCTAAGGTATTGAAGCAAGTTGGGCATTAAATGATAAAAACCAGTCCATTAGCTATTACAGTGACTGATGGGAACTCTATGATCACACAGATGAAGTGTAAGGGATTCTGTTGGAGAATGCAAAGGCACCAGTTCGAGTATGACTTCGGAGTACTTAAGCTAGGTAGTTGTGACATGGTCCTTGGAGTTGATTGGATGAAAACCATCATCCCTTTAATCTTTGATTTCGCTCAGTTATCAATATCTTTTGAAAGAGAAGGGCAGAAGGTGGTTCTGCAAGGTATCATGGAGAAGGGGCAGTTACAGATGATGAAAGGGAAACACGTGGAGAAGTTGGTTAGGAAGGGAAACTGTCAATGGATTGGTCAGTTGTTCTCTATCACTGCCGGTACTGATGCAACTCTTGAGATTTCATATCCCTCCATTGGACAGTTGCTACTTGAGTTTGAAGATGTGTTTTCACAGCCATCTACTTTGCCTCTTAAGAGGATGCCGGATCATGCTATTCCACTTAAGGCTCTTTCTAATCCTGTGAACTTAAGACCTTCTAAATACCCTCACTCACAGAAGAGTGAGATTGAGAGACAAATTGAAGAGCTATTATAGACAAATTTTATTCGTCATAGTCACATCAAAATTGGCGAGCATGATCCTGTGAACTTAAGACTTTATAAAGATTCATTTGATGTTTGACCAAGTAGGTATTTCCTCTTTGATTCAGGATGAATTTATTAGAAGGTATCGCTCTTATAACATTGAAAGGTCGATTGACCGAGTCAACATTTATCCAATGGTGTCTAAAGAAATGAATGAGTCTTTGACCAACGAAGTTACAAGAGAGGAAATACGACTAGCTCTTTTTGAAATGAATCCGTATAAAGTCCCAGGGCTTGATGGGTTTGGAATGGGATTCTTCCAACATTTCTGGGATCTTGTTGGTAATAACTTTACTAAAGTTGTTAATGCTTTCTTGCATAGTGGCCATCTCCTTAAAGAGGTCAATCATGCCTTTGTCTTGCTTGTCCCTGATGTAGAAAACCCTAAGTTCCCTAATCACTTCAGACCAATTAGCCTTTATAAGGTTATTCATAAGATTATAGCCAAGGTTTTAGCTAATTGGCTTCGACCTTTGGTATCTAATCTGGTTCATCCTACCCAAGGAGCTTTTGTGCTAGGTAGATCAATCCATAACAATATCCTTATTGCTAGTAAAATTATGACAACATTTTGGCAAATGCAAAGGATGGGTGACTCTAAAACTGGATATGGAAAAAGCATACGATAGAATTGAATGGAATTTTCTTAAAAGGGTTCTTCTGAGGTTGGGCTTTTGTTTGAAATTGATCAATTGGATTGAGAGTTGCGTCTCCTCTGTCTCTTACTCTTTGTTCATCAATGATCAACCGACTCAATGGTTCAGGCCCTCTAAAGGTTTACGGTAGGGGGATCCTTTATCTCCATACCTTTTTATTCTTTGTATCGAGGTATTAGCGAGGCAAATTCAATGTAGCATAGATTCGGGAAATCAACATTTAGGAGTTAGTGTTTCTCACACTGCTCCAATCATCCCATGCCTCTTTTTTGCAAACAATAGCCTTCTCTTTTGTCAAGCATCTATAGAAGCATGTTATCACCTCAAGGCATTGTTGGACCATTAATGTTTCCAATTAGGTCAACTTATGAACTACCATTACTCCTCTATTGTCTTTTCTAAAAACGTGTCGACTTCACTGAGGAATTGGATTAGTGGAATTTTTAATATCAATATGTTAACTAGATTTGATAGATATCTCGGTTGCCCTTTAATCGGTGGTAGGCCAAGTAAAGAGGCGTTTAGAGGTATTCAGGATAAAATCTTACAAAGATTAACTCCTTCGAAAGCAAATATCTTTTCTAAATTAGGGAGAGTGACGCTGATTCAATCAATTTTAGAGTCCATCCAGACTCACACAATGCAGTGCTTTAAAATTCTGAACTCTGTTAACGAGTTCGTGGATAAAATAAGCAAGGACTTTCTCTAGAAACATGGACCTCTTGATAGAGGTATGTCTATGATTTCTTGGGACAAAATTTTCCAGTCTAAAGGGGCAGGTGACCTTGGGTTAAAGCATATGTCCATGGCAAATAAGGCTTTCTTGCGCAATGTTGGGTGGAAGGTAATTCGTAACTTAAATAATCCATGGACTCAATTAGTAAGAACTAGGTATCTACAATATGGAGATTTGTTTTCCTATGTGACCAAACCCAAGGATTCTTGGGCTCGGAAAAAATTGTGGCCTGTCGTGATTTGATCCGAAAGGGGATTCGATGGCTAGTTGGTTATTGCAGTAGTATCTTCTTTTGGTATGATGCTTGGTGCACTCCTGCCCTATTGGCTGAGTTGATAGTTGATGATCATTACCATAAGGATCCTAACTTAAAGGCTTCGAAGTTTATTGAGGGTGGGAAATGGAAGGTAGATGATCTGAAAAAGCTCATTCCTGATAGGCTTCTACCTTTGACTTTGGGTATCTCGATTCCTTATAGGCGTAGATCTAATAGCTTTCATTAGGGTTTTACAGCAAATGGAGAGTTCTCAGTTAAATCTGCTAGTTGGTTAGCTTAAGGTGTTACTAGGGAAGAATGGAATAATCGGCCATTCAGATGGATTTGGAAACTTAGTGTAAGTCCCAAAATCAAAATTTTTCTGTTGCAATTATGTCATAACTCTCTCCCAACCCAAGCTATACTAGTGTTGTGAGGGCTAAGGTTACCCAACACTTGTCCTCGTTGTAATATAGGTGCAGAGAGCATTGACCATGCACTTCTTCAGTGCTATTTTTGCAAAGTAATGTTGGGAGCTTTTGTTAGGGCGATTAAGAACTAGGATTAGAAATCCGTAGGAAGGAACTCTTTGGTGGCTCTAAGAACTCAAGTGATTTAATGATCGAGATAATCTCAAAAGATTGGAGGAAGTTGCAATGGCTCTTTGGGTTTTATGGAAGACTAGAAATGATTTTGTTTTTAAAGGAAAACCTTCTAGTCCTAGTCATATGGTCACCCATATTAATAGAAATTTCGTTGAATGAATTTTGAGAATGATGAGTGGCTCAATTCTAACAATTAGACAAGGGGTAGGAGGAAAATGAGAGATAGAACTGGGATCAAATGGACACTTCCGAAGAAAAATTGGGTGAAAGTTAATTTTGATGGGTCAAAAAGAAACGACGCATCTTCCTATGGTTTTTGTTGTTCGGGATTGGTGTGGTAGAATTCTCAATTTTGACTATGGTAGCACTAGTAACGCTCCTATTATTGTCGGAGGCTTGGGCTACTACAGAAGGGATTCAAAGATGTCTGAATTTTGGTTTTAACCATTTGCATTTTGAACGTGATAATCTTATAGTTGTTCAAATAATAAGAAGCGAATTTCCTTGTCTTTGGCAAATTAGAACTACTATTGAGGATATTTGACATATGCTATTACGATTTGCGGAGTATCGTGCTTCTCATGTGTTCTATAAAGGTAATAAGGATTCAGATAGGATGGCAGCTTTAGGTTCTTCCCCCGGTAGACCAAAATAATGGTATGTACATACAATTTCATTGGGCTTCGTATCATAATTCGCTCGGTCTTACTAATTTTGTTTAGTAGTTTTAGCATTTTCCTTACCTTACTCAAAAAACATATATATATTTGCTTCATTGCCATGTTTTAAGAAAAATATAAACTCAACAAGATCAAATACACCATGACGTACAACATGACTGCCAAAAGTGAACGTGACAACGAAATTGTAAACCCTTACCCTACGTGTCACGTACCTAAGTTCGTGACTTGGAAAGGTTTCGGTTAAAGACCGAAAGAGAGAGAAAGAGAAGTAGAAAGAGATAGAAAGGAGGTAGAGTTTTGGGAAGAGAAGAGAAGATAGAATTAGAGAAGAGAAAAGGAGAGAATTTTAGAGAGAAAGAGTTAAGATTGAGAGATAAGAGAGACGTGAGATTAGAGAAGGAGAAGATAATATTTCATTTTCATTCAAGATAATTTTTTTGTGGATACATCATTACGTGCCAATTACAAGTATTTATAAGCAAAACATGGAAGATTCTAGGCCTAAGCCCCAACCGGCTACTTGGTGGCGAAGGCATCAACTACTTCATTTAATGCTAAGCATGCTAACAAGTTGACTTGGGCAAGCATGGGGCGGCTCATTAATGCACCTAAGCATGCTTAACTAGTTGACTTTGGCAAGCATGGGCGGCTCATTAATGCACCGGTTCCCTAACAAAAAATTACATAAATATTTTAACTTAATTTCCTAATTCTAGAATTATCTTAAATTGGGCCAAACATTGCAAGTGGGCCGTACAAGAGAAGGAAAATTGGGCTTGTCTTGCCAATGTTTGCCATGGCCTAGGCATGCGGATGGGCTGGTCTTAGCGCACAAGGACACGGGCCTTAACAAGGTCTTTGACATGGGCCTTGACTTGGGCCATGACAATGCCCTCCCCTTCAAACAATCCTTGCCCTCAAGGATTGATGTTCAGAAATTGCTTGTGAATGAATGTCCAGTCCTTCCAAGTGATTGCATCATCTCCCCTGTTCTTCCATTGAACTTGTACTTGCTTGACTCTTCTTTTGTTACGTGTTACGGTTCTTTGGTTGAGGATGGCTTGTGGAGTGACTTCGGTTTCATCGTCCTTGTCAATTTGAGGAAGGTCAAAAGTGATGCGCATGTTGTCTCCCACCTTTTTCTTCTGCCTGGAGACATGGAATACTGGATGAATCTTGGAATATGTTGGAAGTTCGAGCTTGTATGCTACTTCCCCAATTCGGGCTAGGATTCGGTAGGGTCCATAATAACGGGCAGCTAGCTTTAAGTTTCTTCGAAGAGCTACGGAGGTTTGCCTTTAAGGTTGTAGCTTGAGATAAACCCAATCTCCAACTTCAAAGGTCCTCTCGATTCTTCGTTGATCTACTTGTTGTTTATAGCGTTGTTGCTCCTCCTTCAGATTCTCCTTCAGTAAATTGATTAAGTTCTGCCTTTCATTGGTGAAGTCCTCAACGTCCCCAGATGCAAAAATGTAAGAAATGTCTAGGGCAAGGACCCTCAGTTCATAACCATAAAGAGCAAGGAAAGGCGTGGCCTTCAATGAAGAGTGATAGTGAGTGTTGTACCAAAATTCGGCTAAGGGAAGCCATTGGAACCATTGCTTCGGTTTGTGGTGGGCCATGGCTCGAAGGTAGTTCTCAAGGCACTGATTAACCTGCTTGGTTTGTCTGTCTGATTGCAGGTGGTAAGCACTACTCATCTTCAACTCGATTCCGGCTAGGCGCATGAGTTATTTCCAAAAGAAGCTTGGGAAGGACGCATCTCGGTCTGAAATGATATCCTTGGGCAACCCCTGGAGTCGGTAAACATGGTCCAAGAATAATTGGGCCACCTTGCTTGCGGTATAAGGATGAGTCAAGGCCATGAAATGAGCATACTTGGTAAATCTGTCCACGATCACCATAATGACGTCTTTTCCTCCTGACTTGGGCAACCCTTCAATGAAGTCCATACTGATGCTTTCTCATGCTTGGTTGGGCACGAGTAGGGGTTGTACGAGTCCTAGGAAGGCCATGTTCTCATGCTTGATGCGTTGGCAAGTATCACATTTCTCCACCCATTCTCGAACGCTCTTCTTGAGGTTGGGCCAATAGAACATGCGTTTGACCCTCATTAAAGTGCCAAAGGATCTGGAGTGACCCCCCATGGGAGAGTCATGAAGGGCTTGAAGTACTTTTTCTCTCATTCCTCCATCTTCCCCCACATAAAGTCTTCCTTTGAACTTGAGAAGGCCTCCTTCAAATGAATAAGGCTTGTTGCTTGTAAGGTCCAAGATAAGTTGCCCAATCAACTTGGCGGTGTGGGCCTCATTCTCATAGCTTTGAGCGAGCTCGTTCACCCAAATAGGAACCGAAGTAGTCATGAGTGCATAGGCGGCAGTGGCTTCATCTTCATCATGCCTTGAAAGCGCGTCAGCGGCTCAGTTTTAAGCTCCCTTGTAGTATTGGATACTATAGGGAAGGCCCATCATCTTCAACATCCCCTTGAGTTGCAATTGCATGGTAATTCTCTGCTCAAGCAGGTGACGGAGGTTGCGTGTTCTGTCTTGATGATGAAGTGATGATCCATCAAATAATGTCTCCACTTCTCAACGGCCATGAGTACCACAAAAAGCTCCTTCTCGTAGACCGAAAGCCCAAGGTGGCGTGGGCTAAGGGCCTTGCTTAGGTAGGCAAGGGGCCTGCCTTCTTGAGAGAGAACCGCACCAATTCCCACTCCGCAAGCATCGGTTTCTAGGACAAAGGGCTTGGAGAAATCTAGAAGTGCAAGGACCGGGGCTGTCGTCATGGCCTCATTTAAGGCCTCAAATGCTAGCTCGGCTTCCTCGTTCCAATGAAATTCTCCCTTTTTGAGGAGATTGGTCAAGGGCTTGCTCAAGATCCCATATCCGCGAACAAATTTTCGGTAATACGCGGTGAGCCCCAAGAACCCACGAAGGCTCTTGACACTCTTTGGCCTTGGCCACTTCTTCATTACTTCGATCTTGCCATCATCGGTTGCAACCCCTTCCCTTGAGATCACATGTCCCAAATATTCGACCCGATCTTGTCCAAAAGTGCACTTGCTTCGTTTGGCATAGAGGCAGTGCGTGTGCGAGGTCTCAAGCACCTTGGTCAAGTGCATAAGATGCGCTGGAAGGTCCGGGCTGTAGACCAAGATATCATCGAAGAACACGAGCACGAACTTGTGGAGGTACGGTCCAAAGACTTCATTCATGAGGGCTTGGAAGGAGGCGGGGGTGTTAGTGAGCCGGAAAGGCATGACACGGAACTTGTAGTGTCCTTGGTGGTCCTGAAGTACGTCTTGTGCTGATCTTCTTCACAAACTCAGATTTGGAGATAACCATCCCGGAGATCAATTTTGAAGAAGAGTGAAGCGCCTTTGAGTTCATCAAGCAAATCATCAATTACTGGTATTGGAAACTTGTCCTTCACGGTCATGTTGTTCAATTGTCGGTAGCCCACACAAAAACGGTAAGACCCATCTTTCTTTCAGAATAAGAGTACCGGGGAAGCAAACTGACTGTGGCTTGGCTGGATTATGGAGGCTTCTAGCATTTCTTTGACCTGCTTCTCAATCTCGTTCTTTTGCTCGTGCGGATAACGGCAGGGTCTTATGTTCACCGGCTTGGCATCGAGCAAGGTCAGGATGCGGTGGTCATGTGAGCGAGGCGAGGGAAGGGTCCTTGGTTCTTCAAAGACATCTTGGTACCGGCTTAGGATGTGCTCAATCTCCAGATGGACAAGGGAATTAGGAACCTCCACGGCGGAAGCCATAAAGAGATGTCCCATTACATGTCCGGCCTTCTTAAGGAACGTTGTTAGGCCCTTACCCGAAATAGACTGCAAAGAAGCTCTCTCGTATGTGCCTTGCAACAGAATTGCCTTCCCATTCTTGAAGCATGCAAATTTCAGGTTGGTGAAGTTGAATGTCACGGGTCCGTAGCGTTGGATCCAATCTACCCAAGGACCATATCACTGCCTAGGAGTTCAAGCACCCGTAAGTCATCAACGAATGTTGTGCCTTGAACCTTCCACCTTACCAACGGACACTTCTGATAGCTAACGAGACTTTCCCCATTAGCCACGGTTATGGTCATGACAACGGTAGGCACGGTCTCAAGTCAAAGTTCTTGAACTATACGGGCATCGAGAAAACTGTTTGTGGACCCACAATCGATCAAAATGTTTACCTCACGCTTCTTGATCTCTCCCTTAAATCTCAAAGTGATATGTGTGATCTAGCCTGAAAGTGCATTGAGGGAAATCTCCATGGTCTCATTTTCTTTACCTTCGATTTCTTCTACCGTAGCCTCCTCTTCCGATTCTTCATCCTCAACTTCTTCGCCCTCCATGCTTTGTAACTGTTTTTCCTTGCAAACGTGTCCCGGAAAATATTTTTCATGGCACTTGTACATTGGCCGGGCTCCCGTTTAGGCACGCTTGACCCGGGATAGGAGCTGGCACTGGATCGGTTGGCACCGGGCTTGTGCATGGAATCGTGGGACTAGCCTGGGCCTTGGAACGAGACTGCAGGTGCTGTCCGGATGCTTGAGGCTGGTTTGGTGCTGAAACTGGGCCGCACGGTAGGCTTGGTGGCTGGCTTGATTTCCTCTATTGCAACCTCTTCAAGTTTGGCTTGTTAAAAGGCCATGCTTAGATCGGTAAAGCGGCTAGCCTTGACGGAGGCTCGGATTGCAGGTTTGAGCCCGCTAATGAAGCTTGACATGAAGTACTCCTCACTCAAGGTTGGATGATGAATTAACATCCAACTCTTCAACTCCTTGAATCTTATTACATACTCCTCCACCGGTCCATTTTGCGTCATTTTACTAAATTCCTCGACAACGTCTTGAGGTGAGCGATCTCCAAAACGTTTGCAAAATTCATCCATGAAGAATTGCCATGTCATTTGGGGGTGTTTAAGTTCGAGAGCATGGTACCACACATCTCCGTAGTCGTGAAGATGACTTGATGCATATTCTACCCACTCGTTCTCGGGAATTTGATACCAATGAAAATACTTACGACATTTCCTGATCCAAGCTCTCGGATTTGAACCTTCAAACTTCGGTATTTCGAGCCTTAGTGTGGGGTTGTACCACTAGCGGTTGCATCTGTTGCTTTGGCTATACTCTCCATCTTCCATGACCCTGGGTGGGCCACGGTTGTTCCTGGGCTTGAAAAGGGGTGTGGGTGGTGGTAAGATTCCGTCTCCTGTCCGGGCATGGTTCCCGGATCCTCCTTACGCGGTGAACTAGAGTGCATTCACGTGTGGTGCCACGGGCTCAGCTTCGGGGCTCTTTTCTTGGGCCTTTGAAAAACCAGTTGACTGCTTCGGCCAGGGTTCTCATTTCTAGCCCCATAGTCTCCATGGTGGCTTTCAGATTGGTGGTAGTTCGGGTTTGTTACCCAACAAGGTCCTCCAAATGGTCCAACCTTCCTTCAACAACTTCAACCCATTCATTGGCATCGGTATTTCCGAATGAAGACGTACTTCTCGTAATGGCCAGCTTGTGAGATAGTAAGATGGCTCTAATACTACTTTGTCACGTACCTAAGTTCATGACTTGGAGAGGTTTCGATTAAGGACCGAAAGTGAGAGAAAGAGAAGTAGAAAGAGATAGAAAGGAGGTAGAGGTGGCCAACGGGCGGGGCGGGCCAGGCCTGGGCCGAAGCCGGGTCGGCCCGCACTATAGAGGGCAGGGTCGTGTCGAGGCCCGGCTGGGAACCGGGCCTGGCCCAGCCCGGCCCAGCCCGGGGGCCTCAAGGGGCAGGCCCGGCTACAGTACAGGCGGACCGGTCCGAGCCGGGCCTAGGCTCGGCTTTTTAAAGGAAAACAAATTAATAATACAAAGTCGTTTTGTACTAAGTAATTCATTGATAAATAATATGAGATACAAATACATTTTTTTTCAAGCACTAATAATGCAAAAATATACATTAAATATATGTAATAAAATAAATTACACAATAAGTAATGGCAAATATCTTATCAAAAAAAATAATGGTACATAAATAACGTAACAAATATAAGTACAAATACAAAGTTTGACATATGGGGGGTGCGGTCGTCTTTTGACGTCAATATTTAAAAGTAAATAATTGACATACAAAAGTGTTGATATCAGTCGCCTTGGGGGGTATCTAGGCCATCATTTGAGGTATCGGTTGTACGGTCGTCTTCTTCATCGCTCGATGAATCCAGCTTCATTCTCTGTTGTTCTCTTGCCTCTGCTAGCAGCCAATTCTTCAAGCACACGGACATCTCCAAGCTTAAAGGCGATAGCTTCGCCCTCTTCGTTCCAAGCAACCTACCACCAAGACTGAAAGCACACTCCGATGCCGCTGAAGACACCGGACAACTTAGTATATCACGTGCCATGGTGGAAAGCACGGGATACTGGGTTTGGTTTGTGTTCCACCATTGTAACAGGTCAAAATTTGGGTTGGCCGGCGGCCCGAAAATATGGACCATCGGTGTCCGCAAATAATAATCTAACTCGTCACATGATGTGAGGGCTGCTGTGGGCGTAAATTGCTCCAACAGCTTCCACGAATATGACGTGTGTGTGAACTACTTCCACTAGATGTGGAAGATCCTACTGCAGCAGTACTAGGATTATTGGACGCTAATTGACGGGAATATTGAGAAAATAAACTATGCAAGTTGTTATTGACATCGGCAATGAAAGTGTCAATATTAAGAATAGGATTCAAATACGTGAAAAAATGTTGGCAAAACAAGTTGAAACCCGAGCGTTTATAACTAGGGTCTAAAATAGTTGCAAAGCAGTATGTAAGAGGTAGTTCAAAATAATATTTGGCAAACTTTTCTTTCATTGCCTGAATCGATGCGAACAAAACGGGGTTGGATTCATTACCCACCATCCAATTGACAATATCAAGCAATCTTGATATTGCTTGAGGCATGGTCGGATAGTAGCAACCCGAAACAAATGTTGTTGCCTCTTTAAACATGCTAAAAAAGTTACAGATTTCATCTATTGTCTCCCAATTTATACCGGTCAGGTTGTAATCACTCCATTCTGCACGATTTTCATGGGCGTATTCCATTAGAACGTCTTTGTATGGTAGGAGGCGCTCTAACATTTCTACCATAGACGACCACCTAGTTTAGGAGTCTAATTTGAATTGTTTATATTCTACGTTATGCAACCTACATAAATTTCTAAATTTTTTTTCCTAGTGCTAGATGATTTTACAGATATTATTACCGATCTTAAGGTGATAATGGATGCTTTTATAAGATCTAAATCATCCGTTACTATTAAATGCAAAATGTAACAAACGCAACGAATATGGAAACACTTCCCAGCTAACATGTGTCTCATTTGCCTAATTAAATGTGTAACGGCTGCAGTATTATTGGTAGCATTGTCGAACGTAATACTGAAGATACGTCGCTCTATGCCCCAGTCGCGGACTGCCGACATAATCACACCCGTAATTACCCCGGCATTGTGGGGGCAATCTAAAAGTCCAAAATGAATTATCCGCTTTTGCATGATGAATGATTCATCGGTCCAGTGTGCCGTTATGCACATATAAGGTTTGCCGAGTTTCGACGTTCATACGTCCGACGTCAACGAGAACATGCTCGTTTTCGTCGCAAAATGTGTGAAGACCCCAGTTTTCTTCCCGTGGTACAACGTAAAAGCGTTCCGCTTTACTGTGTTCCGAGGAATCCTCACAATGACGGGATTCACATTTCAGGAAGTTTAAACAGTGGATCTTTCTTTTAAGTTTGATTTATCCCATAATCAAAATTAGAATCACATTCTAAATTTTATCTAACAAATAAATAAAACCCTAATCTAATTAGGTTCCTTTAATTATCCAACATATGTAATCTAATCTCATTAGATACATTATGAAAATTTTATTTTTAAACAATTTAACTTTCAAATTTTCTAATCTCATTAGATCTATTTTAAAAAATTCTCCCACTCAAAGAAATCAAATATTTCACAAAGTTGCATATACAAATGGCCTTTTAACTTGATTAATATTATAAATAGTACTCAACTCATTTAAATAATATCAGACATGTAAACAAAACTTAATAAGTATCATGTTATCAAACCTTTTGAATAACATTACTTAAGGCTTAACTAGGATGGAGTAATTAAAGAATTTTCTAAAACAATTTTTGATAAGATTATCACATAATTCTAATTAATTATTTAAATAATAACATTAAAAAAATTTTAATAATAAGGGGGGACGTGGTGCCCAGCACCACCGTTTCCTTTTGTTTAATTTTAATTTTAATTTAAATAAATAAATAATTATTTTAGATGTTAATCTCATTAGATCATAAAATAAATCCATATATCTAATCACATTAGAAATGCAATATTTTGGATTATAATAAAATATTCAACAACTGAATATTTTATACCTTTGTTCAAATCTAATCACATTAGATCAATAATCTAAATCATTCAAATCCTTAAATGTCTAATCTCATCAGATTGGTTTTAGAAATACCCCCCTTGATTGAATCTTGACTCATATAAAATTTTAAACAGTTTAAAACTTTGTTGAACATTCATTCTTATTATTAAAGTCTTTAACAACAATATTTAGGATTGTCTTTTTCCTTTAATGAAATTCTCAATTTCGTACTTTCATTATTCTACATACTTTAATTTTATCAAACCAGATATTTTTAATATCAATCATGAAAAAATTTAGAGTGGCTCTAATACCAATTGTTAGGAGCATACTTCAAAATTATTTCCCTAAATTGGCCCAATGGAAGACAAATTTGCAATTCTTAATTTTAAATCTAAAGCTCTGACCTAATTAAACTATTTAATTAGATCTAAATCTCATTCTAATGGGTTCATAATAGGACAAACAAAAAAATATAAAAAAAATAAGTATAAATATAGTATATAAATTAAACAAAATAATGGAAAACAAATTAAATATCAAATAGTTAATTTAGACATACCTGAAGCGCAAGTCCCAACTCTGACTTAAAGATCTAAAATTGTAAGAAGAATTCATGACACCTCAATATCTTCTTCGCAATGGCCTCCTTTAGCATCGGTAATGTAGGCTCCCAAAATATCTAACGTAGGAAAAATTTCGGAACAAAAATTTTCCCTTAATCTCTACAAAAAATAATGTTTTAGAAAAATTATGCTAAAATAATAATTTAGAATATCCCTAAAACAATTTTAGAGTTTTCCTTGTGGGAGAAACCCAAGAATCAAAACCCTTCCCATACTTTGTCACGGCTAAAGAAGATTTTTATAAAAAAAAATTTGTATATACATACATATATGTGGGCGCCGAATGGGGTCCACTTGAAAATTACTAGCGTTAGGCAGGTTGCCCAACGCAGTATATATAAATTTTTTTTCCCTTTAAACCACGATATCTATCATTTTATATATTCATCTTATGAATATCTGTTTAGCATAAAAATTTCTTTATCTTATAAATAAAAAATTTATCTCATGAATTCATATTTCTAATATTATCAAATGACGCTTAAGTTGAGGCTTGCGAAGGAACTTCAGGGACAATCTAACTGTAGCTCCAAATGGGTCAAATCTGATTGTTATCTCATGATAACAATTGATTACCATTTAGTAAAACTTAATTCCACTATATAAGTTTTATGGCACTCTAGAATTAAGTATATTCACTCAAGAATTTCCCAAATAACTTTTATTATGACAATTAACCCCTCTATTAGATATCTGTAAGTAAACGTAAGTTTAACTGCTATCGTTACTTTTCTCATATCTCTCGCCGTAGTTCTTGACTTGCTCTTCTTCAAAAATTCAATAATACATATACAATTTTCGTATTAATTCCAAATGTCAAATATAAGGAATACTTTGGCCAAAGATTCTAGAATATGTTCCTATGCTTGCGATCAACTAAGGGAACATCTTTATCTCATTAGAGACTATAGGTTTCATGTAAAACAACTGTTCCCTCTAAACTTCATGTCGTTACTTAACACACGTAAGCTTCAATTCAACACACTTTTACTAATCCTTTTGGCACATCAAAGCAACGATCAATCCATGCATGAGTTCAGACCGTTTCCTAGATTTAGAGCTATCGTCTTACATAATTAATTATTTCTGATATCAATTAAGAAACAATAATTCAGGTGGCCCTGCTCAGTATTTCGATCATATAGAGAACACCCACATAATACTTTTGGGTCCCTACCCACATGACCAACACGAGCGATCTAAAGTATTATATTATAGTCTTATCACACATGTTGTCCAAACTCATAAGTGATTACGACCATATACTTTGACAGTATCTCACTTATTTGATTTAAGTCTATATGTGGCTCAATCTCATTGACCATTTAACCCAAACCCTACGTGTCATCTTGGACTACGTTCATCTCATGGAACGTTTTAGAAAACAATCACATGCATGTTAGACTCGTAAAACATAATCAGATAATAAATAAATAAATAAATAATTTTATTTATTTAATATTTTGAACAAACTAATTGGGTTTTCTAGGACATCAATTCTAATAATAAACCACTTAGGGCAGTGGTGAACTTCACAGCATGGCGATTTCCTTCAGTTCAATTCTTCTTCCCTAAATCTTTAATATTTTCAGTCATTTAATTATCTTGCATCGAATCATTTTGGTTTAATACAAGGTTTATTGTGTTCAGTTTTTGTCTTTATGTCTGTTTAAGTTTCATTTGCCCTCACCTTGAGTTAGCCTTGCATATCTAGAGCAAGAGAATTTGACTATGCATTTGCCCATATTTCTCCGACATGTCGCACTTATATTGATAATGTTAGAGATGGTTAAAGATTCCAACCCGCTCTCTCTCTATTTTATTTGTTTCCCATTCTTAGCTCTTTTTCATGGAAAATAATTATGGCAGCAAGAATTGGCTGCAATTCACCAGCCTTTAGCTACTTCAGTGCTAGCCTGCCTTGTTGGAGAAATAGGTGAATAAGTGATCAAAATATAACTCTTTATTACAATTAAAGTGATCATGAGGTTATAGAAGATGACATAAATGACTCAACAATGTAAGCAGAACTCAAGCCTATTTTATTCATATCATTGAACACATCAAGTACAAAAACACCACCATTACAGAGCCCTTTCCTGACGAAGTTGGTATTTTTAGTGGGAATAAACTTGTCAAATTCGAAAGTTAACTTAAATCTAGCTTTGTTCAACGATGCACCCCAAACTAAATTCCTATGCAAATTAGGAACATGCAGCACGTTTTGCAAACATAGATCATGTAGTTTTAAATAGTGTTTAAAACCGTTACTTGCAAGCATACAAGCAAGTTGTAGCTATGTTGAATATACGGGTGCTGTATCCGTAGGGCATCAGTGTAAAGTTGGATTCAATTATTAATGAGCGGTTTAATTTTGGATTTTTGTTGGAAGGTTATGCAGTTAATGAAATTACAGAAAAAAATAGTAAAATAAAGTATCAAATCAATCAAGGGAAGTTTAGGGAATGAATTTGGGGTAGCTTACCCGTAATTATACTTTACTATGGCAATAACTTTAAAGCTTAAGCAACGAGCTCTAAGCTTAGGTTAACTCTTAAATTAGGGCTTACGGTAATAAACTAATCTAAGTGCGTACAATCCATCTTATCACTATTGGTGTCGCATTGGTTATCTCAATAGTACTACATAATTCCTTTCTCACTCCTAATTCAATGCTAACTTATATAAAAGATTGTGGTCAGGGTTAGGTATAACCTCAACCCTAACCACTTGTGAAAAGCTATTATGTTAAAGTCTAGGCTAGAAGCACCTAGATGGAATGCAAATAAATTGGAAATCTAACCATGGCTACAAGCACTTCAATATAAATCCAATCACAATAGATGGCTTCTCACTGGGGTTGGAAAATAACGTAACACAAGCCATACAACAATAAAGTATAAATTCGAGACTCGGACGGTTTCCCATCCTTCATCCATGAATTTTTCTTTATTTTTCTCTTAAGATTTTGTGATGTATAAAACTCTCATAGAGAAGTAGACTTGTAGTTTAGGAGTGAAGGATGGATAGCTGTTTGGATCCCAGATTTATACTTTATTGTTGACAATGACTTGTGTTATGTTATTTTTGCACCCCTATGGGGAGTTTTTAATTGTGACTGGTATTTTATTGTTGTGCCTGTAGCCCTATTGATGGTCAGATTTTCAATTTATTTGCATTCCGTCTATATACTTGTAACTTAGACTTTAACCTAATAGGTTTTCACAAGTGGTCAGGGTTGAAGTTGTACCCAACAATGAACACAATCTTTTATATAAGTTAACATTAAATTAGGAGTGAGAAAGGAATTAATTAGTCAACCTCACCTAAAGGTTAAGTTAGGTAGTCAACCTCATTTAACATCACTATGCACCGCAACACCTCACCTAATTGTTAGGTTAGGTAGTCAATCGCTCCACCAATGTATGCAATATGGACTACCATTCCAAAATAGCTTTTAACACAACATGGTTATTTTTCTTATGCTTCCAACTCAACAGATGTAAAACTCATCATTTTTCTAACATTATTTCAAATATAAAGTAACCTACTTTCAAAACTCACACGATTTTGCCTCAACCAGCATCTTTCGACATATAACATTTCATTTTATAAATTTAGTGAAAATTCATATGAATTTAGTGTGATGTTACATCAAATAGGTAATTTGCCTATTTGATCTACACAAAGCTTAAAACTTATTTTTATTTGGTATTAATTCAATCTCTTGCCAAGCAAATTTGTACTTTCAAATCTGATGCAAATAACATTTTTACCCTCTAAACACAATCATATATAAATTTAAGCATACTTCATCAAGGATTTTCAACAAAAATGACAATTTAATCATATTATAAAAAAACTAACTACTTAAGCGAAATTTTTAATAAAACACAATAGATGCTAAAACAAAGTTTAATTACAAGAGATTGATGATAATTTATTTACCTGATTGCTAGTACTCTTTGTTGAGATGTTTTCACATACCAAAATACTTATTAAGGGATAGTTATGCAATGCAGGGCTACTTGGGTTGACGGACAAGTGGGAGATTGTTGGAATAAGTGTTCAGGAAAACCCAATTAGTTAGTTCTAAATATTAAATAAATAAAATTATTTTATTTATTTATTGTTAGATTATATTTTACGAGTGAAACATGAGTGATTATTTTTTCTAAAACGTTCCATGAGATAGACGTTGTCCTAGATGACGTGTCATGTTGAGTTAAAGTGGTTAATAAGATTGATCACGGAAAGACTTAGATCAAACTAGTGACATGTTGTCAAAGTATGTTTGTAGTCGGTGATAAGTTTGGACAACATGTCTGATAAGACTATAATATAATACTTTTGATGACTTGTCTCAATCATGTGGATAGGGATCCAATAGTATTATGTTGATGTTTTCAATAAGATTTGAACACTGAGCAAGACCACCTGAATTAGTTGTTTCTTCACTAATATTAGAAATAATTAATTCTATAAGACGATAACTCTAAATTCGGAAAATGGTATGAACTCGTGCATGGAATGTTAATTGCTTTGCCCAAAATGATAGGTTAAAATTGAATAGCTAGGATCTTATGTCGTCGGGAAATTGCATAAAATGTGGTGGGAATAGATATTTTACTTGGTATCCACAACGAAAGATGTCATGCTAGTTAATTCGCAAATATAAGAACATACTCTAGAATCTTTGGCTAGAGTATTCCATATGTTTGACATTTGGAATTAATGTGGAAATTGTTTATGTATTATGAATTGTTCGAGAAGGGTGAGTCGGGAACTACGGTGATAGAGGTGAGGAAAATAACGATAGCAGTTGGGGTTGCTTTTGCTTATGGATATCTAATAGAGGGGTTAATTATTGCAGTAATAATAATATTATTATTCTGAAAATTTTTGAGTGAATATATTTAATTCTAGAGTGCAGTAAAACTTATTTAGTGGAATTAAGTTTTATTATATGGTAGTCAATTGTTATCATGAGATGATAACAAGATTTGACCCACTTAGAGCGAAAGTTAGATTGTCCCCGAGGTCTCTCCGCAAGCCCCAACTTAAGCACAGTTTCAAAATATTTAAATTAAATTCATGGGATGAATAAATTAATTTTGCTAAACATAATTCATGAGATGAAATATTTAGTCATAAGATGAATAAATTAATTTTACTAAATAATATTAATTGGATGAATTTTGTACATGAGAGAATTCAACAAAAACAAATAAAAAAAGGAAAAAGAAGGAATGGGCGAAATAGCCCCGCACGTGCAATTCACGCATGAGGGTCCCATCAACGTAGAATCAAGCACCTCACTCAAAAAAAAAAAAAAAGAAAGGGAATAATTGCCGCTGACGTCAACGGCATGACCTAGTACGCGTTATTTACGCGTACTGGGGGCTAAAGTCTTGGTGATGTCATCCAGTATTTATTGGTAAATATTCTACGTCTTTTTTTGGTTTTTCTATGAAAAAGTTTTCATTTTAGGTTTTGGAACCTAGTTTTCTCGCACAACGAAAAATCCAAAATTGTTTTAGTATATTTCTAAATTAATGTTTGGCATAATATTTCAGAAAAATTATTTTTTGGAAAGATTAAAAGGAAATATTTGTTCTGAAATTTTTACTAAATTAAATATTTTGGGAGCCCACGCTTCAGTGCTAATAGAGGTCATTGCGAAGAAGATCTTGAGGTCTCAAGAAGTTTCTTCTTCCAATTTCATAATTACAAATTCGGATTTTGGATTTGTGCTTATGGATGTCTAAATTAAGTATTTGATATTTAATTTGTTCTTTCTTTTATTTTGTTTATTCTATGTACCATGTTTGTACTTATTTTATTTGATGGTTTGATTGTTATATTATGAGCCTATTAGAGTAAGATCTAGGTCTAATTAAGTAGTTTAATTAGATGTGTGCATTAGATTTAAAATTAAGAATTTTAAATTAATTTTCCGTTGCTCCCGCTCTAGTTGTTTAGGGAAAATTTTTTGAAATACATTCCCAACAGTTGGTATTAGGGCCAACTCTGAATACATTCATAATTGACATTAAAACATCAGTTTGATAAAATTGGAGTATGCAGAATTACAAAAATATTAAATTAAGAATTTCATTAATGGAAAAATAAAATATTGTTGTTAAAAGAGTTTAATAACAAGATTGAAAGTTCTTTAAAGTTTAAAATTGTTTAAAATTTTATATAAGTTAGGATTCAATTAAGGAGTACAATTCTAAATTGGATCTAATAAGATTAGATATTCAAAGAGTTGAACGATTTAGATTATAGTCGAATTTGATTAGATTTGAACCTAGGTATGAAATATTCAATTGTTGAATATTTTATGATAATTCAAAATAAAGAATGCGTGATTGTGTTATTAAAGAGGTTAATAAGAAGGTTACTATTCATCAAATTTAAATTGTTTAAATTAGGATGAATTATAAGTATACTTCTAAATAATCTAATGAGATTAGATATTCAAATAGTTGAATGATTTAGATGTATACAACGTCTCATAGAATATCTAATTGGATTAGATGTTTGATTTACAATTTAATAAGATTAAGATCGGGCTATTTTATTTATTTATTTATTTAAATAATAATAAGAAATAAAAAAATTAATTGAAGTGGGTGTGCCTAGCGAATGTTTAGAAAATATATATATTTTTTATTTTTATATTTTATTATTTGAATAAGTGAATAATTAATTAGGATAAGATCCTAATTAAGATTATGTGATAATCTTTTCTAAAAGAGTTTAGAAAAACCTTTAATTGCTCCAACTTTTACTCCCTAAGTGTTGTTATTCAAATTATTTGATAACAGGGTACTTATTAAATTTAGTTCACATATTAAATATTATTCAAAGGAGTTAAATATTATTTACAATGTGAATACAATTATGAGGCCATATAACTTGGTGAAATATTTGATTTTATTGAGTGGGAGAATTTATTCAAATAAGTCTAAGTAGATTAGATAATCCAAAAGTCAAATTATTTGAAAGGAAAAATTCTCATAATGTATCTAATGAGATTAGATCACATAGGTTGGATAATTAAAGGAACCTAATTGGAATAGGGATTTATTTAATTGTTAAATAAAATTTAGAAGGTGATTGTAATAGTAATTATGAGATAATCAAGTTTCTAAAAGAAAGATCCGCCATTGTAAATTTAAAGTGGGAGCGAGGATCAGGAGTGGATTCCTCACGGTCTCTATTGCCAATCTAATAGTATAATGGATAGGTGCTACTCCTTGAGGAGGGCGTTTGTTCATATGATACAGGGTTAGGCTTCTTTATGATAGATAGAGATAGGGGAAAATTGAGTGCGACCACGCCGCCGTGGAGTATCTTGTTTACCTGTTCTAATATGTAGGTAATGGTATACAGTTGACTAGGATGGTATTATAGTCTGCTATAGAGTGTTATGATACTATCTTAGAGAGCAAGGAAGAGATGGTGAGTTAAATATGTAACGGAAACATATTATTTGGGAATAGTTCTCATTTAACTAATTACTTGTTACGCCTCTCCCATAGTAACAAGTTGTTTGGTTAGCTCCACTTGCACACACATAGAGAATGGTTAGGTGGATCCATGCTTTATTCGTTTGCTAAAATTATTAAAAAGTTCACAAGACTCAAAATATCAAGTGGGAGCGAGCTTCTAAATGAATGCTCATGACCTTCGTAACCAGTTTGGCAGTATAATAGTTGGGCTCGACTCCCCGAGGAGAGAGTTCATTTATGGGATAAAAGTTTAGGCCTCTAAGAGATGAACTAAAGTCCAAGTAATCGAGTATAGCCACGCTGACGTGGATTATATTGAGACCTTCTATGATTGTTCAGGTAATGGTGTACACTTGACTAGAGTCTACATTAGCCTCCTTGAGGAGCTCTATTGTTGGACCTTAGACCTTAGAGGCCGAGGGAAAAGTGGTATGTTAAATATGTTTAGTACGAAGTTTACAAGAAAAATGTATTTATTGAGAAATGTTCTCACCCTTCTAATATCTCAATTCGGCCACACTGACGGGGAGTTTTGGGTAGCTTGGTTGCATCTCCACGGCATACATGTAAGTGTCGTAATGTGAACTGCGAACTTTGATTGTTGGCTAAAGTTAAGAAAAATAATCTTGTGTGTTTCATGATTTATTTTGCAGTTTTTTTGCTTTTAAACAGGTTGTTAGATTATGCTTTGCAATATTTACTGGTATGTCTTGTCTGTTTGTTTTTTTTGGTCGCTCTAATACGATATGTTTTAATACATGTAGAGTACTAGGAGATGCTCAGAGTTCTCTCGGTTGCTGCTAGTAGATCCACTAAGTTGAAAAGAACTTTTAGAATGTTAGACTAGACCAAAGAGTTAGTTGAATACAAGATACGGACATTAGATGTCGAATTTATTCTAAGTATTAGATACTTGAATTGCCAAATGTCGTAGAGATGATCAAATACTTGAGAGAAGTGTTTGGTCAGAGAATCAGTAGCATGAGAACATTTAATAGGAAAGGTGTCATGAAATCTATGGGAACAGTCCACTTAGGATAAGCAACTACCTCATGAATTAGGAACCTCAAGAGGGTAAAATAAAATGCAAGTCAAAACAGTTTTGCCTCTTTAATGAAAGAACTAGACTTTAAAAGGAATCGCCTGCGTACTTAGATACTCTCATTGTCAAGATAGAGAGCTAACATGACAAGATATTTGATCTCATGTCTCCTCTAGTTATGACTAGTAGGTAATTCACTACTGTACTGATGAATAGGTTTTGACTAAGAGCATCAAGAAGTAGTAGTTTAAGTCAGAGAATATAGTTTTATATTTAAGTAACTATCTTGATGTACATTAGAAATTTGATTTCTTTCATTAAGTTTGAGATAGTCTTTCAATTATTTTTCTGAAAAAATAGACTGATAGTTATATAAATAAAATATTTATTTAATAAGTACATTGGTAGATAGTCGACTTACTTTAATCAAAACTATGTTAATGGCGATTTATTAGTTTAATACGAGTTAAGCTGTGTAACCATATAAAAGAAGAATTTTCGAAAACCATATAGCTTCTAGGTGGTACTTATTCTTAGGTTTCATTAATTTAATATGATTTAGAAATTGTTTGATTTATTGATCATTAAGTACTTGAATGATAACCCGTATGTGAATCATGTTCAAACTAATGGTGACAGAAAGTGTCTGTAAGAGTAAAAGCAGTAGTATCACTCAGCCGCTAGGACTTGTTCATAAAGTGTTAATGGAATGATAAAAGTTCAAGTGAGTGGAAGTGAAAGATGTTTTATAAAATGTTATGAATGGCTACTCGGTAAGTTGATATATGGATATACTTATAAAGACTAAAGTCTTAAAATTCCTTGAAAGATTCAAAGAATTAAAGGCTTAAGTTTAGATTAGTTAGGTAATTATATCAAAATCACTTTAATTAGATTAAAGTGGTGGTTTTAGGAGAATTCTGATTTGTCCTTATTACAACGAGTTGTTGAAAGGATCAATAGTGTGCTTCATTGAATATGGTAAGATTCATATGATGAGTCACGTTTACATGTCAAATGGTTTGCTATGTAAGATGTTTTAGAAAGTGTTCTAAAAGTACAACAGATAGCTTATGTTAGATTGGCAGTATGAGATACTGTGTCCATACAGCTTGATGCAACTAATGGTGTAGATGATGTATTAGATATATCTTCAACTAGGTTATTGTAGCACAAGGTACATGAGAACTTTAGTGTAGTGGGAGGATGGTCAGAGTCACCTGACGGATTCATATCTTTAGTCTTAATGGTCAAGCAAGATGGTGAATATGATCCTTTAGACTACAATGAGACTCTCAAGTATAAAGACGCAAACCAATGGGTCAGAGCGATAAAAGTTAAGTTAAAGTAATTGTATTTTAACTAAGTCTAGAAACTTGTAGAGTTGTCTAAAGGCATTAAGTCCATAAGATTAGATCTGAATGGATCTACAAGTATATACAGTTGAGTGGACAAGAAGGTAGATACCTTCAATGCTAGATTAATGGAAGTAGGTTAATACCCTATCGGAAAGAATCGTCTTTGATGGGACCTTCTAGCCAAATGCTATGCTTAAGTCCGTAATGCTACTTTTTTCATTGTATCTCATTGTGACGAGGTATGGGAAGGGAAGTCAAGACGACATTCTCTGAATGGTCATCTTGAAGGTTATGTATATGATCAACTAGATAAGTTTGTTGCAAAGAGTTAGGAGCATATAGTATGCAAACTGAGCTAGTCTATTTATAAACATAAATATGCATCTTGTTCATTGAATAGTAGATTCGATAATGATTAATCAAGTCCTAGGGATTCGAGTCAATGGTTAGTGTACAAGTGACATAACAAGAAAGTAGAGACTTTTTAAGTGTTGTGTATAGATGACATCCTACTCATTGAGAAGGGTGTAGAATTATTATGAGCTGTTAAGTTTTTATTGTCTAGTCAGTTAATTAAAAGCGAAAGACCTAAGATGAACCAACTATATTCTTAGGGTCAAGCTTTGGCGAGATTCAAAAGAAAGGATGTTGGGTTTATTATGGGTTGTTTGTTTTAAAATGGAGTTTAGATGTTTGACTCCAGAATTTCTGTTTACCCTTGTAGTGGGAGTCATGAGATGGTGAAGAGCAAAGCAATCTTGCATTGCTTACTTCATCATGGAAGTCGGGTACTTGACAATTAGGGAATTGTTGAGTAGACTTGTTGACATAGAGGGTTCCTAGTAGATAAAACATGTGCGCGAAAGAATGAGACAATGACGCATTAGTATTGGTTCAAGTTTAGAGTCCAAGAGTTGACAAACCCCTGGGGATGGTTATGCAATGCATGGCTGTTTGGGTTGAAGGACAAGTGGGAGATTGTGGTAATAGGTATTCTAGATAACCCAGTTAGATAGTTCTAAATATTAAATAAATAAAATTATTTTATTTATTTGTTGTTTGATTATGTTTTATGAGTCAAACATGCGTGATTGTTTTTCCTAAAACACTCCATGAGATGGACGTTGTCCAAGATGACCTGTTAGGTATTGTTTAAGTGGTCAATAAGATTAAATCAAGGAAAGACTTAGATCAAACTAGTGACACGTTGTCAAAGTATGTTCAAAGTTGGTGATAAGTTTGGACAACTTGTCTGATAAGACTATAATGTAATACTTTTGATGACTTGTCTTGGTCATGTGGATAGGGATCCAAGAGTATTGTGTTGGTGTTTTCAATAAGATTGAAACACTGAGTAGGACCACCTGAATTAGTTGTTTCTTCACTGCTATCAAAAATAATTAATTCTATAAGACGAAAACTCTAAATCCCGGAAATAGTCCAAACTTGTGCATGAAATTTTTATTGCTTTGATACCCAAAATGATAAGGTTAAAATCGAATAACCGGGATCTTACGTCGTTAGGCAATTGCACAAATTGTAGTGGGAACGGATAGTTTACTTGGAATCTATAACGAAAGATGTCCCACTAGTTGATTCGCAAATATATGAACAAATTCTAGAATCTTTGGCCAGAGTATTCCATATATTTGACATTTGAAATTAATGCAGAAATTATTTATGTATTATGAATTGTTTGAGAAGAGCGAGTTGGGAACTATGGTGATAGAAGTCAGAAAAACAACAATAATAGTTGGGATTATTTTTGCTTACGGATATCAAATAGAGGGGTTAATTTTTCCAATAATAATAATAAATTTATTCTGAAAATTTTTAAGTGAATATATTTAATTCTAGAGTGCAGTAAAACTTATTTAGTGGAATTAAGTTTTTATTAAATGGTAGTAAATTGTTATCTTGAGATGATAATCAGATTTAACCAATTTGGAGCTTAAACCAATTTGGAGCTAAAGTTAGATTATCCCTGAGATACCTCCGCAAGCCTCAACTTAAGCACAGTTTGAAAATGTTTAAATTAAATTCATGGGATGAATTATTTATTCATAAGATGAATAAATTAATTTTGCTAAACATAATTCATGACATGAATTATTTTTTTCATAAGATGAATAAATTAAATTTACTAAATAATATTCATGGGATGAATTTATACAAGTGGGAATTAAATGAAAACAAATTAAAAAAAGGAAAAAGAAGAAATGGGTGGAATAGCTGAGCGCGTGCAATTCAGTGCAGAGGTCCCACCCACATCATACGCCCCACTAAAAAAAAATGGAAGGGAATAATTGCCGCAGACATTAGAGGCATTAAATAACGCGTACTGGGGGCCAGAGTCCGGGTGACGTCAGCCGGTATTTATTTATGAATATTTTGCATCTTTTTCCAGTTTTTTTATGAAAAAGTTTTTGTTTTTGGCTTTGGAACCTTGTTTTCTGCCACAACAAAATCTCCAAATTTTTTTTAGGATTTTTCCAAGTTAATGTTTAGAATAATATTTTTGGAAAAATATTTATGGAAAGATTAAAAAGAAAAATTTGTTCCGAAAATTTTCCTAAATTAAATATTTTAAAGCCCACACTCCGGTGCTAATAGATGTCATTGCGAAGAAGATCTCGAGGTGTTAAGAAGTTTCTTCTTCCAATTTCAGATCTACAAATTCGGAGTTTGGACTTGCACTTCCGGTATTTCTAAATTAGGTATTTTATATTTAATTTGTTCTTTCTCTTATTTTGTTATTCTACGCACCATGTTTATACTTGTTTTATTCGATGTTTTTATTGTTATATTATGAGCTTATTAGAATAAGATTTAGGTCTAATTAAGTAGTTTAAATAGATTAGGACATTAGATTTAAAGTTAAGAATTTTGAATTGTTTTTCTGCTGTGCCCGCTCCAATCGTTTAGGGAAAATTTTTTGAAATACATTTACAACAGTTGCCACCTTTTACTTGTGGTTGACACCTGCTACTTAGGTGTTTCCACCCCGTGCTTAGTATACATGCATCAAATGACATCTCGAGATTACGAAGCCACCTCGTGCTGATTCACTTGCTTCGGGCACCACCTCGTGCTTAAAACTGCCACCTCATGCTGATTCACCTGCTTTGGCTCATCCTCATGCTTCAGGTGTCACCTCATGCTTATTTTACACGCACCAGATGACATCTCGTGCTTACGAAGCCACCTCGGGCTGATTCACTTGCTTTGGGCACCACCTCGTGCTTAAAACTACCACCTCATGCTGATTCACCTGCTTTGGCTTCTCCTCGTGCTTATTTATCAAGACTAGTGTTATTCCTCTATGTTCAATTACCTAATTTCTAGGTATTTATATTTATTTTCTCCCTAAATCGTGTTTCGTCCATGGAACAAGTGTATTTGAGATTATAGAAGTATTTGACTAAGAATGCATGCAAAATTTCTCTTACAAGTATACATATTTACCTTGGTAAAAAATGTGCGGGTACTGTTGCATTATGTCCTCCTCATGCTCCCAAGTTGCTTCTTGCTCCGAATGATGCTGCCATTGAACTTTTGCCATTCGTATTGTTCTATTTCTTAAGGCCTTTTCTTTTGTCTCTAAAATTCTCTGCGGAAACTCTTGATAGGTTATACTTATATCTTGCTCTATTGTAAGAGGTTGTTGTTCAATTATATGCGAGGCATCATGAATATACTTTTACAGCATAAAGATATGAAAAACATCATGAAGTTGAGACAGTGGGGGGACATAGCGATTCTATAAGCCGCGTCGCCTATTCTCTCTAATATTTCATATGGACCGATATATCCAGGGTTTAATTATTGCGCTTTCCAAATCTGATTACTTCTTTTGTTGAAGAAAACTTCAGAAATACATGGTATCCTTCTTGGAATTCAAGGGCTCTCCGACCTTTATTAGCATAACTCCTTTACCTGTAATGTGTAGCATTTAATCTTTCATGAATCATTTTCACCTTCTCAATAGTGAGCTATAAGATTTCTAGACAAAGTTCTTCCTTCCCTTGCTCGCTTTCATCAATGTCATTTCAGCATAACGGTGATCAACATTTTCTTCCACAGAGAGCTTTGTAAGGCACCATCTTGATACTAGCTTGATGACTATTATTATAAGCAAACTCTACCACCATAAGATCATCATTCCATCTTCCTTTATGATTTAAAACACAAGCTTTTAACATATCTTCAAGTACCTAGATCACTCTTTCACTTTGGCCATCGGTTTGGGGATTATGAGATGTGATAAAATTCATCTTTGTCTCCAATGCTTTATGTAGTCACCTCCAAAATCTTAAGAGAAATCTAGAGTCATGATCTGACATAATAAAATACGACACTCCATGCGACTTCAATATCTCTTTTATATATAATTTGGCAAGCTTTTCTAGGCTGAAAATTATTTTAATTGGAATGAAGTGTGCAAACTTTTGAGTCTATCAACAATTACTCATGCGGCGTTGTGACCCTTAGAAGAACAAGGTAGTTTGGCAACAAAATCCACGGTGATGTGATCCCATCTTCATTCTAGTATTTCCAATGGCTGAAGAAGTCCAGTTGGTTTCTGATGTTCAATCTTCACTTGTTGACATATGAGGCATCTAGCAATGAATTGAGCTATATCCTTTTTCATGTTCCTCCACCAAAAATTTTCATAAGATCTATGTACGTCTTTGTTCCTTCGGGGTGAGTCGAATACGGAAACAAATGAGCTTCTTCTAGAATTTCCTTTTTCAGTAGCTCATTATCTAGGACACAAATCCTATGGTGGAACCATAAAGAATTGTCTTCATGTAGTGCAAATTGTGTAGACTGCTCTTTTTCAATTTTAAGAACAATCTTTCACAAATTCTCATCTTCTTTTTGTGCATTTTTGATACGGTCCATCAATGTTAGATGCATGGTCGTAGCCAACAAGATAGCTCTATCTCCTTGTCATCTTATCTCACTTCCCGCTCTTCTCAAATCATTAATAATATGGGATTGCGTAGTGACCATATAAGTAAGACTTCCAACAAACTTTCATCACAAATATTGTCCCATTCAAATTTTCTCTCTCTCCTCGTTAGTCTAGTAAGGAGCATGGCTAATTTGGCCAAGTGCTTAACGAATCTTCTATAATAACGTGCTAGACCCAGGAAACTTCTAACATCAGTTACGATGGTTGGTTGAGGCTAGTTTACAATTGCTTCCAACTTTTGTGGGTCCACTGATATTTCTTCTCTCGATATCCCATGTCCTAGGGAAGAAACCTTTGATTACCCAAACTCACACTTTTTCAATTTACCATATAATTGTTTTTCACCAAGTGCCTGTAATACAGCCCTCAAATGGTTTTGATGCTCCCCCATATTTTTCAAGTACACCAAAATAAAATCGAAAAATATAACCACAATTGATCTAAGAAATGCTTAAATCCCTATTCATTAAATTGATAAATATTGCCCGTGCATTCGTCAATCAAATGACATGACAAGAAATTCATAATGTCCGTATCAAGTTCTAAATGCTGTTTTTTGCACATCCTCAGCTCTAACCCACAATTGGTGATACCCAGACCTCAAGTCAATTTTAGAAAACACAGATGCCCCTAGTAACTGATCAAACGACTCATCAATCCTAGGCAAAGGGTATTTATTCTTAACAGTAACTTTGTTCAACTCTCTACAATCGATACGAAGCCTCATGCTACCATCTTTCTTTTTCATAAATAAAATCGGTGCACGCCAAGGTGAGGTACTAGGCCTTATTTGTCCCTTATCAAGCAATTCTTGTAGTTGTACTTTTAATTCTTTCAATTCAACCAGTGCCATCTTATATGGTGTTTTAGAGATAGGTTTGTCTTAGGAATAAGTTTCATAGAAAATTCAACTTCTCGTTCAGGGGGCAATCCAAGAATATCATCCGGAAATTATCTAACCACAGGACATTTTTCTAGAGATGATTCACCACGATTTTCCTTAATTATACTACAAATGTAAACTTCAATCCCTTTTCTTAACATTCTTTTAGCTTGCATAGCCGAAATTGCTCTTAATGGTGCAGTTAAAGCATCGCAATGAAACATTACTTCCTACCGTCTAAGCTTTTTAATTTAATACACTTGGTATAACACTCAATTTCCGCTCTGTGTTCAGTTAACCAATCAATCCCTAATATTACGTCTAAATCCTTCAAATCTAATTGTATCAGGTTTGCCCCAAAACTTTTATTTTCTAACTTTACCTCACAGCATATATATATTTGATTAACGCTGGTGGAAGCCCCAACAAGTAGGGAAATGATTAAGTTAATTGTAAGTCTAGAGGAACCACATGTTAATTTTGCAGCAAAGTTAGTGGATATGATGGAATGAGTAGCACCGGAATCAAAAAGAACATAAGCATACAAAGAATCTACAAGTATAGTACATGTCACCACTTCGCCTCCTTTCTCGGCATCTTCCTTTGTCAAGGAAAACACCCGCCTTGCAATCCTAGGTTGTTACTATTCTTGTGCTCCTCCTTTTAGTTCAATACCACCTTTTCCACTCTTACTCACCTTACTATAACAAGAAGATGCAATGTGCCCTTGTTTTCCACATTTGTAACAAGGTTTTTTTTTTTTTTTTTCCCCTTTTGAGGACAATTTTCCATAATATGCCCTTCTTTCCCACACTTGAAGCAATTCCCATTTACTCTAAAGCAAGGCCTCTCCGAGTAATGTTTTCCACAAAAGGTACAAGCCCCTCCCTTTTCCGGCCCTTATTGATCTGAAATCGCTTTATGTTACCTGCCATTCCGAAACTCTAATTTAATTGTTTTCTCTTCTTCTTCTCATTCATTAACATTTCCACTTCTTTTTCTTCCTTTAGGATTCTTTCAATTTTAAAAACTTTTTAGTATAGCTCTTGACAATTATCAAAGGCTTAACTAGATAGTTTCTTCCTAATTGCAAGTCCGAACCCATCCTCAGATCTATCAATTGTATACTGATCGACTTCCATAAATCGTGTAGCATATCTAGAAATTTCTATGAATTTCTCTTGATATTGCATCATGGTCATATTTTCTTGTTTCAAAGAGAAAAATTCTAGCTCTTTTTCTAGTTGTACACTTCTTAGATAATATTTTTCCTTTAAAATAAACTTAAACTCATCCTAACTATATGGTTCCTCTTGTTCTCTAGGGCTAACATCCTTCCACTAATATTCAACTTCTTTTGCAAATTTATACGTAGCAAGTTTCACCTTCAAATTTTCTGGAACACTAGCTGTCCAAAAAATATTTTTGGTTCTTTCGACCCACTCTTCTACTTTAATTGGGTCAGATGATCCAACAAACTCAAGAGGATCAAACTTCAAAAATTTATGCAATGCCGCCATATCCCTCCCTTCCTCATCGTCATGTGCCCTACCCCTTCTGCTTTTTTTCTAAGTAATCCAGTGACAACCGCACTCACCCCATGAATTTCAGCTTGAAGGGAAACCATTGTTGGCTCCCTTGCACCGCCAAAGTCGACATCGTGCATTTGGTCCCTATTGGTCCCTCGCTGTGTCATTTTCCTATACATTATTTTTCTATAAAAACAAGTTGAATATAATTTTTTGGTTATAAAGAAAAGTAAATCCCCTCACCCTCTTGACATCCTAAGTCCTTAATTCCTAACCTAAAGCTCTGATACGACTAAATGTGACACCCCAAATCCACTAAAATTGGAGGTTACACTCTAGAACCTACAAGGCTTTTAAATTTAGCTGAAGTAATTAAATATTTAGTCTTGTTGAAGTATCAAGAAGTTTACATGTATAGTGACATTCATTACAAACTATTACAATCTAAAAAAAAAGAAACTATATGTATTCTTATACAAAAGGAAAGGAATCTAAGTCTCCTTTAGTACACAATTCCTAAAATTTATAATAGTTTATCTCGCATCCCATGATCTGTCTTCAAGTAGTATCTAGAACATTTAAAAAAAAAACACACACAATGAGAGAGCTAAAAGCTTAATAAGCAAATTATCATCAAGCATAAAACCAATTTAACCACGGTATTACAAATAAAAACTCATTCTATCTCACAACTCTTATATTAAATATTTAGTATAGTCTCTTAATCAAATGATTTAGAAAGAGGCTAGCCATTTCCTTTGAGTCAGTTGACTTTCGCACTATATACATGGCCAAATTTGGTTTCGGAATATTTAACACCATTGTGCACCGCAACACCTCACCTAAAAATTAAGTTAGGTAGTTAACCTCTCCACCAATGTATGCAACATGGATTATCATTCCAAAATAGCTTTTAACACATCATGGTTATTTTTCTTATGCTTCCAAATCAATAGATATAAAGCTCATCATTTTTCCAACATTGTTTCAAATTTCAAGTAACCAACTTTCAAAACTCACACAATTTTGCCTATGCCAGCATCTTTCAACATAAAACTTTTCATTTTATAAATTTAGTGAAAATTCATATAAAATTAGTGTGATGTTACATCAAATAGGTAATTTGTCTATCTAATCTATACAAGCTTAAAACTCATTTTTATTTAGTATTTAACTCAATTTCTTTCCCCAACAAAGTTGTGCTTTCAAATCCAATGCAAATAAAATTTTTGTACTCTGAACACCTTCATGTATAAATTTAAAGCATACTTCATCAAGGATTTTCAACAAAAATGACAATTTAATCATATTATGAACAAACTAACTACTTAAGCAGAATTTTAAATAAAACACAATAGATGCAAAAACAAAGCTTAATTACAAGAGATTGGCGATAATTTACTTACCTTATTCCTATTACTCTTTGTTGGGATGTTTTCACACACAGAAATACTTATGACTTTTTCTTCTAATTTTCTTATGAATTTTTGTTCCAAGTTGGTCTGAACTACACACACTTGCACTCCTATTTTTACTTGAGAGTTCTTCAAAGTTAAGGAACAAATCTAATGGGAGGGGAGAAAGCCTAAGTTGCTAATTTTTGTGCCACCTCATGCTCGGTGGTTGACACCTCCTACCTAGGTGTTGCTACTCCATGCTTTGGGTGCCATCTCGTGCTTAGTTTACATGCATCAAATGCCACCTCGTGCTGATTCACCTGCTTCGGGTGCTAACTCATGTTTAAAAGTGCCACCTTGTGCTGATTCACCTACTTCGGATGCCAGCTCGTGCTGATTCACTGCTTTAGGTGCCACCTCATACTAAAGACTATCACCATATGCTAATTTACCCACTTCGCTGCCACCTCATGCTTATTTATCAAGACTAGTATTATTCCTTTACGTTTTATTACCTAATTTCTATGTATTTACAGTTTTCATATTAACACAAATTTGAGAAAGAGGCACTATCATGTAATAGAGAAGCATCCCCCTACAAGTACATTTATCTTTTTTGAAATCCTTATTGGATCTCGGTGGGGCTCTATCATACAATAGAGTATAATGAACATTTATTTGGCCTAGGAAGCACTCCATCTTATCAGCCCACATCTTGTAGTTCTTCCCATCCAAGGGCTCAGTTTTAGACATATTAGAAATAAGAAAGCCCGCATGAGTTATTTGTGATTACTCATTCTAGTAAACAACTTAGATTGTTGGATAAATAGCTGAATGAGAAATAAAAATATAACTCTATATTAACATTAAAGTGATCTCGAGGTTACCAAAGATGACAGAAACAACTCAACAATAAATGATAGAAGGGAAATAATTAACTGAAGAAATTGTCGCATCGTGGAGAATCCACTGTCCTAAGTCGTTTATGCCACCGCAGAGGTAGAATGTGATGAACGGCACTTCGACCCCAAGGTTAACACAACACCCACCTCAGTAATGTATTCCGAGGAGATGAGTTGGAGTATGCCTGAACTTGCTTAGTAATGAGAGGAAAGAACTGAGTTTTGAGATGAAGAAGAAAGGCGTGAAGAAGAAGGATCACTTTCTGTGATTCATTGTGTTTAACAAAACCATAAAGGATGGTATTTATAGAGAAACATCCTTGTAGGTTAAGAAAAAGATCATGGCCAAGAATTCGCTTCAGACAAGGAAATTGGCATATACGGGAGAGCCTAAAATTCCGAATTTAGTTATGGACAAAAATGGTTTAAGGAAAGAGTGGGAATCGACGCAGTCAAAATGCGTACTCAAGCTTGAGCTTATAACAATTGAGTTTAAATCTTGACTTGGATCTAACCGAATTCGATAAATGTGAAATACATGTCGAACATAGCCTAAGAAGTCATTTAACAAATAAGTTGAAAGAACTTCAACATTGCTCAAGTTAGTACTGATATGTCTAATTTAGTACGTAATTATTCATAACATTTAGGTTCATTTTTAAACCATTTCACATCAAACTTTTATCGCTTTTGCTCCTTTTTCGCTCCTATCCTTATTTTCTTGAAAAAAAAATATTCATTTTATGCTAATGCTAGGTTTTATCACTAAAATCAATAAGTGAATGCAAGATACATCAAACAATAGCAAAAAATGGGGCAAAACACAACATTTCACACGGATAAGCAAGAACACATCAAGAACATGTATAATTCATTTCAACAAGCAAAAATGGGTGGCAAAATGCGCAAACCAAAAGCAAGAATGCTTTGCACACTTCAAGAACATGTTCATGGTGTTGTCAAGCCTTATTTTGGGTGGTGTAAAGCAGGAAAAAAAAACTGAAAAAAAAGAAGCAAAAACAACAATTTGTAAGGGATGGGCGGCAAGGGTGGAAAAGTCAGCAAATGAGAGTGAAGCTTGTAACATTTTTTATTTCAAGTATTCCCAACCTCATGTAATAGAAATAGAGAGGTTTGGGAAGTGTTTTTGATCATTCAATCCATCAAAAACCAAAGAGAAAGTATAGAAAAGAATAGGAAAACTGAGAGAAAGACAAAGGAAGGAAGGAAACTTTGGTTTGGAATTATATATTTTTAAGTTCTTTCTATCCAATTCTTCTTTAAAGTTCATTAATTTTGTCTTACTTTTGCTTTATATTATGTCTATCATTAACTAATTTTGTCTGTCCAAGGCTACGATGTAGCTTAAGTTGTAATGTCTCTTTTCTAATTTAACGTATTCAAAGTTTATTTATTGCGCTGTTTGAGTGTTTATCATTGTTCTTCATGTGTTCTGAATACTTGATCACCATTTGAAGCCTATAATAATTCATAATGAGTCCAAGAGGAGATTTATGATGATTGCTAAAATCATAAACACCACAAATTGATTGAATGCTAGAGATAGATTAATGCGATTTGTGTAGTCTTAAGTGAAAACCATGGATCTTCAAAAATCTTTTCTTATTTAAATTCATGCAAGAGATTGACGATTTAATATGTGAAAGAGCATGCTAAATGTTGCTCGAAAGAGAATATTTAGTAAATTAGGGTTCTTGACCATCAACATGTGATTACAACTTGAATATCAAGAATAGGAAGGAGTATTGATGCAACTAGGTGAAATCGAATGCCTTGGATTTTATTAAATCATTAAGCTCATCTAAAATTAGAAAGCTTTAAAAATTCAATAACCTAATTTAGTTCTTTCTATTTTGTTTGTTTCATTTCAAAAACTACAATTTTGGTCTTTCAAATAGTGCTAAAACTACCAATTTCGCTACTCACTCAATAATCAATCCTCGTGAGAACAATACTCTACTCACTGTATATTACTTGATATGGCTTAGTGCACTTGCTAGGCAAATACCAATAGGCATCAAGTTTTTGGCGCCGTTCCCGGGGATTGTTCTTATTTGAGCAATATCGATAGAAACTAGTTTTGGTACTAAATTGAAGTTGTTTGTTAAAACTTGTAAATTTTGTTTAATTTTGAAGAAGAAATTTAGTTTCTTTCATTTATTTCATTCACTTGATTTTATTTGTAAAGTTATTTTTACTTCAAAAATTTATATACCACCCCCCCCCCCCCCCCCCCCCCCCCAAAAAAAAAAAAAGAAATTATGTTTTTGTTATGTTTTGAAATTGTATTATTTTGTTGTTTTTCTTGTGTTTTCACTTTATTTTTTACTTTATTTTACTTATAATTTACTTTGAAACAAATTTTGAAAGTTAAAATTGTTATTTTTAGTATTTTCAAAACATTAGTGTTACTAACCCCTCCCCCCCTTAAAAGTTTCGTTTTTGTTAAGTTTTTATATTAGATTATTGTATTTTTAAGTTGTCTTATTAATCTCTCTTTTAACTTTTTAATTCACCTAGATAAGTTTTTCATTGTTAAGTTTTTCAAAATATTAGTATTAGCCCCCCTAAAAAAAAGGAATTTGGTTTTTTTTAAAGTCTTATATTATATTGTAGTATTTTGGTTCTAGTCTTGTATTATATTGTAGTATTTTAGTTCTTTCTCATTATTGTTATCTTTCTTTTGAGGTTTAAGTTTGTGTTTCTTACTTTGTATGCAAAATCAAAATGAAAGCGAAATAATCTCATTGGATCCTAAAATCAAAAGAATACTTCGACAAATCAGGAAAACCAAACGAACTAAAATAATGGCTAATGAAAATATTGATAATGAAAGAGCTTTAAAGGATTATGCTGTCCCAACTGTTGGAGGACGCACTTCTAGCATCCGACGTCCACCCATACAAGCAAATTATTTTGAAATAAAACCCATGATAATGCAAATGATTCAACAAACTATTCAGTTTGGCAGTCTACCTAGTGAGGACCCGAACTTGCATATCACTGACTTCTTAGAGATATGCGACACATTCAAGCATAATGGTGTCAGTGATGATGCCGCTCACTTGAGACTGTTCCTGTTCTCACTAAGAGACAAGGCCAAAGCGTGCTCAATGTCATCGCCACTAGGTACCATCACCACATGGGATGATTTGGCATAAAAATTTATTGCTAAATATTTTCCACCAACCAAATCAGCCAAAATGAGGAATGACATTACCTCTTTTACGCAACAAGATTTGGAATCGTTTTATGATGCTTGGGAATGCTATAAAAACCTTTTAAGATGGTGTCCACACTATGGTTTGCTAGTTTGGATGCAAGTCCAAACTTTTTACAATGGTTTGGCACCTAATACCCAAACAATGGTGGACACGGCTGCTGGAGGAGAATTAAACAACAAAACACCTGACGAAGCATACGAAGTGCTAGAGGTAATGGCTAGTAACAACTATGTAAGAACAGCTGATCGAACAATACAAAGGAAACCTGCAGGTATTCACGAAGTAGAAGCATTAACCACACTATCCGCTCAAATTTCAATGATTTAGAAATAGTTGGGTAACATAGGTGTTAATGCCATACAATCTCCTATGCTGGCATGTGAGTTTTGTGCAAAAATCATGTGAGCATAGAATGTCATACAGGGTACCCGTTTACCACATCTTCTTCAAATCATGAGCAAGCCAATTTTGTTTTAAAATTTCAAAATCACAACACAATCCCTATTCCAACACTTACAATCCCGGGTGGCGAAACCATCCAAATTTTTTATGGAATAACCAAGGAATTCAAAAACAACCCATTCACGCGTAACAAGAAAAGAAAATTGATGTTGAAAATATATTCAGTAAGTTTGTGCAAGAAACCAGAAATTTCATACAGCAAACACAAACAAATCTTCGAAATCGAGAAGCTTCTATCCGAAATAAAGAAGGGTCTATTAGAAACCTCGAGACCCAAATCGGACAAATTTCAAACCAACTCTTTGAAAGGTCTCAAGGTTTCTTGCCGAGTAACATAGTTACTAACCCACGAGAGCACGTCCAAGCAATTGAATTAAGAAGAGAGAAAACTCTAAATGAACCAACTCAGGTAACCAAGACTGCACAAAATGAACAACCCCTAATCGACATGTCCACATATACGAACCAAGAAATTGAAAATGGGGAAGGGACGAAAATCCAAAACAAAGATGAACCAAGAAGGGTTGAACCTCAACCTCACAAACCGAAAGTCCCATTCCCTCAACGTTTGAAAAAGACAAAAGTGGACAAACAATTTGCTAAAATTTGAAAGTTTTCAAAAAATTACATATTAATATCTCTTTTGCTAATATGTTAGAGCAAATGTGCCAAATATGCAAAATTTATGAAGGAAATCTTATCTAACCAAAGGAAGTTGGAAGAATTCAAAACAGTGGCATTAACTGAAGAATACAGTGCCATACTCCAAAAAGAGTTACCTCCCAAGCTAAAAGATCCAGGGAGTTTCACTAGACATTGCACCATTGGCATCATTAGCTTTAATAAAGTTTTATGTGATTTCGGTGCAAGCATTAATTTAGTACATCTCTCTGTGTTCAAGAAGCTTGGCTTAAAAGAGGTGAAGTCCACTACAATATCTCTTCAACTAGCAGACATATCGATCTAGTGTCCAAGAGGTGTGGTTGAAGAGGTCTTAGTGAAGGTCAACAAATTCATCTTCCCGACCGATTTCATAGTACTTGACATGGAAAAGGATCGAGAGATACCTCTTATTCTTGGACAACCCTTCCTTGCTACAAGAAGGGCCCTGATCGATATGCAACAAGAGAAGCTTATTCTAAGGGTGCAAGATGAATAGGTAACCTTCAATGTTTTTAATGTTATAAAATTGACCACTGACATGTATTCTTGTTTTGAGGTTGATATTATAGACAATTTGGTAGCTGAGAAGTTCAAGGACACATTGCCTAAGTTTCCACTTAAAAGGTGTCTAACAAAGTCAGGGAACTTAGACACTAAGAGCAAATTGATAAGGGACTATGCCCAATACCTGGAGTTTTGCAAATGTTTAGATTTGCACCATGAAGCAAGAGTGGAGGACATACAAGCAATTGAAACACAACAGAGAATAAGAGAAGATGAGCCTCCAAATCTCGAGTTCAAGCCACTACCATCTCATCTCAAGTATGCTTATCTTGGTAATTCTAACACTTATCATGTTATTATTAATGCTTCTTTGAGTAATGTCGAAATCTTAGAGTTCTAAGGTAGCATAAATCAGCCATCGGATGAACCCTTTCAGACATCAAGGTAATCAGCCCTTCCTTATGCATGCATAAGATTCTCATGGAAGATAGCTTCAAGCCTACTGTACAGCCACAATGTCGATTAAACCTTGCTATGAAAGAGGTGGCAAGGAAAAAAGTTATCAAGTTATTAGATGCTGGGATCATTTATCCCATATTTGAGAGTCTGTGGGTAAGTCTAGTGCAAGTAGTTTCAAAGAAAAGAGCAATAATCGTAGTAGAAAATGAGAACAATCCCTACTAGGACCATCACAGGGTGGAGGGTATGTATAGATTATAGGAAACTTAACGATGCCACCCGAAAAGACCATTTTTCCTTACCATTCATTGATCAAATGTAGAAAAACTTACTGACCATTCGTAGTATTATTTCCTTGATGGTTATTCAGGATACAACCAAATTGTCATAGCACCAGAAGATTAGGAAAAGACCACTTTTACTTGTCCATATGGTACCTTTGCCTATAGGAGAATGCCTTTTGGATTATGCATGCTCATGCCACATTTCAATGGTGTATGATGGAAATTTTTAGTGACACGGTGGGAACGTTCGTAGAGGTTTTATGGATGATTTTTCAATTTTTGGTGTCTCATTGGATGATGGTTTAGCTAACCTCTCTACGGTTTTACAAAGATGCACTGACACTAATCTTGTTTTGAATTGAGAGAAATGTCATTTCATGGTATAAGAAGGAATTGTGTTATGGCATATGATTTCGAAAAAGAGAATCGAGGTTGATAGAGCAAAAAATAAAGTGATAGAGCAATTACCGCCCCCTACTAATGTTATGGGCATTCGAAGTTTCTTAGGTTAAGCAGGCTTCTATAGAAGGTTTATTAAGGATTTCACTAAGATCACTAAGCCTCTTTGCAATTTATTGATGAAGGATGTTTTAACTTTCATAGTGACTGTGTGCATGCATTTGAAACTTTGAAGGAAAAACTAGTGTCAGCACCAATAGTCGTAGTACCCGATTGGACCCTGCACTTTGAACTTGTGTGCGATGCTAATGACTATGCAGCAGAGGCCGTTCTAGGGCAAAGAAGGAACAAAAAAATTCATGTAACTTACTATGCTAGTAAGACTTTAACGGATGCACATGTTAACTATGCTACCACCGAGAAGGAATTACTAGCTGTTGTTTTTGCATTTGACAAATTTCGTTCCTACTTCCTAAATTCTAAGGTAATTGTTTACACTGATCATTCTGTACTTACATACCTCGTTGCAAAATAGGAAGCAAAACCGAGGCGGATAAGATGGATTTTGTTGCTTTAAGAATTCAATTTAGAAATCTGGGACAAAAAAGGAACAGAGAATGTTGTGGCGGATCATTTATCATGCCTAGAATGTAAGGACAAAAGCCCCTCTATCAATGAAAAATTTCTGGATGAAAGTCTTATGATGGTAAGTGAAAATCCCAATTATCCAAGATACACTGACATTGTTAACTATTTGGCTAAATAGAAACCGCCCAAAGACTTGACATATCAACAAAAGAAGAAGTTCTTCGCGGATTTAAAGCACTATTTTTTCGACGAACCATTCTTAGATAAGCATTGTGCGGACGAAGTCATCAAGAGGTGTGTACCTGAAGAAGAAATGGAAGACATTCTAGGTCATTGCCATTCCTTGGAAACTGGAGGTCATTATGGTGGAATAAGGACTGTAGCTAATGTTTTACAATCAAGATTTTATTGGCCTACACTTTTAAAAGATGCTTTCAAATTTGTAAGTAAATGTGATTGATGTCAAAAAATGGGAAATATTTCCAAGAGACATGAAATGCCCTAAACAACATTTTAGCTGTTGAATTATTTGACGTTTGGGGGATTGATTTTATGGGTCCTTTTCCTTCATCATTTTCTAGCAGATTTATTTTGTTTGTTGTAGATTATATATCAAAGTGGGTTAAAGCAGCTGCTTTTACCGACCAATGATGCAAGACTAGTGGTTAACTTTGTGAGAAAGAACATCTTTTCTCGATTTAGAACTCCTAGAGCAATTATAAGTGATGGCAGGAAACATTTTCATGACCGTCAACTTAAAGCTTTATTTAGTAAATATGGAGTCACACACCATGTGGGTGCCTCATACCATCCTCAAACAAGCGGTTAAGTGGAAATTAAATTGAGAATTGAAAACTATTCTTGAACATACTGTTAGTGCTTCTAAAAAAGATTGGCCGAAAAAAGTTAGATGACGCACTTGTGGCATAGAATAGCATTCAAAACACCAATGGAATGTCTCCATATCGACTAGTTTATGGCACAGTGTGTCATTTATAGTAGAATTGGAGCATAAAGCATACTGGGCCATAAAAACCTTGAATTTTAACTTAGAAGCTGCAAGAGAGAAGAGGTTACTGTATATCAATGAAATGGATGAATTCAAGATGCTTGGATTTAAAAGGATCGTACCAAAAGATGGCATGATAGGCACATCCTGGACAGGGAATTTGTAGTTGGACAAAAAGTTCTACTTTTTAACTCTTAATTATGACTTTTCTGAGGAAAATTGCGCTTTAAATGGTCAGAACCCTTTGTTGTAACTCGTATCTTTCCAAATGGCACAATCGAGATTTAGGATAAGAAGAAGGGCTCATTCAAAGTTAATGGTCAAAGGGTGCAACCTTATATTGATGGAGAGCTTGAGCCATAGAAGTCCGGCATTCATCTCAATGAAGTCGAATGATCCACCCAAAAAGTTGAGCTAACGACTACAATTTAAGTGCTTCTTAGGAGGCAACCTAAGTTTTTCTTTCCTTACTTCTTTTTTTTTTAATTTCCTTTAATTATTTTTCTTATGTTTATTTACATTTTGTTCAACAGGTTCTTTGAAACTAGTTTGGGGGTAACCAAATATCAACATTCACCATCAAAAAGCAATCCTCAAACCTAGAAAGTACACCTACTGCTTCATTCCTTGTATTTCTTTTAATATTGAAGACAATCTTAACTTTAATTTTGGGGGTGAGAGAGACATTTTGTCACATTTTCTAAATTTTGAACTAAATTTTTCGAAAAGTTTTCTTGTCTAGTCCTATTTTTATTTTTTAAAGCCGGCTTTAATGACTCCCAGAGTTCGGAACCTTTGTATGGGGATGTAGATAGTGTAGCCCAACAAACCGATTTTTCATTTTGTATAGTTTAAATTAGTAGCGTTTCAAATGTTTCTTGGATATTTTGAACCAATTTAAAACCACAAAATTTTTTTGGAGATCTTATCATCATGCTTTTCAGGAAATTTTTCTCTTTTTACCTTGTTTACTTTAATAAGATTTGAATAACTTGAGAATCAATATTTTTTTGTGTTTTAATTGCAAAGCATGATCTGTTCTAAGGCATTATCTTGATAAAAATGTGGTATTTGAGTTAACTAGTTAGCATGGCTGTTCTACTTTTCTTTTTGATTAAAAGATGCTCAAGTTTGAATAGACTGCATAAAGATTATCATTTGCATAATAGACTTTGAAGAGTTATGCCTAAGAATAATGAAAATTAAAAAAAAAAGAGATAGAGAAAATGAGGAAAGCATATCTAGCACTGCTATCCCCTATAAACATTTCAAGGTATGTGATGCTCATCATGAGGGCATCTCAATGGTGGCGTCTCTTACCCATGCGGCCATCGTCAGGGGTCAGGAGTTCAATTCTCACCGAATATAAACTCGTGAAGTCATAATGAGGGCATCTTAATGGTGGCTTCTCTTATCCATGCGGTCATCGCCCAAGGGTTAGGAGTTTGATTCTCGCTAAGATAGACTCACGCGGTCATATTGAGAGCATCTCAGTGATGGCTTTTCTGACCCATGTGGTTATCGCCCAGGGGTTAGGAGTTTGATTTTCACTGGAGATATACTCATAGACCAGGATTGACTAGGGCAAATTAGTCCCTTACAACAAAAAAAAAAAAAAGGAGAAGAGAAAATTTTGTGAATAACTTTTAGTCTTGGGCATACCTCAGAAATCTTGTTATGAATGGCATGATTTTTGTCATATATTTGGTTTGAATGTCTTGAGGTTAGAAAGAACGGATAAACTTAATTTGCATAGCCAACTGTTGAATTCGGCCACCTAGGTGATTGATTGGTTTTTCCTTAGAAAGATTGTTTTTCCTTTGGAATCTTAAACTATTTGAGCCCCGACCATTCTTTTCTAATAGAAGTAGTTTTGCTTTGAATTATGATAAATTCTTAAAAAGCATGAGATCCTGCGCTTTAATGTTTAGCCTTGCTCGAGGATGTGCAAGATTTAAGTTTGGGGTTATTTGGATAAGTCTAATTTAGTATATAATTATTCATTTCATTTAGGTTCATTTTAAAACCATTTTACATCAAACTTTGCTTGCTTTTGCTCCTTTTCACTCCTATTTTCTGACAAAAATGTTTATTTTATGCTAAGTGTTGCTAGGTTTTATCATCAACATTAGCAAGTGAATGCAAGATACATCAAACAATAGTAAAAGGATGGGAAAAACACAACATTTCACACGGTTAAGCAAGAACACATCAAGAACATGTACAGTTTATTTCAACAAGCAAAAATGGGGGGCAAAATGCACAAATCAAAAGCAAGGATGCTTTGTACACTTCAAAAACATGTTCATGGTGATGTCAAGCCTGATTTTGGGTGGTGCAAAGCAGAGAAAAATGAAAAAAAAAGGCAAAAACAACAAGTTGTAAGGGATGGGCAGCAAGTGTGGCAAAGTGAGCAAATGAGAGTAAAGCTTGTAACATTTTTATATTTCAAGTATTCCCAACCTCATGAACTATAGATAGAGAGGTTTGGTAAGCATTTTTGCTCATCCAATCCAATAAAAAAACAAATAGAAAGTAGAGAAAAGAATAGGAAAACCAAGAAGGGAAGGAAGGAAGGAAGGTTTGGTTTGTAATTTTGCATTTTTAAATTCTTTCTATACTTTTCCTCTTCAAAGTTCATGAAATTTGTCTTAGTTTTGCTTTATATTATGTCTATTTAGTTTTGCTTTATATTATGTCTATCATGAACTAATTTTGTCTTTCCAAGGCTACGATGTTGCCTAAGTTGTAATATACGTTCATTTCTAATTCAACGTATTCACAATTTGTTTATTTTGCTGTTTGAGTGTTTATCATTGTTCTTCATGAGTTTTGAATGCTTGATCACCATTTAAAGCCTATAATGATTCATAATGAGTCTAGTAGGAGATTTATGATGATTGCTAAAATAATAAACACCCTAAGTCGAGCGAATGCTTGAGATGGGTTAACGCGATTTGTGTGATCTTGAGTAAAAACCATGGATCTTCAAAACTATTTTCTAATTTAAATTCATGGAAGAGGTTGATGAGTTAATATGTAAAAGATCATGCTAAATATTGTTCAAGAGAAAATATTTAGTAAATTAGGGTTTTTGACCATCAACATGTGATAACAACTTGAATATCGAGAATAGAAAAGCATATTGATGCAACTAGGTGAAATCGGATGCCTTGGATTTTATTAAATCATTAAACTCATCTAAAATATGAAAACCTTTCAAAGAATCAGTAACCTAATTTAGCTCTTTTTATTTTGTTTGTTTTATTTCAAAAACTACAATTTCGGCCTTTCAATTAGTGCTAAAGCTACCAATTTTGGTATTGCTCAATACTCAATCATCATAGGAACGATACTCTACTCACTTTGTAATACTTGATACGACTTAGTGCACTTGCTAAGCAAACACCAAGTAGGAATCAAGTACATAGTGATCTAGGTGACTTTAAGAGCACCATCAGTAGAGGTAGAAAAATATATTACATCAATTTTGTAGATGGCCACTCGAGATTCACTAAGGTGTATCTCCTAAGTATTAAAGACGACGCTGAGGAAATATTTCTTACATATAAAGCTAACGTCGAAAACCAATTAGACCATAGGATCAAGAGGATAAGGTCTAACAGAGGAGGTGAGTCTGATACCACCTTTTTCAAGAAACATTATGAAGAATTTGGCATAATTCATGAGGTATAAGCCCCTAATACACCTAAAAAAAATGGTATAGTTCAAAGGAAGAGTAGAACCCTTAAGGACATGATGAACACTGAGTTAATTAGGTCTGGCTTACCCTTAAGCTTGTGGGGGGACGCTATGTTATTTGCTCGTCGCGTACTTAAACGGTTCCACATAAAGGGTTAGATAAAAACCCTCATGAATTATGGAAGAGTTGCGTGCCTAACCTAAAATGCCTCAAATTGTGGGGGTGTCCAGCTAAAGTTCGGATTCTAAGTTTAAAAGAAGTAAAATAGGTCCTAAAACTGTAGATGCTATCTTTGTTGGTTATGCCATGAACTATGTTGCGTATAGATTCATGTTATTAAATGACTCGAGCCCTGAGCTTAGTAAAGTAATGGAATCTCGAGATGCTGAATTCTTTGAGAATAAGTTCCCTATAAAAGAATCTATGCATACTTCATTCCGTGATTATGTGCCTATTGCATCTACATCATCATCTAGTCACGAGCCCCCTGAACTCGAGGTTCAGGAACTTATAAAAAGTAAGAGGGCTTGAACAGAAACTAGTTTTAGACCGAATTCATAACTGCTTTCTTGTCTGAACATCATGACGTGATTCTGTGCCTATTGCATCTACATCATCATCTAGTCACGAGCCCCCGGAACTCGAGGTTTGGGAACTTATAAGAAGTAAGAGGGCTCGAACAGGAACTACTTTTAAACCGAATTCATAACTGCTTTCATGTTTGAACATCATGACTTTGATGAACATGTTGTGAGTGCATTCATGCAGAGAAAGATCCTAAGAATTGTGATGAGGCCATTAGTAATGAACTAGACTCTATAACAAGCAATAACACTTGGGTGTCAGTGGACCTTCCGAGAGGATGCAAATCTATAGGGTGTGAGTGGATGTTTAGAAAAAAATTAAGGACTGATGGGTCCCATGAAGAAATTTAAGGTCAGGGTAGTGGCTAAAGGATAAACAAGGAATAGAATTATTTGATACTTACTCACCCATAACTAAGATCGCCATTGTAAGAACTCTGATAGCTCTAGCTATTATGATCATTAGTTAATATGTTGGTAATGCTTTTGTAAGTTTGCTTTAGGCGGGAAAGTCGGTTAGGAAGTCAAGTTTAGTCAAGTTTGGCAGCTGCTGTATTGAGTCGGTTGTAGCTCTAGTGCTGGTTCATTGCATCTATCTTATTATAAATAAGTAAGATCTATCATGTAATTGATAATTGATGAATGAATATACTTCTATTTCTCTTCTCAACCCTAATTTCTCTCTACTTCTCATCTACTTTCACTTCTCTTCTCACCTAAACTCTATTCTATCTATGTTATGTGTCAAGATTGTTCTTAATTCATAACAATTGGTATCAGAGCCTGAAATTAGCTCCAATTCAGCATCACTGAGCTACCGAAGTGCAATTAATTGCATCCAATCCTCGGTTCAAGCATTTGTTGAGAGATTGAACTTAGATTAGTTTAATTGCTGCTGCAATTGTTATGATCATGTTGAGCATTAAACAACAAGTGCTATTACAAGGTTTAATTTGATCAAATCCAGCTCTAGAGTTGCTTGATCTGGAATTCAGCTGTTAAAGCCTTGGAAACTAATCCTTGTTTAGGATCTATTATAGCTGAGTGTATTACTTGACAATAGATTCCCTTTCATCTATGAATACAAAGTACTATTCCATTGCTTGCTGTTTTCTTGCAGATACATCAATCGGTACAAGATTTACAATTGTTGCCTAAAATTATGCCTACTTCCAGATCAGGTGCAGCCTCATATGCTGCTGCTGTAGCAAGAGCTGCTATGAATGAAGCTGGAAATGCTGGAAATATTACGGTTGATGATCAATCTGATACAATTGCCAACATTGCTCGACAAGTGTATACTACTTTTCTGTCATGTTAACTACCAATCCAAAATTGATAGCTAATTTGTGAAGGAAAGAGGTGAGATGAGAGAAGAAGTGAGAGAGATGAGAGAATAGAGAAAGAGATGAGAGAATAGAGGGAAAACCCTAAGGGAATTTAGATTTTTATTAATTGGATAACCAAAATACAAGCCTTAGATCTATTTATAAAAGATCCTAATACATTGAATCAAGTCAAGCACTAAACCGAGCCAAAAACCAGAATTGTGCTCCAAAAGCTATTACCCGGGCAAGACCTTGCTGCTGCAACTGAATTTGGGGCCCGAATACAATTTAAAATTGCAACATAACGAATCTTTTCTTATTACATCAAAATATCAGAGAAGCTAATGAATTTTTATGGAATTATAATAGTCCCCTCCCCTTGAAAGACTCCTTGCCCTCAAGGAGAAAAACTTGGAATTGGCTCTTCAAGAAGGTTGGATGCTCCCATGTGAGGATGTCCTTATCTAAGTTCAACCACTTCACCAAAATCTGCTGTGAAGTCCCTGTCCCTGCTGTAATTAATCTGAATTTCCTGGCTGGAACTGGCCCCAACAACAATTTTCGGTCTGAACAGGTCTCGGGAGGTACCTTTGAACTTTTCTTAACTCTTGTAACCTGTTTTTTAAGTAACGAAACATGAAATACGGGGTGAATATATGAATGTGATGGTAAATCAAGTTCATAAGCCACGTTGCCAATCTTCTTCTTGATCTGGTATGGACCAAAGTATCGGGCACTCAGCTTGACATTTCTTCGAACCGCTAATGATGACTGCCTATACGGCTGTAATTTCAAATAAACCATGTCACCAAATTCAAAAGCCTTGTCTACTCTCTTCTTGTCAGCATAGAACTTCATACGAGCACGAGCCTGTTGCAAATTGTCTCTTCCTCTGCTGCACAACATTTGCAGCTGCAGAATCAGGGCCACCACGAGGCTGCAGCAACATCGGGGTCGGAGGAGTGTAGCCATACAATGCATGAAAGGAGTTGTGCCTAAGAAAGCATGAAAATGTGTGTTGAACCAATACTCCGCCAATGACAACCACTGATTCCAATCTCGAGGCCGTGCAAATACCATACTTCGGAGATATTGCTCCACACACTGATTCACTCTTTCCGTTTGTCCATCCGGTTGAGGATGGTATGATGAACTAAGTGCCAAAGTTGTGCCCAATAATCTGAAAAATTCTTGCCAAAAATTGCTCGTGAAGATCTTGTCCCTATCCGAGACAATCGTTTGAGGCAATCCGTGCAATTTATATATGTTGTCTAAGAAGCTCTTAGCCAACCTTTCAGCTATAAAGGGTCGAATCAAAGTAATAAAATGGCTATATTTCGTGAATCTGTCCACCATGACCCAAATTACTTCCGGACCATCGGACTTGGGAAGCCCTTCAATAAAGTCCATACTAATATTGATCCAAGCACCCTCCGGAATAGGAAGTGGCTGCAAGAGTCCTTGATATCGATGATTCCCCAATTTCTTTTGTTGACACAGATCGCAAGATTTCACAAAAACAGAAACTGATTTCTTCATCCTGGGCGAACTAAAATATGCTTTAACTCGTTGATAAGTGCCATCAACCCCTAGTGACCACCCCAAGCTGAATCATGGGATGCCTTAAGGATCTGATCCCTCAAATCAGTCAAAGAACCAATGTAGATCCTGTTCTGCACACGGATGATGCCATTCTGCACCTGCACATCTGCAGCACTGTCTTTCGGGAGCCCGGTTTGAACTACTGTTGCAGCCACGGCTTCTTGTGCAAATGTGTCCCCATCATAGGATTTATACACTTCATCTTTCCAAGATGGTAAAACAATGGATGTAGCCCCACAAGAACCCTGCTCGAGGTCCTCAAACCTCTGGGAAAGTGTGTCGGCAGCCACATTTTCCTTCCCCTTTCGGTACTCAATTGTATAGTCCAACGCAAGCAACTTCATCAACCCTTTCTTTTGTATTCGTGTGGCTATCTTTTGCTTCAAAAGATGCTTAAGACTCTGATGGTCTGTTCGTATGATGAATCGATGTCCATCCAAATAATGCCGCCACTTCTCAACCGCAAGGAGAATCGCCAAGTACTCCTTTTCGTAGGTGGACATAGCTTGATGTTTAGGGCTTGACTCAAATAAGCAATCGACCTCCCATTTTGAGAGAGAACAGCCCCACATCTAGTACCGCTTGCATCGGTCTCCAAAATGAAGTCTTCCGCAAAATTCGGCATTGCTAATACCGGTGCCTTACACATAGCGGAATTGAGCTCGTCAAAGGCTTCTTGAGCTCTATCACTCCATTTGAATGCATCCTTCTTAAGAAACTTGGTTAAGGGTTTAGCAATGGACCCATAACCATTCACAAACTTTCTATAGTTCCCGGTCAACCCCAAAAAACCTCGTAATTTCCTCAATGTAACGGGAGTTGGCCACTCTAACATTGTTGTCACCTTAGAAGGGTTGGTTGACACACCCTCGGAAGAGATTATGTGTCCCAAATACTCAAGCTCGGATTGAGCAAAAGAGCACTTTGATATCTTTGCATAAAACTTGTGTTGTCGCATCACAATGAACACCTCCTTGAGATGTTTAAGATGATCTTCATGAGTTGAGCTGTAAAATAATATATCATCGAAGAAAACCAATACCGATCTCCTCAAGTAAGGCTTGAAAATATCATTCATAGCAGCTTGAAATGTGGCCGGAGCATTAGTTAAACCGAACGACATTACCACGAACTCGAAGTGTCCATGGTGAGTCTGAAAAGCGGTCTTGTATATGTCCGGCTTAAGAACTCTAATCTGATGGTACCCTTGTCGTAGGTCCAACTTGGAGAAAAACTGAGCACCAAACAATTCATCAAGCAAGTCATCGATAACAGGGATAGGAAATTTGTCCTTCACTATCAAGGAGTTTAATTGCCGGTAATCGACACACATTCGAGCCGTGCCGTCCTTCTTCTTAACAAGTATCACGGGTGAAGCGAATGGACTATGACTTGGTCGGATAAAAATCATCTGCAGCAACTCCTCCACCTGTTTTTCAATTTCTGATTTTTTAGCATGAGCATAGCGATACGGCTTGATTTTCACGGGATCCGAATTAGGTCGAAGTGGAATAGCATGATCAACATTTCTTTGATGAGGAAGGCTCTTGAGAACCTCAAAAACATCCTCAAACTCAGTCAGCAACGCAAGCACAGCAGCTGGTATTGATTTTTGCAGATCAACCGAAGACAACATGAAAAAGTGTCCAAACCATTGAACAATCTTCTTCTTGATACTCCCTTGCAACCGCTTGCCATTGATTAATTTCAGTTGTGCTTGATCAAAAATCCCGTGCAAAGTGACCTTCTTACCATGAACCTCAAACGACATAGTCTTCTTATTGTTATGAATCGTTAGAATTTAATTGTAATTTTTAGTTGTAATTGCAGTTAATTGCTTCCGTGCTTTAGTGTGGGGTTCATAAGTCGGTTAGGGTTGCTTTTTTGGCGCCAAAGACCTTTAATTGGTCAAGGCCAGGTCAAACCTGGTGGGCTGTTGCAATTCTGGCGGGAAAGGTCAGTTTTATTAGTTGACTTGATGCATTGTATCCATTTGTCTATAAATAGGGATCTTAACATGTAATTCATTCATTCATTGAAATACAATCAGAAATCCTTTTGGAGTTCTCTCTCTTTTCTCATCTCTTTCTCTATTTCTCATCTCCTTTCACTTCTTTCTCTCATCTAACTCTTTCCTCTACAATGTTAGTCTTTCAATTCTTAATTGAAAGCTAACAATTGGTATCAGAGCCTCGTTTGGCTTCCAATCAAGTGCATAAACAACAAAAAAATCAAAAAAAAAATCAATCAGATTCAAACAAGATCAATTCAATACTGAAGCTTAGTTCAGAAGGTTTGATCAGGTACTGATTTTAGCAAGAGCAAGTTCGGTTCAGCATTGATTTAATCGGTACACTGAATATCAGGTTCAGATCAAGGAATTCAGGTGCGAAGTATGTCTGGTGGAGTAAGGACAAGATCGGGAGCTGGAGGTAACAATGCACCTGGTTCGAAAATGAATTTTGCTGCGGCAGTGAGAGATTCTGTTGTGAATGTATCATCTGATCACCTCAGAGAGTTGAATGACTAGATCAAACAATTGAATGCAAGGTTTGATATGAAGATTGATCAGCAAAATGCAAGGTTTGATGTGAAGTTTGAACAACAAAATGAAAACATTCAACGAATGCTGAACATGATGGTGGATAAAGATTCAAAAAAGGAAGAACGATTACAGAAAATTGAGGATAAATTAGAAAAATTGCAAGATCAGGTTAATAAACAAGGAGAATCAAGTGTTCATGCGATCTTAAAGCCTGCAAGTCAGATTTTTCATCAGATGGAAACCGATCAGCAGCAAGATCATGTGGACAGGTCTGAAAGCCTGGTGAGGAACCGAGGTAAATCACCTATAGTACTGCCGATGGTTGAACCTTCAACTAATATCAGATCAGCTCAAAATCAGTCCTTGCAACCTGAATGTGATGTAGACAATCAGAATCGAGTCTTTGGACAGGCACATTGCAGACCTGGAGCTTTAAATTCAGACCACAATTGCAGACCACAAAACTCAGTGTTGCAACGTAGTGCTGATTTTGATGAGTTCGATCATTTGGACAGACCTCCTGATCAACATTATCAGCATAGAACCATGAGTAATGACATGTTATCTGGTGGTAGGAGTGGTAATCTCAGGCAGCCAAGAGTCGAAATTGATCATTTTGATGTCAAGTTACCGGAATCATGGCTTAGAAGGTGTGACCGGTTCTTCATGTATTATAACATACCTGATGATGAGAAGCTCCAATTAGCTGCAGTACATCTACATGGCGACCATGAGGTGTGGTATTACAGTTTGTTGAAGAGCAAACCGAATCTTTCTTGGGGACAATTCGTAGAGGAAATGTGTGAACGTTATGGTGGAGGTGAAACAACGGATGTTGTGGATAATTTTAACAAGTTGACTCAAACCTCATCCGTGGAGGAATATAGGATTAGATTTGAGAACTTACGAGCTAACTTTCTATCAGTATTGACCTTAGCTCCCGAAGATGTTGAACCTTATTATATTTCATGCTTTATAAGTGGACTAAAGCCTAGGATCAAGAATATGGTTAAAGCCATTGGTCCTAAGACTTTGTCAAGTGCTTATAGCAAAGCACAATTGATTGAAGCTACTCATGTCCAATCAAGTGACAAGTTCAAGCAATCGGGCAGCAAGTTCAGGTCACAACCGAAAGCAGGTTCTGGTGCAGGTTATAAGTGTGCTGTTGACAGAAGCTCGGTGAGACTTTGCTTTCATTGTAATCAGCCATATCAGCCTGGGCATAGGTGCAAAACACAAGCAATAATGTGTGCTAAAGGGACCCATGTGGAGGCTGAATCAGGCAATGAACATTCAGCAGCCGATAGTGACAGTGTTGGTGATTTGTCACAAGATGAATTGAGTGAAGATTAAGTGGAGATATCAATGAAGGCTTTAATGGGGAGTGGAGCTCATAAAACTATCAAAATCAGAGGCAAAGCTGGAAAACATTCCATCATTATTCTCATTGATAGCGGTAGTACACATAGCGTCATCGATCCCAAGTTGAGTAAGAAGGTAAGGCATGAAGCGATAAAAACTCATCCTTTAAAAGTGATGGTGGCTGATGGAAATTCTCTAACAATTCATAAGAAGTGCATAGCTTTTCCATGGTCTATGCAAGAACACCATTTCACCTTTGATTTCAGAGTGCTACCTTTGGGTGGTTGCGATATGGTGCTAGGTGTGGATTGGATGAGGACCTTCAACCTGGTTATATTTGACTTTGATAAGATGACTGTAGCATTCAAGGTTCATGGCACCAAAGTGTCCTTGAAACGTATGTTAGAGGAGGCTCATCTCAAGTTGATTGATGGCAAAAGTGTGCACAATGGAATTAAGAAGAAGGCAATACAATGGATTGGTCAATTGTTCATGATAGCCACGGTTGAGCTGCAGCAGGGACTTCAAACAGATGTGCAGTCATTAGTGGATGAATTTGGCGACATATTTGAGCCACCAAAGGGTCTCCCTCCTCCAATGAGTGTGGATCATGCCATTCCTTTGCGTGCAAATGTTGATCCGGTGAAGATTAGGCCTTATCGATATGCATACGGCCAGAAGTCAGAGATAGAGAGGCAAGTGGAGGAACTTCTTCATATGAACTTTATTAGACCAAGCCATAGTCCTTTCACTTCACCCGTGATCCTTGTAAAGAAGAAAGATGGCTCGGCTAGAATATGTATTGATTACCAATGGTTGAATGCTCTAACGGTGAAGGATAAGTTTCCCATTCCGATCATAGATGATTTTCTCGACGAATTACATGGTGCGTGCTTCTTTTCAAAGCTTGATTTGAGGCAAGGATACCATCAAATCAGGGTCCTCGAGCCGGACATTTACAAGACAGCTTTTCAAACTCACCATGGCCATTTCGAGTTTGTTGTTATGCCTTTTGGCTTGACAAATGCTCCGGCCACTTTTCAAGCAGCCATGAACGACGTTTTCAAGCCTTTTCTGAGGAAGTCAGTGCTCATTTTCTTTGATGACATACTGATTTATAGCTCAACCTATGAAGCTCATCTCACTCACCTCCGACAAGTGTTTGAATTAATGCGGCAAAACAAGTTCTTTGCAAAGTTGTCCAAGTGTTCGTTCGCTCAAGATAAGCTCGAGTATTTGGGTCATATCATCTCACATAAGAGAGTGTCTACTGCTCCTAACAAGATCCGTGCAATGCAGGAATGGGCGGCAATTCCGATCACCTTGAAGAAATTGAGGGGTTTCTTGGGGTTGACCGGGTATTATAGAAAATTTATTAAGGGGTATGGTTCTATTGCCAAACCCTTAACCGAGCTCTTGAAGAAGGATGCTTTTACATGGAAAGAGAGGTCTCAGGCTGCATTTGAAGCCCTTAAAGCCCAATGTGTGCTACACCAGTTTTGGCGATGCCGGACTTCACCGAAAGCTTCGTTTTAGAAACCGATGCAAGTGGTACTGGTATAGGGGCTGTTCTTGCTCAAAAAGGGAGGCCTATAGCTTATTTGAGCCAAGCTCTTAGCCCTAACCATCAAGCAATGTCGACATATGAGAAGGAATATTTAGCCATCCTCTTGGCCGTGGAGAAATGGAGGCAATACTTGGAGGGTCGTAACTTTATCAATCGAACGGATCATCAAAGTCTCAAGTATCTCCTTGAGCAAAAGATCGTGATGAGGATTCAAAAGAAAGGTCTCATGAAAATGTTAGGCCTTGATTACGACATCGATATAGAAGTGGCAAAGAGAACACTACTGCGGATGCGCTGTCAAGGCAGTTTGAGGACAAAAATCAGGCCACCTGTGCTGCTGTTACCGTGGTAATTCCTTCTTGGGTGGAAGAGTTACATAAGTCCTATGAGAGGGACCCTTTTGCTCAGGAAAATCTGGTCGCTGCTGCTCTCACACGCGATGCTAAGTTTGTTGCTGCAGACACTGGAATAACTGTGCAGCAGGGGCTGATCCGTGTTAGGGGTCTGTTATATGTTGGTTCAGCCACTGATTTGAGAGAATTGGTCATCCAGGCTTCACATGATGCTGCTTGTGGTGGTCATGAGGGTGTAGAAGGAACCTATCATCGATTCAAAGCATATTTTACATGGCCAAGTATGAAAAAAGATGTAAGTAATTACGTGAAGTCTTGTGAAGTTTGTCAACAAACGAAGTTAGGAGATCCTCGTTACAAGGGACTTCTTCAACCTCTTCCTATTCCGGAAGGGGCTTGGGATCACATTAGCATAGATTTTGTTGAGGGACTACCGAAGTCCGAAGGTAAGGAGGTCATATGGGTAGTGGTGGATCGTTTCACCAAGTATAGTCACTTCATTGCCCTTGCTCGACCCATCACCGCTGAAAAATTGGCAAGGATCTTCCTTGAAAATATTGACAAATTACATGGATTGCCTCAATCGATTGTGTCAGATCGAGATAAGATTTTCACAAGCACGTTTTAGAGGGAATTGTTTAAGTTGATGGGTACTACATTGGCACTCAGTTTCTCTTATCATCCTCAAACGGATGGCCAAACTGAATGAGTCAACTAATGTGTAGAACAGTACCTTCGGAGTATGGTCTTCTTGAGGCCCAAGGAGTGGAACCGTTGGCTTTCCTTAGCCGAATTTTGGTTCAATACCCACTTTCACACATCCATTGGCATTTGCCCCTTCCAAGAATTTTATGGCTATCCTCCACCCTCTCCTATGTTGATACAACAACCAAAGGGCACCGATTCTGCAGCAACTAATCTAATTCAGCAGAGAAAGCAATTTAGGCAAGTGCTTAAGGACAATCTTCAACAAGCTCGAGCTAGGATGAAGTACTACGCTGACAAGAAAAGGGTAGACAAAAGCTATGACGTTGGTGACATGGTCTACCTTAAATTACAACCGTATAGACAGTCCTCCTTGGCTATCAGGCGTAATGTCAAGCTAAGTGCTCGATACTTTGGCCCGTACAAAATTCTGGAGAAAATTGGCAATGTTGCTTATAAGCTCTACTTACCTAACCATTCATACATTCACCCCGTGTTTCACGTGTCCTTACTTAAAAAGCAGGTTAAAAAGGGAGCTGCAGCTGCTCGGAATCCTCCTGCTGCAAAGGCAACTGGTCTGCTGGTGCTGCAGCATGCTGCTATCAAGGCTCGGAGGTCATTGTAGCATGAATACGGGGCTGTGCAATAGGTCTTGGTGACATGGTGCAACTTGGACAAGTGTTTGATGACTTGGGAAGATTGCAATTTCTTGAAGAGTCAATTCCCGAGCTTCTCTTCTTGAGGACAAGAAGCTTCTCAAGAGGGAGGGAATGTTATGAATCGTTAGAATTTAATTGTAATTTTTTGTTGTAATTGCGGTTAAATGCTTCCGTGCTTAAGTGTGGGGTTCATAAGTCGGTTAGGGTTGCTTTTTGGCTCCAAAGACCGTTAATTGGTCAAAGCGAGGTCAAACCTGGTGGGCTGTTGCGATTCTGGCGGGAAAAGTCGGTTTTATTAGTTGACTTGATGCATTGTATCCATTTGTCTATAAATAGGGGTCTTAACATGTAATTCATTCATTCATTGAAATACAATCAGAAATCCTTTTGGAGTTCTCTCTCGTTTCTCATCTTTTTCTCTATTTCTCATCTCCTTTTACTTCTTTCTCTAATCTAACTCTTTCCTCTACAAGGTTAGTCTTTCAATTCTTAATTGAAAGCTAACACTTATCAAAGTCGAAAAGCACCGGGTTAAAGGTCCTCATCCAATCGACCCCGAGTACCATGTCACAACCTCCCAAAGGAAGTACTCGAAAGTCAAATGTGAATTTATGGTCTTGCATAGACCATTGAAACGATTGGCACTTGTTTTGAATTGTAATGGAGTTATCATCCGCTACCATTACGGCCAAGGGATGAGTTTTGATGATTCGTGCTTCGTCTTCTTCACCAACTTGGGATCAATGAAGCTATGCGTGCTTCTGCTATCCACAAGGATGGTGATGGAAATTTTGCCCACCTTTCCACCAATGCGTATGGTGTTATGAGCACTACTTCCGGTAAGAGCTTTCATCGAAATATCCGCCTCATCTTCTAGCTGCTCATCCAATGAATCTGCTGCATAATCCTCAGCTGACTGTGAGCTCTCGGTATCTGATGCCAAGGACACATGTGCACCTCTAGTTGACATCAAAAACTTCGGGTTGCACTTGTGGCCAGGTTGATACGGTTGATTGCATCTGAAGCAGGACCGTGCAGGCCTTCTGTCCACAAACTGACTGGACCTGCTGCTGGTTGCTTCCTTTGGATGTGGTTTGTGATTGCTACTCTTGAACTTATTTTTATCACTTGAAGTTACAAGAGTTGCTTCAATCAATTTAGCTTTATTATAGGCTTTAGAACGAGTCTTTGGCTCAATGGCTTTCACCAAGCTCTTAATTCTTGGCCTTAAACCACTAATGAAGCTTGAAACGTAATAAGCTTCGGTAGAATGTGGATTTATAGCTATCATATTGGCACGTAAATTCTCAAATCTGGTCATGTACTCCTTCACCGTGGTTATTTGATAGACTTTGTTAAAGCTATCAACAACATCACTTGATCCTCTTCACCATACCTCTCACACAATTCCTCCATAAATTGGTCCCAAGAAAGACAAGGATTACTCCTTAACACACTATAAAACCAAACCTCGTGGTCTCCGTGAAGATGCGCAGCAGCGAGCTCAAATTTTTCTGCATCACTGATGTTATAAAAATGAAAATACCACTCACAACCTCTTATCCACTACTCAGGCTGTTTTCCTTCAAATTGCTCGATTTGGACCCTTGTCTGCCGATAACCTCTACCACCAGATGTAACCTCATTGCTCACAGACCGTTGGTGCATGTCAGGAGGTCTATTTTGATGCTACACACCATCGGATGAAAGCCTTGGACACTCATTCCAATCAGGAGGTCGTTGATGGCGATCATTGTGCAATCTACCATGTCCAGAACCCAAACTTCGAACAAATGTTCCTACAGCAACCTCTACTTCAGGAGGTTGAACCTCTACTGATCTAATGTGAACTGATGGACCAGCTTCCATCTAAATTTTAGGTGCCTTACCGCAATCCTTTCTTGAATTCAGCTCTACATTTTGTTGTTGCTGCGGCCGAGTCACATTATTTGGTGGAACAAGCTGACTTGCAGGCTTAAGAATAGCATTCACTGACGGTTCTCCTTGTGTCTTGAGCTGATCCTGCAATTTATCCTTCCGATCCTCCAATATGGACAATCATTCATCATTCCTTTGTTGAGTTTCCAGGTTCATTTGCTGCATCCTTGCAAACCAGCGTTCTTCAAATTGTATTTGTGATTGATTGAGGGATGGATTAAGCACTTCCTCCAACTTATCAAGCGTCACATACTCTGTGGAATTGCACGTACCAGCTTCAGCAGAAACCGTTCCATCTGCTACAACTGCAGGTGCAATGAAGCCTCCTCCAACACCCGATCGGGTCCTTACACCATCAGCCATGCCTTGATCGTGTTTCTTTGACTTTGCCAGCTCAATTCAAGCATAAGACCACCTGAACGAAGCTCTGATACCAAATGTTAACTACCAATCCAAAATTGATAGCTAATTTGTGAAGGAAAGTGGTAAGATGAGAGAAGAAGTGAGAGAGATGAGAGAATAGAGAAAGAGATGAGAAATTAGAGGGAAAACCCTAAGGGAATTCAAATTTTTATTAATTGGATAACCAAAATACAAGCCTTAGATCTATTTATAATAGATCCTAATACATTGAATCAAGTAAAGGACTAAACCGAGCCAAAAACTAGAATTGGACGCCAAAAGCTGTTACTCGGGCAAGACCTTGCTGCTGCAACTGAATTTGGCGCCCGAATACAATTTAAAATTGCAACATAATGAATCTTTGCTTATTACATCAAAATATCAGAGAAGCTAATGAATTTTTATGGAATTATAACATGTCACTCCAGCACAGCGGGGAGGCAACTCAGAGTCTTTCCATATAAGTCAGTGGAATGCAGCAACAATTAGATAGATAGGGAGCGACACTTAAGGAAACACAGAGCCTTCTTTCACAAATTAATCAGATACAACAACGAATTGACAAGCAAGATAGGCATGACAATGCTGCTGGAATTTTGGGACCAACTAGTCGGTAGCATTCACCAACTACTCATACTACATCAAAGGGAAGTGGAGATGTAACAGCTATGTCCCGCGGCTCTGGATTCAAACAGCCATGAATTGATATGGAAATGTTTGATGGAGTGCAATCATAATCCTGGATCAGAAGATGTGAACGCTATTTCCAATTTTATCACATATCAGAAGATGAAAACGTGGATCTTTCAGCTATATACATGAAAGGAAACCAAGAAACCTGGTATTTTGAATTAATGAGGGGAAGAGCTTCCATTACTTGGGCTGAATTTGTGAAGGAGTTACGTGAACACTATGGAGAGGAAGACATTGGAAACATTGGGGACAATTTTAGCAAAGTAATACAAACAACCTTAGTGAAAGAATATATGACAAGGTTTGAGAACTTGAGAGCACGCATATTGATTGCTTATCCAAGGACCACCGAGGCTTATTATGTTTCAAGCTTTATCAGTGGGTTGAAGTTCAAGATTAAGAATCTGGTCAAGACTTTAGAACCTACTACACTTTCTCAAGCTTACTCTAAGGCCCGATTTTTCGAGAATACCATCTTGTCAGTACCTGAAGGAGCATGATCCAGAGGTGGACAGGGGTCATCTGTAACTTCTTCTGTATCTTCTAGTGGTAGTAGAAGCCATAATATGGAGGAGAAAAAGGCTCAACGCTTATGTTAATAGTGCAATCAGAAGCATTTCTTCAACCATAAATGCAATCCTAAACTCTTAATGCCTGTCACTTGTGTGAAATATGAGGAAGAATTGGAGGATGCTCCTGAGGACAGTGATGAGCCAATGCAGTTTGAAGAGAAAGAGCAAGAGGAAATGGGTGACTTTGATAAAGATGTGCTTAGAATTTCAGTTCAAGTATTGACTAGAGGAGGCTTCCATAACACCATCAGAATAAGAGGAGAGGTTGGACATAGACCTGTCTTTATTTTGCTGGATAGTGGGAGTACATATAGTTTCGTGGATCTAAAGATTGTGCATGCAATTGGACAAGAAATGATCAAATCCAATCCTTTGACAGTCACGATAGCTAATGGAAACTCCATTTTAACTCAAACTAACCGCAAGCAATTCTCATGGTTGATGCAAAAGCACAGCTTCACTTATGATTTTTGAGTTTCGAGGCTTGGGGGATGTGATATGGTCTTAGGAGTAGATTGGATGAAGACCATAAGGCCAATTGTGTTTGATTTTGTTGAGCTCACAATCTCATTTGACAGAAATGGCCAAAAGGTGTTGCTACAAGGCATCAAGGTGCATGGCCAGTTGCAGGTAATGACTAGAAAGAGGTTGGAGAATGTCATCAAGAAAAAGAACTATCATTGGATTGGTCATCTGTTTCCCATTGGGGCTGTAGAAATTGGGCAAGATCATCAACAGTTCGACCCTGAATTGCACAGGCTTCTTCGAGAATATAGTGATTTCTTTGATCCTCCATCGTCTCTTCCTCCAAAGAGATCATTGGACCATGCTATTCCCTTGAAGAATGATGCTCAGCCAGTGTGCTTGAGACCTTACAAGTATGCTCATGCCCAAAAAGATGAGATAGAAAGACAGGTGGAAGATCTTCTCATAACTCATTTTTTTCCGACAAATCCATAGTCGCTTTGCATCACCTGTGATCTTGGTCAAGAAGAAGGATGGGACATTTCGAATGTCCATTGATTACAAACACCTCAATTCCCTTACCATTAAAAAGACAAGTTCCCTATACCAGTAATTGATAATTTGCTTAATGAATTGAATGGGGCCAGTTGTTTTTCCAAGCTAGACTTGCGGTAGGGATACTATCAAGTTTGAGTTAAGGGTGAAGACATTCACAAGACTGCATTTCGCACTCATCATGGATAGTATGAGTTTGTGGTGATGCCCTTTGAGTTGTCCAATGCCCCTGCAACCTTTCAAGCATTAATGACCGAAGTGTTCAAGCCTCACCTGAGGAAGCTTGTTCTTGTCTTCTACGATAATATCTTAATATATAGTCCTTCACTTGACAGTCATTGGTCCCATCTTCAGCAAGTCTTTGATCTCATGAAGCAACGTCAGCTGTATGCAAAGTTGTCCAAATGTTCTTTTGCTAGTTCAAAAGTTGAATATCTGGGACATGTTTTTTCAAGGCATTGGGGTTGCTACTTATCCAGCAAAGATCAAAGCTATGTAAGATTGGACTGTTCCTACTTCTATTAAGTAGCTAAGGAGTTTCTTAGGGTTGATTAGGTATTATCGTAAGTGCATCTCTGGTTACAGTTTAATGGCCAAACCTCTTACAGAATTGCTCTAGAAGGATGCTTTTGGTTGGAATGAAATGGCTCAAACAGCTTTCCAGCAGCTCAAATCTGCCATGTGTGCAGCTCTGGTGCTAGCTATGCTAGATTTCAAGCTTCCTTTTATATTGGAAACTGATGCAAGTAGCACCGGAATTGGGGCAGTGCTGTCCCAAGAAGGAAAGCCAATCGCTTATCTAAGTCAAGCTTTGGGACCCAGGAACTTGAGTTTGTCAATTTTTGAGAAGGAGTATCTTGCAATCCTCGTTGTGGTGCAAAAGTGGAGACATTATCTTAAGGGGCACCATTTCATTATTAAAACTGACCCTCAAAGCCTCAAATACCTATTGGAGCAGAAAATTACCACAAGGGTACAACGCAAAGGCCTATTGAAGATGTTGGGCTTATACTATTTGATTGAGTATAGATGTGGAAGAAAGAATGCAGTGGCAGAGGCTCCTCATTCCCGATGTCAAGAAGTGAATGATTAGGCTCACAGTAATGCAATTTTAGTATCACTTCCTTCTTAAATTGTAGAAGTTCTGCAGACTTATGTGAATGATGCATTTGCTCAGAATTGCCTTATTGCTGCAAATGTGAAGCCTTTAGCTAGCTCTGAAGCAGGGTTGACAGTGTGTAATGGTCTCATCAGGATTAAAGGCAAGATCTACATTGGATCTTGTACTGAATTAAGGCAGCAAATAGTCTCAACCATTGACTCTTCTGCTTGGGGTGTCCACGAGGGTAATGAAGGTGCCTACCAGCGAGTAAAACAGTACTTCCATTAGGTTGGAATGAAGAAGGATGTGGGGAAATGTGTTCAGACTTGTGAGGTTTGTCAACAAACCAAAAGTCAACATGTTCCTTATCAAGGATTATTGCAACCATTACCTATTTCAAAGAGAGCTTGGTAACATATAAATATGGATTTCATTGAAGGGTTGCCTAAGTCTGAAGGGAAGGAAGTGATTTGGGTTGCAGTAGATTACTTCACCAAGTTTGGACACTTCGTTGGCCTCAATCGTCCAATTACTGTTGTAAGGCTTGCAAGGATGTTCTTGAATCACATATATCGTCTTCATGGATTGCCTTAGTCCATCACTTCAGACTGGGATAGGCTTTTCTTCAGCCATTTTTAGTTAGAATTGTTTGGTTTGCTGGGAACTACACTTGCTCCAAGTTCTTCATATCATCCTCAAACGGATGGACAAACTGAACGAGTGAATCAATGTTTGGAGCAGTATTTGCACAGTATGGCTTTCAATCATCTCAAGTATTGGTTTGGTTGGCTTGTTTTAGCTGAGTATTTGTATAACACACACGCACATTCAGCTATTAAGACAACTCCTTTCAAGGCACTATATGGTTATGATCCACCCTCACCAATGGGTCTCCAAGGAGTAGTTTCATCTATTACTGAAGCATCTAATTTGTTAGAGTAGAGAAGACAGCTCATGCTTCAGCTTAAGAATAATTTGTAGCTTGCTCAATCCCAGATGAAATTCTTTGTAGATAAACATAGAACTAACAAGTCTTTTGCTGTAGGTGACAAAGATTACTTAAAGTTGCAGCCTTACAGGCAATTTCAGTTGCAGTGCGCAAGAATGTCAAGCTGGGAGCATGTTATTTTGGGCCTTACAAGATCTTGCAGCTTGTGGGAAAAGTAGCATTCAAGTTAGAATTACCACCACACAGTGCAGTGCATCCTATTTTCCATGTGTCTCTCTTGAAGAAGCAAGTGAAGGAGGGCTTCTGCAGTTCCCTGTCTCCCCCAACAACAGCTAAGGATGGTGGTCTTTTACAAGCTCCTTTGGCTATATTAGAAACTAGATCAAGTTCTACTTTGCAGCACAAGGTTGAAGCTTTGGTTCAATGGGCTAATTTGGATGATCAGCACAGCAGTTGGGAGACATTGCCATTCCTTCGCAGTCAATTTTCTCACTTCTATTCTTGAGGCCAAGAATGTTTTTAAGGGGAGGGGTTTGTTATGATCATTAGTTAGTATGTTGGTAATGCTTTTGTAAGTGTCATTTAGGCGGGAAAGTCGGTTAGGAAGTCAAGTTCAGTCAAGTTTGGCGGCTGCTATATTGAGTCGGTTGTAGCTTTAGTGTTAGTTCATTGCATCTATCTTGTTATAAATAAGTAAGATCTATCATGTAATTGATCATTGATGAATGAATATACTTCTATTTCTCTTCTTAACCCTAATTTCTCTCTACTTCTCATCTTCTTTCACTTCTCTTCTCACCTATACTCTATTCTATCTGGGTTATGAATCAAGATTGTTCTTGATTCATAATACTAGCATCCATGCATAACCTTGTAGTACACCAAATGGATGTAAAAACTGCCTTTTTGAATAGTGACCTTGAGGAAGAAATCTATATGGAGCAACTTGAGGGGTTCTAGATTCCTGGTATGAAGCATAAAGTATGTAAAGCTATAAAGTCCTTGTATGGTCTTAAACAAGCTCCTAAATAATGGCATCAAAATTTTGATTCTACCTTGGTCACACATGGTTTTATTGTAAATGGTGGTGATGCTTGTGTGTATTCTATGCATGTCTATCATGGTTATGTGACTATATGTTTGTATGTTGATGACATGCTTATCTTTGGCACGAGTGTGAAAATTGTGAATAAAACTAAGTCTTTCTATAGCACATGTTTTGATATAAAAGACCTAAGTGAAGCCGATGTAATATTTGGGATTGAAATAACTATAACACCTAAGGGTTTGACCTTAAGTCAATCCCATTGAGTGGAGAAAATACTACAGAAGTTTTGTCACTTTGATGACATACCTGCTAAAGCTCCATCTGACCCTAGTGTTCATTTGAGAAGAAGCGCATGAGATAGATGTATCACATGCTGAATACGCTAGGATAATTGTTAGCGTAACGTTCTTAATGAACTACGCTCGTCCTGACATTGCTTATGCTGTTAGTAGACTTAGCCGTTATACCCATAACCCTAGTGATGAGCATTGGAGTGCATTGAAAAGGTTGTTAAGGTATCTTAAGGGTACCATAAATTAGGGTTTACACTATATGAGATTCCCTGCTATGTTGGAGGGATATTGTGATACTAATTAGGTGTCTGACTGTGATGAAATTCATTTTACTAGTGGTTATGTATTTGTGCTTGCTACTTGTGCTATTTCTTGGAAATTATCTAAACAAATCTGTATTGTTAAATCGAACATGGAATAGGAATTTATTGCTCTTGAGATGGTAGGTTTGGAAGTTGAATGGCCGAGGAGTGTCCTGGCAGACATTCCATTACGGGAGAAACTCGCACCTTTAGTATTGTTACACTATGACTCACAAATAGCCATTGGAGTTGCTCAAAGTGAGGTATATAATGGCAAGGAAAGGCATATTTGCCTCAGGCATGGTGTTATGAAAAATTTGATCACAAATAATGTGATCTACTTGAGTTTGTAAGGAGTGACAAAAACTTGGCAGATCCATTAACAAAAGGCGTTGCAAGGAAATTGATGGATGAAATAGCAGAAGAAATAAAACTAAAGCCCATTTATGTGTCCTAATCCTAGCAGATACCAGTCGTGGGAGTTACTCTCAATGTTCAATAGGTTAAACTAAGTCACAGATCGGGAAATATTTGATAGCCACTTGAATCCATCCCATGTTTACTGTATGAGTGGTTTCAGGATATACTGAATTTGACATGGCGGAGGTTAAGCCTGGGCTCTTACTGTTGTCCATTGCTTGATGTGGTAGTGTGGGGTAGCATAACTGATGGACACACCACTGTTGCCATGATGTGAGGATGAGCCTAAGGCTCTTAATGATGTCCATAACCTTTTACAGTGGTGTGGGGCAATGTACTTAATGGACTCACCTATGGGATTGTGGGGGTAGAAAGTCCCCCTGTCAAGAGTACGGGCTTACTCTGCAGAGCAATCCTGAGAAAACCAGGTTCCAGGTTATTGTTGAGGGACCTCATACGTCCTCATTACGGAGTGCGTCTCAACTCCGAGAACCACATGAAGGGTAGAGGTGGCAATTGGGTCATTTGGGTCGAATTCGGGTGAACCCATTCGGGTTTGGGTCATTTCGGGTTTATAATAAACTCGGGTTGGGTTGGGCTCGGTTTGACCCATTCAAGCTCGGGTCACTTTTGGGTTTTACCTGTACTCGGGTCGGGTTAGGTCTGGGTCAAGTTATTTCAGATTTGGGTCAATTTAATTTTGAGTGGTCCCGGGTTCGGGTCAATCTTGGGTCAGACTGTATAGGTTTCAGTTCTTCATATAATCCTACTATTTAGTGCCTTGGTGGTATGAATCAATTACAAAAGTTTAAATTTTACCAAATAATTTATATTTTTGCCATTATGTTTATTATATTACTAATATAGGTGCTCAATAATATGTTATGAAATTCAGTTGTACTTCTAACAACTAATAATTCTCATTGAATTTAAAGACCTTGGGTAAATCTAGCTCTTAGGTCAGGTTGGGTTCGGATTCAGGTCAGTTTGGGTCAGGTTGGTTCAAGTCAATGATGGGTCGGGTCAGGTGAAATTAGTCTCGGGTTATTTTCAGGTCAGGCAAAGAATGGGTCGAGTTAGTTGCAGATCGGGTCATTTCAGTTCCAGGTTCAATTACTTATGACATATTTTTGGTTCGAGTCGGATCAGTTTACAGGTATTTCAGGTCAGTTTTTTGGGTCGGGTTGAATCTGCCACCTCTAGTTAGGTATGCTCTTCACAATGATTGCTCATGATTCAAGATCTTGTTCACCATTGGGTGGTTGTGAGACATGTTTAGGCACTAGGTGTTGATTCAAGTCCAAAAGACATTAGCATCGTCAAGCATGGGCCTAACTGCTCGATAATAATCTTCCTTTCCTTCATTTCTCAAAATTGAACCATGTGGGGGGTCGTTCGGATTTGGGGATAGTATGTTTCAATTTGTTCATCTTGTGAAAGTGTTATGCTTGTGATTGAATCATATGCATAAGCTAAGTGAATTGAAGATAGTTGAGAGTATGAGATGAGGAAGAAGTGAGATTAGATGAAAAATCAGAGGAGAGTTAGATGAGAGAGAGAAATATCTCACAAGAGATGTGCAAATTTTATTGAATGCCTTACAATTACAAAGACTAAGCTACTTAAGGAATCAAGAATCAAGGAGTTAAGGCCTAAGGCACGGCTAACAGCTTTTGCCGCCAAAGGACTTAACCCACAATTCGAATACACACAATTGGCGCCAAAACAACTAACTAACAAGCCTTATGTTAGCTTCCAAAATTAATTTGGAAGTCTAACCTTGTAGAAGAGAGTTAAAGATGAGAAAAGAATTGAATTAGATGAGAATAATAGAGAAGGGGATGAGAAATCAGAAATTCCTTTAGGAAGGAGATTGTATTAATTTTTTGGATGATCAAATTACACTTTTAGCTCTCAATTTATACACATTGAAATGTAAGAAATCAGACCTAAACAATCAGCTAGATATCCAGCCAATTTGCCATAGCTGTAACTGATTTTCCCGCCAGCTGCAGGGTAACCGATTGCACAGTCTGGCGTGGGGAAAATATCTACAATGCTTGGCGCCTAATTTACATCCAGCAGTATTTAATTTGCTTATTACATCATATGGGCTCAAATTTAAAAGTAATACTAAGAAATTAAAATGTATTACAAGTAAAATTTATTAATTTGTAACATTCCCTCCCTCTTGAGAAGCTTCTTGTCCTCAAGAAGTGAAGCTCGGAAATAGGCTCTTCAAGAAGTTGTAGTCCTCCCATGTTGTAAAGTTCTCATTTAAGTTGCTCCAAGTGACTAGGACTTGGTGAATCTTCCTGTTGTTAAGCTGTAGTACCCGTTCGGACTTGACAGAGTTCGGTTGCTACAGAAGGACTCCATTTGCTTCAGCTACGGGCGGCTTTTGAGTCGTATCAGCATGTCTCTTAGCCTGTTTTTTAAGGAGGGACACATGAAACACGGGGTGAATGTAAGAATGCGATGGTAAGTCGAGCTTGTATGCCACATTGCCAATTTTCTCCAGAATTTTGTAAGGACCGAAGTAACGAGCACACAACTTGAAGTTGCGTCGGACAGCCACAGTTGATTGCCTATAGGGTTGCAATTTAAGATAGACCATGTCCCCAACGTCATAGCTCTTGCCTACCCTCTTCTTATCCGCATAATGCTTCATTCGAGCCCGAGCTTGTTGGAGATTATCCTTAAGCGTGTGCATAATCTGCCTCCTCTGCTACATAATTTCGGTGGTTGCAGAATCAGCAGCTCTCGGTTGTCGTAACATCATAGGAGAAGGTGGAAAATAGCCATACAATGCTTGGAAGGGTGAAGTGCCAATGGATGTGTGGAAGTGTGTATTGAACCAAAATTCGGCTAGAGAAAGGCAACGGTTCCACTCTTTGGGCCTTCAGAAGACCATACTCCGGAGATATTGCTCCACACATTGGTTGACTCGTTCGATTTGGCCATTCGTTTGAGGATGGTAGGAAGAACTAAGAGCCAACGTGGTTCCCATTAGCTTGAACAATTCCCTCCAAAAGGTGCTTGTGAAGATTTTGTCTCGGTCCTACACAATGGATTGAGGCAATCTATGTAGCTTGTAGATGTTGTCGAGGAAGAGCTTTGCCAACTTCTCAGCAGTAACGGGTCAAGCAAGAGCAATAAAATGACTATATTTGGTGAAACGATCCACCACGACCCATATGACCTCTTTGCCTTCGGATTTCGGTAGCCCTTCAATGAAATCCATACTAATGTGAACCCAAGCCCCGTCCGGAATGGGAAGAGGTTGAAGAAGTCCCTTGTATCGAGGATCTCCCAATTTCGTTTGTTGGCATACTTCACAAGACTTCACATAGTTGCTTACATCTTTTTTCATGCTCGGCCATGTGAAATATGCCTTGATTAGTTGGTAGGTGCCTTCCATACCCTCGTGACCTCCCCATGCAGCATCGTGTGAGGCTTGGATGACCTGTTTTCTCAAGTCAGTGGCAGAACCGACATATAGCTTGCCTTGGACCCGCAATAGCCCATTCTGTACTTTCAGCTCACCGTTTTCTGCAGCAGATTTTGCGTCGGTTTTGAGCACTGCAGCAGCTAGCTTTTCTCTAGCAAATGGATCTGCCTCATAGGACTTGTGTAGCTCTTCAACCCAAGAAGGAATTACCACGGAAATGGCAGAGCATGAGCCCGAAACAGTGTCCTCAAAACGCCTTGACAGTGCATCTGCAGCTGCGTTTTCTTTGCCACTTCTATACTGGATGTCGTAATCAAGGCCTAACATTTTCATCAAGCCTTTCTTTTGAATTCTCGACATGATATTCTGTTCAAGGAGATGTTTGAGGCTTTGGTGATTCGTCAGAATGGTGAATTTGTGACCCTCCAAATAATGCCTCCATTTTTCAACGGCTAAGAGAATCGCAAGGTACTCCTTTTCATAAGTCAACATCGCCTAATATTTGGGACTTAGAGCTTGACTTAAATATGCAATAGGCCTTCCTCTTTGATAGAGAACAGCCCCAATACCAGTACCACTTGCATCGGTCTCCAAAACGAAGCCTTCGGTGAAGTTCGGCATTGTCAAGACCGGTGCTGCACACATAGCGGCTTTGAGGGATTCAAAAGGGGCCTGAGACTTCTCGTTCCACCCAAAGGCATCCTTCTTCAAGAGCTCCATTAAAGGTTTGGCAATGGAACCATAACCTTTAATAAATTTTCGATAATATCCGGTCAACCCCAAGAAACCTCGCAATTGCTTCAAGGTGATCGGAGTTGGCCATTCTTGCATTGCTCGGATCTTGTTAGGATCAGTAGCTACACCCTCTGGTGAGATGATATGGCCCAAATATTCGAGCTTCCTTTGAGCAAACAAACACTTGGACACTTTTGCAAAAAACCGGTGTTGTCGCATCAAGATGAACATTTGCCGGAGGTGTGTGAGGTGAGCTTCATATGTGGAGCTATAGAGAAGAACAACAGCACCGACTTCTCAGATAAGGTTTGAAGACATCGTTCATAGCTGCTTGGAAGGTGGCCGGAGCATTTGTTAAATCGAAAGGCATAACAACGAACTCGAAATGGCCATGATGAGTTTGAAACGCAGTCTTGTAAATATCTGATTCGAGAACTCGGATCTGATGGTATCCTTGCCTTAAGTCCAGCTTGGAAAAGAAGCACGCCCCATGAAGCTCGTCAAGCAAGTCATCTATGATCGGAATCGGAAACTTGTCTTTCACGGTTAAAGTATTCAAACGGCGATAATCTATGCACATTCGGGCTGTCCCATCCTTCTTCTTAACAAGGATCATGGGTGAAGCTAAAGCACTTCAGCTCGGTCTAATGAAGCTTAACCGAAGAAACTCCTCCACTTGTCTCTCTATTTCGGCCTTTTGGCCATGAGGATACCGGTATGGCCTAATTTTGAATGGATCGGCATTTCCTCGTAAAGGTATGGCGTGATCCACACTCCTTTGAGGGGGAAGACTTCTAGGCTCCTCAAAGATGTCTCCGAATTTGTTAACCAAGCCTTGAACTTCCGGTAACAGACCCGGTTGCTCCACTCCCGAGCTGAGCATGAACAATTGCCCAATCCATTGAATTGCCTTCTTCTTAATTCCACCTGCACATCCTTTGCCTCGGCCAATTTGAGCTGAGCTTCCTCCGACATGCCTTGCAAGGACACCTTGGTGCCATGAACTTCAAAGGCCACAGTCATTTTGTCAAAATCAAAGACAACCGGGTTGAAGGTCCTCATCCAATCTACTCCAAGCACCATGTCGCAACCACCCAAAGGAATAAATCGGAAATCAAAAGTGAAATGATGGCCTTGCATAGACCAAGGGAAGGCTATGCATTTGTTTTGTGTTGTTAAAGAGTTCCCATCAGCTACCATGACCGCCAACGGGTGAGTTTTCGTCACTTCGTGCTTGACCTTCTTAATCAGCTTTGGGTCAACGAAACTGTGAGTGCTTCCACTATCGATGAGGATGATAATGGAGTGTTTCCTAGCCCGTCCCTTGATTTTGATCTTGTTATGAGCTCCACTTCCGGTTAGAGCTTTCATGGAAATCTCGACCTCATCATCGCTTGAGTTTCCCCAAGAAATGCATTCGGTTTCCTCCAATTCTGCATCTGATTCGGTACTGTCAGCATCTTCAGGGACTCAGACTCCTTTTGCATACATAAGTGCTTGTGGTTTGCACCTTTGTCCGGGCTGGTACGGTTGGTTGCAACGAAAACAAAGCCTTGCTGAAATTCTATCACTGTTTTTACTGCTGAAACTCTTGTTCTGCTGCTGCAACTGTCTCGGTTTGCTGCTTGTGTGCTGCGTCCCTTTGTCATATGAAGGGACTTGAGTTACTTCTATCAACTTTGCCTTGTTGTAAGCGCTTGACAAAGTCTTAGGACCAATGGCTTTCACCATGTTTTTGATCCTAGGCTTAAGCCCACTCACAAAGCACGATACATAATAGGATTCGGCATCTTAGGGAGCAATGGTCAGAACGGACATCAAATTGGCTCTCAAATTCTCGAATCCAAGCATGTACTCTCTCATGGTTGATGTTTGGACCAGCTTGTTAAAGCTATCCACAACATCAGTAGATTCTCTTTCCCCATATCTCTCACACATCTCTTCTACGAATTGGCCCCAAGACAGATTAGGTTTGGATTTCAACAAGCTGTAATACCAAACCTCGAGATCACCATGTAAGTGTACTGTGGCGAGTTGGAGCTTCTCCACCTCCGGTATGTTGTAGTATAAGAAGAACCGATCACATCTCCTTAACCACGACTCCGGTTGCTTTCCATTGAAAGGGTCGATTTCCACCCTTGGCTGCCTGTACGTGCCACTTCTACCACTAAGAGTGTTGTCATTAGTCTCGGTTCTTTGCTGACAAGGTCTCTCTAGTGGTCGAACAACATGTTCCACCTCTTCGGTTGCCACATTTGGGTGAAGAACAGATAGCCGAGGCTGACTGTCTGAAGGGTTTTGAGCTGCTGCAGATTGATTAGTCTCACGTTTTGAGACTCGAATTGGACTTTCCACCTCAAGCTCATGTTGCATAGGCTGAGATTCAGCTGACCTGATGTGGGTAGATGGTCCAACATTCGTCTGAATCTCTGGTGTTTTACCCTAATCCTGCGCTGGTGCAGTGTTCTGATCTGCACCGGTCTGTTGCTGATCAGATCCCGGTTGAGGAAAGATCTAACTAGCCGGCTTCAAAATGGCATCAACACTTGATTCTCTTTGCTTGTTCATCTGGTCTTGCAAATTTTCAAGTCGTTTCTCCAATTGTTGTAGCCGATCTTCCTTTTTTTCATCTTTTTCCACCAATTACTTCAGGATTTGCTGAATTACTTTAGTTTGGCTTCAACTTTCAGCATTTTACTGCTTATGTTTAGCAAATTGTTGATCAAACTTAACTTCCATGTGTTTTATTTGATCACGAACCTCATTGGAAGTATCTACATTCAAACCGACACCACCAGCCCCTGATCTGGTCCGAACTCCATCAGCCATTTTGCTTTGCATTTTTACCAGCTTAATCAATGTTGTTGATTGATAAAACCTGGCTCTGATGCCACTTGTTAGCTTCCAAAATTAATTTGGAAGTCTAACCTTGTAGAAGAGAGTTAAAGATGAGAAAAGAATTGAATTAGATGAGAATAATAGAGAAGGGGATGAGAAATTAGAAATTCCTTTAGGAAGGAGATTGTATTAATTTTTTGGATGATCAAATTACACTTTTAGCTCTCAATTTATACACATTGGAATGTACGAAATAAGACCTAAACAATCAGCTAGATATCCCGCCAATTTACCCTAGCTGTAACTGATTTTCCCGCCAGCTGCAGAGTAACCGATTGCACGGTCTGGGCATGGGCAAAATATCTACAATGCTTGGCGCCTAAATTTACTTCCAGCAGTATTTAATTTGCTTATTACATTATATGGGCTCAAATTTAAAAGTAATACTAATAAATTAAAATGTATTACAAGTAAAATTTATTAATTTGTAACACCTTATTACAACAAAAATGAACTAATTTCAGCACAAACACAACAATTCCCCTCCCTTAATAGCATTCTTGTCCTCAAGAATGAAAAGAAGGAAATTGGCTCAATAAGAAGCTTCAGTCTTCCCAAGTGCTGAAGGTCTCATCCAAATTGCTTCAGGTTACCAGCACCTCAGGCCTGCGTTTAGTATCATCCTACAGCAACCTTGTATCCAGCACAGCTATAGGTTGCAACTTCAAAGACCCACTGGAACCAACCTCCGGGGGTGTTGTAGATGGACTTTGGCCTACTTTAACCTGCTTTTTAAGAAGTGAAACATGAAAAACAGGATGTATGTATGAGTTAGGTTGAAGTTCCAACTTATATGCCACTTTGCCTATCATCTCCAAGACTTTGTATGGGCCAAAGAACCTAGCACAAAGCTTCAGATTGCTTCTCACAGCAGCAGTAGATTGTCTGTATGGTAATAATTTTAGGTAAACCATATCCCCAACATCAAAGTTTCTATCTACTCTCTTCCGGTCTGCATAAAACTTCATCCTAGCTTAGGATTGCTGAAGGTTATCCTTCAGTTGCTGCATCAAATGTTTCCTTTGTTGCACTAATTCTGTGGCTTTAGTTACATGAGAAACAAGGCCTTACAACAAAAAGGGAGATGGAGGTTCATATCCATACAAGGCTTTGAATGGAGCAGTTCCAAGAGAAGCATGGAAGTGAGTATTGTACCAATACTCAGGCAATGACAGCCACTTTCCCCACACCTTGGGATGGTTAAACACCATACTTCTAAGATATTTTTTAATACATTGATTAGCCCCAGTCAATTTGTCCATTGGTTTGTGGGTGATAAGATGAACAAAGGGCTAAGGAAGTTCCAAGCAAACTGAACAGCTCTTTCCAAAAATGGCTAGTGAACAGCTTGTCCCTATCAGAGATTATAGATTGAGGCAGCCCATGGAGCTTATATATGTTGTCAAGGAACACACGAGCTAGTTTCTCAACAGTTACTGGACGAGCCAAGGCAATGAAATGGCTAAACTTGGTGAACCAATCAACAACAACCCAGATCACCTCTTTCCCCTCTGATTTTGGCAGCCCTTCGATGAAATCCATGTTGATGTTTTGCCATACACCATCTGGAATAGGTAAAGGTTGAAGGAGACCCTGATATCTATGATCCCCAAGCTTAGTTTGCTGACATACTTCACAACATTGCACAAATTCAGACACAGCCTTCTTCATTCCCGGCCAACTGAAATGAGATTTGATTCTTTGATAGGTCCCTTCAACTCCAGAGTGACCTCCCCAAGAAGAATCATGCGAAACCCCGATAATTTGATGTCTGAGGCCAGTAGTGTTACCAATGTACAACTTTCCTTTAATTCTGATGAGGCCTTGAGTCACAGAAATACCAGCTTTTGAATCTGCACCCGATACTGTATCTGGAGCAATGTTTGCTGTCTTGCCAATGCTAGCAACTGATATACATTCTTGCACAAAAAGATCTCCCTCATAGGACTGATGAACCTTTTCCACCCACACAGGTGTGACCATTAAAAGACCCCCACACGAGCCCTGCTCACAGTCCTCCAACCTGTGTGACAGAGCATCTGCCGCCACATTTTCCTTCTCTTCCTTGTACTCGATATCATAATCAAGGCCTAACATCTTCATTAATCCTTTCCTCTGAATTCTTGTAGCAATTTTCTGTTCTAAGAGATGCTTTAGGCTTTGGTGATCAGTCTTGATTGTGAAATGATGCCCATCCAAATAATGTCTCCATTTTTCTACCGCAAGCAAGATAGCAAGATACTCTTTTTCATATGTAGATAAGGCTTAATGTTTGGGACTTAATGCTTGGCTGAGATAAGCTATAGGTCTTCCCCTCTGAGATAGAACTTCACCCATTCCATTCCCACAAGCATCAGTTTCTAATACAAATGCCAAAGAGAAATCCGGCATTGCCAACACTGAAGCTTGACACATTGCAATCTTCAGGGTATCAACAGCCAACTGAGCTTCATCAGTCCATCTAAAAGCATCTTTCTTCAATAGATTGGTTAGAGGCTTGGCTATAGCCCCATACTTGGCTACAAACTTGCGGTAATACCCTGTCAGACCCAAAAATCCCCTTAACTATTTTAGAGTAACCGGAATTGGCCACTCCCTCATAGCATGAACCTTTGAAGGATCTTTTGAGACACCATCATAAGATATCACATGGCCCAAGTATTCTAAGTGTGACTGAGCAAAAGAACACTTAGCCAATTTTGCATACAACTTGTGCTTACGCATGATCATGAACACCTCTCTCAAATGTTTCAAATGGCCCTGAATGGATGAGCTGTAAACAAGAATTTCATCGAAGAAAACCAACACAAATTTCCTTAAGAATGGCTTGAACACATCATTCATGAGAGCTTGGAAAGTAGCTAGTGCATTGATCAATCCAAATGGCATTACAACAAACTCGAAATGCCCATGGTGTGTTCTGAATGCAGTCTTATATATGTCTTGCTGCAACACTCTGATTTGGTGATACCCTTGTCTCAAATCTAGCTTGGTGAAGATCTGTGCTCCATACAACTCATCAAGTAGATCATCTATGATTGGTATGGGAAACTTAACTTTTATTGTCATCGAATTGAACAGCCTATAATCAATACACATTCTTGCTGTGCCATCTTTCTTCTTAACAAGGATGACCGGAGAGGCAAAAGGGCTATGACTTGGCCTTATGAAGCTTGTCTTGAGCAATTCATCTACTTGCTTCTCAATCTCAGTCTTTTGAGCATGTGGGTACTTGTATGGTCTGAGCTTCACTGGTCCAGCATTAGTTTTGAGGGGAAAGGCATGATCAAGACTGCTTTTGGGAGGAAGTTGCTTCCTTCTAGTGATTCCACCTCCACTACTTCTAGAGGAAATGGGCCCGTTTTGGAGGGTCTTTCTTCTAGGGGTACTTGTCATGGGCCGACCTTTGAATCGTTCGGGCACGAGGCCGATCAATATGATGTGGGCCGCTTGGAGACTCCTCGCCCATGCATGGTTGACGCTGTTGAGATGAGGAGGGCAGTTGGCGCAGATGTTAGGGAGGAGAGTGTTAGCACTCGCACGGTTCTTTCGGAGTCTGGGTCAGTTTCTCTTTCACCTCGGACTTTCGCTGATTTTGTTCCCACTCCTCTTTGGGAAGACTCAGAGATAGTTGATGTTCCTATTGAGTTGGAGATGGCTCAGGATGGGATTCTTGGAGTCGCTACCCCTCTTGTATGTTCCTTGAATCGGTCGCACCGATTTGAGAGTGCGTCGGACACTTCCACTTCCCCTTGTGTTGAGGTTGCCGTTGAGGGCCCGAGGAGGCTGATTACTCATGCAGCCAAGCGCGCGGGCCGCGCTCCTACTTGATTGTTCATCATGGTGGTTGGTTGTTGAAATATTAGGGGGCTTAACAACCCCCAATCTTCCCGGGCTGTTCGTGATTGGATTTCTTCCAATCGTTTATCTGTCATTGGTTTGGTCGAGACCAAAACCAAACCTTCTGATGTTGAGGCGATGATTGCTCGTTGTGCTGATAGGTGGAGCTTCCTCTTCAGTGGTACTTGCCATACGTGATGTCGCATTATCGTTGCTTGGGATCCGGGTGTTTATAGAGTCGAGCTTATTCAAGGAGGAGACCAGTTCCTCACTTGTCGTATCTCTGATCTTTCTGGGGCTGTGAGCTTTCTCGCTACTTTTGTTTATGGCTTCAACGAGCCGGGTCCTCGACGAGCTTTATGGGACTATATTCGGAGCACTAGCTCGAGTCTCTTGGGTGAGCCTTGGATTCTTCTTGGGGACTTCAATGCCATCCTTAGTCTATCTAATCGATGCGGCGGCCAGGAGGGTTGGCCGGGTCACATGGATGACTTTCAGGAGTGTCTTACTGAGGCTGAGCTTGCGGCTATCTCCTCTTCGGGTCTTCACTTTACATGGTCCAATAAGGCCGAGGGTGACCGCTTGATTCTCAAGCAGCTTGACTGGTGCCTAGTCAGTGAGGGTCGGCTTCGTGAATTTCCCATTGCATCCCCTGAGTTCCTTGCCCGACATGTCATCTCGGACCATAGCGCCATTGTTGTACGAGGGCTTGGGGAACGTCGTGCCCTACGACTTCCTTTCAAGTTCTTCAATTTTTGGGCCGATCACGAGGACTTTTTCCCTACTGTCAGACTAGTCTGGGACACTTGTGTTGAGGGTACTCAGATGCATCAGCTCACTCAGAAGCTGAAGCTGCTAAAGAGTGAGTTGAAGGCCCTCAACGCCCACCACTACAGTCACATCTCGGCCAGAGTTGAGGTGGCCCGTGATGCTTGGGCTACGAGCCAGAGGGCTTTGGATGAGGACCCTGAGAGTCCTTCTCTACGTCTCGAGGAGCGTAGTCTTTTTCATGAGTATTCTGCCTTGTGTCGGGATGAGGAGGCTTTCTACCGTCAGAAGTCACGTATACAGTGGCTTTCACTCGGGGATCAGAGCACTCGGTTCTTCCACCGTTCTGTTCTCCATAGACAGGCTCGGAATCGGATTTCATCGATTGTGGACTCTGATGGTGTGAGGACATATGATCTGCAGTTGATCTCTCAGACCGGGGTTACATTCTTTCAGGATTTGTTGACTGAGCTGGGTGGTTCGCTGACTGAGGATGGTTCTGACATTTTTGAGACTCGCATCTCTGAAGATCAGGCTTGCCTGCTTATCTTCGTGATCTTTGCAGCTGAGGTTCAGGATGCTCTTTTTTCTATAGGCGATGACAGGGCCCCGGGGCCTGATGGCTACACATCCCTCTTTTTTAAGAGGGCCTGGGAGGTGGTTGGAGGAGCAGTGATTAGGGCCGTGCAGCTTTTCTTCATTTCAGGGCGCATGCTGGGTGCCCTGAACACCATTCGGATATGTCTTGTGCCTAAGGTGGAGACCCCCTCCACCTTTGGCGATTTTCGCCCTATCTCCTGTTGCAACGTGATCTATAAGTGCATCACTAAGATCATTGCAAATAGGTTGAAGGGTGTCCTTCTCGGGGTGATTGGTGACGCTTAGTCAGCATTTGTTCCGAGTCGTCGAATTTCGGATAGCATTTTTTTGACGCAGGAGTTGATGCGAGGTTATCACCTTCAGGTTTCACCTCGTTGTGCCCTGAAGGTCAATATCGGTAAGGCTTTTGACACTGTCCAATGGGATTTCATCCTAGCTGGTAGAGGAGTATGGGGATCCCGGAGACTATGATCGGTTGGGTCCACGAGTGCCTCTCTACGGCCCGGTTTTCTATCTCCAACAATGGTGAGCTTCAGGGTTTCTTCCGCTCCAGTTGAGGTGTTCGTCAGGGTCACCCTCTCTCTCCCTATTTGTTTATTATCGCTATGGAGGGTCTCCGGGGGCTGCTTCACGGTGCTATTGATGATCCACGTTTTCGTTATCATCCGGGCTGCTGTCGTACTGGGTTGACACACCTGTGTTTTGCTGATGACCTGATGATATTCTGTCGGGGCGATGTAGGTAGTGTATCTATTGTTCGTGAGGCTTTGGACCGCTTTGCTGTACTCTTGGGGTTGTCCTTGAATACGGCGAAGAGCTCAGTTTTTCTAGCAGGGGTGGACTCTGCGACTCAGCAGGATATTTTGGGTGTACTAGATTTCAGTCTTGGGCAGTGCCCAGTTCGTTATCTGGGAGTACCTCTTATCACTTCTCGGCTATGGTACGTTGACTGCAAGCCCCTGCTGGATCGGATCCTCTCTCGTATATGGCTCTGGACCTCCCGTTCGCTCTCGTATGCTGGTCGCCTACAGCTTATACGCTCTGTTCTTTTCGCCACTCAGGTCTACTGGTCGTCGATCTTCATGTTTCCGAAGACGATGATCAAGAAGATCGAGTCGAATCTTGCGGTGTTCCTTTGGAGAGGGTCTTCGTTGGCTCCGGGAGGGGCAAAGGTTGCTTGGAGACATCTGTGTTACCCTCGGTGGGAGGGTGGTCTCGGGATCCGGTGTCTTGCTGAGCAGAACCAGGCTTCGATCATGAAGCACATCTGGTTCCTACTTTCTGACTCATCTTCTTTATGGCCGCGTTGGGTTCATCGGAACCGGCTTCGAGGAAGGAGCCTTTGGACTATCCAGGTGACGAGTTCGGCTTCTTGGTGCTGGCGTCAGATTCTATCAGTTCGCCATCTCTGCTCTATTTTGGTCTATCATGTCATAGGTGATGACCTTGACACTGCCTATGGACCGATTACTGGATGCCATGTGGTCGTCTTTCGGAGATCTTCCCTGCTCGACTGCTCACCTCTTCTAGGCTACTTTGGGATTCTCGGGTCTCATCCATTATTGAGGGTGGTCAGTGGAGATTTCCACGGGGTTGTCTGGAGCTCCGACCCATCTGGGACATGATTGACTTTAGCCCTCGGGCTGGTGTAGCGGACTCCATCCGGTGGTTGGGTGACCCCTTGGGGAGCTTCACCACCAAGTCCGCTGGGGAGATGCTGCGGAGTAGGAGAGATAAAGATACCATTCATCACCTTCTGTGGTTTCAGATGCATATACCGAGACACTCCTTCATTCTCTGGCTTGCTTCTCGACAGCGACTATGGACCCGGGACTGACTTCGACATTTTGGAGCTCTAGAGGTTCAGAGTGTTTGTGTGCTTAGCGGCTGTGCTGACGAGACCCACGAGCATCTTTTCTTCACCTATTCTTTTTTTGCCTCGGTCTGGAGTTCTATCGCTCTGAGTACATCTATCGCTTGGCCCACCCTTCCTTGGGATGCTCTTGTCGCCTGGGCTGCTCAGCACCTCAGGGGATGGGAGATTGGCAGTATCATAGCTCGACTCTGCCTCTCTGCGACTACGTATACTGTCTGGTACGAGCACAACCTTCAGGTTCAGCGTTCTCAGTCCAGGTCAGTTGTGGCCGTACAAGAGGAGATTACGGGTTTGGTCAGGAGCCGCTTGCTTGCTGCTTCTACGTTCAGAGGAGCTCACCGTCACGCCTCATTACTTCAGCACTGGGGTTTTGAGGCTTAGCTTCTTTTTTGTTCCATTTGTTGTACTTTGGTTGCATGTTGTATGGACTTTGTCTGAACTTTTTTGACTTTGATTCATACTTGTAGGCTCCGGCCGTGTCCTGGGGTATGCTCCTTGTAGCTTGTACTCATTTTTCTTTCTTCTGTATATTTCGCTGACTTACCCAAAAAAAAAAAAAGTTGCTTGGGCTGTGCAAACAAATCCTCAAAGTCTTCAATTATGTCTTGCACTTCAGGATGGGAGACCTTCACTGCATCAGTAGGGGATATGGGAAACAATTGCCCAACCCATTGATAAGCACTCTTTCTAAGTCCTTTCTCCAACTTCTTTCCTTTAACCATTTGCAATTGTCCCTGATCAGCCACACCTTGCAATGACACCTTGGAGCCTTGAATGTCAAAAGAAACTGTCAGCTTAGCAAAATCGAATAATACTGGGCTATATGATCTCATCCGATCAACTCCAAGCACCATATCGCATCCACCTAATGGCTATATCCTAAAGTCATAGCCGAACTTGCAATCTTGCATAGTCCATTGAAATCCTTGACACTTATTTTGAGTAATCATAGAATTTCCATCGGCTACTGTCACTGCAAGAGGATAAGTTTTAATCACTTCGTGGCCCACCTTCTTAACCACTTTTGGATCAATGAAGCTGTGTGTACTTCCACTATCAATGAGAATGATAATAGACTTCTTTCCAGCCTTGCCTCTGATCCGGATTGTGTTATGCGCACCATTACCTGTCAAGACCTTTACTAAAATGGCAACTTCATCATCCCCATGCTCTTCCTACACTTCTGGGTTTGAATCATCACTATCAACATCAGATTTCTTCCCCTATGATTGTTCATCAACACTGAACCCCTCAGCTATCATAAGGAACTTGGGATTACATTTGTGACCAAACTGATAAGTTTGATTGCATTTATAACAGAGCCTTTGAGGCCTCTTCTCTTCTGATCGACCAGCATTGGGCCTAGCAGATCCTTTTTGGAACTTGTCACTGCCTCCACGAACTCTATTGCTTTCATTTGAAGCCAAAATTGTTGCCTCAAACAGTTTAGCCTTAGAATAACCCATGGACAATGTAGCAGGACCAACTGCTTTCACGAGGTTCTTAACCTTGGGCTTGAACCCACTAACAAAACTTGACACATAGTAAGACTCAGTGGCATGGGGATTTTCAGCTATCATACTAGCTCTAAGGTTTTCAAACCTTGTCATGTATTCCCTTACTGAAGTCTCTTGTCTCACTTTATTGAACTTATCAACAATATCACTAGAACCATCATCACCATATCGTTCACACAATTCTTTTACAAATTCAGCCCAAGTGAGAGTAGGATTGCTTTTCAACAAACTATAAAACCATACCTCATGGTCTCCAAGGAGGTAAACAGCAGCAATTTGGACCTTTTCATCCTCCTCAATGTGGTAAAAATGGAAGTAACGATCACATCTCCTCAACCAAGAATAAGGTTGCTTGCCATCGAAGGAATCAATCTATACCCTTGGTTGTCTATAACTACTGCCTCTGCTATTGGATGAAATATCATTACTGCCAGATCATTGCTGAATCCACTGATCTGGAGGTCGATAAAATTGCTCTTCAACCAGACTTGCAGACCTGTGACTGTCAAGGAGTTCAGGAGGTCGAGCTGCCTGTGCTGCATTCAAGTTTGAAGGTCTGGATTGATTTCGATCTAACGACCGATCATGTCTAGCATATGCTTCATTCTCTGGATCCTGAGTCTGAGTTCTCACTTCAGCTATTGTAGGCATCACCTGAGGTCTTTCACTAACAGCTGCAGTTCCAACAGAAACATAAGATTGCACCATTACTGGAGGTCTCATTTGTTGATTTATAGGTAATGAGCTAGTCGGTAGCAAAGGTTCAGGAACTGAAGGCATAGTTTGCCTATTGAGTTGATTTTGAATTTCAACAAGCTTTTCATTAAATAATTGCGCCTGTTGGTCAATTCATTTAGTGACAGTTTCCTCCAATTGCTGCCTTTGTTGCTTAGTCTGATCTGCAATCATGTCATCGACTCGTTGAGAATGCAAATTAAACCTCTCAATGAAATCCTGCTCCTGCTCCTTCAACATAAGGCGTACTCGAACATCATTTCTTTGCTCAGTTTCTAGCAAGATCTGATTGATTTTTGGCCTCATTACTGACAATTGTGCACTCAATCCATCTATATTGCTCGCTTGGGGTGCATTTTCAAAATTACCTCCAACCACCGCTACATAAGAAGGATTCAGCTGCAGCTCTTGTGGTAACTCCACTAGTCAATGCCATTGCATTCGAGTCCATTTTGTTGGGAAAAAAATATGAATTTTGTTGAAAAATAAACTCTGATGCCGACTATTGGGTTCACAGTTCTCAACTATGGTCACAACAATAGGCACCTATTAGAGCACTTAGAGAAGGAGACTCTTCTCTCTACCTAAGCCCGCGGTCGGAGAGTCACGCTTCGTGACACCGCACGTGCGAGAGTTCCCGGGAATAGGTTTATCTCTATAAACTGTTTGCCCTAATACTGGTTGTTGGGATGAATTTTAAAAATTCTCCATAAAGATTATGCAGCGGAATAGGTTTAGAATTCATAACTCTAAACCTAGGGTTGATTTAATATTCCTAATTTTAAATCAATTCACTTAAATTCATAATTTAAATCAACAGATCTAAATTCTTAATTTAGATCTACAGGCCTTTTACTCTAATACATTCATAACAATACATAAACTTAAATATGTATAATAACGAATACTATAAATAAATAGAAAAGCAAAACTAAAAGAAGAAGGAAAGAAGAACATACTTGGAATTGCTCCAATAAAAGAAAAAACCAGAAAGAAGATAATTTTCTTCAAAATCGAGACCCCAAGACCTTCTACGCAATGACCTCGAACTACCCGAAAGGTGGGCTCCGAAATATATTAAACTGGGACTCCGAAACAATTTTAGAAACCCCAAAGAAATATTTTGACTCTAATGCCAAACCTCGGAATAAGCCCCTCTATTTATAGAAATATACCAGAGTGAAAAAATCTAATTATAATTGAAGTGGGATTGCATAGTTTAAAACAAAACGCAGCACATTGATGTAAAACCAGATAAAACGATGCGCTTTTGACCACCGTGCATGCGTCTCTTAGCCCGGTCAACGCGTGCCACGTGGCACGCGGTGATTGGTCTGTGCCTGAAGGCATGGATCGCCATCCGTTGGCCCAGCGCACGACACGTGTCGCTCGCTGGTTGGATGGTACACGCGCACACAGATTTACACGATTAGTTTTGCGATTTTTCCTTTTTTTTGTTTTGTTTTGTTTCACACATGTAAAAATTCATCTTATGAATTCTAATTTTCCAAAATTATTTATTTTATAATTTTTAATATTTATTCATCTCATGAAAAATATTTGAAAAAAATAATTTATCCATCTTATGGATAAATAATTCATCTCATTAATTCTTTAATATTTTTTCAATCGCAATAAATACAGAGGCTTGCGTAGGGACCTTAGGGACAATTTAAATCTAGCTCTAAATGGGTTAAATTAAAACATCTCATGATATTAATTTAATTACCATTTAATGAGACTTAATTCCACAAAATAAATCTCACCACACTCCGGACTTAAATTATTTATTCGATATCTCCCTAATGTACTGTATTGATGACAACAACCCCTCCACTGGATGTCCATGACAAAGGATAAATATAAACACTACCATTATCCTTCTCACAGCTTCTTCATTAGTTACCGACTCGCCCTTTTACTGAATAATTTATTTATACTTGAACATATTCACAGCATAAATTCCAAATGTCAAACACATGGAATACTTTGGCCAAAGTTTCCGAACTATTCAAATATTTGCAAATCAACTAAGGTGACATCTGTATCTCATAAGAGACTATAGATTCCCTATTGAATACCTGATCCTTGTCACACTTCACACCGCTACCCAGTGTACGTGAGATTCCAGTCATTTGTTTAGACCTTACTTATAGTACACCAAAGTAACTAACGCTCAATGCACAAGTCCAGAATACCCTCAGGATTTAGAGTCATCGTTCAAACAGTACAACGTGAATCACTCATATCTAATAGTAGTCTAGAAATAAGTAACCCACATGGTCCAACTTAGTTTTTCAAACACACTAACCTAACACTTTTGGATCTCCATCCACATGACCAAGACAAGCCATCTCAAGTGTCACGTTATAGTCTTTACATACAAGTGGTCCAGACTTATCTTCGACTACGAGTCTTTCAAACAACAATCCATATCATTTGTTCCAAGTCTATCTATGGTTTAGTCTCATAAACCACTTAGAACAAACATGTAAATTGTAGTATGAGGACTACACCCATCTCATGGATGTCTCCCGAAAGAAAATCACATGCAGTATAAATGCTCACATACACAAATTTAATTAGGAAACGACTGGGACTTCAATTTTATTTATTAATTAAAATAATATATCCAGAATAAATCTGAATTTCAGGACACTGTTTCTAACAATCTCCCACTTGTCCTAAATCCAATTTATGACAAAGTCCATACTCACCCCTTTTAAGTTTGAACCAAAAATCTACTGAGCCTAACCCTTAGTGAGCATAATTATTCTATTGTGAAGTCAATAATACAATACTGCTTGACATTCCTCCCACTAATGGCTCCCACTCCAAGGGTAAAGAGATACTTAGATGTCAAACGTCTATTATTTTAATCTGACTTTAGTATAGCCAACTGGAACCAGCTCGTCACTTTGAAATATTAGCATAGGATCAGTAGTTCTTCTCAAGAACTAGAGAAAACACTTCACTACCACCTAGTCCATTGGACCCAGATTAGACCTACACCTGCATACTATCCCATAGCATGGCAGACATCAAGTCTCGTGCACAACATGGCATACCTGAGACTCCTTCACTTGCTCCTCATCCTGAGGTGTCCTAGAACACTACTCAAAAAAAAAAAAAAAAAAAGGAGAGGGACTCCATGCTATACCTTGACAGCATCTTGTTAATATAAGTGGCTAAAGAAAGACCCAATATCCTACTCTTACGACCTCACAGAAGCTTAATCCTAAGAGTAGAGCTAGCTTTTCCTATGTCCTTCATATCGAGCTGTCCTGACAACCAAACCTTTACAACTAATGACACCCCTACTTCATTCTCAATGAGTAGTATATCGTTGACATATAACACTAAGAAAGTCACTACTCTCTCTTAATATCATTTGTACATGCATGATTTGAGCAACCAATTGCACAAAACTAGAAGACTTAATTGCTTTATGGTGGCTAAAAGGATCATATTCAATGCCACCATCAACCATTAAGGCTCCCGCTATGAACCTTTCAGGTGTCCTGACAATCCTTCCATCACACATAAGCCCCCGTGTACCTTCTCGTTCCTATTTGTAGGCGCATCTAATGCTCCCACTATGTCTTAAGTTGTGTCTAGCTGTTCAGAATTATTTTCGTCTTCCTTTAATACTATTTTGTTTTTGTTTTGTAGCTCACTTGCAAAAACCTTTTCTAAATAGTTCACATTGTTCACATATGTAAGGAAAAACAACATGAATAAATCATAAACGCACATTCCTTAGTAAATAAAAATTTTATTTCTTGTAATAAAGGTTCACAACCATATCAAAAAAATGAATAACAATTATTCTTCAAACTACACAAATTAAATTCTTGTCCAATGCAGGTATAAATAAACAAAATCTTTTAGAACAAAAACTCTAACACTAAAGACTAAGCTAATACTTCCTGCTACTAAGACTACCACTCTTGTACCGCCTTCAGCTGTCAAGTACAGCTCCCTATTATGTAGCCTCCTGGTTGGCCTAAACCCCTGTAACATATTACAGACTTGGTTAGTTGAACCTGAGTCCACATACCAGGAATCTGGTGAACTCACAACTACACAAGACTCAAATAAGTGAGATATCAAAATACCTTCACCAGATGGTTTAGCAGTCTTTGCAGGAAGAGTAGCCAAATACTTTACGCAGCTTCTCTTCCGGCGGCCCATCTTTCAGCAAAAGTGACACTTTCCTTTTGCTGGCCTTTTGTTAGGATTAGTTGCTACACTAGCAACCTTGCCTTTACCTTTCTTTCCAGTCGGTCCCTTATTCTGCTTGCTCCCACTAGTCCTCGATACCTGAGTCAAGTGGACACTCCCCTTGGCTCACATAACACCCTCTGCTACCTGTAGCTCTTTCATCAGCTCAGGTAATGAATAATCCTTATTATTCATCGTGTAGTTCAGCCTGAACTAAGTAAAAGAGCCGGGCAGAGAGCTGAGGATGATGTCCTGTTGAGACTGACTATCAATCTTAGCTCCCAGAATCTCCAACTCAGACAAGAACGCCATCATTTTCATGACGTGCTCCTGAACTGGGGACCCTTCTGACATCCTCATGTTCAAGAGCTTCCTCATCAGCTCTTGCCTAGCTGCCCTATCTTGACCACTAAATATTTCCTTTAAATGTTTGATCATGTTAGCTGCTGTTTCCATCTCAAGCATCTGATGCTTGAGTACATTGGTCACAGAGGCCAAAATGTAGCATCTGGCTAACTCATTAGCCTTATTCCAGCGTTCATAACGCTCTTTAATAGCAACTGTAGAATTATTAGCGGGCACCGTAGGTCGAGCTTCAGTGAGAACAAACTTATGACCCTCATGTATTAATACTATATCGAGGTTCATTTTCCAAGTGAAGTAATTCGGTCCAGTTAAGGCATTATCTTTCAGAATTGAGTGAAGTGCACCAGTCGCAGCCATTTCAAAAAGACTATAAATGCAAACAATCGTGTAACTACCTTATATGAGTCATGTATAATGCAGTGATATATATTCTTTCAATTTAGAATACACAATAAGTCAGATATCCACCAAACTGTACTATCATGCATACAATGATGACCCAAACACACCACTCCTGACTCCCCGGCAGAGGGGTCGTACGAAGTTAGTTCAGGTGAGAGCTATTCTCAATTAGCCTATTTTTCTTATAACTCTTACTAAACACGGTTAACTCACCACTTTACTTTAGTCTCTAACATGACACAACAGAGCACGGGGAGGCTAATGCATCACGCTAGTCAAGTGTAAGCCATTACCTAAACCTACACATAAATACACGAAATACTCCACGACACCGTGGTCGCATCGCTTCTTTGCACTTTGGTTTATCCTAAAGAAGTCTAGCCGTGTAATCTGCAAACCGACATCCTCCGCAGGGAGGTCTATCAATCTAATATACTGCTAGACCGGTAATGGAGACCGTGAGGTTACAACAATTGAAAACTCGCTCCCAGTTGATTTTTATAACTAGTGGTTTTTAATTAACTTGCATTTACAACCTGGATTATCTTATAATCCCCTTTAGAATCTAATTTCGAAATTAAATTAAAATAATTTTATTAATAGCGATTTTGTGCTTAGACTATCCCATAGTCTATTTTTTAGAATCTTATTCTAAAATCAAACAAGCTTAGACTATCTAATAGTGTAGTTTAGAATTTTATTCTAAATTTTAATTAACAAAATTTAAAATTTAATTTAAAAATAAAGTTAACTTAGACTATCTTATAGTCTACTTCAGAACCTTATTCTAAAATAATTTTAAATAACTTTTATTTAAAATAACACTGATTTATGGCTTAAATTATCTCATAATTTAATTTAGATTCTCATTCTAAAAGAAAATTAATTAATAAAATAATTTTTATGCAAATTAGTAAATAAAAAAAATTTAAATTACCTGACGCTGACAACTGTGTCAAAATATTTTTTTTAATTTTAAAATAAATATTTAATTTTAAAATAAATTAAATTTAATCTCATTAAATCAATTTTATCTGATTTAGTATAAGATAATTGAATCTAATCTCATTAGATCAACTTTATCCAAATTTATAAAAATATTTGAATCTAATCCTATTAGACCAATTTTGTCCGATTTCGTAAATCATGACTGAGAACGTACAATCTCATTATACGAACAACACAATCGCAAATTTATGGGTTGTTCAGAATTAACGATTAATTTGTTAATGATTTAAACAATTTAAATCGTCACTATAAACAATCTAGTTGACTATTAACTCTTTTAACCGATTTAAACAATTCAAATTGAAACTTCAAAATATTCTATTTAACAATTAATTACATTAACAATGCAAACAATTCATCTGAATTAACTGTTATTTTTTTTTTTATTGATTTAAACAATTTAAATCAAATCGTCAAATTAAACTTACTTTCCTTTTTAATAAAATCTTTATTTTACTAAATCGCAAATCTATTTATTCCGATCTTGTTATACCTAGTCATGTATATTATGAATGTAATCAGAGGCCGGTTCGGATATCAATTGTTGGGAAAAAGGTATGAATTTTGTTGAAAAACAAACTCTAATGCCGACTATTGGGTGCACAGTTCTCAACTATGGTCACAATAATAGGCACCTATTAGAGCACTTAGAGTAGGAGACTCTTCTCTCTACCTAAGCCCCCGGTCGGAGAGTCACGCTTCATGGCACCTCATATGCGAGAGTTCCCGGGAATAGGTTTATCTCTATAAACCATTTGCCCTAATACCGGTTGTTGGAATGAATTTTTAAAATTCTCCCTAAAGATTACGCAACGGAACATGTTTAGAATTCACAACTCCAAACCTGGGGTTGATTTAATATTCCTAATTTTAAATCAACTGAATTAAATTCATAATTTAAATCAACAGATCTAAATTAATTTAGATCTATAGGCCTTTTACTCTAATACATTCATAACAATACATAAACTTAAATAGGCATAATAACGAATACTATAAATAAATAGAAAAGCGAAACTAAAAGAAGAACATACCTGGAGTTGCTCCAATAAAAGAAAAAACCAGAAAGAAATTAATTTTCTTCAAAATCGAGACCCCGAGACCTTCTACGCAATGACCTCGAATTGCCTGAAGGGTGGGCTTCGAAAAATCTTAAACTGGGTCTCCGAAACAATTTTAGAAACCCTCAAGAAATATTTTGACTCTAATGCCAAACCTCGGAATAAGCCCCTCTATTTATAGAAATATACCGAAGCGAAAAAATCTAATTATAATCGAAGTGGGATTGCACAGTTTAAAACAAAAAGCAGCACACTGATGTAAAACCAGATAAAACGTCATGTTTTGACCACTGTGCATGCGTCTCTTAGCCATGTCACCGCGTGCCACGTGTCCGTGCCTAAAGGCACTGATTGCCATCCGTTGGCCCAGCACGCGACACGTGTCACTCGCTAGTTGGCTAGTACACGCGCACACGGATTTACACGGTCATTTTCGCTATTTTTTCTTTTTTTTTTTTTTGTTTGGCTTTGTTTCACATATGTAAAAATTCATCTTATGAATTTTAATTTTCAAAAATTATTTATTTTATAATTTTTAATATTTATTCATCTCATGAATAATATTTGGCAAAATTTATTTACCCATCTTATAGATAAATAATTCATCTCATGAATTCTTTAATATTTTTCCAATGGCAATAAATACAGAGGCTTTCGTAGGGACCTCGAGGACAATTTAAATCTAGCTCCAAATGGGTTAAATTAAAATATATCATGATATTAATTTAATTACCATTTAATGAGATTTAATTCCACAAAATAAATCTCACTGCACTCCGGACTTAAATTATTTATTCGATATCTCCCTAATGTACTGTATTGATGACAACAACCCCTCCACTAGATGTCCATGACAAAGGATAAATATAAACACTACCATTATCCTTCTCACAGCTTCTTCATTAGTTACCGACTCGCCCTTTCACTGAATAATTTATTTATACTTGAACATATTCACAGCATAAATTCCAAATGTCAAACACATGGAATACTTTGGCCAAAGTTTCCGAACTATTCAAATATTTGCGAATCAACTAAGGGGACAACTGTATCTCACAAGAGACTGTAGATTCCCTATTGAATACCTTATCCTTGTCACACTTCACGCCGCTACCCAGTGTACGTGAGATTCCAATCATTTGTTTAGACCTTACTTATAGTACACCAAAGTAACTAAAGCTCCATGCACAAGTCCAGAATACCCTTAGGATTTAGAGTCGTCATTCAAACAGTACAACGTGAATCACTCATCTCTGATAGTAGTTTAGAAATAAGTAACCCACATGGTCCAACTTAGTTTGTCAAACACACTAACCTAACACTTTTGGATCTCCATCCACATGACCAAGACAAGCCATCTAAAGTGTCACGCTATAGTCTTAACATACAAGTGGTCCAGACTTGTCTTCGACTACGAGTCTTTCTAACAACAATCCATATTATTTGTTCCAAGTCTATCTGTGGCTTAATCTCATGAACCACTTAGAACAAATATGTAAATTGTAGTCTGAGGACTACACCCATCTCATGGATGTCTCCCGAAAGAAAATCACATGCAGTATAAATACTCACATACACAAATTTAACTAGGAAACGACTGGGACTTCAATTTTATTTATTAATTAAAATAATATATCCAGAATAAAGCTGAATTTCAGGACACTGTTCCTAACACATTTGCATCAATCTTTTTTTTTTGGGTTTTTTATGTCAATTTGCAAGAACTACCGAAGTGATCAACAGAATTCCTGATCAAATTCGTAGCTGAATTGGAAGCCAAACCTGGCTCTGGTACCAATTGTTATGCTTGTGATTGAATCATGAGCATAAGCTAAGTGAATTGAAGATAGTTGAGAGTATGATATGAGGAAGAAGTGAGATTAGATGAGGAATTAGAGGAGAGTCAGATGAGAGAGAGAAATATCTCACAAGAGATGTGTAAATTTTATTGAATGCCTTACAATTACAAAGACTAAGCTACTTAAGGAATCAAGAATCAAGGAGTTAAGGCCTAAGGCACGGTTAATAGCTTTTTCCGCCAAAGGACTTAACCCGCAATTCGAATACACACAATTGGGACCACAACAACTAACTAACTAACAAGCTACTAACAAACCTTATTACAACAAAAATGAACTAATTTTAGCACGAACATAACCGAAAGACCCCAATCCCACGTACAAAATTTAGAGGAGGGGGAGCCATGTTTATATACCCCTTGTCATTGTATTTAGTAAAGTCTTGTGCGCATAGAGTGGGCTTAGTGAACCACATGGGCGCACGCACTTGCCTTACAGATTTCTAACCAGACTTTTATTTTTACAACTATTGTATTTATTTAAGTTGTCGTAAACGAACTCGAGGTGAGTTCCTTTCTTGGGTAGTACTCGAGGTCATTGGCTCAAGGTTAAGTTATCCTGCTCGAATTGATATCGAGGTGTTGCCTTTGTTAGTGCAAATTTGAAATATACTTGCAACACTGTAACCGAAAGATCTCAGGTGTTGAGGCCGTGTAATCACTTTCCTTAAGGTTTATTTGGTCTACGAAATATCTTCGAGAATACAGCAACAACCAAATATGAAGTGAGGATGTGTAAAGGGAGAGATTGATAGAGATCTAGAGAGATTGAAGTTTTACAAACTTTACTTGAACACAATCAACACATGAACCCAAGAACTCTCAATGTTCTTTTGCAATCTCTTTTCTTTTCTTTCTTTGATTTAATTCAAGTATTCAACAAGTATGAAATCTAAGAGAATATATATGTATACCATGAAGAGAGACGTCCCAAAAAACCAAGCAAGAAGAGCCGCATCGAACTAGGAAAAGGCATGCAAGAAAAATCTCAAACCTAGACCTATGTGTTGACACACAGGTCTGTGTGTCGACACACACAGGGCTGCTGTAAGATTGCGTGTCGACACACAGTCCCTGTGTGTTGACACACTATTTTTCTTCGTCCACTTTTGTAAAGGGCTGTGTGTTGACACACGGGCCATGTGTGTTGACACACAACCGTTCTCTTGCGGTTCTGTTTGACTGTGCGTCGACCAATATGGCCTATGTGCCGACACACCCCCTAACAAGTTTTAAACACTAAACAAATATCAAGACAATCTCAAACACATCTTATACACATATTAAACAACATTTAACATATTATACTTTACATATTTTAAAAATACATCAATAGCCTCGAGGTGCTGCTATGTGACCAGCCTTGAGGCTAGTGGTTACAAGCTCTGTGGGAGCATAAACGTCTTAGGGCAGTGGATTCTCCATGCCGCGGCAAATTCTTCAGTTAATTCTTTTCCTTATATTGTTTTTGTCGTCTTTTATAACCTCGAGATCACTTTAGTTGTACTAAAGAGTTATATTTTGATCGCTTATTCACCTATTTCTCCAACCTACCTCATTTTTTTTCACATACTACAAAAGTACGCAACCATTTTGTATAATGAGGGGCAAGGCAACTGGTGTATGTTTCTAACATTCACGCATACAAACACGTAAAAAGTATTCTTAAATATATTTCCTCTTGTTACGTTATAATACTAAACCTAAACCTTCGCCCATTAGCTTAATCCTTTGGGATAATTGGGTCTTTGACACCTCTTCTTACATATTTCCTATATGAGGGCTTATGATGAAACAGAGTTATGAGCCTAAGATGGGAGAAAGGAGCGTTAATAGTGGCAAACAGTGAACTTTAGGAAGCAACATATTGGAGCTTCCAATGGTGAAAGCTATGATCATTGGAACATTAAGACGAAAAACCAAATTGAAACTTAGGACTTAGAGGAGTGGGTATACTTTGGAAAGCCCAAGCTCCCGTTGAGTCTTTTAGGGCCTGTCTGGGATTGCTTATTCTAGAAAATAAATGTTTTTTTTTCTGAAAAAAATACTTTTCTGGAATCTGGAAGGTGTTTAGCAAACATCAAAAAACGCTTTTTATTAAAAGCAGAAGATATTTTTCTACTTATAAGTAGAAGCAGAAATTTGGTACTTCTGATTATAAGCAGAAGAAGAATCAAAAACTTAAAATTTTTACAACTAAAATACCCATACTCAAATATTAAAATTATATCATATCCTATCATCTTTCAAAACCCTAACCGTCTACCCAAACAATTCGGTCCTTTTCGATAATTTCACAAAAAGAAAAAGCACTTTTCTCAAACACTAGCCAAACTCTCACAATAATAAAATAAGCGCTTCAACTGGTTGAGCCAAATACAAACTGCTTCTTCAAAACAACACTTTTCACATAAGTGCTTTTACAAAAAGCGTTTTTAAAATAAGCAACTTTTTCACCATAATCGCAAACAGGCCCTTAGAAGCACAATCAAGAGAATTGAAAAGCACATCCAAAGAGATACTAAAGTCTTTTCTCAGCTTGAAAAAGTAGTTTCCAGTCCATATTCTTGAAACTAATTTGAGTAAAGAGACAAAGCGGGCAAAATTAGGTAACAATCTGTGACTGTCTTTAACGTTATCCATGTCGTCAACATTCTCCCACTTAATGTGTTGTTCTTGAATTCCTAAAGTTTCTTTCGAATATTGTAATTTGTCTCCAAGAAGAGCCTTTGTGAAAATTTCTATTTATGGGTCTTCTGTCAATCAACAAATATTCTAATAAGGCTGCAAATTGAAAGTTTTTCTTTTTTTACCCAAATGATTCAACCATTGGTTAAATCATCTTTCTCTCAAGTTTGATATGCATTTCAAATGTGAATCTCATTGTAAAATGTTGAATCGCATTTTTGAACTTGACATGTGAGCGTTTTAAACATTTTCTAAAGTATGAAGCTATCCATAAGAATGGATTGTCGCAATAGTAGATATGGGTATTGATATTATGATTGTGTTGCTGGTGAGGGAAAGGGGATAATCCATCCTTTTCAAATACCAAGCTTTCCATGTTTTAAAAGAAAATCTGGCTTCAAGGTAAAATAATTGCTTCTCCTACTGTCTTGGAATATGGTTGAAATGGTGATAATGCACTTTTCTAGTTCACCAAAGTCCTTGTAATATGAATTTAAAAAGAAGTGTTTATTTCTATTGTATTCTGTTATGTGTGCTCATTGATTCAAACTGCAGGTGGACTGGATGTATGAAGCGTTTATTTGGTGAGGTTTCACATGGACAGGACAAGAACAACTTCCCCCTCGTATATTTGGGCGCATAAAAAATAATGTATAGATAGGAACTCCTACTTTTAGTCTTGTCATTGTGTGATTTATTCACTTAGTCTCTGATTATAGAGTTCTACTTGAATTTTCACTGACAAATTTGATCTCTTTTTCAGCCTCTGTTACTACAAAATGGGCAGCTCAATTGTGGATCTTCTGTCGAAGGTTGGAACTCTCAAGGAGAAAGGGTGGAGGTTGAATGTTGCCAAGGGCTCTATGAATCTATTAAGAGTGAGTTTGGTGAAGGTAATCCATGTTTGGGATTTGGTATCGGGATCTTCCAATTTCAAATACATGATTTGGGATCTTCGAATGTGGCTTTAAAATTACAAACATAAAGCAATGTCAAATAGCCTCCAATTCCACAAAACAAATTCAAAAGTTAAAACCCATAGTTCAAAATCCAAGTTTCCAATGCATGGCTAAGGGCTCGACTTAGATAAAACTAGAGTTAATACTAACTACTTTAATAGCATGATGAGCTAACCCATATGGGTGACGCAAGAGGGTCGAGTCAAGTGGGTCCAAGACCTGTTGGGTCACAGGTCTAACATTGTGACGTGCCGTTCTCGAGTCATGAGTGCAAGTAAGGTTGTCACATACCAAAGGTGTGGTGAGTTATATTGGGATGAGGCGGTAAATGCCTTGAACTCTGATGATTAAACAGGTCATAATTTATTACTTAACATGCAAACAACAATTATTATACTCATTGTGTGAGTAGTTAGGGTGGGTCAAGACAAAACATTTTGACATATGACTCCATTCACTTACTATTAGGACCTACATTTTACTCCATGTTCTGACTTAGATAGGTCCAGGTGATGCAAGATCATAGCCTTCGTGGGTGCTTTTTGCTCTATTTTGTTTCAAGTTTTCCGTGTGCAGTTGTTGAGCAAAATATAAAATTTACAAAATATGAATTTTCCTATATACGAGGTGTACATAGGTTTTATTAATTTAGGAAATGACCCTATTCAAGGTGATGTACACCCTTAATTACATCTTTCTTAGGAGAATACCCTTTGATTCCGACTGCTGATATTAGGTGACTAGACAATTAGTTAATTTAAGTCTACGGGAGACGTTTTAGGTTGATTTGTATTTTGAAAGGTTCAACTTGAAGGTTATTTTGTTTTAGTTTTGGCTTTAGAATCATTTGTACTTAGGTTTGACTCAAAAGGTATTTTGGATTTAGGTTTGACTTGGAAGTCTTTTTGGATTGGAGTTTAGCTTGGGTTTAGGTTTGACTTGGAAATCATGTTGGACTTAATTTGGTTTTGATTTAGCTTGGACTTGGGAATTTGGACTTGGTTTGAAATTTTGGACATTTTTGCTTGGGTGGAAAATGATTTGGATCTTCATTTGTTAGGCTTAAAAGTAGTCTCGAGTTTCAGTTTGACTGGAAAGTCATTTTATATCGGGGTTTGACTTGAAATTTATCTGGATTGGCTTTTTTAACTTGGAATTAATTTGGATTTGGGGTTTAACTCAGTACTAATTTGGATTTGGGGAATGACTCAGTATTAATTTGGATTGGGGTTTGACTCGGGCTTAAAATTGACTGAAACGTCGTTTAAATTTGAGTTTAATTTGAAAGACGTCTTGACTTAGGTCTGGAATTTAGGATTTGATATTAACGTGGGATTTACTTTGAATTTGGACTTGACTTATAAGTCACTCGGCTTAGGAATTTGGTTTGGTATGGAAGCTCTTTTAAATTTGGATTTGACACAAAGTTGTGTTTAAGTATGACATGGAAGTCAATTTGAGGTTTGAGTATGACATGGATGTCAATTTGAAGTTTAGATTACTTTGAATTTGAGTTTGAGCTCGATAACAGTAAATTTATATTTGGGTACCAAAATAAAATTTAACATGGGCTTAGGTTTGACATGGGAGTCTTTTTGAATTTAGGTTAATAATGGAAGTTGTTTTGGATTTAGGCTCGATATAAAGCTTTTATTTGGTTTGGATTGGATGTAGGGGTAGTTTGGTTTATGTTGCTTGAGTCAAATCAAGTTTAGTCAACTAATCAAAAGTATTGACATTATATTAATCTTACAAGAGAAAAGGAGTTTATTTATTATTTGGGCTATACTCGAAATATGTTGCCTATGTATTTTTTTAAGGGATCAAGTCATTCGTAGTTCTACTTTATATTTAAATTTGGTTAGGAGTGTTGGATCCCACTTCAATTCAACTCATTTATAATTCTCTTTTTTTTTTTTCATTTGCATTTCAAGCTTGTGGTCTTTCATTTTTATTATTTCGTACCTTGGTCAAATCAACTTTAATTTTAGGTTGTCCTTAGTCAAACTACATGAGTGCGGCATTTAAAATTTGATATTCAGTAATTGTGACTACACCCTCCATTTTATTATCTCGGGCTTCCTGCGTACCCTTTTTGGGATTAAGTCAGCATAGTTCTAAAAAGAACGTCGAATTTTGAAAATTGATTTTTTAATATTTCTAACCGCACTCATTTTTTATTTTGGGTTTCCTACGCAGGTTAACGTAGTTCTAAAAATAGAAATTCGAGATTTTCCACTTTGATTTTAAAAGCTGAAACAATTTTTTTTTTTTTTTTTGGGAAACCCATAAAAGCATTTGATTTTTTTTATTTTACTTTTTTTCTGATTTTTCATTTTCTTTCTTTTTTTGGAAATGCATTTTTTTATAAATTTCTTTATCTCCCTTTTTAAGAAAAAAAGAAAAGGAAAAAAAAATAGAGGGGGGTGGGTACGGTACAAACAGTACCCTCCCCCCTTTTTCTCTTTTTTTTAAAGAGAAAAAAATAAGGCTAAGCAAATTTTATGAATTTGGAAGAGTTTTATTGGAGCCGAACCCAACTTATAAATCCATTGTTTTCTTTTTTGAAACCTCGTCATTCATCAAGATCAGTTAAAAATTTTTAAAACCCCATGTAGGATCTTTTAAATTAACCGGGGGTTAAAATTTACTACCCTTTCGATCTACTTTCACGTAGAATTTTTCAATTTATAGTGACTTAAAATTTACTATCTTTTCGGGTCATCGCTACGTAGGATTTTCCAATCCATCATGGGTTACAATTTCCTACCCTTTCAGGCCACCCCCACGAACGATTTTTCAATTCATCGTAGGATAACATTTACTACCCTTTTGGGCCACCCCTACATAAGACTTTTCAATCCATCGTAGGTTAAAACACCCCACACAAGATTTTTCAATTTATTGTGGGTTAAAATACTTTAAAATTTAAGAGGGATTTAAAAATTTGTTTCAATCCCATTTGAGTTGTTTTTTTCTTTTTTATAGAGAAAAATATGATATAAACAAATAAAATTATTTATTCTATTTTTCTTACACATTTATCTCTCTCTCTCCGTGATACAGTAAATCTCAGTTAGAAAAATTAGTTGGAAGCGTTGATGCGGAATTGGCGGGAAGGACCGTTGAGAATTCTGTCACGACCATGAGTTAGTTACTTCCGCTTTCGATTTTTTGTAATGTAAATGTAAATTAGTCAAATATAAATTGTTGTAATTTTGAATAGGGGGGACCGGTTAGGACAAGGCCAAAGGGGGTACTTTGAAATACAATGATGTAATTACATTAATGAAATAGGGTTATATCTTAGGGCCTAGGGTGTAGGGGTGGCCGGCCCCTTCCCTCCAAAATCCCCCCAAGCTTGCTTATTTAAACAATTGTAATCTTGCATTTGGATCATCAATGAAAATTATCAAATTTACTTCTCTCCTTCTCTCTCTCTCTCTAACCGTCTCTCTCTCTCTTTCTTTTCCCTTCTAATTCTAACTTCTTTTCCCTTCTAACTCTTCTAAATCTTCCTCTACTTCTACTCTCTTCCTCTAACTCTCCTCTAATTCTCTTTCTCTCTCAAATTCTATCCGAGTCACGGGCCTAGGTTCGTGACAAAGTGGTATCAGAGCCATCTTCCGATCCGGAAAGGGGCTTATCCTATCCTTTTTTTTCTCATCCGGTTAAACCGAATCAAAAAAAAAAAAAAAAAAAAAACGGCTATAACAAGAAGCATGTCCTCAACCGGTCACACCGATACCAACGAGTAGGTCGACGCCGTTGATGAACGGATGGTCCGCTTGGAGGAGAGGATGGACCGACTAGAGGAACAACAAAACCGAAACAACATCAAGATAAAAGCAGACATGGCAGACGTGAAAGCTGACCTTAGGGCCCTAACCGATGCCATGGGACGGTTGGTGAAGGCCCAGGAGAAGAGGACCGAGGTAGAGACCGTGGCACCACCCTTAGGTGCCCGTGACAATGCCGCACCAGGAGGGTCAGGCACGTACCCGAGAACCGGTGATGGGATCCTACCGCCTCCAACACACTCCTCAGAGCTCAGAAATAACCATGCCCCACCGCGGGTCACGGATGAAGGGGACTTTAGCCGAAGCCACGGAAGCAACCGCACCTTGGCCTCCCATGCGCCCAAGCTCGAGATCCCAAAGTTTGAAGGTACGAACCCGAGAGCCTGGATCCGTAAGTGCCTTAAATACTTCCGTTGGTACCAAGTGCCCGAAAATGAATTGGTGGAATATGCTTCAAGCCACCTTCATGAACACGGGGACATTTGGTTCCACCGGCTGGAACTTAGGTACCCTCACATGACATGGACCTTTTTCATGGACGAATTGTGCAAACGTTTTGGGGACCGATCACTCCAAGACATAGTGGAAGAGTTTGGCAAGATGTCACAAAACGGGCCGGTTGAAGATTATATTTTGAAATTTGAAGAGTTAAGGAGTTGGATGCTTATTCATCACCCGACATTGAGCGAGGCATACTTTGTCTCGAGCTTTATTAGCGGGCTTAAGCCCGCCATTCGAGCATCCGTCAAGGCAAGGCGGCCAACCGAGCTTAGCATGGCCTTTGAACAGGCCAAACTCCAAGAGGTTGCGGTAGCCAAAATCAGGAATGCTGCCCGACCTGTCAACCGACCCAGTTTTAGCGCCCGGCCTGTCCCCAGCAGCCGACTAGTGTCCTCGGCAGCGCCTCAGGGCTGGGCCCAGTCCCAAGGGTCCGTGTCCAAAACCAGCGGCAGCAGCAACGCAGGTTCCAGCGCACCAAGACGAGAGCCGGGCCAATGTTACAAGTGCCATGAAAAATACTTTCCGAGGCACATTTGTAAGAAGGCCTTACAAAGTATGGAGGGAGAAGAGGTCGAAGATGAAGCCCGAGAAGAGGAAGTTGCAGGTGAAGAGCAAACCGAAGGAGAAGACAACGGAGCTATGGAGATTTCTCTAAATGCACTTTCAGGCCGAGTCACGCACAACACCTTGAGATTGAAGGGCCAGATTAAGAAACGAGAGGTAAATATCTTGATCGATAGCGGTTCCACTAATAGTTTCCTAGATGCTAATGTGGTCCGGGAGCTTCAGCTCGAAACCGTACCCACCGTAGTCATGACCGTGACGGTGGCAAACGGGGAGAGCCTCATTAGTTATCAGAAATGCCCGGGCGTAAGGTGGAAAGTCCAAGGCACAACGTTCGTTGATGACTTGAGGGTATTGGAACTCCGGGGCAGTGACATGGTCCTTGGGGTTGATTGACTCCAACGATATGGGCCCGTAACATTTGACTTCACCAACCTCAAGTTCGCTTGCTTCAAGGAGGGTAAGGCAGTCCGGTTACAAGGTACATCCGAGAAAGCCGCCTTACAATCAATTTCGGGTAAAAGCCTCACCAAGCTCTTCAAGAAGGCTGGACATGTGATGGGTCACCTCTTTATGGCTACCGCTGTGGAAGTCTCCAAGTCCATCATTCATCCGGAGATAGAACGCATCCTCGACCGCTATCAAGATGTTTTTGAGGAACCGAAGACCCTTCCTCCTCCTCGCTCACATGATCACCGCATTCCCACCTTGCCCGAAGCCAAGCCCGTGAACATAAGGCCCTACAGCTATCCGCACGGGAAAAAGAACGAGATTGAAAGGCAAGTCAAGGAGATGTTGGAAGCCTCCATCATCCAACCGAGCCGGAGCCCATTTGCTTCTCCGGTACTCTTGGTCCGCCAGAAGGATAGGTCATACCGTTTTTGCGTAGACTACCGGCAACTCAACAACATAACCATCAAGGATAAATTTCCGATACCGGTCATTGACGATTTACTAGATGAGCTCAAAGGGTCTTCCATTTTTTCCAAGATCGATCTCCGTGCCGGTTATCATCAAATTCGAGTGTGTAAAGAAGACCAGCATAAGACCGCCTTCCGGACTCACCAAGGGCATTATGAGTTCCGTGTCATGCCTTTCGGACTCACTAACGCCCCCACCTCCTTCCAAGCCTTGATGAATGAAGTCTTCGAGCCATATCTAGGCAAGTTTGTGCTCGTATTCTTTGACGACATCTTGGTCTATAGCCCGAGCCTTTCTGCACATCTTAGGCACTTGACCGAAGTGCTTGAGACCCTTCGTATGCACCGCCTCTATGCTAAACGGAGCAAGTGTACTTTCGGCCAAGATCGAGTAGAATACTTGGGACACGTAATCTCAAGAGAAGGGGTCGCAACCGAAGGAGGCAAGATCGAGGCCATGCAGAAGTGGCCAAGACCGAAAAATGTCAAGACCCTCCGAGGGTTCTTGGGACTCACCGGGTACTACAGGAAGTTCATCCGTGGGTATGGAACCATGAGCAAGCCGTTGACCAACCCCCTCAAGAAGGGGGGATTTTATTGGAATGAGGAAGCCGATCAAGCATTCGAGGCCTTAAAGGAGGACATGACAACTGCCCCCGTCCTTGCACTTCCCGACTTTTCCAAGCCCTTTGTCCTTGAGACCGATGCTTGCGGGGTTGGGATTGGAGCGGTCCTATCACAAGAAGGCCGACCCCTAGCCTACCTCAGTAAGCCCCTTCGCCCACACCACTTGGGGCTTTCGGTCTATGAGAAAGAGCTCCTTGCAGTACTCATGGCAGTTGACAAATGGAGACATTATTTGATGGACCATCATTTCATCATCAAGACCGACCATGCCAGTCTCCGTCACCTGCTCAAGCAAAAAATCACCACACAATTACAGCTCAAGGGGATGTCAAAAATGATGGGCCTACATTATAGCATTCTTTACGGCAAGGGAGCCGAAAACCGAGCCGCCGATGCACTTTCAAGACGGGATGAAGACGAAGCTATTGCCACCTACGCCCTCATGACCACTTCGGTTCCCCTTTGGATGCAAGAGCTCTCCCAAAGCTACGAAGATGAGGCCCATACTGCCGAACGAATAGAGCAACTTGTTCTTGACCCAACAAGCAACAAGCCTTACTCCTTCGAAGGGGGTCTTCTCCGATACAAGGGAAGGCTTTATGTGGGGAAGGATGGAGGAATGAGAGAAAAGATCCTACAAGCACTTCATGACTCTCCCACGGGGGGTCACTCAGGATCCCTTGGCACCTTAATGAGGGTCAAATGCATGTTTTATTGGCCCAACCTCAAAAACAGTGTCCGAGAACGGGTAGAGAAGTGCGATACTTGCCAACGCATCAAGCACGAGAATGTGGCTTACCCGGGACTCCTACAACCTCTACCCGTGCCCAACCAAGCATGAGAACGTATTAGTATGGACTTCATCGAAGGGTTGCCCAAGTCCGGGGGAAAGGATGTCATTGTGGTGGTTGTGGACCGACTTACCAAGTATGCTCACTTCATCGCCTTGACACATCCGTACACCGCAAGCAAGGTAGCCCAACTGTTCGTAGACCAGGTCTACCGACTTCATGGGTTGCCCAAGGATATTATTTCAGACCGAGATGCATCCTTTCAGAGCCTCTTTTGGAAGGAGCTCATGCGCCTAGCTGGGGTAACGCTTAAAATGAGTAGTGCCTATCATCCACAATCCGACGGACAAACCGAACGGGTCAATCAGTGTCTTGAGAGTTATCTTTGAGCCATGGCCCTCCATAAGCCGAAACAGTGGTCTCAATGGCTTCCTCTGGCAGAGTTCTGGTACAACACCCACTATTACTCATCATTGAAGGGGACTCCGTTCCACGCTCTCTACGGTTATGAACCAAAGTTCCTCGCCCTCGACGTCCCTTGCATCTCTACATTCGGGGATGTGGAGGACTTTGTCAATGAGAGACAGAACTTAATTGGTCTATTTAAGGAGAACTTAAAAGAGGCTCAACATCGCTACAAACAGCAAGCCGACCATCGGAGGACCGAGAGAGTATTCGAAGTGGGTGACTGGGTGTACCTTAAGCTGCAGCCATATCGACAAACCTTCATTGCATTACGAAGAAACTTAAAGCCGGCCGCTCGATACTATGGACCATACCGAATTGAAGCCCGGATCGGGGAAGTGGCCTACAAACTCAAGCTTCCCGAAGGATCCAAAATTCATCCAGTCTTCCATGTTTCCCGATTGAAGAAAAAGGTAGGAGATAACATACGCATCACTTCGGACCTTCCGCAGATTGACCAAAACGACGAAACCGAAGTCACTCCACAAGGCGTTCTCAATCAACGGACCGTAACCCGCAACAAAAGGAGAATCAATCAAGTTCAAGTCCGATGGAAAAACATGGGAGATGACGCCGTCACTTGGGAAGATTGGACTTTCATTCGCAAACAATTTTCGAACTTCAATCCTTGAGGACAAGGATTAATTGAAGGGAAGGGGGATGTCACGACCATGAGTTAGTTATTTCCGCTTTCGATTTTTTGTAATGTAAATGTAAAATTAGTCAAATATAAATTGTTGTAATTTTGAATAGGGGGGACCGGTTAGGACAAGGCCAAAGGGGGTACTTTGAAACACAATGATGTAATTACATTAATGAAATAGGGCTATATCTTAGGGCCTAGGGTATAGGGGTGGCCGGCCCCTTCCCTTCAAAATCCCCCAAGCTTGCTTATTTAAACAATTGTAATCTTGCATATGGATCATCAATGAAAATTATCAAATTTACTTCTCTCCTTCTCTCTCTCTCTCTAACCGTCTCTCTCTCTCTTTCTTTTCCCTTCTAATTCTAACTTCTTTTCCCCTCTAACTCTTCTAAATCTTCCTCTACTTCTACTCTCTTCCTCTAACTCTCCTCTAATTCTCTTTCTCTCTCAAATTCTATCCGAGTCACGGGCCTAGGTTCATGACAAATTCATAGTCGAAGTTGGCGGGAAAAGCTCGGCATGTGCAAGGCCCATGATTAATAGTTAGTTACGCTAATTTAGGAATTGTTAGTTATTATTTGCATTTTTAGTTACTTTTATTATTTCTTATTTAGCTTATTAATCCTATGATATAAATAGGATATGTGGGAATTTATTAGGGATATGATGAATGTTAATGAATATCTTCTCTTCTCCCTCAAGAACTCTCTCATCTCTCTCTTGTTTCTACTTCTCCCTCTCCCTAAATCTCTACTTTCTAGTTTGGATTTGTGATCACGACCTGTTAATTTAGGATCTTGTATCATTGGTATCGGAGCATCAATCCTCACGACTGTGGGATCGATTTGAGTAAGGTGGCTCAATATATGATCGGCAACTGTTTGAAGTTGATCGAAGTAAGATCTTTACAATCGGCACCTGATTTTGTTGAGTTTGGAAGCAGTCACACATGATCTGTGGACTTTGTTAGAATTAGAAGACCGAAGTTCAAAATCAGGCCCAAGAGCATTAATGTGAGATTGAGTAGAAGCTGTTCGAAGAAAGGTTCATTAAGTCTGCTTGGGAAGAACTTGTTTTCCATGAGATGAGCTGATTAATCAGTACTCACAAGTTGATCTTAGGCAACAATCACTTGAATCATCACTCATGAGCACTAATTCAATGCATACTTCAAGGGAAGGGAACGATTCTTACTCAATTAAGTTGAGAGAAGTGGAATTACTTCTGTTTTATGGAAGGGATGTGAGTAATTGGGTGTATGAGTGTGAGAAATTCTATCTTAGTCATTGAATATATGGATCAGATAAGGTTGACTTAGCTTCTAACCACACGAGAGGGTTAGCTCTACAATGGCAACAAAATTTCATGCGAATCAATGGAGATGGGGGTAAACCGAGTTGGAATGAATATATGAATGCCCTCAATGTAAGTTTTGGGAATGAGTGTGAGGAACCTTTGTATAAATTGTTGAAATTGAGGCAAATTGGACGAGTTAGGGAATATCAAGCCGAATTCTATGTACTCGCAGCTCGGACTAACCTAAATGAACAACAACTCATTAGTACTTTCATAGGTGGCTTGAGGGTAGAGATTGCCTTAGAAGTAAGATCCATACAACTCACCCTCCTCTACCATGCATTGTGTTTAGCTAAATTAGAAGAAGCTAAGAGTGAATATTTAGCTAAACAATCCAATCACTCAAACACTTCCCTTCTTACAACTCCCAAAACCACACAACCCACTATTAATCCCATCAAAGCATCGAGCCCAAAGCCAATCATTGATACTTGTGTTGTTCCAAGACCCCTAGACCTCAAGATGCCCAAACTGGAGTTGAGTTACGGTCAAGTCATGCACTAGGTCTTTACTGTCTTTATGATGATAAACAGAATGAGAAATTGAGCTGTGAGAGTTCAAGTGAGATTGGAGATGAGACATGTAGATGTGGGCACACGAGCTTAGGTGAGATTGTAAAGGACCCAATTAAGCGTTACCAGCCTTAACTCACAACTCAAGAAAAGCCAATAGCAGCTGGTATACAACCAACTCAACAACTAGCAGATGTTGGACCATTACCCTCCATACATCAACTGGAAGACAATCCGGGCTATGGATTCACTAATGGGCAAGAGACTGAGCTCCCTCCTCAAGCCAATCAGCCACATGATACCCTGAATGTCCAGCACAATATGAATTCAGATCAGGACATCACTATTGAACATTTGACTTCAGATTTACATCTGAAGGGAAGCAATAGAGCTGATCAGATCAGCAACAAAGCAAGCCAATCAACAACTGCCGATTTTCATCAGAGACAACAACTGAGAATTGATCCATTGTGTGATCTGAAGGCTGAATCAGAGGCTGGGGAGCACTGTCAACAGCTGGAATCATGTGAACAACCATTGGTTCTACATGAGATGAGCGAATTGCAGGGTCTAAATGCATTTGATACTGCTGGACTTGAATGTGCTAGAGCTGAATTTGATCCACTAAAAACTACAGCTGAATTAAACTTGATTCACCAGCAAGGAGGAATCGAAAAAGCACCCTTACAGCTGCAGCTAAATAGCAATATAGAACATGATTTCACTGAGAGCCTAGGAGCTGAGAATTCTCATTTGATGCCTTTACATGCCAAGCAATTGGAGCCACAGTCAGTTGAGCAAGTTCAGGAGTTAAAGGCACCAGATGTTGAAGATTTTTGTAGTGTGAACCATTGTAGCTGGAGAGCTGCAGGTGCACACCAAGCAGAAAGAAGGAACCGAAATTAGTCAGTGACCGAGACCTCCCGAAGCTCTACTACCCAAAGAGTTTGTGATTTTGATAAGATCAACAGTACAAGGACAAACTCAGCATGTATTTGAGCTGGGAAAACTAGCTGATGAACTTGGAAGGATATATAGGCAAGTTGGAATGAAGATTGATCAGCTAGTATGTGAGTATCAGGGAATTTTATTCCAAGAACACAACATGCTACAGCAGATAATAGGTGTTGGTAAATTCAGAAGTTCAATGAGCTATGTTGAGATAATTATTGAAGTTATTGACATGAACACAATTATGAGGCTTCAATAAATTTACGAGGTGCATGATGATCACAATTTTTGGTGGGAACGCTTTGAAGATCAAGTTACTTCACCCACTGCAAGTTTAACAGCAGCTTGGGGTGAATTGCTTACAAGCTCATTGTTAAGCTTCATGCTAGTAAAAGGTAAGACCCATGAGGATTGGTTGGTTCACAAAATTGAGAAAGCAGTACCGGCACACTACCGGGTTAGGACTCACACACCAGGAGCGCTGCAGGACACAAGGGCACCACGAGACTTCAGTTTTGGTTAGCTAAGTTTGACCATGGTAGACCACCTGACACTTATTATCAATTTGGTCCTTCGACAATACGAAGCTTCTCGAGAGTATCCTTACAACTCCTGACTGCACCACTCAAATATTTCACCCTTGAGGACGAGGGTGATTTTTTTTGGGGGGGGGGGGGGGGGGGGGGAGTATTGATGCAGTAAATCTCAGTTAGACGAATTAGTTGGAAGCGTTGATGTAGAATTTGCAGGAAGGACCGTTGAGAATTCATAGTCGAAGTTGGCGGGAAAAGCTCGGCATGTGCGAGGCACAGATTAATAGTTAGTTATGCTAATTTAGTAATTGTTAGTTATTATTTACATTTTTAGTTACTTTTATTATTTCTTATTTAGCTTATTAATCCTATGATATAAATAGGATATGTGGGAATGTATTAAGGATATGATGAATGTTAATGAATATCTTCTCTTCTCCCTCAAGAACTCTCTCATCTCTCTCTTGTTTCTACTTCTCCCTCTCCCTAAATCTTTACTTTCTAGTTTGGATTTGTAATCAGAACATATTAATTTAGGATCCTGTATCACTCTGCTCTCTCCTTCTCTCTTCTCCCTCTTCATTGTTGCCCCTTTTTCTTCCCTCTTACTTTTTTTAAGCAAATCAAATGCACTTTATTATGGGGTATGTAAAATTTATTTATAGAAAATCAAATCTTCTTTGTAATTTACACATACATAGAATTTTGTTTCTTAAATTTCACCAGAAAGAAATCAAATTTTTTTTGAAAAGGGTGAAACCTATTTGAGATTGAGTGTAGAGAAAATAACATCAAAAGTTCAGGGATGAAATCAAGAGTTGAGGGCAAAAAAAAAAAAAAGAAAAATCATATACCATTTTAATGACTCAAGCTTCATGGCAATTGTTGAACAATTTTTGAATCTAAATTTTTTTTTAAAAAAACTCTTTCTCCTTCAGAGACTCTTTTCCTTCTTCAGTTTTTCTCTCTCTTTTTTTTCGATAAATATCGGCAAAGCCGAAGAACAGACAGGCAACTCCAAAAGACGAGGCCTAGGCCACTCCGTAAACGGAGGGGGGAACAAAAAGGGAAACAAAAAAGCATCAAAACCAAAACACACAAACCCGACAAAATAGACACCGAGCACACGCTACCCAAGACGCTCACAAAACAAGCTCAGACCGGGAACCCAAAAGAAAAAGAACCAAACGACCAGCGTGGGAAACCGAAGCAGGACTGAACCTCAACCACAAGACCAACCACTTCATTTAGCCAGCAGATCTGCCACCAGAGGTGGGTCGAAACCATCGAAATTAAAACCAACTATTCTTCCCATGTCAATTGCCCGCTCTGCTTGAAGGATCAACTCATCATACTCCGCTTCCAAGATCTTGTCGTATCGATTCTCCCTATTCCGTTTCTTCTTCGTCTTGGTTGCCTTTGACGATTTTCCCCATTTCACCTCCTTCCCCTTTTTTCGTTTGCCTGATGCCTGATGACAGTTTTTCTCTCTTCTCTCTGTCTTTTTGTGGTTTCTTTTTTATTGAATTCTCTTCTTCCCCCTTTTTTTGTTTGATCTCATCCTTTATTTAAAAGGACTCAATCTCTCCCTTCCACTATCTGAAATTGGGGGGTTGTAGGGCAAAAAAATAGGGGTAACTGATTCCTCGTCATTTTCTTTTCTTTTTTTTATGTTTTTTATTCTCTTTTTTTATTTGTTACCTTTTTTTTTTAAGTCCCTTTTTTTGTCTCGAGCAATGTATCACATATCATGGAAAAAAATAAATAAATAAATAAGAAATCACTTTAAATTAAAAAAAAAATCAAAATCAATGAAGATGAAGAGAAGGGAACATTACAAAATTTTTTTTTTTACTAACCATGTTAAATTAAAATATTGTATTAGCCAATCAAAACAAACACACAGACACACACACACACACACACACACACACACATATATATATATATATAAGCATACTTTTCTTTTTTTTTTTTTGTTTTTACTTTTCATGTATGTAACTTTTTTTTTAATATGTATTTTTTTATCTATATTTTTTTGAGGGAGTGGCATAGGGTGAGATGATCCCCCACGCCTTCCCTTCATTTTTATTTTATTTTATTTTACAATCTTTTTTAACCAAATATATATATATATAAAATATATTTTTAGAAACAAGAAATGAATTGTTTAGGCCCATATAGTGAAGTGGACAACTTGGATTAAACATATGGATATTAATTATGAGATCTAATATTTAGCACTGTGAAAATTTAGTGTTCTACTGTTGCCCCCTCGAGCATTGTGCGTGTGGACCTTTGAACACGGACAAGGCTCGACTTTGTAGTTAAACCAATTGCACTTACATAAGTGACTCAAGGTAATGGTTGTATTTGGTTCACACAATTTGCGAATGGAACTATCAAGAGCCACATGAAAAATTTAGTGGTTTAGTCGTGAGGTTGTAGTAAGGCTGTTGGGGCATTTTTATTTGTTTAAAGATTGGATTTGGATCGAAAATTATTTGGGGCGCTGAACTTTGACTTGGTAGTCATTTCGATTTAAATTTAACATGCTTCGGAGATAGAATACTCGACCTATTTCGATTTGGTTGTTTGGGTTAAGTTGAGGCTATTTAGCTTACCATCTCACTCTCACTCAGGGATTTTAACCAAGAAAACAACAATTTGTTTATTATTGGGGTTGGATCTAGTTCTTGACTAGATTGCCTATGTACCCTTTGAAGGGATCAAGCCTTTCATAATTCATTACCACTTAGCTATCCAGACTTCATTTCATTATTATTATTATTATTATTATTATTATTATTATTTTTGATACATTGGACTAAGCAAAGAATTTCTTCACGAATTTCCCAATGACACAAGAATATATGACTTTGCCCTCGGGATTTGACAGTTTGTAAGCACCCTTTGTGACAACGTATGGTCCCTCCCACTTCAGCTTGAACTTGCCTCGCGCCCTCTTGTTTATAACCATCGGTTCCTTGATTGTGAGGACTAAGTCACCAATAGAGAATGAGCGAAACTTCACCCTTCTATTGAATGCTCCAGCAACTTGAGCTTGATAGACTTTAAGTCTCTGTTGGGCAGCTAATTTGTGCTCGTCCAGGGTTTCATGCTCTGCTAGCTTGACCTTCATAATCTCGTATGGGCCAGTGAGCTGAATGGCTACTCTTAAAGAAGGAAATCGTATTTCCAAAGGCAAAACTGCCTCTGACCCGAACATGAAACTGTAAGGCGTGCATCCCATTGCAGTTCGAACTGTTGTTTGGTATGCCCATAGAGTTTCAGGTAATTGTTCATGCCAGTCCCTTCTTGTTTTCAAGAGCATTTTCTTAAGAACTTTGCAAAGCACTTTATTGAATGCTTCAGCTTGACCGTTGGATGACAGATTATAGCTTAATGAGAAGCTATGTTTGAACTTGTACTTCTCGATCAATTTGACTACCGGTTGGATTTTGAAGTAAAGGCCATTATTGGAGATTATCTTCGACAGGACTTCATAGTGATAGATCAACTGAACCTGAATGGAATTTGCAACCTATTTTGCCCCCACTTCTCTTAACGCAACAGCTTCAGCGCATTTTGAAAACTAATCAATCCCTGCAAGTATATATTGATGCTGAAGGGATGGCGGAGGATTAAATTGACCCATGACATCAAGGCCCCATGTGTCAAAGGGCCCAGACAACACGCTTGGATGTAGAACCTATGACGGTTGGTGAGTAAAATCTCCATGAATTTGACAAGCTTGGCAAGTCTTTGTGAATTTCATTGCATCCTGCACCAGGGTTGGGCAATAATAACCTAACCTTTTGACTTGATCAGCGAGCTTTGGTCCAGCATGGTGAGCACCACATATGCCAGAATGTGTTTCTTTGAGAGCAAAGGTGGCCTCTTCTTTAAACAAACGTTGTTGTAAGATTCCATCAAAGGACCTTCGATTTAAAGTATCATTTTTCGACACAAATTTAGGTGCTCGTCTCCTTATCATCGCTTTCTTCTTTGAATCAGCTAGTAGAACATCGTGTCACAAATATTTGATCAAAGTCTATTGCCAATCTGGCTCTTCTTTGCTATCATTAGCAGGGACTGAGTTTACCATCTCCACTTGGTCTAGATGCTCTACTACAGGCATCAGTAGGTGACGTTCCCCGATAGTTACTTGAATTTCTCTTTCGTTGGGCAGGGTTAATGATGCAGCAAGCTTTGCTAAGGCGTCAGCTTTATCATTCGCAGACCTCGGCATATGTGATATTTAAACATTATAAAATTGCTGCATCAAATACTTCACTCTTTGGTACAAAGGCACTAAATTTGTATTTCTAACTTCATATTGGCCATTTATTTGTCTGACAATCAGATGATAATCGACAAACGCTTGCAAGTAATCAATACGCATTTCAATGGCCATTTTCAGACCAGTGATGAGCGCCTCATACTCAGCCACATTATTAAAGCAAAGTTCAATCAAAGAAAAGGAGTTAGGAATGAGTCCACCAGAGGGTGCAACAAGGATAATGCCTACAGCTGCCCCCTTTCGATTTACCGCTCCATCAAAATACAGCTGCCATGGTGTCGTCTCTATATTGAGTACTTCCTCATTTGGAAATTCATCTATCAATTGTTCACCATTAGGAGCCGGATGTACTGCTAAGAGGTCAGCTACAATTTGCCCTTTTATAGCCTTTTGTGGGACAAACTTTATGTCAAATTGGACTAACAACATTGCCCACTTAGCTAAACGCCCTAACAGCACTATTTTTGGCAAGATATACTTCAGCGGGTTGACCTTCGAGACCGAGGTAACCGAATGAGACATGAGATAATGCCTTAATTTCTGCACAGCAAACACCAACGGTAGGCAAATCTTTTCAATAGACGAATAATTATGTTCTGCCCCCACTAACATCCTGCTGATATAATAAAGGGCATTTTCTTTTCCTTCGTCATTCCTTTGCGCTAACATTACTCCCAGGGATTGCTCCAATGCAGCAATGTACAATATTAAAGGTCTTCCTTGAACAGGTGCCATCAAAATAGGCGGCTTTAGCAGATATTCTTTGATGTTGTTGAATGCATTTTGACAAATCTAGTCCCAAACAAATGGAACATCCTTCTTCATCAACCTTGTCAAATGTTGGCATCTTCCTGACATATTGGAAATGAATCGTCTGACGTAGGCTAGTCTTCCTTGAGAACCACAAAGCTCCCGTAAATTTCTTGGATGAGGCATCTCTACAATTGCTTTAATCTTGTCAAGATCAATTTCAATCCCGTGGTGTCTGACCACAAAGCCGAGAATTTTTCCAGATTTGACTCCGAATGCACACTTTAACGGATTCATCTTCAGCTGGTGGTTTTTTGCTCGTAAGTCATCAAGGTGATCCTCCCTATTCTTGGTCTTCACAACCAAGTCATCAACATGACACTCAACAACGTTATGTAGTATGTCGCTGAAGATGACAGTCATGGCTCTTTGATAAGTTGCACCAACATTCTTCAAACCAAAGGGCATCACCGTATAATAGTAGACTCCTTGTGGTGTGTGAAAAGCAGTTAACTCCTTGTCTACTGGGTCCATCTTGATTTGGTTGTAACCAGAGAAACCATCCATAAATGACAATGCACTAAACTCAGTGGTAGCATCTACTAAGAGTTCAGTGATCGATAACGGGAATTCATCCTTAAGGCAAGTGTCATTCAAATCTCGGAAGTCCACACAGATGCAAAGTTTCCCATTCTTCTTTCTCATAGGCACAATGTTCGCCAGCCATGACGGATATTGGACTTCATGAATAAAACTAGCCTCTATCTGTTTGTCCACCTCGGCCTTTATTTGAATAGTTAACTTGAGCCGAGAGCATTGCTACGATTGTTTCTTTGGTGTTGTATATTTGGATACGGCCAACTTGTGCACAACCACGTTTGGATCCAACCCCGGCATATCGTGGTAACTCTAGGCGAACATATCTCTATACTTACGCAACAATTTGTCATATCTCATCTTTTCCTCGGGAGATAGTAGGGTGCTAACAAAAATTGGTTTCGGATCCTCATTAGTTCCCAGGTTAATTTCTTGAAGCTCATCTACAGTTGCTTGGCCTCCATCCTCTGATTCTCGTGGGGCTGGCTCAACTAGTTCAACAAAATCCTATGGATTCTTATGGACATCTAGAACCACTTCGTCTTCTTATTGAGACTGGCTTTCTACATTGGATGCAATCTCGCCGTGAATGACGTTACATGATAGTCCACTTTGGGACAAACTGGGATGGGAACGAGACTCGAATCCCTCGTAATATGTACTATATGAAATGGATGTAACGTTAACTTGTGCGGCTTGTTCATTATCAGAGTCGCCATATTTGAGGATAATAGACTTTAGTTGTTTCTTCTTCCTCAAACCTGATCCTTCAGCTTCTCTCATTTAAAACCTTTTAGGATTTGACCCAAAAGGTTTTCTCGACCTCTGAAAGATTGAGACACGAGGAGATGTCGGCTCATCAATTTTCAAGGTTTCTTGTGTACTTGTCATCAAAGTCATAGGTTCTGCAACATACGTATTACCCTTGGCTTTTCTCACTTTGATCCTTTTGAAATTTGACCCAAAAGTTTTTCCCAATCTCTGAAAGGTTGAGACACTAGGTGGAGTTGGCTCATTCTCTTTTAAGATTTCTTGTTCTCATGTCGTCAGAGTCATAGGCTAAGCAACATACACCTTAAGAACTCTGCCCTCTTGTGAAATCTATAACCTGTCAGTTATGTCATCGGAAGGAGGCACTTCAAGGTTTGTAACCTCATCTACATTCACTTTGCTCTCATCAATTGCAATGTTCTTGGCACTAAGTTTTCTCGCCCTTACCCTGAATTGGAAGCTGATAGATGTGGATGCATAATTGTTAAATATCACCCTCTGATGTGCTCTTTTTATACCTCGAAAGGTGGTAGGGATGACCATACCCTTGTTGGGCATGGACCGATTCATTCTCCGCAGAGGACAAGTATAGCTTGTCACGAGGGTGTTCATAATTTCTTCAACTGGAGTCAAAGCTTTTAGCCCACTTCTCCTTTTTTCCTTCGAGACATACTTAAATAAAGTCTTGGGTTGAGAGGTCGTTAGGGTCTCTTCTTCACCAAAACGAGCACTCTTTGAACCAGAGTTATCAACCTCTTGACTAGTAGAGGACTTCGGATAAGACTACATGTCAAGGATCTTTCCCTTTCCTTTTTCAAGACTCCCCCTTGTGAGTGCCACATTGGTTGATAGATAAAACTTAGCATCGGCATAGTTAACATCTTCTGGTGAAACGGGTCAAGGTCTCCACGAATCGTTCTTTCAACCCCATTTTTGTCTGTGTTTTTCAGGCACTAATGAAGTGTAGAGACTATAGATTTGCTGTTGTGGAGCCAAGGTCACCCCAATAAGGCGTTGTAGGACGTATCTATGTTTATAACATGGAAAAGTGCATCTCCGTAAAGGTCACCAAATTCTACTTTCAGTGCAATAGTACCCCGAGCTTTTTGTCGTACTTGATTGAACCCTTGAATTGTGAGAAAAGTAAGGGATAATTGGTTTTGTGTTAACCCTATGGCTCGTAGTTCCCTTAGAGGGAGAAAATTAACAGCAAAACCACAGTCAAGCAGGATTCGGTTCAACACTTTGTCTCTGATCAAATCGGTTATGTAAAGCAGCCTGTTATGATGTTCAGTCCCAAGCTGGAGGTCTTCATCAGAGAATGTGATGCACGCCATTCAAGAAGCACATTTATTTGTCACGAACATGTTGTCAACTTCAACCTGATCAACTTCACTTTAGTAGTCATCGGGATCCATTAGAGCTTGGATGAGTGCCCTCCTTAACTCTTTAGATAGCTGGAGTGCATCATAGATACTCAATCGAGCAGGGATTCGTTTTAAATGAGTATGAACGTCATAACGAACTCTTTCATTGTACGGTGCTTGTCTTACAATCAGAGGGACCGGAATGGGGAGATCTTTGACGAGAAATGCCTTCTCATTCGTTGGCGGGGCCTGTCCTAACTACCCATCCGATTGTTCCTCGACATGAGGTGATGTCATTGCGTGTCCTGTTGATTGTGTAGGCTCTTTGCTCTTCTCAACTGGCCTTGGTGTTGGTAATTGGAGGGCCAGAACGAAGAGTGATTTGATCAACTTCAAGGTTCACCTCCTCGATTTCTTTTTCCTCTAGAGACACCATGTAACAAGGAGTTGTCCATTCTTATTCCTCATCTTCATCACTCAAGGAACCCTCTCTAAGAAACTTCTTCGGGAAGTAGTCCTTCAAAGTTACAGGGACCCTAGTAGGGGGAACATATTCCTTGTCTGAGGTCACTTCTGCCTTCCTGGAAGATTTGGATTTCTTCTTTTTGTTTTTCTTCTTGTTCTTCCTTTTGGAAGGATTTTGTCCTCAAATCTTTACACCTGGTGAACTAGAGCTTTGAGCGATGTCTTTTCCGAACACTTTCCTGCTAAAACAGGTCTGCCACTCATATTAGTCATCGTCATCGTCTTCAGGGTCAGAATCCAGTGCCTCCGGTTTGGTCATAAGTTCGTATAAGCTGGGTATGGCTATTCCAGGTCGAGGCATGTCAGGATAAGCTTATTGAACTATGACTTCTCCATCAACAATATAATGGACCTGTATAGCATCAGGAGGTAACTCCACTGTTGGTACATTGTCCTTCTTAAGGGGCAACTGAGCACCATTGTCGTCCTCTACAGATGATGTTGTACTAGATGAAGCGATTGCCCCTTGGAGGATGTTCCGGCTTCGATTTCAGTCTACCCATTGTTGATCATAGCTTCGATTATGTCTTGAAGGACGTAGCAATCTTCAATTGGATGGCTTATAAGGGTAATACTTGGGGTTATCAATCTTGCCAGCTTTGTCTTAAGTTTTTGATCAAGAAGGGTAATTGCTTTTGCTGCGATCAACTCATTGAAGATACCCTACACATCGTCATTATTGAAGGGGTATTTCTTCTCCTTTTTTTCCTGAAGAGTGAGCCTTTGAACGTGCTTCCCTTTGCATTTATCATTTTTCCTGCCTACTACATTGATGGCTTTCTCAGTTGTTTTGATAAAGGTGGCCATAGCCTCACCCTTTTTGGCTGGCTTTGTATTTTCTCCCTTCCTTCAACGGTCCGGGTTTTATGAGATGCGATCTTCTATTGAGTGGTTTGTCCCTTGACATTACAAGCTTTTGTAACGGGCACATTAAAACTTTGGTGTTCTGCAGTAAGGACATATGTAGCTACCTTTGGCTCGAGGTTGTTGGCACACATTTGAATCGCAGAGTGTTCACTCAATTTCTCGACACATTGGAGACTTAAGCTCTTCTATCGTGTAATGAAATCGTTTGCTCTCTCATTCAGCTTTTGAACGGCATAAGCTAGATCCATTATCGACACTTTTTTCTTGGAACTCATGAACTGGGCCAGAAACACCTTTTGCAAGCCATCCCAAGTTCGAATTGATCCGGGTTGCAGCTGAGTGTACCACGTAAACATCAATACTTTTAGGGAATGGACGAATTGCCGCATTAGAAAGACATTGCTTAAGGCTATCTTGCCGCACGCAAAATGATAGTGGGCCAAATGCTCATGCAGTGACCCAATCACGCCATCAAACTTCTCAACTTCGGGTTCTGATACCCGTGAGGGACGACACTGTATCAGAGTGTGTTGGATATGGCTTCTAATAACCCTAAACAAATGGGTTTATAGAAGCTTGGTATTCCTTTATCCCTTCTGCTATCATAGCTTCAATATTTTGCTATGTCAGCTCAGACTGCTAACTCTAAACCTCTTCTTCTGGCTGTGGCGTTCTTGCTGATGCATAAGCTTGATTGGCTAATTGTGCAGCGAGTGCAACAATTTCAGCCTCCTTCTCAATAAGCTTTCGTTGCAATTCCTACAACTGCTCTTCTACGCTTGTAGGTCCTGTCACTAAAACTGGCATATTCTCTAATTGGTCTTGTATGTTCAATTTCTCCTGAAACTCCCTCAGAAAATCCTCTTCATTGAAAAGTGAACTAATGTCTTCGTATATGGGTGAGCTTGCGTCCGGCATCAGGTCAGTTGGCTTAGTTCGGCTTACTGATACCATCTCAGCATATGTCATTAATGTTGGCCCTAAAGCCAATATTATTGTAATTTTGATGATAACAAGCATTTAGTGAGTCATGGGATTTAAATTATTCTAATCTTGTTTTTAAGTGACTTATAAGAAAGCTAGGCATATCAAAACTAATCATGGATACGAAGCTTTCCAAAAGATGATAAATCAAGGGGAAAAGAGATAAAAGCTTAAGAGAAAATTTATCCAAATTGAAGGGAACGTGATCCGAGTCTGAGCATCATAAAGTTATTTATTTTTTATTGTCTAGGACTTAGGATCGATATATCAATTGAGTTCAAGTCTCAATATTGATATGTGATGCTCTTACAAAAATGATTTTGAAAAATATTTTAGAGAGTTGATTTATCAAATTTTATTTGAAAAATATTCAAGTCAAAAATTAAACCAATCTAGTTTATCAATTAAAATATTTTTTAAGATTGTTACTTTGAAAAGTATGATCAAATCAAATAAAGATAAAATTTTAATGGGTGATGATTCAGCTTGATTTATGGAACTAATCATTTTTATGATCAAGTAAAGTGGGAATAAATTCAAAAAATTGAACAAATATAGCAAGCAATCAATCAATTTTTTAACTTAGGAAATATGACAAAAGTATCCCACCAATCAGGCAAATTGATCAAAACGTGTAAATCCACCCGGGTAGGCCGAGTGTCGACACACAGGCTTACAGGAGCCACCAAGAGCTACTGTGTGTCGACACGCAGATAGAAAAAGCTCAAAACGGCTACTTTTGACTTGATTTCTTTCCAAAACCTTTTCCCAACTTTTTAAACATCTTATTGGCCCTCATCCAATACTCTCTAAGCACTCTTTGATAAAAAGTTCTCGTATATATTTGCACTTTAAAGGTTTGTTTTTAAGTTTTGTTTAAAATTTTTATTAGAGCATCACTTGTTCTCTTATTGTTGATCTTTGAGCATTATTGGCATATCTTTAGCTTTGGCTAAGCTTGATCAAGTGTCAATTCACTCTTCCAAGAGTGAAGAATTTGAGTGCTTTAGTTCTTTCATTGCTTTATTCAAATTTGTTGCATTGTAACGGTTGGATCCTGAACCTACTGTTACTAAAGGATCGGTTGTAAAAGGTTGGTCTTGAGCCTAAGTACAAAAAGACCGGTTGTAAAGGTTGGATCGTGAGCCTATTTTTGAAAAGGATCATCGAGCTTAGTTAAAGGCTCAAGTGACTAAGCGTAGTCACTTGAGAAGTGGACTAGCTTCCGGTTTGGAAGTGAACCACTATAAAAATCTTTGTGCATCCCTTTTATTTTTGTCTTTGTCTTTCATTTAACATTTATTGTTTAGCTTTTAATTAACTTTTTGGTTAATAAATTTAAAATTTTCATTTATCACTAAAGAACCTAATTCACCCCCCCTCGTAGGTTGCCATTTGGACCTTCAATTGGTATTAAAGCCAGTGCTCTATTATTTTTGGGTCTAACAACCTTAGATTGATCCTATGGCAACTTTCACTCCAACCTTAGCCGAGGGTCAATCGACCAACAAGCCTCCTCTTTTTGACGGGGAAAATTTTCCCTATTGGAAGCTAAGAAAGAGACTTTATATTACATCTATTGATTTTGACTAATGGCTTATTACAAAAAAAGGTGATTACATACCCTCAAAGAAACAAGGTGAGAAAACCATTGAAAAAGAAGAAAATAAGCTTATGCAAGATGACAAAGAAAAACTTGCAAAAAATGTAAAAGCTCATTATCAACTCTTATGTGCTATTGCCCCAAATGTCTTTAACCATGTGTCCGGTTGTCAATTGGCAAAAGAAATTTGGGACAAGCTAGAGGTCACCTATGAAGGTACGGATCAAGTTAAATCTTCTAAAATCAATATGTTGGTAAGAGCTTACGAACTTTTCAAAATGAAACCGGAGGAATCAATAAAAGAGATGTACACTAGATTTTTGGATATTACTAACAAACTCCGTGCTCTTGGAAAAATGTATTCAAATGAGGAGCAAGTTAGTAAAATTCTTCGATCTCTCCCTATTTCATGGCAAGGCAAGGTTACTGCTATTTGGGAAGCTCATAACCTCTCATAACCTCTCTGCTTATAAACTTGATCAACTAATTATCAATCTCATGACCCATGAGATTGACATGAAAGAGTTTAAAGAAGAGGAAAAACAAAGACATAGCATTTAAATCATCTCTAAGTGACGAAAGTGAAGAAAGTTATGATGAAGTTGTTATGTTAGCAAAAAGATTTTACAAACATCTTGAAAAGAAAAGATTTAAGAAAAACTTCAAAAATGGTTCATCTTCCTCCAAAGATGAACCAACTTGCTATGAGTGTGGGGAAGTCGGACATCTTAAAAGGGATTGTCCCAAGCCAAAATATAAGAAGTTCTTCAACAAACTTAAAAAGAAAGACAAAAAGGAAGAACGGAAGAAGGCTTTTGCGGCTTGGGGAGATAGCGACGATGACTCCAATGAAGAAAGTGAAGAGGAAGTGGCTAACTTTTGTCTCAAGGCTTTTGATGACGATAGCATTGAAGAAGATGAGGTAAACGATCTATCTTATGATGAACTTGTGGTTGGTTTTCAAGAGTTATATGAGAAATATAAATAATTGAAAAAACAACACAATACTTTTATCAAATGTCTTGAAAAGACGGGATTGGAAAATGATTCAAAACAACGTTTAGTGCTTGAACATGAAAATGAATCCCTAAAGAAAAAGAATGAGTCTTTAAATAATGAGATCATTAAATTAACAAATGAAAAGAAATCCTTGGAAGAAACACTTCATACTTTAAAGGAAAATGAGAAAGGAAAATTCAAGGAAGACAAATCACTTTTAAAAGAAAATGAGTCTTTGAAAGAGAAATGGAAGAACTTTCGAAAATATCAAGCAAATTTTTTAAAGGTCAAGAAGCACTTGACAAAATTCTTGCATCTCAAAAGCCAATTTATAACAAAGAAGCAATAGGTTATAATGGAAATGTCCAAAATAAAATTTTGAATATTCTTTTTGTTAAAGCCTTGTCACCTTCAACAAACTCTGTAAGGTGCAACTATTGTGGTGACTATGGGCACATCATTTACCAATGTTCTTTCAAAAGAAACTTGAAAAAGATAAAGATGGTTTGGGTCCCAAAAGGATCTCAACCACCAAATGTCAAGGCTAACAACAAAAGACCCAAGAAAATTTGGGTACCTAAAATTGTTTGAATTGTGATAGGTGTGTATGGAAATCCAAAGCAAAAAATAAAAGTGGTACTTGGATAGTGGTTGCTCAAGACACATGACCGAAGATAAATCCAAGTTCACTTCACTAACACCAAGAAAAGGAAATGTCACCTTTGGTGGCAATAAGAAAGGAAAAATAATCAGTATCAGTAATGTTGCTTCTAACTCTTCTCCTTGCTTTGAAGATGTCTTACTTGTGGAAGGTCTTAAGTACAACTTGCTAAGCATTAGTCAATTATGTGATAAATGCTATTGTATGAACTTTGAATCATCTAGGTGCATAGTTAAACATGCTAAAACAAATGAAATTTTGCTTGTTGGTCTACGATGTGAAAATGTTTATATGATTGATCTTGATTGTATAGACTCATTAAAATGTTTTAGTGTCCTGGATGAAAATGGTTCTTGGATTTGGCATAGAAGATTCGGACATGCTAGTATGGATTTAATTTCAAAACTTTAAAAAAATGATCTTGTTAGAGGTTTACCAAAGCTAAAATTTGAAAAAGATCATATTTGTGATGCATGTCAATATGGCAAACAAACTAGATCGTCATTCAAACCCAAGAACGTAGTTTCAACATCAGGGCTTCTTGAACTCTTACATATAGACTTGTTTGGTCCTACTCGTCATTTGAGCCTTCGTGGAAAGCGATATGGACTTGTAATTGTTGATGATTACTCCCGCTTTATTTGGGTCCTATTCTTTCTCATAAGAGTGAAACATTTGATAAATTTGATAAATTTTGTAATAAGGTACCAAATGAAAACGATTTGAAAATTGTTTCGGTTAGAAGCGATCATGGAAGGGAATTTGAAAATTGAAATTTATTGTGATTACTTTGGAATTGATCACAATTTTTTGGCACCTCGAACTCCTCAACAAAACGGAGTGGTTAAAAGAAAAAATAGAACTCTTGAAGTAATGGCAAGAACAATGATTTGTGAAAATAACTTGCCTAAATCTTTTTGGGCTGAAGTCGTCAACACCGCTTGCTATATTTTAAATCGAGCTTTAATAAGACCAATTTCAAAGAAAACACCATATGAACTTTATAAAGGTAGAAAGCCAAACATTGTTTATTTTAAACCTTTTGGGTGCAAATGCTTCCTTCACAACAATGGCAAACCAAATCTTGGAAATTTTGATTCATGAGTGGATGAAGGTATTTTCATTGGATACTCTTTAACAAGCAAAGCATATCGAGTCTATAATAAAAAGACAAAGGTTGTAGAAGAGTCTATATATGTAGTTTTTGATAAAAATAATGTCTTGTCCTCTAGAACTCCTTGTGATGGCAATGACATAGTAATCAAACCAATAAACAGCACACACTCATCCAATGAGCAAGAAAATGTTATATCTAACGCTCAAATGAATGAATCAAAAGGAGACAACCAAAATGTAGAATCCAAAGGGGAAAACTTACCATGAGATTTGAAATACTTGAAGGATCACCCAACAAGTCAAATCATTGGTGATCACTCTCAAGGTGTAAAAACTAGGCATGCATTAACGAAATATTGTCATTTAGCCGCATTCATCTCTCTTGAAGAACCCAAGAACATAAAAGAAGCTCTTAATGATGCAAATTGGATAATGGCAATGGAGGAAGAGCTCAACCAATTCAAGAGAAGTGATGTATGGGAACTTGTAGATAGACCCCAAGATCATCAAGTCATAGGTACCAAGTGGGTCTACCGCAACAAAAAGGATGAGGAAGGTAACGTGGTAAGAAATAAGGCAAGGTTGGTAGCTAAAGGCTATAACCAAGAAGAACGTATAGACTATGAGGAAACCTTTGGCCCGGTTGCTAGGCTAGAAGCTATTAGACTCTTATGTGCATTTGCCTCATTTAAAGATTTCAAACTTTTTCAAATGGATGTTAAAAGTACATTTTTAAATGGTCTTATTGAAGAAGAGGTTTATGTTGAACAACTACCCGGATTTGAGGATGACAAATTTCCCAATCATGTTTTCAAACTCAAAAAGGCACTCTATGGATTGAAACAAGCTCCTAGAGCTTGGTATGAGAGATTGAGTTCCTTTTTAATGCACAATGGATTTTCAAGAGGAAAAGTTGACACCACACTTTTTATCAAACACTCTAAACATGACATTCTTATCGTACAAATTTATATTGATGATATAGTGTTTGGTGCTACTAATCGATCTCTTTGTGAAGAATTTGCAAATCTTATGAGTAGGGAATTCGAAATGAGTACGATGGGAGAACTCAACTACTTCCTTGGATTACAAATCAAGCAAGGCAAGGAAGGAATTTTCATCAACCAAGCCAAGTGCATAAAGGAAATGCTCAAGAAATTTGGCATGGAAAATTTCAAGGCAATAGCAACACCAATGAGCTCAACTCTTAAGTTAGATATGGATGAAAAAGGTAAACAGGTGGACTAAAAGCTATGTCGAGGTATGATCAGATCCCTTCTTTACCTTACCGCTAGTAGATCTGATATTATATTCAATGTATGTTTATGTGCTAGATTTCAAGCATGTCCCAAGGAATCTCATCTATGTGCCGTGAAAAGAATATTTCGATACCTAGTTGGTACTCCTACTTTAGGCATATTTTACCCTAAATGTGATTTCTTTGATTTAGTTGGATATAGTGATGCAGACTTTGCCAGATACAAAGTGGACCGAAAATCGACTAGTGGTACTTGTCAATTCCTCGGTCACGCTTTGGTATCATGGTTTAGCAAAAAGCAAAATTCCATTGCTTTATCCACTGCCTAGGCCGAATATGTTGCATGTGATAGTTGTTGTGCTCAAATGTTATGGTTAACGCACCAATTAAATGACTATGGCATTCATATTAACCATGCTCCCATAATGTGTGATAACACTAGTGCTATATGCCTAACTAAAAACCCGGCTCAACATTCAAGAACAAAGCATATTGAGGTTCGACATCATTTCATTCATGATCATGTACTCAAAGGAGATGTCATTGTAAAATTTGTTCCCACCAACGAGCAATTAACGGACATTTTTACTAGACCTCTAAGTGAAGAAATCTTTTGCAACATTAGAAGTAAAATAGGCATGTGTAATCTATCATCTTGACCTTGATTGCATACATGAGTGATTTGCATTTAATATTGAGTTTTAATACTCATCATAAAAGAGCTCCAATGGACCAAGTATTCTTATCCAATTCATGGATATAGGAACTTGGACCAATTTTTTTTAAAACAAAAAAATAATAATAATAATATTTAAACAAAAAAAAAGAGGAACACACACACAGAGAAATAGAGCACCGTTCTGTCTTCTAAATCTGTGTGTCGCCACACAGAGCAGCAGTACTACTGCTCTGCATCTGTGTGTCGACACACAGACCGTGTGTGTCGACACACAAGTGAAAAAAATAATAATAATAATACAGAACCCCTTTGTTTTTCACTTCACCATCCCCTTCCTTTCTTTATCTCTCTCTCTCTCTCTCCAAACCCTAGCACTTTTCATTCAAATTTTCACCACAAACCACCATTTTTCTTCAAATTTCTTCCAAATATTTACTAAACATCAAGTTTCTAACTACATTTCAACATCAAAACCTTCAACTTTTATCAAAAACGCATCTTTTTCACAAGCCCTAACCCAAAACCAAACCTCCGATTTTTTTTTTTATTTCTCTTCTTTTTTTTCTTCATTTTTTAAGTTTAAAAACTCTCTCTTTCACTACCATTTCATTTTCTTTCACAAACTCATTTCTTTTTCAAAAACCCTAACCTCCGATTTTTTTTTCGATTTCTCCTCTTTTTTTTTTTCCAAATCTCCTCAAAGTCATTCATCCATGGGCCGTAAAACCGCTGCCAAGAAGAGATCTAGACACATTGAAGGGGCTTCTTCTTCTCGGGGTCCTAGCTCGGTATATTCCTCTAACCCCTTCCTCAAAAAGGAGGTATTATTGGGTAGATTTGTTGACTGGACTTGGATTAGGACTCATAACTTGGGAGAATTATTTTCTCTATTTGAAGGAGTAGGTTGGACTGAAATTTGCTCTATAAAGGAACCGATACATCTGGAATTAGTAACAGAATTTTATTTCAACTTAAACATTTCAAAAACTACTCATTTTGAACTATTCTATATTATTTCAGGTCAAGGAATCAAAATTAATGCTGATTATGTCAATGATTTACTTGGCTTTGATTTTAGTATAGAGGATGAATTTCATTTTCCTCAAGAACTCCACCAATTTCCGCTCCCCGAATCTCGCCGACACTCCTTACTTCGTCGTATTTGGGGTAAAATGCCACTCTCCAACCCATCGAGGCCTAACTCCAATAATTTAGGAGTGGTTCTTAAGCTAGCACATAAAATAATTTGTATGAACATCACTCCTAGGTCGGGAGGCTTTGACTCGGTTTCAAATCTACATCTATTTTTGCTATCTAGACTCATCAAAGGGAAGAAAATTAATTTAGGGGATTTAGTCTTAAAATTCATGTTCCACATTCACACTAGAAAGACTAATCCCGCATATGGGATGCTTCTTACCCGCATTTTTCAACAATGTTTAAACCGCTCATCTTTTCAAAACCCCATTCCCTATCGAGATGACTCTATAGAGACATCCTTGAAAAAAATGGGCTTCGAATTTCGAAATAACGAATGGGTAAAGAAGTAATGAGGAGCTCGAAGGGTAGAAGTAGAAGAGGAAATAAGAGCCGAGGACGAAGAAGAAGGGCATTTTGATGAAGGGGGAAATCGGGATAACGAGCTAGAGTCCTAGCCCGGACCTCAAAAACGAAGGAGTTTAGATGAAAGACTTACTTCTGTGGAAGTTCAATTAGCTTCCATACAAGAAATTCAGTCTTCGCTACACTCTTAATTTGAAGAGTTCCGCCAAGAACATCATTCTACAATGCAAAAATTATTTGACTTTTTGTCTTGTAGACTTCTACCCCCTACCCCTTAAGGTTTTTTTTTTTTTTTTCCCTATTTTCAAAAACTTGGAGCCACATTTTTCCATATTATACAATCATGTTTAATCTTATACACTTTATGGATGTTCTTCTTTATTCTTCTTATGTGCATTAATGTTCTAATTGTCATATTCCATCTCTCCCCTTGTGCTTTTTGTTGATGACAAAGAGGGAGAAAAATTGGTGTGTAATATTCATACATAGTTATGTGCTTGATTGAGAAATGATAAAAAAGATCCTAAAATGCATCAACTTAGGGGGAGCAATTGCGTTTGAACCTTAATCATGGTATAAATTGCTCCATAAGTTCATAGTCATATGTATGCTTCAATATGTGATGCTTTTATGGTGAAATCTATGCTTTAACTTTCACATTTCCAAGAGAAAACACCAAATGTTTGTCATCATCAAAAAGGGGGAGCTTGTTGGCCCTAAAGCCAATATTATTGTAATTTTGATGATAACAAGCATTTAGTGAGTCATGGGACTTAAATTGTTCCAATCTTATTTCTAAGTGACTTATAAGAAAGCTAGGCATATCAAGATTAATCATGGATACGAAGCTTTCCAAAAGATGATAAATTAAGAGGAAAAGAGATAAAAGCTTAAGAGAAGATTTATCCAAATTGAAGAGAACGTGATCCGAGTCCGAGCATCATAAAGTTATTTATTTTTAATTGTCTAGGACTTAGGATCGGGATATATCAGTTGAGTCCAAGTCTCAATATTGATATGTGATGCTCTAACAAAAATGTTTTTAAAAAATATTTTAGAAAGTTGAATTATCAAATTCTATTTGAAAAATATTCAAGTCAAAATTAAACCAATCTAGTTTATCAATTAAAATATTTTTTAAGATTGGTACTTTGAAAAGTATGATCAAATCAAATAAAGATAAAATTTTAATGGGTGATGATTTAGCTTGATTTATGGAACTAATCATTTTTATGATCAAGTAAAGTGGGAAATAAATTCAAAAAATTGAACAAATATAGCAAGCAATCAATCAATTTTTTAACTTAGGAGATGTGACAAAAGTATCCCACCAATCGAACAAATTGATCAAAACGTGTAAATGCACCCAGGTAGGCTGAGTGTCGACACACAGATGGTATGTGTCGACACACAGGCTTATAGTAGCTACCAAGAGCTGAAAAAACTCAAAACGACTACTTTTGACTTGATTTCTTTCCAAACCCTTTTCCCAACTTTTTAAACATCTTATTGGCCCTCATTTGCCTATAAATAGGGCTTCAATGCTTTGGTTAAAATCATCCAATACTCTCTAAGCATTCTTTGATAAAAAGTTCTCTTATATACTTGCGCTTTAAAGGTTTATTTTTAGGTTTTGTTTAAAACTTTTATTGGAGCATCACTTGTTCTCTTATTGTTGATCTTTGAGCTTTATGGGCATATCCTTAGCTTTGACTAAGCTTGATAATGTGTCAATTCACTCTTGAAAGAGTGAAGAATTTGAGTGCTATAATTCTTTCATTGCTTTATTCAAATTTGTTGCATTGTAAAGGTTGGATCTTGAACCTACTGTTACAAAAGGATCGGTTGTAAAAGGTTGGTCTTGAGCCTACATACAAAAAGACAGGTTGTAAATGTTGGATCCTGAGCCTATTTTTAAAAAGGATCATCGAGCTTAGTTAAAGGCTCAAGTGACTAAGAGTAGTCACTTGAAAAGTGGACTAGCTTCTGGTTTGGTAGTGAACCACTATAAAAATCTTTGTGCATCTCTTTTATTTTTGTCTTTTTCTTTCATTTAACATTTATTGTATAGCTTTTGATTAACGCTTTGGTTCATAAATTTAAAATTTTTATTTATCACCAAAGAACCTAATTCACCCCCCCTTAGGTTGCCATTTGGACCTTCAATTGACTTAGCCATTGATCGAGTGATTAGACTTGTATAAGATTTAGCTTCCTCCAAGGATATCACTCCTTTAGAGCTCAGACTACTAGAGCCTTCAGATGTCATCAACATGTTCTCCTCCCCTTCCTTAAAGGCTTTAGGAGGAACACCCCTTGGATTCTGGAGTGTCTTTGTCTTCGCATCGGCTGGCTCTGGATTTGAAGGCATGGAGGTTTTAACTTTCTTTGTTTTTGGTTAGACATCCCCCTTAACATATGAGGTGACCATGACTTTCTCAACCGGCCCCAAGATGAGTGGGATACACCCGATGTATATCTGGTTCACGACTTTATTGACAAGTTCTTCCGTAGATTTCTTCACGGTGAATTTCTTCGAGGTGACCCTTTCGGAGCTGCCTTCATGGGCTTCGAGGCGAAGTTAGGTGCCAATTTTTGGTTTGCCTTCTTCGTCTCTCTCTTCGTTGTCTTTCGTGCATTTTGCTTGGCGCTCTTTGTCTCCTTTCTTGGTACTGTTGGCTTGATTGTAGCATGCATTGAGATAGAAAACTCATTCCCCATGTTCAGCAGTTCCATGGAATTCCTTAGCGGGATCTTAGCAGCAAATGAATTTGATCCCAACTTGCGAAGCACGCTGTTATGCTCGTGATTGAATCACAAAGCATAAGCTAAGTAAATTGAGGATAGATGAGAGTATGAGATGAGAAAGAAGTGAAATTGGATGAGAAATAGAGAGAGTTAGATGAGAAAGACAGAAATATCTCAAAGAGATATTGTTTGTATATTTGATTGAATGCCTTCCTTTACACACTAGCATTCCTTATATACTTCACTAGTTACAATGTAAGGAGGCCTAAAGCCTAACCGACACAACCAACTCTAGCTAAGTATTGAATACTAGACATCACTTATTACATGACTTAACAAAAGGCCAATGCCACTTATTACATCCATACTCTCATTCATATGCCCCTACAATGGAAATCATAACAATACTCTCCCCCCTTAAGAGATTCTTGTCCTCAAGAATCTAAGAAAAGAGTTAAAGCTTGAAGTTCAATGTTTATGTGGGAGGAATGAATGAGCTTCTTACGTGAAGTTTTGGCCAAGTTGCTGCTGCAGAGGACCAAAACGCATCAACACATCTAGAATTCTGCTTGTAGTATGCGGCACAACAGAATTGGAATGTCGGTAAACCCATAAGACCACATATGAAGTCTTTAAACACCTCAGACTTTGAATTGCAATGGAACCAAGTGGATTCCTTGCTGAATTTACAGCTGAAGAGATCCTCTAGCATGTTGAAATATTGCAACAGCAGCAGAACATTAGAGGATGCAGATTCTGAAGTAATCTAACCCCAAATCCCGCTATCATAGTTTGCATTTGATGAAGAACACTCATCTGGAGGTCTTCCAGCTCAAACCAAGTGAACCAAGTATCAAAATATGTTTGAAGAAATTCCCAATTGCAGCTAAAACAGCCCCATATCTTGATCTTGGTGACAAAACTCATTGAGACCCCAAAAGAATGCAGCTGCCACCATTTCATCTTGGAACTTTTCCAAAATTTGTATTTCTTAAACATCCACTTACTAAACCATATCAGACCAAGCTCAACATACTCTTGATTGTTTTCTAATTCCACATTTTGTGCTGCAGACTTCAAAAATTCAGTAGTGTATAATCGTGACACCACATAGTTGCGGATATTACAGATTTCATCTTAATTCTTGTCCATATGGAAGCTTCTTGATGCGAACAAGTTAATACATCTTTCCCAAGTCATAATAGCACCAATCACACTCCATTTGAGCAACTCATTTACTGCTGACAGTGAAGGAAATGTAATTCTCCAAACATTTTCAGCAGCCACTTTGAATTCTGTTGTAAACATCTTGAATTGGAACTTAAGTAATCTGGGAATCTCAGCTTCTCCTCTCAAAATTATTGCATAGATTACACCATAAGCTCCCATTCTTTGATCTTGACAAGAGGATGCACCAAAAATCTAGAGTACATTACTGTCCAATCTTGATCACTTGAGCACTTGTTACTTTGGCTTGAAAATCTGGACCTTTGCTCCACCAAGTTAAGTACTCATGAGTCACAATTGAATCCCAAGGACACAAAGTCTTCACTTGAATTCTCAAAGCAACCCAATTGACATAATTCATTCTACAACTTCCACTTTCTAGATGGTTCACAAATCTTTCAGCTTTTGTTTGGACCATTTTGAACATTCTGCATTCAAACAGGTTGCTGCAGCTATCTTCTTTCAAAAAACCTTGAATTTTTAGCTTTTCCAGCCACCAATCTTGCTCTAAGTGAGCTGGCATTGAGTTCCTGTCAACAGACTTAAGGATGGGCATCAAATCAATACACAAATGACGCTTCAAAATTACTGAGATTAATTTCAGAATAAGAGAAGATCTGTCCAGATCTTTAATGCTGAAATGTAGAATATTTTTAGCTAGAATTGATCTTGTTTTCTTGTTGGACTCCTTCATTCAAACATTCAGAAAATACTGAAGCTTGTGCATCTGATTCTTCCATTTAGAACTCACACAACATATCACAAAATTCAGATTCAAAAATCAAATTCCTAGCTGAACTGCTCAATTTTAACATTTGAATTTGCCCCATTCCTCAAATACTGCACCTCCACTTTAAACTCAGGAGGTCTCACATTTGGTTGCACCAATGGAGCATGTTCTTTGCCCATAGCTTGATTATTGCACAATCTGAACTTGGAGCTCAATACACTTGCCTCATTATTATCCAGCACTTTCATTCCAGCCCAAACGCAGACCCCAGATTCATTCAAAACTTCAGTGGGTCTTCCCATATCAAACATAACCCAAGGACCTTTAATCCTTCCAGATGTTGGCTATTCATACTTAATTCTCATGTCAGTACCCAGCTTGTGAACTTCTAACATGTCAAAAACTCTTCCAGAAATCGAGTTAAGCCTCTGCTGAATAACCTTGGCAGTTTGATTGACTCTTTTCTTCCACTTAGCCTCATGTTCCAGCTTGCTATAACTATGATCTACCTTTCCCGGATCAGGGGGAAGCTGATCATAAGAGTTTGCAGCTTGAAGTACCTTCTTTTCATCCAAAGATCCATGCCAAACATTCACTGTACTGAATTTGGTCAGAATAGAAATCTGTTCCAGGCAATTACTGAATTTGTACACCTCCAACAACTCAATTGTTTGTATAAAAACAATGCCTAGCCTTTGTTGAACCTTGAAACATACTTTGGCAGCTTGATTACTTTGTTTCAGTAAAGAATCGACTCTTTTCAGCTTCACAAAACATTGAGTATCTTCTCCCAGATCAGGAGGTAACTTGTCATAAGAGTGTGTATTTGAATACACCATTGCTCCACTCTAAGAACCTTGCAATGTATCAAGTACATTACTGTCAGCACAAATCAGATGCTGGTTTCAAGTATCAAGATGCCTTGGAGAAGTGCTTAACACATTTTGCGGTGTTATCATTGTTACTACAGTAGTAACATCAACTTTCCCAGTTGAAATCAGAGGTTCTGCTGTATCCGATCCTTGTATACTAGCATATACATCAGAAAAATCAGGAGCTTGAGTTAGTTCTTGTTGCCTCACTTCTTCAAAATATCACCGAATGATAAAGAGTCAATTTTATAACTCTCTTTATCATCATCTTCAAAATATTGTAACTCTCGCAAAGAGTCTTCATAATGATCAACTTGTTCAACCTCAGATTCCTCTAACTTGTGTTCATCAATTTTGGCATTACCGTGGTCGAATTCATCTTCAACGGCAACAGCTTCCACTCCAACCTTCAATTTTTGCTCAACATTGAGCTCTTGTTGTTCAACATCCTCTTCACTGATCTCACAAGGAACATTACGAATCGTAACCCCCATCGTAGACTCTTCCAAATCCTTTGCTAGTCTTTGCCAAAACTCCTCCATTTGGCGATATAAGCTTTCAAACAAATCAGCCATTTGCTTATGTGTAACATATTGCACCTCACCATCCATAATAGCCAGCAATACAGTGCTTCGAAATGAATCGGAGAAGGCCCAGATAGGAGATGCAGTTCTAAATCGCAGAAAGGGAAGATTTGATTCAAATCACCACACAATAGATTGCCAAATCATAATCTACTCTTCAATTCATGTATATCTCAAGTTGTTTTCGATTCAAAAGTCGCAGACAAGGCAAGCCCTAATCGAAGAGTTCTGCAAACCAGACCCTAACTTCGAAGAACTTCGCTTAATCCCTAACTCGACGCAAATGAATGAATTCAGGCTTAAATCTGAATTAATTTCGAACCTTAACAGTAATACAACTTCAACATACTAAACTCGCACAACTCCAAGCAGAGCAATCAGATTTCAACAATCTCGGTTCCTAGTTCAATGTTAGATCCTCTTTTGAGCAAATCACCATTCAATATCATATAATTCTTAAGAATCAGCTGAATTCTTACCACTTCTATGCTTATTAACACGAATTTCACCACTATTCGGCAACAAAAGCAGATTCTGATCGATTATGTAAATTGAGGTTCACAAACAGTTACCTGCACTACCCACTTGAATGCCAGAACCAGAAACTACCTCAAATCAGCTTGTTTTCCTGATCTTTTGATTATGATCAAGTGTAATGTTGATCCAATAGCTCACTTTAGCTTCTTCTCCAACTAATCAGATGAATATTTGATCAAGGTCAATTATGCTTCTGCACTCAACTTCACAACTATTTCTTGATCAACTCTACTGAATTCAATCTGATAAATGCACACAAGCTCTTCAAGCTAGAATTCAGATTTGAATTCTTGATCACACAAAACTGAACCAAATCAGCACAAAATTGTTTTTGTTGATTAATTGCAGCTATCACCGAAGGCTTGACACAATACAAACTCAATCTAGTTGAATTGATTCAACTAAATCAAATGCAAAGCATCTAAAGTCACTTGTGCAGCAACAAAAATCTGATTTCAAATTTTTCTTGATTAAGAGCTCGATTGGAAGCCAAACGAAGCTCTGATACCAATTGTTATGCTCATGATTGAATCATAAAGCATAAGCTAAGTAAATTGAGGATAGATGAGAGTATGAGATGAGAAAGAAGTGAAATTAGATGAGAAATAGAGAAAGTTAGATGAGAAAGAGAGAAATATCACAAAGAGATATTGTTTGTATATTTGATTGAATGCCTTCCTTTACACACTAGCATTCCTTTTATACTTCAGTAGTTACAATGTAAGGAGGACTAAAGCCTAATCAACACAACCGACTCTAGCTAAGCATTAACCACTAGACACCACTTATTACATGACTTAACAAAAGGCCAATGCCAATTATTACATCCATACTCTCATTCACATGCCCTACAATGGAAATCATAACACACGCAAAGTTCTTCTTCTTGCTGATAAGCCCTCCTTTGACCATGAGAGTGGTCGGGAGCTCATTGAACGTGATCGTGACTTGTGGTGCCATTGTTCCTGCATAGCACCTCACTAGTAGTTCGTAGAAACTAGAGTTCAATCAGAGATGAAAAGGAGAATAGGGTCCCATCGGACGTGCCAAAAATTATGTTGAGCAAAAATATGAAATTTGCAAAGCATGAATTCCCTTATATATGGGGTGTACAGAGGTTTTATTAATTTAGGAAACGACCCTATTCAAGATGATGTGCACCCTTAATTAGATCTCCCTTAGGAGAATATCCCTTGATTCTGACTAATGATATGTTTATGTTTAACTCAATCGACTAGGTGACTAGTCAATTAGTTAATTTAAGTCTACGGGAAACGTTTTAGGTTGATTTGTATTTTGGAAGGTTCAACTTGAAGGTTATTTGGGTTTAGTCTTGGCTTAGGAGTTATTTGTACTTAGGTTTGACTCAAAAAATACTTTGGATTTAGGTTTGACCTAAAAGTCTTTTTGGATTGGATTTTAGCTTGGATTTAGGTTTGACTTGGAAATCATGTTGGACTTGACTTGGTTTTGGTTTAGCTTGGACTTGGAAATTTTGACTTGGTTTGAAAATTTGGACGTTTTTGACTTGGGTGGGAAATGATTTGATCTTTATTTGTTAGACTTAAAAGTGGTCTCGAGTTTCAATCTGACTGGGAAGTCACCTGATATCGGGGTTTGACTTGAAATTTATCTGGATTGGTTTTTTGACTTGGAATTAATTTGGATTTGGGTTTGACTTGTACTAATTTGGATCTGGGGTTTAACTCAGTACTAATTTGAATTGGGGTTTGACTTAGGCTTAAAATTGACTGAAACATCATTTAAATTTGAGTTTAATTTGGAAGACGTCTTGATTTAGGTTTGGGATTTAGGATTTGAAATTGACGTGGGATTTACTTTGAATTTAGACTTGACATAGAAGTCAGCTCAGCTTAGGAATTTGGTTTTGAGTTTAAATTTGATTTGGCATGGAAGCACTTTTGAATTTGAATTTGAATTTGACATAAAGTTGGGTTGATGTGTGACATAGAAGTCAATTTGAGGTTTGAGTGTGACATGGAATTTAATTTGAGGTTTAGTTTACTTTGAATTTGAGTTTGAGCTCGATAACAGTAAATTTATATTTGGGTACGAAATAAAATTTAACTTGGGCTTAGGTTTGACATTAGAGTCTTTTTGAATTTAGGTTAATCATGGAAGTTGTTTTGGATTTAGGCCTAATATAAAGCTTATATTTGGTTTGGATTGGACGTAGAGATTAATTGGTTTAGGTTGCCCTAGTCAAATCGAGTTTAGTCTACTAATCAAAGTGTTGACATAATATTAGTCCACTAGAGAAAAGGAGTTTATTTATTATTTAGGTTGTACCCGAATTAGGTTGCCTATGTACCCTTTTAAGGGATCAAGCCAGTCGCAGTTCAACTCTATAGTTAAATTTGGTTATGAGTGTTGGATCCCACTTCAATTCAACACATTTATAATTGTGTGTGTGTGTGTGTGTGTGTGTGTTTTTTTTTTTTTTTTTTTCCATTTAGATTTCGAGCTCAAGGTCTTTTATTTTTGTTATTTTGTACCCTGGTCAGATCAATCTTAATTTTATATTGTCCTTAGTGAAACCACATGAGTCCAGTATTTCAAATTTGACATTCAGTAATTGTGATTACACCCTCCATTTTATTATCTAGGGTTTCCTACATACCCTTTTAAGGATCAAGACAACGTAGTTCTAAAAAGAACGTCGAATTTTCGAAAATTGATTTTTTTATGTTTGTAACCGCACCCATTTTTTATTATGGGTTTCCTATGTACTATTTTCGGGATCAAGCTAATGTAGTTCTAAAAATAGCAATTCGAGATTTTCCACTTTGATTTTAAAAGTTGAAATAATTTTTTTTATAAAACCCATACAAGCATTTGATTTATTTTATTTTATTTTTTCTAGTTTTTCTTTTTCTTTTTTTGGAAATGCATTTTTTGATAAATTTCTTTATCTCTTTTTAAGAAAAAAAAAAGAAAAGGAAAAATAATTAGAAGGGGGTGGGTATAGGACAAACAGTACCCTTCCCATTTTTTATTTGATTTTCTTTTTTTTAAGAGAAGAGAAAAAAAAAATGTTAAGTGAATTTTATGAATTTAGAGAAGTTTGATTGGAACCGAACCCGACTTAAAAGTCCATTTTTTTCATTTTTGAAACCTCGTCATTGGTCAAGATTAGTTACAAATTTTTAATACCCCCATGTAGGATCTCTTAAATCCACCAAGGGTTAAAATTTACTACTCTTTCGATCCGGCCTAATGTAGGATTTTTTAATCCATCGTAGGTTAAAATTTACTACCCTTTCGGGCCACCCCCATGTAGGATTTCTCAATCCATCATGGGTTAACATTTATTACCCTTTTAGGCCACCCCCATGTAGGATTTTTTAATCCATCGTGGGTTAAAACACCCCCAAGTTGGATTTTTAATCCACCATAAGGTAAAACACTTTAAAATTTAGGAGGGACTTTAAACTTTGTTTGAATCCCATTTGAGTTCTTTTTTTTTTAAAGGAAAAAAATAGACATAAGCAAATAAAAATTATTTATTTATTTTTTCTTAAACATTTTCTCTCTCTCGCTCCTTCTTTCTTCTTCCTCTTTATTGTTGGCCCCCCTTTTTTCTTCTCTCTCACTTTTTTTTAATCAAACCAAACCTAATTTAAAATGGGGGGTATAAAATTTATTTATTGAAAATCAATTCTTCTTTGTACTTTAGAGATACATGGAATTTTGTTTCTTGAATTCCACTAGAAAGAAATCAAAATTTTACTTTTGAAAAGAGTGAAACCTATTTAAGATTGGGTGTAGAAAAAGTGAGACCAAAAGTTGAGGAATGAAATTAAGAGTTGAGGAAAAAAAAACGAATGACTAAAAGAAAAATCATATACCGTTTCAATGACTCAAGCTTTTTGCCAATTGTTGAACAATTTTTGAATCTAAATTTTTTTAAAAATTCTTTCTCCCTTTGAGACTCTTTTTCTTTTTCTGTTTTTCTTTCTCTTCTCTATCTCTTTTTTTGGTTTCTTTTTTACTGATTTCTCTTCGTTTCCCCCTTTTTTATTCGATCTCTACCTTTATTTAAAAGGACTCAACCTGCTCCTTTCACTATCAGAAAGTGGGGGGTTATAGGGCAAAAAAATAACAGTAACTAATTCCCCCTCATTTTTTAATGTTTTTTATTCTCTTTTTTATTTGTCACCTTTTTTTTAAGTGCTTTTTTTTTAGTTTCGAATAATGTATCTTATATCATGTAAAAAAAATTAATTAATAAGAAATTCCTTTTCTTTTTTAAAATCAAAATCGGTGAAGATGAAGAGAAGGAAACATTTAAAAAAAAAGTTTTTACTAACCAAGTTAAAATATTGTAATAGCCAATCAAAGCATAGCATACTCTTTTTTTTACTTCATGGATGTAACTTTTTTTCAATATGTATTTTTTTATCTATATTTTATTAAGGGAGTGGCGTAGGGTGAGATTTTTTTTTTTTTTTTAATCATGGTAAATCCAGGGGAGGGGGGGTGCTCTAGTGGGGGCTCGAACCCCCGTGCTCTCACATAGGCGACCGGGAACTACACCACTAGGCTACGAGCTACTTGCTCGTGGCGTAGGGTGAGATGATCCCCCACGCCTTCCCTTTCTTTTCTTATTTTATTTATTTTTTATTTTTTTTAAAATCCTTTTTAACCAAAAAAAATAAAAAAATAAAATATATTTCTTTTAGAAATAAGAAATTATTTGTTTAGGCCAATATAGTGAAGTGGACAACTAGGATTAGACCCATGGATATTAATTATGAGATCTAATATTTAGTACTGTAAAAATTTCGTGTTCAACAGTGGTCGCTGTATATGTGAAAACAAAATAAATGTGGAAAACGAACTCACCGTGACTAGGGAGTGAGCCTAATTACAAACCACACATCTTTGACCTCAACCCCTTACTGTTTCAGGAGAAAAGGTTGTGATATGTTGGTGTATTCTACTTTGGTTATACCATCAATTTTGCTTACGCTTTAATTAAGAAGACTTTGTTAAATGTTTTTGTGGAAATTTTTTTTTTACGTATTTTTATGATAGAAAATTAAAAAGATATGGATCTAACTAAAATTGCACTTACAGTGATGGAGCAAGGCCCATAGAAACCTTTTCTCATACACTTAAAAGTTTGGAACTGGGGTGGAGACAAATCCAAGAGCTTAGCAATTCACTTACAAGCCTCGAGTCAATCAGGTTTTGAAGCCTGGCACCCTTGACTTATAATAACTCGAATGAGTTTAGGTCTGACAAGATTAAGACGGAGCAAACTATATTCAGGTCACTAGGCTAGAACCAACGCAATCAAGGGATAGGCCTTGGCTATCAAAGCCCTAATCAAGGGCGGAACTTAAGCTGACTTGACTTATCAAGCAGTGACAATAGTATTAAGACCAATGCAATAAAGGGACCAACCTTGGCCGTCAAAACCTTAAACTAAAGCCTCAAATAGCAACTTGTCAATTTATGGGAATAGATTAAAACTGGAAAGTCATTCATAAAGCTCGAGAACTATTACTATGAAGGTAAGTACAGTAAAGATCTACATTACGCTACGCCTAGCTAAGTTATGCTACTGTTAAGGAAAAACACAAGTGTGCTGTAAAATAAAACATGAAGAAGTTTTGTAATGAGTGTATGTACTACTTTGGAATGACGCAGAGTCCTTTATTTATGGAAAATAAGAAATAATGGCTGCTCCATCTTTCCCGGCAAGTCCACCCACGTATGGCCACTAAGCTTTCTTCTGCGCACCCGAATCTTCAATTAATGCGCCCTGAATTTAGTATTGGATGGAAATCCTTGGTTTCCACGTCTGAATTCTTAGCAGATGTCCCTTCTAGAAGCCCCATGTTCTTTTGGATTAAGCTTAATGCCCAAGTAATTGAAATTGTGCTTTAAGTAACTGCCTTGAGCCTGGGAACCAATTGTCTTACCGCCTTCTTGATAGCCCCTCAAGCTCGAGCTTACTTCACCCCTCAACTATCTCGAGCCTTGAGTGGCTGATCCCCTTGTCAAGTGCAAGTACCATCTTAGGATGCTAGGCTCGAGTCGTAATTATCTTAGTACTTAAAGGCCTAACTCCCCTCGAGAAGACCTTCACTTATTGACTGCGTGGCACTTTTACCAAAATGACGTTATCCCAACTCCCTTGAAATTAGGGCATAAACAAATGCCCCCTTTTAGCCGTTGGTGAATTTAAATTTACAACGGGTAAAAATTCGCCTGATTTGACCTTCAATGGCTACTGGGAGCTTGAGAGAGCACTGTATGTCGCTTTCTTTTCTTTCCTGCATGTCTACAAATGGGATAGTTAGGGCTTTAAAGTCCCACTTTGTTGCTCTGTTCTCTCTCCTTCGTTGTCCATAATGCGCTTCTGCGAATTCTCACCTCTGTTCTTGAATCACTGAATTCTTGACTCCATCTTTTTTTTTCTTTTGCTTCCTTCTAGTTTATCAACGGCACAAATCTCATTCACCGTTTCTGCTCCCCCTCCTTAGGTAGACAGTCCCATTGAGCAACTCGCACACTTTCTCCAATCCCCTCATTGACTTAGGACAGTTTGTTTAGCTTCATAGTATTCTAAGTGCCTACTTGGCATGTCTTCACCTATGAGGGTAGAGGACTCAGTGAACTTGATGTCATGATCCAGAACCTTAGTCTGATGACCATGGTTTCTTCACATCAAGTTCTAGGCAATTTGTACACATATGCCAACTGAGCCAAGTCGTTGGATACATTTTTGTGCTCCCAAAGAGTACGTTCAAACTACACACCATCGAATTTAGTCAATAGCTTTTGTACTACTAATAGGTATCGATTCGAGGTATCACTTAAACATTAAATTCCCCCTTTACTTGCAAAATTATCAACTGCGAATCCCCGTTGATGACAACATTGAGAACTTGCATTTCTAGGAGAGTTTGAAAGCCAATTATCCATGCCTCATACTCTGCCATGTTGCTACAACATTTATCCACCAAGGTAACAGCCAATTTAGTGATGATCCCATGAGCAGATTCTATAACGATTTCAACTCTAACACTTAAAGGGGTCGTCGAACCATCAAAAATAGTTTCAAAGGAACCAGTTCTGCCACTAGAATCTGTTTGGGTTGTTAGCCAAAAATTTTGCAAAAACTTATCCTTTCACCAACTTTTGTGAGACAAAAACCAACTCAAAGTGAAGTAGAGCTAAGCTCCATTTATTCAGCCTCCCTCTTAGAAATGGTCTATCTAGCATATACTCGAGGACATCTGTTTGGGCACTCAATTTTATTAATGCATAAAACAATGATAAACACAATTTTTCAATTGGTGAATATTTTATTTCACATTCATTCAGGCAATGGCTAAGGTAGAATACAACCAGTTCAAAACCTTGCACATTTCTTATACAAGAAAATGTTGTGATTCAAGATCAACCTTGAATCATAACCTAGGATAATAGAAGAATTTGAGTTGAGAAGTACAAAAATTGAGAGAAGAAGTAGAGAGAATTGAGATTGAAGAAGAAGAATCAAATTGCATTCATTTAATGAATCTAATTATAAGGACAAACCAACCTTTTGTACTCCAATCCAACTAATGCCAGTGGAGCTAAAATATCTAGCAAGACAAGATATAACCTACTTAACTACCTCAGCCACTACGAGTTTGAATGAAGCTTTTCCCACCAAAACCCCTTATTCACATATTTACAAGAATTGCCACTACTTACAACCTTCTTAAGATTAAATCATGACAATACCCCCTCCTTTAGAACATTCTTGTCTCAAGAATGAATGGATGGAAATTGACTCTTAATGAAACTCAAGCTCTCCCAAGTAGCATCTTCACGATCCAAATTACTCCATTGCACTAATGCCTTCTGACTCTAATTGCCCTGCTGCTGTATCACCCTTGATTTTAAGATAGCTGCTGGCTGCTTGATGCCTACTTGGTGGCTGCTTAGCAAGTGCACTAAGTTGTATCAAGTAATATAGAAATAAGTAGAGCATCGTCCCACGAGGATTGTGATTGAATGAGTATCGAAATTTATAGCTTCAGCACTATTTGAAAGACTAAAATTTGTGGTTTTTTATATAAAATGAAACAGAATGGAAAAGAATGAAAATGTTCACTGATTTTATGAAAGGTGTGCTGATTTTAAGAATATTTTTATGATTTAATAAGATCCAAGGCATCCGATTTCACTTAGTTGAATCAATACACCTTTCTATTCTCGATATTAAAGTTCTTATCACGTGTTGATGGTCGAAAACCCTAATTTACTAAATATTCTTTCTTAAGAAATATTTAGCATGCTCTTTCACATATTAACTAATCAATATCTTGAATGAATTTAAATAAGAAAAGAGTTTTGAAGATCCATGGTTCTCACCTAAGACCGTACAAATCGCGTTAATCTATCTCTATCAGTCGTTCAATTTGTGGTATTTATCACTTTAGTAATCATCATAAATCTTCTCTTAAACTCGTTATGAGTCATTATAGGCTTTGAATGGTGATCAAGCATTCAAAACTCATGAAGAACAGTGATAAACACTCAAACAGCGCAGTAAACAAACTTTGAATACATTGAATTAGAAAAGAGCGTATATTACAACTTCGGCTACATCGTCGCCTTGGAAAGACAAATTAGTTCATGGTAGACATAATATAAAGAAAAAATAAAACAAAATCCATGAACTTTAAAGAAGCAAAGGATAGAAAGAACTTAAAAATGCAAAATTACAAACCAAACTTCTTTTTCCTTCCTTCCTTCTTCTTCCTCTCGATTTTCCTCCCTTTCTCTCAGCTTTCTATTTGGTTTTTTGGCTGGATGAGATGATAAAACACTTCCACAATGTCCCTATTTATATTACATAAGGTTGGGATTACTTAATATAAAAAATATTGCAAGCTTAAAGCCGATTGCATCACCTTGCTGCTATTACTGCCCAGTTTTTGTAACTTGCTGTTCTTGCTCAGTTTTTTCATTTTTTCCTACTTTGTACCGCCCAAAATCAGTCTTGACATCATTATGAACATGTTCTTGAAGTGTACAAAGCATCCTTGCGCTTGATTTGTTCATTTGCCACCCATTTTCGCAACTTGAAGTGAATTGTTTAAGCTTGTTCTTCTTCCTGTGCAACTTGCTGTTCTTGTTTTTTTCTTCAATTTTTTTTAGCTTTACACCACCGAAGTTTAGAGTTTACATCAACTTGGATGTGTTAGTGTATTGTTTAATCTATTTTTGCTCTTGATTTTTGTATTTTGTCAGCCCTTTTTGCAATTTGAAGTGAATCATATATGTTCTTGTTGTTCTTGTTGTAGCCATGTGTTTTACCCAATTTTTTGCTTTTGTTTGATGTATCTTGAATTCACTTGTTGATACTGATGATAAAACCTAGCAATATTTAGCACGAATGAGTGTTTTGCAAAAAATAGCAATATGAGCGAAAAAGAGCAATAGCAATAAAAGTTTAATGTAAAATGGTTTGAAAATGAATCAAAATGATATGAATATATCAAAATGATATGAATAATTATATACTAAATTAGAACTTACCAAAAAAAAAATGCGAAATTAGACTTATCATTGCTGCACAATGTCACCACTGGCAGCTGCTTCAGGGGGAGAAATTGAACTTACCCTACCATCAACCACATGCTGCTTTCGAAGGGAAACATGGAAGACTAGATGGACAAAAGAATCTCGCGGCAGCTCCAATCTATAAGCAACTCTTCCAACCTTCTCCAATACCTTACAAAACCCAAAATAACATGCACTCAGCTTCACACTCTTGTGCATTGCTACACTTGATTCAGTGTGAGGCTGTAGCTACAAGTATACAAGATCTCCCACCTAAAATGACGTATCAACATGCTTCTTGTCAGTATAAAATTACATCCTAGCCTGTGCCAATTGTAAGTTATCCTTTTAGCTGCTGGACCAATTGCTTCCTCTGAACCAGCAGTTCAGTAACATCACTAATAGAAGAAGTAGCTCCTTGCAACACCATTGGAGATGGAGGATCATAACCATAAAGTGCCTTGAAGGGAGTTGTTCCCAAAATAGAATGAGCATGCGAATAAGACAACCACCTGTGCCATTGATTGGGAAAGTTTAAGGTCATGCTCCTTAAGTACTACTATAAACACTGATTCTCTCTCTGTGTTTGCCCATCTGACTAAGGGTGATAAGATGGTAAGCTTCAAGTTCAACTTGAGCTTAACCTTGTGGAAGGATAGGATAGAGAAAGAGTTAAGATGAGAAGAGAAGTGAAAGAGATGAGAAATAGAGAAAGTTAGATGAAAGAGAAAAAGATCTCAAAAGTGATATTTTGTATTTTCATTGAACGCGTCAATATTACACTTGAACAAGCTACTTATACACAATCTAGAAACATTGAACCAAGACAACTCATGACCGACTTATTAAATCATACAGCCGTCACAATTGACTAGCTTAGACCAACCAACCGACTGAACTAACAATTGAAGAATTGGCGCCAACTGCACTACTAACCAACTTACAACTCAACCTCATAACGCAGCACATAACTAAAGACTAATACATCAAGCCTTAGCTAGCAAAACAACAACACTTCAGCAGAATTGAGCCTCATCAAGCAAGATCATAACATTCCCCTCTTCCTGAAAACATTCTTGTCTCAAGAATGAAATGTAGGAAATTGGCTTTTCAAGAACTATGGCTCTTCCCAACTTGTAATTTTCTTGCCCAAGTTCTGCCATTAACACACAGTTCCCTTGAATTTGAAACCGCAGTAGGTTGTAATAACAAAGCCCCATTAGAACCAACTTCAAGAGGTTGAATTGAGTTCTCATGGCCTTTCTTCACCTATTTCTTTAAAAGTGACACATGAAAAATAGGGTGAATGTAAGAGTTAGAAGGCAATTCCAATTTATAAGCTTCTTTGCCAATTTTCACTAAGATCTTATAGGGCCTAAAGAATCTTGTATGCAACTTAACATTCTTCCTCACAGCCAAGGTAGTTTGTCTGTATGGCTGAAGCTTCAAATATACCATGCCTCCCACTTGAAAAGCCTTATCCACATGTTTCTTATCTGCGTACAACTTTATCCTAGCCTGAGCTTGATAAAGATTGTCTTTCAAAAGATGTACCAATTGCTTTCTTTGTTGCAGCAAATCAGTAACCTCAGGTACTGAAGATACCATTTCTTGCAGCATCAAGGGTGTTGGGGGATCATACCCATACAAGGCCTTGAAGGGAGTAGTTCCAATCGAAGCATGAGCATGAGTGTTATACCAATATTCAGCCAAGGACAACCACCTGACCCACACCTTGGGATGACTAAATACCATGCTCCTGAGGTATTATTTTAAGTCATCAATCTATGAATGGTATGAAGAATTAAGAGCCAATGTAGTCCCTAACAGATTGAATAACTCCTTCCAAAAATGACTTATAAAGAGCTTATCTCTATTTGAAACTACGAATTAAGGCAACCCATGAAGCTTGTAAATGTTGTCAAGGAAGAGTCTTACAAGTTTTTCAGCTGTCACAGGTTTAGCCAAGGCTACAAAGTTGCTAAACTTGGTAAACCGATCCACCACTATATGACTTCCTTGCCTTCTAATTTTAGCAAACCCTCAATGAAACCCATGCTTATATTTTTCCAAGCACCATTAGGAATAGATATAGGTTAGAGAAGACCTTGATACCTACTATCACCCAACTTGGTTTGTTGACGAGTCTTACAAGCTTGAACAAAGTCTTTCACTGCCTTCTTCATACTAGACTAGCTGAAATAGGCTTTAAGCCTTTGATATGTTCCATCAAGCCCTAAATGTCCTCCCTAAGTAGAGTCATGTGAAGCGGTAATAATTTGCTACCTTAGGTAAGTGGAGCTTCTAATGTACAACTTGTCTTTCAGTTTGATAATTCCCTTAACAACAGACACATCTGCATTAGGAGCTATGTTGCTTGTTCTACCAATACTGAATGCAGTTAAACATTCTTGTGCGAAGTTGCCATTCTCATAGGACTTATGTACTTCTTCAACCTATGATGGAAGAATGAGTGATATTGCTCCATAAAACCCATGCTCAGATTCTTCCATCCCGCGAGACAAAGCATCAGCTGCTAAGTTCTCATTTCCCTTCTTGTATTCAATGGCATAATCAAATCCTAACATCTTCATCAAGCCTTTCCTCTGAATTCTTGTAACAATTTTCTGCTCATGCAAATACTTTAGGCTCTAATGGTCTGTCTTGATGATGAATCGATGCTCATCTAGGTAATGTCTCCATTTATCAATGGCTTGAAGGATTGCAAGATACTCCTTCTCATAAGTGGACAATACTCGATGCTTAGGACTTAATGCATGGCTAAGGTAGGCTATTGGCCTTCCTTTCTGTGATAAGACTGCACCAATGCCATTCCCACAAGCATCTGTTTCCAATACGAACTCCACTGCAAAGTCTGGCATTGCAAGAACAGGCGTTGTACACATAGTAGCCTTTAAAGCTTCAAATGCTTACTGAGCCTTGTCAGAACACTTGAATGCATCCTTCTTCAACAAATCAATTAGAGGCTTGGCAATTGCTCCATAACCAGCTATAAATTTTCTATAATAGCCAGTCAAACCCAGGAAACCTCTTAACTGCTTCAATGCCACAAGACTGGGCCATCCTTCATTGCCTGAACCTTGGAAGGATCAGTAGAGTCTCCTTCATGGGAGATCAAATGGCCTAAGTACTCCAATTGAGTCTGAGCAAATGAGCACTTAGCTAGTTTAGCAAATAACTTTTGATTGCGCATTACTAAGAACACTTCCCTCAAGTGCTTCAGATGATCCACCATGGTAGAGCTGTAAATCAGAATATCATCAAAGAATACCAAGATAAATCTCCTTAAAAATGGCTCAAACACATCATTCATCATTGCTTGGAAAGTGGCTGGAGCATTAGTTAAGCCAAAAGGCATAACCACGAACTCAAAATGCCCATGATGAGTTCCAAAGGTAGTCTTGTACACGTCCTGCTCCATTACTCTGATCTGGTGATAGCCCTGTCTCATATCCAGCTTGGAAAAGCAGCGTGCACCCTGCAACTCATCCAACAAGTCATCAGTAACTGGGATTGGAAACTTATCCTTAACTGTCAAAGAGTTAAGTTGCCTGCAGTCCATACACATCCTTGCTGAACCATCTTTCTTCTTGACAAGTATGACAGGAGAAGTGAAAGGGCTATGACTTTGTCTTATGAAGCATGTTTTAAGTAATTCTTCTACCTGCCTCTCAATTTCTGTTTTCTTTGCATGGGGGTACTCATAAGGTCTCAACTTTACAGGTTTTGAAATAGACTTCAGAGGAATTACATGATCCAAATTCCTCTTAGGAGGTAAGGCCTTAGGCTGCTCAAACAGATCCTCAAATTCCTCTATCAATGCTTTCATCTCAGGCCGGGAAAACTCCCCCAATTTAGTATGTGACATTGCCAAGAAATGACCAATCCACTGATAAGCTCCTCTTCTAATAGCACCAGCTAAGCTCTTTCCCTAAATCAACTATAATTGAGCTTGCTCCTCCGTGCCTCGCAATGTAACAGCTGATCCTTGTCTTTCAAAAGACAGTCAGCATAACAAAATCAAAAATCACAGGACTGAAGGATCTTGTCATGAGCATGACATATCCCAGCGCTCGGATCGTGTCATGACATCGCCATGACACTGTCAAGTTCCGTGTCCCAACCCTTGTCAAGCTCGCTGTTCAATTCGCTGCCCAGGTCGCGTCCTAGCCGCTGTCCAAGCTCGCTCCCAGTGCCCATGCGCCCTACACTGCCAGCTCACCTCAAGACAGTACAATTGCCAGCTGTCCAGCATTCTAGAAGCTGCCAGCTCATTATAAATAGTACAATTTAGATCTTATCCTTTTGTTTTCAGCAAATATTAGATATTTTCTTGATGTTTAGATATCTTGCTTTGTCTCATGTAGCTATAAATAGAAGGTTGTAATTAGGGTTTTGATTATCCAATGAAATATTATCTAACTTTTCTCTCTCTCGTCTCTTATTCTCTCTCTCATTCTCATCTAAATTTCACCTTCTCTTCCTCATCCGAAACCCTAATCCATGTGTCATCAACCTTAGGGTTGTGACATTTGGTATCAAAGCATCGTCCTCAACCTTTGAGGTTGTGACATTTGGTATCAAAGCCATCTTACGATCACTAAGCTAGCCATTACACACAACGCAAGAGCAGCTGCCACCATGTCTTCATTGGAGGAGACGAACGAGTCACAAGAATGTGTCACCGCCGTTGATGGCAGTTGGAGAGGCTGGATGCTTCTACCCATGACAAGGGAAAGGCCATTGACTCGATGGCCAATCGTCAGCAGGCAATGCAGTCCACCTTGGAGTCATTGCCGGAGTCTGTCAACCGCCTGCTTTAGAGTCAAGAGAAAAGAACCGAGGAGGTTTAAGAGACTGTCCATGAAGGGAACCGCAGAGGGGTTGAAGGGTCTGGAGACTACGTGAGGTTGGGTGGAGATGGAGTGCTACCACCACCCCCACACGCACCGAAGCTAAGAGGAGAACCAAGGTTCCAAACCCATACCATGGAGGAAGGTGACCATAGCCATCATAATGGCAACACACAAGCTTAGGCCCTTAATAAAAACCCAAAGCTCGATTTTCCAAAGTTTAAGGGAATCAACCCACGGGCGTGGGTGAAAAAATGCCTGAAGTTTTTCTAGTGATATCAAGTGCCCAATCAAGAGTGGGTAGAAATAGCCACAAGTCATAGGCATGACCAAGGAGATGTGTGGTTCCAGGCATTGGAGCTACAACATCTGTATTTGATTTGGCAGTTTTTTATTAACGAGCTGTGCAATTATTTAATGATAAATCCCTCCAAAATGTGGTGGAAGAGTTTAGCAAGGCAATGAAAACGGGGACAGTGGAGGAATACCAAAACCGCTTCGAAGAGGTTGCAAGAAATTGCTATTGCTGAGATCCGGAGAGCCACCGAGTAAAAGCAAGGTCTCTATCGGGGATCGGTGCAGAGCTCGGGAACTAGGACAGGGTCTACATTCAAGCCAGGACCTACCGCCACCTTTTATAGTAACACCAACTCTCAGGCTACCGTGTCCAAGCAGGGAGCACCCAGGATCGGATCCGTTGTCTCCAACAGGACTTACCCCCCAAGGCATGAACTGGGGTAATGTTACAAATGTCACGAGAGATACTTCCCTGGGCATGTGTGCAAGAGGAAGCGGAGAAGGAGCTAGAGGACATTGAGGAAGAGGCTCCACAAGAAGAAAGAGATGGGGTCATGGAAATCTCCTTGAATGCGCTATTCGGGCGCATAACTCACAATATCTTGCGCTTGAAGGGGTCCATCAAGAAGAGGGCCGTTACAATCTTAGTGGAGAGCGGAAGCACCAATAGCTTCCTGGATGCACAGGTGGTTCAGGAACTCGGGCTGGAGATAGTGCCTACGGCTGTCATGACGGTTATGGTGGCCACTAGGGAAGGCCTTGTTAGCTACCAAAAGTGCTCCAGGTTGAAATGGAAGGTACAAGGGACAACATTCATGGATCACCCGAGAGTGTTAGAGCTACGTGGCAGTGACATGGTCCTAGGAGTGGACTGGTTGCAATGCTATGAACCGGTGACCATTGACTTTACAAATCTGAAGTTCACTTGTGTTAAGGATGGGAAAGCTGTGCACCTTCAAGGCACGACTGAACAAGCCACCCTACAATCGATTTCAGAGAAAGGGCTCAAGAAATTCTTAAAGAAGAAGGTAGGAAGCGTCATGGGACACTTATTCATGGCTACCGCAGTGGAGGAAATCGAAGTGCACCTCCATCCAGGCATTGCGCACCTATTGCGCAAGTATGAGGATGTCTTTGACAACTCGAGCGCACTTCCCCCAGAGCGCACACATGACCATGGCATGCCCACTATGACAGGGGCGAGGCCCGTGAACATAAGGCCCTAACGATACCCGCATGCACAGAAAAATGAAATAGAGAAGCAGGTGCATGAATTGCTTGCCTCATCCATCATACAGCCCAGCAAGAGCCCCTTTGCATCACCCGTGTTGCTTGTGAGGAAAAAGGATGGTACCAACCGATTCTGTGTGTATTATAGACAGTTGAATGGCATCACTATAAAAGACAAGTTTCCAATGCCCGTGATAGATGATACCCTGGACGAGCTACGAGGGGCCAGTATATTCTCAAAGATAGATTTGAGGGCTGGGTATGACCAGATCCGAGTGAGAGAGGAAGACATACACAAGATGGCTTTCCGGACACACCACGGACACTATGAGTTCTGGGTCATGCCTTTCAGTTTGACCAATGTGCCTGCATCATTCTAAGCCTTGATGAATGAGTTATTCGCTGAATTCTTGTGCAAGTTCATGTTGGTTTTCTTTGATGACATACTAGTCTATAGCCCAAGTCTCACTGAGCACTTAGAGCACCTTGACAAGGTCCTAGGGACCTTACGCACGCACAGCCTGTATGCCAAGTGCAGCAAGTGCGCATTTGGCCAAGACCGTGTGGAATATCTAGGGCACGTTATATCCGGGGAAGGAGTAGCAACCAATATCGGGAAAATTGATGCCATGAGAGATTAGCCTAGGCCCAAGAACGTGAAAGGCCATACGGGATTCCTTGGGCTCACAGGTTATTATAGGAAATTTGTGAAGGGCTACGGGACCATTAGCAAGCCTCTGACTAATCTCCTTAAGGAAGGAGAATTCAAGTGGAACGAGGAAGCGCAATGTGCATTCGAGACACTCAAATAAGCCATGATGGCCGTTCCTGTGCTGGCTTTACCGGACTTTAGCAAACCGTTTGTACTTGAAATGGATGCCTGTGGGGTAGGCATCGGTGCCATGGTGACACAAAAGGGAAGACAGATAGCATATTTGAGCAAGGCCTTGAGCCCACGCCACTTGGGTCTTTCCGTTTATGAAAAAGAAATGATGGCAATGCTGATGGTCATAAAGAAATGGAGACATTAGTTATGGGACAACCATTTTGTCATCAAGACTGATCATTCAAGCCTGTGCCACCTACTAGAACAGCGTGTGACAACCCAGCTGCAGTAAAAGGGCCTCTCTAAGCTCATGGGCCTAACCTACAACATTTTGTACCGAAAGGCCGCAGAAAACAAAGCCGCGGATGCCTTGTCAAGGTGTGCTGAAGACAACGAAGGCGCAACCTGTGCGCTAATGACCTCAGTGACTCCATTGTGGATGCGTGAGGTAGGGGACACTTATGAGAATGATGCTCAAGCTTCAAGGTTAATTGTGCAACTAGTGATTGACCCGGAGAGCAACAATCCTTATACTTACCAAGACGGAGTGCTACGCTACAAAGGGAGAATTTACATTGGGAACACAATGGAGCTCAAGGGCAAGATAATGCAAGCGCTTCATGACTCTCCAGTAGGCGGGCACTCAGGCACCTTAGGCACCCTGATGCGTGTCAAACGCCTGTTCTATTAGCCGCAGATGAACACCATGCAAGCGTGGGTGGGTAACTGTGATACTTGCTAATGCATCAAGAATGAAAATGTTGCTGACCCGGGGCTGTTACAACCGCTAGCCATTCCAAGCCAAGCTTGGGAGTGCATCAGCATGGACTTCATCGAAGGACTATCGAGATCCTTGGGCAAAGACACCATCTTCGTGGTAGTGGACAGACTCACCAAGTATTCACACTTCATGGCACTGACACACCCCTATACCGCAACAAAGGCAGCACAGGTTTACTTGGACACAGTTTACCAATTACACGGGCTACCCAAAGACATAGTCTCGAACTGTGATGGGATCTTTCAGAGCCTATTCTGGAAGGAACTGCTGCGCCTCGCCGGGGTGGAGCTAAGTATGAGCTGTGCCTCCCACCCACAATCAGATGGACAGACTGAAAGGGTGAACGAGAGTCTTGAGACCTACATGAGGGGATGGCATTACATAGGCCCAAGTTTTGGGGACAATGGCTACCATTGGCGGAATACTAGTATAATACTAACTACCACACAACCCTAAAGACTACGCCTTTCCGCGCGCTTTATGGGTACGAGCTGCACACCTTGGCTATTAACATTCCCTGTGACACCCGATCCGCAGCTGTAGAGGATTGGGAAAATGAATGCCAAGACATGATCAACCTCCTGAAGGATAATCTCAGGGAAGCCCAACACCATCACAAGCAACAAGCTGATACACGCAGGACCGAGAGAAAATTTGAGGTGGGAGACCTCGTTTATCTGAAGCTCCAGCCATACCACCAAACTTCAGTGGCTATGAGGAGGATCCTCAAACTAGCTGCATGCTACTACGGGTCCTACAAGGTCCTGGCAAAGATTGGGGAAGTGGCCTACGAGTTAGAGTTACCTGAAGGATCTCATGTGCACCCAGTCTTTCACATCTCAAGGCCAAAGAGGAAGGTGGGGGAAAACGCATCCTATAGCTCAAAGCTACCGAATTTGGACCAAGAAGGAAAACCTGAAGTCAAGCCGCAAGCTGTGTTGAAGCAACGCACAATAACAAGAAAAGAGCAGAAGACCAAGCAAGTGCTAATTCAATGAGAAGGCATGCCAAATGACACCGCAACTTGGGAGGATTAGGCCTTCATCAAAGGCCAATTCCCTCACTTCAATCCTTGAGGGCATGGATTTTCTGAAGGGATGGCAATGTCATGAGCATGACATGTCCCAATGCCCGGATCGTGGCATGACACTATCAAGTTCCGTGGCCCAACCATTATCAAGCTCGTTGTTCAGTTCGCTGCCCAATTCGCGCCCCAGTCCGTGTCATGACATTGTCATGACACTGCATCGTTCGCGTCCCAGCCGCTATCCAAGCTCGCTCCCAACTCCTGCGCACCCTGCGCTGCTAGCTCACCTCAAGACAGTACAATTGCCAGCTGTCTAGCATTTCAGAACATTCCAGATTCTTCTAGAAGCTGCCAGCTCATTATAAATAGTACTATTTAGATCTTATCCTTTTATTTTCAGCAAATATTGGATATTTCTCCGATGTTTGGATACTTTGCTTTGTCTCATGTAGCTATAAATAGAAGGTTGTAATTAGGGTTTTGATTATCCAATGAAATATTATCTAACTTTTCTCTATCTCGTCTTTTATTCTCTCTATCTCTTTCCCATCTAAATTTCACCTTTGCTTCCTCATCCAAAACCCTAATCCATGTGTCATCAACCTTAGGGTTGTGACATTTGGTATCAGAGCATCATCCTCAAACTTTGAGGTCATGACAGATCTCATCTAATCAACTCCAAGAACCATATCATAGCTACCTAATGGCAAGATCCTGAAGTCATACTCAAACTTGTAGTCATGCATAGACCAGTTAAATCCTTGGCATTTAGTCTGAGTCAGGATTGAATTCCCATCAGCAACGGTCATGGCTAAGGGATGAGTTTTGATCACTTTATGGCCTACTTTCCTCACCACTTTTGGATCAATGAAACTACGATTGCTTCCATTATCAATCAAGATGACAATAGATCTCTTGCCAGCTTTTCCTTTGATCCCGATTGTGTTATGAGCTCCATTTCATGTCAAAGCCTTCGTGGAGATCTCAACTTCATCTTTAATACGCTCCTTGAGATTCATGGTCTGAATTGTCAGCTTCAGCCTCTGACTCATTACTTCTAGACTGCTCATCAGCACTAATTCCTCTTGCTGACATGACGAATTTAGGATTACACTTATGGCCAAATTGATATGGCTAATTACACTTAAAACAGAGCCTTTGATTCTTCTTTTCAATAGGATGACTAACTTTGGATCGATCTGATCCCTTCTGATGTTGCTGGGTACTTCCTCCTTTGTACCTTGGCCCATCACTGGATGCAAGAACCATAGCCTTAAAGAGTTTAGCCTTTGCATAGGCTTGGATCAAAGATTTAGGGCAAATTGGTTTGACAAGGTTCTTGATCTTTGGATTTAAGCCACTTATGAAACTCAATACATAGTTTGATTCGCTTGCTTGAGGATAAGTAGCTAACATACTAGCTCTAAGATTCTCAAATCTTCTCATATACTCTTTCACAGTTGATACTTGAACCACCTTGTTGAAATTATCAACAATGTCACTTGAATCTTCATGACCATAACTCTCACAAAGCTCCTCCACAAACTCAGCCCAAGAAAGTGTAGGATTGCTCTTCAATAGACTATAACGTTACACTTCATGGTCTCCTTGAAGATACATAGCTTCCAATTCAACCTTCTCCGCATCATCAATGTGATAGAAATGGAAATACTAATCACACCTCCTTACCTAAGACTCTGGCTATTTTCCATCGAATGGCTCAATTTGAATCCTTGGCTGCCTATAGCCACCACTCCTATTGCTCAAAGAAGCATCATTACTTCCAGAATGTTGATGTTGCATCTGATCATGTGGTCGATCATTCGGTTCCACATTCATACTGGAAGATGGAGAGTGTGTTTGATCAAGTGGATGATCCTGAGACCTAACAGTCCCATTAGCTGCTGGAGGTCGATCTTATGGCCTAGCAGCAGCATTTGGCATTTGAAGATTCACCTCATCAGGAGGTTGCATCTATTGGCACGCAGGTAACAGACTAGTAAGTAGGAGAGGTCTAGTACCGGAGGACACATTTTGTCTACTGAATTGATTACGCAGTTTGGCAAACTTCTCCTCATACTGCTGCGTTTGCTGATTAAATCGACTGGAAATCTTCTCCTCAAATTCCTGTGATTGCTGATTAACTTGATCAGCAATCTTCTCCTCAAATTGTTGTACTTGCTGGTCAAATCGATCATTAAACTTTTGATCTAGTTCTCGCACCAATTCACCTTGTGATTGCTATAACTGAGCGAGCATTTCTTTCATATGAATGTTCAATTGACTAACTGTAACAGCCTCCTACTCTGTTGCAGCACCAGCACTGACAACCTCAGCATAAGTTGGATTCGTAACAGCCTTTGCAGCTCTTGATCATGTTGTAACACCATCTCCCATTGCTTCTCACTCTAAGAGCTTGACTAGCTCCAATCAACTGAAAAAAATTGCCATTTCAGCAGCCATGAAGCTCTGATACCAATTGTTAAAATCAAGTTCAAATTGGGCTTAACCTTGTGGAAGGATAGGATAGAGAAAGATTAAGACAAGAAGAGAAGTGAAAGAGATGAGAATTAGAGAAAGTTAGATGAGAGAGAGAAAGATCTAAAAAGAGATATTTTGTATTTTCATTGAATGCCTCAATATTACACTTGAACAAGCTAGTGATACACAATCTAGAAACATTGAACCAAGACAACTCATGACCGACTTATTCAATCACACAGCCTCCACAACTGACTAGCTTAGACCAACCAACTGACTTAACTAACAATTGAAGAATTGGCGCCAACCACATTACTAACCAACTTACAACTCAACCTCAAAACGCAACACTTACTAGAAACTAATACATCAAGCCTTAGCTAGCAAAACAGCAACACTTTAGCAAAATTGAGCCTCATCAAGCAAGATCATAACATAAGATGAGCTTAAAGCTAAGGAAGAGCCCAGCACCAAAAACAACTCACACCAAAAATGACTTGTGAATAATCTATCTAGATCAAAAACAATGGATTGAGGCAATCCATGGAGCTTGTAGATGTTGTCCAAGAACACCTTGGCAAGTTTCTCAGCTGAAATTGGATGATTCAGGGCCATAAAATGGGCAAACTTGGTGAATCAATCCATTACAACCCAAATTACGTCTTTCGCTTCGGACTTGGGCAACCCCTCAATGAAATCCATACTTATTTGTTGCCATGCTCTATCTAGAATGGGTAAAGGCTGCAGCAATCCTTGATAATGCAGATGATTGGTTTTAGTACACTAGAAAACATCACAAGCTTGAATAAATTCCACAACATCCTTCCCCATACCAGGCTAATGAAAATACTGTCTCAGCCTTTGATAAGTACCTTCTATGCCAACATGCCCTCCCCAAGCAGAATCATGACAATAATTTGCCTTCTTATGTTAGCAACGTACACCTTACCCTTCAGTCTAATAATTCCATTAGCAACTGCTATCTCTTAATCGCCACCGAGGAAGCTGTTCATGATGCTCAAGGTAGTGATACATTTTTGACCAAAACTATCATCATCATAAGAGTTATACACCTCATCCATCCAAGAGGGCAAAGCAATCAAAATAGCAAAACAAGAACCTGATTCTGTACGTTCTTGCTTGCATGACAAAGCATCGGCAGCTACATTCTCCTTATCTTGAAAGTATTCAATTGAATAGTCTAGTCCCAACATCTTCATGAGAACCTTACACTGCACCCTTGTAGTAATTTTCTACTATAGCAAGTATTTAAGACTTTGATGATCCGTTCTAATAATGAAATGGTGTTCGTCCAGGTAATGCCTCCACTTCTTGACTGCCATAAGGATTGTAAGATACTCCTTCTCATAAATGGACAAGCTTACATGCCTTGGGCTAAGGCTTTGACTAAAGTAGGCCACAGGTCTTCCTATTTGGGATAAAACTGCTCCCACACTCATTCCACTTGCATCTGTTTCCAATGTAAAAGGAACACTGAAATCTGGCATAATAAGCACCGAAGTTGATCACATAGCAATCTTCAACCTCTCAAATGCCTCTTGAGCTGCTTCAGACCAATGGAAGGCATTTTTTTAGGAGATCAGTTAATGGCTTTGCAATCATACCGTAGCCTGTTACAAATTTCATGTAATAACTAGTCAATCCCAAGAATCCTCTCAACTACTTGAGGGAAAAAGGAGATGGCCATTGCGTCATTGCTTCCATCTTGGCTGGATTAGTGACTACACCATCAAAAGAGATAATATGACCTAAGTATTCCACTTGACATTGGGTAAAAGTGCACTTAGACAACTTAGAATACAACTTGTGCTTTCGTATGAGCTCAAACACCTGCCTAAGATGATCCACATGTGAGTCCAAGGAGGGACTATACACCAATATGTCATCAAAGAAGACCAGGACAAACGTCCTCAATAATAGCTTAAAGACTGCATTCATCAAGGCTTGGAACGTGGATAGAGCATTGGTCAATCCAAAAGGCATCACCAAAAATTCGTAATGCCCGTGATGAGTTCTAAAAGCAGTGTCTTGCTCCATCGTTCGAATCTAATAATACCTTTTCCTCAAATCCAACTTGGAAAAACAGTGCGATCCATGCAATTCATCCAATAGACCATCAATAATATGAATTGGGACCTTATCCTTTATGGTAAGGGCATTGAATTTTCTGTAATATATGCACGTTCACGATGACCCATCCTTCTTTTCGATAAGTATGATAGGAGAAGCAAATGGTCTATGGCTTTGTCGAATGAACTCAGTTTTCAATAACTCATCTATATGTCTTTCAATCTCACTTTTTGTGAAATAGGGTGCTTGTAAGGCCTCAAATTGACAGGATCAAAATTAGATTTCAACGGTATAGCATGATCAAGGGATCTTTTAGAAGGAAGGCAGGTTGGTTGATCAAATAAGTCATTGAATTCCTGAAGCAGCTTGCTTATGGAAGGATCTGAATTCACCCCTGCCTCTTTTGTCTCAGTTGTGATAGAGAACAAATGTCCTATCAATTGATAATCCCACTTCCTAATCACTCCCTCTAATCTCTTGCCACTCATCAACTGTAGCTGGCTTTGTTCCACATTTCCCTGCAACTTGATTGTTTTGCCATTTAACTCAAAGGAGATTGAAAGCTAACTAAAATCAAACACCAAGGGACTGATTGTTTTCATCCAATCCACCCCAAGAACCATATCACATCCACCTAACTTCAAGACACTAAAGTCATACACAAACGAGTGAACTTGCATCTACCAACTAAAGTGATTACACTTCAATTGAGTAAGCATTGAATTCCCATTAGCAATAGTCATAGCTAAGGGACTTGTTTTGATCATTTCATGGCCTACTCTTGACAACTTTTGGATCAACAAAACTATGAGTAATACCACTGTCAATCAAGATCATGAGTGGTTTGTGACTAGCTTCTCCTTTGATTCTTATAGTATTATGCAAGCCATTACCAGTAAGGGCCTTAACTGAAATTTCCATCTCATTCTCCTCATATTCCACTTCTTGTTCCTCCTTCACATGATCACTATATTCCTTTTCTTCCTTCTGACCACCTAATACTTCATCAGCCTCGGTTCCAGAAACAGACATGAGGAGCTCAGGATTGCATTTATGTTTAAAGAAATATCTCTAATTGCACATGAAGCATAACCTCTGAGCCTTTTTCTCCTCTAAACTTAAGGGCTTGGGAGCACTCTTATTGCTAATTTGCACTGATGAGCCTGTCTGGCCACTCTTTCTCTTCTGAGCATTGAAACTTGCAAGAACCATAGCCTCATACAGCTTGGCTTTAGATTAAGCCTGAGACAAGGACAAAGGGCTTATTGCCTTAACTAAGTTTTTAATCCTTGACTTGAGACAACTAATGACGCTAGAGACATAGTATGCCTCACTAGCTCTGGGGTTCACAGACATCATTCTTGCTCTTAAGTTCTCGAATCGAGTACTGAACTCTCTTACTGTGGTTGTTTGAGTTACTTTATTGAAATTATCCACCACATCCCCCAGATCTTCATCACCAAACCTCTCACAGAATTCGTCAACAAATTACGAACTGTTGCTGTACTTGCTGCTTTGAATGAGTCATATTTCAAGACAGATCTCTAACAGACAATAACAACTCCTAGATTTGCTGTTGCATTTGAGCTGTACGATCATTTGAACTTGAATTTGCTGCTGCAATAGCACCACTACTAGCTCCAACATTAGCAGTTGCTCCAACTGTGGCTCCCCCAGTAACTCCAGCATACGAAGCAGCCTAAGCTCTAGCTGTAACTCCTTTAGCCATTGCTAAAGATTTCTTGCATCTTGCCAGAAGCAATGCAAACTCTAATATGCAAATCAGCTCTCCAAATGCAAATGCAGCACGATTAATGCAAAATTCAGCAAGCTCTGATACCAATTGTTATGATTCAAGATTAACCTTGAATCATAACCTAGGATAGTAGAAGAATTTGAGTTGAGAAGTAGAGAAATTGAGAAAAGAAGTACAGAGAATTGAGATTGAAGAAGAAGAATCAAATTGCATTCATTCAATGAATCTAATTACATGGACAAACCAACCTTTTATACTCCAATCCAACTAATACCAGTGGAGCTAAAATATCTAGCAAGACAAGAAATAACTGACTTAACTACCTCAGCCACTACAACTTCAAATGAAGCTTTTCCCTCCAAAACTGATTATTCAAATATTTACAAGAATTGCCACTACTTACAACCTTCCTATGATCAAATCATGACAGCAAACAACCAATATATTCCTTAGAGACAAAGATGTAGGTCTTCAAAGGCTTGCCTTACTTTGGCGAAATAAGTATTGGCGGCCTTATCAAGTATTCCTTGATGGCCTCGAATGTTGCTTAATGTGGCTTCTCCCACTTGAAGTCCTTTTCATACTTGAGTCTCATCAGTGGAGAGAAGACTTACATTTTCCCTGCACATTCGAGATAGAACGTCTTAGGAAGTTAACCTTCCCATGAAAACGTTGAAGCTGCTTTTTGTTTGAGGGCGGTTTGGCCTGTTGGATGGCCTTAATCTTATTAATATCCACCTTAATACCCCTTTGATGCACTAGAAAACCAAGAAAGTTTCCAGCTCGTATGCCAAAAGAAGCACATTTGGGTTCATCTTAAGGTTATGGGCCCACATCCTAACGGACACACCCCTCAAATCCTCCAAGTGTTTGACTATGGATTTTGATTTGACCATGATGTCATCTATATAGACTTCCATGGTCTTACCAATGAGGTCATGAAAGATCATGTTCATGGCTATTTGGTAGGTGGCTCCAGTGTTCTTCAAAACAAAGGGCATAGCCACCCATTCGAACGTCCCTATTAATCCATGACACCTAAATGTTATTTTGTTAGGATCCCTCAAAGCAATCATGGCCCATTAATACCCATAATAGCCATCCATAAAGGACAAAACCTCATGCCTCGAGGTTGAGTTAATGAGCATATCAACAATAGGCATTGGATACTCGTCCTTCGGGGTGGTTGCATTCAAATATCTGAAATAAATAGAAACTCTAATTTTTCCATTCCTTTTAATGACGGGAACAAGCCATTCAACATACATGACGGTTCTGATAAATTTGGCCTTTAAGAGTCTTTTAATCTCTTCCTAGACCAAATCAATGACTTTTAGGGATATCCTTCTCCAGGCCTGAATGATGGGCCTCGAGCTTGGCTTAATAGGAAGCATAGGCTCGACCACTTTTCTGTCTAGGCCTGGCATCTCATGATGATCCCAGGTAAAGGAATCCTTGAATTCGTGAAGCAAATCTGGCCCTCAGAAAGCAGAGTGCTCAGATACGTAGGTCTTGGGTCTCCTATTGAACTGAAATTAACCTTGAGGAGGGGATCATGGACTTTAGCCCTTAAATCCTCCATTTTGGTTGGTGGTGCTCTTATGTCAAAGAGCTCCAGCTCTTTTTCTCGTTTCGTATGGACTTGGAAACTAATGAATCGCTGCTCGGTCCAAAGCTGATCCTTAGCGTGTCAAGCCACGAGCCTTTCTAATGCTGAGGGAATGGCCTCATGGGCCATCATTGGGAGGTCTTGGTGCCTTCGAATCGAGGTTCTGGAGTGTCCTGGAAGTCCCCTTCGTCGAGAAGGGCTTTCATGCATCCCTAGAAGTCAGAGTCTTCAGACTCGAGGTCCTCTTAACCAACCTGAGGTTCAGTCAATGGGCTATCAAGGACGACTATCATGTCCTGCTATTACGCAAACTATGGAGTGGTCCTTTTGATAACTAGAGGTCCCACGCCATCTTCATAGAATTTTGCCTCAACACAGTTGGAGAAAGCCATGAATGGCCTGTTATCTGCCATAACAACCTCATACTTGTCATGGTTCTAGAAGATGAGCAACTGGTGAAGTGAATATGGAATATAAGAATTGGCATGAAACCGATCTCTACAAAGCAAAGCATTATAGCTTGAGGTAGTTTTCACCACAAAGAAAGTTGCCAGCTTGCTCAAGCCCGCCAACAATTAAGTCAATCGAGATGACTCCTTCAGATTTGGTAATAGCTCCAAAAAAGCCACAAATTGCCCCATGTGAAGTAATTAAGTCTTCTCGAGACTTACTAATGACCCCTAACATCTATGAAGGCAATACGTTCATAGCCGTGCCATTATCCACCAAAACTCTATTTACAAGAATGCCATCAAATTTGGCCTTGATGTATAGGGGCTTGATGTATTTATTGGCGGCATTAGGCCCAATCAACCATCATCTTCATTATGTCACGTCATCAGGCAATTTGGATGTTCTAGCATTAACCTTAAAAGATAAAGGGTTGAATGTGCCTTTGGTAGCCGCTGCTTCAGCCACGAGCTCCACTTGAGGCTCCTTGTCCGATGATATCACATCACCCTTGAGAACTTCTTGGGCATCAATGGCCATGAACTACAAGGGAAGAAGTATGGCAGTTCTGGCCTCAACTTTTTCAAAAAGCATCCCAAATTGAATTTGGATCCTTTGGTCTGCTTCCTTCTCAGGGCTGCAAACCAAGGATGTATCCTGATTCTGTTGTTGACGAGTGCCATTAACTAGCATGTCCTGTTGTTGTGGTTGGTCCCTAAGATCAACCTCTTCTATTTGAGACTCCTCCATAGGTTTTTTTTTTTTTTTTTTTTTTGGGGGGGGGGGGGGGGGGGGGGGGTATCTTCTTTATGGAAATCATTCTCGATGTTAGACCATGTTGGGTTAACACGGTTCATAGGTTCCAACAAGTTAACGCTGAAAGGGGAGTAGTCCTCCTCCTCCTCAACAGATTTTAGCACTAAGGGGTCCTTGGCAAGCTGGTCCCACCAGGATTATCTACCTTTAGATGATGAAGAACTGACCCATCTCTCAAGTTCTTTGCAAGCTAGCCCATTTCCTGTATTAAGAGGTTTGGACTCAGCCATTGGATCATCAAGATCCATATGCTCGATTTGGTTGCCCTTCCAGATCCTGGCCTCTTCTTGAGATAGCTTGGCTAAGCAATTATCGAGCAAAGTCCTTTGCTGAACTGCCTATTTGCACAACTGCCTTCTTCTCTAGGTTTGAGTAAGGTTGAAAGGACTAACTGCCTCTTGATTAAGGTGATTACTCCTCCAAACATTGTCAAAACTAACATAAGACAGCTAACATCCTGACTGTTGTGTTACGAGACTGGTGTCCACATATAGTAGGGTGTACTTTGTATTCCTCTTAGGATGCCTTGTCCTAATGATGACCTGAGTCTTCGAAGGAGAATCCTGAACAAGATCACTTTGGAGATATCTCAGATGCCATCTTTAGTTCCAAAAGAGGGTCAGTGGGGGAACATACTGAGGAAGCAACCTGAGTTTCCTCATCACTTCATCTATCTATCCATAGGCATTAAGTGTTCATTGTTACAACTCTCTTCTATTCTTGAGGACAAGAATGTTCTCAAGGGGAAGGGAATGTTATGATCCGAGAATCTGAGGCATGAACTCGTGGTGGCTGTGTTGTTGTCCTGCTGCTATGCTGCTGCTGTTAGCTGGTGTGTGCTGCGGAGGAGGCTGTGTTGCAGCCAATTTATGATCATTTAGTTGTATTAGAGTGTTGGTATTGTAATTAGTAGTATAAGCTTTGGTTGAGTCATGTAATAAGTGAAGTCTTGAGTTGTTAGGTTGTGGTGGTCAAGGCCGTTAGTTAGTTGAGTCAATTGTGGCGGCTCACTTAAGAGTTGGTTAGTCCTGGTTTGGCTAGATTCAATGTATTAGCTCGTATCATGTAAGTAGTATAAATAGGAGGTTCTAGCTTGTAATCTCATAACAAACTTAATAAATGAATGTGATATCTTATGATATCTCTCTCTGCTTTCTAATCTCCTTTCCCTTGTTTCTCATCTAAACTCTATATTCTTATCTCATCTCATACTCTCTCTATCCCAACCAAGCTTAAGGCTCAAGAGCAATCTTCCAAACCTTAACAATTGGTATCAGAGCCTTGATTTGGCTTCCGAATCAAGGTCATATCCAAAAAAAATACAAAATCTGATTAATTGAATTGCAATTAATCAATAAATACAGTTGTGGTATTGATGTAGTTCAGTTTTTTGCATTGAGGAATTTGATTCTGCATTTTGAATTGAATTTTGGCGGTTACTGTATTTGTGAACTGCAAGGCCTGGGAATTGCTTTCAGTTGGGATTAAAATTGATCGAATTACATTGAAGAAAGTTCAATTGATCAGTATTTGTTGAGTATATTCAACATCAAAGCTGATTCAGATTGAATTCAATAGGATTGATCAAGCATTAGAACCTGAATTTGAGGCTGAAGCAAAGTATCAGTTACTGAAGTATGGCTAAGAATAATTGATCTTGATCAAATATTCATCTAATTTGTTGAGAAGGAGTTTATGTGAAGCTAATTGATAAACATTACACTTGATCATCATCAAAAGATAAGAAACAAGTTGCATTGAGGTCATTTCAGGTTCTACAATTCAGAAAGTTAAGGCTGAGGTTATGGTGAATCGTGTGTTTAAATCATCATTACAAACAAAGACCGAACCTATTTCAAATTCTTAGTCCAAATTAATCAAGAAAGCATCACTGTCAGAAAATTGTTCGAAGTTAGGGTTTGTTCGCGAACTCTGTAAGTTAGGGTTTATAATCATTGACGATCGTGGAACCGATAGCAAGGGTTGGTTTGTGCGAACAAAGGAGTAGAACTTCATTAAGCAATCGATTGTTGAAGAGTTGTGAAACAAGTTTCACATTTCTACGATTTTAGAACTTGTATCCTGCGAATTGAGCTGTTCCGGATCAAAGCTTGTTGTTATTGCAAACATGGCTAATATCAGCTCTTTTTAATCAGAGTTGAGTGAGCTTTTTGAGAAAATAAAGCGAAAATTGAAACAAGATCTCAGAGAGATAATGGACGTGTATCGGCAGGAAACTAAGGCTCATCAGTTTGATTTCAGCCGATATTGTGCTGGTGTTCTTGATGCAAATGAGTTTCCGGAGCTAGCTGATAGCGTTAGACAACGGAAGTTCCGTGTTGAGCGAAAAGCGAGAGTGGAATCAGTTGTTGTTGAAGATGAATTCGACCCGGATAACGCCGAAATTGATGAACATAGGCTAGACAAACCCGAGTTTGAACAAGATGATCCTTATGAAGACTCTTTGCTAGAGTTAGAGTATCTTAATGATGTTGAGGGACAGCATGACAGGCATCCGGAATGGGAATACGATTTTCACGGCATGGGAATGATAAGGAATGCCAAGAGTAAAGTGAAGAGGAATCATCTTAACGGGGCATTGAAAGATTTTTGGGGTGAAAAGATGTTTACTAAGCAGAAATTGAAGCATGACAAGTCCGTGATTGAGTCATGGCCCCCAAAGGATGACTCGATGCTACAAGCGGGTTACTATGAAGTCGTTACAAGCAATTAAGCAGAGAACTATGCAGACACGAAGCATTCTGCTGAAAAATTCGATGTTACTGCTGAAATATCACTGAATACATCTCCAAATCAGTTAAGTGATACTCCTTGGCAAGATGGAAAGCTGAACCGAAGCACCTTCACTGCTAGCCAATCTCATTTAGCTGGGGAAATTGATGTTATTGCTGTTGTGACAATGGAAACACCACAAAACATGTTAAACACTTCTCTAAGGCAACTTGATACTCGTAAGCAAAAATTGCTTGGTGCGGGTGGTGATGCAATTGATAGATTGCAAGGTTCTTAGAGTAGACAAATGGAGTATTCAAATGTACACTCTTATGACGAGTTGCCTCTTGATCCGGGAGAAGCTTTCCAAGTTTATACGAAGCCGAAAAGAGCCGATTTCCTATTGAAGAGAAGTAATCAAGCTACGAGAGTGCATTTCAAGGTCCAGCGAAGGAGAAGCCTTGTATCAATACAAGCAATTGAGCTGTTGGATGTGTATAAATGTTGTAATATGCTGAAATAGAATTCTGTGCAGCCCAAAATCAGTACAACTATTGCTGTAACTGATATGTTTGGAGTTGGAAGTGCCCTTGATCCGGGAAAGAATGAATTACAAGTGTTTGGAGAAGTTAGGCATTCGATGCTGCTGTGTGATGTTAACGAATGCGCTGTCAGTACAAACATTGGTGGAAAAATGGTAGAGGTTGTGGGTCATTGCGAAGGTAACGTCAAGGCTAGTTGTGAAGGTAGGAATTATACATTTTACAAGCTGCATAATTCTTGTGACAATGAAGTTTCCATTGTCCCGGAATTGGTGTTGTTTCGGGTCATACTAAAGCACTTACTTGAAGAGATGATAATTGTTGTTAGTGGCTTGACGAACTGTGGATGGTTTGAGGAGGTGTTTGGCCTCGGGTATGACCTCACAACTGGTGTGCAAAGCCAAATAAAGACTAACATGATAGCACAGTTTCTAAAGTTTCCTAATCTGGTGCAGAATCTGGATGTGTTTGGAGTGATCTGCAGTGGTGTTTCGGAATGGAAAAATCATATGCATAAGCTTCAATATCTTCTCAATGTTTGGATGGAGAAGATCAGTGCAACATCAAGCCTAACTCCAGCTCAGATTGGAGTGAATATCAGCAAAGAGGTTTGGAACAGATCAACGCTGATTTTGAAGAAGTTTACATCTGTTCAGGAGTCCTTTTGGTGTCCCCACTTGTTATATTTTTTACTTATGCTTGTGTTGGTTGATAATAAAGCCAAGCTTGGTCATTTGAGGTAAGATTGGTGGTTGGTCAAGCTTTGGGTCCAAAGAAATCAGCTGTACAGATTTGAAGTTGTGAGTTGCTGCGTGAGCTTTGCAAATGGAATGGTTTGGGATGTTCACATTATGACATTGTGTCTTTGGAATTTAAGTAAGGGCCATGGGTACTTAAATTGGTGGTGCATAAGCCCGGAACTTCAAGCAAAAGTCCCAAGAGATAGATTGATCACATTGGGACAGCATGTATGCAAGGCAGCTGCTAAAAATGTTGAAAATTCTGAGAGAATTCCAATTCTCTCATTAACAGCAGTAAATGAGATGCTCAAAGGGAATGTGATTGGTGTTATTATAATTATGGGAAGATGTCATAACTTGTTCACTTCAAGAAGCTTCCATATGGACGAGAGTCGAGTTGAAATTTGTGACTTCCGCAGCTATGTGTTGTCTTAGGTGTACACTGCTGAATTCTTGAGTTCTGCAGCTGATCATGTGGATTTGGGGAACAATCAAGAGTTGGTTGAGCATGATCTGAGTGGGTCTAGTAGGTGGACGTTTGAGTAATACTAATTTTGGATAAGATCCAAAATGAAAGAGTTACGGCTACATCCTTATGAAATTACAAGGTGTTAGGTTGCCAAGGTCAAGAATTGGGTTTGTTGGAGCTGCGTTTGGGAATGCCTACAACCAAAATTTGATGTGTGGGTCTCTTGGTTTGAGTTTGGAAGGCCTCCTGAGATGTTAAAGGACTTCGTATGCAGTTTTATTGGGTTAAAGATATACAAAATCAGTTGTGCAGCCTTCCACAAGCAGAAATACATAAACATTGATGCGATTTGTGATTCTGAGCAGCAAGTTGGAAGTCTGAGCTGTGTTAACTACATCATGAGGTGTTGTGGGTGTATTGTTGATGTTTGGTTTGAACGGTGCAGACCTCCTGAGGGGTATTGTGCATTCAAACGCAACTTTATATCGAAATAAGATATCACATTCATTTATCAAGTTTGTTATGAGATTACAAGCTAGAACCTCCTATTTATACTACTTACATGATACGAGCTAATACATTGAATCTAGCCAAACCAGGACTAACCAACTGTTAAGTGAGCCGCCACAATTGACTCAACTAACTAACGACCTTGACCACCACAACCTAACAACTCAAGACTTCACTTATTACATGACTCAACCAAAGCTTATACTACTAATTACAATACCAACACTCTAATACAACTAAATGATCATAAATTGGCTGCAAGACAGCCTCCTCCGCAGCACACACCAGCTAACAACAGCAGGACAGCAATACAGCCACCACGAGTTCATGCCTCGGACTCTCGACCTGGCCCATACATTTGCTCAATAAGGGCGGCCAATTACTCTTGGGGGGTAGGTTAGGCATAGGGTTACGTGCCTGCCATTGCCCCCCAAGTGGGTGAGGATTTAAAGGTGGATCTGCAAGATACCCCTAAGCACCCGTCACAAACAGTTGTGGGAACAGTTGTTGCCCCCCAAACCCTAGGTAAACCCCATGATCATACAGGCCATGCATTTGATTAGCCATGAAGTATGTCCCAGTAGGACCTGGGTTACATGGCATGCCTGGAAGCACACCAGTTTTGGCAGGCTGTTGGTTCATCCTTGCCTGCTCAATCCCCCAGTCATGATCTTGAAGAAGCGGGTTGTTAATTTGCCCCTAGTACTGCAAGCATGAAGAGGTCTAGGATGACAAGTTCAGTTCCCGCAAGTGGGGACTTAACCTTGCTTGTTACTTCAAGGCCTTGAGTGGTCTCGAAGATGGGTAACACCGGCGCATTGGCGTTGAGGTCCCTCGTGGTCAGAGAGAAACTTTGATTCGAAGGCCAAACAACCCCTAGGGCCACTTTGTCACTTCTACGGCTAGATTCCAAGTGCGTAACACCTGGAATAGTCATAGTTGGGTTCTCCATTCTCTCAGAGGCCATGTAGTCAACTTGAGCAATCGGCAACGTGAAATCGAGGGTACCTCTCGAGGGTAACGAGATGGTACTGATGGAAGAGGTACAGGCCTAAGCTACCTAATATTCTCCCTAATGGCTTGGCCTAAGCCATTAGAAGTCTCAGCTTGTCTACCAAGATAGGTTCAACTTCAATCAGCGTCTGCCTAGCCACATCCTTAGCAATACAAGTAGCAGTAGATGACAAGGTCTAGTTCATTTCTACAAAGACTCTGTCAGTTTCTTTATAAAGCCTTTCATTCATAGAGGTTCCAACATCGTTAATTGTATCTGTCATAGCGGCAAAGTTTTCACGCTGAGCCGCTCGATTGCACTTAGTTTCAGCACGTTGTCTCTCGAAGGCTTCTCTTAATGTTTTTTTGAGTCTTTGATCCACAATCTCTGAACAACGTTTAAGCATAGCAATGGAACTCTTGCAAGAATGTCTATTGAGCCCAATACGTTCATCTTCTGGGATGTCATCATCACCACAACTTTCGCTGCAATGGCTGTGACTTGGTTCATCCCTTCGAGACATGGGACTTTGCTCAAGAAGACACTCAAGCAAGGATCCAACCAAGGCTAAGCCTTCTGGGTCCTCATGCTCGAGGACACTAGACCTCCTAGTCCTGACCATCAGCGAATGGCTGGCAATTTAAGCTCTGGTAATCCATGATGAGCTAAAGACAATGAAGTCTCGTTTCAAGCCTCCCACTGTGATCATCGGAAAGGAGTGTTTGCTCTATTTTGTTTCAAGCTATGTGTGTGTGATCGCCGTAAATGTGAAAACAAAACAAACGAGCAAAAGGGACTCACCACGACTAAAGAGTGAGCCTAATTACAAATCGCACGTCTGTGACCTCAACCACTCACCAATTTCGGAGAAAAGGTTGTGATATGTTGGTTTATCTGACTTCGGCTATGCCGTGAATTCTGCTTATGCTTGCTCTATGTTTTTTCAAGTTTGTGTGTGAGGGCACTAGAAATGTGAAAATGAAACAAATGTTCAAAAGGGACTCACCGCGACAAGGGAGTGAGCCTATTTATGAACTGCAATTCTTTGACTTGGACCACTCACTGTCTTCGGAGAAAGGGGTTGTGATATATCGGTGTATCTGACTTTTGTTATACTATGAGTTCTGCTTATGCTTTAAATAAGAAGACTTTGATAAATGTTTTTTGTGGATTGTTTACGTATTTTATAATAGAAACTTAAAAGGATATGGGCCTAACTCAAGTGGCAGTTACAATGACAGAGTAGGGCCCACAGACACCTTTCCTCGCATACCTAAAATTTAGGAACTGGAGTGGAGACAAATCGAAGAGCTTCATAGTCCACTTAAAAGCCCAAGTCAATCAGATTTTGAAACCTGACACTCTTAACTTATAATAATTCAAATGCGTTTAGGTCTAACAAGATTAAGATGGAGCAAATCGTATTCAAGTCACTGGGTTAGGACCAATGCAATCAAGGGACAAGCCTTGACCGTTAAAGTCCTAATCAATGGCGCAAACCTAACTTCACCTAACTTACCAAGCAGTAATAGTAGTTTTAAGACCAACATAATCAAGGGACAAGCCTTGGCCATCAAAACATTAAACAAAAGCTTGAAATCTCAACTTGTCAATTTGTGGGACTAGATTAAAACTGGAAGGTCATACTTGAAGCCAGAGAACTGTATTAGTATGAAGGTAAGTACAACGGAGATCTATGTTATGCTATGCCTAGTTAAGTTACACTATTGCTAAGGAAAAAAACTCAAGTGCGCTATAAAAGAAAACTAGAAGATGTTTTGTAATGAGTGTATGTACTACTTTGGACTGACGCATTGTCCATTATTGATAGTAAACAAAAAATAATGGCTGCGCGTTCTTTCTAGGCAAATCCACCTACGTCTAACCAATAAGCTTTCTTCTGCACACAGAAATCTTCAATGAACATGTCCTAAATTCAGTATTGGAGGAAAATCCTTGTGTTCCCACGTCTGAATTCTCAGCGAAAGTCCCTCCAATAGGCCCCACGTCCACCTAGATTAAGCTTAATGCCCGAGTAACTTAAATTACGATCCAAGTAACTACCTCAAACCTCGGAACCACCTATCTTGCAGCCTTCCTGATAGCCCTTCGAGTTCGAGTTCACTTCACCTCTCAACCATTAACTTTTGTTAAAGTTTTGTGTTATAGTGTTGTATTATTATACTTTCTCATTATTTTTACCTTTGTTTTAACTTTTAAGTTTTTTTTTTTTTCCTTTTCCAAAATTTAACATAGTTTTGCTAGAGATGATGGCATACAAAAATTATATGAGACCTCAATATCAAACTGTAGCAAGAACACAACTGAAAATTCATGAAATTAATATGCTATCTGCTCAACTCTCACTAATTCAAAAATAACTAGAAAACACAAGTACCAAAGTTATTTGTACTCCTAGATGTAAATTTTGTGCAAGTAACCATGCTAGTATGGAATGCCACACAGGTAACGTTTTCCTTATTGGGTTTTGAACAAGAAAACTACATGTCAAATTATTAACAAGCCCAACACAACCCTTACTTTAGCGCCTACAGTCAAAGATGGATGAACCTTTCTAACTTTTTCTTGGAACCATCATGAAGCACCTTGGTCACCTATTCATCCACCTTAAGAAAAGAAACATGACTTAAAAAAGATGTTTAGAGGGAGTTCATACAGGAAAGTGGAAATTTTACTCAAAAAATTAGGGCTATCTGTAGAAACCAAGAAGCCTCCATCTGAAATATAGAAATGGTTCCGTTGCTGGGACAAATTTCTAAGAGGTCCAAAGATTCCACACTAGCAATACTATCACCAACCCAAGGGAACAAACTGACGTCGTAGCATTAAGGGACAGGGACACATTAGAAGAACCACCTCAATGTGACATAACCCCCTTGATCGACTCATTGCCACCAATAACCAAACCCATCCTGATCGACCCACCACCACCAGTGATTGAAATAGAGTTTTGAGCTTGTCTAACGAAGTCAGAGGCTTTCGGAGCCAAGGATGACTTAGTGAAAAAATGCCAAAAAGATCAGAGAAGGAAATTCAAGTCTTGGCACATTAAGCTCATGGATCCCATCATTAAAGAAGGTGGAGGTGGTCTTGTAAAAAAGGTTACAAAGAAGATCCACAGAAGGAAATGTTCATTGAGGGTGGATGGAGGAAACTCCATTCTCATTCAGGATACAGGATAGAACATCATCAAAAAGTCAAGCCAACGACTATAACTTATGCGCTTCTTAGGAGGCAACCCAAGTTTTCCATTCCTTACATCTTTTCTTTCAATTCCTTTAGTTTTATTTATTTTCTGATGTTTTTGCACATTTTGTTCAACTGGTTTTTGGACAAGTTTGGGGGTAACTTGATGACAATATTCACCATCTAAAAGAAATCCTCTAGCCTTGGAAGTATCTCTCATCCACTGCTTCTTTCCTTGTATTTTTTTAACATTGAGGATAATGTTAAACTTTAAGTTTGGGGGTGGGAGAGACATTTATTTTGAACAACAAATTTTTCGAAAACATTTTCTTGTCTAATCCTATCTTATTTTTTAGAGTCGGCTTTAGTGCCTCCTAGAGTTCGGAGCCTTTTTATGGGGGTGTAAATAGTGCAGGCCAACAGCAAGATTTTCTATTTTATATAGTTTAGATCAGTAGTTTTTCTAAATTTAATTGCACATTTTGAACCAATTTAAAACCCATAAAATACTTTTTGAACATATTATCAAGCTTTTTAGGCAATTTTTCTACTCTTTTTAGCTCGTTTACTTTAATTGGATTTGAATAAACTGAGACTAAATTGTTTTTGGGTTCTAATTACAAACATGATCTATTCGAAGGCACTACCTTGATAAAACCGTGGTATTTGAGCTCACTAGTTAGCTTGGCTGTTTTACCTTTCTTTTTGATTAAAGGATGCTCAAATTTGAATAGATTGCATTAAGATTTTCATTTGCATATTAGATTTTGAAGAGTTATGCCTAAGCCTAAAGAAAAATATGAAAAAAGAAGAAATTAAGGAAGGCATCTCTAAGCACCACTATTTCATATAAACATTTTAAGATATGTGCTACCCATCATGATGGCGTCTCAATGGTGGCTTCTCTTACCCATGTGGTCATCTCCCAGGGGTCAGGAGTTTGATTCTCACTAAAGATATACTCGTGAAGTCATAATGAGGGCATCTTAGTGGTGGCTTCTCTTACCCATGCGGTCATCGCCCAGGGGTCAGGAGTTTTATTCTCGCTGAAGATATACTCACACGGTCATATTGAGGGCGTCTTAGTGGTGGCTTCTCTGACCCGTGCGGTCATCGCCCAAGGGTTAGGAGTTTGATTCTCGCTGAAGACATACTCATGGGCCGGGGTTGATTGGGGTAGATCAGTCCCTCATAATACAAAATAGAAAAATGGAAGAAAATTTGGTGAAGAAATTTTAGGTTTGGGAATACTTGAGAAACCTCGTTGCGAGTGGCATGATTTTTTGTCCTCTATTCGGTTTGAATGTCTTGAGATTAGAAAGAACGGATAAACTTAATTCGCTTAGCCAACCTTTGAATTCATTTACCTAGGTAATTGATAGGTTTTTCCTTAAAAAGATTGTTTTGCCTTCAGAACCTTAAACTTTGAGCCTTAGTTATTCTTTTCTAATAGAAGTAGTCTTGCTTTGAATTGTGTTAAAAATTCTTAAAAGTATGAGATCCTATGCTTTCATGATTAGCCTTGGTCGAGGACGAGCAAGATTTAAGTTTGGGGGCAATTTTGATAAGTCTAATTTAGTATATAATTATCCATGTCATTTAGGTTTATTTTCAAACCATTTTACGTCAAACTTTGTTCACTTTTGCTCTTTTTCGCTCCTATTGTTATTTTCTAGCAAAAATGCTCATTTTATGCTAGGTTTTATCATCAACGTCAATAAGTGAATGCAAGATTCATCAAACAAAAGCAAAAAATGGGCTAAATTGTTATGAATCAAGATCAATCTTGATTCGTAACCTAGGTTTGTAGAGTTTAGATGAGGAAAGAAGTGAAAGGAGATGAGAATTAGAGAGAGAATTAGAGATGAGAGAGAGAATCCAAAGATATTTTCTTTCATTAAAATCTTTCTTATAAGAGAATTCCCTATTTATACTTCATCTGAAATATGAACAATACATTGCTTCTAAATACTTCACTTAACCGCCTTTCCCACCCTTAGCCGCCAATCTCGACTATTCTTACTAACGTTTGACTTATTAGGCTAATTCTAAGGATTTATACTAGTTTATTACAACTCAAGGACTTATTAGTACTTAACTCCAATAGCACGATCATGACAATACTCTCCCCTTAAGAGATTCTTATCCTCAAGAATCTTAGTAGATAGTGGTGACTTGAAGAATCCTTATTGTTGTAGAAGGTGCAGCTAATGAGTCTGAATTGCATCCAAATTGTAGCTTGGATTGCGTTTGAATTGGATCTACCTTTGATTCTTGCTATTTAATGTTGGTATCCTGCTATCGTTGATGTTGCAAATGCCTAAGCACATGAAGTGCCTTTTATTGTTGTGCACCTGCTATGGACAGTGAGAGTTAAAATGCGTAACTATGATGTTGGTGATGCAGCTTGAAGAGTTTACATCAGGAGGTCTACCACTGTCCTGCCACACAACCCAACTCTAGTGCAGCCCAACAACACTACCTTATAGCCGGAATGCATTGATAGCCTATATTGCAGCAGTTGTAACCAAAGAACGTCAGCCTTCAATCTGAATTTCAATAGCCAAATCACTCTGACGCTACCATTATCTGATATTATGCCGTGAAATTCACTGAAATCAGTCATTTTCATGACTGGAATTAGACACTTAGCTATCTTCAAAACCTCAAGGATCCTTTTGAGCAAATCTGGACATATGATTCCTAACATCTTTGAACAAATGTAGAACAATTGTTGATCTATTGTACCAGCTGAATGTGTTCCTTATCTCACCTTTAGTTCCTCAAGACAAGCATTATGGTTTGTACTATCACATTGATCGATTTTCCTAACTTTTATGTGACCTTAAGTCTCACTTAAGACAAACTCAGGAGGCCTCACATTTGTTTGGACTTTAGGAGAGTGTCCCTTGCTTCCAAATCGACTAATATAAGCTTCCAACTTCAGCCCCTGGTTCCTTGCAATTTCATTTCCAAAACACAACCCACTTAGCTTGGGTTTGCATTTGAGTCCAAGAAGTTTCCCTTGATTTCTCATAGCTTGGTCTTGCAAATTCTCTAGCGAAATAGATTGATCTACAGCAGTAACCAACCAACCCTTAACAGAATTTAAGTGTATTGCAGTCAGGACATTTTGATGTGTTAATTTTGCTACTACTGCCTTCGAATGTGATTCAGGGACTTGTATTTGCCTCATCTCAACAAGTTCAAGTTGAGTCTTTGCATCATCAACCTGTTTTGTTGCTGAAATAACATCCTTATTAGTATAATGCCTTCTTTTCTTCGCCCCCTTAACTGTCTTTTTGATCTAAGAACCAACAACTTCCAAGATATGCTCTTGTATTAACCTCTTAAACAACACTCCTTGATACTCAAGTTCAAATTGTTCAATCACTACTTCGAACCGCTTGCGTAATCTCCAAAGACCAGCTACTTGTGCATCAATTCCAAACTTAAGCTTTTGCTACCATTGTAAATCTGGATTCACAAAAACTCAACCTTCCTTATGTTGCGCAACTTCAGGAGGCCTCACATTAGGACCCACCCTGGGAGTTTATTCCCTATCCTCAAATCAATCAGCCAAATTTCTTAGCTCAAGGACTGAATTTCTTAGCAATCCAATACTAGCTAAGCTCCTTAGTAACTTGGATTTCTTTTTACTCAGCATTCCTTGCAATGTAACTCCAGATTTGAACAACAGTCCAGCACACCATCTACTCTTTAAACTAGTCAAGACCTTCATCCTCACCTTCTTCCTTGAGTGAATGATTGGATGCTCCACCACCAATACATCAAGGGGTCTTCCAACATCATACATAACCACATAAGCTCCAAATCCACTAAGTTTAGCCTGCACAACCATCTGCTCCTGCACACTACCCAGCTGAATTCAATCTTCACACTGATTCCTTTCTGAATTTGGTTGTTTTGCAGAGAAAACAAGCTGCTTCCTTGCTGAATTTTCATTCTTGTTGATAGAATTCTTCACTCTCCTTGCCTTCTTCAACATCCTTTTGATCCAAGAAGATGCTCCAAGTCTATCAATTGATCACAACTAGGGGTGTAAACGAACCAAGCGTTCAGTGAGCTACTCGTGTTCGAAATCGATTAGGGCTAGTTTAAGTTCGTTTTGGAGGCTCAATAGCTTATTGAGCCGAGCTCCAGCAGGCTCAGTAAGGTTATCGAGCCGAGTTCGAACAGGGGGTGTTCAGCTCGTTAGTGTTCATGAACAGCTCGTTAATGGCTCGATAAGGGCTCGATAAAAGCTCAATAAGGCACTCGTTAAAAGCTCGATAAAGAGCTCGTTAAACTACTCGACTGGTGTTCATTAAAAAACCCGCTAATAATAGCTATAGTTTATAATATGCATTAATAATTTTATCTCTAACCAAGTCACACACACGGAGACACCATATATATTTTGATAATAACATTGTAACGATGAGATTTGCATATTATAATCACTTAAATTTCTATTATCACCTTGATTGAAAAATATAAATCCATTATCACATAATAGTTATGTTTTTTGTGTCTACATAATATTAAGTTTGATTGACACACAAACACGTGCACATAAAAACACAATATTGTGCTAAAAAAAATCAAAATACAAACAAAATATGTAATTTATTATAAGTATATTAGTATGTAATATGTGTCTGGTTGTTTATTATAATTTGTAAATACATATATAACTAAAAACTGCACACATTCGAATTCCTAGTAGCAGGAAAAGAGTTACAGTCATGTATCGGCACCATTAACTAAAGTTCCAATGGTTAATGTAGTAATAACTTATACCCTACTTGGAAGTGGCCTAGGATCGAATCTCATAACCCTTCCCAATGCAATATGTCTTAAATTTCTTCTTATTCCATAAAGACTTATAAGAAATTTCGTTACAATTGTGAAATTTCTTGAAATTCATACCGCATTGGCCAAGTACTTGACAACGACATAACTTATTGCTCAAAAGATTTAACCGGCTATGAATTTGACACAAAATTCAAAATAACCCAACTTGGTTGATCCGAAACCTAAGAAGAGCTAACTCGGTAAAGATTTAACCTGCTGTAATTAGGGGTGAAATGATCTGATCTAATTGGTCTAAAACCAATATCACTTCAACGTAACATAACCTGACTTAAAATGATCGAAAATGAAAAATAACTTAACTTGAATGACTTGAGTAATGACCTAACATAGAGTCCACCTATCGTCAAGCCAGGCAGAATCTCGAAATGACTCGACTCAATTAACTTGAAAACCCAAACTCAAAATAACTCGAAATTGAAACGTTCTGACTCCAATTCAGCTATAGTATTATATCTAAAATATAAAAATACACATGATTTTGTAAAACATGATCATATCAACAACACCAAACCCAGTGCCTAAGGGCTCCCGGGGTTTGGGAGGGGAAGGATGTACGTAGTCTTACCCCATCAAGGTGAGACCCTGACAAGAGACTGTTTCCGAGGTCCCCCAACCTTTAAAACATGATCATATCAGTAGGATGTAAATGACAACAACAACAACAACATACCCAGTGCCTCAAGGGCTTCCGCATAAGCAAGGCTTGGGAGGGGTGTGATGTACACAGTTTTACCCCTTCAGGATGACCCCCTGATGAGAGGTTGTTTCCAAGATCAGTCGGATATAGATGATCCATGATATATTGGACTTCTCCAATTGGCCATGGAATTGTAAGGAATTTATAGCTTAGGTCTCTTGAATTTTGAGGATTTTTCACTTATGTACCTTGATATTTCAATATATACAATGACATGCCCCATAGTTTATAACTTTTATTATTTAGATATCATTCGGGTAACTTAAGGTTTAAAAATTTTGTCACTCGTGTATCTTTTGCAGGGGATTTGAAGAATTTTTGTTAAAGGATGCTGACTTATACATGTTTTCAACAATATATAGGCACCTTCTTTCGTAATCCAATATATTTTTACACATAATTGCTAACATAAAATAAGATTTATACATTGAATAGGTTCCCTGCGCTCTATACTGACATAGTGGATATGATTAGTTGTATTATTGTGGATTTTAAATATCCACTACTTTAAAAGAAATGTAATATATAGTTTTGTTAAATATGTTATTGATTTTCATGTAATAATTTATTGATTTTCAAGTAATATATATCTATGTTTAACATGATGTATGTTAATATATTAGATATGCAATATATGTTTCTTTTCCTTAAATATGGAAGTTATTGGGTTATGCATCATTGTTGTTATTTGGTTTTTATATAGTCTAAATTATGTTCGGAAATAAGGCTAGAATAATCGAAGTTATTAGTTATATTTTTTGGGGAGAAAAAAGTGTCATTTTTGAGAAGCAAGATATTTAAAATATTGTTTGATAAAAAAAATATATTTAAAATATTGTGTTTTAATTTATGAAAAATTAACAGATATTTTAAATAATTTTTTGGTGAAAATTAATGTAAAGTTGAAATGTATTTTACCTTAATTAATTGTCCCTACCCAATGCTCCCTTTATTCACATGATGCTCATACCTCTTTTGACCAGAAGCTTCTTGGAGAAGCTATTCATTTGAAATGGAGGGACACGATTGTGCCACGCGTCGCACATCCAACGACCCAAAAATGGGTCTGTTTTGTGCATTGTGGGCCGTCGATCCTGCTTTGATCCGAAGGCTCATGTTGAGCCACGTGTCTCTTGCTAGTGGCCTGATGTTGTGTTTGTTTTGAGTGCATTTTTGCCGTTGATCTCCTTCATTTGGACGGATGAAATGAGCCTTACTTGGATCGAGGATTCGTTGTATATTTAAGGCTTGTTTTTTTCGTGAAAAATCAGAACCTCATTTGCTCTCTCATTTTCCTCCTCTTCCTCACGGTGGTTCTCCAAGGCATAGGGCTTCTCCCAGAGTTTTCGTGCTTCCAAATTCGTTAATGGTGAGTCAATTAGCTTAAGGGTGTTGTGATCCACGTATTGAGATCAAGAAGGGACTTGGTCTAGGACCGTGTCGTATTGTAGCACCAAGCAAGGAGTAGGTATATCTTTCTTACTCTTTCTTTAAGTTATTTGTTTCTTTTGTTAAGTTTCATTGATTTAAAGAAAGGTCAATAATTAATAGGTTGGTTTGATGGAAAGCACTTTTTAATTTCTCGGTTAAAATTTTTAGGCTGGTAATATTAATAAAATAGAGCTATTTAGTGGTAGGGGGGACCGTGGAGTAGGTCAGTTAGGACCGGACCATGTTAAATCGCTGTGTACTCATTTTTTATTTTGTTTGTTTCTTCTATCGTCGTTTGTAAGCTTAATCTTGAATTTTATGGCAGCATTTTGTCAACGCTTTCAATGATCCTAAAATCAGTAAGGTTTTGTGAAATTTAACAAAGATAACTATTTAAGAAGCAAAGTTTAAGTCTAAGTTTGTTAAGATAAGTTTAACATTAAAGTTACCAACATCAAATGGTTCGATTTTGAACACGCAATGGTTCGGTTTGGGCTTTCTAAAACACAACAATCATATTATAGGTTGATAATGCTTCAGTAATATTTAGTCAAGCTCTATAATGAACTCAGCTCGATAATGAGCTCGGTTTCATTAAGCAAATTTATCTATTATGTACGATCGATAATGCTAATGAGCTCGATTAAGCTCGATCACAAAAATGAGTGCGGTTAAGCTCATTTAGGAAAATAAGTTTGGCAAGCTTGACTTAGCTCGTTAACCATAACGAGCCCAACCGAGCCGAGTATCGAGCACACTAGGTCCTTATCGAACCGAGTTTGAACATAGGTTTAAAAACTCGTTTAAAGCTCAGCTCAAACTCGAACTCAAACTCGTTAATACCTATCGAGCTCGAGTTCAAACAAAAGGGTGCTCGGCTCAACTCGGCTAGTTTGCACCCCGATCCACAACACCATCTTAGGATGTCCCAATTCTAAATCCTTGAGCATGCTATACTTGTTAAGAAACATCTTATTTTCGTTGAGAAGTAGAAAATCTGGAGCACTTCCCTCAATGTATACTTGCGATTCTTAAGCAGCAACCTTCAATGGCTCTATAACTTGCAATGGTACAATTTCTTCTTGAATTGTTGCCTGATTTGCAGCTTTAGGTTCCTGATTCAAGCTAATTTCAGCACCACCATTCACGTTTTGCTCCACTTCTCGCTACACCACACTCTTCTGTGAATCATGCTCGCGTCGATTTAAACTTACATCACCATCCATCACTGCTACATCATTAACACTTGCAAATTGCGAAATGTCATTCTCCTTAAGAGAAGGTTGATCTAATGACAAAGAACTTGGCTCCGTAGCTTGACAACTCGTAGGTTCTATCACCTCTAGCTTCCCTTCCATTTTATCACACATCTTAAGGTAGCTTATGTCCATAACACAGCATCTAACATATAAGTTTCTCCTGTGTAATGAGTTTAAATCTGAGTAGGCACTCCTTCTCGTATAATAGCTAATGTGAGCCGTAAATTCAATGATGGAAGACGAGACCACCTCAATACTTTCAAGAGGACCATAAGGCCAAAATACTTGATAGAGAACATCCTCATCTATATGGTAAAGAGGCTTCAAGACTTTGACAAAAAGTCTAGCATCTTAAACCGAAGCTGGATCGAGCCAATGCGGCATTGCATATTGTAACATTTTGACAACACTTGAATAGAATCTAGTGAGGTCAAGTGCAAATTTCAGTAGTTCTGGCTCGAATTAATGTAATGTTAACAACTCTAACTAATTAAGCTACTTGATCACCAGAACAACACATTAAGCTAACAAGATCTCAAGAGTGGAGCTTAGTTCGAGATCAATTTCAAGAGGTTTAATATGTAATCAGCTAGACTGAATCCAAATCTAGCTTAATCAATGATTCAAGTTCATAGTATCACAAGAATCAACTACCGCACACACAAACAGCAAGGTTTTTGAACAAAATTCACAATCAAACATAACCTGACAATCAGAATCTGTTACCGATGCAGCAATGTCTAAGAATCTGTACAGCTAACATGGAATCTTGATCCAGTGCAACTCTGAGCAGCAAGACCTAGGTTAGATATAGCGCGAACTGAAATTCCAATAGTCTAAGCACAATTCTTGATCAAACACAACCAAAACAGAACCTGATCTCAATCTGAAGATAGTTCAGCAAGTTCACTCTAAAATCTTAAGCCAACGCAAGCTTTTACATAAGAATTTCAAAGCACTAAAGATCTATTCCAAATGCTAACTTCCACCTGTTTGATTCAATACAAACTTAACCTAATTGAAGTAAATTCAACTAAGTCAAATGCAAATCCTCAAACTACTGCGCAAAAGTAGCTAATTTTAGTTCTTGATATCAATTTAAGCTTGATCTAAGCTTAAATAAATAAATTGAACTAAATCAACTTAATTGGAAGCAAAAATCACAAGCTCTAATACCAATTGTTATGAATCAAGATCAATCTCGATTCGTAACCTAGGTTTGTAGAGTTTAGATGAGAATAGAAGTGAAAGCAGATGAGAATTAGAGATGAGAGAGAGAATCCAAAGATATTTTCATTCATTAAAATCTTTCTTACAAGAGAATCCCCTATTTATACTTCATCTAAATACGAACAATACATTACTTCTAGATACTTCACTTAACCGCCTGTCCCACTCTTAGCCACCAATCTCGACTATTCTAACTAACATTTAACTTATTAGGCTAATTAAGCTAACACTAAGGATTTATACTAGTTTACTACAATTCAAGGACTTATTAATACTTAACTCCAATAGCACGATCATGACATAAACACATCAATCCACACGGCTAAAGCAAGGATGAATAACAAACTTGTACAATTTGTTACAATTTGCAAATTTGTGCAGCAAAATGAACAAATCAAGTGTACACTTCAAAGACATGTTCAAGCTGATGTCAAAATTGACTTTGGGCGGTGGAATGAAGAAAAAAATGAAGAAAGAAGCAAGTTGTAAGAAAGTAGAAAAGATGGGTGACAAAAGTAGCAAATGAGGATGAAGCTTGTGAAATATTTTATTTCCTAAATTCCCAATCTCATGTACTATAAATAGGGGTGTTAAGGAAATGTTCAATCATCAATTCATTCAACAAAGGCCTAAAACAAAGTAGAAAACTTAGGAGAAATTCCAATAGAAGAGGAAGGGTATGAAAAGAAAGAGTTTGGTTTATAATTTTTCAATTTCAAATTCTTTTGTATCCTTTCCTCTTTAAGTTCATGGATTTTGTCTTATTTTTGCTTTATATTATGTATACCATTAAATAATTTTGTCTTTCCAAGGCTACATTGTAGTATACACTCTTTTATAATTCAATGCATTCAAAGTTTATTCATTTGTTGAGTGTTTATCGTTGTTCTTCATGAGTTTTGAATGCTTGATCACCATTCAAAGTCTATAATAAGTCCGAGAGGAGATTTATGATGAATGGTAAAGTAATAAACACCACAAATTGAGCAAATGCGAGATATAGATTAACGCAATCTGTGTGGTCTTAAGTGATGACCATTGATCTTCAAAACTCTTTTCGTATTTAAATTCATGCAAGAGATTGATGAGTTAATATGTAAAAGAGCATGCTAAATGTTGCTCAAGAGAGAATATTTAGTAAATTAGGGTTTTCGACCATCAACATGTAATAAAGACTTGAACATCGAGAATAGAAAGGCGTATTAATATTAGGTGAAATCGGATGCCTTGGATCTCATTAAACTATTAAAATCGGTACACCTTTCAAAAATTAAGTAACTAATTTAGTTTTTTTAATTTTATTTGTTACATATTCAAAATTTCAATTTTCGGTCTTCCAAATAGTGCTGAAGTTACTAATTTCGGTACTCATTCAATAAACAATTCTCGTGGGATGATACTCTACTCACTTCTTTATTACTTGATACGATTTAGTGCATTTTCTAAGCATACACCAAGCACATCATTGTTTGCATATTTGCAAGTCAACTAAAAGGAACATCTTACATTGTAGATTCATAGTAAAATATCTGTTCCCACCACACTTCATGTAATTTCCTAACGAATGTAAGATCCTGGTTATACTCTACAACCTCATCTTTTTAGTGCATCAAAACAATTAGCATTCCATGCACGAGTATGGCCTATTTCTCGGATTTAGATTTATCATCTTACAGAATTAATTATTTCTGATTATAGTTAAAGAAATAACTAATTCAGGTAGTCCTGCTCAATGTTCCAATCTTATTGAAAACCCCAACATAGTACTCTTGGATTCATATCCACATGACCAAGACAAGCCATCAAAAGTATCATATTATAGTCTTATCAGAGAAGTTGTCCAAACTTATCACCGACTACAAATATACTTTGACAACATGTCAATAGTTTGATCTAAGTATTTTCATGGTTCAATCTTATTGACTACTTAAACCAAACCTGACATGTCATGTTGGACAAAGTCCATCTCATGGAACGTTTGAGAAAAATATTCACACACATGTTTCACTTGTAAAACATAATCAGACAATAAAAAAATAAAATAATTTTATTTATTTAATATTTTAAAACTAACTAATCGGGTTCTTCTAGGACACCTATTTCAACATTGACGGCCAAGGCTTAACTTTGATTGCGTTGGTCTTAGCACTGTTATCACTGCTTGACATGCTAAGTGAACTTAGGTTAGCGCGATTGTTTAGGGCTTTGATAGCCAAGGCTTGATCATGATTGCGTTGGTACTAATTGAATGACCTGAATACAGTTTGCTCCACATTAATCTTGTCAAACCCTAATAAGTCAAGGGTGTCAGGCGTAGAAACTTGATCAACTCAAGCTTGTAAGTGGACTGCTGAGCTACTTGGTTCATCTCCACCTCAGGTCCTAACTTTTAAGTGTGAGAGGAAAGGTGTCTGTGGGCCTTGCTCTGCCACTGTAACAACCACTTGAGTTAGGTCCATATTCTTTACTTTTTTGTCAACATATATATTAAATAATTCACAAAAATATTTAACCAATTATTCTTAATTGAAGCATAAGCAGAACTCACGGTATAACGGAAAGTCAGATACACCAAAATATCACAACGTTTTCTCCGAAAATGGTGAGTGGTTAAGGTGAAAGATATGCGGTTCGAATTTCGGCTCACTCCCTGGTCACAGTGAGTCCCTTTTGTATGATTGTTTTATTTATCATTTTACGGTGACCACATCACACTTAGGACATGTTTGGTATAGGGATAAAAAAGGAGGGTAATATTTAATGGTGCAATTGTTAATGGGGTAACCATTACACCACGAAATTTTTTTTCCTTCCACCTATTTAATTGTGCACTTTTAAAGGAGTAAACACTAACCCATGAATCTTTCATTATGTTTGGTTTGAGTGTAACATGTTTATTTTTTATCTTTCATATGCTCATTCATTTCTTACATTATTTTTAATTTTTTAAAATTTAATTATAATAAAATATAACTATTTATTAAAATATCGTACAAAATCAACGCTTGTATAATGCACGGGCTTTAAATATCTAAAAAATAATTTTAAAATTATTAAAAAATCAGATAATACCTATTACAACACCAACGACCTATTCCCACTGACATCGTTGCTGACCTCCGGTCACCACAAACATCACCATAGTAGATTTATCCTGCTGTTTATTCATTTTTTGAATATTTAATGTAATTTTTAATCTTAAAATATTTTTTAAGTATCTAAAAAATTTTTGTAAATATATGAAATATTTTTTAATTATTTTTATATTTTGAACATTTAAATATTATTATATATTTTCAACTATTGAATTTTTATACATATTTTTTATATTTTATATTTATAATATTTTTTAAATATATAAATATTATAATAATATTTAAAATAGTTTGTGCAGATTTCAAATATTTTATGAATTTTTAAAATATTTTCTAATATCAAATATTTTTAAAATATTTAAAAATTTTATTAAATATTTAAATAATTTTTTAAATATATAAATATCCTTAATTGCAAACAAAATAAAGCAAACAATACTACCATTCTTTTGTTGATGTGCTTAACTGCCAAATTTGATATGTATCTTGAGCAAATGGATGTAACTAAAGCTTTCTTACATGGTGAGCCTAAGGAAGAGGTCCTCATGGCTCCACCTCAAGGGTTTGAATAACCTAATTCTGTTGATTCTTTGTGTTTGCTGAAAAAGTTATTATATGATCTAAAATAGTCGCTAAGATAGTGGTATAGGCTATTTGACGCATTTATGCTTGATAATGGTTTTACTAGATCTGTTCATGACACATTCTTTTACTTTAAAAATGTTGATTATGAGAATGCAATGTTCCTACTAATCTATGTTGATGATATGCTCTTAGTAAGAAGGTCCAAGAAACATATACTTGATTTAAAAACAATGTTAAATAGCTCATTTGACATGAAAAACTTGAGAGAGGCTAAGAGAATATTGGGAATGGACATAGTTAGAAACAACTCTTTAAAAACTGTCCATCTTTCACAAAGCAATATCTAATAAAAGTGTCAAAAGATTTAACATGTTTGATTCAAAAGTTGTAAAACTACCCATGGCATCACAATATAAGTTTTTAGCAACGCAGCCTAGAAATTGAACAAGAAAAATAGAAAATGGCTATAGTTTACCTTATGCCAATGCAATAGGATCGTTGATGTATGCTATTACGAGTACAAGACTAGACCTAGCATACCCTATGAGTGTACTATCTAGGTTTTCGTCTAACCTAGGCAAAGTTCATTGGGATGGGGTTAAATGGCTATTAAGATATGTAAAGGAAAACCTTAGATTTAGGCCGAACTTTTGGCAGGGACCAAAGTGGCCTAGAATTATTAGGTTATATAGATGCTGACTTTGCTGGTGACTTAGATAGGAAAAGGTCAACCTCTACCTATATATGTATTTTAACTGGTGGAGCCATTAATTGGAGGTCAAAATTACATTCTTTAACTGCACTTTCAACCACTAAGTTTGAATTTATAGCTATTTCTGAGATCAGCCTACACTTAGGACCACTTAAGATATATTCAGATAGTCAGTCTACCCTTGCATTGTGCAGAAACTCGGTTTACCATGATAGGACCAAACTCTTAGCTTTTAGGAGGTATTTTATCATAAACCAATTAGAGATAAACCAAGTTGAGTTGCTGAAAATAGATACTAATAAGAACCCGATAGATATGGCAACTGAATCAGTTCCTTTGGACAATTTTATAAAATGTATTAACCTTGTCCAAATGGAATGGAATCTGAGGTAAATGGTTTGCGAAAATTGCTCCTTTTTAATAGAGAGAATCTAGTGTATGTTATATGCTTCTTCTTCTTACATTCCATGTTCATTTCCTTTACTTCCCCCTAACATTATCGTTGTCGTCATTGTCGGTGCCATCTCCGTCCATGGTAACAATAAAAATAAAGAGGCAGTGATGATGCTTCAGGCTCACATAATTGTCGGGACTGGCGCCACTATTGCCTTGGCAGCAAACTCATTGCTGGTAGAGCTTCGAGGGCTTTTCTCTCACCAACATGCAAGCACCGGATCCCATTAGAACTTCGAAGTTAAGCATGCTTGGGCGAGAGTAGTACCTAGATGGGTGTAATGTGGACGGAAAGGGTTCTTAGTTCCATTGCTAGTGGGGCTGGGCGGCCGCTCTACATGGACAAAGCTACCCTAGAGGGGACAATGACGAAGTATGCTAGAGTTTGTGTGGAAATTGAACCAAAGGTGGATTCTGCTAAAAAACTGATTATTGGTTACAGTGGTTCTCGTATTCCTGTGATCATTTATTATGAGGGAATGCCAAAATGTTATAGAAAATGTGAAGTTTTTGGCCATTCATGCCCTACCTCGAACCTTATTCCTTCTATACCTAACGCTCCTGCTGAAACTCCGGCACCAGTTGCCAGAAAAAGGAAGAAAAAGAAGAACAAGAAGAAGGAGAATGCTGGGACTGCATGAGGGAGGTGGTGTTGTAAACATTGGGCCGAGGGGAGCGATTTGGGCTTGTACTGGGTCTGGTGGGATGCTTGGGCCTAGTGATACAAGGCCCGATAATGAAATGGTGGGTGTGGGTGGTGTTGGGCCAGTTAAGGCCCATGCGTGCACTATTGAGGTGGCCTAAACTGGGCCTGTGAAAACTGAGGCCTCTAACAGGCCTGCTGCTACTGTTGAGGAGGAAGAAGTTGGGCCACTGGGCCCTCCTTTGGCTCTCGGCTTGGGACTGGACCTAATTTGGGTTCAGGCTAGGGAAGGGAGGGGGAATCTGTGAGTCCCGGGGTGGTCTCGGGTTCCCCTCCACATCGTAGGTCCGCGACCACATCTCAGGTAAGGGTGGCTATGAGCCCTCGAGATCCGGCCATGTGGAGTGAGGGAGGGATGTGCGAGGCCCTTCCAAAACGGTGACCCCAACTGGGTCATGACGATCCCTAGCCGTCCTTTCTGGTTTTCTTGTTACCTAGATTGTTCGTTCGGGGTCGATTTCTCCTCGGGTTGGAGATCGCCTGGGTCTCTTAGAGCTTAGTCCTTTAGCTGAGGATACTGAAGATCTAAGCCGTGCCATTATTCCTAGTGAGATTATAGAGGCCCAGCCTTATCTTGTTAATGTTGTTGAGCCAGGGGTCTGTGTTGTACAAGGGGGGTGAATGTGCCGATTGACTCTACGTGTATTGCATCGCAGAACCGTTTTGCTTGTCTACTGTCTGATCAGGATAGTGAGGTCTCGACTTCTTCTTGATGCCTACGGCCTGTGGAGCATAGAGTGACTCAAGCCAGCTCACGAGGCCATGGTGCCCGCCGGTAGGCTCTATCTACATTCTCATTGTTCTCTCCCCTCTCATTGTTTGTATGATGATTGGTTCCTGAAATATTAGGGGTTTTAAGAACCCCAATTCCATTCGTGCTGTTTGGGAGTGGATTCGCTCCTAGTCTCTTGGCTTGTTGGTCTTATGGAGACTAAGACCAACCCTGCTGATGTTGAGTCTGCTATCTCTAGTTGTATGGATGGTTGGCACTCTCTTTTTGCTAGCATTGCTGGCGTTCGATCTTGGTGTTGTCTTATTATTTGTTGGGATCTGAGGGTTTATTTTGTCTCTCTTGTTCAGAGTGGGGACCAATTTATTACTTGTCGGGTCCAGGATGTTCGTGGGGACTGCAGTTTCGTTGTTACCTTTGTCTACAATTTTAATGCACCGAGACCGTGCCGTGATTTATGGAGTTATATCAGGATTGCTAGTGTTAGTCTCCAGGGGAACCCTTGGCTCCTCCTTGGAGATTTTAACACCTTTCTTCACCCTAGTGATAGCTCCGGCAGGTTCTCTTCTTGGCCGGGTCATATGGATGACTTTTACGATTGCCTTTTTGAGTCGGGTCTTTCGCTACTAGCTTTTACCGGCCTTCGATATACCTGGGCCAGGGGGTGAGGGTGATGATCTTCGTCTCAGGCATCTTGATTGGTGTTTGGCGAGTGAGGATTGGCTTCAGTCCTTTTCTGTTTCCCTTATGGAGGCTCTTCCCAAACTGATTCTTCCGATCATAGTACTTTGGTGGTTAGAGGGCTTAGGGAGCGCCGCTCTAGGTGTACTCCTTTTAAGTTCTTTAACTATTGGGCTGACCACGAGGACTTCTTGCCCCTTGTTCGTCATGTTTGGGCCACTCATGTTGATGGCTCTCTTATGTTTCAGCTCACCCAGAAGCTCAAAAAGCTGAAGGGTGAGCTTCGGGCCCTCAACACTAGGCACTTCAGCCATATTTCTACTCGTGTGGAGGTGGCTAGAGATGCTTGGTTGGCAGGACAGAGAGCCCTTGATGCTGGTGATAGTGCTCACTTAAGGACAGAGGAGCGGTGGCTTTCGAGAGAGTATTCGAGGCTTTGCTATGATGAGGAGGCAATTTATTGTCAGAAGTCTTGTATCCAGTGGCTCTCTTTGGGTGATCAGTGAACTCGGTTCTTTCATAAATCGGTTCTCCACATGCAGTCGAGGAACTAGATTATTATTATTGAGGGTGCGGATAGGACTCGGACCTTTGGTGAGGAGGATATTTCCAGGGCTAGAGTATCTTAGTTTAGGGAGCTGCTATTTGAGCCTAGTGGCCTCCTTCAAGAGGATGTCTCTGATTTATTTGAGGACAGGTTGGATGAGGATCAGGCTTGCTCTCTTATCCTTCCGAATACTGATGATGAGATCCGGGATGCTGTATTTTCTATTGTGGATGATCGTGCTCCTGGGCCAGACGGGTATTCCTCCCTGTTCTTTAAGAAGGCATGGGAGATTGTAGGTACTGATGTGATGCGAGCTATTCGCTCCTTCTTCTCCTCAGGGCGCATGTTAGGTGCCTTGAATACGACTCGCATTAGCTTGGTGCCGAAGGTGGAGAGCCCCTCCATTTTCACTAATTTTCGTCCCATCCCCTGTTGTAATGTGGTCTACAAGTGCTTTACGAAGATCATTGCTAACAGGCTGAAGGGTGTTCTTCCTGGGCTGATTCATTGGTCTCAGACTGCTTTTGTTCCGGGGCAGTGTATTTCTTATAGTGTCATGATGACGCAGGAGCTTATTAGAGATTATCACTGTCGTGTCTCATCTAGATGTGCTCTAAAGGTGGATATTCGTAAGGCGTTTGACACTATTCGGCGGGACTTTAATTTGGCTGGTATGCGTTGTATGGGTATTCCTAAGATCATGGTGGGCTGGGTTAGTGAGTGCCTCTGTACTGCTCAATTCTCAGTTGCCATTAATGGCGTGCTTCAGGGCTACTTTGATTCTAGCTAAGGTGTTCGTCAGGGGGATCCTCTCTTCCCGTATCTATTTATCATAGCCATGGAGGGCCTTCGGGGTATTCTTCATCAAGCAGCTACTGATCGCCGTTTCCATTTCCATCCGGGATGTTGTCAGACTGGTCTCACTCACCTTTGCTTTGATGATGACCTCATGATATTCTGTTGGGGTGATATTGATAGTGTGACTGTGATTCGAGACTCTTTGGATCGCTTTGCTGCTCTTTCGGGCCTGGTCTCGAATGCAGCTAAGAGCACGGTTTTCTTAGCTGGGGTTGACCCTGATATTGAGCACTTGATTGTTGATACTTTGGGATTCAAGATTGGCCACTGCCCGGTTAGATACCTTGGGGTGCCGCCCATCATATCTCGGCTTTGATACATCGACTGCAAGCCTCGTATAGATCTCATCCTCTCCCGTATTCGGCTATGGACCTCTCGCTCTCTTTCCTATGCAGGCCATTTACAGCTGATAAGGTCCGTGCTCTTCTTTATCCAGGTTTATTGGTCCTCAATCTTCATGCTACCGAAGATGATTATCAAGAGGATAGAGTCTATCTTAGCAGCCTTCCTCTAGAGGGGCACCTCGCTCGGTCTTGGTGGGGCGAAGGTTGCTTGGAGGCATCTGTGTTACCCTTGTAAGAATGGAGGTATTGGGATTCGGCATCTTGAGAAGCGGAACACAGCTTCGATCATGAAGCACATATGGGTTCTTCTCTCCGATCCTTCTTCGTTGTGGCCATGTTGGTTCCAGGTGAACCAGCTTCGAGGTCGTAGCTTTTGGACCATTCATATTCTGAAGTCGGCTTCTTGGTGTTGGCGCCACATTCTTCAGCTCCGTGGTATCTCTTCGGGTGCTTTTCGTCATGTCATAGGTGATGGCCACAGAATTATGGACAGATTTCTAGCTTCCATGTGAGTGCCTCTCTGAGAGGTTTTCTGATCGAGCTCTGACATCTACTGGTCTTCCCTGGCGCACTAGAGTAGTTGATATTATTAAGGGGGTCAGTGGCAGTTCCCGAAGGGCCGCTCAAAGCTTTTTCCTATTTGGGACCTGGTGGACTTCCATCCATGAGTTAGTGTTGCGGATCTTGTTAGGTGGCTAGGCGACCCTTTGGGGAAGTTCACTACCAAGTCCGCATGGGAGATGATTTGGAGTAGGAGAGCTGAGGATTCAGTCCATCACTTGCTCTGGTTCACTTTACATGTTTCGCGGCATTCCTTTGTGCTTTGGTTAGCTGCCTGTGAGAGATTGTGGACCTGGGATCGGTTGACAAGGCATAGAGTTCGAGGCATCGATTTGACAGTCTGTGTTCCGTGTGGTGCTGAGGATGAGTCTCATCGCCACCTTTTCTTTGCCTGCTCCTACTCAGCTTCTGTTTGGGGAAGAGAGCTGCCCGTACCTTGATTGCTTGGCCTGTTCTCCCATGGAATGAGCTCCTAGCATGGGCTTCTAGTCGTCTCAGAGGGCAAGGAGTTAATCACTCCATATCCTGCCTTTGCCTTTCAGCTACCGTCTACATCCTTTGGTATGAGCGGAACCTGAGGATCCAGAGGCATTAGTCCATACCATCTGCTGCTGTGGCTGAAGAGATTACTGACATTGTTCGGAGTCGTTTTCTTGTTGTTTCCTTCCTCCGTGATGCTTATCGCCATGCTTATCTTCTTCAGGAATTGGGGATTGTCACTTAGAGTACTCCTGTGTTTTCTCTCGTTGGCTTTTGCTTTGTTTGCTGTCGTTAGCTTGTTTGCCTCCATTTTTTTGTTGCCTTTGTAGGTTTTTGACGTGTCTTGGATTATGCTTCTCGTATTCTTGTATATATCTCTTTTGATATATAATATTTATTGCTGATTTATCCAAAAAAAATCCTGGTGTTCATTGTTTCGTTGCTTTAGTTTTGAGATCTCATGTATACAATTCATTTTTTTTGCTTTTCACGACTCGTAACTGCTTTAACACCAGCTATCTCACATATAACACCAACATTAACTAACTTTTGACATTCAAAATATTTAACAATTGTTTAACATTTAAAAGTTTAGCGGCTACATAAAATATATATATATATTTTTTTCACATTTTATATTTTATGATTATTTTACTATAAAAATATTTTTTCTTTAAAATACTTTACACTTTTTTTATTTAAAAATATTTTACTATTTTTAACATTGAAACATCTTACAAAAATTTAATTTTTAAAAATTTTACATTAATTATTTTTAGTGTTTTCGTAAATAAATTAGATAGATAAAATTAATGGACCGTTATTAATTTGAACAAATTAAATTCTATTTTGAGCCAATAAAATTTTTACTTATTAATATTTTATTTACTATTATATCTTAATTTATTTTTTATTTTATTTAAATATACAAAATCACTTCTAGTTAATGTTTTAACTTGTTTATAAATTATAAATATATTAAAAATTATTTAATAAAAAACTAATCTATATACTTTATATTATATATATATATATATATATATATGCACAGACTATCTATTAATTATAAGTTTTCCTTTTTAAAAGCCTTTATTCCATCACCCTTGAATTTATAAGCTGCCACTAATTTTTTTTTTTTTTTTATCATGGTAAATTTAGGGAAGGGGGTGCTCTAGTGGGGGCTCAAATTCCGGCGCTCTCACATAGGCAACCGGGAATCATACCACTAGGCTACGAGCTACTTGCTCTTATAAGTTGCCACTATATCTCCTCCTCGCTTAAACTTCCACTCTCCCATATGTATTTATATATCTATATTTATACAAACAAGTTAATTTATGATAAAATTAACTCTATTCTCTTCTTTTTTTTTTTGAATAAATTAACGCTACTCTCTTAATTTAACTTTATATAATTTATTATATAAGTAAACTCTTTTTTATTTATATTATTAATAATAATCTATCAATCGTTATATATAAATTAATCATTTAAAATTTAATCACAAATTCAAGCGTTTTATAAGGAGGAATCGTCAAAACACTAATCCCCCAAATTAGGAGAAGTGTGAATTGGATTGGTATCTTCACTGTCCAAAGGTCCACCTTTTTGACTTGACTGCCCTTATCTTCTTTTGCCTCTCTGTAAATTTCCCCCGCTAGTCTGGTTTCCCTTTCCCTTCTCTCTCCCGGCACGCCGCCCGCCCGCCCCCCCCCCCCCCCCCCCCCCCCCCCCCCCAAGGGTCTGCTACTGCAAGTCGCAGAAATCACGAACCTGGGCATTGCCAATAATCTCACTGCCACGCCCATATGATGTTTCCTTGTCTCTTTTGCCTATATGTGATTTTGGGGAGTGGGGGTTTGTTCTGATTCGGTGGTGCCTGGAGTTCTCTTATGAATATACTGGCTTGACCCATTTTGTAGATTCAAGATCCACGGGATTGTATTTCTATCCAAGTTGTATACTTTGTAACTTCAGTTACTGGGTTTTGAAGATTTAGTTGTTTTTAGCTTGATTTGCTTTATTAGATTGCCGTTTATGATGTTGAAGTTGTCAGTGTCCGGCCAGGAGCTCAATTCCTGTATATTGGGTTTCTAATCTTGGTGCCCATTGCAATTGAAAGCTGAGTCCTGATCTTCCTGATGTGAAAATTGAGTATTTTTGGGGATTATAGCAGTGAAAGAGTCTGCTTCAAATTATTTATTCTGGTTAAATGAAGCATGGAATTGAAGAAGGAGAAGCTAGTGAGGTAAGTCAATCAAGTACCTGGTCCGATTCAATTATGCATCTACTTGTGCTTCATCTTTGGTCACATGTGAATCTGCTGTTAACTCATGTATTGATCACTGTTTTAGGTTTTATTCTGGTGGGAAAAATGACCCACAAATTGTACTGCCTAAAACAGACCCTGCAAGATTAGAGAAGTCAGTTTCTGTATATAAGGTTTCCTCTTCGTATATGAAAAATGGCAATGGCCTTGTGGGAAGGAACAAATTTAGTGAAACATTTAAGTTTGGGAAATCTAAGGTGTTTCCTGAAGAACAGGAGACCTGGCAAAAGAAGATACTTGATCCAGGAAGTGAGATTGTGTTGAAGTGGAACCGGGTTTTCATTGTGTCATGCTTGGTGGCTCTTTTCATTGATCCATTGTACTTCTTTCTTCCCAGCATAGGAGGAGATGGGAAGACATCTTGTGTTAAGACGGATTTGAATTTGCGAATTGTGGTTACTCTCTTCCGTACCATTGCAGATCTGTTTTACTTGCTCCATGTTTTCATAAAATTCAGAACTGCTTATGTTGCACCAAGTTCTAGAGTTTTTGGGAGGGGTGAGCTTGTTATGGACCCTAAGTTGATTGCTCGGAGGTACCTTAGATCCGATTTCATCATTGATTTGATTGCCACATTGCCTTTGCCTCAGGTATGTTATATTTATGGTCATCTTGCTACTGGATAGTGTTTCAAATGCTCTGCAAAAATTTTTTAAGTCAGGATTGCACTGTGATTTACCGTTCTTGGAATGCTCTGAAATTTTAAGTGTTGCTTGGTTATAAGTGAGAGATTCACTATTCACCGAAGTTGCTTCTTCACTGGCTTTGGTGGAACAAATAGATGGCAACAATTGAATTATTTCATCATATCTTATGCTTGTAAAGAAACTAATAGTGCTTTGTTCTATGCCAGCTCTATGACTGTGGCTTGCATAAATTGCCATATCGAAAAGGATAGATGCAGTCTTTATTGAAATAATGTCTTAAATCTATAGCATAGATTAGAAAGATTGTTTAGTGTTCTGTAGTACTCATACATGTGAAGAGAGATCCAAATAGTCTTTCATCACTGTAAGTTTAGGTCTAGGGGTCTCTTCTAGGATGCAACAAATAGGTCACCAAACCTTTTACAACAAGGTGGAATCTGCTACCAAGGTTTTGTGGGAATGAGAATCCATATAGAAGATCTGACCGAGTTGTAGTGCTGGTGTCTGCTCTCTAGTGCATCTCTCTATTATAGGTGTAAGACATTTCAATGTTTGAGGCCATTTCTAAAAGCAACACAAGATAAGAGGTTAAGACAAGTGCAAGCTGGAAAACTAGACAAAAATAACCACTCGCAACAAGCAAGAAGAGAGCAAAATAAGAAGATAAATAGGCAAAAAGGGAAAAGGGGGGAAACAGTCACAATATTTTAAGAAGAAAAGGCTGTAACTAGGTGAAATATATCAAATACACCCTCTGGTGCTGTCAACACCATGGTCCTATGCGACCACACCGGTCTGTTAAGGCCACATTTTGTAGGTAAGGTTGTTTTGTATTGTCTTGTCCCTGTTCTTTATGGTCCCACAAAAATTAAACAATTGAATAGCCGAGGCCAAGACTATTCTTACTCTATATGAAACTCCCATGCCTTTCAAATGGACTATGGTACCTGAGATTATGTTAGTTGCACAGTGCTGTTGAGCATGTGGATATAGTTCTCAGGGGTGCTGTCTGTAAAAATTTACGGTGGCTGCCTCCTCTGTATAAGAAATGAGATGTATGGAGAAGAACAATTTCTTTTGCTGGAAGTAAATATGATTGCGGTGGGAAAAGAGACGAAGAATGTAAATAAGTACAAAATGCTGCTGCAAGAATAAAATTGGACGAGCTGGGATCGAAATAAAGAGAGGAGAGAACAATTTGGTCTGAAGAGGAATGCTATGGTCACTCTTACCTGTTTCTCTCCCTCCTATTGGGCCACATCCGTAGTAGTTGAAGGAGGAAAACCTAATGAAGTCGTTCAAATTTAACTTGGAAGAGGATGAAAATATGAAATACGAGAAAACTTGTAATAATTTTGTGTCTGCTGGCTTCATTTTAATCACACCACAAGCTCACTGAACGCTGCCAGCACCAACTGATGCACCCTCAGCCACCAATCCACCATTACCGTTGATTTCAACTATCAATAGAGTCATCACCAGTTATTGTTGCTCTTTGACCTAAAACACTGGAACAACTTGGTGCAGCAAGTCATTGCAAGGGTTCCTGCTTTTTATCCGTTATTTTTTTTTTCCAACTATAATGTGTAGGGCAAAGCATAGGAGTGTGTTATCTTTCTCTGAAACTTGCATTGTCAAGTAAGGGGTTTCCCTTTTAGTTACTGAGTGTGTAGCTTGATTTGATTTTGGGGGTAGTGTGCTTCAATTTTGTTTTTGTTGTTTAAGGTCATGAATCCCACATAGAAAATTTAGAGAGGGTAGAGGCACTTTAAATACCCCCTCGTCCTTTCCCTTGGTAAACTCTTGTGGGCCTAGAGTGGGCTTAGGGAATCACACATACTTGCGCGCCCCGTCGCGTCGCAATATGGACTTTTTCTAACTAGGACTTTTATTTTTAGACCGTTGTATTTTAGTTGTTGTAAAGGAACTCGAGGCGAGTCTTTTGGACTAAGCTCGAGGGCATGTGCTTGAGCTCGAGATGTCCTCCCCTGACCAACCTCAGGGTTGCTAGCTCGAGGTCATATCCGTTATTCCAGGTTCAAGCTCGAGGTTATGAGCTTAAGCTTGAGTACGTCATTTAACCATGTAATTGCCCACTCTTTTCATAACTGTTCCTGCGTTAATTGTGGCCGGATTTTTTGCTCCTCCCTATTAGCCCACCTTCCTAATTAAGGCCAGATTTCTTGCCCACGTTCCTTAACTGACTTTTGCTTAAATGTTAAGTATTTTTCCTGTAAATACCATGCCTTGGTGCATTGTTCAACACAAGGAACACATTAAATTCACAAAAGTCATTCATCTCTTCTTCTCTCCAATGCTCCCTAAGTTCTTCTCTTTTACTTTGGTTATTGAGCAAGTTGGGGCGTACTCCAGCCTATCACCTAAGAGTACACTCTTGTGTTGGGTGCCATGTTAACCCAGGGAGTCGGAGTGCCCGATGATTTGGTTTGTACCATAGCGGGGGCATTAAGGCAGTGGTGAACTCCACGGTATGGCAACTTCTGTCGTTTCAATCCTTGTGCTCTAAATCTTTTATCTTCAGTTGTTTAATTATCTTGTCTACTTTAGGGTTTATCACTCCCAATTCACTCTTCCCCTAACCCTAATCCTTAGTTCAATTTCTCTTTCTCTCTCTCTAAATTCATCGATCAAATCCCCCATGAAGCGTCCCCACCACCAAAAACCCTCGTCTTTAACGAATCATCGAAACCCTAACAAGAAGCCCAATCAAAAGGTTCTAGAAGATTCTGGTAAGCGACCCACCTTCATTTCATACCTAGAAATCCCTAATTTACCTGCTAAGATCAAATTACTCTGTCAAATTATAGTTGAAACCCCTTCTGAATCTCTTCAGAAGGTTCTAGAAGATACCAGAATCCTGGTTTCTTCTCGAGGAGTTATGTTTTTCAAGTGGTTTGGGTATCAATTGAATGATAGTCACAGCTTTTATGCTTGGAATTTGGCTGCAGATTTGTTAGGTAAAAATGCCATTTTTGATGCTATGTGGGATGCTATTAAATCTATGAAGAATGAGGATTTGATTTCATTAGCTACTTTTGCTTCTCTGTTAGCGGATCGAGTTTCGGAGGCTGTGATGACATTCGAGGTGATGGATCAGTATGGGGTAGATAGGGACATTGTGTGTTTGAATTCGTTGTTGAGTGCTATTTGTAGGGGAGGGAAAACTGAGAAGGTGAACGAGTTTTGAATGTTGCGAAGGATAAGATTAGGCCTGATTCGGATACTTGCGCCATCTTGTTAGAGGGGTGGGAGAGTGAAGAGAATGTGGGTGGTGCTAGGAAAACTTTCGAGTTGATGGTGGGTGATATCGGGTGGGACGCGACGAACGTGCCCGCTTATGATTCGTTCTTGTGTACTTTGACGAAGGGTAAGAACGGTTTTCATGAGGCGATGAAGTTCTTTGCTAGTATGAAGAAGGGGTGTTATCCTGGGGTTAAGTTTTATGGGTTCGCCTTGGAAGAGTTTGTGAGGAAGAGCGATGCATGAGGCACTTCGTTGCTTTGGGAGGTGATGACGGTGAGGAACGGTGTTAGATTCGATTTGCACATGTACGATTTGATGCTTTCTTTGCATTGTAATCTTAATAACGTCGATATAGCAATTAAGTTTTTAGATGAGATGGTGTATGATAGCATATTTCCTGATTTGCATACCTATAATAAGCTCTTTCTTGTGCTAATTAAGGGTAGGCAGTTAATTGAAGCTTTTTTGAGGTTTACCGAGATGGTGAAGAATGAGTGTTTTCCTAGAGAATCGATCTGTGTCGATTCTATTAGAACTTAGTTAGATGACGGGAATTCGTATATGGCTATCAAGGTGTGGAAATTAATGGTTGAGAATTATGATTCGAAGCTCGAAGAGACGGGGAATTTTCTGGTTTCGAGGCTTTAGGATACCAATCGATTTCAAAAAATAGTTAAGTATGCAGAAGATATGATTGATCAAGAAATTGGTTAAACTTATCTTCATTGTCAAAGTTTAAAGAGAACCTTAGGAAAGCGGGAAAGATGTCAATATATGATACCCTTATGAGAAAGTCAAAAGCTCGCTGAGTGGAGAAATCTGTATGATATAATCTTGTTATTGAACTAGTCTTATTCATCTTCGAATGTTTAGATTTCCTTCTGTAACGAAGATATTGTATTTCAGGATTGTATCTAATGAGTGCATTCTTTCAAGTTCAAAATACAAAACTGTCTCATTTACTTTCGTTTTATCTGGCAATCTTTATTGCTTGTATTGGTCTTTTTATTTTAAAGGTAACGAGAAGCCTTATATGTATGCTTGTTTGACTATATTTGCTATTGCTATGTGTTTGTTGCTTGTTGTTCTGTCGCTATGTTGCTTTATTGCTATCGCTGCTTTATGCTTTCTGTGTGCCGTTGTTTTTATGCTTTTTAGGTTGGGGGTCCTTGGAAACAGTCTCCCTTTGGGGTAGCACTCTAAAGAGGTAAGGCTGCATACATCCTCTTCCCCCAAGAGACCCTAAATAGGCGGGAGCCCTTGAGGCACTGGGTCTATTGTTGTTATTGTTTAATTATTTTGTCTCAAGTCCTTTTGTTGTAATTAGAGGTTTGTAGTGTTCAGTTTGAGGACTTCTTGTTGGAGTTCCTCTCCAAGTTGGTTTATGTTTTATTTGGCCCCCTTCTCGAGTTAGCCTTTGCCTCTTGAAGTTGAGATTGTTGATTACCCATTTGCCCTATTTTTCCTACATAATTGATAGAGTGATGGTAATAAACGGAGATGACCACAACATTCCTCATGTACTGAAGTATGCGTCTTGTACTTTGGGTAAGCGGTACAGAACTCACAAGTACACTATATCACGATTGCTTATGGTTAGCTTTTTGAAGTTCTGGCTTTCACTGGAGGCTTATGTATTGTCCTATTTTTGTGATTCATGTGTATGTATTGACGCTTGTCTTATCAGATAGGGAGATACAGAGACCTCTAGTAATTAAGCAACCCTTCCACCTCTTGCATCAGGCGAGGGAGGGACCTCTAGTAACGACAACTTAATGGTAGCATTAGAAATTCAGCTGAGGAAAAACTTGATCTTCATATTTTGGTGATGAATAATGTGAACTTATGTTTAGAAAGCTTTCTGAAAATATGTCTATGGAAATATGAGTGCTAGGGGATGAGTAAATCCTCTTTAATTTGATGTTGAACAAGGAACAAGAAAAGAAATTCCGGTGGTCAATGCTTCTATTTGGGCTTGCTGTCTTTTCAGTCTTGTATCATTTTGGTCGTGCGAGGACCATTGCATCATGTTTCTATGCATTCTTAATTTTTTATTTTATTTTTTTCCCCTTGTTGGGTTAATTACTAATGCTGGCAAAAGTAAATTACAAAAATATACTGGTGCTGCTTTCTTGCGATGTTATGTTCTCCTAAGTCACAATGAAAGCTTGACTTCCTCTTTTTTTTTTTTTTTTTTTTTTCATAAGTCAGTGATTGTATTATCAAAAAGAATCGTACATAAGTACGAGGGGCATGCACCAAGACATGGACAAAGGCCTACAATGCAAAATAAAAAGTAAGCAAAACAAGCTAAGAAAGCAACAAAGCCGAAGCCAAACAAAAAGGAAATACAATGTGCACATCAAAACAACAAAGTAAATTTCCTAAGACACGGGAGATGAAGGCGTTCACTCGCTATCAATCTTAAAAGAAGAACGAGATGCTGGAGACTGCTTCTTCGAAACTGCTCAGGCCTCTTCGAGCTCAACGAAGGATGGACAACCAATGAGAACCCACGGCAACCCCAACACACCAAAAAGAACCTCATAGCTTCATCAGACGAAGAGAGACTCAAATTCGAAGATGAATCAGCGAAGCCCAGTTCAAAAAATGGGCCGCTAGCACAAGATGCTTCGTGGCAAGGGGAGGGGACCTGAATGGGCCTGGAGGGAAACACCTCCAAGGCCCAAACGGCCCCCACAACACACACCCAGCGCCTCAAGGCGTTGGGCCATGACATTATCGGGCCATGAGGCCCGGCTGGAGAAAGGGCCCAAATGGGCCAGGAAGGGAACTTACATGGCCCAAACGGGCCTGAGAGACACATCTAGTACCTAGGCCTTGAGAAAACTGGGCCATGGGCCGGGCTGTTGAAAAAAACCGTCCCTCCCAGGAGGGGGGGTTCATGAAGTCCCAATGTGGCCCAATTTTGGGCCATAGCACCGGGCCAGAGAGAGGAGTTCGGGCCGTTAATGCAATCTCAACCCCCTCCTTACCTAGCTAAGCCCAACCAATCCACCTTGGGATCCATTTGCATTTGGGCCCCTAAAGAAACCCAAACTCCTTGTACAAGCTGGATCCACCAATCCCGGGCTCAAAAGTGTTATGACCTGGGAATCCAAGGTGTGAGCGAGTGGTGGCTGTGTTGCTGAGGTGTTCTGATGGGTTTTGGTTGCTGCAAAAGGATGCTGCTATGTTAGTATTTGTTTAGCTTAAGAGTGATGTATTAGCTATACCGCAATTGTGTTAGGAGTGCAGCGTATGTTGGCGCTAATAGGCCATGTTAGTTAGCTATATATTTTAGTATTAGTTAGATATTTTGTTTAGTTGAGTTGGTTAGTTGTGATGTCTAAGTCCAATGTACTAGATGGCCTATAAGTAGTGATCAAGTGTAATAAGCAATTCATTCAATCAAATACAAATATCTTTTGATATTATTCTTTCTCTCATCTAACTCTTCCTCTAATTCTCATCTCCTTTCACTTCTCTTCTCATCTAACTCTCTTTTATCCTAGTTCATGATCCGAGAGTGGTTCGGGACATGACAATTGGTATCAGAGCAAGCCCAACAAGTAAACTACCTTTTCCGTCTTCCAAGGCTTGACCCAAAGTTCCTACAGCAAGATACCCTAAGGCCTCAACCGTCATGGTCCTAAGAGCAAGCCCAAGCGTACCGCTAACCGAAATAGTTTGCTGTGGCCCATTCGATCCAAAGTCATAAGCCACATACCCATCCAAGCCGTTAGGTGGGTCTTTGATGGCCAGCCCAAGCACATGGAAGCTACTTCCATCCAAAACCGGGCCTAAAAGCCCATTCCCATTGGGTTCGGATTCCCCACAACTCGTGGTCCCATCAACAAGCCCAAATCTAGCACTAACCCTAGCACCCTCCATCAACCCTAGCACCACCCGTGCACCGCCTAACGCCACCACGTCCACCAGTCAAAGCCACCGGTTGTAGACCAGCATGACAGGGAGGTAAACAAAAACAAAAGGGATATCATAATATCCCACGACTCCTGGAAGAAAACGACCATCGTTGTCAACGAACAACTTGCCCGGAGATGACATAGCACTTCCTCCAACAACCAGCCGTACAAAGCTTTGCATGGGAACCACACCTTCAACCCCATGCTCAAGAAGACCATGTTTTTGAAGAAGAGAAAAAACACTACTATTTTTCCTTATTGTTATAACAATCCCAATGAAGAAAATCAGTGAAGGGACAAAGTAAGGGACAAGATCCTCATCCCAAACCCAACAACACAAACGAGCCTTGCATGGAGAATCCATAGCTGAACCTTCACCCGAACCCGATATGGAAACAAACCCATCTTCACCAAACAAAGAGTGGACGACCATGATGCACACACGACGAGGAGAAGACGAGCAAAAAAAAAAAATCGAAAATTTTTACTTTCGCCGGAAAATTTTGACTTCCTCTTATTTCTGACTTTGTGGCACTTGAAGCTATACAAGTTGATGTTTGATTCTAAACTTTGTATTACTTTTTCCTGTTATAGTTGCCTTGGAAGTATCCTGATGTGTATTTGTGTATTACTTAGTAAGTGCACTAAGTCGTATCAAGTAATACATAGTGAGTAGAGTATCGTTTTCACGAGGATTGTTTATTGAATGAGTACCGAAATTTGTAGTTTTAGCGCTATTTGAAAGACTGAAAATTGAAGTTTTGAATATGTAACAAATAAAATGAAAAGAACTAAAAATGTTTACTTTTTTTTTCTTTGTGGAAAGTTTCTGATTTTTAAAATCCAAGGCATCTGATTTCACCTAGTTGTATTAATACGCCTTTCTATTCTTGATATTCAAGTTGTTATTACATGTTGATGGTCGAAAACCCTAATTTACCAAATATTCTCTCTTGAGCAACATTTAGCATATTCTTTTACATATTAACTCATCAATCTCTTGCATGAATTTAAATAAGAAAAGAGTTTTGAAGATTCATGGTTTTCACTTAGACCACACAAATTACGTTAATCTATCTCTAGCATTCGCTCAATTTGTGGTGTTTATCACTTTAGCAATCTTCATAAATCTCCTCTCAGACTCATTATGAATCATGATAGGCTTTGAATGGTAATCAAGCATTCAAAACTCATCAAGAACAATAATAAACACTCAAACAACGCAATAAACAAACTTTGCATACGTTGAATTAGAAAAAGAGCGTATATTACAACTTAGGCTACATCGTAGCCTTGGAAAAACTAAATTAGTTCATGGTAGACATAATATAAAGCAAAACTAAGACAAAATCCATGAACTTAAAGAAGAAAAGGGTAGAAAAGAACTTGAAATTAAAAAATTACAAATCAAAGTCTTTCTTTTCTGTTTCTTCCATCCTTCTAACCTATACTTATGTGTTTTGTCTTTAGAATTGGATGCCTCAACACTTCCTTTCCACACCTATTTATAGTACTAAGGATGCCAATTACATAAAATTATAAAAAAAAAAAAAAAACATGAACTTGCTCCTTATTTGCTTACTTTGCCGCCCATCTTTACTTTATGTTGCGACTTGCTACTTTTTGTAAATTTTCCTCTTTTCAACCATGCAAAGCTTAGCAAATTGATGCAAGTTGCTTGTTTCTTGATGTGTTCAATGTATTCTTGCTTTTGATTTGCTTGTTTTGCCACCCAAAGTTGCAAATTGCAACAAGTTGTTCATATTCTTGTTCTTTTTTCTTTGGCCATTGGTTTTGGTGTAGTTTGCCCATTTTTGCTTTTGTTTTATGTATCTTGCTTCCATTTGTTGATGTTGATGATAAAACCCAGCAAGAATTAGCATAAAATGAGTGTTTTTGCAAGGAAATAACAATAGGAGCGAAAAAGAGCAAAAGCGATAAAAATTAGATGTAAAATGGTTAGTAATTGAACCTAAATGATATGAATAATTATATACTAAATTGAACTTATCATATGCCATTATTATGTAACAACTAGCAAATTTTTGTACATAGAGATGGATCACGGCGTGCATGTGATGATAGTTAGCTATGATGGAGGAAGCATGTTGAGTGATGGTTCCATAGTGTTTATTTTGAATCCTATGCAGATTGTTATCTGGTTCATCATTCCAGCATCAAGGAGTCCACGAACTGATCACAACAACAACGCTCTTGCTCTCATTGTTCTGATTCAGTATATTCCGAGATTGTACCTGATTTTCCCGTTGAGTTCCCAAATTATAAAGGCGACTGGAGTTGTCACAAAGACTGCTTGGGCAGGGGCTGCGTACAATCTTCTGTTGTACATGTTGGCTAGTCATGTATGTATTATCTGATTGGTTTAGCAATGCGTGACTTTTGTCTTGCTCACCCTGTTTCTTGCTTGAATGTGTTGCAGAACACACATATGCATGTGTGGCCCTTGAACATGCTTGGGCTTTCATGCGTTTGTTGAGAAAGTAAGAGCAAAATAAGTCATCTCAATAGTTATTACTCCTCTGATGTTGCAGAGGATGCTTTTGTTTAAATAATAACTCAGAGAACATGCTAATTGTCTTGTAGTTGGTTGAGACAAAATTGAGGGAGAGAAATGAAAAAAGACAAGAATAGAAAGATAAAGGAGATGGGGTCGCAGGGAGATGGTTAACAATGCCACTTGCTTAAATGACATCTTGAATGTAAATAAACGGAAGGGACATATGATAGTTAATTTGACCGTGATAAAATTACTAATGCATAGTTTTAGGAGAAAGTGCTTGGTGGAAACGATTCTACAGTGAAATTTCTGCGTTCTTTTCAAACTATTGAGTTGTGGAGGTATTAAATTGATCTTTAAATAGCATCCCTTCTCTTCTTCTTACTTCTTCTCAGATAGATGTGTTTGAGAACCTTCATTCTTTTCCAGGTCCTTGGGGCAGCATGGTATTTACTATCAATTGAACGTTATACTCATTGCTGGAAGTCAGAATGCAGAAAAGAAGCTGGCCCTCCCAAGTGCTTGCTGCATTATTTAGATTGTAATGTTTTTAACAGTCCGGGTCGTGTTACTTGGGCAAATACTACCAGCGTGTTCAATAACTGTGATCCGAGCCAAGATATTGACTTCCAGTATGGTATATTTCAGAATGCAGTGGTTAAAAATGTCGTCACCACCAATTTCATCAGAAAATACTTCTATTGCTTATGGTGGGGCTTGCAACAACTAAGGTACTGCTTCAAACAGATTTAGGACTCATATAGTGGGCTTACAATTCTTGTACATTTTTTGCATGTTCAACCACCACCACCTCCTCCAGTGCCTCATAGAGGCTCTTGCCACTATAGGGTTTGGGAGGTAAGATGTATGTAGCCTTACTCCTATAGGGTGTTACCCTGAAGGAAGGCTGTTTCTGAAGGGCCCCCAACCTTAAAAAGAAAAAAGGAAAAGAAGGAATTTGGACATTCTTCGCATGTTCATTCAAAATTTTTCTTTCTGCACTTTGCATTTGCTGTTGTAGCAAATTTTTTAGTAAGAGTAATGCCAATAGTGACAATATGTTAAGATCGAGATTGAATCTTGATCTTAACAAAAGGAGAAGAGAGTAAGGGATGAGAAAGAATTGAAGGTAGATGAGAAGATAGAGAGAGAATAAGATGAGAAGAGAAGTTTATGTCAAAGAGATAGGTAAGTTTCATTGAATACCTCAAAATTACACAAGATCACTCTATATAAAGGAAAATTGAAACAAGCCTTCAAAATTCCAAGCTTAAACTAAACTCCTGCCAAAACAACTACCGGGAGCCTCCCTAACTAACTTTGACGCCAAAAGGCTAATTCAAACTTGGCTTACACATAAGTGATTTATTACACCAAAATATCAAAGGAAAACGTAACAATCCCCTCCCCTTACAACATTCTTGTCCTCAAGAATGAAAAGAAGGAAATTGACTCAACAAAAACTTCTTTTCTTCCCCAGTAGAGAACGCTTCATCCAAGTTGCTCCAAGTGACTCGCAGTTGCTGAACTCTGCTACCTGTTGCTGCTGTTGATCCTTCTTCGACTATTGCAGCAGGTTGTAACTTCATAAGGCCATTGGAGCCTACATCTGGAGGTGTTAAGGAGGACTGGTGACCAGCTTGGACCTGTCTTTTAAGAAGGGAAACATGAAAAACTGGGTGTATGTAAGAATCGGTTGGCAGTTCCAATTTGTAAGCAACCTTGCCAATTCTTTCCAACACCTTGTAAGGACCAAAAAATCTGGCACAAAGCTTGACATTTTTCCTTACTGCTGCCGTGGATTGTCTATGAGGCTGCAATTTCAGATATACCATGTCTCCTACCTCAAAATTTTGATCAATTCTTTTCTTATCAGCATACCACTTCATCTGGGACTGAGATTCAGTGAGATTGAGCTTCAGCTGGTGCAGGACATGTTCCCTTTGCTACAACATATCAGCTGCCACACTCCAATTAGACCCAACCCCTTGCAATCTAAAAGGAGAAGGGGGATCATAACCATATAAGGCCTTGAATGGAGAAATGCCCAAGGAAGTGTGAAAATGAGTATTATACCAATACTCAGCCAAAGAGAGCCATCTACCCCACACCTTAGGATGATTAAATACCATGCTCCTGAGGTATTGTTCAATGCATTGATTAACCCTCTCCGTTTGTCCATCGGTTTGAGGGTGATATGAAGAACTCATGGCCAAGGTTGTTCCCAAAAGCCAAACAATTCCGTCCAAAAGCGACTTGTGACTCCCTACCTGAAACGATGGATTGAGGCAATCCATGAAGCTTGTAGATGTTGTCCAAGAACACACGAGCTAATTTTTCTGCAGTGACAGGCCGAGCCAAGGCAATGAAGTGTCCAGATTTGGTGAACCGATCCACCACAACCCAAATCACCTCTTTTCCTTCTGACTTAGGTAATCCTTCGATGAAATCCATGCTTATGTGCTGCCATATGCCCTCAGGAACAAGGAGGGGCTGGAGTAATCCTTGGTATCTATGATCACCAAGCTTGGTTTGTTGACAAACCTCACAGCTTTGCACCAGATTAGTCACTTCCTTCATTCTGGGCCAGCTAAAATGAAGCCTCAACCTCTGATAAGTTCCCTCTATACCAGAGTGACCTCCCCATGAAGAATCGTGAGCTGAATTAATGATCTGGTGCCTGAGATCAGTGGAGCTACCAATATACAATTTCCCCTGAATTCTGATAATTCCCCGGGTAACAAATGTACAAGCAACCCGATTGTCGGTCCTACCCACACTAGCAGCAGCTATACATTCCTGAGCAAAGGGATCATTCTCATAGGACTGATGTAATTCTTCCATCCATGCAGGAGAAATCAAAGAAATAGCTCCAAGGGAACCCTGTTCATGGCCCTCAAACTTGTGTGACAGTGCATCCGCAGCCCAGTTCTCCTTGCCTTTTCTGTACTCGATATCATAGTTCAGTCCCAACATCTTCAACAACCCTTTCCTCTGTATCCTTGTGATAATCTTTTGCTCTAATAAGTGTTTAAGACTTTGATGATCAGTCTTAATGATGAAGTGATGCCCATCTAAGTAATGTCTCCACTTATCAACCGCAAGCAAAATGGCAAGGTACTCTTTCTCATATGTGGAAAAAGCTTTATGTTTTGCACTCAAAGCTTGGCTAAGGTAAGCTATAGGCCTCCCCCCTTGAGACAGAACTGCTCCAATACCACTTCCACTAGCATCTGTCTCCAAAATGAAACTTGAAGAGAAATCCGGCATAGCTAAAACTAGTGCTCGGCACATTGCAGATTTGAGAACATCAAAGGCCTTTTGAGCATCTTCCGACCATTTGAAGGAGTCGTTTTTAAGCAAATCTATTAGGGGCTTAGCTAAGGCACCATATCTAGCTATAAACTTGCGGTAATAGCCAGTTAACCCCAAAAAACCCCCCTCAATTGCTTCAATGAGACCGGAACAGCCCAATCCTTCATAGCTTGGACCTTTGAGGGATCGGTGGCAACTCCATCAGAAGAGATCACATGGCCGAGGTATTCTAGATGTGTTTGAGCAAATGAACACTTGGACAGCTTAGCAAACCATTTATGCTTATGCATGAGCAAAAATACCTCTCTCAAATGCTTCAAGTGTTCCTCAAAAGATGCACTGTAAATGAGAATGTCATCGAAGAAGACCAAAACAAATTTCCTAAGAAATTGTTTGAAAACATCATTCATGAGAGCCTGGAATGTAGCAGGTGCGTTGGTCAAGCCAAATGGCATAACCACAAACTCAAAATGTCCATGATGCGTCCGGAATGCAGTCTTATACACATCGGGCTCACTAACTCTGATCTGATGGTAACCTTGCTGTAGGTCCAGCTTGGAAAAAACTTGAGCCCCATACAACTCATCCAACAAATCATCTATAACTGGTATGGGAAACTTGTCCTTCACAGCCATAGAGTTAAGCTGCCTATAATCAATACACATGCGTGCTGTACCATCTTTTTTCTTCATAAGTATGACCGGAGAAGCAAAAGGACTATGACTAACTTGTATGAAGTTAGTCTTAAGCAATTCATCCACTTGTTTCTCTATCTCAGTTCTGTGAGCATGAGGATGTCTATAGGGTCTGATCTTCACGGGTTCTGCCCCCTCCTTGAGAGGAATCTCATGATCGAAACTCCTTTTAGGAGGTAATGACTTAGGCACTTCGAAAACGTCTTCAAATTCAGCTACCAAGTTCTGCACCTCAGGCTCTGTAATGGCAGTTAGTTCTACTGATGCAATGGCAAACAATTGGCCCACCCATTGATAAGCACAACCTTGAAGGCCCTTCTTGAGCTTACTGCCCTTTATGACTTGCAAATGAGCTGGTTCAGCAATTCCGTGCAGTGTGACTTTGGATCCTTGAACATCAAATGACACCGAGAGGTTTGCATAATCAAACAATACCGGACTATAGGATCTCATCCAATCCACCCCAAGCACCATGTCACACCCTCCCAAAGGAAGGATTCTAAAGTCATAGCTGAACTTACGGTCTTGCATCAACCAAGAGAATCCTTGGCATTTGTTCTGTGTGGTCACTGTCTTCCCATCAGCAACTGTAACTGCAAGCGGGTGAGTTTTGATCACCTCATGACCCACTTTCTTGACAACTTTGGGATCTATGAAGCTATGAGTACTCCCACTATCAATGAGAATGATAATGGATCTCTTACCAGCTGTTCCTCTAATCCAGATTGTACTATGAGCCCCATGACCAGTAAGAGCCTTAACTGAAATCTCAATCGCAGCATCATCTAGGCTTTGCACACTTTCCTGATCAGACTCAGTATCCTCATCCGCAATTTCTACTTCATCAAGGTGTTCATCAGCATTAGTACCTTCCACAGCCATGAGGAACTTGGGATTGCACCTGTGACCAAACTGATAAGGCTGATTACAACGAAAGCACAACTTCTGCTGCGGTTTGTCCTCTCCTCAGTTAGATCTGTTTCTGCTCGAATTCTGCTGAAATCTAGAGGTACTTCCACGAGGTCTAGAAGTCTCACCTGCTGTTATGACCGTGGTTTCATAGAGTTTTGCTTTAGAAAAAGCTGTGGACAAATCAATAGGATCAACGGCCTTAACTAAGTTCTTCAACTTAGGCTTCAAACCACTTATGAAAGCTGACACATAGTATGATTCAGATGCTTCTATTTCAGTCACAATGCTAGCTCGAAGATTCTCGAACCTAGTCATGTACTCCTTGACAGTTGAATCTTGCTTCACTTTATTAAATTTATCCACAATATCACTATCATCCTCATCACTATATCGAGCACATAAGGCCTTGGCAAATTCATACCAAGAAATGGAAGGTCTACTTCTAATCAAGCTATAGAACCACACTTCATGATCACCAAGCAAGTACACAGCCGCAATTTGCACCTTTTCGGATTCATCAATTTGATGAAAAAGGAAATAACGCTCACACCTTCTCAGCCATGAATGAGGTTGCTTACCATCAAATGCATCGATCTGTAATCTCGGCTGTCTGTGGTTGTTGCTTCGACTATTGGATGATTCCTCATTGCTGCCAGATCGTGGAGGTTGCCAAGAATCAGGTGGCCTGTCCAGATGACCAACACTGACTCCCTGATCTCTGAAGGTAGGATCCATTCCTGCTGTCCGACCCTCTGCAACTTCAGTCCAGTTTGAATGTCGAGGTCGATCTTGCTCACTGCGCTCAGGTCTTTCAGGAATAACTGCCTCTTGAGACCCAACCGGAACTCCCTCATCACGAATTAATGTTTCAGCTCTCACAGAAGTACCAGCCTGAAGCACACTAGCTGGTATCAAGGGATCCGGAACCAATGGAAAACTGTTCCCGAATCTCAGCTAATTTCACATCCAACTGCTGTAATTCACGATCAAACCTCATTGCATTCTTCTCCTCCAGCTCTTGTGTCTGTCGTGTGAGTTGATCCGAGAATTTCAGTTCGACCTGTTGAGATCGTTGCTCCAATTTCTCCTCCCATTGCTGCTAAAACATCTGAATTGACTCCACTTGCGATACCTTGAGTCGATCAATCATGTATTCACCCCAAGCCTTAAATTGATTCTCCAAAACATTCTTTGTAACAACCTCCTGATCTGCAGGATCATTGCCACCAATTGCTTCAGAAACCGGAGGTCTGGAAGCTGCTCTAGCAGCAGCTGATCTGGTGGTTACACCACCGGCCAATGCTGTCTCGGCTGACATTGCTATTTTTCCTGAATTTGGGAAGCCACGAGGCTCTGATACCAATTGTTAAGATCGAGATTGAATCTTGATCTTAACCAAAGGAGAAGAGAGTAAGGGATGAGAAAGAATTGAAGGTAGATGAGAAGATAGAGAGAGAATAAGATGAGAAGAGAAGTTTATCTCAAAGAGATAGGTAAATTTCATTGAATACCTCAAAATTACACAAGATCACTCTATATAAAGGAAAATTGAAACAAGCCTTCAAAATTCCAAGCTTAAACTAAACTCCCGCCAAAACAACTACCGGGAGCCTCCCTAACTAACTTTGGCGCCAAAAGGCTAATTCAAACCCGGCTTACACATAAGTGATTTATTACACCAAAATATCAAAGGAAAACGTAACACAATAGTCCTCATGCAAAATTCAGGTTGGACTTGCTCAAGCTAAGAGAAAAACTGACCAACAATGCTTGCTACTGTTGAATGATCCTGATACCTTACATTCTAATCTTCACGTCATGCTATGGATTACTGACCAGCTTACTAAGGACCGTGCCTTGGAACATCTTGCTCATTTTTGTACAAATCCATAGCCACTCTTTTATCTTTTTTTTTTTCACATTTTTCCAACTCGAGGCTTCCTTTTTCATCCTCTCCATTAATCCAGCTCTTACATCCATATGGAAGATCAAGAAATACTATTACCACCAAATATCACCCCTGGAAATATTCAACTTGTAAATAGGTATTGATTGTCTTCATGTAGCACATGGTAAAGGGAATTAAGAAAATATGATCCAAGCTGTTCTTTCATTTGATTGATGTGAAACATTGCATGGGCAGCTAATTGATCCTCAATTATACAAGTTTTTTGAAACTGTTGTAGTAAGCAGGAGCTTCAAACAGCTGAATCCTGTTCCGTGCTTTCTGTGAGGTATCTAATACAACCCGCATCAGATTTTAGGACATGCTTGAAGTAATTTACTGAATTCCTACCTTGGCTATGTTCCTTAGCTGATAATTGTTATGTCAGACCGCCTCTTGTCTTAGATCATCAGAGGCAATACATATCAGCTGCTCCCAAAAGGAATTTCATGTGCAGGCGGTTGATCCTCTGATTATAGTTTGTTGGAATGATAAATGCAGAAGCTGTAAATCTACCATTTCTACAGCAGGAAAATGAATTAATCCAACGCCAAAAAATTGGATGCTGAGGGAGGTATCTTAAATACAAAATGTGGAAAACAAGACAGCATCAAAAGCAGACAATGAGAGCTTCCCCCCTTACCCCGAAGGAAAAGGATTTTGACCCACTGGCCTTTAATAGAAAGATGTCTGTTTTTTCGTTCTTTCCAAATGACCCAAAAAAATTTCTACCATATTAGAACCTTTAATCCTAGATTTTGAACCAAGCAGAATTGAGCTCAGCTTCTTACACGTCACAGATGTGAAGATACATCGCACGCTAATCTGATTGTACCCAGCAATGCCGTAGGCAGCTTGCTTGAGGCACAGCCGAGGCACAAGCCACAAGGTGCGCATGAATTGCGTGCCTCACACACTCCACATAGCAAAATCATCTTCTGAATCACGTTTTCATATTAATAAGACATTATTTGTGTAATTGTGCTGTTTTTTAGAATCATCATTCTCAAATTATATTTCTAACTAAAACAGAATAATTAAAATGATTACTGAATCAGAAAATTGTTTAAAATTATTTCTTAATATGGTCTATCTGCATATGACTACCAAATTTGGATTCTTTCTTGCTGTATTGCAATATCCTTAAATTTAGAATTGGGCAGTCAAAGTCCACAAGTAGGTACATTTACTTGAAATCCATTCTTGGGTCTTGGGGGCACGGTTCCGGAAAAAGCTCCATCCTATTCCTTTCTGTCACTGTTAATGCTTCATGAGAACTGTTGTTTGCGTAATAATCGGGATTCATGGCTGAACTTCAAATTGCTTTTTTACATTTGCTCTATTCATATCAATTCAAGATTTCTGAGGTCAGGAGTCAAATGCATTACATCTCTCACTAGAAATGTTGACAATCACTTTTACTTGACCCCACCTTTCTTGCAAAGTGTCTGAAAAATCTTCTGTATTCTGATTAAAAGTGATATTTGATGCTTAAATGTAGCCATAGTAGAACTTTTATTATACTTTTTGATTTTAGATTGAACGGAATTCTGATGTCGTTTAGTTGCCCCAGTAAGTAGAAGATGCTCCCATAAATAATTAACAAGGCCTGCTCTTAATGATTTCAAAGTGAGAACATATGTTTCTAGACCTTACTTTATCCCTCCGCACTTTTACCTTCATGATTCAAAAACTGGAAATGAGAAACCGAAATTATGAAATGATTCCAAATCCTGATTTTTAATTTCTAACCCCAAAAGAAAAAAAAAATTGGTAGAGAAAATTATATCAAACAAGACCTAAATATGTATGTAATGGGATATTTGTGGAGAATGTTATGGGGAGAATTCTGATTTGATATGAGATGCAATATACTGTTTTGTGCATTACCTAGCTCATTGCAGTAGCAAAACAGAAGTCCTGTGGTGCCTATTTTATTGTTTTAGCTTATCAGGAAGTATTGCAGTTGCATCTCATTTTAGTGAATGCTCGAAATTGTGCTTGTCACTTCTCATTTGAGTCACATAGTTCACTCTCTAATGGCAGAACATTCATCACAACCTAATTTAACAATAAGGTATCACTGCAACTTACTAGAACAAGGCATTTATTTGTTTTAGCTACTCGTTCATTTTGTTTATCTCTGCTTTCTTTCTGAGAAGTTAAATGACTTCTGCAGTAAGCGTGCGTTGGTGGGCATTTAGTCATGCATAGCTTGTTCTCGGATTTGAGGCTTAGATGAATTCTAAAACTAGATGTCCAACATGAAAATGCTGATGTTTTCTTGCTCATTTCTTGTCAGCTCATATGGACAAAATCTAGAAACAAGCACGTTCATTGGAGAGACATCATTCGCGATTCTCATTGCAATCTTGGGGCTTGTGCTGTTTGCCCATTTGATTGGGAATATGCAGGTAGGATAGATGTTCTCCGTCTTGCTTTCTTCCGCTAGATATTACTGCTGATTACTTAAATTTATGACTGGGTTGTTCTTAGAAGAAGAAAACGGGTAAATCTGGCTTGGTCAGCTAGTTATTACTGGAATCTACACCTTTCTCATCTGTTGTTTTGAAAAATTCCTCATATAATGGAACTTAAACCACTTCCTTAATGGTTTATCTCTGACTTCTTTCTTGTCTCCTGCTCCCATTTTTCTTATGGAGAAGAGGAAGAGGACGGGGAGGAAGAAGAGAGAGAGAAAAGAGAGAGGGGGGGGGCCTTTGTTTATGCTCATGCTTTAGAGGCAGGACTCGATTTCTAGAAAGCCTTGGGGTCTTTTGGTGTTATGGTATCGAATTGCAGTTCATAGTAGCACTGTACAAACAGTTCTGTTGTCAAGAAAAACGGGTCTTGTGGGCATTATGTAATGGATTTTGGCTCTCACTTTGGATTTCTCGGGGCATAAGGTGCTGTGAGGTCTTATAATTTGCAGAATTATGAGGGAAAATCCATAGAATCATTAATATGTGTCATACTGAAAAGACAATATAAATACATTATGGAAGCCTTTAAATAGAACCTAAGCATGAGGCCAATTGCACAATGATCAGCGCAAAATCTTTCCTTGATGAATGTTACAGTACATAGGGCCTTTTATTTGATCCTATGGTCTTAGTCTGCTGTTACAATACCAGGGCCCTTATTCGATCCTATGGTCATAACTCTGACATAGGTGAGCTTTTGTGGTCCTTCCTGGCCAGACCCTTGTAGCAGTGGTTTGTTGTATGATCATTTGATTACTTTTTGGTGGTTCATTCCCCAAGCAATTGGCAAACAAAAGGTTGCTATGTCCTTTACAAGTTGAATTTTGAGATGCCTTACTTTCGTGAATGTCAGCGAGACTTTGTTTCCATAACATTGCAAACATGATATGACTGCGAATCTTGATTTAATTCCATGCTTGGAGTTGTAGGATATAGGCCCTTTGAGGATAGCTCTTTTACCTTGGGGAAAGATTGTGGTCAGTAGACACTATTAATTTGAATTGCATAGTTTGTTAACCATCATGTTCTCTACAGCTCAGACCTAGTAATCTACTCTTTATTGAAAGCATCGGAACGGCTCTTTGAAAGAAAAGCCCCAGAAAGCTTTTGTGTTATTTGTACAGGAAGAAAGAGATTTGAAGGAATTCATCAAGCTGAAGAATATTTAGGGATAATTGATTTAGACTTAGTCTGGCATGAAAGCACCATTTTTAAAAGTTTGTCAACTATTCATACTTATACTAGTGGCTTTTTTCTGTTATTTTATTTGATTTTTTGAGTTATTGGATGAATTATTTTGTTGACTGGATGCTGGCCTCGGCAGTTTGGGTATCCTTCTGGATTAAATAAACTCATCTTATGTTCTAGGTTGTAAGAAAAAACTTGGCCACTATTGAATGATCTTGATGGTTGGTATTTTCCTATTATTTGATCCTGCAAGTATGCCATCCACGGATTAAATAGTGGTTTGATGTTGTGTGGTGGTCACCATGAGATGAAATAGAGGCTATGTTTGCTATAGAGTGGATGTTGAACTCGGCTGTTCTGTAGCGATTTGGGGCTTGCTCTTACACGATTGATTGTTATGTAATACTACTTTGGCCATCGTCTCCGTAATGTGTATATATTGTATTTGATTTACTAAAAGTTTTTATAAATATATTTATATGTTACAAACTATCACATGGGTACTAAAATTCACGATTTTATGACTAGTCATTTGTTCCTTTACTTGTAATATGAGGCGTTAAAGCAACTTATGTTTCCTTAAAAAATCCAATGCAATCAGTACAACCTATCCCAAGACATTCATGACGCCATGGATAGGACCCTCACATGGCAAACTGTGATTTCATGTCAGTCATGGTTATGGTGTGTGAAGCGTGGTGTTATGCACGTCACGTAACAGCTCATGACTATCGTGCTTGGTTTCTTTAGGGAGCAGACATTGCTTTTAATTTTTATCTGTTCAAAAGTTTGAATGTGGGCTCATATAATCATTGACTTTGATAACCATTAGTGGTAGATAAGCTTATACATATGTTTGATTTAACAAAATACAAAATATATACATTATCTTGGTTACATGAGTACCATCTCGTTAAAAGCTGATTGCGTAATGACAGCTTGAAATCTGTTATGTAGAAACTTATGTGGTTAGGATTCCATGATTCAATCTCAGAAACATGTGCTTTTACATCTCCATATTGAGACGGTCTTTGGATAATGAAAGGACCATGTCTCTACATTTTGTCATTAGTTAAAGTTTCTATGGGCTTTTTCATGTAGACATACCTGCAATCTATTACTGTGAGGCTTGAGGAATGGAGACTTAAGAGAAGAGACACCGAAGAGTGGATGAGACATCGGCAGCTTCCTGAAGATTTAAAGCAGCGTGTGCGACGCTTTGTTCAATATAAGTGGCTTGCTACTCGAGGCGTGGATGAAGAAGCCATTCTGCAGAGCTTGCCTGCTGATCTTCGTCGAGATATTCAGCGGCACTTATGCCTTGATCTTGTTCGGAGGGTATGTTAGTAGGAGCTAAGAGCGTTGTTAATTTTGTACTATTTGATTAGTTTTTGACAATGAAATACATATATAACTGAAGTACAATCTATGTGCAATAACGAGGTCATCCCATTAAGTAATTTGGAAAAATCACATAGCAGCTAGGTCAAAACTTTTTTTTGTAGCAACCTCGTAAGTTATGTTAGGTAGCAACCTTTATTTGGTTAAATGGACTTACCGTTCTGAGGTTCCAACTCCAATTTGAAGCTTCCTTGAATTTACGCCTTTGATTCTTGTGCAGGTTCCTTTCTTCTCCCAGATGGATGATCAGCTGCTGGATGCTATATGTGAGCGTCTTGTGTCGTCCTTATGCACTGAAGGCACTTATATCGTTCGGGAAGGTGACCCTGTGACGGAGATGCTCTTCATTATCAGAGGCAGGCTTGAAAGTTCCACTACAAATGGTGGTCGAACGGGTTTCTTCAACTCGATTACTTTGAGGCCAGGAGACTTCTGTGGCGAAGAGTTGCTCGCATGGGCATTGCATCCAAAGTCTGGTCTAAACTTGCCTTCTTCAACCCGAACTGTCAGAGCCCTTGTTGAAGTGGAAGCTTTTGCACTTCGAGCCGAAGATCTCAAGTTCGTAGCCAATCAATTTAGAAGGCTTCATAGCAAGAAATTGCAGCATACCTTCCGCTTTTACTCTCACCATTGGAGGACTTGGGCTGCTTGCTTTATACAGGCTGCTTGGCGTAGGTACAAGAGGAGAAGGATGGTTAGAGATCTCTCAACGATGGAATCCTTCTCTTTGGATGAGAGAGAAAACAATGCAACCGAGCACGTGGAAGAACCAGCCTGTTCAACGCCATTGCAGGCGAAACCAAACCTTGGGGTCACAATCTTGGCTTCAAAGTTTGCAGCAAACACGAGGAGAGGGATGCAAAAGATCAAGGGTGGAGACATGCCAATGTTGCAGAAACCCGAAGAGCCCGACTTCTCGGCTGATCCAGATGATGATTGAGATTGAAGGCGCATCTGAGATCTAAAGCAGCATGATGATAATACCAAAATATGGTACTGGGTGCTGATGTTCTGATCTGCAGACCTTGGAATGGTGCTAGATTGCTTATTTGTGTTGCTTCTCGGAATTCTGCTTTGTTATTTATGGGGAAGTAGTATGCCACTTCCTGTTCTCGATTGCTTATTTTCAGTGCAAGGTGGTTTATTATGGTAAATTAAGCAGTGGAGAATAGTGGTCTGTATGTATGGTGTTGTGTGTATGTATAAAGCATAGCTTTGTCTAGTGGTGAAGATCACTAAGGGTCAAATAAGCCTCCTGGGATAGAATCCCAATAAACTCCTTCGTACCAACTTAAAAAAATTTGTTAATACTGATAAGTTGCTAGTTTCTCATACATATTACAAGTCGATGTAGCGTAGTGTCACGGCCCAAGTCAAGGCCCCTGTCAAGACCTTGTCAAGGCCTGTGTCCTTGTGCGCCAAGACCAGCCCATCCGCACGCTTAGGCCATGTCAAGTATTGGCAAGACAAGCCCAATTTTCCTTCTCTTGTACGGCTCACTTGCAATGTTTGGCCCAATTTAAGATAATTCTAGAATTAGGAAATTAAGTTAAAATATTTATGTAATTTTTTGTAAGGGAACCGGTGCATTAATGAGCCGTCCATGCTTGCCAAAGTCAACTAGTTAAGCATGCTTAGGTGCATTAATGAGCAGACCCATGCTTGCCCAAGTCAACTTGTTGGCATGCTTAGCATTAAATGAAGGTAGTAGCCGGTTGGGGCTTATTCCTAGAATCTTCCATGTTTTGCTTATAAATACTTGTAATTCACACTTGATGATGTGTCCACAAAAAATTATCTTGAATGAAATATTATCTTCTCCTTCTCTAATCTCACGGCTCTCTTATCTTTCAATCTGAACTCTTTCTCTCTAAAATTCTCTCCTTTTCTCTTCTTTAATTCTACCTTCTCTTCTCTTCCCAAAACTCTACCTCCTTTTAGAGGTGGCCAACGGGCCGGGCCTTGGGCCATTTTTTTTATTCAGCTGAGCCCGGGCCCAGGGCCCAACGGCTCTTTTTAGAATGGCTATTTTATTAAAAAAAAAAATTATATTTTTTTTCTATAAATACTTAAACATTCCCAACTCATTTTCTCGTCAATTCTTTAATCCTCTCTTCTCTCTCTATACATTCATCATCTCTCATCTTCTCTAATTGTGCTCTAAAGTTCGAAGTTCATAAAGTATTTGGCTGAAGTTCGAATTTCATTATTATCTCGTTTCGGTAATTTTAGTATCGCAATTTTATTTGATCGCATTTTTAGTTATTTAATTTGCATTACTACTTGCATTTTATAAATACTAATCACTTATACTAATATGGCACATAACTCTTCATCATCCTCTGGAGCCGGTCGTGTTAGTTCTAGATCTTCTCGGCCACCCAGAATCCCTAAAAGGAGTAGAATTGTCTTACTTGATACTGAAGAACGAGCTTTTATACAATCAGACCCAACACCCCCGTACACTGATGATAGCATAGATTATGACTTTTCACAACAACAAAATTATCATGAGTTAGGTGGTGGTGGGGTTGGAGACTCACAAACTGATGAGGAACCCACCCCCACCACCGAAGCCCAGCCTGAAACTAGTACCTCTACTAATAAGCGTACCACCAGTGAGATATGGAAGCACTTTACCCTTAATAAGACAAGTAATAAAGCAACTTGTAAATTATGTGACCCACCTAAGGATTTTAGCCATCAACCTGGTAGTGGAACGGGCATATTAAACAGACATATACTTGGGTGTCACCCCAGCAATTCCCAGAAAAGAGCCAACAACGTCTAGTATAGCAAGTGACCGGTGCACTTGCTAATTTTAGGTTCTCTTAGGAGAGCAACCGAAAGAGGCTAGCTAAATATATAATTATGAGTGAAAGGCCTTTTAATACCGGCGAAGACCCAAATTTCGCCGCCCATAAGCAATTTGTTGCATATTTGTGTTATTTTATGTAGGCTCATGCATGAACCATGTATTTTGCTATTTTTTTTTTTCTTTTATTTGATGTATCTTGCTTTTATTTGTTGATTTTGATGATAAAACTTGGCAAAATTTAGCATGAAATAAGTGTTTTTGTAAGAAAATAGCATTATAGTTGAAAACCGAGCAAAAGCAATAGAAATTTGATAAAATTTGGTTAACAATGAATAAAAATAATTACATACTAAATTAGACTTATCACAACTAATAGCGTAGATGATGTATTAGATATAGCTTCAACCAAGTTATTATCGCACTAAATACACTAGAGCTTTGATGTAGTGGGAGGATGGTCAAGGTTACCTGACGGATTCATGTCTTCAGTCATAACGGTTAAGCATGATGGTGGATTTGATCCTTTGAACAACAATGAAACTCTTAAGTATAAAGATGCAGAACAATTGGTCAGTGCAATAAAAGTTAAGTTAAAGTAATTTTATTTTAATTAAGTCTAGGAACTTGTAGAGGCAACGATAGGCATTAATTCCATTAGATTGGATCTGAATGGATCTACAAGTATAAAGAGTTCATTGGACGAGAAGTTTGAGACCTTCTAGGCTAGATTGACGGTAGGGGGTTATACCCTAATGGAAGGAATCATCTTTAATGAAACCGTCTAGCCAGATGTCATAGTTAAGTCCATAAGAATATTATCGTCCGTTGTATTTCATGCAATGAGATAAGGGAAGTGAAAGTCAAGACGACATTTTTGAATGTTCATCTTTAAAAGTTATGTACATGATACATGCAAACAATTTGTTGCCAAGAGTGAGAAGCATATAGCACGAAAACTGAGGAAGTCCATTTATAAACTTAAATAATCATCTTGTTTATTAAATAGTAAATTCGATGATGGGTAATCAAGTCCTAGAGATTTGAATCAATGGTTATTGAACCATCAGTGTACAAGTGACATAATAAGAAAGTAGAGACCTTCTAAGTGTTGTATATAGATAACATTCTATTCATTAAGAATGGTGTAGAATTATTATGAGTTGTTAAGGTTTAATTATCCAGTCAATTAAATAGTGAAAAAACCTAAGATGAGCACACTATATTCTTAGGATCAAGCTTATGCGAGATTCAAAAGAAAGAATGTGAGCTTGTCATGGAGTTTGTTAGTAATGTTGAAAAATCTAGTGTATATTTCCTTTATTGATTTCTCTAGTTTCATTTTAAAAAGCTCGTACGAACTTACCAACATGTTTATTTTTGACGACTTTACTTGATCCGTAACTTGATCCGTACCTTCATTGGTGACCTCTAGCTTGTCCCAAATATCTTTGCCCGGTTGACAACTTGACGCATGATTAAAGACATTTGGGGTAATAGCATATAATAGTTGATAATGAGCTTTTCCATTTTTTGCAAGTTTTTTTGATCATCTTGCATAAGCTCATTTTCCTCTTTTCAACAGTTTTCTCACCTTGTTTCTTTGAAGGTATAAATCACCATTTTTCGTTATAAGCCATAAATCAGAATAAGTGGATGTAATATAAATTCTCATTCTAAGCTCCAATAGGGAAAATTTTCCCCATAAAAAAGAGGAGGTATGTTGGTCGATTGACCCTCAGCCAAGATAGAAGTGAAAGTTGCTATAGGATCACTCGAAGGTTGTTAGACCAAAAAAATAAGAGTATAGCTCTAATACCAATTGAAGGCCCAAAAAGCAACCTAAGAGGGAGAGTTAATTAGGTTCAAGTCCCAAAGTACAACCTAAGAGGGGGAGTGAATTAGGTTCTTTCAATGATAAGTGAAAAAAATTAAACTTCAAGAACTAAAAATTAAAATCAAAATTAGACAATGAATATGAAATGAAAAAGATAAAGGCAAGAATAAAATGATGCACAAAGATTTTTATAGTGCTTCACTTTAAAACCGGGAGTTAGTTCACTCCTCAAGTAACTACTCTTTGTCACTTGAGCCTTTAACTAAGCTTGATGATCCTTTTTAAACTCAGGATCCAACCTTTACAACTGGTCTTTTTGTACGTAGGCTCAAGACCAACCTTTACAACCAACCCTCTTGTAGCAATAGGCTCAGGATCCAACCTTTACAATAAGAAATTGAAATAAAGCAATGGAAGAATTAAAGCAATGAGACCTTTCACTCTTTCAAGGGTGAATTGACAACAGATCAAGCTTAGCCAAAGCTAAGAATGTGCCAATTAAGCTCAATAGTCAACACTAAAGAGAACTAGTGACGGTCAAGAAAAGCATTTAACAAAACTCGAAATCAAACCGTTAAAGCGCAAGAGTATAACAGCCTTTTATCAAACAATGCTTAGAGAGTGTAAGGTGATTTAAATTACAACATTCAAGCACTATTTTATTGCCAAATGAGAATCTAGAGGACGTTCGAAATATTGGAAAAAAGATTAGGAAAGAAATCAAGTCAAAAGTAGCCGTTTGAAGCTTTTTTTTTTTATCTGTCAACACACAGAAGCTCTGGATAGCTACTGTATGTCTGTGTGTCGACACATCCTTTCTGTGTGTCGACACTCAGCATGCCTGGGTGGATTTGAACGTTTTTTATCAATTAGCTTGATTGATTGGTTGATTTATCATATTAGCTAAGTAAACTAATTGATTAATTGATTATCATATTAACTTAATTTTTGAATTAATTTCCTTCATTTTGCTCATTCAAAGATTGATTGATTCAATCAAGCTAAAAACTCACCCATATAGAATTTGATTTTGTTTGATTTGATCATGCTTTTTCAAATACCAATCTTGAAAAATATTTTCATTAAAAAACTAAATTAGCTTAAATTTTGACTTGAATATTTTTCAAGTAAAATTTAGAAATCAAATTTCAAAAATATTTTAAAAACATTTTTGTCGAAGCATCACATATAAATATTGAGATTTTAACTCAATTGATAGCCTAATCCTAAGTCCTAGAAAATAAAAATGAATGACTTTAAGGTGGCTGGACTCAGATCTTGTTCTCTTCAATTTGAATGAATCATCTCTTCAACTTTAATCTGTTTTCCTCTTGATTCATCGTCTTAGAAAGCTTAGTATCAACATGATTAGCCTTGATTTTTCCTAACTTTCTTATGAGTCACTTAGAAACAAGATTAGAACAATTTAAATACAATAACTCACTAAATAATTGTTATGATCAAAATTACAATATAAGTGGCTTTAAGGCCAATAGAACCTATTAGAATAATTTATAGATATAATTAAATAGTTTAATTAGGTCAAGGCTTTACATTTAAAATTAAGAATTTTATATATTGGTATTTCGCTACTCCCACTAAAACCGATCTAGGGAAAAAATTTGAAATATATTCCCAACAATTTTTGAAACCAAGCATGGCGAGCATGTTTGAGAACGTAGAGAGCCTTGTTTAACAAACACACATGATCGGGACAGGTATTATCTCGATATCCTAGTGATTGACACATAAAAACTGTTTCAGATAGTTCGCCATTTAAAAATGCTTGATCAACATCAAGTTGACGGGTTGTCCACCTATGAGTAATATCAATAGAAATAATAAGATGAGCAGTGGTTGGTTTCACAACAAGACTAAAGGTCTCAAAGAGTCCAAAAAATTCAATGCCCTTTCTATGACTAAAGCTCTTAGCAACAAAGCGTGCCTTGTAATGGTTTGTTGAACCATTAGCCCTTCTCTTCACCTAGAGCACCAATTTACAACCTAAAATGCTGGCACCGGGGGGAGGAGGAACAAGTGTCCAAATATGATTTTTGGTTAAAGCATTTAATTTAGATTCCATGGCATTATGCTAATGGGGTATTTTTGTGGCTCGGGTGTAGGAGCTCGGTTCAAGTTCATGGGTTAAAGGGAGAGGATACTGGGTGGCAGTTAGAGCTTTGGGCTTGAGGAAATTAGTTTTGGGTGACTGTAGGAACGGTTGAGGGTGCTCCAGAAGATGCTGCAAAATCATGGATGTTATATATGTGATTCTATTTAGGCAGTGACTGGGTGGACATTCTCGAGCCTAAACTATTAGAATCAGTGTCCTACGAAATCCAATTCATGTGAATAATTTTATTCTTAAATGAAACTTATTTATTGTCATCTTTATGATAACGAGTTTATTATAATGCATGTGATGTTATTTTTTTTCAGGTAACGAACTATGAGATGGATGTAGTCCTTAAACGGCGTTTGAAATATCTGTTTTAGTAGATATTGAGCTAATGGCTAGGGTGGAGACAAGCTCAATAGCTCGGCAATCCACTCACATGCCCGAATCTATAGATTTATAGGCCCTTAACTTATGATAACTTGAAAGAGCTAAAGCTTGGCAAGATTAAAATGGGGCGAACCATATTCTGGGCACTGGATTAGGACAAACGCAATCAAGGTCTAACCTTGGCTGTCAAAGCCTTGAAACAATGACTCAAACCTAAATTTGCCTAAATCACTAAGCAATTACACCAGTGTTAAGACCAACAACTCGAAGCTTAGTCATCAAAGTCTTAAATTGATGACTCAAATCTTAGCTTGTTGATTGTGGGAACAGATTTAAGACAAGAAATTCACACCGAAAACCCATGAATTGTATTGCTTTGATGAAAATCAAAACAAGAAGCTAAAAACTAAGTTACACTACTCCTAGGAAAGGATAGAAACAAATCACAAGCATACTGTAAAAAGCTTGAAAAAGTTTTATGATTTGTGCTCAACCCTTTACAACATCAATGGTGCCCTTTATTTATAAACCTAAGTTCTAACTAGTGAAGAAGTTTTATGATTTGTGCTTAACCCTTTACAACGTCCTTGGTGCCCTTTATTTATAAACCTAAGTTCTAACTGATGTGCCCTAAAAACCAGGTATATATGTCTCACGTTCAGCCTCAAAGCTTTTTTTCCCACGTTGAATTGGCGTTGAACGTGCATTGACACACTTGCTTGAGGCCTTGGTAGACTTCCCATGTTCATCTGCTTTCTTTTGGATATACTTGAGGCTTACGTCTTTGATATGCTCTCTAAGTTACTGTCTCGAGTTTGGAAACCACATTTCTTGCAGCCTTCTTGGTAATCCCTCGAGCTTGAACCCCTTTGCCCCTTCCAGCCATCTCAGGAGGCTGTTAATGTTCAAGGGTTTTTAACTCAAGCATTTGGACTCGAGAAGCTATTATTTCTATCTAATGAGCCTTTTATGCCTCGAGCATGGCTCCACGTGTCACCCACATGTCCTTTTATCTGTAAACAGCATCGTCTCAACTCTCTCAGGTTTGGGGTGTAAATAAATAAGGATATAAATATACCTTAGTTTTCTAATTCTCTTTTGATATTAATTATTTACTTGTTTGAGGAATTTTACAATTCTTTTATAGTATTTTAATTGTAGATTCTGTGTAAATATGTAGGACAACTTTATTGGTAAAAGTGTTATAGGAAATTGTGGCTATCGTTCTATTAAAATCATACAATTATTTTGGCAATAACACTTTTTATTATAATAAAGACTCTCTATTTATATAACACTTTCACTAATAAACTTATCCTATGCATTTTTACCTATTCTACAATTGAAAATTTATTGTACGAATATGTAGTTACCAATCATATATGCTCCTTAATACATGTATTAGTTATAATTCTTTCCTTTCTGAAGTAGAATGACTTCCATTGCAACTAAATGCACCTCATGTTTATGAAGCATGCTGCCACGGGATGACTTTAGACACCCTTGTCAAAGCCTGTGTGCCACTCAACTTCACTCCAAAAGTCCCTCGTTAAGTTAGACTCCCCCGGTACTTGTGAGTACAATGATGCGGAAACTATATTAATGCGGAAATAAACACATATGAAACGTTTAAGGACAAGAAAGGAATATTATGCACACAAGTATCTTTGTACACTTTAAGAACACTTAGAACAATTGAGAGAGTTTGGATGCAAAGGGTTGATCACCCATGGCAATGGCCATCTTCCACTATTTATAATAAATGGAAGGCTGCGTACATCTACCCCCCCTCCCCCCAGACCCTGCGTATGCGGGAGCCCTTGGAGGCACTGGGTTCGTTGTTGTTGAGTGAAATAAAACATCCCTAGAAAAAGACCTCCACGGTTGGGCACAATAACCATGTGCCTAACTACTCTCCTAAAAATAAGGTACCAAACAAGGAAGGGACACACCCCCTCATAACCGGTACATGTAACTACCCCTAGATACAATGTACATGCATGGGACACGGTTGGGACACATCCCCTTACAACAACCGTGCCCAATAACCACCCCTAAAATCAAGGGACACATCCCAAGTATCACAACCGCTCATGGTAACCACCCACAATAGTTGTAACTACTTGCAACTGTCCCCAAGGACATCCCACTTCACTCATGGACACGCCTCTTCCCACATACATGAACCTAAACACAAAAGATTACACGCATGCTAACTCAAGAGGCCCTAACACGTCTTAAGGCCTCCTAGAGCATTACATAAAACAAAGCCTACTTAAGTAAAGTCCTACTAAAATAGGCAGTGGATGACACTCTCCCCCGCCTAAGCGATTGACGCCCTCGTCAATGCTAGGAGGTTTTGAATGCCCCAGATGCCTCTCGAAGCTGTCACGAGTTGCCTCCTTGCTCCCATGTAGCTTCAACGTCTGGAAGGCCCTTCCAACAAACTAAGTACTCCATGCACTTAGTTCTCCCCTGCGTCGATGTACCTGTTCAGCAAGGTCCTTCGTGTGGGCACTCACCAAGTGCCTCAAGATCTGTTTGCCCTAGTCCTGCAGAGGTTCATGCGTCCGTGGCCACTGACATGCATCCTTTGTCAATGTCCCTGTCTTCTCGGTTCCTGAATGTCCAGCCCCATCTGAGTCATGACTCATGCCTTCCCATCCTGGAACTCTGTTTTGTGATAGCCCCCTGCCTGTCCTAAGCCACTGCATCTCCTCGTCTGGTGCAAACTTCAACAGATCCTGCTTTTATGAGTCATGCGCAACCATGCGCACCTCATGCATACCCATGCGTAAGCCCTGCGCATCCCAGCACAAGTCATGCGCACCCCTGCGCAACCCATGTGTGTTCATGCGCATCAACGCATAAGTCACGCGCATTCCTGTGCAACCCATGTGCATCCAATCCTAGGTCATGTGAGCCCAAGTGCAAGTGATGCGCAACCCAGAGCACCCCATGTGCGACCTTGCGCAACCCAACCGTAGCCTTGCGCACCCTGTGTGCAATCTTAGCTTTGCCCTCGATCCTGGGTTCCGGTTGTTCTGGTAGCATCACACCCCTATCAACTCCAAGTCCCCCTTTCCTGAGTCGTACGGCTGAGATTATCCTTGCCCGTACCTGTTTCGGAAGTAAAGGCACTGTATATGTCTCTTGGCCCTGGGTGATCTTCACCACATTGTCCCTTAGAAAAAGTAGAGGCTCCACGGCATCGAAGAATTCCATCCCCAATACCACCTTGAAGTGATCCATCGTGATAACTGTCATATCCAATGTGCCAAGGCAATCTCCTAACTGAATTGGTACCGCAGGTGCAACCCCATGGATGGGTTTGGATGAAGAGTTCATTGTCTTCATCTGCCCCACCTCTTGGACAAGACTCCAACCGAGTCGTGCCGCTTCCTCCTTTGACACAAAATTATGCGTGGCACCCATGTCAAGAAGTGACTTTGTCTCAACACCATTCACCCTTGCGTTGACAAACATTAGTCCCCGCCCCAAGTGCATCATTGTTGCTGAGCCTTGTGCACCTAACTGCACACCCTTCTGGACCCGAGCGCACCCCCACGCCAAAGTCCTTCTCCCCTGCGCACCCTTCCTGACCCTCGTGCACCGCTGCACCTTAGCCCTCTGGTCATGCGCACCTGTTTGGACCTGCACAAACTTCTGTGTCTTAGTCCTGTGGATCCCTGTAGCCTACGCACCCTTCGCCACCATAGCCAACCCATGTACACCCTTTCATGTATCCCCTTGGATCTCTGCGCAACCCTGCGCTTCAGCCCTGTGGACTCCCGTGGCTTGAGCATTACCTCGCGCACCCAAGGCAAACCCACGTACACCCTTTCGTGCATCCTTATGAACCTCCGCGCGTACCTATGCTTTGGTTCTATGAATTCCTATGGTCGGCGCACCCTGCGCCACCACAGCCAATCCACATGCCCTCATTGCAGACCCATGCGCATTACCCTTGGCATGTGTCTGGACCCTTGCGCACACTTGCACACTTCCCTCGACCTCCGCGTGTACCTGCGCCTCAGTCCCCGTGACCTACGCACCCTTCTGGACCTCCGCGCATCTCTGCACCTTGGTCCTCTGGTCATGCGCAGCCACGCGCATCTATCTCCAGTCTCGTGCATTGCCTTGCGCAACACCTGGCACATCACCCCTGACATGCACACTGCTTCTGTTGACTCCTAGGACCTGTGTACCCTGTGCACTTCGTAGCGCCTGGGCACAGACTAGCTTTGCCCTACACACGTTGCTTCCAACCTGCGGATTGCCTCTAGAAGTCTGTACACTTCCTGCGTTATGGCACCCATGAAGCGCATTTATCCCATACGAACCTCCTCTGGTTCCTGTTGTGGTCCCGATTCCTATTCCAGTGCATCCACCAATGCATTCAGTGCCTTCCTTCGAGGGCACTCATGGACATAGTATGGCCCTCCACACAAGAAGCATCCCCGGGGCTTGACTTGGTCTTGTTTCCCCTCATGCTGTTTTCCTTTGTCCTTGAATGTAGGAGGTTTGTCCCCCCACACACACCCCCCCCTCTTCTCTCCTTGTCATCCTTGTTCTCCTTCCTCTTGGCAAAGTCCTTGTACTCCACCAAGTTCTCCGCTTCGGGAATAGCATGTGCAAGATCTTGGACCCTCCTCCTCCTCAACTCCAATTCAGCCCACGCTTGTAGGCTATCCATGAAGTAAAAGAGAATGTTTGCCTCAGTCATGTTTGGGATCTCCAACATAAGGGACTGATACTCCATGATGTAGTCCCGAATTGACCCTGATTGCTTCAACCCAAGGAGCCTCTTCATGGCCATACCATCGGCATTATCAGGGAAGAATTGCCTCTTGAACTCCTTAATGTAGTCCTCCCACGTATCCAGAGTGCATAAACCCCTTGCTATGTCACCATGGCGCTTCCTCCACCAAAGCGCAACATCATCACCCCACTACATGATGACCGTACTGATTTTGGAAGCCTCATACTCAATAGACAGCGCCTCGAAGTATCTCCCCAAACTCCATATGAAATTTTCAACCTCCTTGGCGTTGCGTTGTCCACCAAACACAAGCGGATCAGGGACACTGACGCGTGACACAACCCCAGGGCCAGCGCCCCCCACAAAGGCAGTTTTGCACAACACACAATCTGCCTTGACGACGTCAACTTGCCAAGTTGCTCCTCCATGGACGCCTTGACAATGTTCACCGCATCGAGCCCCACGATGCTTTCACCCAAAGCATCAACGGTGTCAAGGGTCTCGTGGACCTCCCCCATCGCTAACTCTAACCTTGCCACACGCACATCAAGACTCGTAAACGCATCCCTCGACACTGAAGGATCCTCACCCTTGCTTGACTTTTTCACACGCGTCTCAAGCCTACCCCTCGGTTGTTCCTCCACGGCTTGTGATGTACTAACGTTCCCTTCTTTCATAACAACGCTTCCTACCATATTCGAACCCTGCTCGGATACCACTTGTCACGGGATGACTTTAGACACCCTTGTCAAAGCCCGTGTGCCACTCAACTTCACTTCAAAAGTCCCTCATTAAGTCAGGCTCCCCGATACTCGTGAGTACAATGATGCGGAAATTATATTAATGCGGAAATAAACACATATGAAACGTTTAAGTACAAGAAAGGAATATTATGCACACAAGTATCTTTGTACATGTTAAGAACACTTAGAACAATTGAGAGAGAGTTTGGATGCAAGGGGTTGATCACTCATGACAATGGCCATCTTCCACTATTTATAATAAATGAATGAAATAATACATCCCTAAGTATCACAACCGCTCATATTAACCACCCATAACCGTTGTAACTACTTGCAACCATCCCCAAGGACATGCCACTTCACTCATGGACACGGCTCTTTCCACATACATGAACCTAAACACAAAAGATTACACGCATCTAGCTCCAAAGGCCCTAACACATCCTAAGGCCTCCTCAAGCATTACACTAAACAAAGCCTACTCGAGTAAAATCCTACTAAAATAGGCGACGGGTGACAACGCGCCTCAATCGTGTGTGCATCAGCCTCAGGCAGCCCTTGTGCCTCAATGCGCCTTGCGCCTTTGTCGACCCTGAGTAGAACACAAATAATATAGTGGGATACATGATGTGTTTTTCTCTGTCTATCAAAATTTAATATAAAACCTTATTTATTAAACACACCTAAATTGAAGTGTAGGGCGAAAGGGTGTCGAACCACATGGACGCGTGAATTTAATCTATGATCTAAATTGATTTAAGAAAAAGTGGTATTTTTGTGTTAATTAATCTAGAAACGACAATTAAACTAAAATAATCTACTACTAATCGAGGATGTGTATTCAATTGGAGCCTGGGGTTTCGAATCTATCATTAGCCAATTATTTTTGCGTTAACTCTTCAATTGGGATTATTGATTGTTACACGGGTAGTGGTTTAGGCTACAAGCTTCAACCTACTAAGGTAATACTGTTAGTATTACGTATTGACCCTATCTAACTAAAGCTTAGAGAAGATAGGCTTTAATTAACAATTCGGTTAATACTATTGCTTGATTAATTAATCCTAAGGCTACAAGCACAAAGAATTAATTTATAAATATCAATATCAACAATTAAAGGCTACAAACTCCATAATCATATCAATTGAATAGACAATAAAAATATAATACTTCAAAGTATTTATTTCAACCAAGCAATTCATTTAACCAATCAAATTAACCCGAATTAAAAATAAACAAAAGTAAAGGCTAAGATTTCATCTAACCCCAGAGAGCAAGTTAGCTCTCCATCAAGGATGATTCGGTAAAGGAGGAGATGAATGAACTCATGTCGGTCTTCACGCTAATTTCGCTCTCGCTCCAAATTAATGAACAATTAAAATAAAGAAAAATATAATATGAGAGAGAGAGAGAGAGAACAGGGGAAGAGAGAGGCGGCGAAAGAGGTAGAGCCCCAGCCAGAGACCAAGCGACCTCCCCCCAAACGAACCCCCTCTTTCTTTTAAATCGAAATGAAACCCTAAGTCGGTGTTGGTGGCAGCCGGACGCTGGTGGTTGACGGGCCGGAAGGTCGAATCGGGCCGTGGTTGATGATGTCGGTGTTGGGCCTGCGTAGTCCTGGCGCCGGGTTGAGGTTGGGGCGGTCTGCTGTTGGGCCGTGTGGGTCGGTGCGGGTGGTGGAGGGCTGTTCGTGGGCCTGAGCCGGTGTCGAGGTGGCTGTTGGGCTGGTCATGGGCTGTCATTGGGCTGGGCTACGGGTTTTGGGTCAGTGAACAGTGTTGCGGGTGGTGGTTGGACCGAACAGATCTGGAGGTTGAAGGTGATGAACAGTGTTGGCTTGAGTCGATGCGGGTCGAGCTTATACGTTCCTGTCTCGAATCTCGATTGACTTGATTTAATTGTTTACGCATCGAACTTGCCTCATTTGCACCAACATTTGACAATTTTCGGAACTTTAATTTCAAACATGTTAAACATAAAAATTGCTAAAATGAGTGTAGAACTATAATTAAATAGGTGCAAAATAATCAAAATAACAATTAAAGGATGCGTAATTACGAGACGCATCAATACATCATAGAGATGGATGAGCAGGGGAAAATACTTCTTTTTTTTTTTTTCCTGAACGCTGGGGAAAATACTGCGCATTCCTCCACATAATGGAAATCAATGATGGTTTGCGGTCACATCCACATGGTCTAGTCAGCATGGAAATATGATGTTAAGAACGTTATGCAGCAGGGCGGGACAATCACTAAGAGTACATTTAGGAAGCATTTGTCACCTTAAACTCTTATATATCCAAAAGATATGAATGAAAAGCTATTCCTAATACTTTTTAGCATCTGAACACATATAAATATGTCATTGGAAGTACCCTACAATAACATAAAACGTGAAGGTGTCCAAAGAATATCAGTGGAATAGAGACATTACAAATAGCTCGAAATCCGTTACATCATAATGACCTCAATTCCGTTCCAGGCTCTAACTCAGTTTGAAGGACAACATGCTGCACAACGATATCAGAAAAACAAATAAATAGACAAATCCATAGACTCCCAAATTGTCCCAAATTGACAAGATTCTGAAGACCTGATTAGAACTCTATTCGGTTGAGAGAAGTCCTCTTCCATCCATTGTTTTTGTGTACTTACACAAATGGATAACATAAACAATTTGAAGAAAACGTCTCTTCCCGCATCATTTTCCTTCTCATCACTAATCAATCCACCCTAAGCCTCATATCTCTTACCTTTTGTGTCCATCCTAAATGTGTTAAGACTCCAACTCTATGTGATATTATGCAATGAAATTTATTTCCAAACCAAGAGAGGAAAATTTTGAAAAAATAATTAATATATTATTTAAAAAGAAATACTTTTCCAAAAGGAGATGTATTCTTCCAACTAAACAGAGCCTAGAAGAATCGAAAACAGATATGCGCACACGTATTGACACTTAAAAAGGGAAGAAGTACCTTAATCTGTGTTCTGTTATATGTGTAGGTGATGTGAAGTGACCCATCAGTAGCTTGGATAACAGCAGGATAAGAAAATTCCATTCCCGTACTATTCTCCAGTGTTAGGGCAGATTCCCAAGAGTCACCATCATTAAAGGAGACAGCAACCTTAAGCTCCTCTCTGGAATGGGTGTTGTACGCCAGCACAAGACGCCCATCCCTTAACTTCACCCCATCAATCCCTGCAACAGAATTTGCAGTTCATGTCAGAGGAACATGGAAGCTAAAACTTCAATTAATTTGAAGAACTTAATGTTGCTTCGTGACATTAGTTAGGGAAATAAATGCAAACTTGAAACTAAGTGGCTTGAATAAACAAGAAAGAAAAGAAAATAGTAAACTGAAATTGCAAAATTAAGATTATATGAATGAATTAGATTCTTTCTTCTCTAATGCATACGACGGCAAGTGTGGTACTTATAGTGGGGAAGCCTGAGAAGCATGCCTAGAGTTGGTTATGCTGAACCGTAAATGCGCTGCTGGGATTCAGTAAGGCTCCTAAGGTTCGCAAACCCTGAAACTGCTTTCTGTTCTTGACATCTTTGTACCGTCGTTTGCTTAGTGTGTGTGTGTGGTCACCATAATACAAATCACACAAATACGCAAGAAGGGGACTCGCAGCGACGTGAGAGCGAGCCCGAATTTTGCACCGCACGCGTTTTAACCTCAACCAATCACCTTCTTGAGGAAAAAGGATAGTGTTTTTGGTGAATCCGACTTCGGTTTGCAATTAATGTGGATTCTACTTATACTCCAATTAAGGAGACTTAATATTTTTGTGGATTTTTTGATATATGTATGACAGAAAATTAAAGGGATATGGACCTAACTCAAATGGTAGTTACAGTGACGGAGCAAAGCCCACACACATTCCCTCGTACACTTAAAAGTTGGGAACTAAGATGAAGACAAACTCAAGAACTCAGTAATCCATTTACAAGACTGAGTCAATCAGATTTTTATGCCTGACACCCTTGACTTGTGATAACTCGAATAAGTTAGAGTCTGACAAGATTTAGATGGAGCAAACCGTATCTGGATTACTAGATGAGGACCAACGAAATCAAGGTCCAGCCTTGGCCGTCAAAGCCCTTAAACAATAACGCAAACCTAAGTTCATCGGACTTATTAAGCAGTGACACCAGTGTTAAGACCAACGCAATCAAAGTCAAGCCTTGTCCGTCAAAGCCTTAACCAACGCCTCAATTCTCAACTCACCAATTGCGGAAACAGATTAAAACAGGGAGTTCATACCTGAAACCCGAAGAACTGCACTGCTCTAAGAAAGCAAGTATAATAATGATCTACGTTACGCTATGCTAAGCTAAGCTAGACGAAGTTACACTATTCCTAGATAAAAAGCACATGTTTGCTGTAAAGAAACTTGAAGAAGTTTGTATGGTAGTGCTGGACACTTTACAACTACAATAGTATCTCTTATTTATGAAAACGAACATAATTGTTGCATCCTATTCCTGCTGCATTTCCTTCCCATGTCTGCCCCAAAGCTCCTTTGGGGGGCTACATGGGCATTGAACTGCCTTGAAATTGTGTGCTCGAGCGCCTTTCTGGAAGCGTGACCTTCCCATATCTCGTTGGAGTTCCTTCTAGATGCCCCAAATTCTGTTGGACAGCTTGAAACTCACGTATCTGGAATTGCGCTCTAATTAACTATCTTGACCTTTAGAACCTGTCTTGTAGCCTTCTAGGAAGTCCCTTAAGCTCGAGCCTCCTTTACCCCTTCAACCATCTTGAGTAGCTGATACCCGTTAAAGGGTTTTAACTCCTAAGGCAACTGGGCTCATCAAGACACCATTGTCTTAACACCTAAAGGCCTAGCATTCCTCAAGGACGACCTCACGTGATAGGCGCGCGGCGTCATCCCAACTGCCCCATGTTTAGAGTGTAACAAATAACCCCCCCCCCCCCCCCCCTTCTCTTTTCTGTCTCTTCCTCTCTTCTTTTCCTAGCCATTGGTAATTTCAAATATCCAAAGGTAAAAATTGGCCTGATTTGACCTCCAATGGCTACAAAAAGCTCGAGAGAGTACTATTTGACGTATCATCTTTATTCGTTCCCGTGTGTCTATAACTATGATAGTTAGGGCTTCGAAAATTTCGCTTTTTGCCCTATGCTCTCTTTCCATTGTGATCGAGCGCTTGAAAATTTCACAAGAAAAGCCCACAACCCTTCGCTGACGTCATCATGACGTCAGAAAATAGGGGCCATGCGTAATTAGGCGTGGATAAGACGCATTTTTCACACTGATATGATAGTGACATCATCGCTGATTTAATTTTTTTCATTTATGCGCAATTTGTATTGCTATATCGTTTTAAGGTTTTGGTACTTGGTTTTCTCCCATGACAAAAACCTTAAAAATTGTATTTAGGAGTTCTCTAAATTTATTGTTTAGTATAATTTTTCTTAAAAATTGTTTTTCTGATATTGCTATATCGTATTAAGGTTTTGGTACTTGGTTTTCTCCCATGACGAAAACCCTAAAATTTGTTTTTAGGAGTTTTCTAAATTTACTATTTAGCATAATTTTTCTTAAAAATCGTTTTTCGAAAAGATTAAAAGAAAAATTTTATTTTGAAATTTTTCCTAAAATATATATTTTGGGAGCTCACACTCCCGGTACTAGATGAGGTCATTGCGAAGAAGACCTTGAGGTGTCAAGAAATTTTCTTCTAATTTCAAATCTTCAAGTTGGATTTGGGATTTGCACTTCAGGTCTGTTTAATTAAATATTTGATATTTAATTTGTTTTTCCTTTTATTTCATTTATTCTACATACCATGTTTTTACATATTTTATTTGATGTTTTTCATTTGTCATATTATAAACCTATTAGAGTAAGATCGATATTTAATCAAATAGTTTAATTAGATCAGGACATTAGATTTAAAATTAAAAATTTTAATTCGCTTTCTGTTATGCCCGCTCTAGAAAATATTTTTGAAATATGTTCTCAACAACGCACTTCTTCGTTGAATGAGTCAACGAATCGTGCCGTTTATAGTATACCTTTCCCTTTGTTGAATTGGGGTCAAGTTTTCTATGCTTGCCTCTAATCTTGAGTTTATTATTCGTCTCAAGCCAATCAAATATGGCATCAGCTCTTGAGAGGTCAAATGAGTATTTTCTCAAGTCCTGGGATTGATATGACTTCTTGGCTTTGATATCCTTTTTGACCAAAGGATTACAAACCATAGGAGGTCCTTAGACTTACTCAGCAATGTCAATTTCATATGGAGGACCTTCGACCTCGTCAAGACAACCTCATATCTAGCAACACATTCTGCCAACTGTAGAAGCGTCGTGAATTTTAAACCTTCAAACCTCTTCCTAAATTCAATATCCAAGCCATTCAAAGCTAGCTTGACATATTCAACTTCAGGAAGAGCTACTGTGCATTTTAACCTAGCTCTCTTGAACGGGTTGATGTGATCCTTCATGGATTTACCTAGCTCCATCCTTGGGAATTCGGCGTGGCATTGCCTGGCCATGTCATCCCAACAGTAGATGGAATTAGGTGGCAAGCTAATATACCACTAAAGTGCAGTCCCTGTTAAGGAATTAGGGAACAGCCTCAGTTTGAGGTACTAATTGTCAACTGCTTCCCTGTATTGACAGTTAAACCTTGCCAAATACTCGAGAGCAGACATGCTTCCTTCTACTAAGAAGAGGGTAAATTCGGGGATTTTGTATCCTTGATAAGGGTAATCCCTATCACTATAGTCAAGGTATTGTTTACAATATAAGGGTCTATTGACCCTCGTGAGGCCTGACCCATACATCTGTTCGATAAGGGTGGCCAATTAGTCTTGGAGGGGTAGGTTTGGCACATGGTTATGCGCCTGCCATAGCCCCCCAGGTGGCTGAGGGTCTCGAGGGGGATCTACAGGTTATTGTCCCACATACGCAGGGTAACCTCCTTGATCATTTTGACCATGTGTTTGATCGGCCAAGAAGTATGTTTCAACAGATCCTAGGTTATGTGGCATGCCTGAGGGCACACCTACATTGACAGGCTGTTGGTGCATCCTTGCCTGATCAATCCCCAAGTTTTGATCTTGAGGACGTGGGTGGTTAACTTGCCCTCCAGTTTCATAAGTATGAACAGGTCTAGGAGAAAGGGCCTGGTCCCCATAACTGGGTACCTGTTCTTGCGCACCTACTCCAAGGCCTTGAGTGAGCCTCGAGGCAACTTCTCCAATATGAGGAGGGTATGAACAATTATGCCCTGCCCCCCCCCCCCCCCCCCCCCCCCCCCAAAAAAAAAAAAAAAATCAGTGACACTTGCACATTGGCATTGAGATCCCTCGAAGCCAAAGAAAATCCATGATTCAAAGGTCCTGCAACCCCAAGGAGCACATTTCAATCCTATGGCTAGCTTCCAAGTGTGTAACACTTGGGTTAGCCATAGTTGGGTTTCCCATTCTCTCAAGGACTGTGTAGTCAAACTATGCAACTAACAACCGTGAGCTCGAGAGAGCATCATGAGGATACCTAGTTGGAACCGAAGGAGAAGGAAGAGGCCTAAGTTGCCTAATATCCTCTCTAATGATTTGGACTAAGTCATTATGAGTCTCAGCCTCCCTAACTAAGATAGGCTGACTTCAACTATTGTCTGCCTTGCCACGTCCTTAGCAATAAGGATAGCAGTAGAAGACAGGGTTGTGTTCATCTTAACTAAGACTTTGTCTCTCTGTTAAGCCTTTCATTCTTTGAGGTCCCAACATCATTGATTACAGCTCTCATGGCGGCGGAGTTTTCACACTGAGCTGTTAGAGTGCATTCCGTTTCAGCACGTTTTTCAAAGGCCTCTTTCATGGCTTGTTGAACCCTTTGGTCACATTTTCCAAATGACGTTTGAGCATAACCATAAAACTCTTACGAGAATAGCCATCAAACCCAATACGCTCGTCCTCTGGAATGTCTTCATCACCTCCGCTTTCATTGCCGAGGTTGTGACTGGTTTCATCCCCTCATAATACAGGCTATGTTCAAAAGGGTGCTCAAGGGGACCCAATTAAGGCTAAGCCTTTCGGTTCCTCATGCTCAAGAGTATTGGATCTCCTCGTTCTGACCTTTGGTGAATGGTCTGAGATTACGTTCTGGTAATCCACAATGGGGATGAAGACAATAAAGTCTTTATGTTAAGCCTCCCATTGTGGTCGCCAAAAGGCATGTTTGCTATATTTGTTTGTTAGTGGTGTGATGTGGTCGCCATAAATACAATTGTGAACAAACATGCAAAAGGGACTCACCGCGACCAGGGAGTGAGCCTAAATTCGAACTGCACATCTTTGACCTCAACCACTCACCATTTCTGGAGAAAAGGAGGCGATATTATGGTGCATCTAACTTCGGTTAATATGTGAGTTCTACTTATGCTCCAATTAAGGAGACTTAATTCAAGTGGCAATTACAATGATGGAGCGAAGCCCACGGACACATTTCCTCCTGCATTTAAAAGTCAAGAACTGCGGTGGAGACAAACCCAAGAGCTCAACAGTCTACTTATAAGCTTGAGTCAATCAAATTTTTAGGCCCGGCACCCTTAACTTATAATAACTTGAATAAGTTAGAGTCTAACAAGATTTAGATGGAGCAAACCATATTTGGGACACAGGATGAGGACCAACACAATCAAGGTCAAGCCTTGGCCGTCAAAGCTCTTAAACAATGGCTCAAACTTAACTTCACCTGACTTATTAAGCAGTGACAATAGTGTTAAGACCAACGCAATCAAGGTCAAACCTTAGCCGTCAAAGCCTTAAACTAAAGCCTCAATTCTTAACTTATCAATTTCGGGAACAGATTAAAATGAGAAGTTCATCCTGAAAACCGAAGCACTATATTACTGAAGAAGCAAGTACAGTAAAATCTACGCTATGCTAAGCTAAGTTACGCTACTCCTAGGTAAAAAGCACAAGTGTGCTGTAAAGAAAACTTGAAGAAGTTTTGTATGAGTGGTGTTGGACATTTGACAACTACCATAGTATCTCTTATTTATAGAAAAACTAAATAACGACTGCCCCTATTTCCACGGCAATTTCTGTTATGATCCAAGATCAATCTTGAATCATAACCTATGATAGATAAGGAATTTGAGATGAGAAGTAGAAGAAAAGGGATGAGAAGTAGAGAGAATTAGGGTTCAGAAAGAAGATTAAGATTAATTTCATTGAATGAATCTAATTACAAGAACAAACTAACTATTTATACTCAAGAGCTAGCTAAGTCGGTTGACTAGAAAATATCTAACAAAACAATGCACTTGGACCATCTAACCGAAACTAACTACCTTAGCCGCCAAGAACAAGCAACTAACCCTTTTCCCACTAAAACTTTTATTCAAATATTTACAAAAATTCCACTTCTTAAGACCTAAAAAACTCCAATCATGACAATACTCCCTCCTAGACATTTTTGACTCAAGAATGGAGGGAGGGAAATTGACACTTAATGAACTTCAAGTCTTCCCAAGTGGCATCTTCATGATCTAAATTAGTCCATTGCACCAGCACCTCCTCAATATGTTTGCCCTGCTGCTGAACCAAGTGAGAGTCCAAGACAACTGCAGGTTCCTGCACAATTTCTCCAGTGGCTGCTGCTTCTGGAGGTGCAGCTGAGTAAGCTTTACCCTCTGCCACATGCTTCTTCAAAAGTGATATATGGAAAACTAGATGGACATAAGAATCAAGGGGTAACTCCAACTTGTAGGCAACACTCCCCAGCTTTTCCAACACCTTATAAGGCCCAAAGTAGCATGCACTCAACTTGACATTCTTGCGCACTGCCACAGTTGATTGCCTATAAGGTTGTAACTTCAAATAAACCAAATCTCCAACCTCAAAGGACTTATCAGCATGCTTCCTATCAGCAAAGAACTTCATTCTTGATTGAGCTAATTACAAATTGTCCTTAAGCTGCTGGCCTCCTCTGAAGTAATAATTCATTAACTTCTGTCACAGAAGAAGTAGCCCCTTGTAACACCATTAGAGATGGAGGATCATAGCCATAGAAAGCTTTGAAAGGAGTTGTTCCCAAAGCAAAATGAGCATGTGTGTTGTATCAAAACTCTGCCAAGGCTAACCAGCTGTTCCACTGCTTAGGATAGCTGAATGTCATACTCCTTAGATATTGCACAACACACTGATTCACTCTCTCTGTCTGAGGGTGATAGGAGGAACTCAAAGCCAAAGAAGTTCCTAACAACAAGAACAACTCACACCAGAAATAACTAGTGAACAACCTATCTCGATTTAAAATAATGGATTGAGGCAACCCATGGAGCTTGTAGATATTATCCAAGAAGACCTTAGCTAGTTTCTCAGCTAAAAATGGGTGATTCAAGGCTATGAAGTGTCCAAACTTAGTAAATCGATCCACTACCACCCAAATGATCTCCTTTCCCTCAGACTTAGGCAACCCCTCAAAAAAATTCATACTAATGTGTTGCCAAGCTCTATCAGGTATGGGTAAGGGCTGGAGCAAACCTTGGTAATGCATATGATTAGTTTTAGTACGCTAACATACATCACAAGCTTGAACACATTCTACCACATCCTTCTTCATACCAGGCCAATGGAAGTACTGCCTCAATCTTTGATAGGTCCCTTCAATTCTAGAGTGCCCACCACACACAGAATCATGAGAAGCCAATATGTCTTGTCTCCTTAAATCTGTCATTGAACCAATATATACCTTTCCCTTAATCCTCACAATACCACTAGCAACATTCACTTCAGAATCTACACCAGATGGACTACTCTTGATGCTAAGAGCTGTAATACAATCTTGAGCAAAACTGACATCTTCATAAGATTTGAGTACTTCTTCCATCCAAGAGGGCAAAACCACCGAAATAGCAAGACATGAAGCTGGTTCTGTCTCCTCTTATCCGCGTGATAGTGCATCTGCAGCATGGTTGATAGTGCATCTGCAGCATGGTTCTCCCTCCCACTGAAACACCCAATCGAATAGTCCAACCCAAGCATCTTCATGAGGCCTTTACGTTGCACCCTTGTGGCAATTTTCGATTCCAACAAGTACGTGAGACTTTAGTGATCAGTTCTAATGACGAAATGGTGACCCTCCAAATAATGCATCCACTTCTTTACTGCAATGAGGATTGCAAGGTACTCTTTCTCATAAATGGACAAGCTCAAATGCCTTGGACTGAGAGCTTGACTAAGATAAGCCACAAGTCTCCCTTTCTGAGATAAAACTGCTCCTACACCCTTGCCACTAGCATCTGTTTCCAATATAAAAGGCACACTGAAATCAAGCATAGCAAGCACAAAAGCTGAGCACATGGCAGCCTTTAACCTTTCAAATGCTTCCTGAGCTGCTTCAGACCACTGAAATGCATCTTTTTTTAGGAGATCAGTTAGTGGCTTAGGAATCATGCCATAAACAGCTATAAATTTCCTGTATTACCCAATTAATCCCAAGAATCCTCTCAACCACTTGATGGAAATAGGTACTGGCCACTGCTTTGTGGCTTGGATCTTAGTTGGATCTATGGCTACACCATCAAACGAGATGACATGGCCCAAATACTCCACTTGAGATTGAGCAAAGGAGCACTTGGAGAGCTTAGCATACAACTTGTGTTTGCGCATGGTTTTGAAGACTTGACAGAGGTGATTAACACGAGAATCCAAGGTGGGACTATACACCAAAATGTCATCAAAGAAGACCAGAATAAACTTCCTCAAGAATGACTTAAAGACTGAATTCATCAAAGCCTGAAAGGTGGCTGGGGCATTTGACAATCCAAATGGCATGACCACAAATTAGTAGTGTCCATGATGAGCTCTGAAAGCAGTCTTGTGTATGTCTTGCTCTAGCACTCGAATTTGATAATACCCTTGCCACAATTCTAACTTAGAAAAGTAATGTGACCCAATATAACTCATCCAGGAGATCACCAATGATAGGAATCAGGAACTTGTCCTTCATTGTGAGGGAATTGAGCTGCCTGTAATCTGTGCACATACTTGAAGAACCATCCTTCTTCTTGACAAGTACGATAGGTGAAGCAAAAGGACTGTGGTTGTGTCTAATAAAATCAGTTTTCAATAGTTCATCCACTTGCCTCTCAATTTCACTTTTCTGTGAATGAGGATACTTATAAAGCCTCAGATTGAGTGTATCTTAATTGGATTTTAATGGTATAGCATGGTCTAAGGGTCTTTTGGGTGGAAGGCATGTTGGTTACAGATCATTGAAATCTTGGATCAACTTGCTTATGGTTGGAATAGAAATCTTGCTTATGGTTGGAATAGAAATCACCTGAGTGTCTATTGTCTCAGTACTAATGGAGAACATATGCCCAATCCACTGATAATCTATCTTCTTGATCACTCCTTCCAACCTTTTGCCACTCATCACTTGTAATTGTCCTTGCTCCACAATGCCTTCCAATTTGACAGCATTACCATTCAGATCAAAGGAAACTGAAAGCTAGGCAAAATCAAACACCAAGGGACTGATTGTCTTCATCCAATCTACACCAAGAACCATATCACATCCTCCCAACTTCAAAACTCTGAAATCATACACAAATTGATGACCTTGCATCTGCCAGCAGAATTGTTTGCACTTGGTTTGAGTAAGCATGGTTTGAGTAAGCATTGAGTTCCCATCAGTAACAATCACAGCCAAATGACTTGTCTTGATCATTTCATGGCTTGCTCTCTTAACAATCTTTGGATCAACAAAGCTATGTGTACTACCACTGTCAATCAAGATCAGAAGTGGCTAGTGGCTAGCTTCCCCTTTAATTCTGATGGTATTATGGGAACCATTACCAGTCAAGGCTCTTACTGAAATTTCCATCTCATCCTCATCAGAATTATCTAGTACTTCCACCACTTGATCACTAGATGCCATCTCCACCTATTGTCCCTCAGATCCTTCTTCAACCTCAGCTCCCGAAATAGACATAAGAAGCTTAGAATTGCATTTATGACCAAAGAAATATCTCTGATTGCACTTGAAACACAACCACTAAGCTTTCTTCTCTTCGAAACTCAAGGACTTAGGAACCACATTAGTGCTATGCTGCAAAGATGGTGCTGCTTGACTACTCTTGCTTCTTTGAACATCAGCATTTGTAAGGACAGTGGATTCGAACAACTTAGCTTTCGAGTAAGCTCTGGACAGAGTCCGTGAATTCGTTGCCTTAACCAAATTTGTGATCTTTGGCATGAGGCCACTGATGAAACTAGAAACGTAATATGCTTCACTACCTCCAGAATTCACAGTCATCATTCTAGCTCTCAAATTCTCAAATCATGTCATATACTCCTTCACTGAAGTTGTCTATCTCACCTTATTGAAATTATCCACATCTCCCGGATCCTGATCACCGTATCTCTCACAACATTCTTCCACAAATTCAGGCCAAGTGAGGGCAGGTTTGCTAAGAATCAAGCTATGGAACCACACTTCCTGATCTCCTTGTAAATGTACTACTGCTAACTCCACCTTCTTGGCATCAATCACATGATAAAAGCGAAAATATCTCTCACACCTTTGTTACGCTCGGGCTTGAACCACGAACGTAAACTAATATAAAATGCGGAATAGGTTGAGAATTTGAGATGAGAAACAAAGAAAGAAAATTAGATGAGAAATAGAGATTTTAGAGTTAAGATGAGATAAGAAGGGAAATTAGATGAGAAATAGAGAGAGTTAGATGAGAGAGAGAATATTGATCTCAACTTGAGACAAATTTCAAATATTTTGATTGAATGAATCTCCATTACAGCAGAAAGCAACTACTTATAGGCAAGATCAAGCTTGCTAATACATTGCAACAAGACATAAGCTCCTAACCAACTACTAAAATATCTAAGCCTTAAGAAAATATCTTCTAACTAACATAACTACCTAAGGGTTATGGCACCAAGACCAACTAACAATGAACCTGCCACTACCGAAGCATGCTTACTGCAGGATTATTACAATGTAGGTGCTAACAACACTTTATTACAACTAAAATAATGCAGTAAAGAAGCTAACAGCAGCAAATCAGTACTAGAACATCAGCAGCAGGTAGTTCAGCAGCAGCAGCAACGTACCAGCAAGCAGCAGCAGGACTAACGGCAACATTATGCAGCAGCATCAGCTATGTAACAGACCAATATGCAGCCAAGCAGCACATAATAGCATCCAACCAACAACATAACAGCTCACTAATAGCACAGCAGTAGCATGTTAGCCGCAGAATCAGACCAGTAGCAGAACAACATCAACATAGCCCAAACCTCGATTTTTCGGATCATAACATTCCCTTTCCCTTGAAAACATTCTTGTCCTCAAGAATGAAAGAGAATGAAACTTTGAAGATCAATTATTTAGGCTGAAAGATTGCAAAGTCCTCCCATATTGGCCAATGCCTTTGATCATAAAATTGTTACTGTAAGGACTGTGACATACACCTGATGGGAACTTGTTGCTGCAGTATAGATTGGTGAACAACTCACAAATATCCTCCCAATAGCATAGCTTCTTGAAAGGGACCCTATTGATCACAACTCCACTCAAAAAATCATCCCGAACTTGCCGAACGGCATGCCGACAGTGCATAACAGCTTCTGGAACCTGATTTCTTGCTGATCTCACATGCTCTGCAGCCATGTCTTCCAACTTATTCAGCTCAAAATCCTTGGAGGAGACAAAGCTTGCAACATTGCCTTTATCAAACATTTGGATGTTGTGAGTTTGAGCATTCAAACAAAAAGGTCGTGGGAGTATTTGTGCTGAAGAGTCTGGTGGACAATCTTTCTGAACAAATTGCATGCTAACAGATTGAATTTGCTCTTGATCAGGTGATCGTTCATGTGGACTGTTGGCTCTTTCAACTTCAGGAATATGATTTTGGGGCCTATCTTCATCTAATTGAAGATGAACTTGAGGACTAACATTTACATCAGCAACTTAAGATCCTTCTTCAACCAACGTCTCCTCACGCTTCATCTTCTTCATTGTAATCTTCTTTGCTTCCCAAAAATTGTTCAATGCATCATTGAGTTGGCTTCTTTTAGCTTTACTCCTTGCTTTCTTCAACATTCCTTTGACATGAAAATCGTATTCCCATTCCGGATACGTGTCATATTGTGCCTAGCAAGGGATCTTCATAAGGATCGTCTTGTTCAAACTCAGGTTCTTCAAGCTTGTTTTCATCAACTTCGGCATTGTCGTGGTCGAATTCATCTCCAACAACAACAGGGTCCACTCTCTTTCCATGCTCAACATTGGACTTCCGTTGTCTAACGCTATCCGCTAGCTCCAGAAACTCATTTGCATCAAGAACACTAGCACCATCACAACTGATGTTAGGATAAGCTAAACATTGCCGAGTCATGATTCGCTGCATCATTTCGTCCCATTCCTGTCTCCTTTTCTGCTCATATTCTTGTTGTTTTTTCTGCCAATATTCCTCACGTTCTTGTCTAAATTTTTCAAAAAGCTCATCAAACTTTGATTGAAAAGAACTCATATTAGCCTTATTGACAATGAACAACAAAAGTTAAAACCGGAATCAACTCAGCTCGCGGAAGCAAGTTCGAAAATCGCACAAACGTAAAACTTGTTTCGCAACTCTTCAACAACCACTTGCTTAATGAAATTGTACTCTTTCGTTCGCACAAACGACCACTCGCTATCAGTTCAACAATCGTCACTGACTCCAAACCCTAGCTTGCAGAGTTTCGCACACAACGAATTCGACAACCCTAGCTTCGAACGATTTCTGACAATGATGTTTTCTTGATTAATTCGGACTGAGAATCTGAAATAGGTTCGATTTCTATCTATAGTGATGATTTTAACACACGAAACACAACAATCTTCAAGAACAATATCGGATTTCAACACCTGAGTTCGCTTGTCAGAAATCGCCTCTTGCTGACAATTTTCGCCTCGCTTGTCAGAATTTCGCCTTGCTGACAAAAATCTAAATTGAACTTGAAATTTGCACTTTGATTAGCACTAATTGATTGTTTGAAATCTGCACACTCTGATCAACACTAATTTGATTTCTGAAAATTTTTTTTTTTTTTTTTTATTTTTTTGATTACGCACTCGATCGGATCGAGGCTCTGATACCAATTGTTACGCTCGGGCTTGAACCACGAACGTAAACTAATATAAAATGCAGAATAGGTTGAGAATTTGAGATGAGAAAGAAGAAAAATTAGATGAGAAATAGAGATTTTAGAGTTAAGATGAGATAAGAAGGGAAATTAGATGAGAAATAGAGAGAGTTAGATGAGAGAGAGAATATTGATCTCAACTTGAGACAAATTTCAGATATTTTGATTGAATGAATCTCCATTACAGCAGAAAGCAACTACTTATAGGCAAGATCAAGCTTGCTAATACATTGCAACAAGACATAAGCTCCTAACCAACTACTAAAATATCTAAGCCTTAAGAAAATATCTTCTAACTAACATAACTACCTAAGGGTTATGGCACCAAGACCAACTAACAATGAACCTGCCACTACCGAAGTATGCTTACTGCAGGATTATTACAATATAGGTGCTAACAACACTTTATTACAACTAAAATAATGCAGTAAAGAAGCTAACAGCAGCAAATCAGTACTAGAACATCAGCAGCAGGTAGTTCAGCAGCAGCAGCAACGCACCAGCAAGCAGCAGCAGGACTAACGGCAACATTATGCAGCAGCATCAGCTATGTAACAGACCAATATGCAGCCAAGCAGCACATAATAGCATCCAACCAACAACATAACAGCTCACTAATAGCACAGCAGTAGCATGTTAGCCGCAGAATCAGACCAGTAGCCGAACAACATCAACATAGCCCAAGCCTCGATTTCTCGGATCATAACAACCTTCTAATCCAAGAAACACCTTCTTTGTATCCTCGAGCATCTGAGGAGAGTTCTTTGCTAAGAATTAGGAGGTCTTGCCTGCTGGCTTCCGGATGAAAGTATTCCAGCTCCAGGAGGCATAGCTTGGCGATTGATCTGTTCTTGCAATCCTACCAGCTGCTGTTGTACTTGTTGCTGCAATTGAGACATGTCTCCTACTGTTTGATTCATTGTTCCAATTGCTTGTCACGCGCATACATTCACCAAGGCTGTGACATAGCCAGTTCCGTGTCAAGGCCCGTGCCTGTGAGATTCCCTAGCGTCACAATCAAGGACGCTATCACTTCGTGTCTGTCAGCCGGGACCGTGTCACAAACAACCCAGTTCGCTGCCAGTTCGCAAACTAAGCTGTCATCTGCGCCCAATTCACAGCTCAGACCCGCTAGCTGCTCCGCCCATTCCATTGGGCCGTTTGGCTTATATTCTAGAACGTCCTTGATTTAGTTATGGGATATTCACATGTATAGATATTTTCCAGCATTCTTTAAGCCTCGAGTATAAAAGGCAAATTCTTGTAATTGTAAAGGCATTCAATAATAATTCAAATACATTTTTCTTTTCTCATCCCTATTCTCTATCTTTCTTTCTTTCATCTAACCTCTCTCTTCCCGTCCCAACCTTAAGGGGTTGAAAGGATTTCTCAGGTTAACTGGGTACTACAGAAAATTCGTGAAAGGATACAGAGTCATGAGCAAGCCGCTCACAAACCTCCTTAAAAAAGGGGAATTCCATTGAAGTCATGAAGGCAGCTCGCATTCGAGGCACTCAAAAGTGCTATGACTACCGCACTAGTGTTGGCGCTACCTGACTTTAACAGACCTTTCATCTTAGAAACGGATGCGTGTGCAGTGGGCATTGGTGCTGTGTTAGTGCAAGAAGGAAGGCCCCTAGCGTAATTGAGCAAGGCACTGTGTCAGCGCCACTTGGGCCTCTCTGTGTATGAGAAGGAATTGATGGCTGTGATCATGGCCGTGGAAAAATGGAGGCATTACCTATTAGACAATCACTTTGTCATCAAGACTGACCACGCAAGCCTAAGGCATCTACTGGAACAGCGTGTCACCACGCATCTTCAACAAAAAGCGATGGCAAAGCTCATGGGATTGAGCTATATCATCTCTATAGGAAGGGTGCGGAGAACAGGGTAGTAAATGCCTTGTCCAAGCGAGATGAAGATCAGTTGGGGGCTGAGAATGAAGGCACAACACTTGCGCCTAATGAGTCAAGTTGTCAGGGAGCTGTATATGCAATGACAGCCATGGTACCAAAGTGGATGTTGGAGATCACTGAGAGCTACGAAGGGGATGCGCAGGTTGAGGAGTGATTGATTCTTGTAATTGACCCAGAGGGCAAGAGCCCATATGCAAACAAGGATGGGTTGGTGCGCTATAAAGGCAGGTTGTACGTTGGCAAAGGCACCGACCTACGGAGAAAGATCCTACAAGCATCGCATGACTCTCCTATAGGGGGCATTCGGGTGCACATGGTACCTACATGCGTGCAAAGAGACTGTTTTATTGGCCGAACATGAGACAGGAAGTGCGCACTGGGTACAGAATTGTGATACATGTCAGCGTGTCAAGGGGGAGCATGTGTCCTATCCGAGGTTGCTCCAGTCGCTTCCCGTGCCCGACCAAGCGTGGGAGAGTATCAGCCTAGACTTCGTCGAGGGCCGACCCCGATCCTTGGGGAAAGACACGATTATGGTAGTTGTTGACAAATTTACTAAGTACTCACATTTCATGACCCTGACACACCCGTACAACGCTGCCAAGGTTACACAGGTATTCCTGGACAATGTCTATAGACTACACGGTTTGCCAAAGAACATAGTATCCGATAGAGATGGGGTTTTTCAGAGCCTGTTTTGGAAGGAATTATTTCGCCTAGCTGGGGTGGGAATGAACATGAGCAGTGCTTACCATCCGCAGTCGGATGGGCAAACCGAGCGTGTGAATCTGTGCCTAGAGAATTACCTCCGCGCCATGGCACTATAAAGACCCAAGATCTGGGCACAATGGCTGCCCATGGTTGAGCATTGGTACATCACCAACTACCACACCTCGCTGAAGACTACACCTTTCCGTGCTTTACACTGTTACGAACTGCGCACGCTGTTAGTGGACTGTCCCGTGACAACACCTTCAACGGCGTTGGAAAATATGGTGAATGAACGCTAGGATATCGTAAATTTGTTAAAGGAGAACCTTAAGCAAGCGCAGCACCGGTATAAGCAACAAGCTGACTTGCATTGGACTGAAAGGACTTTTGAAGTCGGTGATATGGTATATTTGAAGCTCCAACCATGCATACAGACCTCAGTGGCTATAAGGAGAAACCTTAAGTTGGCTGGGCGCTACTACAGACCCTACCGAGTGATGGAAAGGATAGGTAAGGTAGCCTACAAACTAGAGCTGCTAGAGGGCTCCACTGTGCAGCCCGTGTTCCATGTGTGAAGACTCGAGAAGAAATTGGGGGACAACGTGACGTACAGTTCGGAGTTGCCAGACCTTGACACCGAAGGCCAACCTGAGGTCAGGCCCGAAGCAGTGCTCAAGCAGCGCACGGTAGTGGGTGACAATAGGGCCGTTACGTAAGTCCTAGTTCAGTGGGTCAACATGCCAGTGGACACTGCGACGTGGGAAGACTGAGCTTTCATTAAAGCTCAATTTCCCGAATTTAATCCTTGAGGACAAGGATTGCTTGAAGAGAGGGGCAATGTCACACGCATGCATTCACCAAAGCTGTGACATAGCCAGTTTAGTTTCAAGGCCCATGCCTGTGAGATTCCCCAGCGTCACAGTCAAGGACGCTATCGCTCCGTGTCTGTCAGCCATGCCCGTGTCACAGGCAACCTAGTTCGCGAACTAAGCTGTCATTTACGCCCGAGTCACAGCCCGAACCCATTAGGTGCTCCGCCTGTTCTGTTGGGTCGTTTGGCTTAGATTCTAGAACTTCCTTGATTTAGTTATAGGATATTCACATGTATAGATATTTTCCAGCATTCTTTGAGCCTTGAGTATAAAAGGCAAATTCTTGTAATTGTAAAGGCATTCAATAATAATTCAAACACATTTTTCTTTTCTCATCTCTATTCTCTATCTTTCTTTCTCTCATCTAACCTCTCTATTCCCGTCCGAACCTCAAGGTTGTGACACTGCTAACACCAAATCTTGGATTTGTTGTTGCAGCTGAGCTATCCTCTCAGCTTGATTCACATCAGCAGTTGCACCTCCAGCCATAGTTGTTTGCTTTCGACCACTGGCCAGCTTGATCGAATCAATTGGAGCGTGATCAAGCAATTGTGTAAGCTCTGATACCAATTGTTATGATTCAAGATCAATCTTGAATCATAACCTAAGATAGAGAAGGAATTTGAGATGAGAAGTAGATAGAATTAGGGTTGAGAAAGAGGATTAAGATCAATTTCAGTGAATGAATCTAATTACAAAAACAAACTAACTATTTATACTCAAGAGCTAGCTAAGTCGGTTGACTAGAAAATATCTAACAAAAACAATGCACTTGGACCATCTAACCGAAACTAACTACCTTAGCCGCCAAGAACAAGCAACTAATCCTTTTCCTGCCAAAACTTTTATTCAAATATTTACAAGAATTCCACTTCTTAAGACCCTAAAAAACTCCAATCATGACATTTTCTTCCCACGTAGGCCACCAAGCTCCTTTGGCACGTGAATGATCAGTTAACGTGCCCATGATTTGGTGTGCTCGAGCGTCTTTCTGGAAACCCGCGTCTGCTTTTTTAGCTAGAGTCCCTTCTAAATGCCCCACGTTCTGTTGGACAAGCTTGCAGCCCACGCATATGAAATTACACTCCAAGTAACTATCTCGAGCTTGGAAACCACCTGTCTTGCAGCCTTCTTGGAAGTCCCTTGAGCTCGAGCTCCTTTACCCTTCAACCATCTCGAGCCTCAAGTGGCTGATACCCTTGTCAGGGTGTTAAACTTCTCAAGCAATTGGGCTCGAAACACCATTATCTCAGCACCTAAAGGCCTGACGTTCACGTGACAAGCACATGGCGCTTTGCTCAAAACAACTTCGTCCCAACTCTCTCGGATTTAGGGTGCAAACAGAGGGTATGGACGGTTATGCCCCCTGTCTCAAGGATAGGTGTGACCTGAACATTGGCATTAAGGTCCCTCGAAGCGAAAGTATATCCTTGGTTCAAAGGGCCAACAGCCCCAAAGATTGCACTAGCACTCCTATGGCTAGAATCCAAGTGGGTAGCACCTAGGTTAGCCATAGTTGGATTTCCTATTCTCTCAGGGACTATGTTGTTAACCCAAACCACTGGCATTCGTGAGCTCGAAGAAACATCATGAGGATACCTAGTGGGAACTCAGGGAGGAGGAATAGGCCTTAGCTGCCTAATGTTCTCTATAACGGCTTGAACTAAGCCGTTATAAGTCTTAGCCTGTCTGACTAAGATAAACTCGACTTCAACTATTATTACTCTTGCCACATCCATAGCTATAAGGGTAGCGGTAGACGACAGGGTTGAGTTCATTTGAACCAAGACTCTGTCGGTTTCTTTGTGAAGTCTTTCATCCACTGAGGTCTCAACTTCATTGATGATAGCTCTCATTGCGGTAGAGTTTTCACACTAAGCCGCTAGAGTACACTTTGTTTCAACACGTTGTTTCTTATAGACCTCTTTCATAGCTTGTTCAAGCCTTTGAGCAACAAGTTCCATCCAGCGTTTGAGCATGGCCATGAAACTCTTTCGAGAATAGCCATCGAGCCCAATACGCTCATCTTCTGGGATGTCTTCATCACCTCCACTTTCATTATCGCAATTGTGACTTGTTTCATCCCCTTGTGACACAGAGCATTGTTCTAGAGGGTGCTTGGAGACCCTATCAAGGCTAAACCTTCGGGTTCCTCGGGTTAGAGAGCACTAGATCTTCTCGTTCTAACCATTGGTGAATGGTCTGAGAGTATGGTCTGATAATCAACAATGGGGTTAAAGACAATTACATCTTATGTTAAGTCTCCCACTGTGATTGCCAAAAGACATGTTTGCTCTTTTTGTTTGCTTAGTATGTGCATGTGGTTGCTGTCAATTACAAATCAAACAAACATGCTAAAAATGGACTGGCAGTGACGTGGGAGCCAGCCTAGATTCCAGACCGCACATGTTTTAACCTTAACCAATCACCTTCTCGAGGAAAAGAAATGGTGCTTTTGGTGAATCCAATGCGGATTCTACGTATGCTCTAATTAAGGAGACTTTTAATATTTTTATGAATTTTTTGATATATGTATGACAGAAAATTAAAGGAATATGGACCTAACTCAAGTGGCAGTTAAAATGATGGAGCAAAGCCCACAGACACCTTTCTTAGTACACTTAAAGTTAGGAACTAGGGTGGAGACAAGCTCAAGAGCTCAACAGCCCACTTAAAAGCCCGAGTTAATCAGAATTTTAAGCTTGGCACCCTTGACTTGTAATAACTCGAATGAGTTAGAGTCTGACAAGATTTAGATAGAGCAAACCGTATCTAGGTTACTAGATGAGGACCAACGCAATCAAGGTCAAGCCTTGGCCATCAAAGCCCTTAAACAATAACACAAACCTAAGTTCACCTAGCTTATTATGTAGTGACACCAGTATTAAGACCAATGCAATCAAAATCAAGCCTTGTCCGTCAAAGCCTTAACCAACGCCTCAATTCTCAACTCATCAATTGTGGAAACAAATTAAAACAGGGAGTTCATACCTGAAACCCGAAGAACTACACTGCTCTAAGAAAGCAAATATAACAATGATCTACGTTTACACCATGCTAAGCTAGGCTAGGCTACGCTAAAGGCCTGTTTGGGATTACTTATCCTGGGGAAATAAGTGCTTTTTTGGGAAAAAGTTTTTTTTTTTTTTTTTGGAATATGGAGGGTGTTTGGCAAACATCAAAAAGCATTTTTTTATTAAAAGCAGAAGCTATTTTTCTATTTTTAAGCAGAAGCAGAAATTTGGTGCTTTTGATTTTAAGCACAAGTAGAATCAAAAACATAAAATTTTTAGGACAAAAATACCCCTACTCAAACATTAAAATTACATCATTCCCTTGCACAATAATCATCTTTCAAAACCCTAGTACTTATGCTATCTATATACAAGTTTGAAATGTATGAGTTCGTTATATTACTTGTGTTACATTTATTTTCTTTCATAATATAATATAATAATAATAATAACAACAACAACAATAACAATAATATTAAAAATAGCCATTTTAAGTTTTTAAGTTTTAAGAAATAATACTGAATTATGAATAAAATAAATAAAAATATTAATTTTCTACTTTACAATTCATTATTATTTTACAAAAATTTAAAAACCTGTAATGATTAATATATACTAAAAATTTGTTTAAAATTAATTCTACATCCAAACACTATTAACTACAAAAGCACTTCTACCCATGTCCTTTCTGGTAATTTGACCAAAAAAAAAAAAATTTTCTTAAACACTGGCCAAACACTGACAATAATAAAATAAATGCTTTTGACTGATTGAGCCAAACACAAACTGCTTCTTCAGAACAACACTTTTTACAGGAGTGCTTTTACAGAAAGTGCTTTTGAAATAAGCAGTTTTTTCACAGCAATCCCAAACAGGCCCTAAGTTATGCTTCTCCTAAGTAAAAAGCACAAGTGTACTATAAAGAAACTTGAAGAAGTTTGTACGATGGTGCTGGACACTTTACAACTACATTAGTGTCTCTTATTTATAGAAAACGAAAACAACTGTTGCATTCTATTCCAGCGGCATTTCCTTCCCAAGTATGCCTCAAAGCTCCTTATGCATGCTAAATGGGCATTGAACGTGCTCTAAAATTGTGTGCTCGAGCGTCTATTTTGAAGCCCCATGTTCGCATATCTCATTGGAGTACCTTTAAATGCCCCACGTTCTGTTGGATAAGCTCGAGCCTCACGTAGCTGGAATTGTGCTCCAAGTAATTGTCTCGAGCTTGAGAACAACCTGTCTTGCAGCCTTTGGTAAGTCCCTTGAGCTTGAGCGTCCTTTACCTCTTCAACCATGTCGAGTGGCTGATACCCTTTAAAAGGTTCTAACTCCTCAGGCAACTGGGCTCGAGAAGCCATTGTCTTAACACTTAAAGGCATTAGCATCCCTCGAGGATGACCTCACGTGATAAGCGCGTGACGTTTTACTTCAAAACGGTGTCATCCCAACTTTTTTTATTAGTAAGTGAGCTTCTTAGAGTTTGTTAGGCTTTGTCATTTGTTCAAGCATAGTGCTCCGGGCAACTTTACAAAAAATTGTGGCGTCAAGGTAAAATGCACAAAGTTTACATACTAGAAATGTCATGGATTGCTTTCTCGTGTTCCAAAAAAAAAGGGAATATCATGGACAATCAAAACAATGATTGAGTTGCTGGGTTTGACATAGTGGTTCAACTACCCACCCCCAAGCATGAGGTTTTGGGTTTGAAGCTCGTCCCCCCCCCCCCCCCCCCCCCCCCCGGGGCGACGTTAGTGGCCCTTTGGGGCAATGTTGTATCTCCTTACCCGTCTAACAGGAAAATCAATGCAATGATCTCAAGCATATGTTGGGAAAAACATAAAAATTTTGGTTGAAAATAAACTCTAATGCCGATTATTGGGTTCACAATTCTTAACTATGGTCACAACAATAGGCACCTATTAGAGCACTTGGAGTAGGAGACTCTTCTCTCTACCCAAGCCCCCGGTCGGAGAGTCACGCTTCGTGACACCTCACGTGCGAGAGTTCCCGGGAATAGGTTTATCTCTATAAACCCTTTGCCCTAATACCGGTTATTGGGATGAATTTCAAAAATTCTCCCTTAAGTTTAGGCAGCGGAACAGGTTTAGAATTCATAACTCTAAACCTAGGGTCAATTTTAAATTCCTAATTTTAAATCTACTGACTTAAATTCATAACAATACATAAGCCTAAACAGGCATAATAATGAATACTGTAAATAAATAGAAAAACGAAAGCTAAAAGAGAAGGAAAGAAAGGACATACCTGGAATTGCTCCAATAAAAGAAAAGCCAGAAAGAAAATAATATTCTTCAAAATCGAGACCCCGGGACCTTCTACGCAATAGCCTCGAACTGCCCGGAGGGTGGGCTCCGAAAAATATTAAACTGAGGAAAGAAAAACTTCAACGGAAATTTTTCTCTCCGATTAGATCTCTGAAACAATTTCAGAAACCCTAAGGAAATATTTCAACTTGAATACAAAATCTCGGAATAAGCCCCTCTATTTATAGGAATATACTGGAGCGAAAAAATCCAATTTTTCGATATGGGATGTGCCCAGATTGGGCGTATCGTTTAAATAATCAATCAAAATGCTGTGTTTCATTGACCCAAAATCGCGCCTGTTATTTTGAACTAAGCGTGACACGTGGCAGCGTATGATTCGTCCCCGAGCGGGGACATGGATAGCCCTAGTGGGCGCGCTGGTTCCTCTGATTCAGTTCACGCGGATCGCGAGCTCTGCAGTTTTTCTTTTTATTTTTTATTTATTTATTTTTCTTTGTTTCCCACATGTAAAAATTTATCCTATGAATTTTAATTTTCCAAAATTATTTTATTTTATAATTTTTAATTTTTATTCCTCTTATGAATAATGTTTGGCAAAATTAATTTACCCATCTTATGGATAAATAATTCATCTCATGAAATCTTTAATATTTTTCCGATGGCAATAAAATACAGAGGCTTGCGCAGGGACCTCAAGGACAATTTAAATCTAGCTCCAAATGGGTTAAATTAAACCATCTCAAGATATTAATTTAATTACCATTTAATGAGACTTAATTCCACTAAATAAATCTCACTGCACCACAGACTTAAATTATTTATTCGATATCTCCCTAATAGACTATAATGATAACAACAACCCCTCCACTAGATGTCCATGACAAAAGATAAATATAACTACTACCATTATCCTTCTCAGAACTTCTCCATTAGTTACCGACTCGCCCTTCACTGAATAATTCATTTATACTTGAACATATTCACAGTATAAATTCCAAATGTCAAACACTTGGAATACTTTGGCCAAAGTTTCCGAACTATTCAAATATTTGCGAATTAACTAAGGCTACAGTTGTATCTCATAAGAGACTATAGATTCCCTATTGAATACCTGATCCTTGTCACACTTCACACCGCTACCCAGTGTACGTGGGATTTCAGTCATTCGTTTAGACCTTACTTATGGTACACCAAAGTAACTAACGCTCCATGCACAAGTCCAGAATACTCTCAGGATTTAGAATCGTCGTTCAAACAGTACAACGTGAATTACTCATCTCCGATAGTAGTCTAGAAATAAGTAACCCACATGGTCGAACTCAGTGTGTCAATCTTATTGAACACACTAACCTAACACTTTTGGATCTCCATCCACATGACCAAGACAAGCCATCTAAAGTGTCACGTTATAGTCTTAACATACAAGTGGTCCAAACTTATCTTCGACTACGAGTCTTTCAAACAACAATCCATACCATTTGTTCCAAGTCTATCTGTGGCTTAGTCTCATAAACCACTTAGAACAAACATGTAAATTGTAGTCTGAGGACTACACCCATCTCATGGATGTCTCCCAAAAGAAAATCACATGCAGTATAAATACTCACATACACAAATTTAACTAGGAAACGACTGGAACTTCAATTTTATTTATTAATTAAAATAATATATCCAAAATAAATCTGGATTTCAAGACACTGTTCCTAACAATCTCCCACTTGTCCTAAATCCAATTTATGACAAAGTCCATATTCACCCCTTTTAAGTTTGAACCAAAAATCTACCGAGCCTAACCCTTAGTGAGCACAATTACTCTATTGTGAAGTCAGCAATACAGTACTGCTTGACATTCCCCTCACTAATGGCTCCCACTCCAAGGGTAAAGACATACTTAGACGTCGAACGTCTATCATATTAATCTGACTAAAAGTCTTAAATCAGTATAACCAACTGGAACCATTTCGTCACCTTGAAAGATCAGCATAGGATCTCTAGTTCTTCTCAAGAACTAGAGAAAACACTTCACTGCCACCTAGTCCATTGGACCCAAATTAGACTAACACCTGCATACTATCCCATAGCATGGCAGACATCAAGTCTCGTGCACAACATGGCATACCTGAGGCTCCCATTGCCAAAGCATATGAAATATTCCTCAATTGCTCCTCCTCTTAAGGTGTCCTAGAACACTACTCAAAAAAGAGAGGGACTCCATGCTATACCTTGACAACATCTTGTCAATATAAGGGGTTAAAGAAAAATCCAACATCCTACTCTTACGACCTCGCAAAAGCTTAATCCTAAGAGTAGAGCTAACTTCTCCTATGTCTTTCATATTGAGCTATCATGACAACCAAGTCTTTACAGCTAATGACACCCCTACATCATTCTCAATGAGTAGTATATCGTTGACATACAATACTAAGAAAGTCACTACTTTCTCTTAATGTCATTTGTACACGCATGGTTCGTTTAACCAATTACTCAAAAACTATAAAACTTAACTGCTTCATGGTGGCTAAAAGGATTAGATTCAATGCCACGATCAACCACTAAGACTCCCACTATGAACCTGTCAGGTGTCCTGACAATCCTCCCACCACACCTAAGCTCTAGTGTACCTGGAACATTCTCATTCCTATCAGTAGGTGCATCTAATGCATCCACTGTGTCTTAAGTTGTGTCTAGCTGTTCAGAATTATTGTCATTTTCCTTTAATACTATTTTATTTTTGTTTTTGTAGCTTACTTGCAAAATCCTTCTCTAAGTATTTCGCATTGTTCACATATGTAAGGAAAAACAACATGAATAAATCATAAACACATGTTCCTTAGTAAATAAAAATTTTATTTCTTATAATAAAGTTTCACAACCACATTCAAAATGAATAACAATTATTCTTCAAACCACATAAATCAAATTCCTGTCCAATGCAGATATAAATAAACAAAATCTTTTAAAACAGAAACTCTAACACTAAAGACTAAGCTAACCCCTCCTACTCCTAAGAACTAGGAAGCACCGATACTCTTTTTTGGCCAGAGTATCAGTGTCCGACACGTATCCGACACCGACACGCCTCCGACACGGCCCGATACGTGTCCGACATGTGAAAAAAGTATCCGATACTTCTTTTTTTAAATTTTAAATTTCCAACACGTTTCCGATACGTTTCCGACACGGGAAAATGTATCCGATATTTCTTTTTTTGAATTTTGAATTCCCGACACTCTTCCAATACATCCCGACACGTTTTTGAAGGTTTGAAATTCCCTCCCAAAATCCCCCCAACCAAATTTAAATTTTGGGAGGGAATTTTAGAGTTTTGGAATTTTCCCTCCCAAAATTTAAATTTGGTTGGGGGGATTTTAGGATGAATTTAAGAGAAATTTTGGATTAAGTATTCAATTTAAAGTAAATAGTTTTACTTTTTAGTTTTTTACAATTATAACTATATGCAAATTATTTTGGGTCATTTATTTAAATTATTTTTTATATTTTATTTTATAGCAAAATTGATTACGTATCTTTTAATTTTTACGTAATATTAATAGCAAACTAATAATTTAATTATTTAATTATAAAATAAAAGTTGAACAATTATTTTAGAAAAAATAATAGATAAACTTTTTTTTTTTTGAACATTATAGATAAACTTTAATAAAGTCAGAAAATTACAGACCAATGAAATAAATAATCATAAAGATGATTGAGTTTGTTATTTTTTACTTGAATAATGAATTTAATTAATTTTAAATCATTTAGGTGACTAAATGAGATTTTTATTAGGAGTTGAGAGACCAAATTTTCCAAAATTTGAATTGGGTGACTAATTTGTTCATTTTAAATCACGTGGGTGATCAAATGGAACTTTTTTTAAGAGTTGGGTAACTAAATTTTCTAAAATTTAAAGTGACCAACTTGGGTGTCCCTTATCAATTACATGGACTTTATATAAAAAATATATAATTTTGAAATAGCGTGTCCCTTAGGTGTCGTATCCTAGTTTTTGGAAAAATCACGTATCGGCGTGTCGGTATCGTGTCGTATCTCGTATCCGTATCCGTATCCGTATTCGTGCTTCCTAGCCTAAGACTGTTACTTTTGTACTGTCCCTGACCATCAGGTGCAGCTCCCATCAAGAAGCCCCTTGTTAACTTGAGCTCCCTTTATCAGATGGCTTAACAGTCTCTATAGGAAGTACGGCTAAGTTCTTAGTGCAGTCATTTTTCCAGTGGCCCGGTTTTCTTGCAAAAGAAACACTTTTCTTTTGCTGACTTCCTTATAGACTTGATTGCTACAATAACAACTTTGCCCTTTCCTTTCTTTCTAGTAGGTCCCTTGTAAGTAATAACCAAGTCTAACTTATTTTTCAAGGCAAAGGAATTTGGTTCAGTGAGTACATTATGTATTTAAAATTAAGCAAAGTTCACCAGCCCTATCCATATAAAATATTGTAAATGCAAACATATGTGTAATTGTCTAACAAGAGTCATGTATAATGCAATAATATATATTCTTTCAATTTAGCATACACAATAAGTCACATATCTACCAAACTATACTATCATGCATACAACGATGACCCAAACACACCACTCCTTACTCCCCGGCAGTGGGGTCGCACGAAGCTAGTTCAGGTGATAACTATTCTCAATTAACCTGTTTTCTTGTAACTCTTACTAAACATGATTAACTCACCACTTTACCTTAGTCTCTAACATGACACAACAGAGCTCCTCAGGGAGGCTAATGCATCACGCTAGTCAAGTGTAAGCCATTACCTAAACCTCCATACAAATACACGAAATACTCCACAGCAGCGTGGTCGCATCGCTTCTTTGCACTTTGGTTTATCCTAAAGAAGTCTAACCCCGTAGTCTGCAAACCGACATCCTCCGCAAGGAGGTCTATCGATCTACTATACTACTAGACCGGTAATGGAGACCATGAGGTTACAACAATTGAAACCTCGCTCCCACTTGATTTTTATAACCAGTGGTTTTTAATTAACTTGCATTTACAACATAGATTATCTCATAATCCCCTTGAGAATCTCATTCTAAGATTAACCAAAAATTAATTAATTAATTTATTCAAAAACACTATTGTTTTCAAGCATGAATTATCTTATAATCTCGCATTAGAAATCTCATTCTAAAACCAATCAATAAAATTAATAAATTAATTTTAATTAAAATAATACCAACATTTAATTTAGATTATCACATAATCTACTTTTAAAATTCTGATTTCAAAATTAAATTAAAAATAATTTTATTTAAAATAAATAGCGATTTTGTGCTTAGACTATCCCATAGTCTATTTTTCAGAATCTTATTCTAAAATCAAACAAGCTTAGACTATCCAATAGTCTAGTTTAGAATCTTATTCTAAAATTTAATTAACAAAATTTAACTTTTATTTTAAAAATAAAGTTAACTTAGACTATCTTATAGTCTACTTCAAAATCTTATTATAAAATAATTTCAAACAACTTTTATTTAAAAATAACACTGATTTACAACTTAAATTATTACATAACCTAAACTTAGAATCTCATTCTAAAATAAATTAATTAATAAAATAATTAATTTATGATTATGTAAATCAGTACTGACGTCTACTCGTCCAAAAAAAAAGTTTTATTTTTTTTTTTTTAATACATGCTGACGTCAGCGTCAGCAGGTGATGTCAGATGCAGACGTCAGCATCTGACGTCATCAAATTTTTTTTTTTCAATTTTAAAATTAAAATATTTAATTTTAAAATAAATTGAATCTAGTCTCATTAAATCAATTTTATCCGATTTTGTATAAAATAATTAAATCTAATCTCATTAGATCAACTTTATGCAATTTTAGAAAAATTAATTGAATCTAATCTCATTAGATCAATTTTATCCATTATTAAAATATTAGAATCTAATCTTATTAGATCGATTTTGTCCAATTTCGTAAATCATAACTGAGAACGTACAATCTCATTGTACGAACAACATAATCGCAAATTTATAAGTTGTTCCGAATTAACGATTAATTCATTAACGATTTAAACAATTTAAATCGTTACTATAAACAACCTAATTAACTATTAAATCTTTTAACCAATTTAAATCGATACTTTAAATAACCTAGTTAACTATTAACTCCTTTATTCAAACAATTTAAATCATAAATACAAACAATCATCTGAATTTAATCATTGATTTAAACAATTTAAATCGAACCGTCAAATTAAACTAACTTTCCTTCTTAATAAAATCTCTATTTTATTAAATTGCAAATCTATTTATTTCGTTCTTATTATACCTAGTCATGTATATTATGAATGTAATCAAATGCTAGCTCTGATACCAATTGTTGGGAAAAACATAAAAATTTTGTTTGAAAATAAACTCCGATGCCAATTATTGGGTTCACAGTTCTCAACTATGGTCACAACAATAGGCACCTATTAGAGCACTTGGAGTAGGAGACTCTTCTCTCTACCTAAGCCCCCGGTCGGAGAGTCACGCTTCGTGACACCTCACATGCGAGAGTTCCCGAGAATAGGTTTATCTCTATAAACCCTTTTCCCTAATGCCGGTTACTGGGATGAATTTCAAAAATTCTCCCTTAAGTTTACCCAGCGGAACGGGTTTAGAATTCATAACTCTAAACCTAGGGTCGATTTTAAATTCCTAATTTTAAATCTAATGACTTAAATTCATAATTTAAATCAACAGATCTAAATTCTTAATTTAGATCTACAGGCCTTTTACTCTAATACATTCATAACAATACATAAACCTAAACAGGCATAATAACGAATACCGTAAATAAATAAAAAAACGAAAACTAAAAGAGAAGGAAAGAAAGGACATACCTGGAATTGCTCCAATAAAAGAAAAGCCAGAAAGAAAATAATATTCTTCAAAATCGAGACCCCGAGACCTTCTACGCAAAGACCTCGAACTGCCCGGAGGGTGGGCTCCGAAAAATATTAAACTGAGGAAAGAAAAACTTCAACGAAAATTTTTCTCTCCGATTAGATCTCCGAAACAATTTCAGAAACCCTAAGGAAATATTTCAACTTGAATACAAAATCTCGGAATAAGCCCCTCTATTTATAGGAATATACTAGAGCGAAAAAATCCAATTTTTCGATGTGGGATGTGCCCAGTTAAAATCAAAACGCAGCGTATCGTTTAAATAATCAATCAAACCGCTGTGTTTCATTGATCCAAAATCGCGCTTGTTATTTTGAACTAAGTGCGACACGTGGCAGCGTATGATTCGTCCCCGAGCAGGGACACGAATAGCCCTAGTGGGCCCGCTGGTTCGTCTGATTCGGTTCACCCGGATTCCAAGCTGTGCAGTTTTTCATTGTATTTTTTTTTTTATTTTGCTTTGTTTCCCACATGTAAAAATTTATCCTATGAATTTTAATTTTCCAAACTTATTTTATTTTATAATTTTTAATTTTTATTCATCTCATAAATAATGTTTGGCAAAATTAGTTTACCCATCTTATGGATAAATAATTCATCTCATGAAGTCTTTAATATTTTTCCGATGGTAATAAAATACATAGGCTTGCGCAGGGACCTCAAGGACAATTTAAATCTAGCTCCAAATGGGTTAAATTAAACCATCTCAAGATATTAATTTAATTATCATTTAATGAGACTTAATTCCACTAAATAAATCTCACTGCACTCCAAACTTAAATTATTTATTCGATATCTCCCTAATAGACTATAATGATAACAACAACCCCTCCACTAGATGTCCATGACAAAGGATAAATATAACTACTACCATTATCCTTCTCATAACTTCTCCATTAGTTACCGACTCGCCCTTCACTGAATAATTCATTTATACTTGAACATATTCACAGTATAAATTCCAAATGTCAAACACTTGGAATACTTTGGCCAAAGTTTCCGAACTATTCAAATATTTGCGAATTAACTAAGGCGACATTTGTATCTCATAAGAGACTATAGATTCTCTATTGAATACCTGATCCTTGTCACACTTCACGCCGCTACCCAGTGTACGTGGGATTTCAGTCATTCGTTTAGACCTTACTTATGGTACACCAAAGTAACTAACGCTCCATGCACAAGTCCAGAATACTCTCAGGATTTAGAATCGTCATTCAAACAGTACAACGTGAATCACTCATCTCCGATAGTAGTTTAGATATAAGTAACCCACATGGTCCAACTCAGTGTGTCAATCTTATTGAACACACTAACCTAACACTTTTGGATCTCCATCCACATGACCAAAACAAGCCATCTAAAGTGTCACGTTATAGTCTTAACATACAAGTGGTCCAAACTTGTCTTCGACTACGAGTCTTTCAAACAACAATCCATACTATTTGTTCCAAGTCTATCTGTGGCTTAGTCTCATAAACCACTTAGAACAAACATGTAAATTGTAGTCTGAGGACTACACCCATCTCATGGATGTCTCCCAAAAGAAAATCACATGTAATATAAATACTCACATACACAAATTTAACCAGGAAACAACTTGAACTTCAATTTTATTTATTAATTAAAATAATATATCCAGAATAAATCTGGATTTCAGGACACTGTTCCTAACAGCATATGCCAAGGTAGCCCATATAAATGTGTGCATTGTATATGTATTAATTTTGAAATGAACCTGAATTTGGGTTAGGGAGTTCCGTTGGTTTTGGATAACTCCACATCTTGCCACCATCAAGCGATTCAGAGAGACAAACGCTGCCAATTTCTCTAAAGGATCGTAAGAGAAGGCGTAGAGTCCCATTTGATGTCTGATAAGGAACTGGTTGAATCACACTTAGATGCTCATCTGGGATGTATATTGGCCCATATTTCCTCCAGGTTCTACCAGAATCTGAGGTAACCTGAACATGCAAATGAAAGGAACATGCATCAAATATCGGGGTGGTGTTATGCCGCAGCATGCTTGACATCTTAACATCTTTATACAACATTCAACCTCCACCCATGCTCCCCAGGAGTTCCAACTTTCGACAGAAGAACCGCATATCAGCATCCCATTTTCTAGCAAGATAGGCTGAGAAGAGAACAGATTTTTGTGAGAGAATTATCCTGAAAACTACAACAGGAGACAACATAATCCAATCACACTTCATAATCATGCCATAGAAATGGTCACAGGCACAAGGTTTGTCAAACAACATAAATCATGGAATCAAATAAAGGCCCTTAAGGACGTAATTATGCAATTAGTTGTTACGTAATATTACTTCCTTAAAAGCCTCCACTATTGACAGATACTGAATTCATCAATATATTTACATGTTATGGCTACCAGTCAAAATAATGATCACAACATACAGCATAACATATACGACAAACTGATTTTGTGAAACTGTGAAAACGATTGTTACACTATGAAAACCATGTTTCGATTCCACTTATAATAAATTACATACGCTACGCTACTGCCGTTGGATAAAAATAAAAATCCTTATGTGCTTCTATGCAAGAGAGCAGGAGACAATATTACAACTTATACCTTATTTTTTATTGGGCCTAATATACCAGGGGGAAGTTGTTCTCGTTCTGTCCATGTAAAGCCTCCATCAAATGAACGCTTCATACATCCACTCCAGCTAACGTTTAGCGAGCCACCAATGTGCAAAGGAGCAAAAGCAGCAAGCATAAGCAATTTTTCAAATTTCTTTCAATATTTTGATAGACTAGAAATGTTTTGCATGATCGTCGCTATGAACAAAATTCATAAAGCAAAGATTTTCAGGATCTAAGCTAGGAATAAGATTCAGAAAACAGAATCACATACAACCTGCTCGTTGACAGTCAGAAAAATAGTATGCCTGAAATCCAGATTCTCTGTAAGGAAATGGATGAAACTGTACTTGAAGGAATAGCTTTCACTTACTACAATATTCCAGATTTCGGGCATGCCCTGTTTTATGTGACTAGATTCAAAATTTGCTAAGATATTAACCCTCGTGTTTGTAATTTGCTTTCATATACAGCCCATCTATCAATCAAATCAGATGAAGGTAGTTCACAAATTTCGAGCTAGTTGTTGCATGATAAGTCATTACATAACAGTACTTATGTAATGAACTCCATAATAGATGTATTTCATTTCTAAAAAATCTAAATGAGTCTAAAAGTTAGTGATTGCATGATTATTTAGCCAAGTTGTAGAAATATAAAGCTTAAAACAACTTGCAATGCCCTCATAGAAAAAACTTAAGATGGTCAGGATGAGTTGTTATGTAACATTCGCAACGCCCAACTTCCGTGACATCAAGACTGCGAATCACAGCCTCCACGAACTCAACCTCAACACTTGCACCTTTTGTGCAATAGAAAGAGACTCCACATATTTTTCCTCAAAAAAGGACAATGTATAATGTGTTCAAGGTTTTACATTTTCTATGAAAAGGTACAAATTTATTTGAAAATGTAGAAACGATTTATGACAGCTTTAAGAACCCAGATACAGAATATAGAATAAACCTTTCAAACAAACTCATGATGATAACAATATTCAGATGGTAGCATATAGCCAATACTAAAACCCATGAAATTGAATAAAGGATTTTGGGCTAACCACCATTATTATGAAGGGTATTTTTGTAATGTTTATGAGTTAAAATCATAATTCTAAATATATTTGCATGTCGACAAACTATTAACTGCATAGATTTCATTTTCTTTTTTACAAACAAAAGACTTGTTAAGTATTCCATGAAAGGTCACAGTGCAATAGTGGAAGCCCATTATGCAACATATGTGACATCTTGCTCTGACAACAGTCTAATCAGAGCCTCAAAAATTACTGTTTGCAACAGCTAAACACGAAGAGTAATAACTTAAATACGCAAGCTTGCTGATTTATGTGCATTTGGACAAACTAGCAGGCAAGAAAACTAGTTTTGCAATTCCTTCAATTCAACTCCAATGGTGGCACCAAGCATAAAACTCAAAGTGGCAATGCAGCTGCATTTTCCAAATATTTTAAAGATTAAAACTAACTATAGTTTGCCCACAGCATAGCGGGTATATATGAACTTTGGAGATGGAATCATGTGTAAATAACAAGGGCAGCAAAGTGATTAAACTCACTTTTGAACACTTGGCCCAACTCTGTAAAACAGAAGCAGCTCATTTGATAGCTTAAACAAGACAGGATTCCACATGGGAACAGACGGCTGTTCGTCAACAACAATAGGAGAGCTCCAAGAACCATCCTGGCCAACATCAAATAATCAAAATGTGAATAATTAAATCGTAAGTGTAAATAAGGGTTTCCTGAGAACTGAAAATGCAAGCCAATGAATGATAATAAGGAATTCAATTCAACTTTTAATTACATGTCATTCACAATTCTGTTTACCTTGTATCTTTGCAGCCAGATTTTCACATCTGGTGCTCCCTCAACTGTACCTCCAAAATAAGCTACCAGAAAATGGTCCTTCTCAACCTGCAAAGCTCCCTTCTTAGTTAGAATCGTCAATGAACCAACTATCCTAAAAGCTTAAGCTGATGGTTAAAGGTCCAAGAATAGTTTTAAACTCTAACATGTCCTTTCACGCGAATGCCAATTAGACTTAAAGCTTGGATAATGCACAGGCCCATCCATACTGTCACGATCCTTGACCGTGACCTTATACCCAACAAACCGTTTTTGCTTTTATTATTTTGTATCGATTATGTAATGTAAAAATATTGTAAAATTAGTTAAGTTAAATTAGTTTAAATTTTGAAAAAAGGGTTAGGAGGAAAAAAAAAATGGGAGGTAAAATTTGAATTAGTTTGAAGTTGAACTTAGGAGGGAAGAAGATGGAGGGAAAGGGTAGTTTAAATTTTGGATTTGAAATTGTATTTAGGAGGGAAAGGGCTTTTTGGTGAGGCCATAGGGTGGCCGGTTTCCCCCCTCCCTCAAATTCTATAAATATGCATGTATGTTTGTAAATTGGACATCGACTAATGAATGAATCAATTACCAAATTCAAACTCTCTCTCTCCCTCTCTTTCCCTCTCTTGACCGTCCCTCTTTTCTCTCTCTATCCTAACTTCTAATTCCTCTTCTTCCTCCTAACTCATCTCCTCTAACTCTCCTCGAATTCTCTACTTCTCCTCTCAATCTCTTCTAATCTCTCTATTTCTCTCTCTCTCTTTCTCTCTCTCGTTCTCTCTAAGTCTATTTCTCTTCCTCCCTTAACCTCTATTTCACCATCACGAGCCTAGGTTCGTGAATATCCCCGTAACGAACATCAAGGTTCGTTACATTTGGTATCAGAGCCATCTTCCGATCGAAGAGGGCATATCTTATCGTTTGCATTTTTATTCATCTCATTTTCGAAACAAAAAAATAATAATAATAATAATAAAAAATAAAAAAATTATGCTGTGTTCTGAAATCCAGAAAAAAAAAAAAACAAAATCTATTACAGAAGCATGTCGTCAACCGATCTCACCGAGACAATGGCCACCATGGTAAAAATAAGGGCGGACATGACTGACATGAGGGCAGACATTAGAGCCCTAACCGATGCCGTTGATCGGTTAGTAAAGGCTCACGAAGGGAGGCCCGAAGCTGAGACCATGGCACCATCCATGGGTGCCCAGGACACCGCCACAACCGGAAGGTCCGGCACCTATCCAATAACCGAAGATGGGATCCTTCCGCCACCGGGTGATGAAGAACAAGGTACAAGGGAGGAGGTTGCTATCATTGAACCGATTGAACCACCGCTTGATGAGCCACCCCTTGTCAAGCAAAACCTTGTCAAGCCGACCATTGTTGATTCACACGCCACCGGAGTCCCGCACGAGTTAGAACTGGAGGACGAAGGGACAATGGAACTTCAAGGACCCCAAAGCGTCACCATAAGTTATGAACCAAAACAACCGCGTTTTGATTCATGTGGCGCCAAGAAGAAGAATGCGCATCCGCCGAAGGAGAGGACCGGACCGATCAAGAAAAAGAGAAGAAAGGTTCGGACATGGGGACACTTTCCAAAAACAGGGGATGGCACTAAACTCTCAATCCACGGACACCGATTTTTGCAAATGAACCTTGAGGACGAAAATTATCCCTACGACCCGGGGGGAACCAAAGGCTGGAGGTTGCACGCATGACACATCCTTGAGGACAAGGATGTTTTCAAGGGGAAGGGTTTGTCACGATCCTTGACCATGACCTTATACCCAACAAACCGTTTTTGCTTTTATTATTTTGTATCGATTATGTAATGTAAAAATATTGTAAAATTAGTTAAGTTAAATTAGTTTAAATTTTGAAAAAAGGGTTAGGAGGAAAAAAAAAATGGGAGGTAAAATTTGAAATAGTTTGAAGTTGAACTTAGGAGGGAAGAAGATGGAGGGAAAGGGTAGTTTAAATTTTGGATTTGAAATTGTATTTAGGAGGGAAAGGGCTTTTTGGTGAGGCCATAGGGTGGCCGGTTTCCCCCCTCCCTCAAATTCTATAAATATGCATGTATGTTTGTAAATTGGACATCGACTAATGAATGAATCAAATACCAAATTCAAACTCTCTCTTTCCCTCTCTTGACCATCCCTCTTTTCTCTCTCTATCCTAACTTCTAATTCCTCTTCTTCCTCCTAACCCATCTCCTCTAACTCTCCTCGAATTCTCTACTTCTCCTCTCAATCTCTTCTAATCTCTCTATTTCTCTCTCTCTCTTTCTCTCTCTCGTTCTCTCTAAGTCTATTTCTCTTCCTCCCTTAACCTCTATTTCACCATCACGAGCCTAGGTTCGTGAATATCCCCGTAACGAACATCAAGGTTCGTTACACATACCTTGTCTTTGAACTATATTAATATTCAGAATAGAAGAGCATATTCTGGCTAATGCGGTTCCTACGCTTATATGACTGCTTCTTTGGTATATATGATATGGCTGGGAGCTGTTTTATTTTTATTTACCTATTTGCCTATTATTTTCCTTTTGGTTGCTTTATGCTTTTGTTATGCTTGTCTTGTGCTGGGGTTTTGCTCGTATGCTTCCATGCTTTCATGATGTATGCTTCTCAGGTAGGGGTCCTCGGACATAGCCTCCCTTTAGGGTAGCACCTAAAGGGATAAGGCTGTGTATGCCCCCCCCCCCCCCCCCCCCGACCCTGTGTAGGTGAGAGCCCTTGAGGCACTGGGTTTATTGTTGTTGTTGTTGTTGTTGTTGTTGTTGTTGTGCTGATGGGATTCGAACTGGTGACCTCTCAGTCAACAGGACTCCAATACCATGTGAAGGAACCAACCGTCCCAAAAGCTTAAGCCTATGGGTAAAAGTCCAAGAATAAGTTTATACTCTAACAAGAATGCTTTCAGCTTTGATAAAGAAAACTAACAAAAAAAAAAAAAAAAACCCAAAAAAAATAAAACATGTAACATCAAACTAGATGGTACTTTCACAACCTCAACGATGGTAGAAGCGTGGCAATTGCCAAACGGGCGAGCATTGACAGGAAATGTGAACTCTTCCTCCACTAATGCTAACATGGAACTGTCCTTTTTCACTTCCAAATACTAAGCCATTTGAGGAACGTCACTTTCTGGAGCGTCAGCTAGCTTCCTGTGGTGGCCAATGCACAAATTAGAAGTCGTTATCAATGAACCAACTATTCAAAAAGCTTAAGTTAGGTGTGAAGGCCCATGACTAGTTTTTTGCTCTAACATATGCCTAATGCACCGGCCCAGCTCATTACCATGGGTTTAAATTATATTAATATTGAAACTAGAAAGTGTTGGGATTCGAACTCATGACCTCTTGGCCAACAAGGTTCTGATACCATATTAAAGATTTTATAAACTAACAGCCATTTACATGAGGCTTTCAACTCATAAATTGTGCTGTCACTTGAACAAGATTAACAGCCATTTCCATGACGCTTTCAACTCATAAACTGTACTGTCACTTAAACAAGATTTTCTGGGCATGAATATGAACAGCAAATAAAGCCATTTACTCTTCCCAAAATGGTCAAATCCAACCAATTCTAAGACACCCACCTTCTAATAATCAACTGGAAATGCTGAACTAACAGCTGGGCAACCAATGTCAAATAGGGTTTAAGTGACTGAAACTCTGCACTCAAATTCTGCCCAATTCCAGACAAATCTGATAACTTAGGAAATGAAAACGTCAACAGTGATGACAAAATCACACAGCACAACAACACATCTGAACATCTATTTTGCTTTAACATGAAGGAGAAGAAAGAGCGAGGGGAGAAACGAAATTGCAGCCGAACAAGGCCTGATCATAAAGTACCCCCACACCATTATCAAACTCAAGATCCTCAACAACGAAAGGGTGAGAAAAGCAAAGTTAAGAACTGAAGATCATCACAAGGGGACAAAATTTGCTGAAGGGCAAAAGGATAGTATTACCTTCACCGAATACTCTGCGGTAGGGACCCCACATAATTGAAGATTAAAATACCTGGTCCAGTTGAAGTCAATGGTGCTGTGTTATCCATGAGTATTAGTTGGAGGGTAATCGAGTACTCGACTCGAACTCAATTAACTATCCAGATATTCAAACTCAATTCAGTAGTTAATTTTGTTCGAACTCGATTAACTATTCGAATACTTATGTATTGTGTATATAAAAGTTTAACAAATTAGCTATATTATAATATTGTTCCACACACTCGAACATTAGTTATACTCAATTTGGATACTCAATTATTGCTCACACTATATTTTAACATATACAATCATAAATCACCGATATATTAATAATAAATATGCATCAAAACTTATGTTTTAAAAAATACAAGTAAACCAAATACAAGTCATTTCACTCTATCACAAATGTAAATATCATCTTTTACATGGAATCCAATCTTTCTTTTATTCTACTATTATTGTCACAAGCCATCCATTTCAGAAAAAAAATAATACAGTAAAACTAATTCTACAAGTCGAGGATCAAGTTGAGTACCAATTTGAGTATCGAATCGAGTACTTAATTGAGTATCTTGTCGAGTACTTAATCAAGTATCGAATCAAGTAATTAATCGAGTATCATGCCAAGTAGTTCACTACTCGGCTCGTTCTTGTTTATTAATCGAGTATATTTTGATACTCGAACTCGGTTAATTCAAGTTCAAGTCGAGTCTTATTCTATCTACTCGCAAGCTACTTGCGAGCGGCTCAGATCATTTACACACTTAGTATTAATGGGTTTTTAGGGCATGAACCAGATCACTCGGATTAAAAATTTAATTAAGATTTCTTAGTGTTTATTTTTAGTGTTCAATAACCTATCGAGTTGAGTTCCCATAGGCTGATAAGTTTAACAAATTGAAATAATAGCGTATTTAGGGCATAAACTAGATCACCCAGATTAAAAATAACGGATGTTGCTCAAGACCTTAGTGTTCAACAGTTTAATAAGCTCTCATTTTGACTCGTTAAAAGTTCATCAAGAACTCATTAATAGCTTGTTAATGGCTCAATATTAGCTCGATAATGGATTGCCATGGATTGTCAACAAGTTGAAAATAGCTCAAATATTGCAGCTCTGTAGTGAGTTAAACTCAACAGAAAGCCAACATGATAGTGAGATCGACTCAATGGCAAGCTAAACACAATAGTGAGCTCAAGTCAAGTCATTAGACTAACAAACCAAAACAAGCATACTAATATTTTTCGAAACGAAGTTAAACAATGGTCTGGGAGCTTGATAAACCTTATTGTATCAAAGTTCTCCAATCCCTTGATAAACGCTATAGCAGCACCTTTCGCCATTACTGCCAACGTTGAGCCCACGACTGAGGAACCCCTAGCGACGATCTATCCTTTTGTGTTGTTTCCACCACTACCTAGTTTTGACACTATTGTCACCCACAACCTCGCCTTATTTGGCTTTTGGCAATGGTCTATCAACACTACCAGTAGCTTAGCAGCAGGAACTTAGATGCTTCAAGAAAAAAATATCAGCTCGTGTATCCGAGAAGCTCGTTCATTTGTCTATTTTACATGGGCACCGAGTGGTTAATGTCCTTCTTTTTAACTGAATTGTACGGCTTTCAACAATGAACTCTAGTGCACACATGTATCAACTACCTCTCCTGGCATTAGAAGTATGTGTGGCGTAAAGGCTAAGACGTTCTATGATGAGAGGAAAAGCTCATCATCCGGTATGGGCTATTAATCAAGTAAAATTTGCCTCTTCAACTACACATCTCATCCTTTTCGCTAACTCTCTCAAGCATCCAAACTCTAGCCATCGGGTCATCCCATAGTTGCCATCACCCTACACGTCCTTTATTAGCAGCTCATTGGGGGCCTTGGTGCTATCTTTTCCTTTTTACGTGGCTATACCTACTCCGCTATTAGGTATGGTATACCGGTTAGGTTATCCAACTTTAAGCATGAGGTTTTTAATTTGAAGTTCATCTCTCCTCCCCTGAATGTTGGTTGCTCCACTGAAGGTAATGTTGTACCTATTTGCCATTATTAAAATAGTTGCATACTCACTGCCCACATTAGCTGTCGCTCAATATTTTCAATATAGTTGCTATTGGGTAGGCTTAATTAAATATACCCACGATCAACAACAACCTCACTAAATTGGTCTCTTATGTTTGAATTTAGAACAAATGGGTATCAAAATACAAACTCGAGACTTACAAACCTTGTTGGTGCAGGCTCTTCAAATACTTGCATATCCTTGCAAATCGGGTATCCCAGGATCTCAGGTGTCAAGGGTGTGTGAGCACTTTCCCTAAGATTTATTTCGGCGTATGAAATAGCCTCAGGGATACAATGATAACCAAAAATGATGAAGTGAGGATGTGTAAGAGGAGAGATTGAGTGAGATGTAGAGAATGAAGTTTGCAAGACTATCACACACAAAACACAAGTCTTTTCTTTTGATCTTGCACACAATTCTTTTGCAAATGTTTTCAAGTGTCTAAATCAATCAATGAGGGGAATATTTATGTGTAAACACATGAGAAAAGATGTCCCAAACATCCCCAAAGGAACCGCAAAAATTTGAAAAAAAAAACCTGCAAATAATAGTCAAAACCCTTTAGCCACCAATCGAGCCTTGAATTTATCTATCATTCCATCGACTTTCATCTTCTTTTTTAAGATACATTTACACCCGATGGGTTTGTTACCTCGTGGAAGATCCGCTAAGATCCAGGTATTATTACCCATGATGGAATCCATCTCATCATTCACCGCCTCTTGCCAAAAGGAGGAATCATGAGACCTCATAGCCTCATCAAATGTCAAGGAATCAGCTTTCATGACACAACAATATGGAGTTGCATGATCCATATCATTCCTGGTACCTTCTACCAAAAAGGTGTAGAAGTCCGAACCGAAAGATTTCTCTATCCTCGCTCTCTTAATCCTTCGAAGTTCTAGAGCATTTTCAGGGATTTCTTCCCTATCATGATGATCATCATCGTATGACATTTGAATGTCATTCTCAACCGGTACATAGTCCCTTGGTCTAGGGATAGAAGTAAACCGATTCTCATCGAAGATGGCATCTCTCGATTCTATTATGATATTTACATTGATATAGTCATTAGATTCAATTACATAGAAGCAATACGCCTTACTATGAGGCGCATATCCTACAAATATACAACCGATGCCTCCTTCATCTAACTTTTTATGTTTAGGTTCAGGAACTTTAATAACTGCCCTACACCCCCACACTTTATGATAGTTCAAATTTGGGGATCTTTTGTTCCAATGTTCATACGGGATTATTTTACTTTTCTTGCTTGGAACACCATTCAATATATGACAAGCCCTCAACATGGCCTTGCCCCAAAATCCATTGCTGAGACCAGAATAGGATAACACGGTATTTACCTTCTCGGTCAGAGTCCGATTTTTCAGCGCAGCGACGCCATTCTATTGTGGCGTATAAGGTGCTGTGACCTCATGTACAATACCCATGGTTTCCAAATGTTTGGGATCGTAATATTCCCTACCACGGTCCGATCTAAGGCATTTAAGGAAGGTCTCACAGTGTAGTTCGATTTTCACTTTATATGCTTTAAACTTATCTAGTGATTCGTCTTTATGATTAATCAGATACACATAGCAAAACCTCAAACAGTCATTAATGAAGGTTATAAAGTATATTTTTCCTCCTATATTCAACGTACTTTTAAAGTCGCACAAATCACTATATACTAAGTCAAGTAAATTTATTTTTCTTTGCACCGAAGGAAATGATATCCTCATTACTTTTGTTAACATGCACATTTTACATTTATCATCCCCTTTATCTAGGTGTGGTTTCAATGAAGAATTAGCCTTTTCATGCATCCTACAAAAGTTCACATGACCTAATCTTTGATGCCATAAAAGCGAAGAATAAAGCATATAAACTGAACTAGAAATTTTATTATCAACATTCAACTTGAATAGAAAAGCTGGAGGACTTTGTACCATCCATTCCAGTGTGGTTGAATTCTGTTCAATAGCCCAAGGACTTGGGCCATCACAGAGATATCCCTTGCCAACAAGGACTCCTCCTTTGATAGTACAAACTTGTCGGCCTCAAAGACCAACTTGAACCCAAATCGATTAAGTGAGCCACCAGACACAAGATTCTTCTTTACGTTCGGAGCGTAACATACATCGGTTAAAATAAGGGTTTTTCAAGAGGTGATTACTTTCCCATTCCCTTTAACCAGTATAGTCACCCTATTGCCTACAAACAACATAGTTCTATTGTTTATGGGTTCAAAAATTGTGAAGAATCCCTTGTCCTCACGCACATGCTTTGTGGCCCCCGAGTCAACCCACCAAGAGTTATCACTCTGGACTAGGTTGATCACCAATATTATCGCCACGAATCTATCATTCGACTTTTTAACACGATGCTTAAGCTCCTTGCCTTTCTTGTTTTAAGGCGGAAACAGCCCCTTCTTAGGTGACCGGGCTTCTAACACTCCCAACAGACTGGATTCAGCCTCTTGTCGTCTTTCTTCTTTTGGTAGTGTGTGGTTCTCTTGGGTCCCTTACTTGATTGGCATTCTTCTGTGACATTGATTTTTCCAACATCATCGGGGCGATCTTTGTTGTCATCCTATAGCTTGTATCCTTCCTCAATACGCAAGTGGTTAGCCAATTCCTTAATTAATATGTTTTCCTTCTTGTGTTTGAGATTTTTCCTAATGTTTCTCCATGAAGGCGGAAGTGTGCCAATTAAGGAAGAAACAACTCTCGTATTGTCATGACCAAAGAGGAATCTTATAGAGATTTTGATGTATTTTTCTTATTAAAGTTCGAATAAGGCTTGGAGTGGATTTTTGTTAGTTATTCTTGATTTTTGGCGGGAAATTGGACATGAGTAGTGTATGGGTTCTTTGTCGTTTAGCTATCTTTCAATTAGTATAAATAGAGCACTTAGAGTGTAAAGAGGATTCATTCAATGAAATTAAACAAACTCTTATCCTCTCATCTCAATTTCTTCTATAATTCTCATTTCTTTTTCCCTTCTTTCTCTCATCTCAACTCTAAATTCAAGTTATAATTCAAGTTGATCTTGAATTGTAACATTTGGTATCATAGCCTAATTGGCTACTGTTTGATTGATCTGGCTCGACGTAAGAAATTAGTCCCAATGGCTGGAGTAACTACCCGTGCAGGTGCTGGTGCTGCTACTGTTGCTGTAGCTCATCCCAGTTATGCTACTGCTGTGGGATCTAATCGTCACGAGGGGGGGGGGGGGGGGTGAGATCAATCAATTTGAGCAATTGAGGTTACAAATACAAGAAGTGTTTGTGCAAATGTAGCAAACTCAGGATCGGAGGTTAGCTGAGAGGTTGGATCAACATTCTCAGTTAATTGAAGCTCGAATTCAGGGCTTACAGTAGCAAATGGATCACCAGCAACAGCCGGTGGGAGGTGGATTGCTATCAGCTACTAGCCAACATGATCGACCACCAGATCCTGTTTCCCTTCACTCTTCTAGAACCAGTGAGCAGGGATCTGCTAGAGGAAGGACTCAAGGACCCAAGCAACCTCGAGTGGAGATGGAGCCCTTTGATGGAAAGCATCCACAGTCATGGATCAGACGTTGTGAAAGGTACTTTCAATTTTTTCACATAGATGATGTGGAGAAGGTAGAACTGGCTGCAGTTCATCTTCCAGGTGAACATGAGGTCTGGTATTATAGTTTGATTTGTATTAGCCCTGGGTTATTGTGGGATGATTTTGTTAATGAACTTTATGAGAGAGGTATGGTGAAGAAGATTCGAGGGAGGTGATTGATCACTTCAATAAACTTGCTCAAACAGCTTCTGTAAGAAATTATATGACTCGTTTTGAGAACTTGCGTGCTAGAATGTTAACTGTTTGTCCACGTGCAAGTGAATCCTATTATATATCGAGTTTCATTAGTGGGCTTAAACCAAAAATCAAAAACTTGGTTAAAGCTCTAAATCCTGGTACATTAACTCAAGCCTTCTCTAAGGTTAAGCTGATGGAGGCCACAGTCTTAGGTGTTCAGAGGCTCCTAGGACTAGATCAGGACCTTCTCCTTCTTTGCAGCAGGGAAATTCTAGCCATGTACCTAGAGCTTTGAATGTGGATGAGAAAAAGAATAAGAGGTCGTGCTTTAGTGCAATCAGAAATACTTTTTTGGACATAAATGCAATCCCAAATCATTGATGGCTATCACTGGTACTGATTCTGGTGAGGGAATTGAGGTCCAATATGATTAAGATGAAGTTGAGGAGCAGCAACATAATGACTCTGGTGAATAGGATTGTGATGAGATGGAAATTTCAGTCAAGGCTCTTACTGGCAGTGGGTCTCACAATACTATTTGAATTAAAGGGGATGCTGGACACAAACACATGTTGATTTGATAGATAGTGGTAGCACACATAGTTTTGTTGATCCAAAAATTGTCAAGCAAGTAGGACATGAGATGATCAAAACCAGCCCCTTTGGCTGTCACTGTGGCAGATGGCAATTCGATGATCACACAAATGAAGCGTAAGGGGTTTAGTTGGAGTATGCAGGGACATCCATTTGAGTATGATTTCAGAGTTCTCAAACTGGGAGGCTGCAATATGGTATTAGGGGTCAATTGGATGAAGACAATTAGTCCTTTAGTCTTTGATTTTGCACAACTATCTATCTCTTTTGAGAAGGAAGGGCAAAGGGTAGTGTTGCAACGAATCATGGAAAAGGGACAACTACAGCCGATGAATGGGAGCAAATTTGAAAAACTGTTGAAGAAGGGTGATTATCAGTGGATGGGTTAGTTGTTTTCCATCACAGCCAATACAGAAGAAAAGACAAAGGTCACAGACCCTCGTATCAAGTAGTTGTTGTTAGAATTTGAAGGCATATTTGCTCAGCTAAGTTTTTTGCCTCCCCAGAGGTCCCTAGATCATGATATTCCCCTAAAGGCTCACTCTAATCCAGTGAACTTGAGGCCTTACAAGTACCCTCACTCATAAAAGAGTGAAGTTGAGAGGCAAGTGGAAGAATTGTTGAGGACAAGCTTCATCAGACATAGCCACAACCCATTTGCTTCCCCGGTGATCTTGGTAAAGAAGAAAGATGGATTAGCTCTCATGTGTGTGGATTACAGGCACCTGAATTCTCTCACAGTCAACTATAAGTTCCCCGTACCTGTTATTGATGACCTGCTAGATGAGTTGAGGGGGTCTCAGTACTATTCTAAGCTTGACTTGAGGCAAGGCTATCATCAGATTAGAGTGAGAGATGAAGATATTCATAAGACAGCCTTTAGAAATCACCATGGCCACTATGAATTTGTGTTCATGCCTTTTGGCTTGACCAATGCTCCTGCTACATTCCAAGCTGGGATGAATTCTGTGTTCAAAGCTCACCTCAGGAGGTTTGTGCTGGTTTTCTTCGATGATATCTTGGTCTATAGCCCCTCACTGGAAGCTTATATCAGTCACTTGAGACAAATCTTTTAGATCATGCGCCAGAATCAGTTGTTTGCCAAGCTTGCTAAGTGCTCTTTTGCACAGGCTCAAGTGGAGTATTTGGGACACATTATCTTGAAGGAGGGAGTTGCTATTGATCCTAACAAGGTTCAGGCAATGAGAGAATGGCCTGTTCCTCAGAATCTCAAGCAATTAAAGGGAGTCCTTGGGTTAACAGGCTACTACCGTAAGTTTATTGCTGGATATGGAGTATTAGCCAAACCTTTCACCAATCTGTTGAAGAAGGATGCTTTTGTATGGTTAGAAAATGCTCAGGAAGCCTTTGAAGGGCTCAAGATTGCTATGTGTTCAGCTCCTGTGCTCATCATGCCAGATTTTGAGCAACCTTTTGTTCTTGAAACAGATGCTAGCAGCTTGGGAGTTAAAGCAGCGCTCTCTCAGCAAGGAAGACCAATAGCCTTCATTAGTCAGGGCCTTAGTCCTAGAAACCAACAGCTTTCCTTTTATGAAAAAAAGAACTTGGCAATACTGGTAGCTGTGCAGAAATGGAGACATTATCTCAAGGGGCATCATTTCATCATAAGGACAGATCATCAGAGTCTCAAATACTTACTTGAATAGAAGATCACCACGAGAGTCCAGAGAAAAGGGTTAATGAGGATGCTTAGTCTCAGCTATTCCATTGAATATCGTAAAGGGAAAGAAAACATTGTAGCATATGCTCTTTCTCGAAGATTGGGGGAAGAAATAGAAGGGTCTTGCTCAGCTATTTCCTATGCCTTGCCTGAATGGATGAAAGAGTTCTACAAGAGCTATGAGGGAGACAAGTTTGCTTCAGATTGTGTTGCTGCCTATACAATCTCGAATCCCTCTAGCCAAGAAGGGGGAATTTCAGTAATAAACGAAATTGTGGGAATCAAGGGGAAGATTTATACGGGCAACTCTACCAATATGAGGAAGCAAATCATTCAGGCATTTCACTCCTCAGCTTGGGGGGGCCATTCTGGTATAGGTGGCACTTAAGAGGCTCAAGTAGTACTTCAGCTAGGAAGGAGCTAAGAAGGCTGTGGAGGACTTTGTCCAAGGCCGTGATGTATGTCAAAGAACCAAAACAGAACATGTCCAATATCCAGGGCTTTTGCAACCTCTTCCTGTGCCTGATCAAGCTTGGCAACATATCAATATGGATTTTGTGGAAGGATTGCCCAAGGCTGAAGGAAAGGAAATAATATAGGTGATTGTGGACAGGTTCACCAAGTTTAGCCATTTTGTTACCTTAAGCCATCCCATTTTTGCTGAGAAATTGGCTAAGCTGTTCCTTGAGCACATCTACAAGCTACATGAATTACCTCAATAGAATTGTTTCAGATCGTGATAGGATGTTTACTAGTTAGTTCTGGCGAGAATTGTTCTTATTAATAGGTTCTACCTTGGCTCTCAGCTCCTCTTATCGCTCTTAATCCGATGGCCAAATTGAGAGGGTGAACCAATGTGTTGAGATATACCTACACAGCATGACCTTTACTTATTCTAAGCATTGGTCTAGATGGTTGGCCTTAGCAGAATACTGGTACAACACTTACTTTCATTCGCTATAGGCACAACTCCTTTCAAGGCCTTGTATGGGTATGATCCACCTGCTCCTTTGGTGCTGTAAGGAATGATTTCTCAGGTATCTGAAGTCAATGATCTCTTCTCTCAAAGAAGACACTTGATGTTGCAGTTGAAGGATAACCTCCAGCTAGCTCAAGCACGAATGAAATTTTATGCTGACAGAAAGAGGAGTGACAGGTCCTTTACTGTAGTGGACATGGTGTACCTCAAACTCTAGCCATATAGACAGTCTTCTGTGGCAGTGCGCAGGAATGTAAAGTTGGGAGCTCAATTCTTTGGACCTTACAAGGTATTGGAGAAGATTGGCGATGTGGTTTACAGACTAGAGCTATCGCCAGATTCCACGATTCATCATGTATTTCATGTTTCCTTGTTGAAAAAACACAAAGCTGAGGACAAATCTTACTCCTTTGATTCCCCTGCAGTAAGGTTAGATCGTACTCTGATTTAAGCCCATGCAGCTATCCTGGAAGCAAGAAGTGTGCAGCAGAAAGACAAGGGATGGAAAAAAATTCTGGTGCAATGGGTTAATTTGGAACCAACACAAACCACTTGGGAAGAATTGGAATTTCTGCGCAGCCAATTCCCTTCATCATCATTCTTGGGGCAAGAATGATTTTGAGGGGAAGATAATGTCATGACCGGAGAGATTCTTATAGTGATTTTGATGTAATTTTCTTATTAAAGTTCGAATAAGGCTTGGAGTGGATTTTTGTTAGTTATTCTTGATTTTGGCGGGAAATTAGACATGAGTAGTGTATGGGTTCTTCGTTGTTTAGCTACCTTTCAATTAGTATAAATAGATCACTTAAAGTGTAAAGAGGATTCATTTAATGAAAATTAAACAAACTCTTATCCTCTAATCTCAATTTCTTCTATAATTCTCGTCTCTTTTTCCCTTCTTTCTCTCATCTCAACTCCAAATTCAAGTTATAATTCAAGTTGATCTTGAATTATAACATGTATCATTCAAATTCACATTATGTTGTTTAATGTTATTCAAGATTCTTTCTATTTCATGGAATTGCTTCATGACAAGACGATTGTCTACCATTTTATAGTTATTAAACTGACTAACCAGGAACTTCTTGCTCGTTGCATCCTCAGCCATATAGAGCGCCTTGAGAGCGTCCCACTGTTCCTTTGCGGTCGGCACATTTGAGTAGATATCAAAGAGGGCGGCAGTCATGACGTTCAGAATATGCCCTCTACATATGTAGTCGTCATTTTCCCACTTCAATCTAGCACATTGCTCGGCTAGCGTCTCCTCCTCCTCAAAAGCGGGTTCAGGAATCGGTGTATTCAAAACATACACCACGTTCAAGTTTGTGATCAGGAAGTGCATCTTCCTCTACCGTCGGTGGAAGTTACCGCCATCAAATTGATCCAACTTCAAGAAATTGGCTATCATTTCTCACAATGATGAAGCCATATCAATACCAGAAGATAAATCTTAAGATTGGTGGTGCAAACTCTTCAAATACTTGCAAATCCTTACAAATTGGGTATCCTAAAATCTCAGGTGTCGAGGCCATGTAATCACTTTCCTTAAGGCTTATTTTTGGCATACGAAATAGTCTTGGGGAGACAATGACAACCAAAAACGATGAAGTGAGGATGTGTAAGAGGAGAGACAGAGTGACATGTAGAGAATGAAGTTTGCAAGACTTTCACACAGAAAACACAAGTCTTTTCTTTTGATCTTGCACACAATTCTTTGGAAAATCTTTTCAAGTATCTAAACCAATCAATGAGGGGAATATTTATGTGTAAAACATGAAGAAAGATGTCCCAAAAACATCCTAAAAAGAACCGCCAAAAACCCAAAAAAAAATTGCTCAAATAACGGTCAAAACTGTCCTGTGTGTTAACACACAGTTTCAACACTTAGCTCACTGTTAAGCTATGTGTCGAAACACACTTCAACACACATCTTACTGTAAGCCTGTGTGTCAATACTCAGAGCCTTTCCTACGCTTTTGTAAGATCTGTGTGTTGACACACAGACCCTGTGTGTCGACACACAGCTGCATTTCTTCGGTTTTGTAGGATTGTGTGTCGACACACTGGCCCTGTGTGTCGACACGCACCCCATGCTAGCCATATATACATAAAAAAAAAGTATTAGGGCAATCTTAAATACTTTATTCATCACATATATTTTGAAAATACATTAACATTCCCGTACCATTTTCAAAATACAATCATTCTCAAATAACATCTCAATTAAAGGAGGCCTTATTGTGCATCAATGAGGGTGTCTTTTGATTAAACCCCCAGCTAGTGAAGACACCACATACTTCATTGGATCAAAAATGGTAGACCAAGCTTGGAACCATATAATCCATTTGACTATCCAACTATATCTCACGCACAAGGCATACTCGCTGTATACACCCTACAACTCTTAGATCGACATTTTAATAAATTTTATACCTTATTCCCATGACTAATTTGGCTATTACATGTGTGTTTTATTGCAATCTAGGTACATTTAGGCTTGAAGTGGATCGAAGTAAACAAGAGTTGAAAAGTGGCAAAGTCAAGCATAATTTGGGCATATTTGAAAACTATTATAAGAAACCCTACCACGTATGTAAAAGAAGGACCCATCGGGTCATAATTTAGTAACCCAAATAGATCTTGTAAGGTTTTAGGAACTAACCGACCAGTCGTATGAAGAGTCAATCAATCAACAGGCAATAATGGCTTACTGTTGGCTACCTATCGATCGGCAAAACACCCGCAGAGCACCCTAGGTCACGCTACGAGTATAAATAGAAAGGAGGAAGCTTTTGATTAGGATCTTTTCCTCTTCTCATCCCTTCCTTTCCTTCCCAAAGCTACTACGATATCCTAATCTTCTCAAATGCTGAAGCGGAGGTGGTCAAAATATTAGGGGATCAAAGCACGTATCAACATCTACATCAATTGAGGGAGTCTTCATTTCTGATTTTTTTTTTTATTGTTTTTCTTGTTAGATTTGATGACGTTTAAAACTCCCATGGAGGAGCAGACCTCTAGTTTAGGGATAAAGGATAGGTAACCATCTGTATCCCATATTTATATTGTACTTTTGATGATGATTGATTTATGTTATTTTCGCACCCATGTAGGGAATTATTCACGTCAATTAGTTTTCTTTGGATGAGCTTGTAGCCATGTTTAGATTTTCAATTAATTTGCGTTGTGACTACAAGCTTGTAGCCTAAACCATAACATAACAGGTTTTCATGTGTGGTCAGGGTTGAGGTTGTAACCAATCCTTATATGAGTTAATGTAGAATTAGGAGTGAAAAAGGAATTAAGTAGTATTAATGAGATAATCTATGCTACACTTAGTGTGATAAGATGGGTTATGCCTATAGACTAAGTCATTACCCTAAGCCCTTATTTTAATATTAACTTAGACTTAGTAATTGTAGTTTAAGTCTCCTAAATTATTGTCATAGTAAAATATAATGACGGGAATCGAGTAAAACTACGTTAAATTCATTCCCTAAGCTACTCTTAACTGAATTGACATCTTTTGTATTCATTTTACTACTTTCTTTCATTAACTGTTCAACCAACGAACAAAAACCCAAAATCGAATCACTCTTTAATAATTGAATCCAGCTTTGATCAATTCCTTAAGGATATGACACCCGTATACCCGATTTAGCTACGACGATCTCGTGCGCTTGCGAGTAGACGGTTTTATAACATCTTTAAAACTCGATCATGTTTTTTGCGCCGTTGCCAAAGAATCGGTAGGGAAAGTTAGATTTAGGAATTAACGAGTTCATTTTGTTTTCTTTTTGTTTATTTGTTTTGCTTAGCTTTAGGTTTAGCTCACTTCCCGTATTACATACACGATAGACGTTCACTTAATCCCGAGTTGATCCTCTCAATTTGGAAATTGAGTTGACAATATCTACCTTAAGGCGATATGAAGCGAACTTAAATCCACCTCGAGCCATGGCCGATGATGCACCACGCACAATTGGGAACCATTTTGTTCCCTAAACGTACGTCACACCCAATGGAGTTTCATTACCTGCTGTGGGTAACGTAAACTTTGAAATCAAGCCTAGGATCATAAACATGCTTCCCACTTTCTATGGGAAGCCGATAGAGATCATATACGAGCACCTTGATGCATTTATAGAATTTTGTGAAACTTGTTATTATCAAGGTGTCTTGACTAATGCAGTTAGACTACGCCTTTTTCCATTTTTGTTGAAAGACATAGCAAAATGGTGGTTTTAGTCGCTACCAAGGGTTGAAATCACCACTTGGAATGACCTCCAACAACTGTTTCTAGTTAAATTTTTTCCTAAAGCCAAAATGATTAGTTTTGAACAAATGGACCAGCAGTAATTTCACCAAAGGTTACATAGATTCAAGGAGCTCTTTAGAAGCTGTCCCCACCACGAGTCACCTAAGTGGGCTTTTGTATAAAGATTTTATGATGGTCTAGCAGCTTCAAATAAGCAAATGTTTAGTGCTTCATGCGGGGGAGCATTTAATCAGCAAGATGAGAATGACGCGTGGACTTTATTTGAGCACCTCAAAAAACAATCCCTTGACCAAGCCTCTTCTACGAGGGTGGTTAGGAGAGGCACTCGTGGTGTCTAAGAAATCACATCCAAATGACGTGAACCTTTGACTGGACGCCCATTGTTTATGCCCTAATTTTGCTAAGGCTGGGATGACGCCGTTTTATACAGAATGCCATGTGGACATCATGTGAGGTCATCCTTGAGGAGAGTCCGACCTTTGGATATTATGATAATGGCATCTCGAGCTCAGTATTCGAAGTATCTCTACCTTTGCTAAAGGTAATAGCCACTTGAGACTTGAGTTGGCTGAAGGGTGATATGAGCTCGAATTTAAGGGGATACTAGGAAGGTTGCAAGAATGGCGATTTCCAGGCTCGAGCCAATTATTTGCAGCGCAATTTCAATTGCTTGGTCCTCAAGCATAATTCAAGAAGAAGTGGACCTTCTGGAAGATATTTTTACCAGAATTTACATGTGTGGGCATCAAGGACTTCCCTCCAAAACTTGAGGCACGTTGAGGATAACCGTGCATAGGAGAGCAACTTAGTGGCTAGACCTGGGTGGAGTTTCCATGAAAGTAAAAGCAACCATTAGTTTTATTTTTCTATAAATAAAGGACTCTGCGTCAGTCCAAAGTAGTACACACACTCATACAAAACTTCGACAAGTTTTTTGACCTTTTTATAGCACCTTTGTGCCTTTTCTGTAGGAGTAGCATAACTTAACTAGGCGTAGTGTAACGTAGATCAACAGCTGCACTTACTTCCATTTGTAATATAGTCTCCAGGCTTTAGGTATGATTGCTCCAGTTTTAATATGTTCCCAAAATTTAACAAGTTAAGAATTAAGCTTTTAGTTCAAGGCATTCAAGGCCAAAGCTTAGTCCCTTGATTGCGTTGGTCTTAACACTACTGTCATTACTTAATACGTTAGATTAACACAGGTTTGCGTCATTGATTAAGTCTTTGATGGCCGAGGCTTTGTCCCTTGATTGCGTTGGTCCTAATCCAATGTCATGAATATTGTTTGCTCCATCTTAATCTTGTCAGACCTAAATTTATTTGAGTTATCATAAGTCAAGGGTACCAGCCTTAAAAAACTTGATTAACTCGGGCTTGTTAGTGGACTGTTGAGATCTTGGGTTTGTCACCACCCTAGTTCCATACTTTTAAGTATACGAGAAAAAGTGTCTGTGGGCCCTGCTCCATCACTATAACTACCATTTGAGTTAGGTCCATATATCTTTATTTTTTATCAATAAAAAATTAAAAAATCCACAAAAATATAAAAGTCTTCTTAATTGAGTCGCAAGCAAAACTCACGATATAACCAAAGTTGAATACACCAACATATCACAACCTTTCCTTCGAAAACGATGAGTGAGTGAGGTCAAAGACATGTGGTTCGTCTTTAGGCTCACCCCTAGTCACAGAAGAGCCCCTATTGCACGTTTGCTTTGTTTTCATACATATACGGTGACCACATACAACACTTGAAACAAAATAGAGCAGACACGCTTTTTGGCGACCATAGTGGGACGCTCGTAAAAAGACTTCATTGTCTTTAGCCCATCGTAGATTACCAAAACGTAATGGCCGGCCATTCACCAATGGTCAGAACTAGGAGGTCTAGTGCCCTCAAGCACGAGGAACTAGAAGGTTTAGATCTCATTTGATCTCCACTCGAGCACCCTCTTGAGCAAAGTCCCTTGTCTCGAAGGTATGAACTGAGTCACTGCCAGGCTAGCAAAAGTGGCAGTGATGATGACGTCCAAGAGGATGAACGTGTTGGGCTTGATGGCCATTCTCGCAAGAGCTTTTATGGCTATGCTCAAACATCATCTAGAGATAGTGGACCAACGAGTCCAACAGGCTATGAGAGAAGCTTTCGAAAGGCAACATGCTAAAATGGAGCTCAATCTAGCAGCTCTGTGTGAAAACTCTACCGCCACGAGAGCTGTAATAAATGACGTTGGAACCTCTATGAACAAAAGGCTTCACAAAGAAACTTATAGAGTTTTGGTGGAGATGAACTCGACCTTGTCTTCTACTATTATCCTTATTGCTAGCAATGTGGTGAGGCACGCGGTGGTTGAAGTTAAACCCATCTTGGTCAGACAAACCGAGGCTCATAATAGCTTGTTCTCCCACCATCAGTACTTGCTAGTTATCCCCATGAGGCTCCCTCGAGCTCGCGGTTGCTAGTTGTTCAGGTTGACCATACGGTCCCTGAGAGGACGAAAAATCCCTCTATGGCTACTTCGGGTGTTATACACTTGAGATCCAGCCATAGAAATGATAATGTGCCTTTAGAAGCTGCAAGCCCTCCATATCAGACTATCACTCTGGCTTCGAGGGATCTTAATCCTATTATGCTATCGTTCCCTATTCCCGAGACAGGGGGCAAAGCCGTACGTGCCCTCCTCAAGCGGCAGAGGTGACCCTGAGGCTCGTTCAAAACAAGGAACTAGGAGCGCAAGGTGAGGCTCCCCACTAAGGGGACCAGGTTGCTCAACTTAGACCTCTTCATGTTTACCATACTGGGGGCAAACTGCGTAAGATAATAACCCACTCCCTTAAGACCATAACTTGAGGGTTGATCAAGTAAGGATAAACCAACAACTTGTTGGCATTAGTATGCTCTCAGGCATGCCATATAACCTAGGACCTACTGGGACATACTTCATGGCCATTCAAGCACATGGCCATTATGGTCAAGGGACCTATCAAGGGTTTGGGGGGCAACCGCCGTTCCCACACCCGATTATGATGGGTGCTCAGGGGTATCCAGCGGATCCCCCTCAAGATCCTCATGCACTTGGGAGGCAGTGGCAGGCGCAGCATCATGTGCCTAACCTTCCCCTCTAAGACCAATTGGCCACCCTCATCGAACAGATGTATCGACCAGGCCTCATAAAAGTCAATGGACCATTGTACAGTAAACCTTACCCTGACAACATAGATAAGGATTACCCTTTTCCTCGAGGATTAGGAATGCTGTGCTCAAAATTCAAACTTTACCCTCTAAATGTTATTTTATTAAAGAATAAAATTAAAGTCCCAGTCGTTTCCTTGATAAATTTGTGTAAGTGAGAGTATATTCTAGATGTGATTTTCTTTTGGGTAACATCCATGAGATCGGTGTAGTCCTCATACTACAATTTACATATTTGTTCTAAGTGGTCTATGAGATTAACTCAGAGATGGTCTTAGAACAAATGATATGGATTGTTGTTTAAAAGACTGGTAGTCAAAGACAATTTTGGACCACTTGCATGCTAAGACTATAATATGAAAGTTTAGATGACTTGTCATAGTCATGTGGATGGGAATCCAAAAGTGTTATGTTGGTGTGTTTAATAAAATTGACACACGGAGTTGGACTATATGAGTTGCTTGTTTCTAGACTACTATTGGAGATGAGTGATTCATGCTGTACTGTTTGAACGACGACTCTAAATCTTGAGGGTATTCTGAACTTGTGCATCGAACATGGTGTACTATAAGTAAGGTCTAAACAAATGACTGAATTCCCACTTACACTGGTCAGCAGTGTGAAGTATGACAATGATCAAGCATTCAATATGGAATCTACATCACTTATGAGATACAGATGTCCCCTTGGTTGATTCACAATTATTTGAAAAGTTCAAAATCTTTGGCTAAAGTGTTCCAGGTGTTTGACATTTGGAATTTATGCTATGAATATGTTCAAGTATAAATGTATTATTCAGTGAAGGACGAGTTGGTAACTAATGGAGAAGTTGTGAGAAGGATAATGGTAGTAGTTATATTTATTCTTTTTCATGGATATCTAGTGGAGGGGTTGTTGTTATCAATCAGTCTATTTGGAAAATATCGAATAAATGATTTAAGTCTAAAGTGTAGTGAGATATATTTAGTGGAATTAAGTCTTATCAAATGGTAATTAAATTTTATCATGAGATGGTATTCAATTTGACCCATTTGGAGCTAGATTTAAATTGTCCCCAAAGTCCCTGTGTAAGCCTCTGTATTTGTTGTCATCGAAAAATATTAAAGAATTTATGAGATGAATTATCTATTCATGAGATGAGTAAATTTAATTTGTCAAACATTATTTATGAGATGAATAAAAACAAAAAATTACAAAATAAAATAAAATTTGAAAATTAAAATTCATAAGCTGAATTTTTACATGTGGGAAAAGAAACAAAACAAAGGCCGAAAAATCGCATAGGGGTCGCGATTCTTGTGCACACGAATGGACCAATGTCGTGCACTGGCTGGTACTAGATGGCGATCTGCGTGCACACGCGCTGGCCATTCAGGGCTCGCCACGTGGCAGTTGGTGTGAGGCCCAAAATCAAGCTACTTCTAATGTAATTGATACGTAACGTTTTAAATTTTGTTTCAAATAATACGTTGCATTTTGTTAGTTATACATGCACATCTCACATCAAAATTTTTGTATTTTTCGGGCTCCGGTAGCCTGCTATAAATGGAGGTACCTATTTCAAAGGTTTGGTATAAGTTTAAAATTACGGGTTTTGGAAAGTGTTGACTTTCAGGGACCCTAATTGGAGAGAAAATTTTTCGTTAAAATTTTTCTTTCCTTAGTTTAGTATTTCTTAGAGCCCACCCTCTAAGCGGTCCAAGGCTGCTGGGTCTTGGTTTTCTTGGCTTTTGAGGTGTTTTATTATGTCATGACCATGAAGGATTTTATGCATTTTTAGTTGATTTTTGATGTAAAAATTCAGTTTATGACTGGAATAGCGGGTAAAGTAGTTAGCCGGTTAGGTGTTTTGGTGAGAAAAGTGCTTGTAGTTGCATTTTAGTTTATTTTCCTTTGTCTAAGCTAGTCGTCTGATTTTTGAGTATAAATAAGCATCAATCATGTAACTGATGATTCATTCAAATGAAATTGATCTAATTCTCTCTCTCAACCCTAATTTTCTCTCTATTTCTCATCTCTTTCACTTCTTTCTCATCCCATACTCTTATATCTCAAGTTTATGATCCAAGTTTGATCTAGGATCACAACATTTGGTATCAGAGCTTGTGTTTGTTGCCGATTAATTGCATGATCGATTGATTGGAGCTGGTTAGATGAAAGAAAACAGTACCAATGGCTGGGGGAGTAGCTACTCGAGTAAGTGCTGCTGCAAATGCAACTTATGTTGCTGCTGTGGGTGCAAATCCTGGTGCTGGTGTGGAGGTCAATCAGTTCGAGCAATTGAGACTTCAAATGGAGGAAATGATTACAAGGATGCAGCAATTGCGGGATCAGAAGCTGGCTGATAAGTTAGATTAGCATTCTCAATAAATTGAATTGAAACTCCATGGACTGCAACAATAGATCACCAGACAAAATCAACCTCCGGGAGTTGGAGTGTTATCTGCTACTAGTCAACATGATCATCCCCCCGATCCTATTCAACCTCAATCTGCTGGATCCAGTGAGAATGGATCTGCTGGTGAAAGGACTCAAGGATATAGGTGGCCACGTGTGGAGATTGATACATTCATGGGAAAGCAGCCTCAATCATGGATCGGGAGATGTGAACGGTATTTTCGATTCTATCATATTGATGAAACTGAAAAAGTTGAATTAGTTGTGGTTTATCTCTAAGAAGATCATGAAGTCTGGTGTTATAGCTTGATTCATAGCAATCCTTGCTTGACATGGAATGAATTTGTGAATGAATTATGTGAGAGATATAGAGAAGAGGATCTTGGCGAAGTGATTGACCATTTTAACAAGCTGACTCAAACTTCATTTGTGAGAGATTATATGACTCGTTTTGAGAATTTGAGAGCGAGGATGTTGACAGTTACTCCAGGAGATGATGAATCCTATTATATATCTAGTTTCATTAGTGGTCTTAAGTCAAGGATCAAGAACTTGGTTAAGGCATTGAATCCAGGTACTTTAACTCAGGCCTTTTCAAAGGCTAAATTGATGGAGGCCGCGATCTTGGCTGGCTCTGATGGACCTAAGATCAAGGCTTCACAATCATCTTTTCAACAGCAGGCTACCTCTGTTAGTGGTCTTAAAGCTTCTAGGTTGAGTTTGGAAGAGAAGAAGAATGACAGGTTGTGCTTTAAGTCGAATCAGAGGTATTTCTTTGGACATATATATAATATTAAGTTGCTAATGGCTATTACTAGAGCTGAAGCTAGTGAGGACATTGAGGATCAGGAGATAGAAGAGGTTTCTGAAGATCCGGATGAGGAGGATACAGGAGAATATGAGAATAATGAAATAGAGATTTTTGTTAGAACTCTCATAGGTAATAGCTCTCATGACACGATAAGAATTAAAGGAGAGAGAGGACACAAATATATGTTGATCTTGATTAATAGCGACAGTAAACATAGCTTTGTGGATCCTAAGTTTGTGAAGCAAGTTGGGCATGAAATGATAAAAAACAGTCCATTAGTAGTTACAGTGGCTGATGGGAACTCTATGATCACACAAATGAAGTGCGAGGGATTCTGTTGGAGAATGCAAGGGCACCAGTTCGAGTATGACTTTAGAGTACTTAAGCTAGGTGGTTGTAACATGGTTTTTGGAGTTGATTGGATGAAAATCATCCACCCTTTAATCTTTGATTACACTTAGTTATCAGTATCTTTTGAGAAAGAAAGGCAGAATGTGGTTCTGTAAGGTATCATGGAGAAGGGGCAGTTACAGATGATGAAAGGGAAACACCTGGAGAAGCTGGTGAGGAAGGGAAAGTGTTAGTGGATTGGTCAGTTGTTCTCTATCACTGCTGGTACTAATGCAGCTCTTAAGACTTCAGATCCCTCCAATGGGCAGTTGCTGCTTGAGTTTGAAGATGTGTTTCCACATGCATCTCCTTTTCCTCCTAAGAGGATGCTGGATCATGCTATTCCTCTTAAGGCTCTTTCCAATCCTGTGAACTTAAGAACTTATAAGTATCCTCACTCACAAAAGAGTGAGATTGAGAGACAAGTTAAAGAGCTATTACAGACAAATTTTATTCGTTATAGTCACAGTCCATTTGCTTCTTCGATGATTCTTGTCAAGAGGAAGGATGGCTCATCTCGAATGTGTGTGGATTACAGGAATCTTAACTCCCTCACCATTAAGGATAAGTTTCTAATTCCTATTATTGATGACTTACTTGATGAATTGAATGGTTCACAGTATTACTCCAAGTTGGACTTGAGGCAAGATATCACCAGATTCAAGTGTTGGACGAAGATATTCACAAGACTACTTTCAGATCACACCACGGGCATTATGAGTTTGTGGTCATGCCTTTTGGCTTGACTAATGCTCTTGCAACCTTTCAAGCATTGATGAATCAGGTGTTCAAAGCTCATTTGAGGAAATTTGTGTTGGTATTCTTTGATGATATATTGGTTTATAGCCCTTCCATTGAAGAACATGTCAAGCATTTGAGGCAAGTATTTTAGATTATGTGCAAGAATAAGTTGTACGCTAAGCTTGCCAAGTGTTCTTTTGCTCAAGCTCAAGTGGAATACTTGGGTCACGTAATCTCTAAAGAAGGTGTAGCCATAAATGCTAGCAAGATACAAGCAATGAAGGAGTGGCCTATTCTTAAAAACCTCAAGCAGCTGAGGGCTTTCCTAGGGTTGTCCGGTTATTATAGAAAGTTTATTGCGCGGTATGGAGTGTTGGCCAAGGCCTTGACTAATCTTCTGAAGAAGGATGCATTCTTATGGTCTAATTTGGCTCAAGAGGCATTTGAAGGTCTCAAGTTAGCCATGTGCTCTGCTCCAGTTCTCGTTATGCTAGATTTTGGGAAGCCCTTTATACTAGAAACTAATGCTAGTAGCATGGGAATTGGAGCAGTGCTTTCTTAGCAGGATAGGCCAGTAGCTTTCCTCAGTTAGGGTCTCAGTCCAAGAGATTAGCAACTCCCGATTTATGAGAAGGAATATTTGGCTATCCTGTTAGCAGTGCAGAAATGGAGGTATTACCTCGAAGGACATCATTTTATTATTAGAAATGACCACTAGAGCCTGAAATACTGCTTGGAACAGAATATTACCGCTACAGTGCAGAGGAAAGGACTCATAAGGATGTTGGGACTGAGTTATTCTATCGAGTATCGCAAAGGGAAAGAGAACATTGTTGCTGATGCTCTCTTTCGAAGGTTGGAAGAAGTTGAATTTGGCTCTTGTTCAGTTATTTCCATTGTATTGCCTAATTGGATGGTGGAGGTTTACAAGTCACGTAAAGGGGATAAGTTTGCTACAGAATGCATTACAGCCTATAGTGTGAGTAATTCATCCGATACAGAGTCTAAAGTCACTGTTTTGAATGGAATTGTTAGAATTAAAGGGAAGATATATGTGGGAACCTCTACTAATTTGAGAAGACAGATCATTCAAGATTTTCATTCTTCTGGTTGGGGTGGTCACTCTGGTATAGAGGGCACTTATAAGAGACTGAAGCAGTACTTTTGCTAGGTTAGAGCTAAGAAAGGGGTTGAAGAATTTGTGCAAAGTTGTGATGTCTGTTAGAGGACTAAGCTTGAGCACATCCACTACCCAGGTCTTCTACAACCCTTGCCAATTCCTGATAGGGCCTGGCAACACTTAAGCATGGACCTCGTGGAAGGCTTGCCAAAGGATGAAGGCAAGGAGGTAATCTGGGTTATTATGGATCGATTTACTAAACTCAGCCACTTCATTTCCTTGAGTCATCCCATCTCTGCTGAAAAGTTGGCCAGGGTATTCCTTGATCACATCTACAAATTGCACAGATTACCTCAATCCATTGTATTAGATCGGGATAGAATATTCACTTGTCAGTTTTGAAGGGAGTTATTCTTGTTGTTGGGCTCTACTCTTGGTCTCAGTTCATCCTATCATCTCCAATCTGATGGGCAAACAGAGAGGGTGAACTAGTGTGTGGAGTAGCACCTTCGAAGCATGACTTTCACTTATCCTAAACATTGGTCTCGTTGGTTATCATTAGCAGAATTTTGGTATAACACTCACTTTCATTCAGCTATTGGGACTTTTTTTTTGGGTAAATTAGTGATAAATACCATATATGAACAAATATATGTACTAGTCTATGAGGGGCATACCCCAAGCCAAGGCCAAAAGGCCTACATCAAAGAATCAATCAAAGAAAGAAACAAAGCAAGAAGTATCAATGGTCAATAAAACCAAACAAAGAGAGCAAGCAAATGAAAGTAATCAAAGCTAATGCTCAATCCCCCACTCCTGCAGAAGCTGCGAGTGGCGATGAGCACCGCGAAGCATAGAAGCAGCAATAAGACGACTGTGGACCAATCCTGTGATCTCCTCAGTGGTGACTGCAGAAGGCCTGGACTGGGAGCGATTAATCCTCAGGTTATGCTCATACCAGAGGATGTAAACCGTAGTGGAGAAACAGAGGCGGCCAAGGATCCGATCCACCCTGCGGCCACGGAGCCTGGTACTAGCCCATTGAACCAGCTCACGCCATGGAAGCGTGGGCCAGGAAAAAGAGGTACGAGAGGACACCCTGGACCAAATAGTAGCAGAGTAGCTGCAGGTGAAGAAGAGATGGTCATGCGACTCAGCATCTGACCCGCACAACATGCAAGTAGCCCGTACATCTTGCACTCGATGTTTCAGCAGTCTATCAAATGTCCATAGTTGCTCACAGGAGGCAAGCCACAAAATGAAGGAGTGCCTCGGGATGTGAAGCTGAAACCAGATGATGGATAGAGTCCTCCTCCCTCCGATTGTGAATCGTCTCCCATGCCGATCTAGTGGTGAAAACCCCAGATGGGTCCCTCATCCATCGTACACTGTTAGCCACCCCCGGTCGGGGCCTGAAGTCCATAGAATCTCAGATAGGAAGCAGCTCATCAATATCCCATGGGAAACGCCACTGATCACCCTCAATAATATCTGAAACTTGAGAGCCCAAACGATGACCAGTGGAATGGAGGAGGCAGAACGTGAACCGCCCCTCCAGATGTCCACATGGCAGCCAGTAATCGGACCACAAAGCAGTGTCCCGGCCATCACCAATGATATGCCGAAAAGCCCCAGCACAAAGTGATCGAACACCAGAATGCTCCTCCAAGACCATGAAATTGAACCTCTTGGCTGAATATCCCAGAAGGACTTCTCCGGGAGTTGGATGGCATAAATCCACCGAGGCCCGAGAGAGTCACGATCTGTGAGTGGAACCCAAATATGCTTCATGAGAGAAGCCTGGTTCCACTCATGCAGACGCCGAACCCCGAGACTGCCCTCCCTGCGAGGGTAACAGAGATGCTTCCAGGAGACCTTGGCCCCACCCGAGCCCAAAGAAGCGCCCTTCCAGGGAAAGGCTGCAAGAGTTGACTCAATCTTCTATTGTGCTACAAGGTTTAACATCTTATATGGGTACGATCCTCCTTCCCCCATGGTGCTACATGGTTTAAAATCTCATGTGGCAGAGGTTAATGATCTTCTTTCATAAAGAAGACAATTGATTCAGTAATTAAAAGATAATCTTCAACTTGCTCAATCAAGAATGAAGTTTTATGCTGGTAAGAAACGTTCTTATAGATCATTTGCAGTTGGAGACTTGGCGTATTTCAAGCTCCAACCTTACAGGCAGTCTTCTATTGCAGTTCGCAAGTATGCTAAGTTAGGGGTTCGTTTCTTTGGTCCTTACAAAGTGTTAGAGTGGGCAATGTAGCTTATCGATTAGAGCTACCACCTAATTCTTTTGTTCATCCTGTTTTTCTTGTCTCTCTTTTATAGAAGCATAGGGCAGACAGGAAGGAGTGTTCAAGGCAGCCTCCCGCAGCAGCAAACAATGGAACCCTGATACTGGCTCTTGCAGCAATTCTAGATTCACGTTTGGTATAGCAGCGAGGCATAGCAGAGAAGGAAGTCTTGGTTCAGTGGATCAATTTTGATCCAACACAAACCAGCTGGGAGAAATTGAAGTTTCTGCACAGCCAATTCCCTTCTTCTTCATTCTTAGGGCAAGAATGATTTAAGGAGAGGGTATTGTCATGACCGTGAAGGATTTTATGCATTTTTAGTTGAATTTTTTTTTTGGTAAGTCAGCGAAATATATAGATGAAAGAAAAGAAAACAATCTACAAGGGGCATACCCCAGGACACGGCCGAAGCCTACAAGTATGAGGCAACGTCAAAAAAACAGACAGAGTCCATACAACATACAACCAAAAGACAAACTAAGGGAACAAAAAGAAACTAAGTCTCAAAACCCCAGTGCCGAAGCAACGAGGCGTGACAGTGAGCTCCTCTGAACGAAGAAGCAGCAAGTAAGCGGCTCCTGACCAAACTCGTAATCTCCTCTCGAACGGCTGCAACCGATCTTGACTGAGAACGCTAAAACCGAAGGTTGCGCTTATACCAGATAGTATACATAGCCGCAGAGAGGCAGAGTCGAGCTATGATACTGCTAATCTCCCGCCCCCTGAGATGCTGAGCAGCCCAAGCGACAAGAGCGTCCCAAGGAAGGGTAGGCCAAGCGATAGATGTACTCGGAGTACCAGAGTTCCAGACCGAGGTAGAAAAGGAACAGGCGAAGAAGAGGTGCTCATGAGTCTTATCAGCATAACCACAGAGAACACAAGCACTCTGAACCTCTTGTGCTCTGAAATGTCGAAGTCGGTCCTGGGTCCAAAGTCGCTGCCGAGAAGCGAGCCAGAGAATGAAGGAGTGTCGCGGTACATGCATTTGAAACCACAGAAGGTGATGCACAGTGTCCTCCGTTCTCCTACTCCGCAGCATCTCCCAAGCGGACTTGGTGGTGAAGTTCCCCGAGGGGTCCCCTAACCACCGGATGGAGTCCGCTACACCAGCTCGAGGGCTAAAGTTAATCATGTCCCAGATGGGTCGGAGCTCCAGGAAACCCCGTGGAAATCTCCACTGACCACCCTCAATAATGGATGAGACTCGAGCATCCCAATGAAGTCCAAAAGAGGTGAACAGTCGAGCAGGAAAGTGCTCCGAAAGACAACCACATGGCAGCCAGTAATCTGTCCAAAAAGCACTGTCAAGGCTATCACCTATGACATGATAAATCGCTCCAGAGCAAAGGCGACAAACCGATAGAATCTGACGCCAGCACCAAGAAGCAGAGCTCGTTACCCGGATAGTCCAGAAGCTCCTCCCTCGAAGTCGGTTCAGATGAACCCAATGCGGCCAAATCGAAGAAGAGTCAGATAGAAGGAACCAGCTATGCTTCATAATCAAAGCCTGATTCCACTCAGCAAAACGGCGAAGTCCAAGACCACCCTCCCGCCGAGGGTAGCACAAATGCCTCCAAGCAACCTTAGCCCCTCCAGGGGCCAACGAAGTTCCTCTCCAAAGGAATGCCGCAAAAGTCAATTCGATCTTCCTGATCATCATCTTTGGGAGCATGAAGATTGACGACCAGTAGACCTGAGTGGCAAAAAGAACAGACCGAATAAGCTGCAGGCGACTAGCATATGAAAGTGAGCGGGAGGTCCAGAGCCGTATACGAGAGAGGATGCGATCCAGCAGTGGCTTGCAGTCGACGTACCGCAGCCAAGAAGTGATAAGAGGTACTCCCAGATAGCGAACTGGGCACTGCCCAAGGCTGAAACCTAGAACACCCAAAATGTCCCGCTGCGTCGCAGAGTCCACCCCCGCGAGAAAAACTGAGCTCTTTGTTGCATTTGAGGAGATTCCCGAGAGTACAGCAAAGCGGTCCAAAACCTCACGATTAACGGAGACACTACCCATATCACCTTGACAGAAGATCATCAAGTCATCAGCAAAACATAGGTGTGTCAACCCAGTACGACTGCAGCACGGATGATAACGAAAGTGCGGGTCATCAATGGCACAGAGGAGCAGCCCTCAAAGACCCTCCATAGCGATAAAAAATAGGTAAGGAGAGAGAGAGGGTCACCCTGACGGACACCCCGACTGGAGCGAAAGAACCCCTGAAGTTCGCCATTGATGGCGACAGAAAAGCGGGCGGTAGGGAGGCACTCACGGATCCAACCAATCATGACCTCGGGTCTCCCCATACTCCTCATCCTCGCTAGAATGAAATCCCACCGAACAGTATCAAAAGCCTTACGTATATCGACCTTCAGTGCACAACGGGGCAAGACCTGAAGGTGGTAACCGCGCATCAACTCCTGTGTCAAAAGGATGTTGTCAGAGATCCGATGACCCGGAACAAACGCTGTCTGAGCATCACCAATCAACCCGGGAAGGACACCCTTCAACCTGTTTGCAATGATTTTAGTGATACACTTGTAGATTACATTGCAACAGGAGATAGGGCGGAAGTCGCCAAAGGTGGAAGGAGACTCCACTTTAGGCACGAGACATATCCTGGTGGCGTTCAGGGCACCCAGCATGCGCCGTGAGACTAAGAAAGACTGCACGGCCCTAATCACTGCTCCCCCAACCACCTCCCAGGCCCTCTTAAAAAAGAGTGAGGTGTAACCATCAGGCGCCGGGGCCCTGTCATCACCTATGGAAAAAAGAGCATCTCGGACCTCGGCAGCAGTGACTATGGAGATAAGCAGGCGAGCTTGATCCTCCGAAATGCGAGCCTCAAAAATGTCAGAAACATCCTTAGATAACAGACCACCTGGCTCAGTCAACAAATCCTGGAAGAAGGCAACCCCGGCATGGGAGATCAATTGCGGATCGTGAGTCCTCACACCATCAGAACCAATAATCGACGAGATCCGGTTCCGGGCCTGCCGATGGAGAACAGACCGATGAAAGGACCGAGTGCTCTGATCCCTAAGTGAAAGCCACCGAATACGCGACTTCTGATGGTAGAATGCCTCCTCATCCCGACACAAAGCTGAATACTCATGAAAAAGACGGCGCTCCTCAAGACGCAGAGAAGGACTCTCAGGGTCCTCATCCAAGGCCCTCTGGCTCATGGCCCAAGCATCACGGGCCACCTCGACTCTGGCCGAGATGTGACTACAATGGCGGGCGTTGAGGGCCTTCAACTCACACTTCAGCAGCTTCAACTTCTGGGTAAGTTGATACATCGGAGTACCCTCAACACAGGTGTCCTAGACTCGTCTGACCGTGGGAAGGAAGTCCTCGTGATAGGCCCAAAAGTTGAAGAACTTGAAAGGAATTCGTAGGGCACGACGTTCCCCAAGCCCTCGCACAATAATGGTGCTGTGGTCCGAGACAACATGACGGGCAAGGAACTTCGCGGATGCGATAGGCAAGTCATGAAGCCAACCCTCACTGACTAGACACTAGTCAAGCCGCTTGAGAATCAAGTGGTCACCCTCGGCCCCATTGAACCATGTAAAGTGAAGACCTGAAGAGGATATAGGTGTAAGCTCAGCCTCAGTAAGACACTCCTGAAAGTCGTCTATGTGACCTGGCCAACCCTCCTGGCCGCCGCATCGATCAGAAAGACAAAGGATGGCGTTGAAATCCCCAAGAAGGATCCAAGGCTCACCCAAGAGACTCAAGCTAGTGCTCCGAATATAGTCCTATAAAGCTTGGCGAGGACCCGGCTCATTAAAGCCGTAAACAAAAGTAGCGAGAAAGGTCACAGCCCCAGAGAGATCGGATATACGACAAGTAAGGAACTGGTCCCCTCCTCGAATGAGCTCGACTCTATGAACGCCCGGATCCCAAGCAACGATAATGCGACACTGCGTAGGGCAGACGCCACTGAAGAGATGACTCCACCCATCGGCACAACGAGCAATCACCGCCTCAACATCAGAAGGTTTGGTTTTGGTCTCGACCAAACCAATGACAGATAAGCGATTGGAAGAAATCCAATCACGGACAGCTTGGGAAGATTGGGGACTGTTAAGCCCCATAATATTTCAACAACCAACCACCATGATGAAATAATCAAGTGGGGGTGCGGCCCGCATGCGTGGCCGCACGGGTAATTGGCCTCCTCGGGCCCTCAACGACAACCTCAACACCTGGGGAAGTGGAAGTGTCCGACATATTCTCAGATCGGTACGATGTATCTAGGCTTGGCACACTTGCCGACCGATTCAAGGAACGTAACAGAGGGGTAGTGACTCCAAGAATGCCATCCTGAGCCATCTCCACCTCAATAGGAACATCAACGATCTCGGAGTCCTCCCGAAGAGGGGTGGGAACAAAATTAGCGAAAGTCCGAGGCAAAAGAGAAACCGACCCAGAATCCGAAAGAACTGTATGAGCGCTAGCACTCGCCTCCCTATCGTCCGAGCCAACCGCCCCCCTCAACTCAACAGTACCAACCATGCATGGGCTAGGAGTCACCAAATGGTCCACACATCGATTGGCACCAAGCCCGAAAGATCCAACAGTCGGTCCACGACTAACACTCCTAGAAGAAAGCCCCTCCAAAACGGGCCCATTTCCTCTAGAAGTAGCGGAAGTGGATGCACTAGAAGGAAGCCCCTCCAAAACGGGCCCATTTTGACTAGTGTGAAGAGCAGGCGCGACCCTAGGAGAAAGCCCCTCCAAAGCGGGCCCATTCCCCCTAGGAGAGACAGCGGGTCGGTCACCAGAGGGGAGCCCCACCAAATCGGGCCCATCCCCTCTAATGCTAATGGTAGGTGAATCGCGAGAGGAAAGCCCCTCCAAAACGGGCCCATTTCCTCTAGCAAGGACAAATCTCGAAGGGCAACGGTAGGGCGCTGCCCGACCGTGAGCCCAGGAAGAGAGAGGAGCGGCCCATGCACCACCGGCCCCAACCACATTCCCCCGTCCCTATCATCAACAGCCCCCACCCCAAGCTCAACCGTGGGCCCATCCGCATCAGCCCCGTTCCGTGTCCCATTCACCAGAAGCCCAACATCACAAGGCCCACTAACCCTTGCCCCCTCAAGCCCAACATTAGTGGGCTCATCCTCAAGCCCAAAGGAGTTAGAGGTGGTCATCTCATCACCATTCCTCCCACCGCCCTTACGCCGCCTCCGCCGCCACTGGTCTTTTTTCCCGGCCACCACCTCCAGTTGCTCTGGGAGGATGCATTTTTAGTTGATTCTTGATGTAAATTTCTCATTTGAATTCAAATTCAGTTTATAGCGGGAATAGCGGGTAAAGTAGTTAGTCGGTTGGGTGTTTTGGAGGGAAAAGTGCTTGTAGTTGGATTTTAGTTTGTTTTCCTTTGTCTAAGCTAGCCGTCAGATTTTTAGTATAATAAGAATCAATCATGTAATTGAGGATTTCAAATGAAATTGATCTAATTCTCTCTCTGAACCCTAATTTTCTCTTTATTTCTCATCTCTTTCACTTCTTTCTCGTCCCGTACTCTTATATCTCAAATTTATGATCCAATTTTGATCTAGAATCATAACATATTATTCTTCCGATTTTCTTTATTTGGAACAATTCTAGGTATGTTCTTATTTTTTTCTCTTTTAAGTTTTCGGTTTTCTATTTATTTACAGTATTCTTATTATGCTAGTTATTGTTCATGTTATTGTTATGAATATGTTAGAGTAGAGGCTTGTAGATTTAAATTAGGAATTTTAAGTCAACCTTAGGTTTAGAATTAGAAATTTTAAACCCTTCTGTTGCGTTAATTTAATTAAGTTAGGGAAAATTTTTGAAATTCGTCCCAACATTTGGTATTAGAGCCAGCCTCTGATTATATTCATAATATACATGAATAGGTATAATAAGATCGAAATAAATAGACTTGCGATTTAATAAAATAAAGATTCTATTAAGAAGGAAGGATTGTTTAAAGTAACGATTTAAATTATTTAAATCGTTACTAAATTAATAGTTAATTAGATTGTTTAAGTTACCGGTTTAAATTGTTTAAATCGATAATGAATTTTGAGTTAATTTAGATTAGTCAAATTCAAATTTGCAGTTGTGTTATTCTTAGAATGAGATTATGTATATTTGATCATGATTCATAAAATCGGATAAAATTGATCTAATAAGATTCGATTTAATTATTTTTTATGAAATTGAATAAAATTGAACTAATGAGATTAGATTCAATTATTTTTATAAAATCAGATAAAATTGAACTAATGAGATTAGATTCAATTATTTTTATGAAATTGGATAAAATTGATTTAACTTATTTTTATGTTAAAAGCTCAACACTGACGTTGATGTTATCCTCTGACGTTAGTGGCTGATGTCAGCTAGCGAATGTCAATAGTCAGTGCTGATGTGGCGCTGACGCCAACAATTTTATTTACAAAAATTTTTTTGGGGGATGTGTAAACCTAAGTACTGGTTTACATAATAATTAAAAATTAATTTTTTGATGATTAATTTAGTTTTTTGGAATGAGATTCTAAAATAGATTATGAGATAATTTAAGATATATGTTGGCACAGTTTTGAATAAAATTAATATTTATTAATTAATTTAAATTTTTAGAGTGAGATTCTAAAATAAATTATGAGATAATCTAAAATGTAAGTCAATACTATTTTAAACAAAAATTAATTTCTATTAATCAATTTAATTTTAGAATGAAATTCTAAAGTAGATTATGAGATAATCTAAATTATAAGTATTTTTTTAAATAAAAAATTTAATTAATTAATTTTATTAGTTAATTTAAATTTTAAAATGAGATTCTAAGGTAGATTATGAGATAATCTATGTTATAAGACGGTGGTGTTTTAAATTAAAAAAATGAATTATTTAATTTTATTAGTTAATTTAAATTTTGGAATGAAGTTCTAAAGGGGATTATGAGATAATCGAAGTTGTAAGTGCAAGATAGTTAAAAACTGCTAGTTTGTAAAAATCAAGTGGGGGTGGGGTTGAATTGTTGAAACCTCACGGTCTCCATTACCGGTTTAACAGTATAATAGATCGATAGACCTCCCCGCAGAGGATGTCGATTTGCAGATTACATGGTTAGGCTTCTATTTGGATAAACCAAAGTGCAAATAAGTGATGAGACCATGCTATTGTGGAGTATTACATGTATTTGTACGGAGCTTTAGGTAATGGTTTACACTTGACTAACGTGATGCATTCGTCTCCCCGAGGAGCTCTGTTATGTTATGTTAGAGACTACAGTAAAGTGGTGTATTAATCATGTTTAGTAAGAGTTACAAGAAAATATGTTAATTGATAATAATTCTCACCCAAACTAACTTCGTGTGACCCCGCTGCCGGGGAGTAAAGAGTGGTGTGTTTGGGTCATCATTGCATGTATGATAGTACAATTTAGAGAAACTTGACTTATTGTGTATGCTAAACTCTTGTTAGACAATTACATAAATGCCTGCATTTATAGTGTTTTAAAATGGATACGGCGGTGAACTTCACTTGATTCTAATGCATAATGTACTCAATTGACCAAATTACATTGCTTAGAAAAATAAGTTGGACTTAGTTATTACCAACAGGGGACCTACTGAAAGAAAGAAAAGAGCAAGGTTGCTAGTGTAGCAATGAAGTCCATAAAAAAGTTAGCAAAAGGAAAGTTTTTCTTTTTGGGGGAAGACTGGCCACTGGAAGAGGAACTGCACTAAGTACTTAGATTCTCTTACTGCAAAGACTGCTAAGCCATCTGGTAAAGATATGATGATATCTCACCTAGTTGAGTCATGTGTAGTTGAGAGTCCACTAGGATCCTAGTATGTGGACTCATGTTCAACTGACCATATGTATAATCTGTTACAAGGGGCTTAGGCTAACCAGGAGGCTGCATGATGGGGAGCTGTACCTGATGGTCAGGGATGGTACAAGAGTAGTGGCCTTATGAGTAGGAGATGTTAGTTTGTATTTAGTGATAGTGTTTTGTTTTAAAGGATTGTTTATTTGTACCTACATTGCGCAGGAATTTGATTTTTGCGTTTTGCTTTATGGATAATTGTTATTTAGTTAATTTGGTAATGAGCTTGTTATTATAAGAAATAAATTGTTTATTTTTAAAAGTGCATGTATAAATGGTTTATTTTCCTATTATTTTTTATCAAAACACTGGTATTTGTTTAAATGAATCTAACATAAGCTCACTTGTTCAAACTCCTAAAAGAAAAACACCCTAAAAGAGATAATGCCTCCACATGGCACCAAAGTTAAGGTTACATTACTTCGGACAGGATCCAAAGACTTGTGAAAGATAGACTGATAGAAGCTTTGGACTTGAAGTCATTGCCAGTCTATGAATCCTATGTAGGAGAAAAGATGACCAATTCTGTCTTTAAGAGTAAAGGCAACAGGATTGGTGACTTTCTTGATTTGGTTCATGCAGATGTATGTGGACCAATGAATCTTCAGGTAAGAGATGGGTATGAGTACTTCATCACATTTACTGATGATTACTCAAAGGTATTGATATGTTTACCTAATGAGACATAAGTTGGACTCTGTTAAAAAGTTCAAAGAGTACAAAGCTGAAGTTGAAAAACAATTAGGTAAACAAGTTAAGTCACTTTGATCTGACCGAAGTACAGGATATCTTTCGAGCGAGTTTATAGATTTCCTAATTGCAAATGGGATAAGATCTCAGCTTTCTGTTCCAGGTACATTGTAGTAATATAGTGTTGTAGAAAGAAGGAATAGGACATTGTCCGAGATGGTAAGGTCTATGATGAGTCATGCTACTTTACCAATCTCTTTTTGGGATTATCCCAAGGCAACAAGAGGTGGTCTTTTTTACAGTTTTTCTGATCAAAAGGTTTTTGTAAATATAAATGTGAAATATTTGAAGGAGGATTTTATAGTAGACTACGAAAGTAAAAGCGAAGTAATGTTAGAGAAATTAAAAGAAAAATGACACTGATTTTGAATAGTTAGACACAACTCGGGACACAATGGATGCATTAGATGCACCTACAGATAGGGTTGAGACTATTCAAGATACATGAGAGCCTAGGTATAGTGGGAGAATTGTCAGGGCACTTGACAGATTAATGGCGGGAGCCTTAATCATTGATCGTGACATTGAATCTAATCCTCTCAGCTACAATAAGGCAATTAAAGACATGGATGCTGACAGTGGGTCTTAGCAATGAAATATGAGATATGATCTATGTATTCTAATCAGGTTTGGTATCTTGTAGAGGTGTCTATTGGCATTAAGCTCATTAGTTGTGAGTGGATCTACAAGAGGAAAAGAGGAGTGGATGGGAAGGTAGAGACTTTTGAAGGCAAGACTAAATGCTAAGGGTTTTACCCAAAAGGAAGGAATCGATTATGATGAGACCTTCTTACCCATAACCATGCTAAAGTCCATAAGGATACTCCTATCCATTGCAGCTTATTATGTGATTTGGCAAATGGAAGTCAAAACAGCCCTTTGAAGGGTTGTCTTGAAGAAAACATCTATATGGTGCAACTAGACCGTTTCATTGGCAAAAATCAGGAGCATATGGTATGCAAACTGAACAAGTCCATACATGGATTGAAACAAGCATCACACTCATGGAATATTAGATTCAATGAAGTGATTAAATCTTATGGTTTTGTGCAATTGGTTAACGAACAATGTGTGTGTAAAAGAGAAAGTAGTGACTTCCTTAGTATTCTATGTCAATGATATACTACTCATTGAGAATAATGTATGGGTTTTATCAATTGTAAAGATTTGGTTGTCAAGTCAATTTGATATAAAGAACTAGAGATTATATGCTGATCTTTCACAGTAACGAGCTAGTTCCAGTTGGCTACACTGATTCAGACTTCCAGTTAGATAGAGATGCCAAACGTTCAATGTTTAGGCATGTCTTTACCCTTAGAGTAGGAGCCATTAGTAGGAGGAATGTCAAGAAGTATTGTATTGCTGACTTCGTTATAGAGGCTAAATACATTATAGCTTTAGAAGTTGCAAAGAAGACATGTCGGTTCACATAGAGCAATTGACTTCACTAAGACTTTGATTTAGTAGACCTTTGGATCATAAATAGAAGGTGTATAGTAATTTAAATTTAGGACAAGTGGGAGATTGCTAGGAATAGTGTCTTGAAAATCCAAAATTTACATTCTGTATGTGATTTTCTTTTGGGTAACATCCACGAGTTACATATTTGTTCTTAGTTGTTTATAAGATTAATCCACAAATAGACTTGAAACAAATGATATGGATTGTTGTATGAAAGACTCGTAGTCAAAGATAAGTTTGGACCACTTGTATGCTTAGACTATAATGTAATACATTAGATGACTTGTCTTGATCATGTGGGTGGTGATCCAAAAGTGTTACATTGGCGTGTTTAATAAGATTGACACACTGAGTTGGACCATGTGAGTTTCTTGTTTCTAGACTAATATCGGAGATGAGTGATTCGTGTTGTACTGTTTGAATGATGAATTTAAATCTTGAGAGTATTCTGGACTTGTGCATGGAACGTTAGTTGCTTTGGTGTACGATAAGTAAGGTCTAAACGAATGACTGAATTCCCATGTACACTGGGTAGCGGCGTGAAGTATGACAAGGATCAGGTATTCAATGTGGAATCTATAATCTTTTATGAGGTACAGATGTCCCTTAATTGATTCGCAAGTATTTGAATAGTTTGGAATCTTTGGCCAAAGTGTCCTAGGTGTTTGACATTTGGAATTTATACTATGAATATGTTCAAGTATAAATGAATTATTCAGTGAACAATTTGGTAACTAATGGAGAATCTGTGAGAAGGATAATGGTCATAGTTATATTTAATTTTTGTCATGGACATGTAGTGAAGGGGTTGTTGTCGTCAATACACTCTATTTGAGAAATATCGAATGAATGATTTAAGTCTAGAGTGCAGTGAAATTTATTTACTGGAATTAAGTCACATTAAATGATAATTAAATTTTATCATGAGATGGTAATTAATTTAACCCATTTGGAGCTACATTTAAATTGTCACTGAGGTCCCTACTTCTGTATTTATTGCCATCGAAAAGATATTATAGAATTTATGAGATGAATTATTTATTCATGAGATGAATAAATTTAATTTGCCAAATATTATTCATAAGATGAATAAAAATTAAAAATAAAAAAAATAATTTTTTAAAAATTAAAACAAAAAAAGGCCAAAAAGTCCCACAGGGTTCGTGATCTATGTGCAAACTGTTAACTATCGAACCTAGATTGATAGCTAACCTTGTGAAAGAGATTGATAAGGTGAGAAGAGAATTGAAGGGGGATGAGAAATTAGAGAAATAGTTGAGAATTAGAGAGATTATCCAAGGAAATCAGAATTTTATTGATTGAATGAAGAATTTACATGATTTGAGCTTATTTATTCTTGATCTAATACATTGAACCAAGACACTAAGCTAAAACTGAACTAACCAATTTTGGCGCCAAAACTTACTTAGCCGCGACATTTGACTCGATTGACCCCTAACCGACTTCGGCGCCCAAAATTGCCTGCCAACTAAATTCCAAATACAATACCAATTCAATTCAAAAACATTACAAGAAAATCATGACCAAATACAACCAAAAACCAAAGGAATCATAACATTCCCTCCCCCTTGAGAAGCTCCTTGACCTTAAGGAGAAAAACTAGGGAATTGGCTCTTCAAGGGTGTGAGATTCTCCCATGTAGCAAAGCTATTGTCCAGATTCTGCCACTATACCAAAAGCTGCTGGAAAGCTCCATCTGCTCCTTTAATCATCTTTTGCTCCTTGACAGCAATTGGCCCCAACAGCAAAGCACCATTTGCTCCAACTTCTGGTGGTGATCGTGAGCTTTTAGCTCCATTATTCACCTGCTTTTTAAGTAATGATACATGGAACACCGGGTGAATGTATGAATGAGGTGGTCAGTCAAGTTTGTATGCTACTTTGCAAATCTTTTCCAAAATATTGTATGGACCAAAGAAATGAGCACTTAGCTTGACATTCTTCCTGACAGCCAAAGAAGACTGTCTATAAGGTTGTAATTTGAGGTAGACCATGTCTCTAACTTCATAGTTTTTGTCTACCCTCTTTTTATCAGCATAAAATTTCATTCTTGCTTGTGCTTAGAGAAGATTATCTTTGAGGATCTGCAACATCTGCTTCCTCTGCTGTATGTAATCCCCTGCTGTAGATTTTGATGTCCCGGGCTGTTGCAACATAAATGGGGTAGGAGGAGCATACCCATATAAAGCTTGGAAAGGAGAAGTGCCAATAGATGCATGAACATTAGTGATGAACCAATATTTAGCTGAAGAAAGCCATTGGTTCCACTCTCTAGGCCGTGAGAAACCATGCTCCGAAGGTACTGCTCAATACATTGGTTAACACGCTCAGTTTGTCCATTTGTTTGGGGATGGTAAGATGAACTAAGGGCCAATGTAGTACCCAACAGCTTGAACAACTCCCTCCAAAAAATACTTGTAAAGATCTTGTCCCGATCAAAAACAATGGATTGAGGCAATCCATGTAACTTATATATATTGTCTAAAAAACTCTTAGCCAACCTCTCAGCTGTAACTAGCCGATGAGTGAAATAAAATGGCTATATTTTGTGAAGCGATCCACCACTACCCAAATTACTTTCCTACCATCGGACTTGGGAAGTCTTTCTATAAAATCCATGCTTATGTTGATCCAAGCACCATCCGGAATGGGAAGTGGCTGAAGAAGTCCTTTGTACCTATGATCCCCCAATTTAGTTTGTTGACAAACTTCACATGCCTTGACATACTCACTCACGGTCTTCTTCATGCTTGGCTAGCTTAAATAGGCTTTAACTCTTTGATAAGTGCCCTCTACACTAGCATGTGCTCCCGAAGCTGAATCATGTGAGGCCTAGACAATCTGATCCCTCAAATCTGTTGCCGAACCAATGTAAAGTCTGTTCTGCACCCTGATGATGCCTCTCTGCACTGATATATCAGCAGCATTGTCATCTTTTTCTTCATTTTTTATCAGACTTGCTATCACACACTCTTGAGCAAAAGGATCTCCTTCATAGGACTTATAGACTTCATCAATCCATGATGGTAAGACAACGGATATAGCACAGCACAACCCCTGATCAGCATCTTCAAATTTCCTTGATAAGGCATTTGCTACAGCATTGTCTCTACCTCTTCTGTACTCAATTCCATAATCAAGGCCAAGCATATTCATTAATCCCTTCTTTTGAATTCTAGTCACAATCTTTTGCTCTAGGAGGTACTTAAGAATTTGATGATCAGTTCGAATGATGAATCTATGACCATCCAAGTAATGCCTCCATTTCTCGACTGCTAGAAGAATAGCCAAGTATTCCTTCTCATAAGTTGACATGGCTTGATGCTTGGGACTAAGTGCTTGACTCAAATAAGCAATAGGCCTTCCTTGTTGAGAAAGAACAGCCCCAACACCAGACCCACTCGCATCTATCTCCAATATGAAGTTTTCAGCAAAATTAGGCATGGCTAATACCGGTGCTGCACACATGGATGACTTGAGAGCCTCAAAAGCTTCTTGAGCCCTCTCTGACCACAAGAAAGCATCCTTTTTTAAGAGCTCAGTTAAAGGCTTTGCAATAGATCCATAACCTTTAATGACCTTCCTATAATAACCTGTCAATCCCAAGAATCCCCTCAATTGCTTCAAGGTTATTGGAATTGGCCAATCTTGCATTGCTTGGACCTTGGTAGGATCGGTGGAAACACCTTCATGAGAGATTACATAGCCCAAATACTCGAGCTTGGTCTGAGTAAACGAGCATTTAGACAGCTTGGCAAAGAACTTGTGCTGCCGCATCACCACAAAGACTTCTCTAAGGTGGATGAGATGATCCTCATAAGAAGAGCTATATATCAATATGTCAACGAAGAAGACTAGCACTGATCTCCTCGAGAAAGGCTTGAAGATGTCATTCATAGCCGCTTGAAAGGTGGCTGGAGCATTTGTTAAGCCAAATGGCGTAACAACAAACTCGAAGTGCCCATGGTGAGTCTGAAAAGCAGTCTTATATATATCCGGCTCAAGAACTCTGATTTGATGATATCCCTGCCTCAAATCAAGCTTAGAGAAGAAACGTGCTCCAAATAACTCATCAAGCAAATCATCTATAACGGGAATAGGAAACTTATCTTTCACTGTCAAAGAGTTCAATTGGCGATAATCGATGCACATTCTTGCCATGCCATCCTTCTTCTTCACAAGGACCAAAGGTGAGGCAAAAGGACTATGGCTTGGTCCAATGAAGCTCATTTGAAGCAACTCATCAACTTGCTTCTCAATTTCTGATTTTTGAGCATGAGCATATCGGTAAGGTCTGATCTTCACTGGATCAGAATTGGCTCGAAGTGGTATGGCATGATCCACACTTCTTTAAGGAGGAAGGCTCTTTGGCTGCTCAAAAATATCCTCAAACTCTTCAAACATGGCATGAACTTCAGGCCGAATGACTGGCTGAATTTCAGCAGGTGAAATTACGAATAATTGCCCAAGCCATTGAATTGCATTCTTCTTGAATACACCATGTAAACGCTTGCCATTGATCAACCGCAGCTGTGCTTGATCAGAAATTCCTTGTAGTGTGACCTTAGTGCCATGAACTTCGAAAGATACTGTCATTTTATCAAAATCAAACAGCACCGGATTAAATGACCTCATCCAATCTACCCCGAGCACGATATCACAACCTCCCAAAGGAAGAACTTTGAAATCAAAGAAGAATTGATGATCTTGCATAGACCAATGGAATGCTTGGCACTTGTTTTGAGTAGTAATGGAATTGCCATCAGCTACCATTACAGCTAATGGATGGGTTTTGATGACTTCATGCTTCACCTTCTTCACCAATTTGGGATCAACGAAGCTATGAGTGCTCTCACTATCCACAAGAATGGTAATGGAAGTTTTTCCAGCCTTCCACCAATGCGTATGGTGTTGTAAGCTCCATTTCCGGTCAATGCTTTCATAGAAATCTCAACCTCATCTTCAAACAACTCATCATGTGAACCATGCTCAGAACTATCCTCATCAGTCCCCGAACTGTCACCCTCTGAATCAGCTTCGACTCGAGATCCCCTTGCAGACATCAAGAATTTTGGATTACACCTGTGTCCGGGCGGATATGGCTGATTACATTTATAACATAACCTTGCAGATCTTTTGTCACTTGCACGACCTGCCTTGGTGCCTGATGAATCTTTATGATGAGATTTGTAAGTGCTGCTCTTGAATTTACTTTTGTCACATGAAGATACAAGTTTAACTTCAATCAATTTAGCCTTATTATAGGCTTTGGAGAGTGTCTTTGGTCCGATGGCCTTAACCAAGTTCTTGATCCTTGGTTTTAATCCACTGATAAAGCTTGAGACATAATATGCCTCCGTGGAGTGCGGATTAATGGCTATCATGTTTGCATGCAAATTCTCAAATCTTATCATGTACTCCTTCATGGAAGAAGTTTGATAAACCTTATTAAAGCTGTCAACCACATCACTTGTATCCTCCTCTCCATACCTCTCGCATAACTCTTCCACAAATTGGCCCCAAGAAAGATTAGGATTGCTCTTCAATACACTATAGAACCAAACCTCATGGTCTCCATGAAGATGCACTGCTGCCAATTCCACTTTTCAGCTTCATTGATGTTATAGAAACGAAAATATCGTTCACACCTCCTCAACCATGACTCAGGCTGTTTACCATGAAACGACTCGATTTGCACCCTTGGCTGTCTATGAGCATTACTTCTGCCACCAGATGTAGCATCAATACTTACTGATCTTCACTGCTGATGTAGATCAGGTGGCCTATCCTGTTGTTCTAAGTCATCGGATGAGTTCCTGTGGTGTACAATAGAATCAGGAGGTCTGGAATGCAGACCTGAGCACTGGCCAAACAATCTGGAATGACCTTGTTCTGTGGTTCGATCATGAGCTCCTGCAGCAACCTCAATCACAGGAGGTCGATCATCAACTGATCTGATATGAACTGAAGGTCCAGCTTCTGCTTGTACCATAGGAAATTTATCACGATTCTTATCCAAGCTCTCATTCCTGTCTCGGTGAACTTGCGGGTATAAATTATAAATCAATAAAAATAAAATAATAAAAAAATTCAGATCATAATAAGATATTTTTTTGTTTTCATTCAGAATTCAGAGACTAAGACACTGCAGCTGGAGGAATAAGCTGACTTGTACGTTTAAGAATCGCATTAACTAATGATTCTCCTTGCTTCTCAATCTGATCTTGCAATTTCTCTAGCTTATCCTCCAATTTTGACAATCGATCATCATTTCTTTGATGATTTTCCATCTGCAGTTGCTGTAATCTTGAGAACATGCGTTCTTCGGATTGTTTTTGTGAATTAGTAATGTGATCATACAATTCCTTCATCTGATTAGTAGTAACATACTCCTTTGAAGTGTTCGAACTAACAACAACAGCATATGAAACATCTGGTTGAACATCTGAAGCTACATTTCCACCTCCAGCTCCCGATCGTGTTCTAACTCCATTGGCCATACTTTGATTGTTTTTCTTTGATTTTGCCAGCTCAATTCAAGCAATAGACAACTTGAACCAGCTCTGATACCAATTTGTTAAGGTTTCGAAGATTTCTCTTGAGCCTTAACCTTGGTTGGGATAGAGAGAGTATGAGATGAGAAAGAAAATAGAGAATTAGATGAGAAAGAAGGGAAAAGAGATGAGAGAATAGAGAAAGTAACCAAATGAGATCAATTCATTATCAAAGTTATGGATTACATGCTAATGTCCCTTATTTATACTACTTACATAGTATGAGCCTAATACATTGAATCTAACCACACAAGGACTAAACCACTTAGGAATTATCTAGAATTATCTAGAACTAAGCTTAACTAACAATTAAACCACATTTTGGCGCCTAGACAATTCTAACAGCCCAACCGAGCTAACACTCCCAGCTTACTGCAGGATTATTAATGCAGATAGAACTAACAGATTATTTTAGCAACCTAATAGCAACAACAGCACAGCACACGCAGCAGCCAGTAGCGCCAGAACCCCAGTAGCATCAGCAGCTAACAGCACACCAGCAGCAGCAACATAATAACACAGCAGCAACATTTCAGCAGCATATCAACCATTCAGCAGTAGTACAACATCTCAGCCTCCATGAGTTCACACCTCGGATTCTCGAGTCATAACATTCCCTTCCCCTTAAGAACATTCTTGTCCTCAAGAATAGAAGAAAGTTGCAACAATGAGGACACTTATTGCAAATGAAAATACCTCTGAAGCGATGAAGTCTGCTGAAATGTGCAGCTGAGACGACCAATAAGCACTTCAAGTTATCGTGATGCCATGACTATGTTTTGAGTACATAATGTTCTTCAGGAGGTCTGCTATGATCAAACCAAACATCACCAACACATCCCGAACCCCTCCTGTTGCAGTTAACACAGTTCAAAACCCATACTCGCTGCTGAAATTCCCCAAATGCAGAGACAATTCTGTTTTTATGCATGTAGTCAGCTATACTACTGATGTTGTGTATCTTTGTCTCCATTAATCTGCATATAAAGTCCTTGAGCATCTCGGGAGGCCTTCCAAACTCAAACCAAGAGAAACAAACATTAAATTCTGCTTGTAAACATTCCCAAATGCAGTTCGAACAACTCCAAAATAGAATTATCTCATTCCAAACTTGCCGATCGGCATGCCGAAAGTGCTTATCAGCTATTGGAACTTGAGTCCTTGCTGAACTAACATGTCCTACTGCAATGATGTTCAACAAATTCAACAAATTCTGCTCACACAACCACCTACTAACCCAACTCATGACATGTTTAATAAATCCTAGATGGCTTCCCAATTTCACCCAAGCTGCTGCATAGTCCAGTAATCCAGCATTGTGAACTCGATGCAGATCATAATAATATATTGCAGCTCGGTTTATGTCCATATGGAAGCTACTAGAAGTGAACAAGTTATTACAACTTCTAAAAGACATAATAACACCATCCAAACTCAAACTGAATAGCTCATTCATAACGGACAGTGAAGAAACTCTCCAAGATGTTTCTGCAACCTCCAAAACTTCCCTTGATGGAATATTGAGAGTAAACTTGCGAGATCTCAAAATTTCAGGCACTTCTTCCCGAACTCTTGCATAGAACACACGAATTAGGAGCTCATAAACCAATCTTGAATGCCAAATGCATAATGACATAACCTGAACACCCAAAACATCCCAATCGATACTGTCCTTGCTGCAAACCACACAATCCTGCCTGTTCTCGAATATTTCCTGGATCCAAAGCTCATTCAACAACCAAATGCACCTCAAAAGATCAAGCTTTGCTTCCTCGTCAACCAACTCAAGCATGAGCAATAAGTATAACAAGTGAAGGTACCAACCTAGCTCTTGATTAGCTGAAAACTCCTTCAAAATCTGAGATGTTTTGCTCCACTCTGGGCTGCTGATATACACTCTAATTTCAACTAGATTTATCCTTGGTGTTGCATTGATGTTTTCCATCCAAACATTGAGAAGATATTGAAGCTTATACATATGATTTTTTCATTCCGAAACACCACTGCTGATCACCCTCAACACACACAGGATCTGCACCAGATCAGGTCCATACAGCAGTAAATCAGCATCACAGGTCCATACGTTGCATTCATCAACATCACACAGCAGCAACGAATGTTTAGCTCCTCCAAACTCTTGTAAATCAGTCCTTCCCAGATCAAGGAAGCTTCCAACACCCATCACATCAGTTAAAACATCTGCTGGATAGCTTCTGGACTGATCTGAAGTCGGCTTCGGCATGTTACAGCAGTTATACACATCTAACAACTCAATTGCTTATTCAACCACATTGCTTCTCCTTCGTTGGACTTTGAAACGCCCTCTTGCAGCTTGATTAGTTCTTTTCAACAGAGAATCAAACCTTTTCGGCTTCATATAAACTTGAAAATCTTCTCCCGGATCAGGAGGCAAGTCGTCGTATGAGTGTACATTTGAACACTCCATTTCTCTATTCCCAGCCCCTTGCGAAGCATCAATTACATCACTACCAACACCAAACAATTTCTGATTTTCCAAGCGCATTTGCTGGAAGCTAGAGACCCAGCATTCCTCTGATCGTATTTGTAAATGATTGAGCAATTCCTTCACCTGATCAAGGGTGACAAACTCCTGTGCACCAACCGCAGCATCATAGGACACTTCTGATTGAACGGCTGTAGCTACATTGCTTCGATCAACTCCCATTTGAGTCTTAACTCCTTGTGTGCCATCTGTAGCTTGTGTACCAGCATATACCCCGGTAAGATCAGCATCTCGAGTTAGGTTTTGCTGATTATCAAGCAAGCCATGCTGAAACACAGCCACACGCTTCAATTTTGGCTTGGACAACTTCTTTTTACCCTCAAATTCCTTCAACGCTACACTCAGAAGACTCCTCTTCGATTTACACTTTGCTTTCTTAATCATTCTTTTGACATGTGAATCATATTCCCAATCCAAATGCACGTCATATTGTATCTCTACATCGTCAAGAGACTCTAACTCTCGCATAGAGTCTTCATAAGAATCATCTTGTTCAAACTCAGGTTCTTCTAACTTGTGTTCATCAATTTCGGCATTGTCGTGGTCGAATTCATCTTCAACAACAACAGATTCCACTTCCTCTTTTTGCTCGACATTGAACTTTTGTTGTGTAACGGTATCCACTAACTCCGGAAACTCGTTTGTATCAAGAACACTCGCACAATCAGACTGATGAGTTGAACAAGGCTGATTCACATTTTGTTGACGCACTCGATTGAATGCCAGCTCCACTTCCAGCAACAACCTCTCACATTCCTCTCTGAATATTATCTTTATTTTCTCCAAATAATCACTTGACACTGATTGAGAAGGGCAATCATCAACCACACCAGCCATATTTGTAATGGACAACAAAATTCGATCTGGACAACTCGGCTTGCAGAAATGCAGGTTCGAAAATTGCAGAAATGTAAAACTTGTTTTGCAATTCATCAACAATCGATTGCTTAATGAAGTTGTACTCCTTTGGTCGCACAAACAATCCCCTGCTATTGGTTCCGCAATCGTCACTGATCACGAATCTTAATATGCAGAGTTGAGAACCAAACCCTAACTGCGACGATCTCTTACATAGAAGCTATTGTGAATAATTCAGACTAAGAATATGAAATTGGTTCAATTTTTTGCCTGTAATGATGATTTTAACATACGATACACAACAATCTTCAAGAATAATAGCGGAATTCAACACCTTCGATGCTAAGTTCGTTGTCAGAACTTCGCCTTCTTTGTCAGAATTTCACCTAAGCGAATCTCGACTCGATTTCACACAGATTCTGACGAATTCTCACCACTTATATGCTTATTAACACAATTTCATCACAATCCAACAATAAAATGCAGATTTGAATCGAATATGAACTTGTAGTTCAAAAAACAGTTACCTCCGCCACAATTTCTGAATTGTAGAACCTGTAATCACCTCAATTCAGCTTGTTTCGGATCTCTTGATGATGATCAAGTGTAATGTGGATCAATTTGCATCACTTTAACTTCTTCTGAGCTGATTCAGGCGACGATTGACTTAGCTCAGCACAAAACTTCAGCAACTGTTATTTTACTTTAGCACCAAAACTCAGCAGCTAATGTCAGATCGATCCAACTTCATTAAATCTGAATCAGCTTGGATGTTGAGTGTACTCAACAAGTACTGATCAATTAACCTTTGTTCAATGTAATTCACTCAATTATAATCCCAACCGAAAGCACAATCCCAGGTCTGCAGGTCACCAAATGCAGTAACCGCCAACCTCCAAAATTCAAAAATTCAGAATTGAATTATCTGAACTGAATCTGTATCGCACTGTTTTTATTGATTAATTGCAATGCAATCAATTAATTTTTGTAATTTTTTTTCCAGATATGAGCTTGATTCGGAAGCCAAATCAAGGCTCTGATACCAATTGTTAAGGTTTCGAAGATTTCTCTTGAGCCTTAACCTTGGTTGGGATAGAGAGGGTATGAGATGAGAAAGAAAATAGAGATTTAGATGAGAAAGAAGGGAAAAGAGATGAGAGAATAGAGAAAGTAACCAAATGAGATCAATTCATTATCAAAGTTATGGATTACATGCTAATGTCCCTTATTTATACTACTTACATAGTATGAGCCTAATACATTGAATCTAACCACACAAGGACTAAGCCACTTAGGAATTATCTAGAATTATCTAGAACTAAGCTTAAATAACAATTAAACCACATTTCGGCCCCTCGACAATTCTAACAGCCCAACCGAGCTAACACGCCCAACTTACTGCAGGATTATTAATGCAGATAGAACTAACAGATTATTTCAGCAACCTAACAGCAACAACAGCACAGCACATGCAGCAGCCAGTAGCACCAGAACCCCAGTAGCATCAGCAGCTAACAACACACCAGCAGCAGCAACATTTCAGCAGCATATCAACCATTCAGCAGCAGTACAATATCTCAGCCTCCATGAGTTCACACCTCAGATTCTCGGGTCATAACACAATTGTTAACTATCAAACCTAGATTGATAGCTAACCTTGTGAAAGAGATTGATAAGGTGAGAAGAGAATTGAAAGGGGATGAGAAATTAGAGAAATAGTTGAGAATTAGAGAGAGATTATCCAAAAGGAAATCAGAATTTTATTGATTGAATGAAGAATTTACATGATTTGAGCTTATTTATACTTGATCTAATACATTGAACCAAGACACCAAGCTAAAACCGAACTAACCAATTCTAGCGCCAAAACTTACTTAGCCACCACATTTGACTCGATTGACCCTTGACCGACTTTGGCACCCAAAATAGCCTGCAAACTATCCAAATACAACACCAATTCAATTTAAAAACATTACAAGCAATTCAAGACCAAATACAACCAAAAACCAAAGGGATCATATCACAAACGAACGGACCAACCAGGACGTTAGATGGCGATCCGCGTGCATGCGCGCGGGCTAATCAGGGCCCGCCATGTGGCACACGGTGTGGGCCCAAAATCATGCTACTTCTAATGCAATTGATATGCTGCAGTTTAATTTTAGTTTCAAATAATATGCTGCATTTTGTTAGTTATATTTGCGCATACCAGATCAAATTTTTTGTATTTTTCACTTTGGTAGCCTACTATAAATAGAGGTACCCATTTCAAAAGTTTGGTATAAGTTTAATGATACGTCCAATTTAGTATATAATTATTCATATCATTTAGGTTCATTTTCTAAACATTTTACATTCAATTTTTATCACTTTTGCTCTTTTTCACTCCTATTGTTGTTTTCTTGCCCAAAAGAAAAAAAAAAAAAAAAAAACTGATATTATGCTAAATCTTGATAGATTTTATCATCAATATTAACAAATGGAAGCAAGATACAACAAACAAAAACCAAAAATGGGAAAAATACACCAAAATCCAATGGCTAAAGCCAAAGGAAGGATGAACCAATTGAACTTGTATCAAAAGCTAAATTTGGGCGGCACTATGAACATATTAAAAACAAAGAGGAATTAAACACATAAAAATTCATACAAGTTGCTTCCAGAGGCAAGCTTTGGACGGTTGCAAGTAAGAAAAAATGAAAAAAAACAAAAATGAAATAGAGCTAGCAAGTTGAAATTTTGGGCAGCAATATGAAGCAATAGGAATGAACTTCAAGTATTTTTATATTTTTAATTTGGTCATGTAAAACACTATAAATAGGGATGGGAAGGATGAAGAAAGATCATCAAATTCAAAAGAAAAATCCTCAGAAGTCGCGGTTTAGCAAAGAAAGAAGAAAAAGAAGAGAGCTTTGGTTTGTAATTTCATTTTTTAAAGTTCTTTTCTATCCTTTTCTTCTCTAAGTTCATGAATTTTGTCTTAGTTTTGCTTTATATTATGTCTACCATAAACTAATTTTGTTTTTCCAAGGCTATGATATAGCCTAAGTTGTAATATTACGCTCCTTCTAATTTGACATATTCAAAGTTTGTTTATTGTGTTGTTTAAGTGTTTATCATTATTCTTCATGAGTTTTGGATGCTTGATCACATGATTGATAATGAGTCTAAGAGGAGATTTACGATGATTGCTAAAGTGATAAACACCACAAATTGAGCAAATGCTAGAGATAGATTAATGCGATTTGTGTGGTCTTAAATGAAAACCATGGATCTTCAAAACTCTTTTCTTATTTAAATTCATGCAAGAGATTGATGAGTTAATATATAAAAGAGTATGCTAATTGTTGCTTGAGAGAGAATATTTAGTAAATTAGGGTTTTCGACCATCAACATGTAATAACAACTTGAATGCCGAAAATAGAAACGAGTATTGATGCAACTAGGTGAAATCGGATGCCTTGGACCTTATTTAAATTAGAAAAACTTACAAAAATTCAGTAACCTAATTTAGTTCTTTTCATTTTTTTTTGTTACATATTCAAAATTTTAATTTTCGATCTTTCAAATAGTGCTAAAGTTACTAATTTCGGTACTCACTCAATAATCAATCCTCATGGGAATGATACTCTACTCACTTTGTATTACTTGATATGACTTAGTGCACTTGCTAAGAAAAAAACACCAAGCATCATTTAAAATTAAGGATTTTAGAAAGTGTTAACTTTCGGGGACCCGAATTAAAGAGAAAAATTTTTGTTGAAATTTTTCTTTCTTTAGTTTAATATTTTTCAGAGTCCACTCTCCGGGCGGTTTCAAGTCGTTGCGTAGAAGGCCATTAGGTTCTTTTTTCTTGGCTTTTGAAGAGTTTTATTATTCTTTTGACTTTCTTTCTTCGGAGCAATTCCATGCATGTTTTTCTTTCCTTATCTTTTAAGTTTTCTCTTTTCAATTTATTTACAGTATTCTTATTATGCTAGTTATCGTTCATGTTATTGTCATGAATATATTAGAGTAGAGGTCTGTAGATTTAAATTAGTAATTTAAATCTGTGGATTTAAAATTGGGAGTTTTAAATCGAACTTAGGTTAATTAGAACTTTTTAAACCCTTTCGCTTCGTAAGTTAGGGAAAACTTTTGAAATTCGTCCCAACAACAAGATCCCTGAGCTTACCCTTTTGTCAAGGGAAGGGATGGTTTCTACTCTCGTAACACTTGGCGAGATTTAATTGCCAATATAGGGAAGCAACATACAACCCATATCTAATGTTAAGGTTGCTCCCTAGCTCGTTGACTGGAACCGCTTTCCAGTGGTATATCAGTCTTCCTCCTAATTCTATCTACTATTGGGACGATATGGCCAGACAATTCTAAGCTCAATTCCCAAGAGTGGGGTTTGGAACTTCCATGTCAGACTTGGCTCAAATGAGACAAAAGCCAAGAGTACATTAACCGGTTCAAACGAGCCAGGTTAAAGTGCACCATTGAAATTCCTGAAGTTGAGTTTGCCAAGCTGGCCCTTAACGGCTTGGATATCTAATTTTAGGAAGAAGTTTGAAGGCTCTAATTTTACACCGCTTCTTCAGCTGGTAGAATGTGCCGCTAGATATGAAGCAGTCCTAAAGAAAGAAAGCCTCAAGAAAAATAGTACACAACCTGATAGAGGAGGAAGACGAACCTCCTTATGGGATTGACATGGCTGAATATGTCAAAGGCCCTCCTATGGTTTGCAATCTTATAATCAAGAAGGATGTTAAAGGCAGGAAGTCTTATTAGTCCCAAGACTTGAGGAAATATTCCTTTGACCTTTCTAGAGCCGATACAATATTCTACTGGCTCGAGGCAAATAATAAACTTAAGATCTGGGGTAAACATAAAAAAATTGGATCACAATACAATTCAGGGGAAGGTACACTATAAATGTCACGATTCGCAGTCTCACTCAATGAAGAACTGCATAATCTATAGGAATGCGGTTAAGGATGCCATCCAAGCAAGAGAGTTAATTTTCCTGCAAGAAGGACAGAGGGTTGTCGATAAGGACCCTTTCTCTAGTCCTGCTGAAGTCAATACAATTATGATAGCAAATCCTTGTCGCCAGCACAATGGCCAAACTAATGGCAAGTTTTATTGCAGAATGGACATAGACACAGTGGAATTGGCTATTGCCAACGCCTTGTTTGACAGGTTAATTAAGTCTAGAACCTTGAGGTTCCCCCAAACCACCATGAAATTACCAGAGGATCATTGTAGGTGGCATATTTTGGCTAAGCACTCTACATGTGTTTGTGAAACATTTAGGGGGTCCTTAAAAAAGCAATTACTGGAAGGTGTTATACTCCTTTCTAAAGAAGAAGTGGCCATAGCAATTCTCACTGATGACCACTGGCAGACAGTCTTTGCTCTAAGAAACAGGCATCCAGGAAGCTCCTATGCCTCACTCATGACCTTTGTGGGGGCTGTGGGCACAAGTTGGTATTCGAGATGAGGAAGCTAAACCTTTTTCGATTGGAAAGAAGGAGGCCCTCTATGAAAACCTCATCTTTAGGATACTCAACAAGGTATATGCTGAAAAATTAGATTGTTATGAGGATAGGGTAGCCTAAGATGAATCCCAAATATACCTTACTGGATGTGGACACCAGCTTGGAACCACAGCAGGAAGGGTACTAGCCTTTAGGCATCAGGTTCCGTAATGTGTGGAAGAGGAATAACCTCAGCCAAAAGGTAGTTGGACTTTCCAACCTTACATGAACCCAGAAAAGAAGACAGCTGCAGAAAAGGCAGCATAAAGAAGTATGGTGCTTAAATCTTACCTGACCAAGCTCTCTCAAGAAGAAGTCGAGGGCCGTAAAGGCAAGAAAGTAGAGCACATGGATCTTGATGATCCAGCCATTGAGTCTAGGCCCGTCAATGCAGACAAGTGGCCAGCTCGTAAAAAGTTGGAAAGATGGGCTAGTCATTCATCCTCAGAAGGGCAGGAATCTTAGTGGGACCACCTTGCCAAGGGCTCCCTAATTCAAAAGAACAACGAAGATGACGAGGATTATTCTCTTCTCAGCATCAACTTAATGGAACCCTTCGGTCGTGTTAACCCAATGTGGTCTAACATCAAGAATGATTTCCATGAAGGAGATTTCCCTTAGCCAATGGAGGAGTCTTGAACTTTAGATGTTGAATGAAAAAACCAACCTCAAAGGCAGGACATACAGTCTATTAGCAATCCTCAAAAACTTGGACAAGACCCACCCATGGTAACAACCCTGAGAAGCAGTTGGACCAAGGAATCAAGATTCAATTGGGGACGCTGCTTGAGAAGGTTAATGTCAGAACTACCTTTCTTCTTCTTCTAGAATTCTTGGTAGCTAATGACCAATAGGGCCTCGATGGTGATGTGATAATATCAGATGAGGAGCCACAAGTGGAGCTCTTGGTAGAAGTAGCAGCCACCAAAGGTACACTTGATCCCTTGTCTTTTAAATTAATGCTACAACACCTAAATTGCCTAATGACCAACCTAACATAATCAGTATGATGTTTGATGGACCTAACACCACCATTAAACACATCAAGCCCTTATATATCAAAGCCAAATTTGATGGCATTTTGGTAAATAGGGTCCTAATGGATAGTGGCGCGGCCATCAACGTACTGCCTTCATATATGTTAGGGGTTATTGGTAAGTCTCAAAAGGACTTGATAACTTCAGATGTGGCCATTTGCGGCTTCTCCGAAGCCACCTCCAAGTTTGAAGGAGTCATCCCAATTGATTGGACAGTTGGCGGCTTAAGCAAACTGACAGGTTTCTTTGTAATGGAGAATACCTTGAGCTATAATGCTTTTCTTGGTAGCGATTGGGTACATGAAAATTAATGCATTCCATCTTCATTACACCAGTTATTGATCTTCTGGAACCATGACAAATACGAAGTTGTTGTGGCAGATGACAGGCCATTCATGGCTTACTCTAACTATGTTGAGGCAAAATTCTACGATGATGATGTAGGACCTTTGAATGTCAAAAGGGCCACTCCGCATCACGCCCAACAATAAGAAACCATAGCCATCCTTGACAGCCCACTAATAGAAGCTGAGGTTGGTCAAGTGGAGCTCGAGTCTGAAGACTAACTTCTGGGGATACATGAGCGCCCTTTTTAAAGAAGGGGACTACCAAAATGCTCCAAAATTTCCATGCGGAGGCACCGAGACCTCCCAATAATGGAACAAAAGGCCATTTTATCAGCACCAGCTAAGCTCGTGGCCTGGCATGCTGAGAATTAGCTGTGGCCTGAGCAGCCATTTCATGGTTTCCAAGTTTACGCGACATAAGAGAAAGAGTTGGAGCTCTCTGATCTAAGAATAGCACTAATCAAAATGGAGGATCTAAGGGTTGAAGTCCAGGATCCCCACTAACAGGTTAACTTAGGTTCTATAGATGACCCAAGGCCCACGTATCTGAACGCTTTACTTTCTGAAGAGTAGAGAGTGCAGTGCTTGGCTTTGCTTCATGAATTCAAGGATTGCTTCACTTGGGACCATCACGAGATGCCTGGTTTGGACAGAAACGTGGTTGAGCATAGGATTCCTATCAAACCAGACTCAAAGCCTATCATTCAAGGCCAGAGGAGGATGTCCCAAAAAGTAGTTGATTTTGTCAAAGAGGAGATGGAGAGGCTTCTAAAGGCCAAATTCATCAGAATCGCTAGGAAAACATAAAGTCTTTTCTTCATTGTTGAAGCCTAAATTTGAGAGGAATTTCAAGTGGGAGGAGCCACATCAAACAGCATTTGAGGCCATCAAAGAATACTTTATTATGACACCAATACTTATTCCATTGAAGCAAGGCAAGCCTTTGAAGATCTATATATCTACTTCTCAGGAATCTATTATTTTTTTTCTTGTACAAGACAATGAGTAGGGGTTTGAACAAGCTATGTTCTACCTTAGCCGTTGTTTAAATAGATGGGAAATAAAGTACTCTTCTATTGAAAAGATGTGTCTATCTTTGTTCTATGCATCTACCAAATTAAAGCATTATTTCTTGGCATTCACCACATATGTGATTGCCCAAACAGATATAGCTAATTTATTATATAATTATTCATAATATTTAGGTTCATTTTCTAACCATTTTACATCAAGTTTTGCTCGCTTTTGCTCTTTTTTGCACCTATTGCTATTTCGTTGCAAAACTACTAATTTTATCCTAATTCTTGTTAGGTTTTATCATCATCATCAACAAGTGAATGCAAGATACACATAAAAAAAAAAAAATTGCAAAAAATGGGCTAAACATACCAAAAGCACATGGTTTAGCAAGGAAACAACAAGAACTTACACTTGTTGTTACAAATTGCAAAAATGGGCAGCCAAATGAGCAAATCAAGTGCAAGGATGGATTAAAAAATTCATGAACATGTTTAAATTGATGTGAAGACTAGAGTTTTGGTGGCAAAAGCTAAACAAAGATGAGAAAAATAAGTTAAAATGGCATCTTGTTTAGAATGAGCGGCAAGGGGAGGCATGCTTAGCAAATGAGGATGAACTTGTGCTATTTTTTATTTCATGACTTCCCATCCTCAAATAATTTAAATAGAGATGTTGGAAAAGTGTTTTAGATCAATTTATTCAGAAAAAGAACCAAATACAAAGTAGAGAAAGCTTAGGGAAATCATGAGAGAGGAAAGGAGTGAAGGAAGAAAGTTTGTAATTTTTCATTTTTAAGTTCTTTCTATCCTTTTCTTCTTTAAGTTCATATATTATGTCTTAGTTTTGCTTTATATTATGTATACCATGAACTAATTTTGTCTTTCCAAGACTACGATTTAGCCTAAGCTGTAATATACACTTTTTTTAATTCAACGTATTCAAAGTTTGTTTATTGCGCTGTTTGAGTATTTATCATTGTTCTTCATGATTTTTATATACTTGATCACCATTCAAAGCCTATAATAATTTATAATAAGTTCAAGAGGAGATTTATGACGAATGCTAAAGTGATAAACATCACAAAATGAGCGAATATTCGAGATAGATTAACGCAATTTGTGTGGTCTTAAGTGAAAACCATGGATCTTCAAAACTCTTTTCTTTTTTAAGTTCATGCAAGAGATTGATGAGTTAATATGTAAAAGAGCATGCTAAATGTTGCTCGTGAGAGAATATCTAGTAAATTAGAGTCTTCGATTATCAACATATAATAACAACTTGAATATCGACAATAGAAAGGCATATTGATGCAATTAGGTGAAATTGGATGCTTTGGATCTTATCAAATCATAAAAATCATCTAAAATTAAAACACTTTTCATAAAAATTAGTAACCGTTTTTGTTCTTTTTCATATTTGTTTTGTTTCACATCAAAAACTACAAATTCCAGTCTTTTAAATAGTGCTGGAACTACTAATTTCAGTACTCATTCAATAACAATCCCCGTGGGATGATACTCTACTCACTTCTATATTACTTGATACGACTTAGTGCGCTTGCTAAGCGAACACCAAGCATCAATGTCCTTAAGTATTAGCTGGATAGGCCTTTATTGAGAGGAAGACTGAACAAGTGGAGCTTAGCTCTACTTCAATTTGAGTTGGTTTATGTCTCATGAAAGTCAGTAAAGGGACAAGCCCTGGTACACAATTTGGCGGACCTCCCAAATATTCAAATTTGCATGGATAACAAGCTAGAAGAACTCCTGATGATACAACTGGTTCCTTGGACATTATTCTTTGACGGATCGAGAACCAACTCTAGTGCTGGGGTAGGAATCGTGACTGAGTCTCCAGAAGGGGTTATCATGAAATTGGCTGTCACCTTGGTGGGAAAATGCTCTAATAATATGGCTGAATATAAGGCCCTCATAATCGGCTTACAAGCCCTCTTAGACATGCAAGCTCAAGATATCCTTGTTAAAGGGGATTCACAACTGGTGATTTACAAAGTAAATGGGGAATTCTAATGTTTGAGTGATACCTCGAACCAATATTTATCAATGGTTCATAATCTGTTGAGTAAATTCAATAAGGTTTAGTTCGAACATATCCCTAGATAATGACTTGGCTCAGTTGGCTTGAGGGTACATGTCACCTAGAACCTGGTGTGAAGAAACTGATAAATCTAATTTAACATATAATTATTCATATCATTTTGGTTTATTTTCTAACCATTTTACCTCAAATTTTATTGCTATTGCTCACTTTTGCTCTTTTTCGCTTCAATTGCCATTTCTGTGCAAAAACACTCATTTTTTGCTAAATCTTGCTAGGTTTTATCATTAACATCAACAAGTGAATGAAAGATTCACCAAAAGTTTTGAAACAAATTTTTTTTGAAAACTTTGCAAACCAGTTCAAGTTGATGTCAAGACTGATTTTGGGCTGCCATAGTTGAAGAAATATGAAGAAATTAGTAGCAAGTTTCAAACCTATAGAATTGGCAGCAGCTGTAGATGTGTGGTGCAATGAGCTTTAAGCTTGCAATTTTTTGTATTTTTTTAATTCTAACCATATGTAATATAAATAGGGATGCTTAGAAGGTGTTTTAGCGTCTTCCAGAAAAATTAAATATAAAGTAGAGAAATACGGTAGAAATTCGTAGGAAGAAAGAAGGAAGAGAAAAGAAGAAGTTTGGTTTTAAATTTTACATTTTCAAGTTCTTTTTTATCCTTCTCTTCATTGAGTTCATGAATTTTGAGTTAAATATGTCTTATATTAAGTTTATCATGAACTAATTTTGCTATTCCAAGGCTACAATGTAGCCTAAGTTGTAATATATGCTTATTTCTAATTCAACATATTCAATGTGTTGTTATTGCGTTGTTGAAGTGTTTATCATTATTCTTCATAAGTTTTAAATGCTTGATCACCATTTAAGGCCTATAATGATTCATAATGAGTTGGAGAGGAGATTTATGATGATTGCTAAGGCGACAAGCACCACAAATTGGGCGAATGCTCAATAGAGATTAACGCGATTTATGTGGTTTTTAAGTGAAAATCATAGAACTTTAAAAACTCTTTTTTTATTTAAATTCATACACGAGAGTGATGGGTTAATATGTAAAAGAGCATGCTAAATGTTGCTCGAGAGAGAATGTTTAGTAAATTAGGGTTTTCAACCATCGACACGTGATAACAACTTGAATACCGAGAATAGAAAGGCGTATTAATTCAACCAGGTAAAATTGGATGCCTTGGATCTTATTAAATTATAAGAACCAACTAAAAATCAGTAAACTTTTCATAAGAATTTGTAAACTATTTTTGTTCCTTTTTATTTTGTGTTATTTCATTTTAAAAACCATAATTTTAGGTCTTTCAAATAGCACTATAACGACTAATTTTAGTACTCACTCAAAAACAATCCTCATGGGAAAGATAATCTACTCATTCTATATTACTTGATATGACTTAGTGCACTTGCTAAGCAATACACAAGTCAAGCATCAGAAACTATGGTCATCAAGACGAAGGTTTTGGATCAAGCGATCAAGTATTCTGAGTCCTTTGAAGGTACTCCAATAGGATCTTTGGAATACTTTGAAACTCACTAGACTATCCTGAGCCAGCAACAGGACAGAAGGACGCCTTTAATGGATGGCTCCAATAATCCTTAAATTTAAGCCAAGTACAGGAAAATGAAATTGAGGGACAAATTGAATGAATGCAATGCGTATTTCATTTATACTAGGAAATTACATGGCTTACAAAACACTACAAATAAGCAACTTGTAAAAGCCAAAAGTCTTTTTACAAAGGAAAGTTAAAAGATCCTAGTTCTGATTCTCGCTAAAGATTTCTCAATGGAGGACAACTGGTTGGTGGCATCATTCAACTCGAGATGCAAGGGAAAGGCTTCCTCTTGAGAGGCTTGACTCTTCTTTTGGGTTTCCATGAGGGCTTCCTCAAGGCTATCAATCACAGAACCTTGAGTAGTGTGCTGTGTCCTCATGGTAAGAGCTCCTCTCTGAGGTGTTGTAGTTTTTCTATGGATCTCCTTCTCCAGGCCCCAAATGCCTTAGGCTTGTTGATCTTGAACCTCTCTTGTTGCTTAGAGCTCTTTAAGCAAAAGCCGTATGCCTCCTAGGCTAGCTAAATGCCCTAAAGCCCTGATGGCATCTCGGCACTGTCACTTTCTTTGATAGAGAGCTGGAATTTCTTGGGTCTTTACAAGTACTTCCTCAAGGGCTGTCAACGCCATGGCAATGATAGGAGCCACTCTTTAATCTTCTGTTAAAGCATTCAGCAGGGACATGGCCTCTTCAAAATGAGCTTCTTCTGCCAAGGCGATACGGGAATGTGGATGATCTCCTTTAGCCTTTGAAGCATTAGGGATTCTTGGTCCAGTTGCTGGAAAGCTAGCCTGCCACTTGCTTAAAATTTCTTCAATAGAGAAACCACCTCCTCTGGCCTTGGTGTAGGAGTGGCTCTAGGAGATGTGATCTGTAAAAGGTCAGCAGGATTAGTCAAGGCCTTAATTTTGGAATCCAATCAAAGTTCAAAAGGAGTCCCTTTACCTCTAAAGCCTCACTTTGAGGCATGGTAGGTGACAATGCTCAGTGGGTTCCTAATGGAGCTGTTGACAATGTTCCTATAATCGAGGTTCTTCAGCCAGTATAGTTGCTAAGTGGGTTCCTAATGGAGCCGTTGATAATGTTCCTATAGTAGAGTTTCCTGAGTGGACACTTACATGTTAGGGCCAAAACACGGTTAAAGGCATTGGAAGTGTAAAGGTCATATAAATTCATACCTTCAGGGCGTTCCGCCACAGAAATCGACTCTCTTAGAAGGAGGAATGGAGCTTGAACAAGGCCCTGAAATAGAGTGACTAGAAGGATCTCTTTTTTAGGAGAAGAGCTTACAATAGGCTCCATTATTGAGGTAGCCACATCTCCCATGTCTCCAGTGATTGAACCCAATGACTCCATGTCTTGAGGAGGCTCTGACATTACCTCTAGGGATGGAGAGTCTGGACTCTTCGCAATGTAAGGAGTATACTCTTCCTGTGGCTAGTCATGGCCATGTTAGAAGATGTTACAAACAGGTATGAGTGAGAATGCAGGTTGGGGAAGACTAATACCTGTGCTAAAGGGAGTTTAGTTTTCTTTTTCCTTATCAACTGAGAGAGGGGCACCTCTGCTTTTTCATCTTCACCTTCTTCTCTTTCTGTTACATAAGGGTGGGCTGGAGGAGCATCATCTTTTTTCCCTCTTTCTTGAGCTCTCGGCTCTGGAAGTGGATGAGGTAGCACATGGAGGAGATTCCTCAAGGAGCATTTGAGTAAAGCTTCTTGTCCTAGTGCCTCTAGGGGTCAATTAGATAGTTGATGTAAATACAAGAATTCAAGGGTTAGGCCTTGGGACAACCACTGGCAAATTGAAGCATGCTTCAAGAGCGGTAAGGCTACTTGTTTGTGTCTTTTGTGAACTAAGCCTGGGAACTGGTGGTTGGTCTCTATTGACGTTTGGACCTGCAAGCTCAGGTAATGACATAAAATGTTTCTTGACACCTCTAACCTCCAAGTAGGACCAATAGGCTCGGAACAAAGCTAAAAAATGTGTTGTGGCTAAAGGGGTATACTTGCAAGCCACTAGATAATCATAAAGAGACTTGATCTGTTGGTTCAGTGCAAGAAGTTCTGAAAGCTGGCTAAGAGGAAGAGAGGCTTTCTTGGGCCCCCAAAGGTTCTTGGTCCTTAGACTAGGAAAAGGTTGTCTTGAATCATGCCAAATTGCTCGGCAAACAATCCAGGCCTATATATCTCAACGCTGGGGTGGGTTTGGTCATGAAAGAACAGATATTGGGAGAACATAATTGCTTGCTAGATTTGGGAATTAATGTCTACTGAGACATCATTATGAAGGTCTAGCTTCTTGAACCATTGTGGACCAAGGTTCCTTTCCTGCAAAGGAGTCCATTGGGGTCTTTGCCTCTCTCAAGGGGGTAATAAATTCTCAAGGCATTGGTTAAAAGACCATTCTAGAGGGAGATGAACTTCACAGCAAGCAAGGCACTCGCCAAAATAAGAATCCCCCTCTCCTGTTAGAGCGTAGGGGCCTGTGGGCCGTAACTCGGGGAAACAGGCTTGGGCCCACAATTGAACCAACCATAGGGGGCCACTTGCATGCAAGCCATAGCTCTTGGTGATGATGTCCCTGAACAATAGTCCCAAAGACAAAGGGCCATTACCAAAGGCCAGATTAATGGCCATGTTCTTCAGAAAACTTGAGAACTGAATTGGAAAACTTTGCAAAGAAAAACTTGTTTAACCAAAACAAGTGGAAGCATAACTCCTCTTCTCTGGAACCTTGGCCAAAGTCACGGTTTTCTGTTACAAATTTTTTAATGAAAGACTCATAGCCTCCAGGCAGGTTCGTGACAAAGACGGAGGCGACCAATTCTTCGACCTCCGGCGAAATAAAAGAATCTAGGGGTACTTCTTCTTCCCTAGAGTAAAGACCTGTTAGGGCCATTATGTCTTCAAAAGTTATGCCTAAAAAGCCCTTAGGGACGACAAAAGCGTTGTTGTAGGTGTTCTAATAGCATGTCAACACTGTCATTATTGGAAAATCATTCTTGAGTGCAATAGTGGAAAGTCTAATGGCTTCGTATATGCGAAGATGCTTCCCCTTCTCTCTATAAGTCACTGTCAACTAGTCACCCATTCAAGGTACTATTTGGTGAGAAAGGTCAATCCATTGAAAGGTGCTGCTTCCTTACAAATGTGCCTACCTCCCTAAGGATGGCTTAGAGATGCTGCATGAAGCATAGGAGATTCATTAGTATCAGGGAATAATCCATCCAAGCTTGGAACATCGTAAGATGGGGCAAAAATTAGCCCTAAAGCATAAGAAGGTAGTGAAAAGTCTTCTTCAGGAAGCCAAGGATGATCCTTCATAGCGGTATTAAGATCAACCGAGCTTTGGAGCATATCAGAGATGGCTGAGTGGTTAGACTAAAGTAACGGGGTCAATGGCGCTAAAGTAACCGGGTCAATGGCTCGATAGGGCAGTCCCCTTGAAAAGGACGAATAGCCATGACATATGAGAGTTGTGCAATTGTTAAGTGGTGAAGAAGCGAAGGGATGGGAGGCAGAAAAGATCAAAGAATTAGCCTTTCAGAAAAAGGGAACAAAGATTACAAGTGCATTGAGATGTTAGCAAGGGAGAGAACAGAGCAAGACTTTAAGCCCTAACCGTCATACTTTTAGACGCAGGAAGGAAGAAGCAAAGGACGCGTTCTCTCAAGAGGTCCCTGTAGCTTTGTTAAGGGTCACATCTACCTTAGATTACCTGTTGTAAATTTGAATTTAGTAATGGCTAAAAGGGGAGCGTTTATTTATACCCTAATTTTGCTAAGGCTGGGATGCCGTCGCTTTAGATAGAATGCCACGTGGACATCACGTGAGGTTATCCTTGAAGAGAGTCTGACCTTTGGATATTATGATAACGGCGTCTTGAGCTTAGTACTCGAAGCATCTTTGCCTTTGTTAATGGTAATGGCCACTCAAGACTTGAGTAGGCTAAAGGATGGCATGAGCTCGAACTAGAGAGGATACCAGGAAGGCTGCAAGAATGGTGGTTTCCTGGCTTGAGCCAATTACTTGGAGCTCAATTTCAACTGCTTGAGCCTCAAGCATAATTCAAGCAGACATGGAGCTTCTGAAGGGAGTTTTACTAGAATTTACATATGTGGGCATCAAGGACTTCCCTCCAAAACTCAAGGCACTTTAAGGATAATCGCGCGTAAGAAAATAGCTTAGTGGCCAGATGTCAATGGGGTTGCCGTGAAAATAGGAGCATCAGTTAGTTTTATTTTTCTATAAATAAAGGACTCTACGTCAGTCCAAATTAGTACACACACATACAAAACTTCGACAAGTTTTTCATCCTTTTTACAGCACCCTTGTGCTTTTTTCCTAGGAGTAGTATAACTTAATTAAGTGTAGCTTAACATAGATTAACTACTATACTTACTTACGTTTGTAATACAGTCTCCAGGCTTTAGGTATCGCTCTTCAGTTTTAACTTGTTCCCAGAATTAAATAAGTTAAGAATTGAGGCTTTATTTTAAGGCTTTGGCTGCCAAGGCTTAGTCTCTTGGTTGCGTTGGTCTTAATACTACTGTCCCTGCATTCTAGGTTAGGTGAACTTAGTTTCTAGTCATTGATTAGGGCATTGATGGCCAAGGCTTTGTCCCTTGATTGCGTTGGTCCTAGTCCAATATCCTAAATACAGTTTGCTCCACTTTAATCTTGTCAGACCTCAACTCATTCGAGTTATTATACGTTAAGGGTGCCGGCCTTATAAACCTAATTGACGCGGGCTTTTAAGTAGATTGCTGAGCTCTTGGGTTTGTCTCCACCCTAGTTCTTGACTTTTAAGTGTACGAGGAAAGGTGTCTATGGGCCTTGCTTTGTCACTATAACTGCCACTTGAGTTAGGTCCATATGCTTTTAGTTTTTGTCAATAGAAAATGCAAAAAAAAAATCCGCAAAAATATAAAAGGCTTCTTAACTGAAGCATAAGCAGAACTCACTGTATAAAAGGCTTCTTTGAAAACGGTGAGTGAGTGAGTTCAAAGACGTGTGGTTCGTATTTAGGATCACCCCTAGTCGCGGAAGAGCCCCTATCGCACTCTTGTTTAATTTTCACACGGATACAACGACCACATACAAAACTTGAAACAAAATAGAACAAACACCCTTAGTAGAAAGATGGATCAGATGATGAATATGCATTCAAATCCTATTAATGTGAGCCCAATTAACTTAGCTAAGTCATCTGGTGGTAATACTCCGCGAGGCATTTCTTCGGGTGAGGACCATTCTATTTTTGATTGTTAATATGCTTCTCAATTCCCTGAATATGTGCAGGGCTAGGTGTATGCAGCACAAGGGTAATTAAGGAATAACTACCCGTTCTCCAACACCTAAAATACCGAGTGCCGCAATCATCCAAATTTATTGTGGAAGCAGAATGCCAACCAAAATCAAGCTATAAGGCAACCAACACCTGGATTCATGGGTGATGGACCCCCCCTAGTTTTTAAAGTGGGCGAAGTTATGGCTCTTCTTCTAATCCTCCAACCCTGAATGCTAACCCCCCACCCCAGCCTCTAAGATACGCCTTTCAGTTTGAGAAGCATATGCTCCGCTTTATGGAAGGAAACCAACAGGTGGTTCAGTCCCATTCGCAGTCTATTTCTAAGCTAGAGAACCAGCTAGGCTAGTTAGTTGAAGCTATGAACAAGAGAGAGGAAGGGAGGTTACCCTCCTAACCTTTCGCAAATCCTAGGGGAGCAACTAGTTCGAACCTTAGCCAGGTCAGTCACGAGCAGGCTAAGTTTGTGTCGATTTCATGTGAGGAAAATTTGAGAGAGGTAGAGATAGAAGTTGAGCAGGAAGGCATGAATCCACCCTCCACTGCTGATAGGGATGGAGCATGAGCACCTTCATTGGGTTCACCACCTAAACCCATTGTCCCTTTTCCTTCAGCCCTTATAGGATCAAAGGACAAGGATGGCTCAAATAGGGCTGAGCGATTGTATTTGTTTAAAAAAGTTAAAATCATTTTCCTGTTGATTGATGCCATTAAACAAGTTAAAATGTATGCAAAGTTCCTCAAGGATCTGTGTGTTAGGAAACAGAGAGCGCAAGCGCATGTTCTTAGGAAGGTCCGACTCACTGAGAAAGTGAGTAACATTTTGGTTTCACGCATCATTGAAGTGTCAAGATTCTGGGGCTTGCTACAGTCCCATGCGTCATAAGAGAGAGCTACACTAGTCGAGCTCTTTTTGATTTAGGGGCAATCGTGAACCTCATCCCATACTTAATTTTTTAAGAATTGGGTATTGGAGATCTTAAACTAACTGGTACACTTCAGTTAGCTGATAAATCAAAGCATTTACATAGAGGGATGCGGTAAGATACACTTGTCAAGATCGATAAGTTCATCTTCCCCATATACTTTATTGTGCTAGATATGGGCTTCACTCCTCATCAGAGGAAACAAACCTCCATCGTTTTAGGGTGACTGTTCTTAGCAACGGCTGATGCTGTCATCCATTGTAGGACCGAGGTGTTGGAGGTCTCATTTGGGAACCTTAAGGTTAAGCCGAATGTATCTAGTGCTGTTGAGCTCCCTTGTGATGACGATGATTTTAATTGTTTTATGGTTGGCATGATTTAGCCTTTGGTAGAGTCAATTTCATATAATTTTATTAGAGGAGATGAGTTGTTTGATGTTCTCACTTTAGCTGATGATGAACTTTTTTTGGTAAGTCAGCAAAATAGATAGATGAAAAGAAAAGAATACAACTACAAGGGGCATACTCTAGGACACATCCGAAACCTAAAATGATGAAACAGAGTCAAACAGAGTCTAATAGAGGCCAAACAAAGACAACTATAATAGAAGCTAAAGAGGAAACAAAGCCCTAATTTCTTAAGCAAGGAGGCAAGATGATGAGCTCCCCTGAACAGAGAAGCAGCAAGTAAGCGGCTCTTGACCAAACCCGTAATCTCCTCTCTCACGGCCTCAATTGGTTTGTACTGAGAATGCGAGTTGCACTCATACCAGAGCACATATAGGCCATTGAGAGGCAGAGTCGAGCGTTAATGTTGTCAATCTCCCGGCCCCTAAGGTGCTGAGTAGCCTAAGGAACGAGATCACCTTATGGAAGGGTATGCCAAGAAATAGATGCATGTAGAGTAATGCAGCTCCAGACAGAGGTAGAAAAGGAATAATCGAAGAAAAGGTGCCCATGACTTTCATCAACTGAATCGTAGAGAACACAAACACTCTTAACCCCATGTGCTCCAAATCTCAGAAGTTTGTCTCAAGTCCATAGCTGCTTTATAGAAATGAGCCATAGAAGAAAGGAATGCCCCGGAATCTAAAGCTGAAACCACAACAAATGGTGAATAGAGTCCCCCTCTCCCCTACTTCGGATCATCTCCCAAGCAGATTTGGTAGTGAATTTTATAATTGATCACCCTCAATGATAGCTGAGACCCGAGAATCCCATAGAAGACCAGAAGAGATGGGCAGTCGAGCAGGAAGACGCTCTGAGAGGTGATAGTAAGGCAGCTAATAATCATTCCATAAGGTCGTATCAGGCCCATCGCTTATGACATGACAAAATGCTTCTGAGCAAAGATGATGAATTGATAACTTGGCATCAACACCATGATGCTGAACTCATTGCATGAATCGTCCAAAAACTCTTTCCTCGAGGGCGTTTCAAATGAACCCACCAAGGCCAAAGTAAGGAAGGATCAGAAAGGAGGAACCAGATGTGCTTCATAATTAAAGTCTGGTTCCACTCGGCAAGGCGACGAAGTCCCATACCACCCTCACACCTAGGATAGCAAAGATGCCTCCATGCCACCTTCGGTCCCCTGCCCCAGGCAGGGTCAGCAAAGTGCCACGCCAAAGGAAAGCCACTAATGTTGACTTGATCTTCCTGATCATTGTCTTCAGAAGTATGAAGACTGATGACCAGTAGACCTAAATAGCGAAGAGGAATGACCTAATAAGTTGTAGGCAGCCAGCATACAATAGAGAACTAAAGGTCCATAGCCGAATATGAGAGATGATGCAATCTAGAAGTGGCTTGCAGTCCACATACTGCAGTCGTGAAGTAAGAAGCGGCAATCCCAAATACCGAACTGGGCATTGCCCAAGACTGAATCCCAAAATGCAAAGTAAATCACTCTGAGTCACAGAATCAGCTTTGGTTAGAAAAATAGTACTTGTTGCTACATTCGAGGAAAGTCCCGAAAGAACAGCAAAACAATCCAAAACCTCACGAACAACCATGACACTGCCCAAATCAGCCCAATAGAAGATTATTAGGTCATCGACAAAGCATAAGTGTGTGAGCATAGTGCGATGGCAGCATGTGCAATAATGAAACCTCGGGTCATCAATAGCTCGGCGAAGCAATCCTTGGAGACCTCCATAGCAATAACAAACAGATAAGGGAGAGCGGGTCACCCTGACGAACACCCCAACTAGAGTGGATGAAACCCTCAAATTCGCCTTTAATGGCGACAGAAAAGAAGGCTATAGAAAGGCACTCTTGGAGCAAACCGGCCATGATCTAAGGAATCCCCATACTCCTCATACCGGCGAAAATGAATTCCCAAAAAATTTTGTCGAAAGCTTTGCGAATATCAACATTCAGCGCACAACGCGGCGAAACCTGAAGGTGATAATCATGCATAAGCTCTTGCGTCAGCAAAATGCTATCTGAAATCCGACCGCCTAGGACAAAAGTAGTGTAAGCATCATTGATCAGCTTGGGAAGGAAACCCTTGAGCCCGTTTAGAAGGATCTTAGCAATATACTTATAGATCACATTGCAATAAGAGATAGGGCGAAAGTTACCAAAAATAGAGGGAGTCTTCCATTTAGGCACAAGATAGATCCTGGTGGTATTCAAAGTGCCTAGCATGTGCTCTGAAGTAAAAAAAGACTGCATAGCTCTAATAGATCCGCCACACACTACCTCCCAAGCCATCTTTAAAAAAGGGAAGTATAACCATCTGGGCTAGGGGCCCTATTGTTGCCATTAGAAAAGAGGGCATCACGGACCCCAACAGCAAAGATCAGGGTAATCAATGGGTGAGCCTGATCCTTAAAAATGCGAGCCTCAAAGACGTTTGAAACATCCTTAGTCAGCTGACCACAAGGCTTAGTAAACAACTCCTGAAAAAAATACAACCCCCAGTGCGAGAGATCAACTACATATCATAAGTCCTCAAACCATCTGGACTAACTATTGATGAAATCGGTTCCTGGCCTGCTGATGGAGAACAAATCAATGGATGAACTGAGTGCTTTAATCCTCGAGTGAAAGCCACTGAATACGTGACTTCTGATGATAAAATGCCTCCTCATCCCCACATAAGTGCAAATACTCATGGTAAAGGTGGCGCTCCTCTAATCGAAGTACATGACACTCAGGGTCTTCATCTAATGCTCTTTGACCTAGGGCCCATGCATCTCAAGCCACCTCAACTCTAGCTAAAAGGATGAGTATTAAGGGCCTTCAACTCACTCTTTATCAACTTCAACTTTTGATTGAGCTAAAACATTGGAGTGCCCTGAGTGCTAGAGTCCTAGACTCATCGAACAGTAGGAAGGAAATCCTCATGATCAACCCGTAAGTTAAATAACTTGAAAGGACGTTGCTTGGAATGACATTCCCTAAGCTCTTTAACAATAATAGCACTATGATCTTAAACAATATGACGTACAAGAACCTAAACAGAGGCAACAGAGAAGTCACAAAGCGAACCCTGACTTAAAAGGCACCAATCAAGCTGGTTGAGGATCAATCCATCACCCTTAGTGTCGCTGGACCACGTGAAATGAAGTTCAGAATAAGAAAGAGTCGTAAGCTCAGCCTTAGTAACACACTCCTGAAAATCATCCATATATTCAGGTCCACTCTCCTGGCCATCGCATTTATCAGAAAGGCCAAGAATGACATTGAAATCCCCGAGAAAGATCCAAGGTTCACCCAAAAGATTGGCACTAACACCTCGAAGGTAATCCTACAGCACTTGATGAGGACCTGGCTCATTAAGGTAGTAAACAAAGGTGGAGAGAAAGCCTACATCTTCAGATAAATTAGAAATGTGCCAAGTAAGGAACTGATTACCTCCCTGAATCAAATCAACTTGATAGACACCTAGGTCCCAAGCAACGATAATATGACACAGAGATGAGCACACCCCACTGTAGAGAAACTGCCATCCATCAGCACATTGAGCAATCACTGCCTCTACATCAGATGGATTGGTTTTGGTCTCAACCAAATCAACAACATATAAGCGATTTGAAGAAATCCAATCTCGAATAGCACGGAAGGAATACATGTTTGTTAGGCCCCTAATGATCCAATAGCTGAGCACCATGATGAAACATCGATGAAGCAAGTCAACTAATGATGATGCTTGTACTAATGATCTACTTGATGTGTAGGAGGTGCTGAGAGTTGAGTCTAGGGGTCCAATTTTCGAACCCCTAATTGGCCTTCGTAGTGAGCCTACTAAGCCATCCATTGAGTGACCATCGGTGTTGGAACTCAAACCTCTTCCTTCTACTCTTAAGTACATTTTTCTAGGGCCCAATGACACCCTACCTGTGATTATTGCATCTAACCTGACTAAGACACAGGAATCTAGGTTGTTAGCAGTCTTACAGAACCATAAGCAAGCTATTAGGGTGGTTAGTCGCTGACTTGAGAAGAATTAATCCCTTTATATGCATGCATAGGATACATTAAGAAGAAAATGTTAAGCCTTCTAGAGAGGTGCAAAGGAAGCTTAACCTGAACATGAGGGAGGTGGTTAAGAAGTGAAACTGCAAGATGCTGGTATTATATACCCAATTTGTGATAGTCTCTTGGTGAGCCTAGTCCAAGTTGTTCATAAGAAGTTGGGAATAATAGTGGTTTAAAATGCTAAGAGAGAAATGACTCCTATGCGTGCCACTACAAGGTGGAGAGTATGCATTGACTATCGTAAGTTAAAACTCTGTAATTCATGAGGACAACTTCCCCCTTCCCTTTTTGGACGAGATCTTAGACAGTGTAGCAAATGGTTACTCAGGGTACAACCCGGTCTCGATGCACCCTAAGGATAAGGAGAAAATGACGTTCACTTGTCCTTTTGGTACATTCAGATTATCAAAGGACGCCCTTTGGTTTGTGTGACGCACTTGCTGCTTTCCAGCGATGTATGATGTTTATCTTTTCTGATATGATGGACCATTACCTGGAAGTTTTTATGAACGACTTTTTTGTGTTTGGGTCATCTTTTGATGAATGCCTTGCTCACTTGAACCTCCTTTTGCAGAGATGCGAAGAGTACAACTTGGTGCTCAGTTGGGAGAAGAGCCATTTCATGGTTCAACATGGTATAGTATTAGGACATGTGGTATCCAAAGTGTGTATCACCATAGACAAGGCCAAGATGGATTTAATTGCCAACCTTCTTCCACCCACCTCAGTGAAGGAAGTTCACTCATTCCTTAGCCACACAGGTTTTTATAGGTGTTTTATCGCCAAATTTAGTAAAATTGCTAAACCTCTATCGAACTTGCTTGCTAATGATGTACCTTTTATTTTTTATGATGAGTGTTTTAGCATCTTTTACTGAGTTGAAAACCTTGTTGTCTACAGCTCCAATCATCTAACCACCAGAGTACTCATTGCCATTTGAACTTATATGTGATGCCTCAAATTATGTTGTAGGAGCTGTGCTCGGTCAACAAAAGGATCGAAATCCTGTCGTGGTTTACTATGCCAGCAAATCCTTAGATGAGGCATAAAAGAATTAAACCACTATAGAAAAGGAATTGCTAGCCATAGTTTTCGCCCTTGACAAGTTTTGACCTTACGTTTTAGGCTCTAGGGTCATAGTCTTTTCTGATAATGTTTTCTGATCATGTTTCCATTTGATTCCTTCTTATCAAGAAGGAAATGAAACCTAGGTTGATTCACTGGGTTTTATTACTCAATAAATTTAACCTAGAGATTAGGGATAGGAAAGACTCGGATAATGTATTTGCCGATAACATTTCGAGAATTATTTTTCCATCTGATTCCATTCCTGGCCCTATCAATGATTGTTTTTTTAATGAATAATTATTTACCATTGCAGGAGGTTGACCCCTGTAGTATGTGCACATCTTGAACTACTTGGCAACGGGGTATTTACCTACCCATTAGCCAAAGCATGCAAGGGATTGTTTCTTCTCACAAGTGTGTTTGCTATATTTGTTTGTTATTAATGTGGTTGTCGTAAATACAAATGTAAACAAACGCGTAAGAGGGACTCACCACGACTTGTGAGTGAGCCTAAATTCGGACCGCACATCTTTAACCTCAACCATTCACCATTTCGGTGAAAAGTTTGTGATATTTTGGTGTATCTGACTTCGGTTATTTTGCGAGTTCTACTTGTGCTTCAATTAAGAATATTTTTTTAGATATTTGTTTGTGGAGGTTTTATATATTTTCTGATAGAAAATTAAAGGATATGGACCTAAGTTAAGTAGAAGTTACAGTGATGGAGTAGGGTCCATAGAAAACTTTCCTCGTACACTTAAAAGTCAGAAACTGGGGTTGAGACAAACCCAAGAGCTCAAAAAATCCACTTACAAGCTTGTGTCTACCAATTTTTAGATGGAGCAAACCGTATTTGGGTCACTAGATTAGGACCAACACAATCAAGGTCATGCCTTGGCCGTCAAAGCCCTAAATAATGGTGGAAACCTAAGTTCACATGACTTATCAAACAGTGACAATAGTGATAAGACTAATGCAATCAAGGTTAAGGCTTAGCTGTCAAAGCCTTAAACTAAAGCCACAATTCTTAACTTGTTGATTTTGGGAATAGATTAAAATAGAGAGCTCATACCTGAAGCCCAAAGCACTATATTACTGACGAAGAAGGTACAGCAAATCTATGCTACACTAGACTAAGTTAAGTTATGCTACTTTGAGGTAAAAAGCACCAATGTGATGTAAAGAAAACTTGACGAAGTTTTGAATGAGTGCGTGTACTAATGTTGGACTATAGCTTGGTCTCTTATTTATAGAAAAATTAAATAACAACTACCCCCTATTTCCGTGGTTCTTTCTCCCCACATTAGGCCACCAAGCTACTTTAGGGCGTAAATAATCAATGAACATGCCCTTGATTTGGTGCTCAAGTATATTTCTTAAAGCCCACATCCGAATTTTCAGCTGAAGTCTCTTCTAGATGCTCTACGTTCTCTTGGGTTAGGCTTGGTGCCCAAGCATTTGAAATTGGCCTCCAAGTAACTATCTCGAGCTTGGAAACCACCTATCCTGCAGCCTTCTTGGCAGTCCCTTGAGCTCGAGCCTCCTTTACCCTTCAACAGTCTCAAGCCTAGAGTGGCTGATGCCCTTGTTAGTTTAATAAACTTCTCAAGATACCGGGTTCGAGATGCCGTTATCTTAGTACCTAGGGGTCTGATTCTCCTCGAGGAGAATCTCCAAGTGCTAAGGACGTGGCACTTTGCCAAAAACAATGTTATCCTTCGGAATGGTGTCCTGGAAATCCAATTATGTTAGGTTTAAATATTAAATAAATAAAACCATTTTATTTATTTATTGTCTTATTATGTTTTATTAGTCAAACATGCATGTGATTGTTTTCTAAAATGTTCCATGAGATGGACGTAATCCAAGATGATTTGTTAGGTTTGATTTAAGTGGTTAATGAGATTGAGCCACAGATAGACTTAAACCAAATAAGTGATATGTTGTCAAAATATATGTTCGTAGTCGGTGATGAGTTTAGACAACTTATCTGATAAGACTATACTATGATACTTTTGATGACTTGTCCTTGTCATGTGGATAGGGATCCAAGAGTATTATGCTGGAGTTGTCTATAAGATTGGAACATTGAACATGATTACATGAATTAGCTATTTTTGTAATTGCTGTTAGAAATAATTAAATCTGTAAGACCATAACTCTAAATTCAGAAAATAGTTTGAACTCGTGCATGGATTGTTCGTTGCTTTAATGTGCTGAAAAGATTAGTCAAAGTGCATTGACTTAAATCTTAGGTGCGCTGAGTAATGGCATGAAATGTGTAAAGGGAACAGTTGTTTTACGTGCAATCTATAGTCTCTAGCGAGATAAAGATGTCCATTTAGTTGATTCACAAGCATACGAACAAATTCTAGAATCTTTGGCCAAAGTATTCCATATGTTTGACATTGAAACTAATACAAAAATTGTTTTTGTATTATTAAATTGTTCGAGAAGGGTGAGTCGGAACTACGGTGATAGATGTGAGAAAAATAATGATAGCAGTTAAAGTTGTTTTTGCTCACAAATGTCTATTAGAGGGGAATATTATCTTAATAAAAGTTATTTGGAAAATTTTTGAGTGAATATATTTAATTATAGATTGCAATAATACTTATTTAGTGAAATTAAGTTTTACTAAATGGTAATCAATTGTTATCATGATCTGATAATCAGATTTGACCCAATTGGATCTAGAGTTAGATTGTCCCTGAGATCACTTTGCAAACCTCAACTCAAGCATTATTTGAAAATATTTAAAAATGAATTAGTGCGATGAATTATTTGTTTATGAGATGAATAAATTAATTTTGCTGAACACAATACATGAGAAATTTATTTTACCAAATAATATTTATGAGATGAATTCATGTGGAAATCTAAATAAAAAAAGAAAAATGTGTAAAACATCCGTGTCAAACGCATATGACCAATCAGCAAGCGACATGGATCGTCCTATAGTGGCCATCCGTGGCTATTACTACTGACGAATAAAGAAGCGACATGTGTTGCGCTTATAATCTGGCCCCGCGAGTCCATCTGCATCCATTAACTATAGCCAATGGGTGGATGACACTGTTATGTTTCTTACTCATTTTCAATGTAATAAGGTGCTTTATGCTTGTATTGTTTGAATTGCGGTTTTCGCGACAAGGTTAGTTAAGCGGTTGGTCTTGTTAGTATTCTTTGGCGGCTGGCCTGTTTGAGGTGGTTAAGAGTTGTTCTTGGTCCAATGTTTCTAGTTTCCCCTAAATAGGTTGATCATGTGTAATTTCAATTCATTCAATGAAAATATCAATCAATCTCTTTGAGATTAACCTTCTTTCTCTCATCTAATTCTCTCTATTTTCTCATCTCCTTCACTTCTTTCTCATCCCAAACTCTCTTAATCTTAGCTTACATTTGTGATTTATTCACAAATGTAACAATTGGTATCAGAGCCTCGTTTGGCTTCCAAATCAAACATGAGTTGATATCAAATTACTTCTTGATCGCATTGCAAATTGCTTAGAAAATTCAATCTAGATTTCTGAGGATAATTGCTTGCAGTTACTTAAAATAGACAAAGAAAAGGTGTTAAAAAAAAAATTATACAATTGAATCATTAATCTATGGACTCTTCTGAGATTGCATTGGCTGGAGGAGTTACCACCAGATCCGCCGCAACTAAGGCAACTGCTAAATCCATGTATGCTGATATTGTTGGCAGCAGCGATGCAACAGGCCGAGAATTGGTCACAAATGCACAACTGGACAGTCAGTTGAAGATTATTGTAGCTCAAATCAAGCAATCTAGCGCTGAATCAGTTCAGCAAATAAATTAGTAAATTGATGTGAAGTTTGATCAACGAGCTCAGTAGGAAGAGCTTAAGATCTCTGAACAGATCGTACGACAATCACAAGAATTGGAGGAGAGGATTACCTTGAGGTTTGATTGTGAAATGCAGCAGTTGGAAGTAAAGTTAGCAGAAATTCGAGAGCAATTTAGGAGGCCAAATCCTCCTATTGTTCCGGATCCATTAATTCCTGCTAGTGTGTTATAAGCTAATCCATCAGTGAGAGCTGAAACATTAAATCGTGATGTTGCAGTAGGAGCTCCAGATCGAGCACAAGAAGCTGAGATTACTGACAGGCAAGGTCGCAGTGAGCATGTACAATCTCGATCTTCAAACTGGAATGCAGTAACCGAGGGTCAAGCTAAAGGAATGGAGGACAGTTACAAGCCTCGAGGAGTAAATCTGGATCAATTGGATAGGCCACCTGATTCTTGGCAGCAGCAACGACCAGGAAGCAATGAAGAGACATCCAATAGCAGAAATAATAACCATAGACAACCTCGGGTGCAGATCGATGAATTTGATGGAAAACAACCTCATTCTTGGCTGAAGAGGTATGAACGTTACTTGCACTTCTATCACATTGATGAATCAGAAAAGGTACAAATTGCTGCTGTGTATTTGCTTGGTGATCATGAGGTGTGGTTCTATAGCTTGATAAGAAGTAAACCTTCCATTTCATGGAATGAGTTTGCAAAGGCTTTGTGTGCTCGGTATAGTGATGAGGATGGAAGTGATAAGTTGGATAAATTCAATAAAGTGAAGCAAGAGACAACTGTGAAGGATAATATGACCAGATTTGAGAATCTCCGGGCTAGCATTGTAAGTGAAATTGAGGCCTCTGAGTCTTATTATGTATCAGCTTTTATAAGCGGTTTGAAGCCTAAGTTGAAGAACTTGGTTAAAGCCGTTGATCCTACTGATTTGTCTGTGGCCTTTGCTAAAGCCAAGCTTTATGAATCAACGGGACTAGCAGCAAGTGATGCTTCCAGACCTCGTGGGAGCAGTTCCAAATTTTAGCAAGGTTCGAGCAGAATCAGAACCAACAGAACTGATGACAGACAACAGCAGAAATTGTGTTATCGATGTAATCAACCTTACCAATTTGGCCACAAGTGTAATCCCAAGTTCGTCATGGCTGTTGAAGGAACTAATGCTGGTGAACTCTTTGATGGTGAGGAAATTGCAGAGGATGGTACTGATTCAGATCAGGAAAGTAAGGGAAGCTTGGAAGATGCTGCAGTGGAGATTTCAGTTAAAGCTTTGATTGGTAGTGGAGCTCATAGCACAATCCGGATCAAAGGGAAGGCTGGTAAAAGGTCTATTATCATTCTCATTGATAGTGGGAGTACTCATAGCTTTGTTGATCCTAAAGTGGCCAAGAAAGTAGGTCATGAAGTGATAAAAACTCATCCTCTTGCTGTTACCGTGGCTGATGGGAAGTCAGTAACTACTCAAAACAAATGCCAAGGGTTCTCTTGGCTGATGCAAGACCGCAAGTTCAGCTATGACTTTAGAATCCTTCCTTTAGGAGGGTGTGACATGGTGCTTAGGGTAGATTGGATGAGAACTTATAGTCTTGTATTGTTTGATTATGCAAATCTCACAGTTTCTTTTGATTTACAAGGCTCTAAGGTCACATTGCATGGGATAGCAGAACAAGCTCAGTTACAAGTAATGAAAGAAGGTAAGTTGAAGAAGGGCATTCAGAGATGTGCTTTCTAGTGGGTTGGCCAGCTATTTTCGATTTCTTCTACTGAGATGATTGGCATTACCGAACCAGAAGTGCAGGCATTGATCACAGGATTTGAAGATGTGTTCGAGGTGCCCAAGTCCTTACCTCCCAAGAGGAGTTTAGATCATGTAATTCCTCTCAAAGAGGGTGCATAGCTGGTGAAGCTTAGGCCTTACAGATACCCACATGCTCAGAGGTCAGAGATTGAAAAGCAAGTTAATTAATTGCTTAAGACCAACTTCATTCAGGCCAGCCATAGTCCCTTTGCCTCTTCCGTTATTCTTGTCAAGAAAAAGGATGGCACGGCTCGCATGTGTATTGATTATAGGAAACTCAACTCTATGACTGTTAAGGACATGTTTCCTATACCAGTTATAGATGATTTGTTAGATGAGTTGTATGTAGCTCAAGTCTTTTCCAAGTTGGATCTACGGCAAGGGTATCATCAAATTAGAGTGGGAGAGCACGATGTGTACAAGACTGCATTCCGGATACATCATGGACTCTTTGAGTTTGTGGTCATGCCATTTGGCTTGACAAACGCGCTAGCAACATTTTAGGCTCTCATGAACGATGTCTTCAAATAATTTCTTAGGAAATTTGTGTTGGTTTTCTTTGATGACATCCTGATTTACAGTGCATCTTTCGAGGAGCATTTGAAGCATTTGAGGGAGGTGTTTTTGGTCATGCGGAAGCATAAGTTGTATGCTAAGTTGGCCAAGTGTTCTTTTGCTCAAACTCATTTGGAATATCTTGGCCATGTGATCTCTTGTGAAGGAGTTGCCACTGACCCCTCCAAAGTCCTAGCCATGAAAGAATGGGCTGTTCCGATTACCTTGAAACAATTAAGAGGTTTTTTGGGTTTAACTGGCTATTACCACAAGTTTGTAGCCAATTATGGAGCTTTAGCCAAGCCCCTAACTGATCTGTTGAGGAAAGACTCATTCAGATGGTCTGAGGAAGCTCAAAAGGCCTTTGATGCTCTTAAAGCTGCAATGTGTGGAGCACCAGTATTAGCAATGCCCGATTTCTCCTCAAGCTTTGTTTTGGAGACTGATGCATGTGGAAGTGGTGTTGGGGCAGTGTTATCTCGGGGAGGAAGGCCTATAGCATATCTTTGCCAAGCATTGAGTGCAAAGCACCAAGCTCTTTCCACTTATGAGATGGAGTATCTTGCAATCTTGCTTGCGGTGGAAAAGTGGAGGCATTACTTGGATGGGCATCATTTTGTCATTAAGACTGATCATCAGAGTCTTAAGCACTTGTTAGAGCAGAAAATTGTCACAAGGATTCAAAGAAAGGGGCTGATGAAGATGTTGGGGCTCGATTATGACATTGAGTACAAGAAAGGGAAGGAGAATTGGCCGCAGATGCACTGTCACGCAGGTTTGAGGACTATGAGTAGGGTTTTCTTGGAGCCATTTCAGTGATTTCTCCTGTTTGGATGGAAGAGTTACATCAGTCCTATGAGAATGACCATGTTACGAATTAATAAATTTTACTTGCAATGCATTTCAAATTCTTAGTAGTACTTTTGATTAGAGTTTATATGATGTAACAACAATTAAAATTGCACTAGTTTAAATGGATTTAGGCTCCTCCGCAGCACGTGACAGCCCTGTGCAGAAATTCGGTTAGAGTTTGTTACAAGCTGGGGGATTTTTGCAGCTGCTGCCCAGCTAGGGTTTGATCTGAATTCATGTATAAATGGAGTGATTAGAGTGTAATTTTGATTATCCAATTAAATGAAATCTTATTCCGAAGGGAATTTTCTATTTCTCATCTCCTTTCTCTATTTTCTCATCCCCTTCCCTTCTTTTCTCATCTCAAACTCTCTTCTATAAGGTTAGGTTTCCAAATTAATTTTGGGAAGTTAACAATTGGTATCAGAGCAGGTTTTATCAATCAACAACATTGATTGAGCTGTTAAAAAAAAAAATAAATTCAAAGCAAAAATGGCGGATGGAGTTCGGACAAGGTCAGGAGCTGGAGGAGCAAACGCAATTGGGTCCAGTCTGGATTTTGTTGCTGCTGTCAATGGAAACCCTACAGCTAGACCTCAAAGTGCTACTAAGGAAGATCTTCAAGAGATGTAACAAGGGTTTAATCAGAGAATGGATCAGATTTTGGCATTGTTAATGGACAAAGATGCTAAAGATGTCAAGGTGCAAGACCGACTGCAACACATTGAGGAAAAACTTGAACACTTGCAAGAACAAGTTAACAAACATGGTGAATCAAGTGTTGAGGCCATCCTCAAACCCGTAAGTCAGATTCATCAGACAGTGGAAGTCGATCAGCAGCAACCGGGTATCGAACCGCAGCAAGTCAACCCGGACAGATCACATGATGGAATGCACACCGAGGTAAATCTCCTATGTTACAACGTGGTCTAGGACCATCCGTTAACATTAGATCAGCTGCAAATCAACCTATTCGACCTGAAATTAATATAGAAAATCAAGAACGAATTTCTGGACCTGTTAATTACCGAACAAATGCAGAGAATTCAGATCAGGACAATCGGCAATATAATTCTGTTATGCACCAAAATGCTGCACCCAACGTGTTTGATCATATGAATAGACCACTGAATCAATTATATCAGCATAGAAACATGTCAAATGACAACACATCTGGGGGTAGGAGTGGCTCTTATAGGCAGCCAAGGGTAGAAATCGATCCATTCGATGGAAAACAACCGGAATCTTGGCTTAGGAGGTGTGACCGATACTTCTTATATTACAATGTACCGGAGGAGGAGAAACTCCAGCTGGCTGCGGTCCATCTTCATGGTGATCATGAGGTTTGGTACCATAGTTTATTGAAAAGCAAACCACATCTTTCTTAGGGCCTTTTCGTAGAAGAGATGTGTGAACGGTATGGTGAAGGAGAATCAACGGATGTTGTGGATAACTTCAACAAGTTGGTCCAAACATCAAGTGTGAGAGAATAAATGCTTAGATTTGAGAATTTAAGAGAAAATTTGATGTCAGTTCTGGCCATTGCTCCCGAGGATGCCAAATCATACTACGTTTCTTGCTTTGTGAGTGGCCTTAGGCCTAGGATCAAAAACATGGTGAAAGCCATTGGTCCTAAGAATTTTTCAAACGCATACAACAAAGCAAAATTGATTGAAGCAACTCAAGTTCCTTCATATGACAAAGGAAAGTATCAAATCAGCAGCAAACCGAAACTAATGCAGCAGAATAAGAGTCTCGGCGGTAAAAACAGTGACAGATTTTCAGCCAGACTTTATTTTCGATGCAACCAACCGTATCAATCTGGGCATAGGTGCAAAGCACAATCACTTATGTATGTAAAAGGGAGCCGGGTCCCTGCTGAAAATGAAGCTGACAGTACCGAATCGGATGATGAATTAGAAGAGACCGAATGCAATTTACAAGGCAACTCAAGTGATGACGAGGTCGAGATATCCATGAAGGCTCTAACCCGAAGTGGGGCTCATAACACAATCAAAATCAAGCGACGGGCTGGAAAACACTCCATTATTATCCTCATTGATAGTGGAAGCACTCACAGTTTCGTTGACCTGAAGTTGATTAAGAAGGTCAAACACGAAGTGACGAAAACTCATCCTTTGGCAGTCATGGTAGCTGATGGGAACTCCTTGACAACACAAAACAAGTGCATAGCCTTCCCTTGGTCTATGCAAGGCCATAATTTCACCTTCGATTTCCGAGTGATTCCCTTGGGTGGTTGCAGCATGGTGCTCGGAGTAGATTGGATGAGGACCTTCAACCCGGTTGTCTTTGATTTCGATAAAATGATTGTGGCTTTTGAAGTTCATGGAACCAAGGTGTCTTTGCAAGGCATGTCCGAGGAAGCTCAGCTCAAATTGATCGAGGCAAAGGATGTGCAAGGTGGAATTAAAAAGAAGGCGATACAATGGATTGGGCACTTATTCATGGTGAGCTCGGTTATGCAGCAACCAATTCATCCTCCTGCTGTTCAGACCTTAATTGACGAGTTCGGGGACGTCTTTTAAGAGCCTAAGAGTCTCCCTCCTTGAAGGAGTGTGGACCACGCCATACCTTTACGAGGAAATGCTGACTCGTTCAAAATTAAGCCATATCGGTATCCCCATGGCCAAAAAGCTGAGATAGAGAGGCAAGTGGAGGAGTTGCTTTGGTTGGGCTTCATTAGACCAAGCCGAAGTCCTTTTGCTTCACCCGTGATCCTTGTAAAGAAGAAGGATGGGATAGGCCGTATGTGCATCGATTACCGCCGTTTGAATACACTAACCGTGAAAGACAAATTTTCGATACCGGTCATAGATGACTTGCTTGATGAGCTTCATGGGGCGTGCTTCTTTTCCAAGTTGGACTTAAGGCAAGGATATCATCAGATCCGAGTTCTCGAATCAGATATTTACAAAACCGCTTTTCAAACTCATCATGGCCATTTCGAGTTCGTTGTTATGCCTTTCGGTCTAACAAATGCTCCGGCCAATTTCCAAGCGGCTATGAATGACGTCTTCAAGCCTTATTTGAGGAAGTCAGTGCTGGTATTCTTCGATGACATACTGATCTACAGTCCCACATATGAAGATCACCTCACACACCTTCAACAAATATTCAACTTGATGCGACAACACCGGTTTTTGCAAAATTGTCCAAGTGCTCGTTTGGTCAAAAGAAGCTTGAATATCTGGGTCATATCATCTCATCAGAGGGCGTAGCTACTGATCCTAACAAGATTCGAGCAATGCAAGAATGGCCCACCCCGATCACCTTGAAGCAATTGCGAGGATTCTTGGGATTAACCGGATATTATCGAAAATTCATTAAAGGTTATGGTTCCATTGCCAAACATTTAACGGAGCTCTTGAGGAAGGATGATTTTGGGTGGAACGAGAAGTCTCAAGCCACTTTTGAAGCTCTCAAAGCCGCTATGTGTGCAGCACCGGTTTTGACAATGCTGAATTTCATCGAAGGCTTCGTTTTGGAAACCGATGCAAGTGGTGCTGGTATTGGGGCTGTTCTCTCTCAAAGAGGAAGGCTCATTGCATATCTAAGTCAAGCTCTAAGCCCCAAACATCAAGCGATGTCGACTTATGAAAAGGAGTACCTCGCAATTCTCTTAGCCATGGAGAAATGGAGGCATTATTTGGAGGGTCATAAATTCACCATTCGGACGGACCACCAAAGCCTCAAATATCTCCTTGAACAGAAGATCGTGTCAAGAATTCAAAAGAAAGGCTTAATGAAAATGTTAGGCCTTGATTACGATATCAAGTATAGAAGTGGCAAAGAAAACGCAGCTGCAGATGCACTGTCAAGGCGTTTTGAGGACACTGTTTCCCAAAATTAATTTGGAAATCTAACCTTGTAGAAGAGAGTTTGAGATGAGAAAAGAAGGGAAGGGGATGAGAAAATAGAGAAAGGAGATGAGAAATAGAGAATTCCCTTAGGAATAAGATTTCATTTAATTGCATGATCAAAATACACATTAAACTCTCAATTTATACAGGAATTAGGTTAGAAATATACCAGCTGAAAATCGCATTTGTTCCTTGCTTGTAACCGCCCTCTAGCGCCAAATCTCAGCAACTAACTCCAGCACAGCTTGCGTGTGCATTGTAGATATTTTGCTTATATTTGCTTACAATTATCTTAAGCGGTGCTATTTTAAGTGTTTACATCATATAGACTTTAATACAAGTAATACTAAGAAATAACAAAAATGCATTACAAGTGAAATATATTAATTCGTAACAGTAATTCCTTCTTGGGTTGAAGAGTTACACAAGTCCTACAAGGGCGATCCATTTGCTCGTGAAAAGGTGGCTGCTGCAGTGCTCCAGACCGATGCGAAAGTTGCTGCAGATCACAGCGAACCGACAGTGCAGATTGGTCTACTGCGTGTTCAGGGCAAACTGTATATTGGTGCTGCTACCGACTTGAGAAAACAGGTCATCCGAGCCTCACACGACGCTGCTGGGGGAGGTCACGAGGGTGTGGAAGGCACCTATCAAAGAATTAAAGCTTATTTCACGTGGCCGAGCATGAAAAAGGATGTAAGCGACTATGTGAAATCTTGTGAAGTTTGCCAACAAACAAAATTGGGAGATCCGCGATACAAAGGACTTTTTCAACCTCTTCCCATTCCGGACGGTGCTTGGGTTCACATTAGTATGGATTTCATTGAGGGGCTACCGAAATCCGAAGGCAAGGAGGTCATATGGGTCGTGGTAGATCGCTTCACCAAATATAGTCATTTTCTTGCTCTTACTCGACCCGTTACTGCGGAGAAGTTGGAAAAGCTCTTCCTCGACAACATCTACAAGCTACATGGATTGCCCCAATCCATCATGTCGGACCGGGACAAAATCTTCACAAGCAACTTTTGGAGGGAGTGTTCAAGTTGATGGGAACCACGTTGGCTCTTAGTTCTTCCTACCATCCTCTAACGGATGGGCAAACCGAAAGAGTCAACCAATGTGTGGAGCAATATCTCCAGAGCATGGTCTTCTCGAAGCCCAAGGAGTGGAACCGTTGGCTTTCCTTAGCCGAATTTTGGTTCAACACACATTTCCACACAACCATTGGCACTACACCCTTCCGAGCATTGTATTGATACTCTCCACCTTCTCCTATGCTGATCTGACAGTCCAAACTCACTAATTCAGCAGCAACACAGCTTGTACAGTAGAGGAGACAGATCTTGCAATCGCTTAAGGACAATCTCCAACAAGCTCGGGCCCGTATGAAGCATTATGCGGATAAGAGGAGGGTAGACAAGAACTATGACGTTGGGGACATGGTCTACCTCGAACTACAACCCTATAGATAATCAACTATGGCTGTTCGATGCAACGTCAAGTTGTGTGCTCGTTACTTCGGTCCTTACAAAATTCTGGAAAAAATTGGCAATGTGGCGTACAAGCTCGACTTGCCATCGAATTCTTACATTCACCCCATGTTTCATGTGTCCCTCCTTAAAAAATAGGTTAAGAGAAATGACGATACGACTCAAAAGCCGCCCATAGCTGAAGCAAATGGCGTTTTACTGCAGCAACCAAGCTTTGTCAAGTCTGAAAGGGTGCTGCAGCTGAACAACCGGAAGATTCACCAAGTCCAAGTCACTTGGAGCAACTTAAACGAGCACTTTACAACTTGGGAGGACTACAACTTCTTGAAGAGCCTATTTCCAAACTTCACTTCTTGAGGACAAGAAGCTTTTCAAGACGGAGGGAATGTTATGAACTAATAAATTTTACTTGTAATGCATTTTAAATTCTTAGTAGTACTTTTGATTAGAGTTTATATGATGTAACAACAATTAAAATTGCACTAGTTTAAATGGATTTAGGCTCCTCCGCAGCACGTGACAGCCCTGTGCAGAAATTCAGTTAAAGTTTGTTACAAGCTGGGGGATTTTTGCAGCTGCTGCCTAGCTAGGGTTTGATTTGAATTCATGTATAAATGGAGTGATTATAGTGTAATTTTGATTATCCAATTAAATGAAATCTTATTCCTCAAGGAATTCTCTATTTCTCTTCTCCTTTCTCTATTTTCTCATCCCCTTCCCTTCTTTTCTCATCTCAAAATCTCTTCTACAAGGTTAGGTTTCCAAATTAATTTTGGGAAGTTAACAGACAACTTTGCACAGGAATGTATAGCCGCTGCTAGTATGGGTAAGGCTAGCAATGTGGCTGCTGGTGCAGAAATCTCTGTGACCCGAGGCATTATTAGAATTCGAGGGAAGTTGTATATTGGCACCTCTACTAATCTTAGACACCAAGTTATCAGTGTTGCTCATGATTCTTCATGGGGAGGACATTCAGGCATGGAGGGAACATATTAGAGGTTGAAGGTTCACTTCAGTTGGCTAGGAATGAAGAAAGAAGTGACTAATTTTGTGTAAAGTGGTGAGGTTTGCCAACAAACCAAACTTGGTGATCATAGATACCAAGGACTTCTGCAGCCCTTGCCTGTTCCAGAGGGTATATGGCAACACATAAGTGTGGATTTCATTGAGGGATTGCCGAAGCCAGAAGGGAAAGAGGTGATCTGGGTAGTAGTTGATAGATTCACTAAAACCGGGCATTTCATTACTTTGGCTCGACCTGTGACTACTGAGAAGTTAGCTCGTGTGTTTCTAGATAACATCTACAAGCTCCATGGATTGCCCCAATCCATAATTTCTGATAGGGACAAGCTCTTTACAAGTCAGTTTTGGAAGGAGTTGTTTGTTCTCTTGGGAACGACCTTGGCCCTTAGTTCATCCTACCACCCTCAAACTGACGATCAGACTGAGAGGGTCAACCAATGCATTGAGCAATACCTTAGAAGCATGGTGTTCAGTCATCCTAAGGTGTGGGGAAGATGGCTCTCTTTGGCGGAATTTTGGTATAATACTCATTTCCATTCTTCAACTGGCACTACACCCTTCAAGGCATTGTATGGGTATGATCCTCCAACTCCCTTGATGTTGCAAGGAGCTGGGGCAAGTGTGGCTGAGGTAAATGAGCTGGTTCAGTAGAGGAAACATATTATGCAGCAGCTGAAGCATAATCTCAGTCAATCCCAAGCCCGAATGAAGTGGTATGCAGATTGGAAGAGAGTTGATAGAAATTTTGATGTGGGAGATATGGTATATCTGAAATTACAGCCATAAAGGCAATCTACAGCAGCAGTGAGGAAAAATGTCAAGCTTTGTGCAAGGTTTTTTGGGCCTTACAAGGTGTTGGAGAGAATTGGCAAGGTGGCCTACAAGTTGGAGGTTCCACCCAACTCTTATATTCACCCTGTCTTTCATGTGTCACTTCTTAAAACGTAGGTTCATGATGGTCACAGCTCTTCCCCAAGTCCTCCGGAGGTAGGCTCCAATGGTTCATTAATCTTACAACCAGCTGTAGTCGAGGAGCTGATGCAGGCAGCAGCAGGAGATCTCAAAGGACAGAAAATTTGTGTTAGCTGGTGCAATTTAGATGAAACTTTTACCACTTAGGAGGAGAAGCGTTTTTTGTTGAGTCAATTTCCTTCTTTTCATTCTTGAGGACAAGAATGTTTTTAGAGTCAATTTCCTTCTTTTCATTCTCGAGGACAAGAATGTTTTTAGAGTCAATTTCCTTCTTTTCATTCTCGAGGACAAGAATGTTTTAAGGGTAGGGGATTGTTATGTTTCTTACTCGTTTTCAATGTAATAAGGTGCTTTATGCTTGTATTGTTTGAATTGCGGTTTGGCGCCAAGGTTAGTTAGGCGGTTGGTCCCGTTAGTCTTCTTTGGTGGCTGGCCTGTTTGAGTCGGTTAAGAGTTGTTCTTGGTCCAATGTATCTAGTTTCCCTTAAATAGGTTGATCATGTGTAATTTCAATTCATTCAATGAAAATATCAATCAATCTCTTTGAGATTAACCTTCTTTCTCTCATCTAATTCTCTCTATTTTCTCATCTCCTTCACTTCTGTCTCATCCCAAACTCTCTTAATCTTAGCTTACATTAGTAATTCAATCACAAATGTAACATACACATGGCGCGCAAAAGTGGAACAAACAACACGAGTCTTTATTGAACGAATGCGACGTCGTTTTAAAGATTTTAAACTATGTTTTTTGCTCAAATCCCATGTTGTAATTTTAGAAAGTTTTTGTTCAATAGACTACTATAAATTGGGGTGTTCAGAACCCGGTCGAGTAATGAATAATTCTTTGAAAAATATTATTTGTTAGAAAATTAAAAAAAGGAGGAATTTCTCTTTGACATTTGTCCTAGTAAATATTTTTCGGAGCCCACACTCCCTGTGCTAGAAGCGGTCATTGCGAAGAAGACATTGAGATGTCGAGAATTCCTCTTCTGATTTCAGATCTTTAAGTCGGAGTTGGGATTTGCACTTCAGATATTTCTAAAATAAGTATTTGAAATTTAATTTATTTTCCCTTTATTTCGTTTATTCTACAAACTTTTTTTACACTTGTTTTATTTGATGTTTTTGTTTGTCATATTATGAACTTATTAGAGTAAGATATAGATCTAATTAAATAGTTTAATTAGGTCTGGACTTTAGATTTAAAATTAAAAATTTTAAATTGGTATTCCACTGCTCTCGTTTAGGGAAATATTTTTGGAATATGTTCCCTATACCAGCTCCCTCGAAATTAAGGTGTAAACAAAGTGAAGCATTTCTTCTCGGACGATTCAGACTTGTTCAAGGGATGTTTTGACCAAGTAATACGTCGTTGTGTCCTGGAAATTGAACAGGAGAGTATATTATGCTTTGTCATAGTTTAGCTTGTGGAGGACACTTTGGAGGACGATGCACTGCTCGAAAGTCCTACAGAATGGCTTCTTTTAGCTGACCCTTTTTCAGGGTGCTCATGATTTTTGTAGGGCCTTTTAATCGATGTTAGCGCATCGATGCCCTAACAAAACGTGATGAGATGCCTCAATACCAAATCTTGGTTTGTGAAATTGTTTTACATTTGGGGCATTGACTTCATGTGTCATTTTCCCGACTCATGTGGATTTTTGTATATTTTCGAGGCTATTGATTATGTGTTGAAGTGGGTTGAGGCTATCGCTATTAAGACGAATGACCACATGGTGGTTGTTCAATTTGTTAAGGATAATATTTTCTCATGTTTTGGTGTTCCTAGAGCAATCACTAGTGGGGGGGAGGGGGTATTTTACTCATTGTTCGGTTAAAGCACTTCTTAGGAAGTATTCAATCACTCATAAATTGGTATCCCCTTATCACCTCAAACCAGTGGTCAAGTTTAGGCTTCAGACTATTAAATAAAGTCCATTCTTGAAAAGACTATTAGACCCGACCGCAAAGATATTTCTTTAAGGCTAAACGATGCTCTTTGGGCTTATCGTATGGCTTTTAAGACTCTAGTAGGTATGTCTCCGTGTCACTTAGTCTTTGGGAAGACATGTTACTTGCCTGTGAAGCTTGAGCACCGTGCATACTAAGCCATAAAACAATTCAATCATGGTATGCATACCATCGAGTTACATTGACGAATTTTAACTCAATGAGTTGGAAGAGATGTGGTACAAGGCATATGAAAATGCCAGGCTCTACAAAGAAGGAACCAAGGCCTTTCACAACAAATAGATTTCTCAAAAAAATTTTGATGTTGGACGGAAAATATGGCTTTATAGCTCGAAACTTTGGTTCTTTCCTAGAAAACTACGCTCTCGATGGGATGGATCTTATGAAGTAGTCCAAGCATAACCTTTTGGGGTGATCGAGAGATCTCAATGATGCTCATCTTCTCATTGTAAATGGCCATCATTTAAGGCATAATATTGGGTTAGGGGATCGTCCTCACAAGTTTGAGGAAATTCACCTTGAGGACCCAGCCTTGGAATCAACATGATTGTTTAATCTACACCGCGTCTAGCTGAAGACGTTAAACTTAATGCTTTTGGGAGGCAACCCAATTTTCTTTTGTTTCATAATTTTGTTTTCTTTTTAAAACAAAAAACCCCAAAAAAGGAGAATGTATACTTTTAAAGTCATTGTTTTTATTTTTCTTGCCATTCTCCGATTGATCGGGTGTTATCTCAATCAATCGGCAGGTTTATATGAAGGCCCGATCAATTTGGCTTGTTCCCTGATCAATTGGGGCCTTCTTTTAAAGCCCCCCATGTTTTCATTCTTTCCACCACCCCATATTATTCTTCCCCTCCCCCCACATCAAACCCTAACTTACGACTCCCCCACACCCCTACTACGTTGGTCACCAGCCGCCACCACCGACACATCACCACGACCTCTGCCACCATTTTATCTCCTTTTTACTTCACTTATTTTCAAGGTATGTTTTTCTTCTTTAAGTTTAATTCTTTTACCTTGTTTCTTTTTCGAAGAGTGCATATTTTAGGGCTTTTCATGATTTCTTCCTTAAATATGTTGGATTGTTGTAGATCTAATTCCTAATAGTTAACAAAGTTAGCTTTGCCTGAATATGTACTTTCCTATCTCTTTGTTCATGTGCCATGTCAAAATAGGGGTAGTTGTGGTCAGATCTTGAGCTTTGATGGCTTTATTTGCCAGATTTTTGGATATTAGGGGTTCTTGTGAAAACAACGTAGGATCTTAACTTGGTTTATTCATCTTATTGTTTTCCTTCAATGTTCACTTGAGTTGTTCATGTTTTAGGGTATAAGTGTTTATTTTTACTAGTTTTTAACTTAGGTTTTATAGTCCCTTGCATGCTTTATTCCAAGCGTTAGCCTACTGTTAGAGTGTGTGTGTGTGTGTGTTTTTTTTTTTTCACCTTGTTAAGTTTTATGGGTTAATTCTGATTTTGTTTAATTTTCTTTCTTTTTTTTCTTTTTTTAGTTTTTTTTTATTTTCGTTAGTTTGTCATATTTTCTTAAAAATTTCTAGGCTTGTTTTCCTTAAATTTAATTCATATTTCGGAGTCTCTTCCTTTTGCTTTTTTTTATTCGATTTGTCTTTTTAAGGTCTTGGTGTATGAAGAAAGTCCGCTGTGAGGAGGGGAGTAGCAGCTCCCAAACAACTGAGTTCAACATGCGCATCAACGCAGCCGAGATAATCAACGAGATAGTGTTTGGTGAGGATTTGTGATGGCAAGCCAATAAGGACTTGGCAATTTCATTTTGTATTGATGTGGGCCTGACCTTCCTTCTTGGTAGGGGTTGGAGAATGATCCTGTTTATCCCTCCTTGGTTAGGGAGTTTTACTCTTCCTTTAATCTCCATCATGACAGTAACAAACCATCGTGCGAGGTCATTTTGCAGCAACCGCATCATCTTTGAGCGCACTGACATTGCCGAGGCTAGTGGTGCCTTGCTTTTCTTTGAAAGTACTGGTTGGCTTCCTCCTGAAAACCTACCAAACTCCATGACCGTCATCAATGAAATATGTGGCGGCTGTTTTGCAAAAGGACAGAGTCACCACCACGAATTGCTCCGCCCTTCTACCTCATATGTTGTTGTTGGACACCGTCCTAAAGTCCAACTTGTGGCTTGCGAGCCATGTATAGGAGCGATCAGGGGTCATTCTTAACCTTCTTTGGAACTTCTAACGGAGAACCTAGGAAGTATTCGCTGAGAGCTTTGCTGCTACTCACCACCGGCTTTTTTGGTGCAGTGTTGGGTGAGGCACTTTGGCATTTCCCCATCTCATTACGAGATTTTTGTGATGGACAAGGGTATGGTTTATTACTAGACTTGACAAGGATTGTGCCCCACTTCTCACCTACATGGTAGCGCAGTTCCAAAATCTTATAATACACTCGTTACCGACTCTGATTCCAATTTGGAAGAGGCTCCAAAGGAGGCAGATGTACCTCCACCTGCCCTAGCAGGCCTCGATGCCCCACCTCTCTACATGACAGCCACTATGGACGTTCTTGAACGCATTGAGAGAAGGATAGACCATCTCGATCTTATTAAGCACAAGGGGGATCAGGCCAATTTCATGGTGGATGAATTGCAGAGAAGGCAAACTGGTGGATCAACACCTCATTTCCCTCACCCTAATTTTTAAGAATTTCACTGTTTTGCATGTACTAAACGCTTGTATTGTAAATATTTATCATTCTATTAATAAGTTCGTTTAGTATTTTGTCTTTTATGTCTTCTTTTATAGGTTGAAGTTTCTTCTTTCTCTTTTTGGATTTGCCCACCATGCGTAGCTGACATTGTTAACCCAGTAACACCTATAGCTTAGGTTGTCTCTTTCCTTTCCCTGCTTGTTTTTACTTTTCTTTGGTTTGCATTAAGGATAATGCAAGGTTTGGGTCTGGGAATGGCATGTGTGGTTTAAACCTTTGTTTGTCCATTTTAGCATAATTTTGTATAAATTAGCTGAGTTTTTTCATGGATTAGCATAGAACTATTGTGACTTATGTCGAAGTTCAAATTTGAGATGTGCTAAGACTATTAGAATTTTTATGTAATGAGATTATTCCTGGATCTTACTGCCTAATTTGTGATTTTTATCTTTCAACTAGTTTGAGAGATTATTACATTTCACCCTTAATCTTGTGACAAGCCCTACATTGCAAGTTGTGATAGTGGGAATAATTTTAGGAATTTGAATCAAGTATTTTACTTGTCACAATATTTAAATAACTATTCTATCCCTTTTTCTCAAGTCAGTGAGCCCGTAGGGGTGTTTTAACACTTGGTACCTTGAGCCAACTGGATTGGGAGCTTCCAGTTGAAAGCTTGCTACACAGGCTCCAGGGAAAGCTTAAGAAGAATCAACTTCTTTAAGTCACTTTAATAAGCACCAATGCCTACTTTGAGTGAAATATTCTTTCAAGGTATGTGCTAGCAACAACTTAGGTTGTGAATTTTTTTGAATGGAGCCATTAGGTCCTTGGAGAGCTCTTCATTTGGTGCCTTGTGCCAATTGGATCGAGAGTTAGCGGCCTAAAACTCGCTAAATGGATCCTAGAGAAACACGCCATAAGTTACTTGCCAAAAAAAAAAGGAGAAAAAAGGAAAAAAATGAAGAAAAAGAAGAAAACAAGAGAGAGAAGAGAAAGCTTGAGAGTTCTTTATTGATTAGGTGCAATTTGTTAGGGTAACTTATTCCTTTAATTATTTTCTCTATTCATTTTAGTTATGAAAGGTTTGGAATAAGAAAAAAGAAAGAGAAATTTTAAGCTCACTCACTAGTAAAAAGACTTGAGTTATGAAAACTTTAGCTGGAACAACTGTAATAATAACGTTACATAAAGATTCTCCATTCAAGTGCTCTTTCAGATATGTTCAAAAATATATTTGACAAGTAACTCTTGCCACTACATGCTTGATTGAATTTTTCCATCTTTAGCTGGTTTGAACTGAATCTCGCTTGAGAACAAGCAAGGTTTGAGTTTGGGGATGTTAATGTGTCTCATTTTTATATATTTTATACCTCATTTCCATGACATATTTGGTTATTACATGTATTTTTTTATTGCAATCTAGGTACATTGAGGCTTGGAGTGCATCAGAGCCAACAAGACATGAAAAGTGGCAAAGTCGAATATACTTTGGGCATATTTGAAGACTACGCTGAGAAACCCTACAATGTGTGTAAAAGAAAGACGCATCAGGCCATAATTCAGTAAACCAAAAAGATCTTGTAAGGTTTCGGGAGCTAATCGACCAGTCGGCATGAAGAACCGATTAATAGACAGGCAACAGTGGCTTATTGTTGACTGCCGATTGATCGGCACCCACACTCAACGCGCCTTAGGTCACACTGTGGGTATAAATAGAAAGGAGGAAGCTTTTGTTCAAGATTTTTTCCTCTTCTCGTCTCCTTCTCTTCTTTTCGAAACCGCTATGAGATCCTAGTCTTCTCAACCGCCAAATGGCAAGTGGTCGGAGTGCTGGGGGATCAAAGTGCGGATCAATGTCTACGTCAATTGAGGGAGTCTTCATTTTCGAGTTCTGTAAATTGTTTTCTTATTAGATTTGATGATGTTTAAAACTCCCATGGAGGAATAGACCTTTAGTTTAGGGATGAAGGGTGGATAGCCATCCATATCCCGGATTTATATTGTACTTTTGATGATGCTTGAGTTATGTTATTTTCGTACTCTTATGGGAAATTTTCATGTCAACGGGTTTTCTTTGAATGAGCTTGTAGCCACGTTTAGATTTTCGATTAATTTGCATTTTGTGTACGAAGTTGTAGTCTAGATCGGAATATAATATGTTTTCATAAGTGGTCCGGGTTGAGGTTGTACCCAACTCTAAACACAATATTTTATACGAGCTAATATTGAATTAGAAGCGAGAAATGAATTAAGTAGTACTAATGAAATAACCTATGCTACACTTAGGGTGATAAGATAGATTATGGCTTTAGACTAATAAGTCATTACTCTACGCCCTAATTTAGATGTTAACCCAGGCTTAGTGCTTGTAGCCTAAGTCTCCTAAATTATTTTCATAATAAAAATATAATGACAGGATTTGAGTATAGCTGCCATAAATTCATTCCTTGATCTACTCTAAATTGAATTGACCTTTTTATATTGACATTACTGCTTTCTTTCAGTAATTGTTCAACAAACCAACAAAAACCCAAAACCAAATCACTCTTTAATAATTGAATCCAAATTTTTATTAATTTCCTAGGGATACGACACCCAGATACCCAATTTCGCTACAAAGATCGCATACGCTTGTGAGTAGACAATTTTGAAGCATCATTAAAACTTGATCAATGTGCAAATTAAGAACTTGAATCGATTGAAGAAGGACTATTAAGAAGAGAGAACTCGAACAAAATTCAATAGACCTCAAAGTTAAGCAAGATAATATGGGGCAAAGATAATTAAACAACAGAAGGAAGTGGAAACAGATCGAAAAGATAACATCGAGGAAATTGCCATGTCGTGGAGTTTGCCACTACCCTATGTTGTTTATGCCCCTGTACCAGTACAAATGAGATCGGAACTCCAACTTCCAGTGTTAACGCGATGCCCACCACAAAAGTGTACTCTTGAGTGATGGATTGGAGTATACCGAACTTGCACGTTAATGGAAGAAACAGAGGATCTCGAGATAAATGAGAAAAGAAAGAAGATGTAGGAATTCAATGTTCATGTTTTTCTCTCTATGTCAATCAGTCCTCCGAGGCACTGAATTTCTAGGCGATATTCTACCCACTAGGGTGATTGCTAGTAATTGAAAGAGGGCGAGAAATCTAACCTCATTATGGAAGAGTTGGTGGATATGAAGGAGTGAAGAATCTGACCTCAATCGAGGAATGCATGGATATGGTAGGATTGAGTGGTGAAATAAGTCAGCAGTCCTCTCTCGAGCTCGAAATTGAACTCCTCATGCTCGACCCCAAAGTAACAGCCCAAGGAATAAGTTGCCACAAATCTGACTTTAAACCGATGTCTACAGGGGCTTGCATTGTGATGCGTCAACTGGTCTATAGTGGCGGGGTGGGATGCAAGCTCAAGTGGTCCATAATCCCACTCTAGTCTAATAAGACTTTATCAAGCCCAATGACAAGGGGGTATATAAAGATGCTTTCTCACTACAACATTTTTTATGCACTATAAGAGATTTTGAACAAAATTGAAGTACTCCCCAAAATTCAAACTACCCCTTACATGATTCAATTTTGAGAGAAAGAAGAACCGGTATTACTGAGCAATGAAGACCGCACTTTACAATACCAATGTCTCCTGAACTTGATTACATGTCCCACAGCCACCCAGGTGAACATAGTTGATGCTTTGTTGTTTGCTTAGCAAGTGCACTAAGTCATATCAAGTAATATAGAATGAGTAGAGTATCATCCCACGAGGATTGTTTATTGATTGAGTACCGAAATTAGTAGTTTCAGCACTATTTGAAAGACCGAAATTTGTGATTTTTGATATGAAACAAAACAAAATAAAAAAGAACACAAATGTTTACTAATTTTTATGAAAGGTTTACTGATTTTTGAAGCTTTTAATGAGTTAATAAGATCCAAGGCATCCGATTTCACCTAGTTGCATCAGTAAGCCTTTCTATTCTCGATATTCAAGTTATTATTTACGTGTTGATGGTCAAAAACCCTCATATACTAAACATTCTCTCTCGAGAAATATTTAGCATGCTCTTTTACATATTAAATCATCAATCTCTTGAATGAATTTAAATAAGAAAAGAGTTTTGAAGATCCATAGTTTTCATTTAAGACCACACAAATCGCGTTAATCTATCTCTAGCATTCACTCAATTTGTGGTGTTTATCACTTTAGCATTCATCATAAATCTCCTCTCATGCTCATTATAAATCATTATAGGCTTGAATGGTTATCATGCATTTAAAACTCATGGAGAACAATGATAAACACTCAAACAATGCAATAAACAAACTTTGAATACGTTGAATTAAAAAGGAGTGTATATTGCCATTTAGGCTACATCGTAGCCTTGGAAAGACAAAATTAGATCATGGTATGCATAATATAAAGCAAGACTAGGACAAAATCCATGAACTTCAAGAAGAGAAGGATAAAAAAGAACTTGAAATTAAAAAAATACAATCCAAACTCTTTCTTTTCTCACCCTTCCTCTTCTATCCGAATTTTCCTATGTTTTTCTACTTTGTATTTTGGTTTTTTTCCCTGAATGAATTGATGATCAAAAACTTTCCCAAACACCCCTATTTATAGCATTTCAAGTTGCAAAACCATAGAATAAAAAATTATGCCAGCTTCATTCCTATTTGCTTGGGTTGCCGCCCATTCTTGCAACTTGTAACAACTTGTACATGTTTGTTGTTCATCCTTGCTTTAGTCGTGTAGATTGATGTGTTTAGCCCCCTTTTTTTTTTTTTCTTTTATTAGATGTATCTTGGATTCACTTGTTGATGATGATAATAAAACCCGGCAAGAATTAGCATAAAATGAGCATTTTTGCAAGGAATTAACAATAGGAGTGAAAAGGAGCAAGAGCGAGCAAAAGTGATAAAAGTTTGATGTAAAATGATTTGAAAATAAACCTAAATGATATGAATAATTATATACTAAATTAGACTTATCAAAATATCCCCAAACTTAAATCTTGCTCATCCTCGAGCAAGGATAATCATGAAAGCGCGGGACCTCATGCTTTTTAAGAATTTATCACAATTCAAAGCAAGACTACCTCTATTAGAAACGAATGATCGAGACTCAAAGCTTAAGGTTTTAAAGGCAAAACAATCTTTCTAAGGAAAAACCCATCAATCACGTAGGTAACCAAATTCAAAAGTTGGCTAAGCAAATTAAGCTTATCCATTTTTTCTAATCTCAAGAGATTCAAACCGAATAGAAGGCAAAAAAAATCATACCACTCACAACATGACTTCTCAAGTATGCCCAAGACTAAAAGTTATTCACAAAATTTTCTCTTCTCTTTTTTTTATTATTTGTTGAGGGACTGATCTACCCCAGTCGATCCTGGTCCATGAGTATAGCTCCAGGGAGAATCAAACTCCTAATGCCTGGGCGATGATCGCATGGGTAAGAGAAGCAACCAGTGTGACGCTCTCAATATGACCGCGTGAGTATATCATCAGCGAGAATCAAACTCCTAACCCTTGGGCGATGACCGCATGGGTAAGAGAAGCCACAACTGAGACGCCCTCATGATGAGCATCACATGTCTTAAAATGCTTATATGGGATAGCGGTACTAGAGATGCTTCCCTCATTTTCTCTATCTTTTTTTTTTCATATTTTTCTTTATACTTAGGCATAAATCTTCAAAGTATATTATGCAAATGATAATCTTAATGCAATTCATTCAAATTTGAGCATCATTTAATCTAATCGAAAGGTAAAATAGCCATGCTAACTAGTGAACTCAAATACCACGGTTTTATCAAGATAGTGCCTTAGATTAGATCATGCTTTGCAATTAGAATACAAAAACAATTGATTCTCAAGTTATTCAAGTCTAGTGAAAGTAAATGAGCTAAAAAGAGTAGAACAATTGCCTAAAACGCATGATGATAAGATATCAATTTTTTTTTTTTTATTTTGGTTCTGAATTGGTTCAAATTGTGCAATAAAAATTTAAAAGACTACTGATTTAAACTATAGAAAATAGAAAATCTTTTTGTTGGCTGACAGCGTCTACATCCCCATACAAAGGCTCCGAAATCTGGGAGGCACTAAAGCCGACTTTAAGAAATAAAATAGGACTAGACAAGAAAACTTTCAAAAAAATTTTGTTCAAAATTTAGAAAATGTGACAAAATGTCTCTCCTACCCCCGAGTGAACATTGTCCTTAATGTTAAAAGAAATGCAAGGAACGAAGTAGTAGGTGAGAGATACTTCCCAGGTTTGAGGATTGCTTTTAGATGGTGAATGTTGTCATCAGGTTACCCCAAACTTGTTTCAAAAATCTATCAAACAAAATGTACAGAAAGATAAGAAAAATAATTAAAGGAAACAAAATGAAAAGAAGTAAGGAAAGAAAACTTAGGTTACCACCCAAGAAGCGCTTAAGTTATAGTCGTTAGCTCGACTTTTTGGGTGGATCATTCGATTTCGTTGAGATGAATGGAGGCCTTCAGTGGCTCGAGCCCTCCATTAATATAAGGTTTTAGCCTTTGATCATTAACTTTGAATGTACTCTTCTTCTCATCTTGAATATCGACTCTTAATGATTTGGTCCGCACAATGCTCATATAAGAATGGCTCTTTCCAAAATTAGTGCTTTAAATCCGAGAAGAACTTCTTTATTTCTTGATATGTCATATCCTTGGGTAGTTCCTGTGCAACCAAATAGTTGACAATGTCAATGTACCATGGATAATTAGGATTTTCCTTGCCATCATAAGACTTTCATCCGGAAATTTTTCATTAATAGAGGGACTTTCGTCCTCTTGTTCAAGGCATGATAAATGATCTGCCATAACATTCTCTATTCCTTTTTATCCTGGATTTCTAAATTGAATTCTTGAAGTAACAAAATCCATCTTATCAGTCTCGGTTTTGCATGCTGTTTTGCAAAGAGATATTTAAGAGCAGAGTGATTAATTTAAACAATTACCTTAGAATTTAGCAAGTAGGAACAAAATTTGTCAAATGCAAAAACAACAACTAGTAATTCCTCCTTGTTGGTAACAGTTAATCTGTGCATTCGTTAAAGTCTTACTAGCATAGTAAATTACATGAAAAGTTTTGTTTCTTCTTTTGCCGTAGCACTGTCCCTACTTCATAGTCACTAGCATCACATATAAGTTAAAAGTGCAAGGTCCAATTGGGTGCTATGATTATTAGTCCTGGCACTAGTTTTTCCTTCAAAATTTCAAAAGCATGCATACAGTCGCTATCAAAGTTAAAAAAGACATCCTTCATTAATAAATTATAGAAAGGTGTTATGATTCAAGATCAATCTTGGATCATAACCTAGGAGAGAGAGTATGAGATGAGAATGAAGTGAGATAGAGATGAGGAAGTAGAGAAAATTGAGAGGAGAAAGAAGATATTTTCTATTTCATGAATAAGCATTACAAATGATGAAACATGCTAATTATACTACCTAAGCAATAAGGTGGAAAAAACTAGCAAAATATCTAGTATACTAACCACTTAAATCGACATTCCCTCCAAAACTAGATGTTTAAAAGGTAAAGCATAACACGACTAATTGGGAGCATATTACAAGGAGCTAATACTTAACCAATTGAAGGACATTCATAACAAGAGACTTAGCGATCTTCGAGAAGTCCATAATAAACCTTCTATAGAAACCTGCATGACCCAAGAAACTTCAAATGCCTTTAACATTAGTAGGGGCAGTAATCGCTCTATCACCTAAGTTTTTTACTCTATCAACCTCAATTCCCTTTTCAGAAATCATGTGCCCTAACACAATCCCTTCCTGTATCATGAAATAACATTTCTCCGAATTCAAAACAAGATTAGTGTTAGTGCATCTTTGTAAGACCATAGAGAGGTTAGCTAAACAATCATCAAATGAGGCACCAAAGACTTAAAAATCATCCATAAATACCTCTATGAAAATTACCACCATGTCACTAAAGATTGCCATCATACACCACTGAAATGTGGCAGGAGAGTTGAATAATTCGAAAAGCATTCTCCTATAGCAAAGGTACCATATGAACAAATAAAAGTGGTCTTTTCCTGATCTTCCGGTGCTACGAGAATTTGGTTGTATCCCACGAACTATCAGATATTGGAGAAATGATCCCGGCATCTAATAACTTGACAACATTTTTCCTTGCTGCCTCCTTCATATTAGGATTTAATCGATGTTGAGGTTGCATGGTAGGCTTGAAGCTATCCTCCATGAGAATCTTATGCATGCATAAGGAAGGGCTGATTCCCTTGATGTCTGAAAGGGTCCATCCGAGGGCTGATTTATGCTCCCTTAGAACTCTAAGCAACCTTTCCTATTCGACATTACTCAAAGAAGCATTAATAATAATAGGATAAGTGTTAGAATTACCAAGATAAGCATACTTGAGATGAGACAGTAATGGCTTGAGCTCAAGATATGGAGGATCATCTCCCCCTATTCTTTGTTGAGTCTCAATTTCTTGTATGTCCTTCACTCTTGCTTCATGGTGCGAATTGAAAGGTTCGCAATCCTCCAAGTATTGGGCACATTCCCTTATTAATTCATTCTCAGTGTCTAAGGTCCCTGACTTGGCTAGACACACTTCAAGTGGTAACTTAGGGAATGTTTCCCTGAACTTTTGGTTACCAAACTGTCTATAATATCAACCTCGAAACAAGAATCCATGTCAGTGGGAAATTTCATAGCATTAAAAACGTTGAAGGTTACTTATTCTTCTTGCACTCTTAAAATGAGTTTCCCTTGTTATACATCTATCAAGGTCCTTCCTGTAACAAAGAAGGGTTGTCCAAGAATAAGTGGTATCTCTTGATCCTCTTCCATATCAAGCACTATGAAATCTGGCTAACCTTCACTGAGACGTCTTCAACCAGACCTCTTAGATACTTGATCGATCTATTCATAGGTTGGAGAGATATTGTAGTTGGTTTCACCTCTCCTAAGCCATGCTTCCTGACCATAGAGAGAGGCATTAAATACCAAAATCATGTAAAGCTTTATCAAAGCTAATGGTGCCAATGGTACAAGGTATAGTGAAACTCCCTACATCTTTTAGCTTGGGAGGTAACTTCTTTTGAAGTATGGCACGTCATTCTTTAGTTAATGCCACTGTTTTGAATTCTCCTAACTTCCTTTTGTTAGACAAGATTTCCTTCATAAATTTTGCATATTTGGACATCTGCTCTAACATATCAACAATGGGGACATAAATATGTAATGTTTTGAAAACATCCAACAACCTAGCAAACTGTCCGTCCACTTTTGTCATTTTCAAACATTGAGGGAACTGAACCTTCAGTTTGTAGGGTTAAGGTTCAGCCCTTTTTAGTTCATCTTTGTTTTGAATTTTTGTCCCTGCCTCATTTTCAGTTTCTTGGTTCGTGTCTGTGGACAGGTCGATTAAGGGTTGTTCATTTTGTGCTCTCTTGATTACCTGAGTTGGTTTATTTAGAGTTTTCCCACTTCTTAATTCAATTGCTTTCACGTGCTCTCATGGGTTAGTAACTGTGTTACTAGGCAAGGAACCTTGAGACCTTTCAAAGAGTTGGTTTGAAATTTGTCCAATTTGGGTCTTAGGCTTTCTAATTGAAGCTTCTTGACTTCGGATAAAAGCTTCTTGATTTTGAAGATTTGTTTGTGCTTGTTGCGCAAAACTTCAGGTTTCTTGCATAAACTTATTGAACGTGTCTTTGAGATCAATTTTTTTTTGGTTGTGCGTGAATGGGTTGTTTTTGAATCCATTAATTATTCCACGAAAAATTTGGGTAGTTTCTCCACCCAAGATTGTAAGTGTTAGAGTAGGGATTGTGTTGTGATTTTTGAAAATTTGAAACAAAATTGGCTTGCTCATGACTTGAAGAGGTTATGGCAAAGGGGTTCCCTGTCTATCGTTCTATGCTTGTATGATTTCCTACACAAAACTCGCATGTTAGCATAGGAGATTGTATGGCATTAACACCTATGTTATTCAACTGTTTTTGAATCATTGCAATTTGAGCAGATAATGTGGTTAATGCGTCTACTTTGTGAATACCTGTAGGTTTCCTTTGCATTGTTCGATCAGTTGTTCTTACATAGTTGTTGCCAGCCATTACCTCTAGTAACTCTAATGCTTCATCTGGTGTCTTGTTTAGGGCACCTCCAGCAGTCGTGTCCACCATTGTTTGGGTATTAGGTGCCAACCCACTGTAAAACGTTTGGACTTGCTGTTACAAACTGAAATCCGAGGCTATAATTTAAATTGGCTTATGTGCGGGAAATTCAGTTGAAGTTAAAATTCAGTTAAAATCTGTTAAAAGCTGTTCTGCTGGTCTTTTGCTGCTGATATGCTGTTGCTGTGCTGATATGCTGCGTGAGCTGGTATTAGTTGTTGGGTAGTTGGATTAGTTAGTCATTAGTGCATGTGCTTAGTAGTTATATTGATTGTTGCATCCATTGTAATAAGCTGTTAAGTACATTCTGCATCCTGCATTGTATTAAATCTGCAGCAGCAGGGGTCGTTAGCAAGCAGATCTGGGCATGTGTTCTGTTAGTTGGTCTTGGCGCCAATTAGCTTAGGTAGTTATGTTAGTAGATATTTTAGTAGTTGGTTATTAGTAGTTTAGTTTAGATACATTGTATTAGCAAGCTTGACCTTGCCTATAAGTAGCAAAGAAGTGTAATGTTCAGCATCCATTCAATCAAATACATGAAAACAATCTCATTTTGAGATCAAAGCTTCTCTCTCTGATCTAACTCTCTCTATTTCTCATCTCCTTTCCCTTCTTTCTCTCATCTAAACTCTAAATCTCTACTTTCTCATCTCAATGTCAATTCTTCCTCATCTCATATTCTCAATCTATCCGCATTCTATATTAGTTTACGTTCGCGGTTCAAGCCTGAGCATAACACTTGCATCCAAATTTGTAAACCATAGTGTGGGCACCTTCTTAAAAGCTCTTTATAGCGTTCCCACACATCGTACAATGATTCCATATCGTATTGTACAAAAGAGGTAATGTCATTCCACATTTTGGGTGATTTGGCTAGTGGAAAATATTTAGCAAGAAATTTTTGTGCCAAATCGTCCCATGTAGTGATGGTATTTGGTGGCATTGACATTAACCATGCTTTATCCTTGTCTCTTAGTGGGAACAGGAATAGTCTTAAGTGAATGGCATCATCACTAACGCCATTGTGCTTAAATGTATCACATATCTCAAGAAAGTGTGTGATATGTAGATTTAGGCCCCCACTAGGTAGACTGCCAAACTTAACAGTCTGTTGAATCATTTATATTATCACTGGTTTTATTTCAAAATTGTTTGCTTGTATGGGTGGGCATCGGATGCTAGAAGTGCATCCACCAACAATTGGGATAGCATAATCTTTTAGAGCTCTTTCAATATCATTATTTTCATTAGCCATTGTTTCAATTCGTTTGGTTTTCCTAATTTGTCCAAGTGTTCTTTCGATTTCAGGATCCAAAGGGATTATTCATTTTTTGTTTTTATTTTGCATGCAAAGTAAGAAATACAAACTTAAAAGTTGAAAGAAAGATGACAATAATGAGAGAGAACAAAAACACTACAATATAATACAAAGCTCAACTAAACCAAATTTTAGGGGGGGAAGTAGTAACACTAATATTTCGAAAAGTCTTAAAAATATAAAAACTTAGAAAAACTGATCTAAGTGTATTAAAAAGTTAAAATAAGAATAAAACTAAGAATAAAACTTTAAAATACAACAATCTAATACAAAAACTTAACAAAAACAAAATTTTAGGGGGGGGGGGGGGGGGGGGTTAGTAATACTAATGTTTTGAAAAACATAAAACTAACAATTTTAACTTTCAAAATTTTGTCAAAGTGAACTTTTAAGTAAAAAAAAAATGAAAATAAAAAGAAAACACAAGAAAATGACAAAATAACACAAATTTAGCAAAACTTAACAAAAACACAATTTTAGGGCGGGGGTGCTATATGAATTTTCAAATAAAATAACTTTACAAATAAAATCAAGGGAATAAAAAAAATGAAAGAAAAGAAATTTCTTCTTCAAATTTAAAAATAATTTACAAATTTTTACAAAACAACTCCAACTTAGTGCTGAAACTGGTTGGTATTAATATCACTCAAATAAAGACAATTCCTAGTAATGGCCCCAAAAACTTGATGCTTTATTGTTTGCCTAGCAAATGCACTAAGTCATATCATATAATATAGAATGAATAGAGTATCGTCCCACTAGGATTTTTTATTGAATGAGTACCTAAATTAGTAGTTTCAGCACTATTTGAAAGACCGAAATTTGTGGTTTTTAACATCAAACCAAAAAAAAAATGAAAATGAACACAAATTTTTACTAATTTTTATGAAAGGTTTACTAATTTTTAAAGGTTTTACTGAGTGAATATGATCCAAGGCATCCGATTTCACCTAGATGCATCAATACGCCTTTTTGTTCTCGATATTCAAGTTATTACTATGTGTTGATGGTTGAAATCTCTAATTTACTAAACATTCTCTCTCAAGAAACATTTAACATGCTCTTTTACATATTAATTCATCAATCTCTTGCATGAATTTAAATAAGAAAAGAGTTCTGAAGATCCATGGTTTTTATTTAAGACCACACAAATCTCGTTAATCTATCTCTAGAATCCGCTCAATTTGCAATGTTTATCACTTCAGGATTCATCATAAATCTCATCTCAGACTTATTATGCACCATCATAGGCTTTGAATGGCAATCAAGCATTCAAAACTCATGAAGAACAATGATAAACACTCTAACAGTGCAATAAACAATCTTGGAATATGTAGACTTAGAAAATAGCGTAAATTGCAACTTAGGCTACATCATAGCCTTAGAAAGACAAAATTAGTTCATGGTATACATAATATAAAGCAAAACTAAGATAAAATTCATGAACTTAAAGAAGAAAAAGAGAGAAAAGAACTTGAAATTGAAAATTGCAAACGAAACTCTTTCATTTCTCACCCTTCCTCTTCTATCCGAATTTTCCTCTGTTTTTCTAGTTTGTATTTGGTTTTTTTCCTGAATGAATTGATGATCAAACACTCTCCCAAACACCCCTATTTCTATTATTTAAAGCTACAAAAGCATACAACAAAAAATTATACCAACTTCATTCTTATTGGCTTAGGTTGCTGCTCGTTCTTGCAACTCGTAACAACTTTGCACTTTTCTTCCTTTTTTTTAAGCTTTTCCACCCAAAATTCAGACTTCAATCAAGTTGAACATGTTCATGTATTTTTTAATCCATCATTGCACTTGATTTGTCCATTTTGCCGCCCACATTTGCAAATTGTAACAAATTGTATCTGTTTGTTGTTCATCCTTGCTTTAGCCATGTAGATTGATATGTTTAGCCTAATTTTTTGTTTTTGTTTGATGTATCTTGAATTCACTTGTTGATGTTGATGTTAAAATCTAAAACAATTAATTACCATTTAGAAAAACTTAATTCTACTATTTTGTTCTACTCTAAAATTAAATATTCAGTCAAGAATTTTTCAAATAATTTTATTAACTACAATTAACCCTCTAAAAGATGTCCATGAGTAAAAAAAAAAAACTTCAACTACTATTGTTATTTTTCTGACATTTGTTGCTGTAGTTCCCGGCTCGCTTTCTCGAACAATTCGTAATACAAAAACAATTTCCGTATTAAATTCAAATGTCAAATATATGGAATACTCTAGCCGAATTTTCTACAATATGTTCGTATATTTGCGAATCAACTAATGGGACATCTTACATTGTAGATGCCTAATAAGATATCCATCTGTTATGAATTGACAAATTTTAATTGTAATTTTTGGTTGTAATTGTTGATAAGTATTTCATTGTTGAGTTGTTAGAGTTTAAAAATCGGTTGCATAGCATTTAGGCGCCAAAAACGGTTGAAAGGCCTAACCGGGTCCATCTTTGATGGTTTGCTGCAGAATTAGGCGGGAATGACTGTTATTTCGGTTAGTTTGAATTTTTCTTGATACAATGTGCTCAAATGTGTATAAATAGGGTCTTAAGCTTGTAATTCAATCATCCAATTAATAAAAATTAGAATTCCTTTTGGAATTACTCTCTTTTCTCATCTCCTTCTCTATTTCTCATCCCCTTTCACTTTTTTTCTCATCTTAACTCTTTCTTCTACAAGGTTAGGTTTCAATTTCGAATTAAAACCTAACAATTGGTACCAGAGCTGGTTCAAGCAATCAATTGATTGATTGAGGTTGGAAAAATCAAGTAAAATCATGACCGATGGTGTAAGAACAAGGTCCAGTGCTGGTGAAGTGAATGCAATGTTACAAACCGAGAATCCGAGGCACGGTTAAATGGGCTTAATGGCGGGAATATTAGTTGGAAGTTAAAATTCAGATCAAATTCTGTTAAATGCTGCTGCTGTGCACGTTGTTGCTGTTGCGTTCTTCTGCTGGTGTTATTTACTGATATTTGGCGCCAATAACAATAATAATTGAAATATTAGTTAGTTAGCTCATATTCTAGATTGTTCCAAGTGGTTGTCTTGGTTCATTGCATTAGGCTTGCATTAGATTGTTATAAATAAGAGGTGAATGTAATGTTCAGAATTCAATCAACGAAAATATCTGAAATTGTCTCAATTGAGATCAATATTCTCTCTCTCATCTCATTCTCTCTATTTCTCATCTAATTTCTCTACTTTCTCATCTCCTTTCACTTCTTTCTCATCTCATATTCTCAATCTATCCCTATTTTACTTAGTTTACGCTTGTGGTTCAATCCCAAGCGTAACAATTGGTATCAGAGCCTCTTTTCCAATCGGGTTCCAAAAAAACAAAATTTTTTTTCCGAATTAATCAAAATCAAACTCATTACTGAATTTTAGTTCAGTAAAGGCAAATCAATTAAGTTTTTTTTGTAAATTTCAGATCTGAACTTGCAAATGCAGAACAAGCGACAGTGAGCTCAAAGTTGTGGTTCAATTCAGTGCTGCATTGTTCTTGTTTGCTGAAATTAGAGCAGGTTTTCATTAGAAAATCAGAACAGCTTTGAGACAATCTGATCAAGATCAGGTGCAGTCCAATTTGCTTCAATTCAGTGCCGATCATTTCATACAATACTCAACAATGTCAAGTGGAGTTACTACTAGATCTGGTGCTGCAAAATCAGTTGTGCAACCAACATATGCAGAGGTTGCTGGTGGTGCTGGATTGAGTGCGGATGCTTCCATTGATAAGCATCAAGAGCTTCATGATCAAATAAAACACATGGAAGCTAAGTTTGATCAACAATTCACTGAACTTAAGTAGCACAATGCTGAAAGCAGAAGCCAAACCGAGAGTATTCAGTAAATATTGAAGTTGTTGTTGGAAAAAGATGAAAGAAAAGAGGATCGGCTACAACAAATTGAGAAAAAACTTGAGCGCTTGCAAGATCAAGTTAATAAACAAGGAGGAAATGATCAAGGCAATGAGAATCTTGTGTCACAACAATTGGAAGATTTGGAAGAAAAGATTAGTGAGAATGTGCAACATCAAATTCAGGAAATTGATGAAAGGATGGATGCTCGCGTGTTTCGACAATTGCAAGGTAATGAGGGTCGTATGGATAACCGTTGTTCTTTGTTGCAAGACCAGATACGCAAGCAAAATGCAGAGGCTGAGATTGAAGAAAAGTTAACTGCACATTCCAATCAGCTAGCTCAAGTAATGGAGGATAGAATCATAGATTGGCTGAATCATCAATCGCACACTTTGGAAGAAAGGCTTGCTGAGATGCGACACCAATTGAGTAAACACAATTGCACAACAGGTCCTGCTCTTCTTCTGCCTGAAAGTCAGCTAAGGCGTAATGGTGTTGAGCTTAATCCTCAGGGGATACATGCTGCAGAGAATTCAAGAGTTTGTCCTCAAGTTCAGCTTCAACCAAATAATAACACACCTCAGAATCTGGTTTCTGATGTTTGGGGTACTACTGGTCAGCACGGTTTAACACTTGGACAGGAAGCTCTCCTTACAGATCCTCCAGGACGACCACCTGGTCCTGCTGTACAAACCAGAATTGAACGAGAAAATGCAGGACACCTTGATCCTCCTCATGATCCAACTTGCTCACAACCTGTTCGATTGAGTGCCAGACACATGGTGCAAACATCAGATATGGTTCAGCAGTATAACGTGGGGCAAAATGCATCTGAATTTGTTATTAACCGAAGTGATGAAGTCTCTTATGGTAATAGAAGCAATGGCTTTCGACAACCTCGAGTTCAACTTGAAAATTTTGATGGAAAGCATCCTCACTCTTGGATAAGAAGATGTGAGCACTATTTCCATTTTTATTCCATCCCCGATGATCAAAAGATGGATTTGGCGGCAGTTTATCTTCAAGAGGATCATGAAGTTTGGTTCTATAGTCTATTGAAAAGCAATCCCACTCTTACTTGGGACGAGTTCGTGACCGAGTTATGTGAGCGCTATGGTGATGAAGAAATGGGTGATGTCGTGGAAAGCTTCAACAAATTAACTCAAGTCACTACCGTGAAGGACTATATGACGAAATTTGAAAATCTCCGAGCCAGTATGATTACAATTGCACCTCGAGCCCCCGAGTCCTTCTATGTCTCGAGCTTCATCAATGGAATAAAGCCTAAAATCAAGAATTTGGTGAAGGCTCTTGATCCTACTTCCTTGTCTCAAGCTTTTGCAAAAGAAAAACTGATTGAGGCTTCAGATTTAACATTTCTTGATCGGCCCAAGCATCGGGAAGAAAATTTCCAACATTAACACAAGGGGTTAGACTACAAAAGATTAGATGGGCATAAAGATCCTCTAAACATTAAGAAGGAGCCCCGAAACCACTGTTTTAAATGTCATCAACCTTATGTACTGGGCCATAGGTGCAATCCTAAGCTTCTCATGATGGCTAGAGGAGTTGATGTTGAAGGACAATTCGAAAGTGATGAGGATGACGCTGAAATTGAGGGGTCGGATCAGGACAATGGCAGTGAAGATGAAGTGGATCCAATAGCTCGAAGGAAGGAATTGCACGCCCTTACTATGAAGTTGTACAAGTCCAAAAAACTTTAGTTTCGGAAGGGCAATGCCTCCAATAAGTGATTTCCAAGTCTCGTTCTCTTCATTCTTGAGGACAAGAATGTTTTTAAGGGGAAGGGAATGTCACAAACCGAGAATCCGAGTCATGGTTAAATGGGCTTAATGGCGGGAATATTAGTTGGCAGTTAAAATTCAGTTCAAATTCTGTTAAATGCTGCTGCTGTGCACGTTGCTGCTGCTGCGTTCTTCTGCTGCTGTTATTTGCTGATATTTGGCGCCAATAATAATAATAATTGAAATATTAGTTAGTTAGCTCATATTCTAGAATGTTCCAAGTGGTTGTCTTGGTTCATTGAATTAGGCTTGCATTAGATTGTTATAAATGAGAGGTGAATGTAATGTTCAGAATTCAATCAACAAAAATATCTGAAATTGTCTCAATTGAGATCAATATTCTCTCTCTCATCTCATTCTCTCTATTTCTCATCTAATTTCTCTACTTTCTCATCTCCTTTCACTTCTTTCTCATCTCATATTCTCAATCTATCCCTATTTTACTTAGTTTACGCTTGTGGTTCAATCCCAAGCGTAACATGCAACTGGTCAGAATTTGGATTATGTTGTTGCAGTTAGTGGCAATGCAACGATCGGACCTGAGAATGCTACTAAAGAAGATCTTCAAAATTTATAGAAAGGTTTTGATCAAAAGATGGATCGAATTCTATCATTGTTATTGGACAAAGATGCAAAGGATGCAAAGGTGCAAGATCGGTTACAGCAAATTGAAGAGAAGATTGTACACTTGCAAGATCAAGTTAATAAGCAAGGAGAATCAAGGTTGATGCAATCTTGAAGCCTGCGAGTCAGATCTTTAATTCGGTTGAAGCAGATCAGCAGCAAAACAAAGCAGACAGACCTGAAAGTCTGGTGAGGAACCGAGACAAGTCCCAGATAAAGCAACTGGATGTAGGACCTTCAATTAACATCAGATCAGCTGAAAATCAACCTCTGCAACCTGAAATTGACGTAGATAATCAGGATCAAGCCTCTGGACAAGCACATTGCAGACCTGAAGCTTTAAACACAGACCATAGTACCAGGCCACAGCATTCAGTGTTGTAGCGCAGAGTTGAATTTGATGAGCTCGATCACCTGGACAGACCTCCTGATCGACAGTACCAGCATAGATCAGCGAGTAATGACATTATATCTGGTGGTAGGAGTGGTAATTACAGGCAGCCAAGGGTTGAATTTGAACCTTTTGATGGAAAGCAACCGAAATCATAGCTGAGAAGGTGTGACCGGTACTTCCTGTATTATAACATACCTGATGATGAAAAGCTCCAGCTAGCTGCAATGCATTTACATTATGGAGAAGGTGAATCAATGGATGTTGTGGATAACTTTAACAAATTGTCTCAAACTTCAACCGTGAGAGAGTATATGCTTAGATTTGAGAACTTAAGAGCCAACTTGCTATCAGTTTTGTCCATAGCTCCCGAGGATGCTGAATCTTATTATGTTTCATGCTTTGTAAGTGGATTGAAGCCTAGGATCAAGAATATGGTGAAAGCCATTGATCCTAAGACTTTGTCAAGTGCTTATAACAAGGCAAAATTGATTGAAGCTACTCAAGTGACAAGTTCAAGCAGCATGGCAGGAAGTTCAGACCTCCACAGCAGAAAAATTCTAGTGCTGGTTTTAAGTGTGCCGTTGACAGAAGTTCTGTAAGACTTTGCTTTCGTTGTAATCAACCATATCAGCCTGGACATAGGTGTAAAACACAAGCATTAATGTGTGCTAAAGGGACCCGTGCTGAAGCTGAATTTGGCAGTGATCACTCTGCTGCAGAAATTGACAGTGTTGGTTATTCTTCACAAGAGGATTTGAGTGATGATGAAGTGGAGATATCAATGAAGGATTTAACCGATAGTGGAGCTCATAACACTATCAAGATCAGAGGCAAGGCTGGAAAACATTTCATCATTATCCTTGTTGATAGTGGGAGTACACATAGCTTCATTGATCCAAAGTTGATTAAGAAGGTAAAGCATGAAGTGACCAAGACTCGCCCATTGGTGGTGATGGTGGCTGATGGCAACTCATTGACAACTCAAAACAAGCGCTTAGCATTTCCATGGTCTATACAAGATCATCAATTCACCTTTGATTTCAAAGTTCTTCCTTTGGGAGGTTGCGATATGGTGCTAGGGGTGGATTGGATGAGAACCTTCAATCCAATCGTATTTGATTTTGATAAGATGACCGTGGCATTTGAGGTTCATGGCACCAAAGTATCCTTGAAAGGCATATCAGAGGAAGCTCAACTCAAGTTGATTGATGGCAAACGTGTGCAAGATGGAATCAAGAAGAAGGCAATACAATGGATTGGTCATTTGTTCATGATATCCTCGATAGAGCTGCAGCAAGACATTCTTCCAGATGTGCAGACCTTAGTAGATGAATTTGGGGACATTTTTGAGGAGCCTAAAAGTCTTCCTCCTCAAAGGAGTGTGGACCATGCCATTCCCTTGCGTGCTAATGCTGATCTGGTCAAGATTAGGCCATATCGCTATGCTCATGGCCAAAAGACAGAAATTGAGAGGCAAGTTGAGGAGCTTCTTCACATGAGCTTCATTAGACCAAGCCATAGTCCTTTTGCCTCACCTGTGATCCTTGTGAAGAAGAAAGATGGCTCGGCTCGAATGTGCATTGATTACCATCGGTTGAATGCTCTAACAGTGAAGGACAAGTTCCCCGTCCTGGTCATAGATGATTTGCTTGACAAGTTACACGGAGCATGCTTCTTTTCAAAGCTTGATTTGAGGCAAGGGTATCATTAGATCAGGGTCCGTGAGCCGAATATCTACAAGACAGCTTTTCAAACTCATCATGGCCATTTCGAGTTTGTTGTTATGCCTTTCGGCTTAACAAATGCTCCGGCCACCTTTCAAGCAGCCATGAATGACATTTTCAAGCCTTTTCTGAGGAAGCCAATGCTCGTTTTCTTTGATGACATACTGATTTACAGCTCAACATATAAAGCTCATCTCACTCACCTCAGACAAGTCTTTTTAGTGATGCGGCAACACAAGTTCTTTGCCAAGTTGTCCAAATGTTCGTTTGCTCAAAATAAGCTTGAGTATTTGGGTCATGTCATCTCACAAGAGGGAGTTTCTACCAATCCTAATAAGATCCGTGCAATGCAAGATTGGCCAATTCCGATCACCTTGAAGCAATTGAGAGGTTTTTTGGGATTGACCGGGTATTATAGAAAATTCATTAAAGGTTTTGGTTCTATTGCCAAACCTTTAACCGAACTCTTGAAGAAGGATGCTTTTGTATGGAATGAGAGATCTCAAGTTGCATTTGAAGCTCTTAAAGTTGCAATGTGTGCTGCTCCGGTATTATCAATGCCAAACTTCACTGAAAGCTTTGTTTTGGAGACTGATGCAAGTGGTACTAGTATTGGGGCTGTTCTTTCTCAAGGTGGGAGGCGTATTTCTTACTTGAGTCAAGCTCTTAGTCCCAAGCATCAAGCCATGTCGACCTATGAGAAAGAGTATCTAGCAATTCTCTTAGCCGTGGAGAAATGGAGGCATTACTTAGAGGGTCACAAGTTCACCATTCGAACGGATCACCAAAGCCTCAAGCATTGCCTTGAGCAAAAGATTGTGTCAAGAATTCAAAAGAAAGGCCTCATGAAGATGCTTGGCCTTGATTATGACATTGAGTACCGAAGGGGCAAAGAGAATGCTGCAGCAGATGCTTTGTCAAGGAAATTTGAAGACACTGAAGTGGGGTACTGCATTGCTACTACCGTGGTGATTCCTTCATGGATGGAAGAGCTATATAAGTCCTATGAGGGTGATCCTTTTGCCTAAGAAAATGCTGCTGCTGCTGTACTTAAGAATAATACAGAGAAGAGTACTGCAGAACCTGAAATTTCGGTGCAGAAGGGGTTGATTCGAGTCCATGGCAAGCTTTATGTGGGATCTGCTACTGATTTGAGAAATTAGATCATTCATGCTTCTCATGATGCTGCTTGGGGTGGTCATGCCGGTGTTGAAGGCACGTATCAAAGAATTAAAGCATACTTTACATGGCCAAGTATAAACAAAGAAGTAAGCGAGTATGTGTAGGCTTGTGAAGTATGTCAACAAACGAAGTTAGGAGATCATCGTTACAAGGGTCTACTTCAGCCACTTCCTATTCCGGATGGTGTGTGGATTAATATTAGCATGGATTTCATCGAGGGATTACCGAGGTTTGAAGGCAAGGAGGTTATGTGGGTAGTGGTGAATTGTTTCACTAAGTATAGCCATTTCATTGCTCTTGCTCGATCCATTACGGCTGAGAAATTGGCTAGGATCTTCCTTGACAACATTTATAAATTACATGGATTGCCTTAATCCATTGTGTCAGATCGAGATAAGATTTTCATAAGCACATTTTGGAGGGAGTTGTTCAAGTTGATGGGTACCACATTGGCACTTAGTTCCTCTTATCATCCTCGAACGGATGGCCAAACCGAACGAGTCAACCAATGTATCGAGCAATACCTTCGGAGTATGGTTTTCTTAAGGCCCAAGGAGTGGAATCATTGGCTTTCCTTAGCGGAGTTTTGGTTCAACACTCACTTCCATATATCAATTGGCACTTCACCCTTCCAAGCTTTGTATGATTATTCAACTCCTTCACCCTTGCTGTTGCAACAACCGAAGGAGAATGACTCTGCAGTAACTGATTTAGTGCAGCAGAGGAGGCATTTTATGCAAGTGCTCAAGGATAATCTCCAACAGGCTTGGGCTCGAATGAAATTTTATGCCGACAAAAAGAGGGTAGACAAAAACTATGAAGTTGGAGACATGGTCTACCTAAAATTACAATCGTATAGACAGTCCTCCTTGGCTGTCAGGCGTAATGTCAAGCTAAGTGCTCGTTTCTTTGGCCCATACAAAATCTTGGAGAAAGTTGGCAATGTTGCATATAAGCTTGACTTTCCTTCGCATTCATACATTCACCCCGTGTTCCATGTGTCCCTACTTAAAATGCAGGTCAAGAGAGGTGCTGCAGCTGCCCGAGAACCACCTGATGCTGAGACTAATGGCTTGCTGTTGCTGCAACCGGCTGCTGTTAAGGCCCGTAGGGTGCTGAAGACCGATAATGGAGCTATGCAGGAGGCATTGGTGACATGGGGCAGCTTGAACCAAGGCTTTATGACTTGGAAAAATTGCAAATTCATGAAGAGCCAATTTCCTAATTTCACTTCTTGAGGACAAGAAGTTCCTCAAGAGGGAGGGAATGTTATGAATTGACAAATTTTAATTGTAATTTTTAGTTGTAATTGTTCATAAGTATTTCATTGTTGAGTTGTTAGAGTTTAAAAATCGATTGGGTAGCATTTAGGCGCCAAAAATGGTTGAAAGGCCTAACCGGGTCCATCTTTGATGGTTTGCTGCAGAATTAGGCGGGAATGACTGTTATTCCAGTTAGTTTGAATTTGTCTTGATACAATGTGCTCAAATGTGTATAAATAGGGCCTTAAGCTTGTAATTCAATCATCCAATTGATAAAAATTAGAATTCCTTTTGGAATTACTCTCTTTTCTCATCTCCTTCTCTATTTCTCATCCCCTTTCACTTCTTTTCTCATCTTAACTCTTTTTTCTACAAGGTTAGGTTTCAATTTCGAATTGAAACCTAACACCATCCCCGCTACACTCCATGCAATTACCCAATGAACGTAAGATCCTGGTTATACTCAATAACCTCTCATTTTAGTGCATCAAAGTAATTAACATTCCATGCATGAGTCCAAACTATTTCCTAGATTTAGAGTTATCGTCTTATAGAATTAATTATTTCTGATAGAAGTTAATGAAACAACTAATTCAGGTGGTCCTGCTCAGTGTTCCAATCTTACTGAAAACACCAATATAATACTCTTGGATTCCTATCCACATGACCAATTCAAGTCATCAAAAGTATCATATTATAGTCTTATCACACAAGTTGTTCAAACTTACCACCAACTACGAACATACTTTGACAATATGTCACTAGTTTGATCTAAGTCTTTCTATCGTTCTATGTCATTGATCACTTAAACCAAATTTGACATATCATCCTAGACAACGTTTGTCTCATGGAACGTTTAAGAAAAACAATTTCATGACATATTTGACTTGTAAAACATGATTAGACAATAAATAAACAAACATTATTATTTATTTAATGTTTAAAAAACTAAACCTATTCCAACATCACGCTCCTCCAATGGTGAAATTTTAGTTTGGATGGTTCTTTTATTAAAAATAAATACAACGAAGCGTTTATGGAATTTAGGTATCATTGAGCAGGTCAAAAATGGTGCCCCCTTTTAAAGCACTTCAATAAAAGTGTTGATCACTTATTCATCTATTGTAGGTGCTCTTAGGAAATGTGGTGTAAATGCCTTGAATGGTGGGGTGTCATCTAGGTGGTTCCTAGAAATGTCAAAGAGTTATTTGAATAATGGCTCACATGTAATGTAGGAGGCAAATTCAAGAAAAGGATGTGGATCACCATGTTTTTCATAGTTATATGGGTAATCCGAAACACAAGGAATAGAATGGTCTTTGAAAATGGGAACTAGTGTAATGATGAACTATGGTGGATGATTAAGATGAGACTTCCTTTTGGGTTAAGCCTTGAAGAAAGGATTTTCCCTACTTAATAGAGGAAATTGCTAGAAACGTCGAATGAGTTAAGTTGTGGATGAGTGAATGGCTTAGAATCATAGACAACTACCCTCTCTGCTTCTTTCATATGGACATGTAGATTTGTGGAGTTTGCATTGTAAACTTGCCAGTGTTGGGTTAGTCATGTTCTTATACTTGAAAGGTCTGCATAGAGGATGTGCAAGGCATATTTGAGTTGTAATTTTTATTTGGGATTTTAGATTTAGTAGCTTTTGTTAGTTGCAACAAATGTTGTATGGTTTGGGGATCTTTGAGAGAGGGGGGGGGGGGGGGGGGGGGGGGGGGGGGGTTTGTTTCTATATCTTTGAGCTTGATTTTGGACGATTGTATCATGTTATTTTCCTTTTCTCCAAATTGTGTGTGTCTCTCGCGTCTCTCTGTAAGATGCCGACTTTTGTACTGCAGGTTCACCTGTTATTTATCAAAAAAGGGACAAAGATTTTACATGAATAAGAATAATTTTTAGACCATATTTTGGTCTTTATCCAATTTTCTTTATCCCTTCTCTATCTTCATTTCTTCTAAGGGCTGCCCCTCATGATTATTTGGGCCTAATTCAATGATCTAAATTGGCCTTTTTCTCTTTTTTATGGGCCTCATGCTCAAGCTTGAATCCGATTTTCAGTCCATTTTAGCCTAGAACTTCACATTTTCTCATTTCCAGCATAAAAGAAAATAAGCGCACAAGTGAGCAATATCCATAGAGATTTAAGCTTTTTTTTTTTGGTAGGTCAGGGAGATATATAAATAAAGAAAAAAAAATGTGCAAACTACGAGGAGCATACCCTAAGTCATAGCCAAAGCCTACAACAAAGAATGAAAATCAATGTCAATGTCTTCAAAAACAACAAAACACAATAGTATAAAAGCTACAAAACAATGACAAGAAATGATCTAAGCCTCAAAACCCCATTCCTAAAGTAAAGAGGCATTGCATTGAGCATCCTAAAAAATGGAGCAGCAAGGAAGTGGCTCCGATGTGAACTTGCAGTCTCCTCACTCATGGAATCAACAGTCGCATAAAGATGTGACTGAAAAATGCTGAATCCCGAGGTTGCACTCATGCCAAAGGACATACATAGTTGCATAAAGGCAGAAAGGGGCTATGATGCTGTCTATCTCACTGGAGGTAAGCCATAGAAGAATAGAGTGCCTCAAGATATAAAGCTGAAAACAAAGCAAATGATGCATGGAATCCTCCTCTCTTCAACTCTGAATTATCTCCCAAATGGATTTTCTAGTGAATTTCCCCGAAGGGTCACCTTACCAGCTAATGCAATCCATAACACTGGCCCGAGGGCTAGAGTCAACAATGTTCCAAATCAAGTGGAGCTTCAAATAACCCTGAGGAAATCTCCCATGATCACCGTCAATAGTAACTGAGAGTTAGAAGTCCCATGAAAAGCCAGACAAGGTGAGTAAGCAGGTAGGGAAGCATTCTGAAAGATGGCCACACGACAACCAATAGTTTGTGTGAGGGTTGTATCAAGCCCATCATCGATGATATGAAGAAAAGCACATGAGCAGAGATTGCAAATCCCAAGGCTCTGCCTCCAACACCAGAAGACCGAGCTCGTCATCTGGATCATCCAGAAACTCCTCCCTCTATGATGGTTCCAATGAACCCAGCTAGGCCATAGAGAGGAACGATTTGAAAGATGAAACTAGACGTGCTTCATGATTAAAGCCTAATACCACTCAGCAAGACAGCGAATCCCCAAACCACCCTCACGTCTCGGATAACATAGGTGTCTCCAAGTGGTCTTCACGGCCCCTGGGGCCAGTGAGGTGCCTCTCTAAAGGAAAGCAGTAAGGGTTGATTCGATCTTCCTGATCATCATCTTTAGGAGCTTGAAGATTGATGACCAGTAGACTTGGAAGACAAAAAGAGTTGATATCATGAGTTGCAAGTGACTGGCACAAGAAAGAGAACGTGAAGTCCATAGGCGAATGCAGAAGAAAATACGGTCGCTTGTAGTCAATATATAGAAGTCATGATGTAATGAGATGTACACCTAGATACCTAACTGAACACTTGCTCGACTAAAGCCCAGAACATAAAGAATCTCTCATTGAGCCTCAGAATCAACACTAGTGAGGAATATGGTACTCTTTGCTGCATTCATAGAGAGCCCCAAGAGTGTAGCAAAATGGTCAAAAACTCCATGAATCATAGTAACATTGCCCATATTACCTTTGCAGAAGATCAACAGATCATAGGCAAAGCACAAGTGCGTGAGCTGAGTGAGACGACAGCTTGGATGATAACGGAAACAGGGGTCGTTAATAGCCTAATGAATATTTATAGAAGATCATCAGATATTTAGCAAAGCACAAATGTGTGAGCTAAGTGAGATGATAGCTCGGATGATAATGGAAACACAAGTCGTTAATAGCCCAATGAAGAAGTCCACAAAGGCCCTTCACAACAATGACAAATAAATACGGTAAGAGCGAGTCTCCCTGACGAACACCACGGCTAGAATTGAAGAACCCCTGTAGCTTGCCATTAATGGCGATAAAGAAATGAGAATCCAACCAATCATGGTCTTGGGGATCCCCATACATCGCATGCGAGCTAAGTTAAAGTCCCAATGAATGGTGTCGAAAGCTTTGTGGATATTAACCTTCAAGGCATGATGTAGTGAAACCTGAAGGTGATGACCACGCATAAGCCCAAGGGTCAACAGAATGTTGTCAGGTATCCTTCTTCCTAGAACAAAAGCAGTCTGAGCACAATCAATTAACTCTGGGAGGACGCCCTTCAGCCTATGCTTGTACTGTTTTGTTTCAAGCTTTGTGTGTGTGGTTGCTGTAAATTTGAAAACAAAATAAATGTACAAAGGGACTCACCGTGACTAGGGAGTGAGCCTAATTATGAACCGCATGTCTTTGACCTTAACCACTCACCGTTTTTGGAGAGAAGTTTGTGATATGTTGGTGTATCTAATTTCGGTTATACCGTGAGATTTGCTTACACTTTAATTAAGAAGACTTTGTTAAATGTTCTGGTTGATTTTTTACTTTTTTGATGAAAAAAAATTAAGAGAATATGGAGCTAATTCAAGTGGCAGTTATAGTGATGGAGCAAGGCCCACCTAAACTTTTCCTCATACACTAAAAGTTAGGAACTAGGGTGGAGATAAACATAAGAGCTCAGCGGTCCACTTATAAGCCCTAGTCAATAATGTTTTGAAGCCTAGCACCCTTGACTTATAATAACTCGAATGAGTTTAGGTCTAACAAGATTAAAATGGAGTAAATTGTATTTAGGTCACTGGGTTAGGACTAACATAATCAAGGGACAAGCCTTAGCCGTCAAAGCACTGATCAATGGTGCAAACCTAAGTTCGCCTTACTTATCAAGCATTGATAGTAGTATTAAGACCAATGCTATCAAGGGACAAACCTTGGCCATCAAAGCCTAAAACTAAAGCCTAAAATCTCAACTTCTCGACTTGTGGGAACAGATTAAACTGGAAAGTCATACCTAAAGCCCGAGAACTGTATTACTATGAAGGTAAGTACAATAGAGATCTATGTTACACTACGCCTAGCTAAGTTATACTAGTCTTAAGGAAAAAGCACAAGTGTGCTGTGAAAGAAAACCTGAAGAAGTTTTCTAAAGAGTGTATATACTACTTTGAATTGACGCGAGTCCTTTATTTATAGGAAAAAAAGGAAATAACGGGCTGCTTTTTCTTTCCCGTCAACTCCACCCATGTGTGGCCACTAAGCTTTCTTTTGAGTGTGCAAATCTTCAATGAACATGCCCTATATTCAATATTGGAGGGAAATTCTTGGTGCCCACGTTCGAATTCTTACCAAAAGTCCCTTCTAGAAGCCCCACCTTCTATTGGATTATGCTTAATGTCGGAGGAACTTAAATTGTGCTCCAAGTAACTACCTCGAGCCCAGGAACCACCTGTCTTGCAGCCTTCATGATAGCCCCTCGAGTTCGAGCTCACTTTACCCCTCAACCATTTCGAGCCTCTAGTGGCTGATCCCCTTGTCAAGGCTAATTACCTTCTTAGGATGCTGGGCTCGAGATGTTGTTATCATAGTACTTAAGGGCCTGACTCCCCTAGAGAAGACCTTCACGTGCTGACCATGTGGCACTTTAGCCAAAACAATGTCGTCCTAACTCCCTCGAAATTACGGTGCAAACAAATGCCCTTCTTTTAGGCATTAGTAAATTTAAATTTATAATGGGTAAAAATTTGCCTGATTTGACCCTCAATGGCAACATGGAGCTTGAGAGAATGCGATATGTTGCTTGCTTTTCCTTCCCGCGTGTCTACAAATAGCATACTCAGGGCTTGGAATTCCCACTTTCTTGCTCTGTTCTTTCTCCTTCGTTATCTCAGGTAGGTGGCTCCAACATTCGTCAAACCAAAGGGCATAACCACCCATTTGAAGGTCCCTATTGACCCAGGACACCTAAATGATGTTTTGTGAGTATCCTCTGAAACAATCATCACTTGATAGTACCCGCAATGCCCATCCATAAAAGAACAAAACCACATGCCTCAAGGCTTAAGAACAACAACAATAGGCATTGGATACTCGTCCTTCTAGGTGGCTACATTTAGATCTCTAAAATCAATACAAACCCTGATTTTTCCATTCTTTTTAATGACGGGAATAATATTTGCCAGCCATTTAACATACTTGGAAGTTCTAATAAATTTGGCCTTCAATAGTCTTTCAATCTCTTCCTTATCTAAATCAATGATTTCTTAGGACATCCTTCTCTGGGCCTGAATGATGGGCCTTGCGCCTGGTTTAACAATGCTCAACCGCTTTTCTATCTAGGACAGGCATCTCATGATGATCCCAGGAAAAGATGTCCTTGAATTCGTGAAGCAAAGTTAGGTATAGCTCACTCTACTCCTCGTAAAGCAGAGTGCTCAGATACGTTCGTCTTGCGTCTTCTGTTGAACCCAAATTAACCTCGAGGAGGGGATCCTGGTTTTTTTTTTTTGTTTTTTTTGTGCTATATGGACTTGGAAACCATTGAATGCCTGCTAAGTTAAAAGCTAATCCTCAGCGTGCCAGGCCACGAGCCTTGTTAATGTTAAAGAAAATCGCCTCCTGGGACATCACTAGGAGGTCTTAATTAAGCTTTTGGAGTGCCCTAGAAGTCCTCTTCATTGAGAAGGGCTCTCATGCATCCCTAGAAGTCCGAGTCTTTAGACTTGAGACCCATTTGACCAACCTTAGCTTAAGTTAGTGGGCTATCAAGGATGGCTATCGTGTCCTGCTGTTTGGTAGATTATGGAGTGGTCCTTTTGACTTCTAGAGGCCTTATGCCATCTTTGCAGAATTTTACCTCAACACAGTTGGAGCAATCCATGAATGTCCTGTTATCTACCATAATAACCCCATACTTGTCATGGTTCCTGAAGATGAGCATTTGGTGAAGTGAAGATGGAATACAATAATTGGCATGCAGCCAATTTCTACCGAGCAAAGCATTATAGCTTGAGGTAGTTTTCACCACAAAGAAAGATGTCAGCTTACTCAAGCCGCCAATAGTTAAGTCAATCAGGATGACTCATTCATATTTGGTAGTAGCTCCAGAAAAGCCGCAAATTTCCACATCTAAAGTAATTAAGTCTTCTCGAGACTTACCACTGACCCCCAACAAATATGAAGGCAATATGTTGATAGCTGTGCCATTATCCACTAAATCCCTATTCACCAGATTGCCATCAAATTTGGCCTTGTTGTATAGGGGCTTGATGTGTTTATTGGTGGTGTTAGGCCCATCAAACATCATCTTCATTATGTCGAGTACGTCATTAAGAAATTTGGATATTTTAGCATTAACCTTAAAAGACAAAGGGTGGAATGTACCTTTGGTGGCTGCTGCTTTAGCCACGAGCTCCACTTGAAGCTCCTCGTTCGATGCTATCACATCACCCTTGAGACCTTCTTGGGTATCAGCTGCCCAGAACTCCAAGGGAAGAAGTAATGCAGTTCCAAAATCAACTGTTTTAGGAAGCGTCCCGAATTGAGTCTGGATCCTTTGGTTTTCTCCCTTCTCCGGCCTGTAAACCATGGATGTGAGGACTGCCATTAACTAGCATATCATATTCTTATGGTTGGACCCTAAGATTAACCTCTTGTGTTCGAGACTCCTCCATAGGTTAGGGGAAATCTTCTTCGTGCAGATCATTCTCGACGTCAGACCATGTTGGGTTGATACGGTTCATAGGTTCCACCGAGTTAACGCTAAGAGGGGAGATGTCCTCCTCGTCCGCAGCATATTTTGGCACTAGGGGGTCCTTGGCAAGTTGGTCCTACCAAGATTCTCACCCTTCAAAAGATGAATTGGCCCATATCTCTAGCTTCTTGTGAGCTAGCCCTTTTCCCATATTAAGAGGTTTGGACTCAGCCATTGAATCATCAAGATCCATATGCTTGGTTTGCTTGCGCTTATGGACCCTGGCCTCTTTTTGAGAAAGCTTGGCTAAGCAAGAATTGAGCAAAGTCTTTCGTTGAGATGCCTGTTTGAACAACCGCCTTCTTCTCTGGGTTTGAGTAAGGTTGGAAGGACTAATTACCTCTCGATTAAGGTGATTCCTCCTCCAGACATTTCCGAACCTGACATCCTGACTACCGTGGTACCAAATTACTGTCCACATCTAGTAGGGTGTACTTTGGATTCCTCCTAGTATGACCTATCCTCGTGTTGACCTGAGTCTTCGAAAAAGAGCCTCGACGAAGCTGTAGTGATGATGTCTTCTTTGGAGAAGCTAGCCTCTTCTTTGGTAAAAGGTGCATCTTTTTCATTTTGGACCCCAGCTTATGACCATAACCCCCCTAGAGATCATGGGTAAGGTGTAGGAGTTTCCTTAACGCTTGTTTCTTAGAGGTGAAGGCTGTCTACCAGTGGTCATGTGTAAGAATGGCCATGGCTAACTCTTCTTCTATAAGGAGGAAGATGGTACCTTCCTCTAATTGCTTCTTTATGAACCTCCTGAACGCTTCACAATCACGTGTGGACTGCTCAACTACGATGTGTCATCTATAATGATCTTCTAGTAATCTCAACATGGTTCAGGAAAAATTCAGTATTCTTGATTCGAGCAGCCTGCCAAACAAAGTGTTGGCCCTGGCCATATCATCTTTGTCGACATTCATCCTGCACTGAAATCTGCCATTAGTTTGGCTGTCATGGGGATGATAAGGCTTTACTATCTCAATTACATTCACCTGGGCAAGACTAGGGAAGGGGTCTTTATCGACACCCATTTGTCCTTCTCCTAGGAAGATCAATTCCCTTGCCTCTATGGTATCTTAAACCATGTTTCTAAAGATCATGCAGTTCCTCATTGAATGGGCCAACGAATCTGTTATGATTCTAAGTCGATTGTGATGTAATAAGGCTTAGTTGTTTGATTTGTAATAGCTTGTATTATGAGCTAGTAGTTTTTGCGCCAATTTAGGATTGAATGAAAAATCAACCGAATCTCTTTGAGGTCTTTCTCTCTCTCATCTAATTCTCTCTATATTTCTCATCTCCTTCACTTCTCTTCTCATCTAATCTCTCTCTTTCACAAGGATAAGCTTCAAGATTTATCTAGAGGCTTAACAATTGGTATCATAGCCTCGTTTGGCTTTAAATCAAACGTGATTTGATATCAGATATCTTAAATCGTATTGCAAATTGCTTGAGAGTTCAGTTCTAAATTCTATTGTCGTGCTGTAGTTACTATTAGGAAATTGCCTTGAAACACATAAAAAGAATTGAATTGATACATAAAGGCTTGGAACAATGTCCAGTGGAGTCATTACAAGATCAGCAGCTGCTAAAAACAGCAGCCAATCCTTCATCTGCTGAGGTTGTTAGTGGTAATGCAGAGGATGTACCGCAAGCTATCACTCCAGACATTTTGAATGCTCATATAACAACTATGATTTTTTAGCCTAATCAATCTCAGCTGGAAAGGGAACAAAGAACAGAGGATCGGATGCGTAACCTGCTGAAGGAACAAGAGCAAGTCTTTAATGAGAGGTTCAGCTTACAATCAAAATGTGTTGATGAGAACATTGCTAATCAATTAAATCAACAAAAGCAACAAATTTGAGGAGACATTGGCCGAGTGAATCGATCAACAAACATGGATATTCAGTGATAAGATTGCTGAAATTCAAAGTTAGTTCATTAGACAAAATGTGCCCTCACTTCCTGATCGTTTGCTCCTTGCTAGTTTGCTTCCTGTGAATCATCAGATAAGACCTCTGGTAATGTCGCAATCTATTGTTCCTGCTAGACCTATCATAGCTAGTGAAAGACCTCAATTTATGACTCAAGCAGCTGATGTTAGAACTCAAATTCAAAGTCAAGAAGAAGAGGTATTCGTTAGATAGGATCGATCATTTGATCAAGCTCAATCAAGACCTACTAGTTTGAATGTAGGACAAGCTGTTCGTCCCCCTAAGCAAGCAGATATTCATAGAACTACCAGTTTGATTGAAGAGCAAATTGATTGGCCTCCTAATCAGTGGAACCAGCAGCGTTCAGGCAGTAATGATGTGACATCCAACAATAGAAGCAGTGGCTATAGACAACCAAGGGTGCAGATTGATCCTTTTGATGGAAAGCAACCTCATTCATGGTTGAGGAGATGTGATCGTTACTTCCGCTTTTACCACATTGATGAGGCTGAAAAGGTTCAAATTGCTGTTGTTTATCTTCTTGGTAATCACAAGGTATGGTTTTACAGTTTATTAAAGAGCAATCCTACTCTCACTTGGGCTGAGTTTGTGAAAGAACTTTGTGAGCGTTATGGTGATGAGGATTCTAGTGACATTGTTGATAGATTTAATAAGGTGATATAAGAAACATCTATGAAGGGGTATATGACATGGTTTGAGAACCTTAGAGCTAGTATGATGACTAAATATCCTCATGTCATTGAGTCATATTATGTCTCATGTTTCATAAGTGGATTGAAGCCCAAGGTTAAGAATCTCGTCAAAGCAGTTGGGCCTACAACATTGTCTAAGGCTTATGCTAAAGCTAAGCTTTTTGAGGCAATAGTCTTAGCTTCAAGTGATGGAATCAGGGGTCGTGGAGGCAGTTTGAAGTCTCAGAAAGGATTTGTTAGGCCCAAGTCGAACTGATCAGATGACAAGAAACCTCAAAGGCTTTGTTACAAGTGCAATCAACCTTATCAATTTGGCCATAAATGTAATCCAAAGTTCCTCATGTCAGCTGAAGGAATTAGTGTTGATGAACACTCATAGGGTGAAGAATCTGATGCTAGTGGGAATGACTCAGATTAGGAGACATTTGAGAACCTTGTTGATGATGAAGTTAGAATTTCCATGAAGGCCTTGACTGGTAATGGAACACACAACACAATCCGGATCAAGGGAAAGGCAGGGAAGAGATCTATCATCATCCTTATTGATAGTGGGAGCACCTAGAGCTTCATTGATCCAAAGGTGGTTAAGAAAGTCAGCCATAAGGTGATCGTCCTCTAGTAGGGCGGACGTAGATAGCAGAAGATGAGAAAGATGCGGACGCAGGCAGAAGAAGATGAGAAAGATGGAATTTATTAATTGAGTACTTTAAACATAGGTTGAGTATAAAAGAGTAATTGAAAATACAAACATAAAATTGAAATACATATGAAACTTAGAGATTGAATATGGTTGATTTTCAATTGTATTGGTGTTAAATTGTTCTTCTATTTTTTGAATTTCTATTTCACTTAGGGATATTAATGAAGTTTCTTCATTTGAGTCTTCATTTTCTCCTTTTGAAATAATTTGAATTGTAGGGCTACTAGTTGTTGGATGGAAATTCAATTATGACTCAGAACAATTGCCAAGGATTCCAATGGTTTATGTAAGATCACAAGTTTGGATATGATTTCAGGATCTTGCCTTTGGGAGGTTGTGACATGGTACTTGGGGTTGATTGGCAGTTTCTTTTAAAATTCAAGGTTCCAAGTTCACTTTGTAAGGAATGGCAAATCAAAATCAATTGCAAATTATGAAAGGAAGGAAGTTGGAAAAAGGATTCAAGAAATGTGCTTACTAGTGGGTAGGACAATTGTTTGTTATATCACCAACTGAGGTTATGAAGATTGCTTAGCCTAAAGTGTAAGCAGTGATAGAGGAATTTGAGACTTTGTTTGAGTTGCCCAAGGCTTTACCTCCTAAGAGAAGTTTAGATCATGCTATCCCTCTCAAATCTGATGCAAAGCCAGTAAAGCTAAGACCATATAAGTACCCTCGTGCTCAAAAGACAGAAATTGAGAAATAAGTGGATGAATTTCTCAAAACAACTTTTATAAGACCAAGTCATAGTCCTTTTGCTTCTCCGGTCATTCTTGTCAAGAAAAAGGATGGCACGGCAAGAATGTGTATTGATTACAAGCAGCTTAACTCTATGACAATGAAGGACAAATTTCCCATACCAATTAAAGACTACTTGCTTGATGAGTTACACGGAGCACAAGTCTTTTCTAAGCTTGATTTAAGGCAGGGCTATCACCAAATCAGAGTAATGGAGTAAGATGTGTACAAGACTGCATTCAGAACACGTCATGGACACTTCGAGTTTGTAGTTATGCCCTTTGTATTGACCAATGCTCCAACTACCTTCTAGGCCCTCATGAATGATGTCTTCAAATGGTTCTTGAGGAAGTTTGTGTTGGTGTTTTTCGATGACATCCTGATTTACGGTGCCTCTTTTGAAGAACATTTGTAGCACTTGAGAGAAGTGTTCATGGTCTTGCACAAGCACAAGTTGTATGCAAAATTGGCCAAATGTTCCTTTGCATAGACTCATTTAGAGTATCTAGGCCATGTGATATCCCTAAAGGGAGTTTCTACTAATCCTTCTAAAGTCCAAGCAATGAGAGATTGGCCTATTCCAGTTACCTTGAAGTAGCTGAGGCGATTTTTGGGCTTGACTGGATACTATCGCAAGTTCATGGCTAAGTGTGGAGCTATTGCCAAGCCTCTAAAAAATTTAATGAAAAAAGATGCCTTCAAGTGGTTTGATGAAGCTGAAGTGGCATTTGAGACTCTGAAATCTGCAATGTGTAAAGCCCCTGTGTTAATTATTCCTGATTTCACTTTGGGATTCATATTAGGGACTGATGCTTGTGGAAATGGAATTGGGGCAGTGTTGTCTCAGAAAGGGAGACCTGTAGCTTATCTCAGCCAAGCTTTAAGTCATAAACATCAAGCATTGTCCACATATGAAAAGGAGTATCTTGTTATCTTTCTTGCTATGGAGAAGTGGAGACACTAATTATATGGACACCATTTTACTATCAAGACTGATCACCAAAGCCTAAAACATCTCTTAGAATAGAAAATTGTCACGAGGATTTAGAGAAAAGGGCAAATGAAGATGTTGGGTCTTGATTGTGACATCGAGTAAAAGAAAGGAAAGGAGAATGATGCAGTTGATGCTCTGTCACGCAGATTGGTGGATTGTGAATAGGGCTCTTGTGGGGCACTTTCGGTGATTGAACCTGCTTGGATTGAAGAGGTACATCAGTCCTATGTGGATGATCCTTTTGCACAAGAATGCATAGCAGCTTTTAGCATTGGCAAGGCAGACAACTTAGCTTCTGGTGCAGAAGTGACAGTGGCTAAAGGCATTATCAGACTCAAGGGGAAGCGATACATCGGAACTTCCACTGATCTCAGCCACCAAGTTATTATTGCTTCACATGATTCGGCATGGGGAGGCCATTCAGGAGTGGAAGGAGCATATCAAAGGCTCGAAGGTCATTTCAGTTGGCCAGGATTGAAGAAGGCAGTGACAGATTTCATGCAAAGTTATGAAGTATGTCAGCAAACTAAGCTTGGAGATCATAGATATCAAGGGCTTCTTCAACCATTACCTATTCTAAATGGTGTGTGGCAAAACATGAGCATGGATTTCATTGAAGGATTGCCTAAATCAGAGGGAAAAGAGATGATTTGGGTAGTAGTTGATCGGTTCACCAAGTTCAGCCACTTCATTGCTTTAGCTCGACCTGTAATAGCTGAGAAATTGGCCCGTGTGCTCCTTGACAACATTTACAAGTTAATGGGTTGCCTCAATCCATAATTTTTCATAGGGACAAGCTCTTCACAAGTCATTTTTGGAAGGAGTTGTTTAGCTTGTTAGGAACTACCTTGGCTCTTAGCTTATCTTATCATCCACAAACCGATGGCCAAACTAAAAGGGTCAATCAATGCATTGAGCAATATCTTAGAAGTATGGTGTTTAGACATCCCCAGGTGCGGGAAAGATGGCTCTCGTTGGCTGAGTATTGGTACAATACTCATTTTCATGCTTCTCTAGGAACTACTCCATTTAAAGCCTTGTATGGATATGATCCACCATCCCCTTTGATGTTCCAAGGAGTTGTTTCACATGTGGCTGAGGTTATTGAATTAGTGCAGCAAAGGAAGTAACTAACGCAACCTTTGAAGGATAATCTCCATCAATCACAAGCCCGAATGAAACTGTATGCTGACCGGAAGAGAGTGGAAAGAACTTTTGACATGGGAAACATGGTTTACTTCAAACAGCAGCCTTATAGACAGTCCACGGCTGCTGTGAGGAAGAATGTGAAGCTTTATGCGAGGTTCTTTGGACCTTACAGAGTCTTGGAAAGAATTAGCAAAGTGGCATACAAGCTTGAGCTTCCAGCTAACTCATATATACATCTTGTTTTTCATGTTTCTCTTCTCAAAAAGCAGGTAAAGCAAGGCCAAAGTCCCTCTTCATCACCTCCGAAGGTTGGTTCAAATGGCTCATTGACTCTGCAATCTATAGCTATATTGGAGACCAGGCAGATGCGCGCTGTTAACAAAGGCATACCAGAGGTTCAAGTGACTTGGAGCAATTTGGATGACTCTTTCACTACTTAGGAAGAAAGACTTTTTTGGTTGAGCCAATTTTCCTCTTTTAATTCTTGAGGACAATAATGTTTTCAAGGGAAGGGGATTGGTACGATTCTAAGTCGATTGTGATGTAATAAGGCTTAGTCGTCGAATTTGTAATAGCTTTTATTGTGAGCTAGTAGTTTTAGCGCCAATTTGGGATTGAATGAAAAATCAACCTAATCTCTTTGAGATCTTTCTCCTTCTCATCTAATTCTCTCTATATTTCTCATCTCCTTCACTTCTCTTCTCATCTAATCTCTGTCTTTTACAAGGTTAAGCTTCATGATTTATCTAGAGTTTTAACAGAATCGTGCAACTTACAGTATACCTTTCCCTTGTTAGAATTGGGGTCATGTTTTCTAAGTTTACCCCTAATCTTGAGTTTATTACTTGCCTCAAGCCAATCAAATATTACATCGGCTCTATAGAGGTCAAATGAGTATTTCCTTAAGTCTTGGGACTGATAAGACTTCCTGGCTTTGATATCCTTCTTGACCAATGGACTACAAACCAAAGGAGGCCCTTTGACGTATTCAGCAATGTCAATCTCATGTAGAGGATCTTCTTCCTCTTCTATTAATTCATGTACGTAAGTTCCATACATGCTATTTTTCTTACGGATTTCTTCTTTTAAGATAGCTTAGTATCTGGCAACACATTCTGCCAGCTGAAGAAGCGTCGTAAAGTTAGAGCCTTCGAATTTCTTCCTGAATTCAATATCCAAGCCGATCAAGGCCAACTTGGCATACTTAAGTTCATGAAGGGCTATGGTGCATTTTAGCTTGGCTCACTTGAACCAATTAATTTAGTCTTCGACTGACTTGCTTAGCTTTTTGTTTAATTCGAGTCAAGTCTGACATGGAAGTACCTTATTCCATTCTCCTGAATTGGGCCTGGAATCAAGGTTGTTAGAATCGGGATTCTACATAGGATCGGTGAGGGGTCCTCGGGTTTGGGATCATAGAATCGGATCGAGAATTGTAAGATTCTACTTTATGTGTAAAACAATAACTTGTATCCACAAAAATTGCATTACAAGCCTGATATATATAATAAAGAACATAAAAAAAGTCCAAAAAAACAAAATCAAGCTTAAAATAAACAAAATCAAAATGAAAACAAGTACCCAAGTAGCTTAATATGTTAGAAGAATAAGAAATTAAACAAAAATTAGTGATTTACCCAAAAAGAAAATGAGCTATGGCTGTGTGTAACCTGTGGGTCGGTATCAGACCTCACTAATTGGCTGGGGCAGTCGGTCGACAATAGATGGCGGCAATCGGTGGTGGCTAGGGCTACCGTTGAAGTTAAGTGAAGGGTATAATGTGAGAGAATGATTAGGGTTAGGTTATTGGAGGGGAAGGGGAAGGGGAAGTGGAAGGGGAGGGGAAAACATGAGAAGGGGGAAGGGGGAAGAGAAAGGTTAAAAAAAAGCTAAAAAATAAATATTAAAAATAACCTTTAGAATCAGTAAAATCGATGTAAAATTGGTAGAATCAGTGTATCTCAGACCTAAAATATCTTATTTCTTATTATTAACTCGGTATAATCAGTGTACAATCGGCGATCCTATCGATCCTACCCGAGTTTGACGCGAGTCTATTTGCTTACGAATTTTTAAGCGATCCCGATCGGTAGGGCAAAGTGACTCGTAATTTTTATAACCATGCCCGGAATTGCCTAGCCATATCATCCCAACAGTAAATAGAATTGGGAGGCAAGCTGATATACAACTAAAAAAAGGCCCCAGTTAATGAGCTAGAGAAGAGCCTTAATTTGAGATATTGATTATCTACCGCTTCTCTGCATTGGCAATTAAATATTGCCAAATGCTCGAGGGTAAAAAAAAGTCCCTTCTCCTTAAAAAAGGGTAAACTCAGGGATCTAATTTCCTCAAGGAAAAGAGTAATCCCTGTCTATGTAGTCAGGGTAAGGTTTACTATAGAAGGGTCCGTTGATCCTTCCGAGACCTAGCCCATACATTTGCTCAATGAGGGCAACCAATGGGTCTTGGAGGGGTAGGTTAGGCACATGATTATATGTCTGACATTAAGGGCCGCACCCCCCCCCCCCCCCCCCCCCCCCCCCCGCCGGCAGCCCCAAGTGGGTGAGGATCGTGAGGGGGCTCTGAAGGATATCCCTGAGCACCTGTCATAATCAGGTGTGGGAAAACCCTAGGTAAAACCCCTTGGTCATACTAGCCATGGATTTGATGAGCCATGAGGTATGTCCCAACAGGACCAGGGTTACATCGCATGCTTGGAAGCACACCAGTGTTAGCAGGTTGTTGGTTCATCCTTACGTGATCAATCCCTAAGCCATGATTTTGAGGAAGGGGGCTATTAATTTTCCCCCAGTACTACAAGCATAAAGAGGTCAAGGACGAGAAATCTGGTTCTTGAAAGTGGGGACCTCACTTTGTACTCCTATTTCAAGGCTTTGAGTGGTCCTCAAGGCAACCTCTACTACCTAAAGAGGACATGAATGGTTATGCCCCCCTGACTCCAGGACGGGCAGCACCAGGGCATTGGCGTTAAGGTCCCTCGTGCTTTGAGAGAAACTCTTATTCGAAGGCCCAACAGTCCAAAGGGGAACTCTGTCACTTATGTTAGGAAAAGTGTCCTAAAAATCTGAATTTATTCTGTTAATATTATTTTATTAAAGAATAAAATTGCAGTTCCAATTGTTTCCTTGTTAAATTTGTGTAAGCGAGCATTTATACTGCATGTGATTTTCTTTTAAGTATCGTCCGTGAGATGGACAGAGTCCTTAGATTGCATTTTACATGTTTGTTCTAAGTGGATAATGAGATTAAGCCATAGATAGACTTGGAACAAATGGTATGGAATGTTATTTGATTAACTCGTGGTCAATGAGATCGAGATTAATCTTGATCTTAACCTAAGATTAAGAGAGTATGGGATCAGAAAGAAGTGAAGGAGATGAGAAAGTAGAGCGAGAGTTAGATGAGAGAAAGAAGGTTAATCTCAAAGAGATTGTTTGATATTTCATTGAATGGGTAAGAATTACACGAGATCACCTACTTATAAGGATCTAATTACAATGAACTAAGACACACAAGCCTAATCGACTCTCCTATCAGCCGCCAAAACTGACCAGCTGGGACTTAACGACCTAACCGACTTTTGGCGCCAAACACCAATTCAAACAATACAAGCACACGGAACCTCATTACATCACAATTGAATAAGAAACATAACAATCCCCTCCCCTTTAAACATTCTTATCCTCAAGAATGAAAAGAAGGAAATTGACTCAACAAAAATCGTTCCTCTTCCTAAGTGGTGAAAGATTCATCCAAATTGCACCAGCTTACTCGAACTTCCTATCTGTTGGGACCATCTGTTGTTGCCTGCTTCACTTCCATCACTGCAGCTGGCTGTAGGATCAAGGACCCATTGGAACCCACCTCTGGAGGGACTGGGGATGAGCTGTGACCTTCTTTAACATGCTTTTTAAGAAGTGAAACACGAAAGACAGGGTGAATATATGAATCGGGTGGAAGCTCTAGCTTGTAGGCCACCTTGCCAATTCTCTCCAAAACCTTGTAAGGTCCAAAGAATCTTGCACAAAGCTTGACATTCTTCCTTATAGCTACTGTAGACTGCCTATAAGGCTGTAGTTTCAGATATACCATAGCACGCACCTCAAAATTTTTGTCTACTCTCTTGCGATCTGCATACCACTTCATTCGAGCTTGGGACTGACTGAGATTATTCTTCAAAAGCTGCATAAGGTATTTCCTTTGCTGTACCAACTCAGTAACCTCAGCCACCTGTGTCTCAACTCCTTGTAACATCAATGGAGTGGGAGGATCATACCCATACAATGCCTTGAAAGGTGTAGTACCTAATGAAGCATGGAAATGGGTATTATACCAAAATTCCGCCAAAGAGAGCCACCTTCCCCACACTTTAGGATGGCTAAACACCATGCTTCTAAGGTATTGCTCAATGCATTGATTGACCCTCTCAGTCTGACCGTCGGTTTGAGGGTGGTAAGATGAGCTAAGTGCCAAAGTCGTTCCCAAAAGACCAAACAACTCCTTCCAAAAACGACTTGTAAAGAGCTTGTCCCTATCAGAAATTATGGATTGAGGCAAGCCATGGAGCTTGTAGATATTATCAAGGAACAAACGAGCTAACTTCTCAGCAGTCACAGGTCGAGCCAAAGCAATGAAATGACCAAATTTGGTGAACCGATCAACTACTACCCAGATCACCTCTTTCCCTTTTGACTTAGGCAATCCCTCAATGAAATCCATGCTTATCTGCTGTCATATACCCTCCGGAACAGGTAAGGGTTGGAGAAGTCCTTGGTATCTATGATCACCAAGCTTAGTTTGTTGGCAAACCTCACAAGTTTGCACAAAGTCAGTTACTTCTTTCTTCATTCCCGGCCAACTAAAGTGAACCTTTAGCCTCTGATGCGTTCCTTCCATGCCTGAATGTCCACCCCAAGAAGAATCATGAGCAGCACTGATAACTTGATGTCTAAGATCAGTAGAGATGCCAATATACAACTTCCCCTGAATTCTGATAATTTCGCGGGTCACAGAAACATTTGCACCAGCAGCCAAATTGCTCGCCTTACCCACACTAATGGCTGCTATACATTCTTGTGCAAAAGAATCATTCTCATAGGACTGATGTACTTCTTCCATCCAAGCAGGAGAGATCACTAAAATGGCCCCAAGAGGGCCCTGCTCATAGTCTTCAAACATGCGAGACAGTGCATCTGCTGCAATGTTTTCCTTCCCTTTCTTATAATCAATGTCATAATCAAGCCCCAGCATCTTCATCAGCCCTTTTCTTTGTATCCTTGTGACAATTTTCTGCTCTAATAAATGCTTGAGACTTTGATGATCACTATTGATGATAAAGTGGTACCCATCCAAGTAGTGCCTTCATTTTTCCACAGCAAGCAGAATTACAAGGTACTCTTTCTCATATGTTGATAGTGCCTAACGTTTTGCACTCAATGCCTGGCTAAGATAAGCTATAGGCCTCCCTTCTTGTGACAACACTGCCCCAACACCACTTCCACAAGCATCAATCTCTAATACAAAGCTTGAAGTAAAATCGGGCATGGCCAAAATAGGTGCTCTGCACATAGCTTCCTTAAGAGCTTCAAAAGAAATCTGAGCTTCATCCGACCAAATGAAAGCATCTTTCTTCAACAAGTTTGTGAGTGGCTTGGCCATAGCACCATACCTGCTACAAACTTGCGGTAATACCCTGTCAACCCCAAAAATCCCCTCAACTGCTTCAAGGTTACCAGAACAGGCCAATCCCTCATGGCTTGGACTTTTGAGGGATCAGTGGAAACCCCCTCACAAGAGATCACATGGCCAAGGTATTCCAAATGAGTTTGAGCAAAAGAACTGTTATAAATCATTAGAATTTAATTGTAATTGCTGTTTGTATTGGTCGATCAGGGATGTTTTGTTGAGTTGTGTACTTTTAAATGGTGGTTGAATCGTTTTTAGGCGCCAAGGGTTAGTTAGTCAAGGCTCGGGTCAAATGTGCTGGGCTCCTGCAGTTTTGGCGGGAAAGTCGGTTTTTGGAAGTTTTGTTGGTTAGTCTTGATGCATTGTATTCTTAGGTCTATAAATAAGATCTTAAACTTGTAATCTCATCATTCAATCAAATATAAATTGATTTCCTTGGGGAATTAACTCTCTTTTCTCGTCTCTTCCTCTATTTCTCATCCCCTTTCACTTCTCTTCTCACCTTAACTCTTTCTTCTACTAGGTTGGACTTTCAATTCCTAATTGGAAGCTAACAATTGGTATCAGAGCTGGTTCAAGCAATCAATTGATTGATTGAGGCTAGCAAAATCAGAAAAATATACAAAAAAAAACATGATTGAAGGCGTGAGAACCAGATCAGGAGTGAGAACGTGTTGACAGGTCTGAAAATCTGGTGAGAAACAGTGACAAGTCTCCGATAGTTCAAGCGGCTGCAGTACCTTCAATTAGCATTTAGATCAGCAGCAAATCAGTCTCTGCAACATGAATTTGATGTAGATAATCAGAATCGAGTCTCTGGACAGGCACATTGCAGACCTGAAGCATCGAACTCAGACCACATCAGTAGGCCTCAGAACTCAGTTTTGCAACGTAGTGCTGAATTTGATGAGTTTGAACATTTGGATAGACCACCTGATCGACATTATCAGCATAGAAACGTGAGTAATGACTTGATATCTGGTGGTAAGAGTAGTAATCACAGGCAGCCAAGAGTTAAAATTGATCCTTTTGATGGCAAGTTACTGGAGTCATGGCTTAGAAGGTGTGATAGGTACTTCATGTATTATGACATTCCAGATGGTGAAAAACTCCAATTAGTTGCAGTCCATCTACATGGCGACCATGAGGTATGGTATTACAGTTTGTTGAAGAGCAAACCGAACCTTTCTTGGGGCCAATTCGTAGAAGAAATGTGTGAACGATATGGAGAAGGAGAATCAACGGAAGTTGTGGATAATTTTAACAAATTATCTCAAACTTCAACTGTGAGTGAGTACATGCTTAGATTTTAGAATTTAAGAGCCAATTTGCTGTCTGTTCTGTCTATAGCTCCCGAGGACACCGAGTCATATTATGTGTCTTGCTTTATAAGTGGATTAAAGCCTAGGATCAAGAACACGGTGAAAGCCATTGTTCCTAAGACCTTGTCAAGTGCTTATAACAAGGCAAAATTGATAGAAGCCACTCATGTCCAACCGAGTGACAGATTTAATCAGCCAAACAGCAAGTACAGGCCACAATAGAGGACCGGTTCTGGTGCTGGTGCAGGATCAGGTGCTGGTTTTAAGGGTGTTGTGGACAGGAGCTCGGTGAGACTTTGCTTTCCTTGTAACCAGCCATATCAGCCTGGACATAGGTGCAAAACTCAAGCAATAATGTGTGCTAAAGGGACCCGTGTTGATGCTGAAACAGGCAGTGATCATTCAGCAACCGAAAGTGACAGTATTGATGATTTTTCACAAGATGAATTGAGTGAAGATGAAGTGGAGATATCAATGAAGCCTTTAACCGGTAGTGGAGCTCATAACACTATCAAGATCAGATGTAAGGTTGGAAAACATTCCATCATTAACCTCATTGATAATGGGAGTACACATTGTTTCATCGATCCCAAGTTGAGTAAGAAGGCTGGGCATGAAACGATAAAAACTCAGCCTTTGCAAGTGATGGTGGCTGATGGCAATTCTCTAACCATTCATAACAAGTGCATAGCATTCCCTTGGACTATGCAAGAACATCACTTCACCTTTGATTTCAGAGTTCTCCTTTGGGAGGTTGTGATATGGTGCTAGGGGTGGATTGGATGAGGACCTTAAACCCGGTTATATTTGATTTTGATAAGATGACCGTAGCATTTGAGGTTCATGGCACCAAAGTAGCCTTGAAAGGCATGTCAGAGGAAGCTCAACTCAAGATAATTGATGGCAAACATGTGCACGAGGGGATCAAGAAGAAAGCAATACAATGGATAGGTCATTTGTTCATGTTAGCCTCAGTTGAGCTGTAGCAGGGACTTCAACTAGAAGTTCAGTCCTTAGTGGATGAATTTGGTGACATCTTTGAGCCACCTAAGAGCCTTCCTCCTCCAAGGAGTGTGGACCATGCCATTCCCTTGCGTGCTAATGTTGATCCGGTGAAGATTAGGCCGTATCGATATGCACACGGCCAAAAGTCAGAGATAGAGAGGCAAGTGGAGGAAATTCTTCACATGAACTTTATTAGACCAAGCCATAGTCCTTTCGCTTCACCCGTGATCCTTGTGAAGAAGAAAGATGGCGCGACTAGAATGTGTATTGACTACAGTCGATTGAATGCTCTAACGGTGAAGGATAAGTTTCCCATTCCGATCATAGATGATTTGCTCGAAGAATTACATGGTGCGTGCTTCTTTTCTAAGCTGGATTTGAGGCAAGGGTACCATCAAATCAGGGTTCTCGAGCCGGATATTTACAAGACAGCTTTTCAAACTCACCATGGGCATTTCGAGTTTGTTGTTATGCCTTTCGGCTTGACAAATGCACCGGCCACTTTTCAAGCAGCCATGAACGACGTTTTCAAGCCTTTTCTGAGGAATTCAGTGCTCATTTTCTTCGACGACATACTGATTTATAGCTCAACATATGAAGCTTATCTCACTCACCTCCGACAAGTGTTTGAACTGATGCGGCAAAACAAGTTCTTTGCCAAGATGTCCAAGTGTTCGTTTGTTCAAGATAAGCTTGAGTATTCGGGTCATATAATCTCACACTATTACATAAGGTTGGAATAAAAAATAAAAATACAAAAAATTGCAAGCTTAAAGCTCATTGCACCACACATCTGCAGCTGCTGCCAATTCTGCAGGTTTGTAACTTGCTGCTGATTTTTTCATTTTTCTTCAACTATGGCCGCCAAAAATCAGTCTTAACATCAACTTGAACATGTTATTGAAGTTTGCAAGAGTTTATTTTCCTTGATTCGTCAATTTTTCCCCCGAAAATTGCAAGTTGAAGTGAATTGTGCATGCTGGTTTTAGTTTCTTCAACTTGCTATCCTTTACTTTTTTTCTTCATTTTTTTTCCAGCTTTGGCCCCCCAAAATCAGCTTTAACATAAATTCTAACATCTTATGAAGTTTACAAGAAGTTATGTCACCTTATTTGTCCATTTTGGCACACAAAATTTCAAGTTGAAGTGAATTGTGTAGGCTTATTGTTCATTCTCTACACTTTGTTGTTCTTGGCTATTTTTCTTTAGATTTTTGAGCTTTGCACCACTTAAATTCAGATTTTACATCAACTTGGACATGTTAATGTATTGTTTAATCCATCCTTGCACCTGATTTGTGCATTTGGCCACCCCTTTTTGCAAGTTGAAATGAATTGTTCATGAACTTGTTGTGTTCTTGCTTTAGCCATGTAAATTGTTATGTTTTGCCACTCTTTTTACTTTTTTTGGTGAATCTTGCATTCACTTGTTGATGTTGATAATAAAACCTAGCAGGATTTAGCACAAAATGAGTGTTTTAGCAAAGAAATGGCAATAGAAGCGAAAGCGAGCAATAGCGATAAAATTTTGAGGTAAAATGGTTAGAAAATGAACCAAAATGATATGAATAATTATATACTAAATTAAAATTATCACATGACTCATCATGGACCTCACCATCTCTAATAGTGTTATATTTCATCTCTCTGCAACATCATTCTACTATGGAGTATCAGGTGCAAACAGTTAAGATCTAATCCATGTGCAGTTAAGAAATCTAGTAAATCTCTTGAAAGGTATTCACCACCCTGATTTGATCAAAGCATCTTGACACGTTTACCTAACCGATTTTCAACTTCAACCTTGATTTTTTTGAACTTTTCAAAAGAGTCAGCTTCTGCCTCATCAAGTACACACCTCTATACCTCGAGTAAACATCAATAAAAGTGATGAAGTACTCTTACCCTCCTCTTGCTTGAACATTCACTGGTCCACACACATCAATGTGGACGAGCTCAAGCAAGTCACCAACCGTATTGCCTTTACTCTTTAGGACGAACTTTTTCATTTTGTATTCTATGCACGATTCATAGGCTGGTAATAACTTCAAGTATAAAGACTCGATCAGTCCATCTTTTACTAGTCTTTGGATGTTGTTTGCATGAATTTGACCAAGACGTTGGCGCCATCTAAAGGTATTATCTATTTGAGGACATTTCCTCTTATGACTTGAGACAGGTTTGCTAGTGTTAGATTTATGCATACAATCAATAGAACTCTGATTCGGAACTAACATAAATAATCCATCGACAAGTGTATCTCTAAAATTAACAATTTATTTTGCTCAACGATAAATTTAGTCTCGAAAATCACCGAAAATCTAGCATCAACTAAACGAGACATATAAATCAAATTCATGCATAAAGCAGGTACATAAAGACAGTTATTTAATAACAAAACTCTATTACTAAATACTAAGCTAAAATCCCCTACTCCAAGACTGAAACTCTGGTACCATCTCCCACTGTCAGGTACACCTCTCCACCATGTAGCCTCCTGGTCAGCATAAGTCCCTAAAATATATCATAGACATGATCAATTGAACCTAAGTCCACACACCAAGAACCTAGTGAAATATAAACTACACATGACTCAATCAAATTCTTGAGATGGTTTACGAGTCTTAGCAGGAAGGGTAGTAGCTAGGTACTAAATACAATTCCTCTTTTAGTGGCCCAATTTGCCACAAAAGAAACACTTTTCTTTTGTCTTTTTCTTCATAGGCTTAGCTGCTACAGTAGCAACTTTGTCTTTCTTCTTCTTTGTAATTTTCGCCTTAGAAGGCTTTTCTGCTCCCCGTTCTCAGTGCTTAGGTTAAGTGGACAGTCCCCTTAGTCCACATAACCCCTTCATTTACTTGTAGCTCTTTCATCAACTCAAATAGTGAATAATCCTTATTATTCATTGTGTTGTTGAGCCCAAATTGGTCGAACAACGTTGCCAGAGAACTGAGAATGATGTCATGGTGAGATTGGCTATCAATCTTAGCTGCAAGGAACTCCAACTCAGACAAACACTCAATCACTTTCATAGTGTTTTCCTGGACTGGGGTTCCTAACGACATTCTTATTAGCAGTTGCTTCCTCAGTAGTCCCTATCATCCGCTTTATCTTAACCACCGAACATTTATTTCAAATGTTCCATCATTTTTGCTATTGTCTTCATCTCAAGCATCTATTGCTTGAGAGCATTTGACACTAAGGCCAAAATATAACATCTAGCTAACTTGTCCGCCTTGTTCCAATGTTCGTAACTCTCTTTAACAACAACAGTAGAGTTAGTAATAGGCATAAGGGGGCAAGGTTCAATGAGAACAAATTTGTGCCCCTCGTGAATAAGGACAATATCTAAGTTCATTTTTCAATTAGCATAGTTAGTCCAGTGAGTGAATTATCTTTAAGAATTGAATGTAGAGCACTAGTTATCGTCATTATTACTCTGAAAATGCAAGGTATGTATACACAATTACGAGCCATTCAACATGACATGTTATCCATTCTTTCGAATTTATCAAACACTATAAAGCAGGTAGCCAGGAGACCAAATTATAGTGAATGTAATGATGACCCAAGCACGCCTTACTCCCTTTCGGCGGGGTCTTAACGAATTAGTTTGGTTGAGAACTATTCTCAATTATCATTTTTTTCTTTCGTAACTCTTACTAACTATGACTAAATAACCATCCTTTCCTTAGTCTCTAAAACACTACAACAAAGCTCCTCGGGGAGACTAATGCATTATCTTAGATAAGTGTATACCAATTACCATAACCTAAATATCCACACAAGTCCACAAAATACTCCATGGTAGCATGGTCCCACTCACTTTTTATATTTCAATTTATCCTTTAGGAAGTCCGACCTATTTTGTTTAGTGTAGTCATGAACTAAATTTACTTTTCCAAGGCTACAGTGTAGTCGTAGTCGTAAGATATGCTCTTTTCTAGATCAAAGTATTCTAACTTTGTTTATCCTATTATTGATGTGTTCATTATTGTTCTTCATGCTTTTTGAGTGCTTGATCATCATTGAAAATAGATAATGATTCATAATGAGTCCAAGAGGAGATTTATGATGGGTGCTAAAATAATAAACACCATAAATTGAGCAAACTCTAGAGATAGGTTAACGCTATTTGTATGACCTTATAAGTGAAAACCATGGATCTTCGTAACTCTTTTTTTATTTTTATTTTTTTTGGGGGGTTAAAACTCATTTCTTATTTAAGTTCGTGGAAGAGATTGAAGATTTAATAAGTAAAAGAGTATGCTAAATTTTGCATGAGAGAATATATAGTAAAATAGGGTTTTTGGATATAGAGATGAACAATAAACTTGAATATCGAGAATTAGAAATCATATTGATACAACTTAGTGAAATTCAATGCTTTGACATAAAATTCACCCGAACTCCCATGTATAGTAGCAAGTTCTTTAGTTTGTTCTTATTTCATTATTTTCATATTCAAAACATCACGATTTGATTGTTCAAATAGAATTAGAACTAGTAATTTTGGTACTCAATCAATAAAACAATTCTTGTGAGAACGGTACTTTACTCACTCTTTATTACTTGATCAACTTAGTATACTAGTATACTTTTATAGGGACGAATTTCAAAAATTTTCCCTAATTTAAAAGGATTAATGTAGCGGAGTGGTTTAAAATTCCTAAATTTAAACATGCACGTGATTTAAAATTTCTAATTTTAAATCTAATCTTAAATCTACAAACCTCTACTTTAATACATTTATAATAATAATATGAATATAAACTAGCATAATATTTATATTGTAAATAAATTGAAACATGAAAAACTAAAAAAAAGGGAAAAAAGAATACCTGAAAATTGCTCGAAGAATATCGAGACCGAGAAGCCTTCAACACAATCTCCTAAAAAACTTGGAGTGTGGGTTTCAAAAAAGATTAAACTTAAGAGAAAAAATTTCAACATAAATTTCTCTATTTTAGTTCTCCGAAAGTCAATACTTTTAGAATACTTAAATTTTGATTGGATGCTAAACCCTCACTCCAGAACCTTTATTTATAAAAGGCCACCGAAGTGAATAAATAAAGGAAAAATGATATGGGATTCAACTGAAAAAACAAAACGACGTTGTTTAAAGCATACAGGTCAAACCACGTCAAAACTTCACCCCACGTACCACGTGTCAGCACGGGATTGGTCCGCAACTGTTGCGGATTGCCCCTTAGGCACATCCCAGAGCATGCCATGTGACATGCTCTCATTGGTCCATGACCATAGACGGGGATTGATCCCCCGGGTAGTCGCGCACTGATTGGCTGCAGACATTTGACGGATTACGATCAATTTTTTCTTTCTTTTTTTTTTTTTTTTTGTTTCCCACATGTAAAATTTCATCTTATAAATTTTAATTTTTAGAAATGTCTTATTTTATAATCTTTTAACTTTTATTAATCTCATGAATAATGTTTAGCAAAAAATAAAATCTACTCATATCATGAATAAATAATGCATCGCATGAATTTTTTTTTTTTTTCTGATGGCATTAAAAAATAGAGGCTTGTGCGGGGACCTCATAGAAAAATTAAATCTAGCTCAAAATGGGTTAAATTAATTACCATCTTGTGATAAAATCTAATTACTATTTAATAAGACTTCACTAAATAAATCTCACTGTACTCTAGACTTAAATTATTTATTCGATAATTTTCAAATAGACTATATTGATAAAAACAACCCCTCTATTAGATATACAAGAAAAAATAATTAGAAATACTACCATTATTTTTCTCACAACTTTTTCATTAGTTATTGACTCGCCCTTTTCCCAATAATTCATTTATACCTGAACAAATTCACAATATAAATTCCAAATGTCAAACACTTGGAATACTTTGGCCAAAGTTTCCGAATTAATTTAAACACTTGCGAATCGACTAAGGAGATATCTATATCTCATAAGAGACTATAGATCCATATTGAATTCCTGATCCTTGTAACACTTCATGTCGTCACCAAATGCACGTTGGACTTTTGCCATTTATTATGACCTTACTTACAGTATACCAAGATAACTAACATTCCATGCATAAGCCCAGAATACTCTTAGGATTTTGAGTTGTTGTCCAAACAGTACATTATGAATTACTCATTTTCGATAGCAGTTTAGAAACAAGTAACTCACATGGTCCAACTCAGTGTATTAATCTTATTGAACACACCAACATAACACTCTTGGATCACCATCCATGTTACCAAAACAAGTCATCTAAAGTGTCACGTTATATCCTTAGCATAGTTGAAACTTATCACCAATTATGAGTTTTTCAAATAACATTTCATTCCATTTGCTCCAAGTCTATCTATGGCTTAATCTCATAATCTACATGGAACAAACATGTAAAAGTAATATAAGAACTACATCCATCTTATGGATGTTACTTTAAAAAATTCACATACAACATATATGCTCACTTATACAAATTTAACAAGGAAATGACTGGAACTTAAATTTGTTTCTTTAATAAAGTAACAATTACAGGATAAATTTTGATTTTTAAGAAACTGTTTCTAAAAATCTCCCACTTGTCCTAAATCCAATTTACTACACACTTTATACCCATTCCTTCTAAGTGTGATTTAAATGTTTTCTGAGTCAACGTCTTTGTAAAAGGATCTGCAAGATTATTGCTCATTTCTATTTTCAAGATTGCTATCTCACCTTTCTTCACGTAATCTGTAATGAGGTGGTATTTTCTTTCAATGTGTTTGGACGTCTTGTGCATTCTAGGCTCTTTAGGATTAGTCACCGCATCGTGTTGTCATAAAAGATTGTAACTGGTGTTAGACCATCTCTAACAACCTCAAGATTTATCAAGAACTTTCTAAGCCAACATGCCTCCTTTGCAACTTCTGAAGCTGCAATATATTCGGTGTCCATGGTTAAGTCAACAATGCAAGACTACTTGACACTCCTCCAACTGAAGGCTCCACCTCCAAGGGTAAAAACATATCCAGACATTGAATGTCTAGAATCTCTATTTAACTAAAAATCTCAATCAGTATAGCCAACTGGAACCAGCCCATCACTATGAAAGATTAGCATGTAATCTCTAGTTCTTCTCAAGTACTTGAGAGTATGCTTCACTGCCACCCAGTGCATCAGACCAGGGTTAGACTGATATCTACTCACAATTCCTACAACATAGCAGATATATCGTCTCGTGCACAACATGGCATACATGAGGCTTCCCACAGCCGAAGCATATGGAACACTCCTCATCTGCTCTTCCTCTTGAGGTGTCTTAGGACATTACTCTAAAGGAAGAGGGACACCATGCCTAAAAGGTAAAATCCCTTTCTTAGAGTCTTCCATGTGATACTTTGACAACATCTTGTCAATATAAGTGGCTTGAGAAAGACTCAACATCCTATTCTTACGATCTCGCAAACGCTTGATCCCAAGAATATGGATGGCGTCTCCAAGGTCCTTCATATCGAACTGGCCTGACAACCAAATCCTTTCAGCTGATAAGACACCTACATCATCCCTAATGAGCAGTATGTCATCCACATACAACACTAAGAAAGTCACTACTTTTTCTTGATGTTGTTTGTACACGCATGGTTCATCAACCAACTGCTCAAATCTATAAGACTAAATTACTTCATTGAATCTAGTATTCCATGGGCATGATGCTTGCTTCAGCCCATATATGGACTTTCAGCTTTCAAAACATATGCTCCTGATTTTTGCTAATGGAACCGTTTAGTTGCACCATATCGATGTCTTCACAAAACAACCATTCAAAAAGGCCGTTTTGACAATCATTTGCCAAATCTCATAATCATAATGAGCTACAATGGTGAGAAGGTCTCATCATAATCTATTCCTTCCTTTTGGGTAAAACCCTTAGCAACCAGTCTTGCCTTGAAGGTCTGCACCTTCTCGTCCACTCCTCTTTTCCTTTTTAGACTCATTTACACCCAATGGGTTTAATGCCTTTCAACGTGATAAATTTAATTTAGTATATAATTATTCATATCATTTAGATTTATTTTCTAACCATTTTACATCAAATTTTTATCACTTTCGCTCACTTTTGCTCTGTCGCTCCTATTGTTAATTCCTCGCAAAAACCCTCATTTTATGCTAATTCTTGCTAGGTTTTATTATCAACATCAACAAGTGAATGCAAGATACATCAAACAAAAGCGGGGGGGGGGGGGGGGGGGGGGGGGGGCAAAACACATCAAAAGCACACGGTTTAGCGAGGAAACAAAAAGATCATAAGCAGCATGATGTAAGAATGTAGTTTGGGCACAGAAGTGAAGAAAAACAATAAAGAAAGCAAGTTGAAATAAGAGGTAAGGTGGGTAGCAAAAATGTACAAATGAGGATGAATTGTTTGGCAGGTCTTGGAGCATCATTTCAGTCAGCAAAATCAAATACAAAGTAGAGAAGGATAGGTAAAACCATGAGAAAGGGAAAGAGTGAAAGAGAAAGTTTGGTTTGTAATTTTTCATTTTAAAGTTCTTTCTATCCTTTTCATCTTTAAGTTCATGAATTTTGTCTTAGTTTTGCTTTATATTATGTATGTCATGAACTAATTTTATCTGTCCAAGGCTGCGATGTAGCCTAAGTGGTAAAATATGCTCTTTTCTAATTCAACGTATTTAAAGTTTAATGAGTCCGAGAGGAGATTTATGATGATTTCCAAAGTGATAAGCACCACAAATTAAGTGAATGCTAGAAATAGATTAACACGATTGGTGTGATCTTAAGTGAAAACCATGGATCTTCAGAACTCTTTTCTTATTTAAATTTATGCAAGAGATTGTTGAGTTAATATGTAAAAGAGCATGCTAAATGTTTCTTAAGAAAGAATATCTAGTAAATTTGGGTTTTCGGCGATCAATATGTAATAATAACTTGAATATCGAGAATAGAAAGGCGTATTGACACAACTAGGTGAAATTAGATGCCTTGGATCTTATCAAATCGTAAAAACCATCTAAAATCAGAATACTTCTCATAGAAATTAGTAACCATTTTTGTTCTTTTTCATTTTGTTTAGTTTCATGTCAAAAACTTCAAGTTTTGGTCTTTCAAATAGTGCTAAAACTACTAGTTTCGGTACTCATTAAACAACAATCCTTGTCGGAGGATACTCTACTCATTTCTATATTACTTGATATGACTTAGTGCACTTGCTTAGAAAACATACCAAGCATTAAGTTTTTGGAGATGTTGCCGAGGATTGTTCATATTTGAGTGATATTGATACCAACCAGTTTTACCACTAATTTGAAGTTGTTTTGTTAAAAGTTGTAAATTTTGTTTAAGTTTGAGACCATTCACTAATGGTCAGAACCTGGAGCTCCAGTGCTCTCGAGCATGAGGAGCCAGAGGGTTGAGCCCTGATTGGATCCCGCTTGAGCATTCTCTTAAACAAAGCACTATAGACGAAGGGATGAACCGAGATATAGCCACTACAGTGAGAGCGGTGATCATGATGACATCTCAGAGGGTGAATGGAATGGGCTAGATGGCCTTTCTCACAAGAGTTTCATCGCTATGCGTAACGCCGTTTAGAAATCACGGCCAAAAAGAGTCCAATAAACAATGACAAAAGCCTTCGAGAGATAATGTGTTAAAACATAGCTTAATCTAGCAGCCCAGCGTCGAAACTCTACCACCATGAGCGTCGTAATAAACAACGTTGGAACCTCAATGCATGATAGGCTTCACAAAGAGACGGACAGAGTCTTGGTTGAAATGAACTCAACCTTATCTTCTACTATTCGCCTTATTGCTAAGGACGTGGCAAGGCAGACAGCAGTTGAGGTTAAGCCTGTCTTGGTTAGACGGGTTAAGGCTCGTAATGGCTTTGTTCAGGCCATTAGAGAGAATATCGAGCAACTTAGGCCTACATCTCTTCAATCAGCACTAACTAGATATCCTCGTGAGGCTCCCTCGAGCTCACGATAACTAGTGACTCAGGTTAACTATATTGTCCTTGAGAGAATGACAAACCCAGTTACAGCTAACCCTAATGTCACGCACTTGGAATCCAACCATAAGAACAATGTGCCCCCTGGGTTTGCTAACCCTTTGAATCAGAATTTTTCTCTGGCCTTGAGGGATCTCAAAGCTAATGTTTCAACATTGCCTATCCCCAAGATAGGGGGGCAAAATTGTTCATACCCTCCTCATGTAATAGAGGTAGCCTTGAGGCCCACTCAAGGCCTTAAAGTAGGAATAAAATGACAGGTACCCACTTTGGGGAACCAACCTCTACTTCCTAGACCTCTTCATACTTATCACACTGGAGGATAAGTTAATCATCCACTTCCTCAAGACCACAACTTGGAGGCTAATCAAGCAAGGATGAACCAACAGCCTACTAATACTAGTATGCTTCCAGGCATGCATATAGTCTAGATCCTGCTAGGACATACTTCATGGCCAACCAAATTAGAGGGGCTACCCCAAGTTTGGGGAGAAACAACCATTCCCACACCCAATTGTGATGGGTGCTCAGGAGTATCCTGTTGTTTCCCCTCAAAATCCTTACCCACTTAGGAGGCAATGGCAGGCGCATCACCATGTTCCTAACCTACCCTCTAACACCAACTAGCTACCCTCTTCAAGCAGATGTATAGTCCAGGCCTCTGAAGGGTCAATAGATCCTTGTACATAAACCTTACCCTGACTAGACAAACAGTGACTATCCTTTCCCTCGAGGATACAAAATCCCCAGGTTTACCCTCTTCTCAGGAGAAGGGACTATGCCTGCCCTTGAGCACTTGGCAAGATTCAATTTTCAGTGTAGAGAAGCAGCTAATAATCAGTCCCGAAACCTGAGGCCGGTCCCGAGCTCTTTAACTAGGACCGCTTTTCAGTGGTACATTGGCCTACCACCTAATACCATCTACTGTTGGAATGACGTAGCAAGGAAATTTCAGGCTCAGTTTCCAAGAACGGAATTTGGGACTTCCATATCTATCTTAGCTTGAATGAGACAAAAGCCAGGTGAATCAGTGAGAAAATTACTGAAGTTGAATAAGCCAAGCTAGCCTTGAAAGGCTTTGACATTGAGTTCAAGAAGAAATTCAAAGGCTTTGACTTCGTGATGCTCTTAGAGCTAGTAAAATGTGCCGCTAGATATAAGGCTGTCTTAAAAAGAAGAAAGCTTAAAGAAAAATTGCCTGTATGAGGCTTACGAGCATGATCTAATCGAAAAGGATGAGGGTCCTCCATATGAGATTGACGTTGCTGAATACATCCAGGGACCTCCTATGGTTTACAATCCTTTGGTTAAAAAGGACATCAAAGCCAGGAAATCTTATCAATCTAGACTTGAGAAAATACTCGTTTAACCTCTCAAGAGCTGACGTTATATTTGATTAACTTGAGGAAAATAACAAACTCAAGATCAGGAGGGAAACATAAAGAACCTAACCCAAACTCTACTAAGGGGAAGGTATATTGTAAATGGCATGATTCATTGACCCATTCAACAAAGAACTACATCATCTTCAGAAACGTGGTTCAGGATGCCATAGAGGCAAGGGAATTGATCTTTCTGAGAGAAGGACAAATGGGTGCTGATAAAGATCCCTTCCATAGTCCTTCTCAAGTTAATATAATCAAGGTAGCAAAGCCTTATGATCCTCATAACAGCCAAACTAATGACAAATCTTTCAGTAAGATGCTTACAGACAAAAAGAGTCTGGCTGTAGCCAACGCTTTGGTTGATAGGCTGCTGGAGTCAGGAACACTAAGGTTCCACAGAACTTTGATGAGATTGCCAGAAAATTATTGTAGGTGGCTCATCACCGCTGAACGTGTGACACGCGATTGTGTTACATTCGGTAGATTCCTAAAAAAGCAATTAGAGGAAGGAACTATTTTTCTCTCCAAGGAAGAAGTGTTAGCCATGGGGATTCTTATTGATGTCCTTTGGCAGACAGTCTTCACTTCTAAGAAACAGGCGTCAAAGAAGCTCTTGCGCCTTGCCCATAACGTTTGCGAGGGTTGTGGCCACAAGTTGGTGTCTGAGATGAAGAAGCTGAGCCTTGACCTAATGAAAAAGCCAGCTCTCTTAACAAAGACGTCACTAATGGGACCTCCTTGAGGTCTTACTTCAAAGGCCCATATCATTATGAGGACTGGGCGTCCAAGGAGGACCCTAAAATACCACCTATTAGAAGTGAACACCAATCAGGGACCACAACACTCAGGATACCAGCCCTTTGGGGTTCAATTCGGTAATGTCTATAGAATGAGCCACCTCGATCAAGAAGAGGTTGGTCCCTCTAGTCTTACTCGAACCTAGAAGAGGAGGCAACTACGAAAAAAGGCTGCTCAATGAAGGACTCTACTCGAAAATTGCTTAACTAGGCTCTCTCAAGAGGAAGCCAAGTTCTGTAAGGGCAAGCAAACTGAGCCTATGGATCTTGAAGATCTAACAACTGGATCCAAACCTATTGCTCCTACCAAAAAAGGGGAACCATGCAAGATGCTTGAGAGATGGACTAGTCTCTCATCTTATGAAGTGCACGAATCTTGTTGGGACCAACTTGCCAAGAGTTCACTCGATCAAAGATCCATTGATGATGAATAGGAATATTCCCCCCTCAGCATCAACATAGTGGAACCTATAGGACATGTTAACCCAACATGGTCTAATATCGAGAATGACTTCCACAAAGAAGACTATCCCCATACTATGAAGGAGTCTCGAGCCCCAGCGGTTGATCTAAAGGACCAACCTCTAGCGCAGGACAAGTTAACTAATGGCAGTCTTCATTATCATGGTTAGGACGCGCCCATGGATGACAGCCCTAGAAAAGAAATGTATTAAGGGGCCCAAATACAATTTGGGACGTTCCCTGAAAAGGTAAATGTTATGTTATGATCCGAGAATTCAAGGATTGAGCTGTAATGGGCTGTGTGGCTGATTGGTCTGTTTGGGTTGCTGCTGCTGTGGTGTTCTGCTGAATAATGTTCTGTTATTGCTGTTACGATGTTGTTAGCCTATTAATTGATGTAGTAGCTTGGTCTTTAGCTTCCTTCACGGCATAGTAATGGTCCTAGTTGCTTGGTGTTCGCTGGTGTAATAAGGCTACAATAGAAATAGAAGTGCAGCGAGTGTGCGGTCATGTAAGGCTTAATTGGTTAGGTAATGGTTTTGGCGCCAAAATGTTTAGGAAGTTAGTTAGAAGATATTTTCTTAAGCTCTAGATATTTTAGTAGTCGGTTATTAGTAGTTTAGTCTAGGGTCATTGTATTGCTTGCTTAGTTTGCCTATAAGTAGTAGTTGGTGTAATAATTCAGGGCATTCAATGAAATTGATGACAAATATCTCTTTTGAGATTAAACTTCTCTCTCTCATCTAACTCTCTCTATTTCTCATCCCTAATTCTCTAATTTTTCATCTCAATTCCCTTCTTTCTCATCTCATACTCTCAATCTATCCTACATTTACTTAGTTTATGCTTGTGATCCAATCCCGAGCATAACATGTTAGAACTGCCCTGCTTCATTTTTTGAATTCACAGCAACTAGCAATAAAAAAGGCCTCGAGGGGGATGTTATAGCAGCAGATGAGGATCCCCCGGTGGAACTTGTGGCGAAAATAGTAGGCACCAAATGTAGCTCCGATCCTTTGTCTTTTAAAGTTAATACCCCAGCATCCAAATCACCTGATGATTCACCTGAAAGGCCAAATTCGATGGCATTCTGGTGAATAACATCCTGGTGGATAATGGCTCGACCATCAACATCCTACCTTCTTATATGTTTGGGGTCATTGGTAAATCTCGAGATGACCTAGTTACTTCGGACATTGCAATTTGTGGCTTTTCCGGAGCTACTTCTAAATCTGAAGGGGTCATCCTGATTAAATTGACTATTGGCAACTTAAGCAATCTAACAACTTTCTTTGTAGTGGATACTACATCAAGCTACAACACTTTTCTTGGAGAGATTGGTTACATGCCAATTATTGTATCCCGTCTTCATGGCACCGGTTGATAATCTTCTGGAACCATGACAAGTAAGAGATTATTATGGCATATAATATGTCATTTATGGCTAGCTCCAACTATGTTGAGGCAAAGCTCTATGAGGATGGTGTGAGACCACTTGATGTCAAAAGGACCACTCCACAGTCTGCCTAACACAAGACACAATGACCATCATTGACAGCCTACTTACTAAGGCTGAAGTTGGGCAGATTGAGGTAGACTCTGAAGACTCTGATTTCAGGGGATGCATGATGGCCTTTCTTGAAGAAGGATATCTCCAAGGCATGCTAGAGCCATTATGCGAGGGAGCCAAGACCTCGCACTAATGGCCCGATAGGCCATTTCCTCAACACTAGTGAAGCTCGTGGCTTGGCAAATTGAGGATCAATTTTGGGCCGAACATTTAATTAATGGTTTCGATGTCCAAATGACACAAGAAAAAGAGTTGGATCTCGCTGACTTAAGAGCAAAACTAGCCAAGATTAACTTGGGCTCTTTAGAAGACCCAAGACCTACCTATCTGAGCGCTCTGCTTTCTGAGAAGCAAAGAGAGCAGCATTTGACCTTACTTCATGAGTTCAAGGATTGCTTTGCTTGGGACCATCACGCTATGTCTAGCCTATATAGAAAGGTGGTTGAGCATAAACATCCCATCAAGACAAGCTTGAGGCTTATCATTCAGGCCCAAAGGAGAATGTCCCAACAGGTCATTGATTTGGTTAAGGAGGAGATCAAAAGACTCTTAAAGGCCAACTTTATCAAGACTGCCAGGTATGTTGAATGGTTTGAAAACATTGTTCCTGTCATTCAGAAAAATGACAAAATCTAGGTCTGTACTGACTTTAGAGATCTGAATGCAGCTACCCAGAAAGATGAATACCGAATGCCAGTTGCTGATGTGCTCATTGACTCAGCCTCAAGGCATGAGGTCTTGTCTTTTATGGATGGCTACTGTGGGTACGATCAAGTTATAATTGCTTTGAAGGATACCCATAAGACAGCATTCAGGTGTCCTAGGTCAATAGGAACCTTCAAAGTGTGACTATCCCATTTGATTTGAAAAATGCTGATACCACCTACCAGAGAGCCATGAACATGATCTTTAATGACCTCAATGGCAAAACCATGGAAGTCTACATAGATGATAACAATGTCAAATCAAAGTCCCGAGTTAAACACTTGGAAACCTCAAGGGGGCCGTTCCTTAGAATGAGGACTCACAACCTTAAGATGAATCCGTTGAAATGTGCCTAAGGTGTATGTGCTGGGAACTTTCTTGGTTCTTGTACACTAGAAGGGCATTGAGGTGGACGTCAATAAGACTAAGGACATTCAGCAGGCCAGACTGCCTTCAAGCAAAAGGGAGCTCCAATGCTTCTTGGGGCAGGTTAATTTCTTAAGGCATTTCAACTTGAATGTTCAAGAAAAACTAAACTCTTCTCTCCACGGAGGTCATAGGTCTGAGGCTTGTACTGGTGTAGGAACCTGGAAACAAATCGGAAGTTAGGTCTTCAGAATCAAGCGACAAATCATGATATGAGAGGGGGGCTAGGGCTCAAGACTGAAAAGTGTTGGGACAAATTTAAAAAATTTTCCCTTAGTTTATTCAACTAGTGCAGCGGAAGGGTTTAAAATTCGTAATTTTAAAACTACATATTTAAATTTCTAATTTAAATCTACAGGCCTCTTCTCTAATACATTCATAATAATTACATGAACTATAACTAGTGTAATAAAAAAGGAACATACCTAGTGCCTCAAGGGCTCCCGCCTACGCAGGGTTTGGGTGTTGGGGGGGGGGGGGGGGGGGCCGCGGATGTACGCGGCCTTCCGCCTTCAGGGTGTTAACCCAAAGAGAGGCTGTTTCCCAGTGCCCCCAACCTGAGGGTGAGGACTTCCCAGGTGGCCACCCATCCTGGTACTACTCACGCCCAAGCACGCTTAACTTCGGAGTTCTAATGGGATCCCGTGACGGCGTGTTGGTGCCCTCGTTGGTATAACTAGTGTAATAAGAAAACTATAAATAAATAGAAAAGCAAAAAACTTAAAAGAGAAGGAAAGAAGAATACTTGGAATTGCTCCAAAATAAGAATATCAAAAGAATACCAGAATAATAACGAGGAAACCGAGATCCAACTTCCTTCTAGGCAATGACCTCGAAAATACCCAGAGTATGGGCTCTGGAAAATATTAAACTGAAGAAAGAAAATTTTCAACAAAATAGGAAAGAAAAGGTATTCTTATGTTACAGGATATTTTCAATTCAAAGGATATAAACCATATTGCCTAAAAATATTAATAGACACAGAAGCCACTACTTCATCATGTAGAGTGGCTACTAAGTAATCTAACCATGCTGATTTATTACCCTCCCTCTTTAAGTTTATTACTTATTAATGCTAAGGCCATTGATTGAGCCCGGTCATCCATTACTTGAAGTTCATTTTTAAAAGGTACTTTATTTAAGCTCAAGTATGTTCCTTGTAATGAGATTCCTTGTTTATTCAAGTCATCTTTTCTCCAAAAGATATGGACGAAATTTTTGACAAAATATTTAGCTTTTTATGGGAGGTGAGTAGTACAGGCCAAGTTTCCAAAAATGGCACATGGCAATAATTATGTATAGTGTACAGTGTACAGTAGATGCACATAATTGCCTACAGTCTACAGTGTACAGCAGATGCACATAATTGCCTACAGTCTACAATGTACAGTCTACAGTGTAAAGAAACCACTACATACATTTAAAATGAAATGTAAATGCTTTATTTGTAATGAAGAAGGCCATCTTGCAACTTCATGCCTTCACAGAACCAGGAGATAAATTAATCCTAGAAACAGATGCCTCAGAAAATTGTTGGGGATGCATATTAAAAGCTATACTAGAGAAATTATTTAATAAACACGAAGATAAAATAGAACCAAGAAGAATAGTAGCAAGGAAAAAACCTCTTCCTAAATAATTTCAAGAGCAAGAACAAATTTGTGGATATAACTCAGGAAAATTTAAACGAAATGAAATTAAATATATTATTTTCAAAAAAGAACTATTAGCAAAAAAAAATGCATAGGCCAAGTGTCCAAAAATGGCACATGGCAATAATTGTGTACAGCGTATAGTAGATGCACATAATTACCTATAGTCTACAGTGTACAGTGCTATGTAAATCTTTTATAAATAGGTCATAGGGGACCCTTTGGTTTCCCAAGTTGTAACAAATTTTGCCATCTTTTATTTTCCTAGTAAAATATTTCCTCCTCTTGTCTTTTGTATTTTGTATTTGGTATCAGAGCCGTTCTGACAATAAAATTGTAAGTTATCATCTATCTCTGTCTTTGTTGTAGTATTATTATTATTCTGTTTCATTATCAATTGTCAAAAAGCGCATATGCTTACTTATCCTTAACCTCATATAAACCTTAAACTGTGCCTATTGTTAAACATCATTATCAAAGAATTTACTTTAAGGCATTAGATAAGGTTATAGGTCTTAAGCACCTTGGATTAAGTAAGAGGTTTTACACACCATTGATAATCTGATATGACAAATAACCCTAAAGAATATTGTCTAGGAAAAATCTTAGGAATAGACGAAGATTTTAATCATTTAATACATATTCCTCCATCAGAAGAAAATGAGATAATTAAAATTGCTTCTATGTTGAATAGCATGATTGACACCATAAATGGTTGATTTTCAGATGTACAAATATCTCAAAGAAAACAAGAAGAAAAGATTAAGGAATTCCAAAAAGGAATAGATATTATTCAAGAAAAACTTGAAGAAAAATTTAAAGAAAACTTTCAACATACAAGTTCAAAATATGAGCCAAGAAAAGTACTTTTTTATGGAAATATAAAATTTATTTATATGAGTGAAGAATATAAGATAAAAGAATATCATAATGTGTTAGAACTTTTTGAATGTTGGAGACATATATACAAAGATCCAAACTTAAATGTTAATGAAGGAAAAACACTATTAAAACAAATGCAAAAAGCATATGAGCAAAATGAAAAGTTGCTTAAACATTTTAATTTTCAACTAGAAGACCTAAACACAGACTCTAGTGATGATGAAAAAGAATCTATTAAAGCAATAGACGATGATGACTCATCAGACGAAGAAGAAGAACTACCTAGATTAAATCTCGATGATGAAGATACGGTTAGGAGTCTAGCAAGAAGAAAAAGAAAGGTTGATGATAGAACTGACCCCAAACTACCTGAAGAAAATTGGTATTATAAATCAGGAGAACCCTCAAAAACAAGGAAGCTTGTCCTTTAGAAGAAGTATTAGAAGAAGAAAACCCTAATGTAGAAGATGCAAAGAAAGGAGAAGAAACAAAACCCTCCTCTAGTTCTAAAAATGAAGAAAATCCATCTATAGGAGTATGGTGGAGAAAAGATGACTTGAACAAGCAAGGAATCTCATTACAAGGAACATACTTGAGCTTAGATAAAGTACCTTTTATAAATTAACTTCAAGTAATAGATGACTGGGCTCAATCAATGGCCTTAGCATTAATAAGTAATACACTTAAATGGGAAGGTAATAAATCAGCATGGTTAGATTACTTAGCAGCCACTCTACAAGGAGATTATTTACAATAGTTAAAACAGTGGGAAAATTTTGATGAAGGAAAATCAGAAAAAGCTAGTTTACTTAATAATTTTAATTCTCCAAAAGAAATACTACGAAGATTTGCTAATATAATTAAAAAATGAGTTTGTGGATATGTAGGAGAAAAACCTATACAAGAAGATGCAAGATATGTTTTAGCAAAACTCGAACTTTGTAATATATGTGAATATGAAAAGTAAGTAGAAATATTCACAAAGTATTTTTATATGCTTGAACCTGCAGAAACTAAACATTATTTAGAGTTATTTTTTAATAAACTCCCACACCCATGGGATGAAATGGCTTTAGCATACTATAAAAAAATTTTAGAAGAAAAAGATCATACAATATATACTCTAGGATATAAAATTCAGTTTGTCCTCAGAATGATTGCACAAAAATGCGTTGCAATAAAAGCGAAAAAAAGGTAAACAACCAAATTTCTAAATCTGCGTACGGAGAAAGACGTTGTAATAAAAAGCCTTATCCAAAGTCTCCCGATTCTTATATAGAATGAATCTGCTTCGTCCATAATACTTCAAGAAGAATGGAAAATAGGATGCAAAACTTATAAATTAGTTTCAAGAAAAAAGAAAAGGCGTTTTAAATGGAAACCTTGTAAAAAGGGAAATTTTCAAAAAAGAAAGAAATATGTAAGGAAAAGAAATTATAAAAAGAAACCACCACATACATTTAAAAAGAAATGTAAATGCTTTATTTGTAATGAAGAAGGCCATCTTGCACCTTCATGCCCTCACAAAACAAAACGTAATAAGAAAATGATTAAACTACTATAAGAAAAGGACCTGGACATAATGTATGGGGAACATATCTCTGACATGGATGATATACTTTATGAAGTAGAAAGTTTACGTTCATGATCATCTGAAGAAGAAATAGCAAATTTAACTGATGAATTAAAAGAATTAATTTTTATGACAGATAATTATAAGAGAGAAGAACTACCTTCAAATGAAGATAATAATATAACTCTAGGAAATATTCAAAAAGAAGAAGTTTTTTTCTCTAAAGAACAAATAGAAAATTTTAAAAACCACAAAAGGTGAAACTTAAAGAAATATATAACAAATCAATTTTTAACTTTTGGTCCGAAAAGGTATTTGAGCAATACTTAGAAAATACCCAAGCAAAACTTAATGCTGAAGGAATAACAGAAATTTTATTCTTCAGCAAAGAAAAAATAGACAGATGGAAAAACAAATATCCTAAGGTAAATACATACATGTGGGATTAATTCAAGTTGAAATAACCACACTATTTAGCGCAGGAATCGATGCTCCATTAACAGCTGTTATTTTTTATAAAAGATTTTATGATCCTATGAAAGCAATAATAAGAGGAGTAAGATCAAATCTAGTTAACGGAATAGTATGGTTTAAAATAAAACCAAATTTCTTTATCTCCATTACTGATCCCTTAATAGAGGATGTAGTAAAAATAAGAATTCACGTCCAAAATCTTGGTATGCATTACAAAGCCGAAGACTTGTCAGTTAGATGGATAACAATCCATGAACTAACAAATATTACAAAAACTTTAGTAAAGAATTTTAATAAAAATATTGTTGAAGTTTTTGAACCAGCTCATGAAAAATATGAGAAAGCTATAACCCCAAGATTAATAGATTGGAGAGATCTAACAATACCTAGAGAATGGACATTAGAAAAACTTACATATGACTTCAAGGAAGAAGAAAAACATTCGCAACAAGGTCACATAGAATTAATAGCATCAGGAAACAATCTTTATTTTACATAATCTAACTCTAATAAAAAAAAAATGGGTTAAAAATAATCTCCAATTACCACAAGTAGAAAGCATACTATCAACTACAGAAAAACTATCATATAAAGAACAAGAAGCCTCATCATCATCAAACTCAAAAGATTATAAAAAATTAGAAATACCTGTTCTACAAGGAACATCCCACAGGCAAGAACAAATAAGTACAATACAGGTATTTAGGGGAGAGCATGACAAAATATTTTTTGCCCCAAAAATAGGAAAGAAAATGTATTCTTATGTTACAGGATATTTTCAATTCAAAGGATATAAACCATATTCCCTAAAAATATTAATAGACACATGACCCACTACTTCATCATGCAGATGGAATACCTTACCACCTGAAAAGTGGGTAGAAATAAAAAATTCAATATTAGTAAGAGGAATTGATGGAAACGAAACCACAATATATCTAAAAGCTAAAGACATAGCCATATGGTTAAACGGAAAAAGATTCATAATACCTAAAATCCTTTGTTTCCCTTTTATGGCATGAGACTTTTTGCTAGGTACAAACTTTATCTGGAAATATATCCCTGTATCGTTAAACCATCACGACATAAGTTTCACTCTCTATGGAGAAACAATTAAAGTACCATTATTAGATCAACCGCAGTATAAGTGTACTTCTGGATTGGCACCAGAAATAATATCCTTGATAGAGGAAAACAAACCTCAAAATCAAATATATACTCTACAAGAAACACATTAGTTATATAAAGAATTAGCTGAAAACTTTAGCAATAATCTGTTAAAATTATGGGATAAAAGTCCAAGATTTTGTGAACTTAAACTAAGAACTCCAAATATTATTATAAGAGTAAAGCCAATGATTTACACCAGACAATATGTATAAGAATTTGAAAAACAATTAAAAGATTTATTAGAAAAAGAATTGATTGAAGACACAACAAGTCCTTATTTTAGTCCTGCATTTATTGTAAGAAATCATGCAGAAATAAAAAGGGGAAAATCCCGAATGGTAATAAATTATAAAAGATTAAATGAACATTTAGAATTCGACGGATTCTTTATCCCAAGGAAAGATGTTCTCATAAACCTAACAAAAGGAGCTAAAATATTCTCAAAATTTGATTGTAAATCTAGGTATTGGCAACTAAAGCTTACAGAAGAGTCAAAACCTTTAACAGCTTTTAGCACCCCACAAGGACATTATCAATGGAAAGTAATGCCCTTTGGTCTAAACACAGCACCACAAATCTTCAAAAGATTGATGGATAATATCTTTAAGGAAATTAAAGATTTTTACGTAGTATATATAGATAATATACTAGTTTTTTTCCAAAACAAAAGAGAAACATCAAAAGCACTTACAAATAGTAAGTAATAAACTTAAAAATCATGGAATAATTCTTTCACCTCAAAAAATTGAGATAGAAAAAGATCAAATTGACTTTTTAGGTATAAAACTCACAAAATTAGGAATCCAGCTTTAAGAACATATTATAAGCAAAATTAAAGACTTTTCTAAAGAAATTACAGACAAAAGACAACTCCAAAGTTTATTAGGAATACTAAATTACGGAAGAAATTTTATTAAAAATTTGTCTCATATTGAAACACCATTACTTGAAAAACTTAAAAAAGGAGTTGAATTCAAATGGACTAAAAAAGATAAAACTCTTCTGAAAAAATTAAAACAAAAAATCACCAAACTTCCAAATGTATACTTTCCTCAACCAGTAGATAAATTAATCCTAGAAACAGATGCCTCAGAAAATTGTTGGGGATGCGTATTAAAAGCTATACCAGAGAAATTAATTAATGAACACGAAAATAAAATAGAACCAGGAAGAATAGTAGTAAGGAAAAAACCTCTTCCTAAAAACTTTCAAGAACAAGAACAAATTTATGGATATAACTCAGGAAAATTTAAACAAATGAAATTAAATATATTATTTTCGAAAGAAAACTATTAGCAATAAAATGATTTCATATTTTTTTAGCACCAGAAATCTTTCTTTCAAGAACAGATGATCAAGCAGTAAAAGACTTCTTAACAAACAAAAAGGCCATTACTGATGGAAGAAGATTGAAATGGTATAATTTTATTTCTTAGTATTCTTTTGAAGTTGAACATTTTAAAGGAACTAATAATATTCTTGCAGATTCTCTAAGCAAAGAAACATGTCCCAAGAAGAATGGGTCGATATGAAGCCAAAAAAGGCTAGAGAAATGCTAACCAAGCATATTCTTCTTTCTATCAGTTATCTCAATTAGAATGGGAACCTGAAAGCTCAAACTCGAGAACAATTCAGCAACCCACTTATGCCCAAGCAACGGAACCTCAAATGGAAAACCAACCGAATCCCTATCTCAAATGGTGACACAATTTACTAATACTCAATAAACTATCCAAATCACCCGAACAACCTAAAAATGGTTTATGTAGTTTTCAAAGGAAGAAGACCAGGAGTATATCTCCATTGGACAAAATATTTTGAAAACATCAATAAATTTTTAGGAGTAGACTTTCAAAAATATAGTGCTCTCGAAGCTAGACATTTTCTAGCAAGTAAACAAACCCCTCTTTTCTTTCGACTCCTTCGAGAATTGGAACAAAAAATGTTTCCAGAACAACTCCCGGATTTCCCATATAACCCAGGTATTCCAAATTCAATTAACATTCATTTTAATGGGGTATGGAAAATGCATTTAGCAGATCGAAAAGCCGATTTTCGACGAAGTATGACTAATCTGGCAAATACTATTGTATCAACTTTGTCCGAAGCAACGGAGCAGAGAGACCGGCTAAAAAATATTTGTGTTGATCTTGTCAAACAAATGACATGGGATCAAGAAAACTCATATCAACAAATAATATTATTTTTGTAGCTTACAAATGCTCTGAAAGAAGAGCTTGACATGCCTCAGTTCCAGATCATGAAAAGAAGATGCTTATTTGAGAAAGCACAAAAAGTAATTCCTCTAATAATATTCGAAGAAAAAATCAAGGCAGTAGTAGAAGACCATGAAGCCAAGATTAAACAAATCTTGCTTCGAAGTGTTACAAATGTTAACGCATACGATGGATGTCTTAGACTGACATATATGATCAACCATGAACCATGGCATATTGAAGACATTGAATGGGGATTGGTTAACTAAATCATTCTCCAGATCATGGCCTCAGATCAATCGATTGAATTCCCTATGATGATTAAAACTATGCTCTATAGCGTATCAAAAAGATATAGTTATTCAAAATATTTCACTTCTAGAATTTTCAGCACAATCGGATGGAGATCTGAAGAAACATTTTTTCAGCCATATCAGATATGGATCCTTTCAGACACTCATGAATGTGAATTCGAAAGAGAACCTCTCTACCAAGAAGAAAATTTAATTAATAAGTCCCGTCCAAAACAACTCTTGACCGATTCCTTAATAAGCGTGTCAATGGTGGCACAAGAATATTTATCATCTGACTATTTCAAAACTACAGATGGACGACGCATCTTCATCACAAAAAAGGAGATAGATTATGAAAATAAATACTATGAAGAAGCTCAAGATTTGTTAAAAAAGCTAGCAAATCGAGATTATGGCTTAGACATTCCAATCGATTTGGCTATGGATGCCGACGAAATAATCGGAGTAATACAGAAACGCTATTCTCCTTATCCTGAAAGTGAACAATCACTTGATGAAGAAGCAGAACGAAATCTAGATAATCTTTACGAAGGATAAAAGTATATCCCCAAAAATCTGGAAAAGCCAGAAAGATATGGACAAAATTTTTGACAAAATATTTAGCTTTTTATGGGAGGTGAGTAGTATAGGTCAAGTGTCCAAAAATGGCACATGGCAATAATTGTGTATAGTGTACAGTGTACAGTAGATGCACATAATTGCCTACAGTCTACAGTATACAGTGCTATGTAAATCTTTTATAAATAGGTCATAGGGGACCCTTTGGTTTCCCAAGTTGTAAAAAATTTTGCCATCTTTTATTTTCCGAGTAAAATATTTCCTTTCTCTCTAATTAGATCTCCAAAAGCCAACACTTTCAGAAATCTTTTTAACTTTTTCAATTGATACCAAACCATGAAATCACTACCCTTATTTATAGTGGAATACCAGAGTGAAAAAATTCCAAATTTTCGATATGGGACGCATAGGTTTAAAACCAAACACACTGTTTAATGCAAAAACAAACCAAAATGCAGCGTTTCAAACAAATCTCAAATTGCGTTTATTTTAAATTCAACACGCGTGCCACGTGGCGGGCCGCAATTGGCCCGTTGTTATGACCTGCAGAAATTAAAGTCAAGAGGTTGCTACTTTGTTGCTGTTTTGTATTTCTATAATGAGGCTTAGTGATGTGCTACGTTTTATCATTGAATTGTAATATCCTTAGCTTGTTTGTTGTTGGCACCAAGGGGTTGTAGTTGGTAGTTAAGTCGGTTATAGGTCAAGCATTGGTCAATAGTGCCGGCTAGGGTCCAGTAAGTCGGTTTAGGTCGTGTCCTTATGCATTGTTCCTTTCTCTTGTAACGTCATCATTCCATGAAAAGTTTACACTAATCTCTTTGAGATATTTTCTCTTTCTCATCTAATTCTCTCTATTTTTCTCATCTCGTTCACTTCTTTTCTCTCCTATACTCTCTCTTTCACAAGGTTAAACTTCCAGTTCATCTAGAGGTTTAACAATTAGTATTAGAGCCTCGTTTTAGGCTATCAATTAAGTTGAATTTGTTCAATTTGGTTGTATACACTTGGATCAAGGTGATTTGATAGCAAATATCCTTGATCACATTACAAGTGGATTAGTAGCTCGATTTTGAAGTTTTTATTGATAAGTGGTGCTGTTAATTGATTAAAATCACGTTGAAACAACTTAAAAAAGGTTGAATTGGTTCAAAATTGAGAACAATGGCAAGTGGAGTTACAACTAGATTAGGAGCTGCGAAGGCTGCTGCAAATCCTTCTTATGTTGAGGTTGTTGGTGCTAGTGTTGCAGCAGATCAGGAAGTTGTTACATCTGGCCAATTGAATAGTCATATGAAAGAAATGCTCGTTAATCAATAGTTCAAAGATCAGTTTGATCAACGAGCTCAGCAAATTCAGGAAAAGATAGCTGATCGAGTCAATCAGCAATCACAGGAGTTTGAAGAGAGAATGGCCAGTAGATTTATTCAGCAAATGCAGTAGTTTGAGGAGAGATATTACGCTATTAATTCAGGAGACAAAATGTGACTTCCATTCTTGAACCTCTGCTACCTGCTAGTATGCTGCCTATAAATCAACAGATGAGGCCTTCTGATGAAGTGAATCATCAAATGCCTAATGTGGCTGTTAGACCTCAAGATCAATCTCCAGCAGCTGAAGATAGACCTCAAGATCGAAATGTGGAAGTTGAGGTAACTGCTAGAGCAAAGGATTAGTCACTTAATCCAGCTCATTCACATTCTACAAGTTTGAATCCAGGACAGGGCGATCACCCTCCTGATTAGTCAGATCACCTCAGAAATGCCAATTTGAATGTGGAACAATTCGATCAGCCACCTGATCAATGGCATCAGCAACGTTCAGGGAGTAATGATGCTTCATCCAATAACAGAAGTAATGGTTACAGGCAGCCAAGAGTTCAGATTGATCCATTTGATGGAAAGTAACCTCATTCATAGTTAAGAAGATGCGATCGTTATTTCCATTTCTATCACATTGATGACGTTGAAATTTGCATATAGCAGTTGTTTATCTTCTTGGAGACCATGAGGTAAGGCTATACAGTTTATTGAAAAGCAATTTTACACTATCTTGGGACAATTTTGTGAAAGAACTTTGTGAGTGATATGGTGATGAAGATTCTAGTGATATTATTGATAAATTTAACAAGCTGATACAAGAAACATTTGTGAAGGAGAATATGACAAGGTTTGAGAACCTTAGGGCCAGCATGATAACTGCATATCCTCAAGCCACTGAGGCATATTATGTCTCGAGTTTCATAAGTGGCTTAAAGCCCAAAATCAAGAATCTTGTTAAGGCAGTTGGTCCTAAAACATTGTCCAAGGCTTATGCTAAGGCCAAGCTCTATGAAGCAATGGTTCTTGCTTCTAATGATGGGTCAAGGTATAAAGATAGTGGTTCCAAATAGTAGAAGAAGTTTGTTGGATCCAAGACAACTCAATCGCATGAAAAGAAAGCTCAAAGGCTTTGCTTCAAGTGCAATTAGCCATATTAGTTTGGACACAAGTGTAATATAGAATTCCTCATGTCTGCTTATGGAATCAATGCTGAAGAACAAATTAAAGTGGTGAATCTGAAGCTGAGGACGATAGTTCAGATCTAGAATCACAAGATGAGTTGATTGAGGATGAAGCTGAGATTTCAATGAAAGCTTTGACAGGCAATGGATCTCACAATACAATTAGAATCAAGGGAAAGGCAAGTAAGAGGTCCATGATTATCTTGATTGATAGCGGAAGCACCCATAGTTCCATTGATCCAAAAGTGGTTAAGAAAGTAGGTCAAAAAGTGATCAAAACTCATCCATTAGCAGTGACTGTTGCTGATGGGAAGTCCATTTTCACTCAGAACAAGTGCCAAGGGTTTCAGTGGACTGTGCAAGATCGCAAGTTTGATTATGATTTCAAAATCCTGCCTTTGGGTGGATGCAACATGGTTTTGGGGGTAGATTGGATGAGATCCTTCAGGCCTGTGATATTTGACTTTGCAAAACTAACTGTGTCATTTAATATTCAAGGCTCCAATGTTGTCTTACAGGGAATGGCAGATCAAGCTTAGTTGCAAGAAATCAGAGGCAAGAGGTTAAAAGGAGGATTCAAGAAGAGTGCTTACCATTAGGTAGGACAATTGTTTGCCATATCTCCTACTGAACTAGGAGATATTCTTCAGCCTGAAGTTAGAACTTTGATTGAAAGATTTGAGGGCTTGTTTGAACAACCAAAAGCATTACCCCCTCAGAGGCATCTAGATCATGCTATTCCTCGTAAGCCTAATTCAGAGCCTGTTAAGGTAAGGCCTTACAAGTATCCACATGCTCAGAAGTCTGAGATTGAGAGGCAAGTAGATGAGCTACTCAAGACATTCTTTGTGAGGCAAAGTCACATCCCATTTGCTTCTCCAGTCATTCTAGGTAAGAAGAAAGATGGCACGGCTGGGATGTGCGCAGACTACCTGCAGCTTAACTCCTTGACAGTGAAGGACAAGTTTCCAATTCCTATCATAGATGATTTGTTGGATGAGCTACATGGTGCTAGTATCTTTTCCAACTTGATTTGAGGCAAGGGTATCATCAAATCAGAGTATTGGAGCAAGATGTGTACAAGACTGCTTTCAAGACACATCATTGCCACTTTGAGTTTGTGGTTATGCCTTTTGGCTTAACTAATGCTCCAACTACATTTCAAGCAGTGATGAACGATGTCTTCAAGCAGTTCTTTAGGAAATTTGAATTGGTTTTCTTCAATGATATTATGATCTATAGCTCTTCACTTGAAGATCATTTGATGCATCTAAGGGAAGTCTTTTGAACCACGGTCAAGCATAAGCTATATGCAAAATTGGCTAAATGTTCTTTTGCACATAACCAATTGGAGTATTTGGGCCATGTTATTTCTCAAGAAGGATACTCTACTAATCCCTTTAAGGTTCAAGCAATGAAAGTGTGGCCTGAGCAAGTGACTTTGAAGCAATTGCATGGTTTTTTAGGGTTGACGGGTTATTATCGGAAGTTTGTTGCTGGTTATAGCTCTATGGCCAAACCTTTAACTGATTTAATGAAGAACGGCTCATTCAAGTGATCAGAGAAAGCCCAAGCTGAATTTGAGGCCCTGAAATCTGTAATTTGTGGAGCTCCAGTTTTAGCTATGTCGAATTTTGCTGTTGAATTAATCTTGGAGACAGATGCTTATGGGAATGGAGTTGGGGCTTTTTTTTTCTCAAAAGGGCCGACCAATAGCCTGCCTTAGTCAGGCTTTGAGTCCTAAACATCAAGCATTATCCACGTATGAGAAGGAATACTTAGCAATCTTGCTGGCTGTGGATAGATGGAGACATTACCTGGATGGACAACGATTTAAGATCAAGACTGATCAAAAAAAGTCTGAAGCACCTACTTGAATAGAAAATTGTGACAAGGATTCAAAAGAAGGGGTTGATGAAGATGTTGGGGCTTGATTATGTCATTGAATACAACAATGGAAAAGAAAATGTTATAGCTAATGCATTGTCACGTAGATTAGAAGACTATGAGCAAGGCTCTTATGGAGCAATATCTGTGATACTCCTCACTTGGATTGAAGAGGTGTACAGACCCTATGAAGATGATCCTTTTGCACAAGATTGCATTACAACATTCAGTGTGAGTAGAACAAGCCAACCTATTGCTAATGCAGATATATCTGTGGTGAAAGGTGTCATTCGGCTAAAGGGAAAGTTATACATTGGCTCTTCCACTGATTTGAGGCTACAACTCATTAGTTCTTCCCATTCAGCTTAGGGAGGTCATTCTAGAGTGGAAGGCACCTATCAAAGGTTTAAAGCTTACTTCAGCTAGTCTGGAATGAAGAAATCAGTGACTGAATTGGTGCAAGCATGTGAAGTTTGCCAACAAACTAAGCTTGGTGATCATAGGTATCAAGGTCTCCTTCAAATTTTACCTATTCCGGAGGGTGCTTGGCAAAATATAAGCATGGACTTTATTGAAGGATTGCCAAAGTCAGAAGGTAAGGAGGTAATTTGGGTTGTGGTTGATTGGTTTACCAAATTCAGTCATTTTGTTGAGCTGGCCAGACCCGTAATAGCTAAGAAGTTGGCAAGGAGTTTCTTGGATAACATTTACAAGCTTCATGGCTTACCACAGTCTATTGTATCAGATCAGGACAGGATCTTTACCGGTCATTTTTGGAAGGAATTATTCAATCTTATGGGGACAACATTGGCTCTTATTTCATCACATCATCCTCAAACCGAAGGGCAAACAGAAAGAGTAAATCAGTGCATTGAACAATACCTTAGGAGCATGGTGTTCACTCATCCGAAAGTGTGGAGCAAGTGGTTATCCTTGGCAGAGTACTGGTACAATACACATGCTCATGCTTCCATTAGAACTACTCCATTCAAAGCTTTATATGGTTATGATCCACCAACACCAATGATGCTATAGGGGCTTGTGTCATCTGTTCCTAAAGTTACTGATTTAGTGCTGCAAAGGAGGCAACGGATGCAATTATTGAAAGACAATCTTCCTCAAGCACATGCAAGGATGAAGTTATATGCTGACAGGAAGCATGTGGACATAAATTTTGAGGTTGGAGACATGGTTTATCTGAAGTTGCAACCTTATAGACAAGCAACCATGGCTGTGAGGAAGAATGTGAAGTTGTGTGCAAGGTTTTTTGGGCCTTATAAGATCCTCCAGAAGATTAGCCAAGTAGCTTACAAGCTTGAATTACCTCCTTATATTTACATTCACCTTTTTTTTCATGTTTTATTCCTTAAGAAACAGGTGAAAAAGGGTCATGAAAGCTCACTTAATCCTCCGGACATTTGCTTGAATGGAGCCTTCCTTCGACAACCTATAGCTGTGCTTGATTCACGCGAAGTAAAGGCTGGTGACAGATCATTTCAGGAAGTTCTGGTGCAATGGACCAACTTGGACAAGAAAGATGCAACTTGGGAGAAGCTTAAGTGTTTTTTTTTTTTTTTTGGTAAGTCGGTGAAATATATAGATGAAAGGAAAATTAGTACAAGCTACAAGGGGCATGCCCCAGGACACCGCCGAAGCCTACAAATATGAAACAACGTCAACTATAGTCCAGACAAAGTCCATACAAAAAGCAACCAAAGTACAACTAAGTGAACAAAGAAGAAACTAAGTCTCTAAACCCCATTGCCGAAGCAAGGAGGCGTGACGATGAGCTCCTCTGAACGAAGAAGCAGCAAGTAAGTGGCTCCTAACCAAACCGGGAATCTCCTCTCTTACGGCCGCAACTGATCTGGACTGAGAACGCTGAACCCGAAGGTTGCGCTCGTACCAGACAGTATACACAGTCGCAGAGAGGTAGAGTCGAGCAATGATACTGCCAATCTCTCGCCCCCTGAGATGCTGAGCAGCCCAAGTGACAAGATCGTCCCAAGGAAGGGTAGGCCAATCGATAGATGTACTCGGAGTGACAGAGCTCCAGACCGAGGCGGAAAAGGAACAGGCGAAGAAAAGGTGCTCATGAGTCTCGTCAGCAAAACCACAGAGAGCACAAACACTCTGAACCTCCAGTGCTTCAAAACGTTGAAGTCGGTCTCGGGTCCAAAGTCGCTACCGAGAAGCAAGCCAGAGAATGAAGGAGTGCCTCGGTATATGCATCTGAAACCACAGAAGGTGATGAATGGTATCCTCATCTCTCCTACTCCGCAGCATCTCCCATGTGGACTTGGTGGTGAAGTTCCCCGAGGGGTCACTCAACCACCGGATGGAGTTCCCTGAACCCAAAGGTTACGCTCGTACCAGTTTAAGTTCTTGAAGAGTCTATTTCCTCACTTTCATTCTTGAGGGAAAAAACATTTTCAAGAGGGGAGGAATGTTATGATCTGGAGAAATTGAAGTCAAGAGGCTACTACCTTGTTGCTATTTTTTATTTCTGTAATAAGGCTTAGTGAAGTGCTGCGTTTTATCATTGAATTGTGATATCCTTAGCTTGTATGTTGTTGGGGCCAAGAGGTTGTAGTTGGTAGTTAAGTCAGTTATTGGTCAAGCATTGGTCAATAGTGGCGGCAGGGGTCTAGTAAGTCGGTTGAGGTCGTGTCCTCATGCATTGTTCCTTGATCATGTATAAGTAGCTCAATTTCTTGTAATGTCATAATTCAATGAAAAGTTTACACTAATCTCTTTGAGATATTTTCTCTTTCTCATCTAATTCTCTTTATTTTTCTCATCTCCTTCACTTCTCTTCTCACTTATACTCCCTCTTTCACAAGGCTAAACTTCAAGTTCATCTAGAGGTTCAAAATGCACACGCGTGCATGTAGATTTCCACCATAACAGCCCAACGCATTGGTCCATTCGAGTATATGCGAATCGCGGCTGGGATTCTTTGATTTTCCTTTTTTTTTGTTTTGTTTTATTTTGTTTCCCACATGTAAAATTCATCCCATTAATTTTTAATTTTAAAAATTATTTTATTTTATAATTTTTAACTTTTATTCATCTCATGAATAATGTTTGGCAAATTTAAATTTACTCATCTCATGAATTCTTTAATATTTTTCCTATGGCAATAAAAATAGAGGCTTGCACAGGACCTCAGGGACAATTTAAATCTAGCTCCAAATGGGTTAAATTAATAATCATCTCGTGATAAAATTTAATTATCATTTAATGGCAATTAATTTAACTAAATAAATTATGCTGCACTCTAGACTTAAACCATTTATTCAATGACTCCCAAATAGGCTGTATTGATGACAACAACCCTTCCACTAGATGTCCATGATAGAAAATAATTATAAATACTATAATTATTTTTTCTATAGCTTTTTGATTAGTTACCGACTCACCCTTTACCGAATAATTCATTTATACTTGAACATTTTCACAGTATATATTCTGAATCTGAAACACTTGGAACACTTTGCCCAAATATTCTAAACTATTCAAAGGCTTGCGAATCAGCTAAGGGGACATCTGTACCTCATAAGAGATTGTACATTCCATATTGAATACTTGATCCTTGTCACACTTCACCCCACTACCTAGTATACATGAAAATTTAGTCATTTGTCTAGACTTAGTTATAGTACACCAAAGTAACTAACGTTTCGTGCACACGTTCAGAATACTCTCAGGATTTAGAGTCGTCGTTCAAATGATACAACATAAATAACTCATCTTCGAAAGTAATCTAGAAATAAGCAACTCACATGGTCCAACGCAGTGTTTCAATCTTATTAAACACACCGACCTACCACTTTTAAATCACCACCTACATGACCATGAGAAGTTATCTAAGGTGTCATGTCATAGTCCTAGCATACAAGTGGTCCAAACTTGTCTTTGACTAGTAGTTTTCAAACAAAAATGCATATCATTTGTTCTAAGTCTATGTGTGAGTTAATCTCATAAACCACTTAGAACAAACATGTAAATTTTAGTCTGAGGACTACACCCATCTCATGGATGTTACCAAAAAAAAAAAAATCACATGCAATATATATGCTCACTTACACAAATTTAACAAGGAAATGATTGGAATTCAATTTTATTCCTTAATAAAATAACATTTACAAGACAAATTTGGATTTTCAGGACACTATTCCTAACAATCTCCCACTTGTCGTAAATCCAAATTACTATACACTCTATACCTATCCCTTCTGTATATGATCCAAAGGTCTACTAAGTGAAAGTCCTTGTGAAGTCAATTACTCTATCTGAACCACATGCCTTCTTTGTAGCTTCTGAAGCTGCAACATGTTCAACCTCTTTGGTGGAGTCAGCAATACAAGACTGCTTGACACTCCTCCATTAATGGCTCCTCCTCTAAGAGTAAAGACATAACTAGATGTCAAACTTTTGACATTTCTACCTAACTAGAAATCTGAATCAGCATTTGAAAGTTCAGAATATAATCTCTAGTTCTTCTCAAGTACTTGAGAATATATGCTTTATTGCCACTCAGTGCATCGGACCTAGGTTAGACTGACATCTCCGTACCATACCAGTAGCATAGTAGATATCTGGTCACGTGTACAACATGGCATACATGAGGCTTCCCACATCCGAAGCATATGGAACTTTCCTCATCTGCTCCTTCTCTAGAGGTGTCCTAGGACACTGCTATAAAGAAAGAGGGACTTCATGCCTGAAAGGTAAAAACCTTTTCTTAAAGTCCTCCATGTTATAATTGGCTTGAGAAGGACCGAACATCCTACTCTTACGATCTCGCAAAGGCTTGATCCCAAGAATATGGCTGGCTTCTCCTAAGTCCTTCAATTGAACTAGCTTGATAACCAAATATTTACAGTTGTTAACACCTATACATCATTCCTAATGAGTAGTATATCATCGATATACAATACTAAGAAAGTCACTACTTTCTCTTGATGTCATTTGGACACGCATGGCTCATCAACCAATTGCTCAAACCCATAAGACTTAATTTCTTCATTGAATCTAATATTCCATGAGCATGACGCTTACCTCAGTCCATATATGAACTTCTTCAGCTTGTATACTATATGCTTCTAATTTTGGCCAATGAAACCGTCTAGTTGCACCATGTAGATGTCTTCTTCATGACGACCATTCAAAAAGGTCATTTTGATATCCATTTGCCAAATCTCATCATCATAATGAGCTGCAATGGATATGAGTATCCTTATGGACTTCAACTGGTGAGAAGGTCTCGCCATAATCGATTCCTTCCTTTTGGGTAAAACCCTTAGCAACCAACCTGCCTTGAAGGTCTCTACCTTCTCGCCCACTACTCTTTTGCTCTTGTAGAACCATTTACATCCAACGGGCTTAATGCCAATAGACGCCCCTATAAGATCCTAGACATGATTAGAATATATAGATCCTATCTCAGATTTCATTGCTAAGACCCACTGGTCAGAATCCTTGTCTTTAATTGCCTCATTGTAGCTGAGAAGATCAGATTCAATGTCACGGTTCAACCACTAAGGCTCCCGTCATGAACCTGTCAAGTGCCCTGACAATCCGCCCACTATGCCTAGGCTCTCGTGTACTTGGAACATTCTCGTCCCCTTAAATAGTTGTATCTAATGCATCCAATGTGTCCCAAGTTGTGTGTAGCTGTTCAGAATTAGTGTTATTTTCTTTTAATTCCTATAACACTACGCTGCTTTTGCTTTTGCAGTCTACTACAAAATCCTCTATAAACATTTTGCATTTACATTTACAAAGACCTTTTGATCAGAAGGAATGTAGAAAAGACCACCTTTATTCCTTTAGGATAACCCCAAAAAGAGATTGGTAAAGTAGCATGACTCATCATGGACCTTACCATCTCTAACAATGTCCTATTTCTTCTTTCTGTAACACCATTCTGCTGTGGTGTACCCGGAACAAATACTTGAGATCTATCTCATTTGCAGTTAGAAAATTCTAGAAATTCACCCCAAAGATATTCTCCACCTCGATCTGATCGAAGCAACTTAACTTGTTTACCTAATTGCTTTTCAACTTCAGCTTTGCACTCTTTGAACTTTTAAAAAGAATCTGGCCTATGTCCCATTAGGTAAACATATCCATTCCTGGAGTAATCTTCAGTGAATGTGATGAAGTACTCATACCCACCTCTTGCTTGAACATTCATTGGTCCACATACATCTGCATGAACCAACTCAAGCAAGTCACCAACTCTGTTGCCTTTACTCTTCAAGACAGCCTTGGTCGTCTTTCCTTCTATGCAGGACTCACAGACTGGTAATGACTTCAAGTCCAAAGGTTCTATCAACCCATCTTTTACCGGTACTTCAATCCTATTCGAATTAATATGACATAAATGTTGGTGCCATGCATAGGCATTATCTCTTTTAGGGTGTTTTCTTGTATGAGATTGAAAAAGTGAGCTTGTGTTAGATTCATTTAAACAAATATCAGAGTTTTGATCAAGAAATCACAAAAATAATCCATCGACACATGTACCTTTGCAAATAAATAATTTATCTAGCATAATAACAAGTTCACAACAAAAACTAACGGAATAACCATTGTCCAGTAATCAAGACACGGAAATCAAATTCCAACGCAATGCTGTCACAAATAAACAATCCTTTAGAATCAAAACTCTACCACTAAATACTAAGCACATCTGATACTCCTAAGACTGCTACTCTTGCACCATCTCAAACCTTCAGGCACAGCTCCCCATCATGCAGTGGTTAGCCTGAGCCCCCTGTAATATATTACAGACATAGTCAGTTGAACCTGAGTCCACACACCTGGAACCCGGTGGACTCTCAACTATGCATGACTCTACTAAGTGAGATATCATCATATCTTCACAAGATGGCTTAGCAATCTTTGCAGGAAGAGTAGCTAAGTACTTAGTGCAATTCCTCTTCCAGTGGCCAGTCTTCCCACAAAAGAAACACTTTCCTTTTACTAACTTCTTGATTGATTTAGTTGCTACACTAGCAACCTTTCCTTTTCCATTCTTTCTAGTCGAGCCCTAGTGCTACTTTCTCCCACTAGCACTTGTTGCCTGAGTCAAGTGGACACTCCCCTTGGCTCGCATCACACCCTCTGTAACTTGTAGCTCCTTTAGCAGCTCGAGTAATAAATAATCTTTATTATTCATAGTGTATTTAAGCATGAACTGAGTAAAAGAGTTGGACAAAGAGTTGAGAATGAGGTCTTGCTGAGATTGACTATCAATCTTAGCACCAAGAATCTCCAGTTCAGCAGCCATCATTTTCATGACGTGCTCCTGAACTGGCGACCCTTCTAACATCCTTATATTCAAGAGCTTCCTCATTAGCTCTTACCTTGCTGCCCTATCTTGACCACCAAATATTTCCTTTAAATATTTAATCATCTCAGCTGCTATTTCCATCTCAAGCATCTGATGCTTGAGAACATTTGTCACTGAAGCCAAAATATAATATCTGGCTAACTCATTAGCCTTATTCCAACCTTCATAATGCTCTTTAACAGCAGTTATAGAATTATTGGCAGGCACCGTAGGTTGAGCATTAGTGAGAACAAACTTGTTACCCTCATGTATTAAGACTATGTCCAAGTTCATTTTTTAGGTGAAGTAATTCAGTTCAGTTAAAACATTATCTTTCAGAATCAAATGAAGCAAACCAGTTGCAGCCATTTCAAAACACTGTATATGCAAACATTTGTGTAACTATCTAACATGAGTCATGTATAATACAGTGATATCTATTCTCTTAATTTAGAAAACACAATCAGTCAGATATCCACAAAAATGTACTATCATGCATGCCCTGATGACCCAAACACACCACTCCTTACTCCCCAATAGCAGGGTCACACAAAATTAGTTTGGGTGAGAACTATTATCAATTAACATGTTTTCTTGTAACTCTTACTAAACATGATTAACTCACCACTTTACCTCAGTCTCTAACATAACACAAAAGAGTTCCTCGGAGAGGCTGATGTATCATGCTAGTCAGGTGTAAACCATTACCTAAATGTCCATACAAATACACGTAACACTCCACGGCGACGTGGCCGTATGGATTTTTTGATCTTTGGTTTATCCTAATAGAAGTCTGACCCTGTAATCTGCAAACTGACATCCTCTGCAGGGAGGTCTGTCAATCTACTATACTGCTAGACAGGTAATGGAGACCGTGAGATTTCAACAATTAGACCTCACTCCCACTTGATTTTATAAACCAGTGGTTTTTTATTATTTGAATTTATAACTTAGATTATCTCATAATCTCCTTTGGAATCTCATTGTAAATTAAAATTAATTAACAAAAATTAATTTTTAATTTTTAAATAAACCAGGACTGACGTCTACACATCCAAAATAATTTTTTTTAAATAAAAAATTACTGACGTCAGCATCAGCATTTGATTTTTTTTAATATTTAAAAGAATAATAATTGAATCCAATCTCATTAGATCAATTTTATCCAATTTCGTAACTCTTGATCAAATATGCATAATCTCATTACATGAATAATATGAATGCATATTAATGAATTGATAGATTTGAATTAACTATTAATTCAATATCTATTTAAATAATTTAGACCGATACTTTAATTATTTTCAAAATCAAATCGAGCTATCTTTCGTTCTTAATAAAATTTCTATTTTATTAATTGCAAGTTTATTTATTTTGATCTTATTATACATATTCATATATATGTGAATGTAATAAGGAGCTAGCTTTGATACCAATTGTTGGGACGAATTTAAAAAAATTTTCCTTAGTTTATTAAATTAGCGCAGCGGAAGTGTTTAAAATTTCGAATTTTAAACCTAAAGTTGATATAAAATTCCTAATTTAAATCTACAAGCCTCTACTCTAATATATTCATAATAATTACATGAATGATTACTAGTACAATAAGAAAATATTAAATAAATAGAAAAGTGAAAAACTTAAAAGAAAAGGAATGAAGAATACCTGGAATTGCTCCAAAATAAGAATAACAGAATAATAACGAGAAAACTGAGACCCAGCTACCTTCTACGCAATGACCTCGAAAATACTAGGAGTGTGGGCTCTGAAAAATATTAAACTGAAGAAACAAAAATTTCAACGAAATTTTTTTCTCTAATTAGATTTCCAAAAGTCAACACTTTCAGAAACCTTTTAATTTTTTGAATTGATACCGAATAATGAAATCAATACCTTTAGTTATAGTAGGATACCGAAGCAAAACAAATTCCAAATTTTAAATGTGGGACGCACACGTATAAAGGCAAATGCAGCATTTAATGCAAAACAAAAAAAAAAAACCAAAACAAAATGCAACATTTTATACAAAGCTCAAATCGTGTTCATTTTAAATTTAATTTGCATGCCACCTGGCAAGTCGCGATTGTCTCTCGTGCATGCACCCGGATTACCCCTAGGACTGCCCAGAGCATGACATGTGTCGCACACTAGTTGATCCATCCACCTATACGAGGATCGCTGCTCGGATTCTGCGATTTTCCTTTTTTTTATTTTGTTTTGTTTTATTTCCCACATATAAAAATTCATCCCATGAATTTTTAATTTTAAAAATAATTTTATTTCTTAATTTTTAATTTTTATTCATCTCATGAGCAATGTTTGGCAAATTTAAATTTACTCATCTCATGAATTTTTTAATATTTTTCCAATAGCAATAACAATAGAGGCTTGCGCAGGAACCTTGGGGACAATTTAGATCTAGCTCCGAATAGATTAAATTAATTACCATCTCACGACAAAATTTAATTACCATTTAATGAAACTTAATTCCACAAAACAAATCCCACTATTCTCTAGACTTAAATCACTTATTCAATAATTTCCAGATAGATTGTATTGATGACAACAACCCAACCACTAGATTTCCATGACAGAAAACAATTATAACTACTATCATTATTTTTCTCACAGCCTTTCCATTATTTATCGACTTGCCCTTTTACTGAATAATTCATTTATACTTGAACATATGCACAGTATAAATTCCAAATCTCAAACACTTGGAACACTTTGGCCAAAGATTCCGAACTATTCAAACAGTTGCCAATCAACTAAAGGGATATCTATACCATATAAGAGATTGTAGATTCCATATTAAATACTTGATCCTTGTCACACTTCAAGCTGCTACCCAATGTACATGGAAATTTAGTCATTTATCTAAACCTTACTTATAGTACACCAAAGCAACTAACATTTCGTGCACAAGTTTGGAATACTTTCAAGATTTCAAGTCATCGTTCAAACAGTACAACATAAATCACTCATTTCCGATAAAAGTCTAAAAACAAGCAACTCACATGGTCCAACTCAGTGCGTCAATCTTTTTAAACACACCAACATAACACTTTTGGATCACCATCCACATGAATAAGATAAGTCATCTAAAGTGTCATGCCATAGTCTTAGCATACAAGTATTCCAAACTTGTCTTTGCCTACACTTTTTCAAACAACAATCCATACCATTTGCTCCAAGTCTATCTGTGGCTTAATCCCATAAACCACTTAGAACAAACATATAAATTATAGTCTAAGGACTACATCCATCTCATGGATGTTACCAAAAAGAAAATCACATGCGGTATATATGCTCACTTACAAAAACTTAACAAGGAAATGATTGGAACCTCAATTTTATTCTTTAATAAAATACCATTTACGTGACAAATTTGGATTTTCAGGACATTACTCCTAACAAAAAGGACTTCAAGTTGGAGGAGCCACATCAAGCAGCTTTCAAGGGCATCTACGAGTGATTAGGCCACAAGTGCTCATTCCACCAAAGTAGGGCAAACCTTTGAAGATTTATGTCTCTGCTTCTAAGGAATCTATTAGTTGATTACATGTACAAGACAATGAGTAAGGTTGTAAATAGGTTGTGTTCTACCTTAGCCGTTGCTTGAATAATGAAATAAAATACTCCTCAATTGAGAAACTGTGTCTATCTTTATTCTATGCATCAATAAAATTGAGACATTACTTCTTAGCATTTACCATGTACGTGGCTGCTCAAACAGATGTTCTTAAATGTATGCTAGATAGGCCCCTGATGAGGGGAAGATTGAACAAGTGGAGTATAGCTCTACTTCAGTTTGAGTTGCTCTATGTTTAACAAAAGTCAGTCAAGGGTCAAGCCTTAGCGGACCTTTTTAACTGACCACCCAAACATTTCATATAGGCTTAGATTACGAGCCAAATCAGCTCTTAGTGGTGGAAATGGTCCCTTGGAAACTCTACTTTGATGGATCAAAGACCAATTCGAGCACTGGCATTGGAGTTGTGATAGAATCCCCTGCCAGGAACATCACCAAGTTAGTTGTTACTTTAGTTGGAAAATGCTCCAACAGCATGGCAGAGTACGATGCACTAAAAATAGGTCTATAGACTCTCTTGGAAATACGAGTCCTCAATGTCGTTATTAAAGGGGATTCTCAGTTGGGGATTTGCATAATAAAAGCGGAGTTTCAATGTTTGAGCTACACTTGGAACATATACTTTTCAATAGTGCGAAGGAAATTTGAGCGTATTTTTAGAGAGCAAAATGTCATGATTCTAAGTCGATTGTGATGTAATAAGGCTTAATTGTTTGAGTTGTAATAGCTTGTATTTTGAGTTGGTTGTTTTGGTGCCAAACTAGGATTGAAGGTAGTTGTTTCGGTTGCGTCAAGAGCGGGTCAATGTTCGCGGCTAGTTAGGTAAGTCGGTTGAGGCTAGTGGTCCAAGTCCATTGTATCTTAATTCATATAAGTAGTTAGTTCATGTGTAATGAAAGATCATTAAATGAAAATTCAACCTAATCTCTTTTGAGATCCTTCTTTCTCTCATCTAATTCTCTCTATATTTCTCATCTCCTTCACTTCTTTTCTCATCTATTCTCTCTTTCACAAGGTTAAACTTTAAGATTTATCTAGAGGTTTAACAATTGGTATCAGAGCCTCATTTGGCTTCAAAATCAAACGTGATTTGACATCAAATATCTTGAATCGCATTGCAAATTGCTTGAAAATTCAATTCTGAATTATGTTGTCATTGTTGCGGTTACTATCAGGAAAATTGCTTTGAAACACATAAAAAGAAAAGAATTGATACATAAATACTTACAACAATGGCTAGTGGAGTCATTACAAGATCAGCAGCTACTAAATCAGCAGCTAATCCTTCTTATGCTGAGATCGTTAGTGGAAATGCTGAGGATGCACCACAGGTAGTCACTTCAGATGTTTTGAATGCACAGATGACAGCTATGATTGTTCAGCTTAATCAATCACAGTTGGAAAGCAAACAAAGAATTGAGGATCAGATGCATAATCTGCTTAAGGAAGAAGAGCAAACGTTTAATGAGAGGTTCAACTTGCAATCAAAGCGTGTTGATGAGAACATTGCTGATTAATTGAATCATCAAAAGCAACAATTTGAGGAGACATTGGCTGAGCCAATTGATCAACAGACGCGGTTGTTCAGTGAGAAGATTGCTGAAATTCAAAGTCAGTTTAGTAGAAAAAATGCATCTTCAGTTCCTAATCCTCTACTCCCTGCTAGTTCGTTACCTGTGAATCAACAAATAAGACCTTCGGTGATGTCGCAACCAAATGTTCCTACTAAACCTGCCGTAGCCAGTGAAAGACCTCAATTTATGACTCAGGCAGCTAATGTTAGAACTCAAATTTGAAGTTAAGATTAGGAGGTACTGGTCAGACAGGATCGATCATTTGATCAAGCTCAATCAAGACCTACTAGTTTGAATGTAGGACAGGTTGTTCGACCACCTGAGCAGACAGATATTCACAGAACTGCTAGTTTGATGAAGAGCAAATTGATCATCCGTCCTTATCAGTGGAACCAGCAGCGTGCAGGCAGTAATGATGTGCAATCCAACAATAGAAGCTGTGGCTATAGACAACCAAGGTTGCAGATTGATCCTTCTTATATTCACAGAACTGCTAGTTTGATGAAGAGCAAATTGATCATCCGTCCTTATCAGTGGAACCAGCAGCGTGCAGGCAGTAATGATGTGACATCCAACAATAGAAGCTGTGGCTATAGACAACCAAGGTTGCAGATTGATCCTTCTGATGGAAAGCAACCTCATTCATGGTTGAGAAGATGTGACCGTTACTTCCACTTTTACCACATTGATGAGGCTGAAAAGGTTCAAATTGCTGCAATTTATCTTCTTGGTGATCACTTTACAGTTTATTAAAGAGCAATCCTACTCTCACTTGGGCTAAGTATGTGAGAGAACTTTGTGAGCGGCATGGTGATGAAGACTCAAGTGACATTGTTGCTAGGTTTAATAAGGTGATACAAGAAACATCTGTGAAGAAGTATATGACGAGGTTTGAGAACCTTAGAGCTAGTATGATAACTGAATATCCTCATGCCACTGAGCCATATTATATCTCAAGTTTCGTAAGTAGATTAAAGCCCAAGGTTAAGAATCTCTTTAAAGAAGTTAGACCTACAACATTGTCTAAGGCTCATGCTAAAGCTAAGCTTTTTGAAGCAATAGTCTTAGTTACAAGTGATGGAACCAGGGGTCGTGGAGGTAGTTTCAAGTCTCAAAAAAGATTTGTTAAGCCCAAGTCTAACCAATCGGATGAGACGAAACCTCAAAGGCTTTGTTACAAGTGCAATCAACCTTATCAATTTGGCCATAAATGTAATCCAAAGTTCCTCATGTCTGCTGAAGGAATTAGTGCTGATGAACATTCATAGGGTGAAGAATCTGATGCTAGTGAGAATGACTCAGATTAGGAGACATTTGAGAACCTTATTGATGATGAAGTTGGAATTTCCATGAAGGCATTGACCGGTAATGGCACACACAACACAATCCGAATAAAGGAAAAGGCAGGGAAGAGATCTATCATCATCCTTATTGACAGTGAGAGCACCCACAGCTTCATTGATCCAAAGGTGGTTAAGAAAGTAGGCCATGAGGTGATCAAGACTCATCCTTTAGCAGTGACAGTAGCTGATAGAAATTCAGTGATGACTCAGAACAAGTGCCAATGATTCCAATGGTTTATGCAAGATCGCTATGATTTCAGGATTTTGCCTTTAGGAGGATGTGACATGGTACTTGGGGTTGATTGGTTGAGGTCCTATATTCCAGTTCTATTTGATTTTGCTAAATTGACAGTTTCCTTTGAGATTCAAGGTTCCAAAGTCACTTTGCAAGGAATGGCAGATCAAGCTCAATTACAAATTATGAAAGGAAGGAAGTTGGAGAATGGATTCAAGAAATGTGTTTACTAGTGTGTAGGACAATTATTTGCAATATCACCAACTGAGATTATGAAGATTGCTCAGCCTGAAATCCAAGAAGTGGTGAAGGAATTTGAGGAATTGTTTGAACTGCCCAAAGCTTTACCTCCCAAGAGAAGTTTAGATCATGCTATCCCTCTCAAATTTGATGTAGAGCCAGTAAAGCTTAGACCATACAAGTATCATCGTGCTCAAAAGACAAAAATTGAGAAACAAGTGGATGAATTGCTCAAGACAAGCTTCATAAGACAAAGTCACATTCCCTTTGCTTCTCCAGTCATTCTTGTCAAGAAAAAGGATGGCACAGCAAGAATGTGTATTGATTACAGGCAGCTCAACTCTATGACAGTGAAGGATAAGTTTTCGATACCAATTATAGATGAATTGCTTGATGAGTTACATGGAGCACAAATCTTTTCTAAGCTTGATCTATGGCAGGGCTATCACCAAATCAGAGTAATGGAGCAAGATGTGTATAAGACTACTTTTGGAACACATCATGGACACTTCGAGTTTGTAGTTATGCCATTTGGATTGACAAATGCTCCAGCTACCTTCCAGGCTCTCATGAATGATGTCTTCAAATAGTTCTTAAGGAAGTTTGTGTTGGTGTTCTTCGATGATATCTTGATTTACAGTGCCTCCTTTGAAGAACATTTGAAGCACTTGGGGGAAGTGTTCTTGATCATGTGCAAGCACAAGCTGTATGCTAAATTGACCAAATGTTCCTTTGCCCAGACTCACTTAAAGTATCTTGGCCATGTAATATATCTTGAGGAAGTTTCTATTGATCCTTCTAAAGTCCAAGCAATGAGAGATTGGCCTGTTCCGGTTACCTTGAGGTAGCTGAGAGGATTTTTGGGTTTGACCGGATATTACCACAAGTTTGTGGCTAAGTATGGAGCTATAGCCAAGCCTCTAATAGATTTATTGAAAAAAGATGCCTTCAAGTGGTCAGATGAAGCTTAAGTGGCATTTGAAACTATGAAATCTGCAATGTGTAAAGCACTTGTGTTAGCCACGCCAGATTTCACTTTGGGATTCATATTAGAGACTGATGCTTGTGGAAATGGTATTGGGGTAGTGTTGTCTCAGAAAGAAAGGCATATAGCTTATCTCAGCCAAGCCTTAAGTAATAAACATCTAGCACTTTCCACATATGAAAAGGAGTATCTCACTATCTTGCTTGTTGTGGAGAAGTGGAGACATTAAATAGATGGACACCATTTTACAATCAAGACTGATCACCAAAGCCTAAAACATCTCTTAGAATAGAAAATTGTCATGAGGATTCAGTGGAAAGGGCTAATGAAGATGTTGGGTCTTGGTTATGACATTGTGGATAAGAAGGGAAAGGAGAATGATGCGGCTGATGCACTATCACGCAGATTGGAGGACTGTGAACAGGGCTCTTATGGGGCTCTTTCGGTAATTATACCTGCTTGGATGGAAGAGGTACATCAGTCCTATGTGAATGATCCTTTTACACAAGAATGCATAGCAGCTTTCAGCGTTGGCAAGGTCGACAACTTAACTTCGGGTGCAAAAATGACAGTGGCTAAAGGCATTATCAAACTTAAGGGGAAGCTGTATATTGGGACTTCCACTGATCTCAGACACCAAGTTATTAGTGCTTCACATGATTCAGCATGAGAAGGCCACTTAGGAGTTGAAGGAACATATCAAAAGATTAAGGCTTATTTCAGTTGGCCTGGATTGAAGAAGGCAGTGACAGATTTTGTGCAAAGTTGTGAAGTATGTCAACAAACTAAGCTTGGAGATCATAGATATCAAGGGCTTCTTCAGCCATTACCTGTTCCAGATGGTGTATGGCACAACATAAGCATGAATTTCATTAAAGGATTGCCTAAATTAGAGGGAAAAGAGGTGATCTGGATAGTAGTTGATCAGTTCACCAAGTTCAGCCATTTCATTGCTCTAGCTCGACCGGTAACAGCTGAGAAATTAGCTCGTGTGTTCCTTGATAACATTTACAAGTTACATGGGTTGCCTCAATCCATAATCTCTGACAGGGACAAGCTCTTCACAAGTCATTTTTGGAAGGAGTTGTTTAGATTATTGGGAACTACCTTGGCCCTTAGCTCATCTTACCATCCACAAACTGATGGCCAAACTGAAAGGGTCAATCAATGCATTGAGCAGTATCTTAGAAGTATGGTGTTTAGCCATCCTAATGTATGGGGAAGGTGGCTGTCGTTTGTTGAGTATTGGTACAATACTCATTTTCATGCTTCTCTAGGCACTAATCCATTTAAAGCATTGTATGGATATGATCCACCATCTCTTTTGATGTTGCAAGGAGTTGTTTCACATGTGGCTGAGGTTACTGAGTTTGTGAAGCAAAGGAAGCATCTAATGCAACTTTTGAAGGATAATCTCCATCAATCTCAAGCCCGGATGAAGCTGTATGCTGGCCAGAAGAGAGTGAACAAAACTTTTGATGTGGGATACATGGCTTACTTGAAATTGTAAACTTATAGGCAGTCCACAACTGCTGTGAGGAAGAATGTTAAGCTTTTTGCGAGGTTCTTTGGACCTTACAAAATCTTGGAAAGGATTGGCAAAGTGGCATACAAGCTTGAGCTTCCACCTAACTCATGTATACATCTTGTTTTTCATGTTTCCCTTCTCAAAAATTAGGTAAAGCAAGGCCAAAGTCCCTCTTCATCACCTCCAGAGGTTGGTTCCAATGGATCATTGATTCTGCAACTTGTAGCAGTAGTGGAGTCCCAGCAAAAGCAAGCTGTTAACACAAGCAGACCAAAGGTTCGAGTGTCTTGGAGCAATTCGGATGACTCTTTCATTACTTGGGAAGAAAGAAAATTTTTGTTGAGCCAATTTCCTTCTTTTAATTCTTGAGGACAAGAATGTTTTCAAGGGAAGGGGATTGTTATGATACTAAGTCGATTGTGATGTAATAAGGCTTAATTGTTTGAGTTATAATAGCTTGTATTTTGAGTTGGTAGTTTGGCACCAAACTTAGGATTGAAGGTAGTTGTTTCGGTTGAGTTAAGAGCCGATCAATGTTGGCGGCTAGTCAGGTAAGTCGGTTGAGGCTAGTGGTCCAAGTCCATTGTATCTTGATTCATATAAGTACTTAGCTCATGTGTAATGAAAGATCATTCAATGAAAATTCAACCTAATCTCTGTTAAGATCCTTCTTTCTCTCATCTAATTCTCTCTATATTTCTCATCTCCTTCACTTCTCTTCTCATCTACTCTCTCTTTCACGAGGTTAAACTTCAAGATTTATCTAGAGGTTTAACACAAAACAAAGCAGCCTATCACTTAGCTCAGTTAGCTTAAGGGTATAAATCACCCAGGACTTGATGTGAAGAAACTATAGTGATCCAGACTAAGGTTTTTGACCATGACATTGAATTAGTTAAGTCTTCCTATTCTTAGAGCGAAGCTATGCCAAGTGAACACTTGGATTGTTTTGAAACCCACCAAACTGTCCTAAATGAACACGGGGATTGGAGGAAGCCTCTAATGGATTGCTTTAAGAGCCCTCATAATTATGTTAAGGACAAAAAGATGAAAATGAGAGCTCATAGATTCCATCTAAACAATGAATTTGAAGAGTTATATAAAAGGGACGCTAATGGAATGCTTCTCAGGTGTCTTGACTTAGACAAAGCTATGCTAGTGATGGTAGAAGCCCATGAAGGTATCTGTGCATCCCATTTAGCTGGCAACAAAACATATTGGCTCATTAGACATTATGGCTATTACTGGCCATCAATAATGGATGATTGCATAAAATATGCAAAGGAGTGCTGAGCATGCCAATGACAGGGGCATGTACCAAGGGTCCTTACAGCTGAGACGCATGCTATTGTCAAACCGTGGCCCTTCAAAGGTTGGGCAATGGACATCATCGGGGAAATCAACCCCCCTTCTAGCAAGCAACACTCTTGCATCCCTGTGGCCAAAGACTGCTTCACAAAATGGGTGGAAGCTAAACCATACAAGAATATCGATCAGCAAGATGTGATTGACTTTATCAAAGAATACATCTTATGTATTTTCTGTATCCCTGAAACCATAACTGTGGACCAAGCTAGAGTGTTCAATGGGGCTAAGGTTAAGGAGCTCATCAAGAGTTTCAACATAGAAATCTTGAATTCAACTCTTTATTACGCACAAGCCAATGGCCAAGCATAGTAAAAAAAAACAAGATTTTAAAGGCCAATATTGAAAAGATGATCAAAGGCAATCCTAGGAAGTGGCATGAATTTCTATTGGATGCTCTTTGGGCTTACAGAAAGTCCAAATGAGATGCAACAGGGACAACTCCCTTCCAATTGACTTATGGTCATGATGTTGTGCTCCCGTGCTCCCAACGGAAGTAAGAGTTCAGTTTATTAGGTTTACTCGTCAAGGAAAGTTTCATGACTTGTGTATGAGTAGGCTATGGTGGATGAACTAACTAATTAGACCAAGTTAGGCTTGACCCCCTTCACAAGTTAGAAAAATAAAAGAAAAGGGTAGCCAAAGCATATAAAAAAAGGGGTCAAACCTAGGTCTTTTGACTTAGGGGATTTAGTCTGGAAAGTGCTTCTACCCATTGGCCAGAAAGATTGTGTCTTTGGGAAATGGTCCCCAAACTGGGAGGGCCCATTTAGAGTCATCGAGGTATTTGAAGGTAATGCTTACTTACTCCAAGATCTAGATGGAAGGACTCACCCGAGGGCTATTAATGGAGGGTTCCTAAAGAAATATGTGCCATCAATTTAGGATTCTAATAAGGAAGTCCTTAAGTATAAATTCCTTGAATTATGGGGCTCAATTTCAGTATCAGTGTCTTGAGGATCAACTCCATGATCCTTAGGATAAGGAAATAAAGAAAAACAGAGAAGGAACCACCATGTTAAGAGACGTTTTTGAACAAAAATGCGTATTTCATTAATATTATCAAAGAGTACATGGCTTATACAAAGTAATACAAGCAAGTAACTTGTATGGCCAAAAAGCTCTTTACAAAAAAAATGAAAACTAGAGTTGAGTCGTAATCCTCACTAAGGTTTCCTCTATAGAAGACAATTGGCTGGTTGCGTTGTTCAACTCGTGCTCCAAGGAAAGGGCTTCTTCATCAAGTACTTGGTTGCTTCTTTGGGCCTCCACGGTAGCTTCCTCGAGCCTTGCAACCACAGTGCCTTGAGAGGAATGTTGTGGTCTTAGGGAAAGTAGTTCTCCCCTAAGATGACCCAATCTCTCCTTTAACTGATGAATTTCATCCTCAAGGTCCTTGATCTCTTGAGCTTGATGGATTTGGGTATTTTTGGCTGCTTCAAGTTCTTCAAACAAAAGTTGTAGGCCACTAAGGTTAGCTGAACGCCCTAAGTTCTTTATGGCGTCTTAGCAACGCCACTTCTGTTCATGAAGAGTTGGGACCTCATTATTCACCTTCACAAGCACTCCCTCTAGGACTTTAAGTTCTCTGGCGATGGTAGCTGCCACCTTAGGGTCCTCCTTTAAGGCTTTCGCCAGAGCCACAGCCTCCTAGAAGTTAGCCCTTTCAGCTAAGGTCAAAACGGGGAGATGTGCAAGTTCCCTTAGTCTCTGGAATGTCGAGGACACTTGATCTAGTGCTAGAAGGCCAACTTGCGACTTGCTCCTAGTTTCTCTAAAGGAGAGATCATCCCTCCTAATGATGAAGAGGGAATACCTCTTGCAGGTGTGACCTATAAAAGGGTGAACATCAAAAGGAGTCATATTGAATCTTAACATTGGGGAAAACAGCCAAAGTTAGCGGAACTATTCTTACCTCTGAAACCTCAGCTTAAGGCAAAAGAAGGACTTCTGCTGGCATCTCTGCCATTGGAACTTCTGCTGGCTCTTCAAACACAAGGACGTCTTCCTCGAGGGGAGCCTTTGGGAAATAATGCTTGCATGTTAGAACCAAATATGGTTTGAAACATCAAGATTAGGGAAGCAAGGTTATAGAATTTACCTTCAAAGATTTCCTCGATAAAGATTAAGCCTCTTGGGAGGAGGAATGGAGCCTGCACAAGGCCCTAGTTCAAGGAAGCTAGGACAAAAACCTCTTTAGAGGGGCAGCTGATTATTAGCTTCATAGTAGAGGTAGCCATGTCTCCTCCTTCATTAGCACTCGAGCTTAATGGTTCAGTACTCTAACTAAGCTCTGGTGCAATTCTTGGGGTATAAAAACTAGCATTTCCATAATAACTTGAGCTAGATTTTTTTGTGGCTGAAAAAAGGGCCAAGTTAGGAGCTGCTTCGACAGAGATGAATCAGACACCAATCAAGAAAATCCAATACCTATGGTTCAGGGATCCCGGCTATTCTTTTTTTTCACTAGCTATGAGATGGGTACTTCTTCCTCTTCTGCTACCTAAATGACTCCAGTAGGAAGAGTTGGGGTGACCTCCTTCTTCTTTTTCTTCCTTGAGCCACCAATCTCGAGGGCTGGTGAAGAGGTTCTTGATGGGGATTCCTCTAGCAACATCTAGGTGAAACTCCTGGTTCTAGAGCTCCAAGGAGTCCCCTGGACAACTGTTGCTGCAAAAAGAAGAATGAAGATCAGTTTATGTTCAGAACCACCTAAAGATAGAAATAAAGCATAATTCAGGGGTGGCCCTTTACCTGATGGTGCCTTCTGTGGAGTTGGCCTGATGCTAACTGGCTGGCTTCTTCTCGAGCTAGAACCTGCACGCTCAAAAGAAGGTATAAAATATTGCTTGGTGCCTCTGGCCTCCAAAGAAGACCAATAGGCTTGGAACCAAGCTGCAAAATGAGGTGTGGCACGTGGATTGTACCTACAAACAATGAGATACCCATAAAAGGATTTGATTTCTTGATTCAACTCAGGAACCTCTTTGTGCTGAGGGAGTTGAACAGAGGTCCTCTTAGCCCACCAAAGGTTTTTGGTCCTTACACTAGGGAAAGGAACATCTTGGACCATGCCAAATTGCCTGGCAAACCCCCCAAGCCTATAAGTCTCTCCACCAGGATGAGTTTGTTAACAGATTAATAAATCTTGAGGGCACAGGATTGCCTGCCAGATCTATGAGTTGATGGCCACAAAGATATATTAATGAAGGTCCAATTTTCTAAACCAATGAGGACCAAGGTTTCTCTCCATAAAGGGAGTTCATTGAGTCCCCTTCCTACCTTAAGGAGACATTGATCTCTCAACACATTTGTCAAAGGACCACCCTAGGGGTAAGTGGACCTCATAGCAACCATACTATTCCCCAAAACAAGAAAACCCCTCCCCTGTGGGAGTGTAAGGCCCCTTAGGAAGAGCTCGAGGAAGTAGGCTTGAGCCCAAAGCTGGACCATCCAAAAGGGTCCACTTATTTAGACTGCATAGTTCTTAACTATGATGTTCCTAATGCATCCATATACTTGGGCCAAGAATAAGGGTCCAAGGGCTAATGGACCACTACTGAAGACCAGGTTAACAGCCATGGTCTTGAGAAACTTAAGAACTGAGTTGGAGGAGTTTGCAAAGGAAAACTTGTTTAGAAAAAACGGGTAAAAGCATGTCTCTTCTTCTTTGGAATCGTGTCCAAAGTCATGAGCCTTTGTAACAAATATTTTGACAAAGGACTCATAACCACCAGGTAAATTGGTGAAAGAGAAAGAAGAGGCAAAGGCTTCAGCCCATGAAGAAATAAAAGAATCAAGAGGTAATTCTTCTGCTCCTGGTGAAAGACCTATCAAGGCCACTATGTCCTCTAGGTAATACCATGAAAACCCTCAGGAAGGACAAAAGCGTTATAACAAGTGTTCCAAAAGCAGGTCACCACCATTATAATAGGATAATCATAACTGAGGGCAATGATAGAAAGCCTGATGGCTTCATAGATGTAAAGGTTCTTCCATTTTTCTTCATGGGTGAGCATTAACCTGTCAACTCATTTGGCGTACCACTTTGTCAAAAACATCCGTCCTTTGAAAGGCGCCGCTTCTTTGCAGATACATCTTCCTCCCAAATATTGAGCTGTAGAGAATGTACAATGTAAAGGATACTCGTCAATATCTGGAAATAGACCTATTAGATGGGTCAAAAATGGGTCCGAGGGCATATGACGCAAAAGAAGACGAAGGGTCATTCTCTGGTAACTAAGAAAGATCCTGTTTGATGGCTTTGGGTTCAATCAGACTCTGAATCACATAAGAGACTATTGAAGTGTCAGATTGGAGCAAACACATCAGTTGCACAATAGGCTATCAGCCTGGGGAAGGGGAGTAGAGATGGCAAAAGCAATTTGAGCCACCAGTGGATTAGTTTCAAGAAGATTCAAAGGGATGAAGGAAAATTGAATCCAGAATCGAAGATTAACAGTAGCGGAGAGCAAGTGTTTTAAAGAGCCCTTGATTGCAATAAATTGAGAGAGCACAGAGCAGAAAAGTCAAGATTTCAAGCCCTAACTATCTGTTAAGATCGAGATTAAATCTTGATCTTAACCTAAGATAAAGAGAGTATGGGATGAGAAAGAAGTGAAGGAGATGAGAAATTAGAGAGAGTTAGATGAGAGAAAGAAGGTTTAATCTCAAAGAGATTGGTTTGATATTTTCATTGAAGGAATTGCAATTACACAATATCAACTACTTATAAGAATCTAGATACATTGGACTTAGGCTCACAAGCTTAACCGACCCCTAAACCAGCCGCCAAAACTGACCAGCAAGACTAACCGCAACAACCAACTAATGGCGCCAAAACACTAATTCAAAAAATACAAAGCACACACGCCTTATTACAACACGAATGAATTAGAAACATAACAATCCCCTCCCCTTAAAACATTCTAGCCCTCAAGAATGAAAAGAAGGAAATTGGCTCAACAAAAATCGTTTCTCTTCCCAAGTGGTGAAAGATTCATCCAAATTGCACCAACTCACTCGAACCTCCTACCTGCTGGAACTATCTGCAATCCCCTGCTTGACTTCCTCTATTGTTGCTGGCTGTAGGATCAAAGATCCACTGGAACCAACCTCCAGAGGGCCTGAAGAAGAGCTTTGGCCTTGTTTAACTTGTTTTTTAAGAAATGAAACATGAAAGACAGGGTGAATATATGAATTGGGTGGAAGTTCCAGCTTGTATGCCACCTTGCCAACTTTCTCCAAAACTTTGTAAGGCCCAAAAAACCTTGCATAAAGCTTAACATTCTTCCTCACAGCTGCTGTGGACTGCCTATTGGGCTGTAATTTCAAGTACACCATATCACCCACCTTAAAATTTCTGTCTACGCTCTTGCGATTTGCATACCACTTCATTCGAGCTTGTGACTGAATGAGATTATCCTTCAAAAGCTGCATAAGATGCTTCCTTTGCTGCACCAACTCAGTGACCTCAGCCACAAGTGACTCAACTCCTTGTAACATCAATGGAGTGGGTGGATCATACCCATACAATGCTTTGAAAGGTGTAGTACCTAGAGAAGCATGGAAATGGGTGTTATACCAAAATTCCGCCAATGAGAGCCACCTACCCCACACCTTAGGATGGCTAAACACCATGCTTCTAAGGTATTGCTCAATGCATTGATTGACCTTCTCAGTCTGACCGTCGGTTTGAGGATGATAAGATGAGCTAAGGGCTAAAGTCGTTCCTAAGAGACCAAACAATTCCTTCCAAAAGCGACTTTTAAAGAGCTTGTCTCTATCAGAGACTATGGATTGATGCGATCCATGGAGCTTGTAGATGTTATCAAGGAACACATGATCCAATTTCTCAGTAGTCACTGGTCGAGCTAACGCAATGAAGTGACTAAATTTGGTGAACCGATCAACTAGTACACAGATCACCTCTTTCCCTTCGGATTTAGGCAATCCCTCAATGAAATCCATGCTTATGTTCTGCCTTATCCCCTCTAGAACAGGTAAGGGTTGGAGAAGTCCTTGATATCTATGATCACCAAGCTTAGTTTGTTGACATATCTCACAACTTTGCACAAAATCAGTCATTGGCCTCTTCATTCCCGGCCAACTAAAATGAACTTTCAGCCTTTGATACGTTCCTTCCACACCTGAATGACCTCCCCACGAAGAATCATGAGAAGCACTGATAACCTGATGTCTAAAATCAGTAGAAATGCCAATATACAGCTTTCCCTGAATTCTGATAATTCCCCGGGTTGCAGAAACATCTGCACCAGCAGCCAAACTACTCGCCTTGCCCACACTGAAAGCTGCTATACATTCTTGTGCAAAAGGATCATTCTCATAGGACTGATGTACTTCTTCCATCCAAGCAGGAGAGATCACTGAAATTGTCCCAAGAGAGCCCTGCTCACAGTCTTCCAACCTGCGCGACAGTGCATCTGCTGCAATATTTTCCTTTCCCTTTTTATACTCGATGTCATAATCAAGCCCCAACATCTTCATCAGCCCTTTCCTCTGTATTCTTGTGGCAATTTTCTGTTCTAATAGATGCTTAAGACTTTGGTGATCAGTCTTGATGATAAAATGATGCCCATCCAAGTAATGCCTCCATTTTTCCACAGCAAGCAGAATCGCGAGATACTCTTTCTCATATGCGGAAAGTGCTTGATGTTTTGCACTCAATGCTTGGCTGAGATAAGCTATAGGCCTTCCTCCTTGTGACAACAGTACCCCAACACCATTCCCACAAGCATCAGTCTCCAATACAAAGCTTGAAGTGAAATCGGGCATGGCTAATACAGGTGCTCTGCACATTGCAGCTTTAAGAGCCTCAAAAGCCATCTGAGCTCCTTCCGACCATTTGAAGGCATCTTTCTTCAACAAATCTGTGAGTGGCTTGGCTAAAGCTCCATAATTGGCTACAAACTTGCGGTAATATCCAGTTAGGCCCAAAAATCCTCTCAATTGTTTTAATGTTACCGGAACAGGCCATTCTCTCATGGCTTGAACCTTTGTGGGATTAGTAGAAACTCCCTCAAAAGATATCACATGGCCAAGGTATTCCAAATAAGTTTGAGCAAAGGAACATTTGGCCAATTTAGCATACAACTTGTGCTCACGCATGACCAAGAACACTTCCCTCAAATGCTTCAAATGCTCCCTAAAAGATGCACTATAAATCAGGATGTCATCAAAGAACACCAACACAAATTTCCTAAGAAATTGTTTGAATACATCATTCATAAGAGCTTGGAAGGTCGCTGGTGCGTTTGTCAAGCCAAATGGCATGATTACAAACTCAAAGTGTCCATGATGTGTTCGGAATGCTGTCTTATACACATCTTGCTCCACCACTCTAATTTGATGATAACCTTGCCGTAGATCAAGCTCGGAAAAAACTTGTGCTCCATGCAACTCATCAAGCAAATCATCTATAACTGGTATAGGAAACTTATCTTTTACTGTCATGGAGTTGAGCTGCCTATAATCAATACACATTCGAGCCATGCCATCCTTTTTCTTAACAAGAATAACTGGAGAGGCAAAGGGGCTGTGACTTTGCCTTATGAAGTTAGTCTTGAACAAATCATCTTAGTCTTGAACAAATCATCCACTTGCTTCTCAATTTCCGTCCTTTGAGCATGAGGATATTTGTATGGCCTAAGTCTCACTGGTTCTGCATGACTTTTGAGAGGAATAACATGATCTAAACTCTTCTTGGGAGGTAGAGACTTGGGCACCTCGAACAGATCCTCAAACTCGTCAATCACTACTTGCACTTCAGGCTCGGTAATGCTCACCATTTCAGAAGGTGCTATAGCAAACAGCTGACCTACCCATTAAAATGCACATTTCTTGAATCCCTTTTCCAACTTACTCCCTTTCATTACTGGCAAATGAGCTTGCTTTTCCATTCCTTGCAAGGTAACTTTAGAGCCTTGTACTTCAAAGGAAACCGTGAGATTAGCAAAATCAAACAATACTGGGCTGTAAGATCTCATCCAATCAACCCCAAGCACCATATCACACCCTCCCAAAGGAAGGATTCTAAAATCATAACTGAACTTGCGGTCTTGCATATACCAATGGAACCCTTGGCATTTGTTCTGAGTCATTACCGACTTCCCATTAGCCACGGTAACAGCAAGAGGATGAATTTTAATCACCATATGGCCCACTTTCTTGACCACTTTAGGATCAACAAAACTATGGGTGCTCCCACTCTCAATGAGAATGATGATAGACCTCTTTCCAGCCTTCCCTTTGATTCAGATTGTGTTATGAGTACCACTTCCAGTCAAAGCTTTCATTAAGATTTCAACTTCATCATCAGCCAAGTTCTCCTCAATGTCCTGATCTGAGTCATCTCCATCAGCCTCAATCTCCTCACCATCAGAGAGCTCTCCAACACTGACCCCTTCAGCAGACATAAGGAACTTTGGGTTACACTTGTGGCCAAATTGGTAAGGTTGATTACATCAGTAACACATCCTCTGCGGTTGCTTATCTTCTGATATGTTGGTCCTGGACCTGACAGATCCTTGCTGTGGTTTGGAGCTTCCACCACGAGGTCTGGAAACCTCACTTGAAGGTAAGATGGTTGCTTCATAAAGCTTGGCTTCAGCGAAAGCCATAGACAAGGTTGTAGGGTCATCCGCTTTAACTAAGTTTTTCACCCTGGGCTTCAATCTGCTTATAAAGGCTGAGACATAATACAACTCTGAGGCCTGAATTTCAATTATGATGCCTGCTCGAAGATTTTCAAACCTCGTCATATATTCTCTCACAGATGTCTCCTGTTTCACTTTATTGAATTTATCCACAATGTCACTATCATCCTCATCACTATATCGGTCACACAATTCTATCACAAATTCAGTCCACATGAGGGAAGGATTGCTTTTCAACAAGCTATAAAACCACACTTCGTGATCTCCAAGAAGGTATACAGCAGCGATTTGTACCTTTTCTAATTCCTCAATATGGTAGAAGTGGAAATAACGATCACACCTTCTCAGCCATGAATGAGGTTGCTTCCCATCAAAGGCATCAATCTGCACCCTAGGCTGTCTATGACCACTACTTCTGCTATTGGATGATACCTCATTACTGCCGGAACGTTGCTGATTCCAATGATCAAGCGGTCTATCCAATTGCTCCACATTCAATCCCATCGTTCTGTGAGTGTCTTCAATTTCAGGAGCTCGAACATCAGGTCCTGCATTCCAGTTTGAAGGTCATGACTGCCCATGTTCACTGCGACCATGCCTATCAGTTATCTCAACTTCCTAAACTCGATCTTGAGCTCTAGCATCAACACCAGCATTAACCACTGGAGTATGATCATTATGTCTGACAGCCTCACTATGCATTTGATGATTCAATTCTTCAGACCTCAAAGGTTGATTAGCTTACAACATGCTAGCAGGCAATAATAGATCTGGAACAACAGGAGAATTTGGCCTCCTAAATTGTTCTCGAATCTCTGCTAATTTCACTTCCAGCTGTTGCATTTGCTGATCAAACCGCAGGTTAAACCTCTCCTCCAACTCTTGTGATTGACGTGCGACCTAATCAGAGATCTTTACCTCCATCTGCTGAGCTCGCTGATCAAGCTTTTCATCAATTTGCTGATTCATTTGCAGTAATGTTTTTGTATTTGTTTGCTTAATTTGAGCAACCATTGCCTTCAACTGACGGTCCAATTGAGCATTCGTAACCATATCCTGACCTGCTGCATCACTACTGCTAACAACCTCAGCGAATGTCGACTTGGCAGCTGCCTTAGCAGCTGCTGATCTGGTGGTAACTCCACCAATCAGTGCAATCTCATTCGAATCCATTTGTTTTTACGATGTTTCAAGTATGTTTTAACAATTTTTATATCAATTTTCAAGTAACCACCAGCAAATGTCCTCAGAATTCAGGATTGAATTCTTGAGTAAAAACGATGCAATCATAGGATACTTGATATCGAATCACGTTTGATTTGGAAGCCAAACGAGGATTTGATACTAATTGTTAAGATTGAGATTAAATCTTGATCTTAACCTAAGATAAAGAGAGTATGGGATGAGAAAGAAGTGAAGGAGACGAGAAAATAGAGAGAGTTAGATGAGAGAAAGAAGGTTTAATCTCAAAGAGATTTGTTTGATATTTTCATTGAATGAATTCCAATTACACAAGATCAACTACTTATAAGAATCTAGATACATTGGACTTAGGCTCACAAGCTTAACCGACCCCTAAACCAGCCGCCAAAACTAACCAGCAAGACTAACAGTGTGAACCAACTAATGGCCCCAAAACACTAATTCAAAAAATACAAAGCACACACGCCTTATTACAACCCAAATGAATTAGAAACATAACACCATCATACTTATAAACACGCGAAAAGGAAGAGCAAACGGCAAAGCTGTGATCTCTCGAGCTTCCTATAACCGTTGAGGGTTAAATTAGGATTTCTTACTTGTTGTAAATTTGAATTTACCAACGGCTAAAAGGGGGCATTAATTTACACCATAAATACGAGGGGACTAGGATGACGCCGTTTTGAATAGAGTGCCACGCGGCTAACACGTGAGGTCTTCCTTGAGGAGAACTAAGCCTTTAGGTGCTGAGCTAATGGCGTCTTGAGCCTAATATCCTGAGAAGGCCATCACCCTAACAAGCGTATCAGCCACTCGAGGCCCGAGATGGTTGACGGGTAAAAGGGAGCTCGAGCTCAAAGGGCTACCAAGACGGCTACAAGACAGGTAGTTTCCAAGCTCGAGACAGCTATTTGGAGTGCAATTTTAGATACTTGGGCACTAAGCCTAATCTAAGAGAATGTGGGGCTTCTAAAGGGAACTTCAGCTTGAAATTTGGACATGGGCTTCAAGGAATTCCCTCCAAAACTGAATCATGGACACGTTTATTGATCCTTAACGCACAAGAAGAAGCTTGGTGGCCTGAGGTGGGGAGAAATGGCATAAGATTACGAAGCAGTCATTATTCGGCTTATCTGTAAATAAAGGACGTTATTGTAGTACAACACACACACAAAAACAATACAGAACTTCTTCAACTTTTCATTACAGCACACTTGTGCTCTCTTCTTACAAGTAACTCAACTTAGCATTGCTTAGCTTAGTGTAGAACAACTTGGTATACATGCTCCCTCAGTAATACAGTCTTTCAAGTTTCAGGCATGAACTTTTTGTTTTAATATGTTTCCGAATTTCGATGAGTTGAGAATTAAGGCTTTAGATTAAGGCTTCAGGCTTGACCTTGATTGCGTTGGTCTTAACACTACTATCACTACTTAATAAGTTAGGTGAACTTAGGTTCACGCCATTGATTAGGGCATTAATGGCCAATGCTTGACCTTAATTGCGTTGGCCCTAATCCAGTGACCTGAATATGGTTTGCTCCACCTTAATCTTATCAGACCTAAACGTGTTCAAGTTATTATAAGTCTAGGGTGCCAAGCTTAAAAACCTTATTGACTCAGGCTTGTGAGTGTACTACTGAGCCCTTGGGTTTGTTTCCACCCTAGTTCCTGACTTTTAAGTGTACGAGAAAAGGTGTCTTTGGGCCCTTCTCCATCACTATAACTGCCACTTGAGTTAGGTCCATATCTTTTAATTTTTTGTCAACATATATATTAAAAAATCCACAAAAACATTTAACCAACACTTCTTAATTTAGGCTCACTCCCTGGTAGCGGTGAGTCCCTTTTGCACATTTGTTTTGTTAATCATTTTACAGCAACCACATCACACTTCATTACAAACAATATAAATCAAACAATCAATAAGAATTCCATGGCTAACTCTTCTTCTTTAGAGAGAAGAATAATTCCTTCCTCTACTTACTTTTCACGACTTGCTAAACGTAACAGAATTGCATGTCGAATGGTCAACTGTGATATGCCACTTGCAGTAATCTCCTGGAAACCTTACCCAGGTTTTGGGGAACCTCAGTGTTCCTAACTCCAACAGCCTATCAAACAAAGCATTGGCTACAACTAAACTATCTTTGTCTGTACTCATCCTACATAGAGATCTACCATTAGTTTGCCTGCTATGGGAATCATAAGGCTTTGCTACCATGATTATATTAACTTGGGCTAGACTAGGGAAGGGGTTTTTGACAATGCCCAACTGTCCTTCTCCTGGGAAGATCAATTCCCTTGCTTTTATAGCATCATGAGCCACATTTCTAAAGATCACACAGTTCTTTGTTGAATGGGTCAACGAATCATGCCATTTATAGTATACCTTCCCCTTAGAAGAGTATAGGTCAGGCTTTATCTATGTTTACCCCTGATCTTGAGTTTGTTATTTACCTCAAGCCAGTCGAATATTACGTCAACTCTTGAGAGGTCAAACAAGTATTTTCTCAAGTCTTAGGATTGATAAGACTTCCTAGCTTTCCTATCCTTCTTAATCAAAGGATTGCAAGCCATAGGAGGTCCCTTGATGTATTCATCAACGTCTTCATCCTTTTCGATTAAATCGTGTACGTAAGTCCCATAGACTCGATTTTTCTTGAGGATTTCTTCTTTTAAGACGGCCTCATATCTAGCGGCACATTTTGCTGGCTATAAGAGCGTCATGAATTTAGAGGCTTCGAATTTCTTCCTAAATTCAATATCCAAGCCATTCAAGGCTAGCTTGGCATATTCAACCTCAGGAAGGGCTATGGTGCATTTTAACCTGGCTCTCTTAAACCAATTAATATAATCTTCCAATGATTCACCCAGCTTTTGTCTCATTCGAGCCAAGTCAACCATGAAGTCCCTAGTTCCATTCTTAGGAATTGAGCCTGGAATTGCCTGGCCATGTCATCCCAACAATAAATGTAATTAGAAGGCATGCTAATGTACAGCTAAAAAGCGGTCCCAGTTAAAGAACTAGGGAACAGCCTCAGCTTAAGATACTGATTGTCAGCTGCTTATCTACACTAACAATTGAATCTTGCCAAGTGCTCGAGGGCTGACACAGTACCTTCTCCATAAAAAAGGGTAAACTCGGGGATTTTGTATCTTTTAGGAAAAGGATAGCCCCTAGCTATGTAGTTAGGTAAGGTTTACTATACAAGGGCCTATTGACCCTAGTGAGGCCCTGCCCATACATCTGTTCGATGAGTGCAGCCAATTAGTCCTGAGGGGTAGGTTAGGCACATGGTTATGCGCCAGCCATTGCCCACCAAGTGGGTGAGAATATCAAGGGGGATCTGCAGGATACGCCTGAGCACCCATCACAATCGAGTGTGGGAATGGTTGTTGGCCCCCAAACCCAAGGTAACGCCCTTAATCAATTCAGCCATGCACTTGGTTGGCCACAGAGTACCTTCTAGCAGGACCTGGGTTATAGGGCATGCTTGGAGCACACCAATATTAGCAGGCTGTTGGTTCATCGTTACTAGATTAATCCCCAAGTCATGATCTTAAGGAAGTGGGTGATTAGCTTCCCTCCCCCCCAAGTGTGGTAAGCATGAAAAGGTCTAAGAGGGAAAGGCTAGCTCCCAGAAGTGGATAGCTGTCCTTGCACTCCTATTCCAAGGCCTTGAGTGGGCCTTGAGGCAACCTTTACTATCTAAGGAGGGTATGCACAGTTATGCCCCCCCCCCCCCCCCCCCAGCTTCTCAGGGATAGGTAACACCGGCACATTGGCGATGCCAGAGAAAAACCTTGATTTGAAGTGCCAGCAACCCCAAGGGGCACGTTGTCATTCCTATGGCTAGGTGCTAAGTGTGTGACACTTAGGTTAGCCATAATTGGGTTTTTCGTTCTCTTGTGGATAATGTAGTCAACCTGAGCACCGGGTAATAGTGAGCTCGAAGGAGCCTCGTACGGATATCCAGTAGGTACTGACGGAAGAGATGCAGGCCTAAGTTGCCTGATATCTTCTTTAACGGCTTGAACCAAGCCATTGTGAGCCTCGGCCTATCTAACCAAGATAGGCTTGACCTCAACTACTATCTGTCTTACCACTTCCTTAGCAATAAGAATAGCAGTAGAAGACAAGGTTGAGTTCAGTTCAACTAAGACACTGCCAGTCTCTTTTTGAAGCCTTTCATTCATTGAGGCTCCAACGTCATTTATCACGGCTCTCATGGCAGCAACGTTTTCACGCTGGGCCGCTAGATTGTGCTCTGTTTCGGCACGTTGTCTCTCAAAGGCTTCTCACATTGTTTGTTGGACACTATGGTCCATAATTTCTAAACGGTGTTCGAGCATAACCATGAAACTCTTACAATAATGGACATCCAGCCCAATGCGTTCATCTTCTGGGATGTCGTCATCACCACCGCTCTCATTCCCGTGACTATAACTATTGGGGCCGATTTCAAAAATTTTCCCTAATTTAATAAAGTTAACACAGCAGCAGGGTTTAAAATTCTTAATTATAAACCTACGGTTGATTTAAAATTCCTAATTTTAAATCTACATATTTAAATTTCTAATTTAAATCTATAGGCCTCTACTCTAATACATTCATAACAATTGCATGAACTATAACTAGCATAATAAGAAAAATATAAATAAATAGAAAAGCAAAAACTTAAAAGAGAAGGAAAGAAGAACATACTCGGAATTGCTCCAATAATAAAGAATACTAGAAGAATAATAAAAGCTCCTCAGAAAGCTGAGAAAGTATAAAGAATACCGAGATCCAGCGGCCTTCTACGCAATGACCTTGAACTGTCCGGAAAGGGGGCCCCAAAAAATATTAAACTAAGGAATGAAAAATATCAACGGAAATTTTTCTCTCCAATTAGGTCTTCGAAAGTCAGTACTTTCTAAAACCCAAAATTTTAAACTGATTCCAGCCCTTTAGAGTACAACAACAGTCCCAGTGCCTCAAGGGCACCCGCTTGCGCAGGGTTTGGGAGGGTATGATGTACACAGCCTTACCCCGTCAGGATGAGACCCTAACGAGAGGCTGTTTTCGAGGACCCCTAACCTGGTAGTTGATAATTATGAAGAGCTTGTAAGGAGAACATGTAGAGCATGTAAGAGGAGCATATAAAGCATAGAAATCATGCAAGGCATGTACGCATGCAAGCGTGTAGGCATATAATGATATGAAATAAACAGATAAGCATGTAAGGATGTCATTATATATGTACGCATGGGAGCCTAGGATCATAGTAGTTAGGGCAAAAGGTAGAAGCAAACAAGCATGTAGGGGGAAGCTCCTACATGTGACACAGTGTTAATATATAGAGAAGTAGAGCATCTAGAGAGCAGAGAGAGGAAGAGATAGAGAGAGAGAAAGAGAGAGAGAGAGAGAGAGAGAGAGAGAGAGAAAGAGATAAGAAGAGTGTAAAAAGTACATAGAGTATCTGCAGTGTGTCACCCTGCACCCCCAGGTGACAGATCCTTGGGCCACCAATTGACCAACTAAACCCGTACTGCGCGTATACAACGAGCGCATAAGCATATAGAGGTGCTCAAAGCTCCTATACTGCTAAATCTGTTACCCTATCCTAAACTTGCACTGAGCTATAAACTAGGGCCATTTTTTTATTTAGGTTGGGATCGGCAAGGCCCCGTTAAAATGTCACTATCTAATTTCTATTTTTATTTTTATTTTTATTTATATTTGGCCGGCGTCTTCCTCTCTTTCCGTCTATAATATGGGGTTGTTCCCAACTCCTAACCGAGGTAGTGGTGAGTTCTTCAATCAATTTGGCCGACCTCTTCCTCTCTTCCCATCCCCCTCTGGAGCACTGAGCCACCCATCAACGCCATAACTGCGTATATGCACCAGCCCTTTAGAATAGATACCTTTATTTATAGTAGTATATCGAAGCAGAAAAATCTCAATTTTTTGATGTGGGACACGAAATTACAAAACAAAAAGCATCGTGGCAGGCCGCGATTGGCCCGCCCGTGCGCACGTGGATCACCCTCAGGATGTCGTGCGCTAGTTGGTCCATCTACTAAGGTGCAAATCGATCCCTAAATTGCGATTTTTTTTTATGTTCTTCCCACATGTAAAAATTCATCTTATGAATTTTAATTTCAAAAAAATTATTTTATTTTATAATTTTGAGATTTTATTCATCTCATGAATAATATTTGGCAAAAATAAATTTATCATCTCATGATTTCTTTAATATTTTTCTGATGGCAATATATACATAGGCTTGCGCAAGCACCTCAGGGACGATTTAAATCTAGCTCCAAATAGGTTAAATTAATTACCATCTCATGATAAAATTTAATTACCATTTAATGAGACTTAATTCTACTAAATAAATCTCACTACATTCTAGACTTAAATCATTTATTCAATATCTCCCAAATCTATTGATGACAACAACTCCTTCATTAGATGTCCATGACAAAGAATAAATATAACTAGTATCATTATTCTTCTCACAGTTTCTCTATTAGTTACCAACTCGCCCTTCACAAAAATAATTCATTTATACTGGAACAAATTCATAGTATAAATTCCAAATGTTAAACACTTGGAATACTTTGGCTAAAGATTCCGAATTATTCAAATACTTGCGAATCAACTATGGGTACATTTGTACCTCATAAGAGATTGTAGATTCCATATTGAATACTAAATCCTTGTCACACTTTACGCCGCTATCCAATGTATGTGGGAATTCAGTCATTTGTCTGGACCTTATTTATAGTACACCAAAGCAACTAACATTCCATGCACAAGTCCAGAATACTGTCAGGATTTAGAGTCATTATTCAAATAGTACAACATGAATCACTCATCTCCGATATTAGTCCAGAAATAAGCAACTCACATGGTCCAACTCAATGTGTCAATCTTATTAAACACAATAATATAACACTTTTCGATCACCATACATATGACCAAGACAAGTCATCTAAAGTGTCACGTTACAGTCTTAGCATAAAAGTGGCCCAAACTTGTCTTTGACTACGAGTTTTCATACAACAATCAATACCATTTATTCCAAGTTTATATGTGGGTTAATCTTATAAATCACTTAGAATAAACATATAAATTGTAGTCTGAGGACTACACCTATCTCATGGATGTTACTAAAGAGAAAATCACGTGCAGTATAAATGCTCTCTTACACAAATCTAACAAGGAAAACATAGGACTTTAATTTTATTCATTAATAAAATAACATTTATAAGACGAATTTTGATTTTTAGGACACCATTCCTAACAATAACTTGGTTCATCCCTTCTTGTTATAGGACTTCATTCAAGAGGATGCTCAAGCGAGGACCCAACTAAGGCTAGGCATTCTAGTTCCTCATGCTCAAGAGCACCAGACCTCCTGGTTCTAACCATCGGCAAATGGCCCACAATTACATCTTGGCTATCCGTGATGGGCTAATGACAATGAAGTCTTGTTTTAAGCCTCCCACTGTGGACGCAAAGGCATGTTTGCTTTATTTTGTTTGTAATTAAGTGTGGTGTAGTCGCCATAAAATGAAAACAAAAAAAACGTGCAAAAGGGACTCACTGTGAGTAGGAAGTGAGCCTAAATTCGAACAGCACATCTTTGACCTCAACCACTCACAGTTTTCGGACAGAGGTTTATGATATTTTGGTGTATATTATTTTGGTTATACTGCGAGTTTAGCTTACGCTTCAATTAAGAAGACTTGGTTAAATATTTTTTGTGAATTTTTTACATATTAATAGAAAAATAAAGGGATATGGACATAACTCCAGTGGAAGTTATATTGACGGAGCAAGGCCCATAGACACCTTTCCTCGTACACTTAAAAGTCAGGAACTGGGTGGAGACAAACCTATGAACTCAGTAGTCCACTAACAAGCCTGAGTCAACTAGGTTTTTAAGCTTGACACCCTGGAACTATAATAACTCTAGTTTAGGTCTGAAAGGATTAAGGTGGAGCAAACCGTATTTGGGTCACTGAATTAGGACCAACACAATCAAGGTCAAGCCTTGGCTGTCAAAGCCCTATAATAACTCTAGTTTAGGTCTGAAAGGATTAAGATGGAGCAAACCATACTCAGGTCACTGGATTAGAACCAACACAATCAAGGTCAAGCCTTGACTGTCAAAGCCCTATCAACACCAACTTAAATTCACCTAACTTATCAAGCAGTAACAGTAGTGTTAGGACCAAGGCAATCAAGGTCAAGCCTTGGCTGTCAAAGCCTTAAACTAAAGCCTCAATTCTTAACTCATCGAAATTTGGGAACATATTAAAAAAGAAAGTTCACACCTAAAGCCCGAAAGACTGTATTACTAAAGAAGAAAGTACAGTAAGTTTTATGCTAAGCTACGTTAAGTTATGCCACTCCTAAGAAAAGAGCACAAGTGTGCTATAAAGAAAACTTGCAAAAGTTTTATATTCAGTGTATATACTACTTTGGATTATCACAAAGTCTCTTATTTATAAAAAACTAAATAACTGTAGCTTCCTAATTCTGCAGCAACATCTCCCAACGTCAGGCCACTAAGCTCTTCTTATGCACATAAAAGATCAAGGAACATATCCATGATTCAGTATTGGAGGGAATTCCTTGGAGCCCACATCCAAATTTTTAGCTGAAGTCCCCTATAGAGGCCCCACGCTCTATTGGATTAAGTTAAGTTCCCAAGTATCTGAGATTGCACTCCAAGTAACTGTCTCGAACTTTGGAAACCCCCTGTCTTGTAGCCTTCTTGGGAGTCCCTTGAGCTCAAGCTTCCTTTACCCATCAACCATCTCGAGTCTCGAGTGGCTGATATCCTTGTTAGGGTGATAATCTTCTCAGGACGTTAGGCTTGAGACGCTTTTATTTCAGCGCCTAGAGGCCTAATTCTCCTCAAAAAGGACCTCATGTGTTAAGAACATTGCACTTTGCTTAAAACAGCGTCGTCCCAACTCTCTCCAATTTAGGGTGTAAATAGCGTGGACACTTTTTGAACGCCTTAGCCAACACTCCCTTGACCAAACCTTTTCTGCTAGGGTGGTAAGGGGAGGCACACGTGATGTCTATGAGGTAGCACAAAATGATGGCGTAAATTCTAGACTCGGGGCTCTTGGTAGGAAAATGGCCCAAATGTTTACTATGCATGCTAATTAGTCAAGTCAAGTTCAGTAGGGTTTAGGTCGGGTTAATGTCACATCGGGCCCATCTTGGGTCGGCTCCAAAGAAGGTCCGAATCACTAAAAATGTGCGTAGTATTGTGGCATCGAGCACCCCACCCAAGTTTAGAGATCCCGAGGCCTTCACAGTCCCATGTGTCATTGAGGAGCATTGCTCTAGTCAAGCTCTCTTAGATCTAGAAGCGAGTGTAAACCTCATCCTGTACTTAATTTTGCAAAAATTGAGTATAGGAAACCTTAAGCCAACCACAATTACACTTCAGTTTGTTGGCAGTTAGAGCGTGTACCTCACTGGGTGTTGAACGATGTACTTGTCAAAATTAACAAGTTTGAATTCCTAATTGATTTCATTATTTTAGTTATGGATCCCACCCCTAGATGAAAGAGCAACACTCCTATCATTCTAGGCCAACCATTCCTAGCAATGGCCAACTTTGTGACTCATAGCAGGCCGGGATTATGAGAGGTTTCTTTCGGAAACCTCAAGGGAAAATTGAATGTCTCAAATATTGCTCGAAATCCTAAGACTGAGGATGAGTATTACAGGGTTAATGATATTGACCCTTTGGAAGAGTTTGGTGCACCCAATTCTATTAAAAATATCAATTGGAGTAATGTCCTTGTCTATGTCAATAACTTTGCGTTGATTGATAAGTCATCTCCTAACCATGATAGGATAGAGATTCAAGACCCCAATGCTGGCCATGTTCCTCCCCTTGATAGCCATAGGTCTAGAAATGTTGTCAGGTTTGGAGATTGTCCGCCTCCTCCATTCCACTGGCCATCGTTTGGGCTCTCGAGTTTTAGCCACGGGATATTGATGAGTTGCTTCCTATCTGGGATTCTGTTGACTTCAGGCCACGACCGGGGGTAGCTGACAGTGTACGATGGACGAAGGACCCATCTGGGGTTTTCACCACTAGATCGGCATGGGAGACGATTTGCAGTCGGAGGGAGGAGGACTCCATCCATCATCTCCATTAGTTTCAGCTTCACATCCCGAGGCACTCCTTCATTTTGTGGCTTGCCTCCTGTGAGCGACTATGGACATTTGACAGACTGCTGAGACATCGAGTGCAGGATGTACGGGCTACTTGCATGTTGTGCGGTTAGATGCTGAGTCGCATGACCATCTCTTCTTCACCTACAGCTACTCTGCTACTGTTTGGTCCAGGGTTTCCTCTCGCACCTCTTTTGCCTGGCCCATGCTTCCATGGCACGAGCTGGTTCAGTGGGCTGCTACCAGGCTCTGTGGTCGCAGGGTGGATCGGATCCATGCCCGCCTTTGTTTCTCCGCTATGGCTTACATCCTCTAGTATGAGCGTAACCTGAGGATTCATCGCTCCCAGTCCAGGCCTTCTGCAGTCATCACTGAGGAGATCACAGGATTGGTCCGCAGTCGTCTTATTGCTGCTACTACGCTTCACGGAGCTCATCGCCACTCGCAGCTTCTGCGGGAGTGGGGGATTGAGCATTAGCTTTGATTGCTTTCATTTGCTTGTACTCTTTGTTTGGTCATGTTGACTGTTGATACTTCTTGCTTTGTTTCTTTCTTTGATTGATTCTTTGATGTAGGCCTTTTGGCCTTGGCTTGGGGTATGCCCCTCGTAGACTTGTACATATATTTTTGATCATATATGGTATTTATCACTGATTTTCCACAAAAAAAAAAAAGTTTGGAGACTATCCTTACTAGCTTTACATGTTTCACTTCGAGGACATTGCCTCAGATTTTGGATGACAAATAGCTCTACGCCGCGTCTAGCTCAAGACGTGAAACTTTGCCCTCCTATGAGGAAACCTAACCTACTTATATTTTGTCGTTTAGTTTGATTTTCGGATGGACCTCCCTTTATTTTTTCGGACTCTTTATTACCCTATCATGGATTACTTTGTTTCTCAAATATACTGGGTAACAGTGTTTTTGAATTTTTTTTTTCTAACACTTTTAATGAGTTGCTTCGTTAGTTTGTCTTGATTTTTCTTATTGTGTAGCTCTATCTTTTCACATGCCACTATGGGATGTCCTTTGCCATACCAAGCCTAGCCGACTATATTGTATCCAGGTACCGAACTACTCAGGTTGTTTCTTTCCTTCCCTTGCCTTCATTTATTTCTATATTTGTTGCATTAAGTACAATGCAAGGGTTGGGTTTGGGGATGGCATGAGAAGTTTGAACTTTTGCTTGTGTCTTTTTAGTAATATTTAACTCAAATTGGTGGAAATTTTGCATGGTTAGCTGTGAATTGGTGTGAATTACATTATATTCAAATTTGAGAAGTATCAAGAAATTTTAAACTTTATGTAATGTGTTTATTCCTAGAATCTATTGTTGTATTCACTATTTTCTTTAAATTGGTTTGAGAGTTTACTTCGTTCACTCTCAATCTTGTAAAAACCTCACATATTAAGTTGTATTAGTAGGAGTAATTTTAGAAATTGGAACTTGAGCAACTTACTCTTAAAAATGAGAAATTGCCAGTTTATTTCTTTCTCTTGAATTCAATCTTAAAAAAAGAGGAAAAAAAGACAAAATAAATAAATAAAGAGGCACCAATGCCTGTTGTAGTCGAATAAGTACCTGTGACTTGTTGGTTATTGTAGCCCCTGTGTCTCGAGCAAGAAAACCCTTAGGGTGTTTTAACACCCGATACCTTGAGCCAACTGGAATGAGAGCTGCTAGTCGAAAGCTTGCTACATGGGCCACGGGGAAAGCTCAAGAAGAATCAACTTTTGTAAGTCACCTTGACAAGCACCAATGCCTAATTGGAGCGAGATTCTAAGGTATGTGCTTGTAACAACTTAGATTGTTAATTGCTTTGATTCAAGCCATTAGGTCCAAGGAGTACTCTTCACTCGGTGCCTTGAGCCAACTGAATCATGAGTCGCTAACTGAAAACTCGCTATATGAGTCTTATGGAGACATGCCTAACCATAAGTTACTTCAAACGGGGAAAAAAGGGGGAAAAAATAGAGAGCAAAGACAAGACTTGAGATTCTTATTCTGTTTAGGAGTGATTTGTTAGGGATACTCATTCTTTTAATTATTCTCACCAATCGTGTTAGATTTGTAATGTTTGAAGTAAGATAAGTTCTAAACTTATGAATAGGAAGACTTGAATGGTAAAGACTCAAGCCAAAACTAGTGTAATAAGGATTCTTCTTTCCTGAGTTCCCTCTCATATTAGTTCAGAAAATACTTTTTACAACTATTTCATGCAACTCTTTATACTTTCAGCTAGTTTGAAATTAATCTTGCTTGAGGATAAGCAATGCTTGGGTTTAGGGATGTGATATGTCTCGTATTTTATATGTTTTATAATACATTCTCACGATATTTTCTGCTTCTAAATATGTGGTATTGTATGATTTATAAGTACTCAAACTTGGAGCACATCAGAGCGAGGACATTTTGAAAAACGATGAAAAATGAGCTAAAATGGACAAATTTGAAGACTATGTTGAGAAACCCGACCACGTATGTAAAAGGATTCATGGAGCCAAGATTCAACTTTCAAATCATGCAAGTATTCACTAAGATTCAACGTATGTAAAATGGACAAATAGATCGATTGTCCAAGTGACTGATCAATCGGTAGCCACTAAGATCAACCGCTTACGGAACCAAAATATTCAGTTATGCATTGTGCTGATCGATTGACACACAACATGCCCTAGGGCAAGTCATGTCGTGCCTATAAAAGAGGGGGAATTTTTTGTTTTGGGACTTTATGCCTATTTTTTTTTCTTTTCCTCTTTCTTCGAGTAGTCAAAAGAGACCTTGATTTTCTCAAAGGCCGAAGTGCAAGTGGTCGGAGTACTGTGGATTAAAGGGAGAGTCACGTCAACAACGATCGGGGGAATCTTAAATCTATTAGTTTTTCTTTACTTTTCTCTTTTGATTTTGTCATGTATAAAAGTCCTATGGAGGTCTAGACTTGTAGTTTAGGAGTGAAGGACAAGCAGCCGTCCGGATCCTGAATTTATATTTTATTTATGAGAATAACACAAGTTATACTGTTTTCGCACCACTGTGGGGAATTCCTTATTAAAATTGGTTTTCTATTCATACGCTTGTAGCCATGGCTAAATTTCTAATTTGTTTGCGATTCGTCTTATGCTTGTAGCTTAGACCATAGTATAACAAGTTTTCACGAGTGGTCAGGGTTGAGGTTGTACCCAACCCTGAGCACAATCTTTTATATAATTTAATACATAATTAAAAGTGCGAAAAAGAATTTATTAGTGTTGTTAATATAATCCATCCTTCACCTAGGGGCATAAGATGGGTTAATGCCCTTGGACTACTTCATAACCCTAAGTCCTTACTTAAGTACTAATCATGGTTTAACATGAATTAGGTGTGGTAAAAGAATTTAGTAATATTTCTAAGATAATCCATGCCACACCTAGAGTAAAAAGATGTGTTATTGTTGGAATTTTTGGGTAGTGTGCTTCAATTTTGTCTATCTTGTATTTTGTCTGTATCTCACATAGAAAAAGTAGTGAAGTCTAGTTTATATATCCCCTTTTCATTGTACTTGGTAAACACTTGAGGGGACAACAGTGCGTTTTGTGTACCACACGCACGCGCACGCACACGCGCACCCAGCCCGCCTCGCCGAGCCTCGCCGCCGTGTGGTGTGGCGTGGACTTTTTGTAACCCAGACCTTTTTTACAAACATTGTATTTTACCTATTGTAAATGAACTCCCAGGGAGTTTTAGGACTAGTCTCGAGCTCGTGGGTTTGAGCTCGAGTTTGAGGGTCTTCTCGTGTCCAACCTCGAGGCTATTATGCGCGAGTGTATGCCCGTTAGTCCAGGTTCAAGTTCGAGGCCGCAAGCTCAAGCTCAAGGTATGCGTTTTGACCACATATCTGTCCACTTCCTTCTATAACCGTTTTTTCCTTGATTGTGCTTCGATTTTGTGCTCTTCCATACCTGCCACTTTCCTAATTGCAGCCGGATTTCTTACTCACAATCCTTAACCAATTCTAACTTGCATGTTAATTATTTTTACCTATAACTACCGTGCTTTGAGGCGTTTTTTAACACATAGAAATATACGAAAATACAGAAACATTCTTTTGCTTCCCCTTGAATTTCTCTTTGTTCTTACTCTAGTTACTGAGCAAGTTGGGGCGTACTCCAACCTACCACCCGAGAGTATACTCTTATGTTGGGTGCTGTGTTAACCTTGGGAGTCGGTGTGCCTGACAATCCCTTTTGTATTGTAGTGGGGAGATAAACGACGTAGGGCTGTGGTGAACTCCACGGCGAGGTGATTTCCTTTGGTTCATTCTTCTTCTCTGAATCTTTTAAAATTCAATCATTTAATTATCTTGTCTCAAGTCAAGTTAGGGTAATAAGCGATTCATTGAGTTCATTTTTGTCATTGTGTCATTTAAGTTTATTTGTCCCCATCTCGAGTAGTTTTGATATCTCGAATTTGAGAATTCGGTTGCTTATTTTCCCATATTTACCCAACAATCAAAGTTGTTTATGAAATGAGTACTCAAAACATGGTTAACGCTAGTTTTATCATACCCAACATGTCAAAGACTGAACCTTTAGATGGGAAAAACTATAAAATTTGGTCTGATAAGATGGAGTTTTTCCTTGGACAAATTGATGTTCATTACACCCTCTCGAGTGACACGGCTCCTCTTAGGTCGAGCCGAGACTTTGAGAAAGATAATCGAACCTATGGGGGAATGTTGCTACATTACATGACAACCCCACTTTACTAAATTTATAGTAAGATGAAAAATGCTAAGGAAATCTGGGAGGCTTTGCGTAATAAGTATGGAATGGATGATAGCGCTGCTAAGAAATACGCTTGCGTTAAGTGATTGTCTTTCACCATGACCGATGATAAACCTGTTTTATACTAGATCCATGAGTATGAGAACTTTTGTGCTAATATACTTAAAGAAGGGAAGAAAATGTGTGAGACATATGATGCGAATTGTCTCATTGAGAAATTTCCTCGTTCGCGGGAAAACTATAAGGCTCAATTGAAACATAGAAAGAAAGACATGACTCTGCAAGAGCTAGTTTCCCACATTAATCTCGAGGACCAGAACTGAAAACAAAGCAAAAGAAAGGTCCTCTGAACACTTATCTGTGTCTGCTAACTTGGTTGAGTCTAAGAATACAGAAAAGAATGACAAGTTTAAGAAGCCATGGAACAAGATATGTTCCAAGCGAGGCTCGAGCTCAAGCTCAAACTCAAAGCAGAAGTAAACTCGTGGCAAAAGACACAATCCTAAAGGTGGATAAAAATGAGACAAGGGAACATGATGGACATGTGGCGAGATACGCCATGCCTTAAGAGATTGCAAGAAGGGACTTGGACCAAGAAAGCCTAAAGAACATAAACCCCATCGAGAACGGAGATGTCTTTGTGGCCATGATCTCCGAGGTGAATATGGTTGTGAACAGGGTCGAGTGGGTTGTAGATACAGGTACAACAAGGCAAATCTGCACCAATAAGGACTTGTTCCAAGAGTATGAAAAAGTCCATGTGGGGGAGTGTGTGTTCATGGGCAATTCTAGTTCATTCCCTGCTCTTGGCAAGGGAAAGGTCCTTTTAGAACTTAACTCTATAAAGTTTTTATTTTTATAAAGTGTGCTGCATGTCCCTGGTTTGTGTAGAAATCTTATTTTTGGTGCATTGCTTAACAAAGCTGGCTTTAATTTGTCTTTTGAATCTGATAAGCTTGTTATCACTAAGAATACCAACTTTGTGGGGGAGAGTTTTTGTAATGGGGGTCTCTTTGTACTTGATGTTGAAATGAATGAGAATGCATCTACTTCTGCTTATATTGTTGACTCTTTAGATTTGTGGCATGCTAGGCTCGGACATGTTAATTATAATTCGGTTAAGAAACTTAAACAAATGAGTTTAATTACCAAATGTAGTCTAATTGAACCTGAAAAATGTAGAATATGTGTCGAGGCCAAGCAACCTAAGAAGCTTTTTACAAATCAGTTGAACGAACATCTAGCCTACTTGAACTCGTGCACAGTGACTTAGGTGACTTTGAGAACACCCAGGGTAGAGGTGGTAAGAGGTATTACATTACATTCGTTAATGACCACAAGTAATTTACCAAGGTGTATCTCCTAAGTTCAGTGGATGAGGCTGAGGAGATGCTCCTCAAGTATAAGGCAAAAGTTGAGAACCAATTAGACCGTATAATCAAAAGGGTTAGGTCTGATAGAGAAGGTGAGTTCGACACTACCTTCCTTGAGAGGCATTGTGACAAATGCGGCATTATTCATGGAGTATCAGCCCCTTATACACCCCAATAAAAAGGTACAACCGAAAGAAAGAATAGAACTAAAAGAGAAGATGAAGGCTATGTTAATCAGCTCAGGCCTACCCTCGAGCTTGTGGGGGGAAGCCATGTTGTGTGCATGCCATGTGTTCAATAGGGTTCCATAGAAAAGACTAGATAGAACACCTTATGAATTATGGAAGCGCTATGTACTTAACCTTCAATACCTCAAAGTGTGGGGAGTGTTTAGCTAAAGTTGGGGTACCAAAATTTAAAAGAAGTAAAATAGGTTCCAAAACTGTAGATGTTGTGTTTATTGGTTATGCTTTAAACAATGCTACATATAGATTCATGTTATTGAATAGCTCGAGCACTGGGCTCGGTAAGATCATGGAGTCTCGAGATGTTGTGTTCTTCGAGCATGTGTTTCCCATGAAAGAATCTATGCATGCGCCATAACTTGTGTCTTTGCCTGATGCATCTACTCCTTCATCTAGTCATTTGCCCCCTGAACTTGAGGTTCAAGAACTTAGGAGAAGTAAGAGGGTTCGCACTAAGACTAGTTTTGGACCTGACTTCATTACTGCATTTCTGTATGAACACCTTATGTTTTATGAGCATGTTGTAAGTGTATTTATGTTAAAGGAAGATCCTAAGACCTATCATGAGACTATGAGATGCATAGATGCTCCACTTTGGAGAGAGATACTGTTAATAATGAGTTGGACCTTCCTAGGGGATGCAAACCCATCGGGGGTAAATGAGTGTTTAAAAATAAATTTAGGGCTAATGGGTCAATTGACAAATTTAAGGCCAGATTAGTGGCTAAGGGATACACTCAAAAACAAGGTATAAACTTCTTAGATACTTATTCACCCGTGACTAAGATAGCCATTGAGAGCTTTGATTACTCTAGCATCCGCACATAACCTTGTAGTACATCAAATGGACGTCAATACCGCATTATTGAATGGTGACCTTAAGGAGGAAATTTACATAGAACAACCAGAGGGATTCGAGGTTCTAGGTATGGAGCATAAAGTTTGTAAACATGTGAAGAACTTGTATGGTCTTAAGCAAGCTTCTAAACAATGGCATCAGAAGTTTGATTGCACTTTGGTCACGCATGGTTTTGTTGGGAACAATGTGCGTACTCTAAGCATGTTGATAATGATTGTGTGATTATCTACTTATATGTTGATTACATGCTTATTTATGGTAGTAGTGTGAATGTTGTGAATGCTACTAAGTCTTTCTTGAGTTCCTGCTTTGATATGATAGACCTTGGTGAGGCTGATGTGATACTTGGCATTAAAATTGTTAGATCACCTGAGGGTTGGACCTTAAGTCAATCCCACTATATGGAGAAAATATTGAGGAAGTTTGGTCACTTTGATGACACTCCTACTAAAACTATCTATGACCCAAATGTTCGCTTGAAAAGGAACATAGATGATAGTGCGTCATAGGACGAAAATGCTAAGATTATTGGTAACTTGATGTTTTTGATGAATTGCACTCTTCCTGATATTGCCTATAATGTTAGTAGATTGAGACATTATATCCATAGTCCTAGCAATGATCACTGGGTTGCTCTGGTTAGGCTTTTGAGATACCTTCGAGGTACCATGGATTGGGTTCTTTGTTATAAATGACTCCCTATTATTTTATAGGAATAATGTGATGCCAATTGGGTATCCGACAGTGTTGAGATTAACTCTACTAGTGGCTCTGTTTTTGCTAACGGTGTTATTTCTTGAAAATCTTGTATACAGACCTGCATTGCTAAATAGACCATGGAGTCAGAATTTATTGCTCTTGAGATGGCAGGTTTGGAAGTTGAATGGCTAAAGAATGTGTTGGGAGACATTCCACTATTGGGGAAGCCCACGTCGTCAGTCTCAATGCACTGTGACTCACAAGCAGCCATTGGAGTTGCTTAAAGTGAGGTGTATAATGGCAGGTGCAGGCATATTTGCCTGAGGCATGGTGTAATAAGGCGCCTTATTGAGAATAATGTGATCTCACTCGAGTTTGTAAGGAGTGAGAAGAATTTGGCAGATTCCCACACTATAGGCCTTTCTAAGAAGGCCGTATGTGATACAGCAAAGGGAATAGGCTCAAGCCCACTTGTATGTCTTGATCTCGATGGATGCCATTCTCAGGAGTATTCTCAATGTACAATGGGTCAAACGAAGCCATGGTTAAGCAATTTGGGATTAAGCCACCCTAGCCCCTTCAGAGATAATGCTGCTGGTGGATTGGATCTGTCAAATATGCCATGATGTACAATGTCGTCACTTGACGTGAGGATGAGCTTGAGGCTTTTAATGTTGTCCATAGCCCTTAGTGTTGGCGCGAGGTAGCATACTTGATGAACTCACCGACCTGCCATAATGTTACGAATTTTAAAAATTTTCCCTAAGTTAATCTACTTAACGCAACGCAACGGTTTAAAATTTCTTATTTTAAACCTACTACTGACTTATAATTCCCAATTCTAAATCTATATATTTAAATTTTCTAATTTTAAATCTACAGGCCTCTACTCTAGAACATTCATAATAACAACATGATACAAACTAGCATAATAAAAAATACTATGAATAAATAAAACAGCGAAAATCAAAAGAAAAGAAAAGAAGAATACCTAAAAATTGCTCCAATAAAGAAAAATCGAGACTCGGAGAGCTTCTACACAATCATCTCAAAAACCCGGAGTGTGGGCTCCAAAAAAATTAAACTAAGAGAAGATTTCAATGAAAATTTTCTCTCTTTTAGTTCTCCAGAAGTCAACACTTTCAGATGACGTTTAGAATAAAAATTGATACTAAACCTTAATTTCTGTATCCCTATTTATAGTACGCTACTAGAGTGTGAAAAATCACGAAAACCGATGTGGGATGCCCAAAAATAAGCCAAAACGACGTCGTTTCATGTACCTAGCGCAGAAATGGCTTGCCCATCAAGCTAGCGCCACGTGGCACTAGCCCATTGGCGCGGATCACTGCCTAGGACAGCCCCCCGCGCAACACATGTTATGCGTTGATTGGCCCGTCCCAGGGCACTCGGATCCCTGGCCCTGCCAATCACGGTGCAACACTTGTTATTGTGAATAGTTGTCTGTGTAAGTGCGCGGATCGCTGCATTTTTTAAATTTTTTTTTTTGTTTTCCACATGTAAAAATTCATCTTATGATTTTTAATTTTAAAAAAATATTTTATTTTATAATTTTAATTTTATTCATCTAATGAATAATGTTTAACAAATTTAAATTACTCATCTGATGAATAAATAATTCATCTCATAAATTCCTTAATATTTTTCTGATGGTATTTAAAATAAAGGCTTGCGTGGGGACCTTAGGGACAATTTAGATCTAGCTCTAAATTGGTTAAATTAATTGTCATCTCATGATAAAATTTAACTACCATTTAATAGGACTTAATTCCACTAAATAAATCCCACATCACTCTAGAGTTAAATTATTTATTCGATAATTCCCAAATAGGCTATATTAACAACAACAAGCCCTCTTCCATGAGGAAAAATAACTATAACTACTATCATTATTTTTCTCATAGCTTTTTCGTTAGTTCCTGACTCGCCCTTTTCCGAATAATTCATTTATACTAGAACTAATTGACAGTATAAGTTCCAAAATGTTAAACACTTGGAACACTTTGGCCAAAGTTTTCGAATTAATTCAAACATTTCCAAATCAACTAAGGGGACATCTGCATCTCATAAGAGACTATAGATTCCATATTGAATACTGCTCCCTGTCACATTTCATGCCATTACCCAATGCACACATGGGACTTCGCATATTTATTGAGACCTTACTTATAGTACATCAAGATATCTAACATTCCATGCACAGGTCCAGAATACTCTCGATATTTAGAGTCGTTGTTCAAATAGTACATCATGAATCACTCATTTTTGTTAGTAGTCTAGAAACAAGTAACTCACATGGTCCAACTCAGTATATTAATCTTATTGAACATACCAACATAACACTTTGGCATCACCATCCACATGACCAAGACAGGTCATCTAAAGTGTCACGTTATAGCCTCAGTAGATAAGTAGTCCAAACTTGTCACTGGCTACGAGTTTTTCAAATAACATTTTATTCCATTTGCTCCAAGTCTATATGTGGCTTAATCTCATAATCCACTTAGAACAACATGTAAGTGAAGTTTGAGGACTACATCCATCTCATGGATGTTCCTTAAAAGAAATTTACATGCAATATTTTTACTCACTTACACAAGTTTAGCGAGGAAATGACTGGAACTCAAATTTCATTCTATAATAAAGTAATAATTACATGATAAATTTGAATTTTCAGGACACTATTTCTAATAGCTGAGGATGAGCTCTATGCTCTTAATGCAGTCCATTGCATATGACAGTGGTGTGGGGTAGTACACTTGATGGATTCACCTATGGGAATGTGGGGGTGGTAGGACATCTTCTGTTGAGAGTAAGGGCTTACTCTCTAGAACGTTCCAGAGTACCTAGGTATCGGATCTGTTTTATTGAGAAGGACCTCATAAGTCCAAATTGCGAAGTGCATTTCTACCCGAGAACCACATAAAAGAGATGTGTGTGCTCTTCGTAATGACCCACTCATGGTTCAAGACTATGTTCAACGTTAGGTGTTTGTGGGACATGCATGTTCACTAGGTGTCGATTCAAGTCTAAAAGACTTTGGCATTATCAAATGTGGGTCTCATTGCTCAGTAACCTCCCTTATTTCTTCCTATTATCAAAATTGAATCATGTGGGGGATTGTTGGAATATTGGGGTAGTGTGCTTCAATTTTGTCCATCTTGTATTTTGCCTCTATCCCACATAGAAAGAGCAGTGAAAGAAAGTCTAGTTTATATATCCCTTTTTCCTTTGTACTTGATAAAGTTTTGAGGGGACTAGAGTGGGTTTTGTGTACCACACACGTGCGTGCACGCCCCGCCTTGCCGAGACGTGGTGTGGTGTGGGGTAGACTTTTTCTAACCTAGATCTTTTTTTTTATGGACATTGTATTTTACTTATCATAAACGAATTCCAAGGGAGTTTTGGGCCTAGTCTTGAGCTCGAGTCTTGTGTCCAACCTCGAGGTTGTTATGCTCGAGTGTATGTTCATTAGTCCTGGTTCGAGTTCAAGGCTGCAAGCTCGAGTTCGAGGTACACGTTTTGACTACGTATCTACCCATGTCCTTCCATAATCGTTTTTACCTTGATTAATCCCGAATTTTGCGCTCTTCCATATCCATCACTTTCCTAATTGTGGCCGGATTTCTTGTCCACAATCATTAACCGATGCTAACTTGCACGTTAAGTATTTTTGCTTATAAATACGGTGCTTTGGGGCATTGTTTAACACATAGAATTTGTTAGGAACAGTGTCCTAAAATTCAGATTTATTATGGATATATTGTTTTAATTAACAAATAAAATTGAAGTTCCAGTCATTTCCTAGTTAAATTTGTGTATGTGAGCATTTATACTACATGTGATTTTCTTTTTGGAGACATCCATGAGATGAGTGTAGTCCTCAGACTATAGTTTACATGTTTGTTCTAAGTGGTTTATAAGACTAAGCCATAGATAGACTTGGAACAAATGGTATGGATTGTTGTTTGAAAGACTCGTAGCCGAAGACAAGTTTGGACCACCTGTATGTTAAGACTATAACGTGAAATTTTATATGGCTTGTCTTGGTCATGTGGATGGAGATCCAAAAGTATTAGGTTAGTGTGTTTAATAAGATTGACACACTGAATTGGACCATGTGGATTGCTTATTTCTAGACTATTATCGAAGATAAGTGATTCATATTGTACTGTTTGAACGATGACTCTAAATCCTGAGGGTATTCTGGACTTGTGCAGTGTTAGTTACTTTAGTGTACTATAAGTAAGGTCTAAACGAATGACTGAAATCCCACGTACACTGGATAGCGGCGTAAAGTGTGACAAGGATCAGGTACTCAATAGAGAATCTACAGTCTCTTACGAGATACATATGTCCCCTTAATTAATTCACAAATATTTGAATAGTTCGGAATCTTTGGCCAAAGTATTCCAAATGTTTGACATTTGGAATTTATACTGCGAATATGTTCAAGTATAAATGAATTATTCAGTGAAGGGGGAGTTGGTAACTATTGGAGAAGCTGTGAGAAGGATAATGGTAATGGTTATATTTATCCTTTGTCATGGACATCTAGTGGATGTGTTGTTGTCATCAATACAGTCTATTAGGGAGATATCGAATAAATAATTTCAGTCTGGAGTCTAATGAGATTTATTTAGTGAAATTAAGTCTCATTAAATGGTAATTAAATTATTTCATGAGATGATTAATTTAACCCATTTGGCGCTAGATTTAAATTATCCATGAGGTCCCTGTGCAAGCCTCTGTACTTATTGCCATCAGAAAAATATTAAAGAATTTATGAGATGAATTATTTATCCATAAGATGGGTAACTTTAATTTTTTTCAAACATTATTCATGAGATGAATAAAATTAAAAATTATAGAATAGAATAATTTTAAAAATTAAATTCATAATATTACTTTTTACAAGTGAGAAACAAAGCAAAAAAAAAAAAAAAAAAATCGTATTTTAACAGGCTTAATCCCCGGCACCCATAGGCAGCCAATCAGCATGCTACATGTGTCGCGCTCTGGGCTGCCCAGGGGAGAAATCCTCGTCCACAGGTTGGACCAATAGGCGTGTGACACGTGGCACGTGTTTTGAATTAAAAAATCATGCGATTTTGAATAGTGTCAAAAAGCAGCGTTTTGAGTTGTTTTCTAAATGAAACAATGCGTTTTGTTTTAAAATTGGGCAATCCCACATAGGAAAAAAATTATATTTTTTTTGCTCCGGTATACTCATATAAATAGAGGTGCTTATTCCGAGGTTTGATATTTAGTTTTGAAACAATTTTTTAGGGTTTCTGGAATTGCTTCAGAGATCTAATTGGAGAGAAAAATTTCCGTTAAAATTTTTCTTTCCTTAGTTTAATATTTTTCGGAACGCACCCTCCAAGCAGTTTGAGGTCATTGCGTAGAAGATTGCGGGGTCTCGATTTTCTTGGTATTTTTTATTATTGGAGCAATTCCAAGTATGTTCTTCTTTCCTTATTCTTTTCGCTTTTCTATTTATTTATAGTACTCGTTGTTATGCTTGTTTAAATTTATGTATTGTTAAGAATGTATTAGAGTAAAAGGCCTGTAGATCTAAATTAAGAATTTAGATTTGTTGATTTAAATTATGAATTTAAGTCAGTAGATTTAAAATTAGAAAATTTAAATCGACCCTAGGTTTAAAGTTATGAATTTTAAACCTGTTCTGCTGTGTAAACTTTAGGGAAGTATGGAGAATTTTTGAAGTTTGTCCCGACAACCGGTACTAGGACAAAGGGTTTATAGAGATAAACATATTCCCGGGAACTCTCGCACGTGAGGTGTCACGAAGCGTGACTCTCCGGCCGGGGGTTTAGGTAGAGAGAAGAGTCTCCTATTCTAAGTGCTCTAATAGGTGCCTATTGTTGTGACCGTAGTTGAGAACTGTGAACTCAATAGTCGGCATCATAATTTATTTTTTCCAACAAAATTCATGTTTTTTCCCAATAGAATTATGCGAAAACACAGAAACATTCTTCTCCTTCCCTTTGAACTTCTCTCTGTTCTTACTCTTGTTACAGAGCAAGTTGGGGCGTACTCCAACCCATCACCCGAGAGTACACTTTTGTGTTGGGTGCGGTGTTAACCCTGGGAGTTGGAGTGCCTGACGATCCCATTTGTAACGTAGCGGGGGTATAAATGATTCAGGGCAGTGGTGAACTCCATGGCGCGGCGAGGCGAATTCCTTCGGTTCATTCTTTTTCTCTGAATCTTTTATATTTCGGTTGTTTAATTATCTTGTCTCAAGTCAAGCTGGTGTAATAAGAGGTTTATTAAGTTCATCTTTGTCATTGTGTTGTTTTAGTTTATTGGTCTCCATCTCGAGTTAGTCTTGATATCTCAAATTTGAGAATTTGGTTGCTCATTTGCCCATATTTTCCTAATAATTATGCCTTTAAATTAGTTCATCACCCTAAGTGATAATTTAAAATTAATCTAGGTTTAGAGATTGTAAACTAAACTTCTTAAGTCATTATTGTGATGAAATATAATAAAGGGATCCGAGTTAGGCTAACGTGAATTCATATCGTAAACTGTACCTAATTGATTGATAGTTTAATTTAATTTTCAATTTCGTTAATTTAGTTAACCATCCACGTTTCAAACAAAAACCATATTTTAACTGCTTGATAATTATTGAATTTAACTTTATACTAATTCGTTGTGGATTTGACATCCCTATTACTGCAACAACTACGACTTGCACTTATGCTTGCTAGTACACAGTTTTAAACACTTCTAAAACTACATAAGGCTAGACGAAAAATCCAACTACTTTAGCTCTCAAATGTCAACACGTAGAAGTCCTGATTTCCTAGAAAAAGCAATGTGGGGGGCGATGAGAGAAAATAAGACCTTGAAAGCATAGTAAAATTGAGGATTGTAGATTTAATAAATGTTTCTAATTTAAGATGCGGGGTTTGACTGATTTTGGAAAAAGCGATATAATAGTTAGATTAAATATATTAGATTACATTATATGTTACTTAGATATCTTAGATTATTTTTTAAATAGTAGGTATTGTATTATTGGTATTATCTTTTTATTATTTATTAAATATACTCTAGAACTGAGAATTTTTAGGATTTGTTTGATTTTAAAATAGTATAAAGATTATAAAATTATATAATAATTAAATTAAATTAGATTAGACTAGTTAAATTTAGATTAGATTAAACTAAATTAAATAGTTAAATTTGACTTAAATAAGAAATTTATTCATTTTCGGTCACTGAACTTGGCTTTTTGCACAAAGGGCTAAACTCCCCTGTAAGTTTGAAACCTTCTCTAGGGCCAGGCCCGGCTCGGCCCCTGGCCTAGGCCCTCGACAGTGCGGGCGGGCCGGGCCTAGCCGGGGCCTGGCCAGCTTTTTTTACAGAAATAAAAAAAAATTTAAATAATACAAAGTCGTTTTGTACTAAAATTATTGTAATTCATTGATAAATAATATGAGATACAAATATATTTTTTTCCAAGCACTAATAATGCTAAATATACATGTTTAAAAAAAATAATGCTAAATATATGTAATAAAATAAAATATACAATAAGTAATGATAAATATCTTATAAAAAAATAATGGTAAATAAATAACGTAACAAATACAAGTACAAATACAATGCAGTTGGGGCCTAATATTTAAAAGTACAAATTTATTTATCAAAAAATACAAAGTTTGACATATAGGGGGTGCGGTCATCTTTGATTTAAATATTTAAAAGTAAATAATTGACATACAAAAGTGTTGATATCAGTCACCTAGGGGGGTTTCTACGCCATCATTTGACATATCAGTTGTGCGGTCATCTTCTTCATCGCTCGATGAATCCAGCTTTATTCTCTGTTGATCTCTTGCCTCTGCTAGCAGCCAATCCTTCAAGCACACGGACATCTCCAAACTTGACGGCGATAGCTTCGCCCTCTTCGTTCCAAGCAACCTGCCACCAAAACTGAAAGCACACTTCGATGCTACTGAAGACACCGGACAACTTAGTATATCACATGCCATGGTGGAAAGCACGGGATACTGGGTTTGGTTTGTGTTCCACCATTGTAAAAGGTCAAAATGCGTGTTGGCCGGTGGCCCGAAAATATGGACCAACAGTGTCCGCAAATAATAATCTAGCTCGTCACATGACGTGGGGGCTACTGTGGGCGTAAATTGCTCCAACAGCTTCCACGAATATGACGTGTGTGAACTACTTCCACTAGATGTGGAAGATCCTACTGCAGCAGAACTAGGATTATTGGACGCTAATTTACAGGAATATTGAGAAAATAAACTATGCAAGTCGTTATCGACATCGGCAATGAAAGTGTCGATATTAAGACTAGGATGCAAATATTTGAAAAAATGTTGGCAAAACAAGTTTAAACCCCCGCGTTTACAACGAGGGTCTAAAATAGTTGCCAAGCAGTGTGTAAGAGGTAGTTCAGAATAATATTTGGCAAACTTTTCTTTCATTGCCTTAATCGATTCGAACAAAATGGGGTTGGATTCATTACCCACCATCCAATTGACAATATCAAGCAATCTTGATATTGCTTGAGGCATGGTCAGATAGTAGCAACCCGAAAAAAATGTCGTTGCCTCTTTAAACATGCTAAAAAAGTTACAAATTTGCTCTATTGTCTCACAATTTATACCGGCCATGTTGTAATCGCTCCATTCTGTACGATTTTCCTGGGCGAATTCCATCAGAACGTCTTTGTACGGTAGAATGCGCTCTAACATTTCTACCATAGACGACCACCTAGTTTGGGAGTCTAATTTGAATTGTTTATATTCTATGTTATACAACCTATATAAATTTCTAAATCTTCTTTTTCTAGTGCCGGATGATTTAATAGATATTATTACGGATCTTAAGGTGGTAAGAGATACTTTTATAAGATCTAAACCATCCATTACTATTAAATGCAAAATGTGACAAATGCAACGAATATGGAAACACTTCCCACCTAACATGGGTCTCATTTGCCTAATTAAATGTGTAACGGATACAATGTTATTGGTAGCATTGTCGAATGTAATCCTGAAGATACGTCGTTCTATGCCCCAGTCGCGGACTGCCGACATAATCGCATCCGTAATTACCTCGGCAGTGTGGGGGCAATCTAAAAGTCCAAAATGAATTATCCTCTTTTGGAGGATGAAGGATTCATCGGTCCAGTGTGCCGTTATGCACATACAAGGTTGGCCGGGTTTCGACGTTCATACGTCCGACGTCAATGAGAACATGCTTGTGTTCGTCGCAAAAAGTGTTAAGACCCCAGCTTTCATCTCGTGGTACAACGTAAAAGCGTCCCGCTTTACGGTGTTCCGAGAAATCCTCACAATGGCGGGGTTCACATTTCGTTGGAGGTAGTTGACGAAATTTAGGTCTTCGCCGGTATTAAAAGGCCTTTCACTCAAAATTATATATTTAGCTAGCCCCTTTCGGTTGCTCTCTTGAGAGAACCTAAAATTAGCAAGTGCACTGGTCACTTGCTGTACTAGACGTTGTTGGCTCTTATCTAGGTATTGCTCGGGGTGGCACCTAAGTATATGTCTGTTTAATGTGCCCGTCCCACTGCTAGGTTGATGGCTAAAATCCCTAGTTGGGTAACATAATTTACAAGTTGCTTTATTAGTTATCTTATTAAGGGTAAAGTGCTTCCATGCCTCACTAGTTGTACGCCTACTGGCACCGGTACTAGTTTCAGGCTGGGTTTCAGTGGTGGGCGTGGGTTCCTCATCAGTTTGTGAGTCTCCAACCCCACCACCACCTGACTCATGATAATCTTGTTGTTGTAAAAAGTCATAATCTATGCTATCATCAGTGTATGGGGGTGATGGGTCTGGCTGTATAAAAGCTCGTTCTTCAGTATTAAGTAAGACAATTCTACTCCTTTTAGGGATTCTGGGTGGCCGAGAAGAGCTAAAACTAGCACGACCTGCTCCAGAGGATGATGAAGAGTTGTGTGCCATATTAGTAGAAGTGATTAGTATTTATAAAATGCAATTAGTAATACAAATTAAATAACTAATAATGCGAATCAAATAAAATTGCGATACTAAAATTATCGAAATGAGAGAACAATGAAATTCGAACTTCAGCCAAACACTTTACGAACTTCGAACTTTAGAGCACAATTTTGCAATTAGCAACGTTAGAGAAGATGGGAGATGATGAATGTATAGAGAGAGAAGAGATAATTGAAGATTTGGTGAGAAAATGGGTTGGGGAGGTTTAAGTATTTATAAAAAAAAATATGATTTTTTTTTATTACTACTAGCACGTTGCGCTCGGGCCCGGGCCCTGAGGCCACCAAAAATTGGCCCAAGGCCCGGCCCGGTGGCCCCCACCCCCCTAAAAAAAAAAAAAAAAAATTCCCCTTCAAGAAAAAGATAAAACTCATTCAGCAAATTTTTCGGATAAGATCAAATTCCTCGTGATCTTCATCCCATAATATTTGGCACGGTTTGCTGAAACCGTTCTGATGAATAGCTCCAGCGTAAGCGGCGTCTCATAGTAACCCCACCTCTCTCGCTCTCTTGCCGGACACCGTCTCTCTCTCGCTCTCTTGTCAACCACCCCCAGCCGTCGAACACCACCGGTCATTTTCGGTCGTCCGCCGTCTGTCGACGGTCGGTCTTCGACCCTCTTCGTTCAATTTTTCCCTTTTTGGTTCCATTTTTCCAGTTCTGAAATGATTTTGGTGTGCTTCGTGGTATTGGGGGATTTTGTTTTGTGATTGATTTTTGTATATCTTTATGTCATTTTTGTGTGATTTTCTTTTCTTTTTTTAATGATTTTTATAGTTTTTGTATTGTTTTCCAAACAATATCACCAATAAAATCATTGTCCTTTTTGGTAATTTGGAAGAAAAAATTGACTTTTATTAAGCTGGCCAAGCACTCAAATAATACCATAAACTAGTTCTTTGAAAAAAAAATGTTTATGAAGAAACAAGCCTTAAATAGCAGATGATTGTGTGATGCTTTAATTTTGAGTGCCCGTCTCTCTTTCTTTTCAGCTCTTTCCATTTTATCGTCTGGCTTCACAGTCGGGGTTTAAGTAGAGTTCAACCTTTGCAAGTGGTTTAGACGTGGTTTAAGTAGAGTTCAACCTTTGCAAGTGGTTTAGAGGTTAAGTATAAGATGTAATCCTTGCCTTAATGAATGAAAAAAAGCAATTGATATTGTGGGTTTTGATCTCAATTCTTTTGGGAATATTAAATAATTCGTATTTCTTAGAATCTGGTAAGCTAACGTTGAAGGACTGTATAGTGGTCTTTTTTGCTGCCAAGTTACTGAATCCCATACTGTTATATTAAGTTCTGTAATTGACTTTGAATTTATTCTCTTTTCACACTAATTGACATGGCAGCTTTACCTCAGTGCTAATTTCCATAGTAAAATACGGTACTGGAATTTAATGGAATTTAATGTGTAAGTGTATTATTTGGCTATGTGCATAAAGATGTGGTCTGAAGTTGATGAACTTAATTTAGGTATACCCATGATACATTGGTAAAAAGTAATGTATAAGTCAACAAATTTGGGGGGTTGAACTCACAAATTTTGTAAAAGATAGAATACGGATGCTTAATTAAGGTATAAGTATGATTATTTTCAATTGATCTTTTGCTTTTTATTCGGGAAAAATACGGATATGTGTTATAAAACATGTATTTGGCTAACATAAAAAAATGCGTATTTACCGTATTATTGGTATTCCATGTGTAAACACTCCTTTTAAACGACAAAATATCGATACGTGTTTAATACATCAACTATATACCCTTTTTTTTTTTTTGAATAAACTATATACCTATTTTACTATGCTTATTTCCAGCTTGATCTGCTGCTTGTGTTATGTTCTCTTGCTTTAGTTCTTGTTTCATAAAGCAAGCTTTTGCCTTTCATTTAAGCATTTTCTTTTTTCTTATACCAGAAGTAGACCGCGTGAAGGAAAGATGAGGGGTGGAACGACTATTTTTTCCTTAATATGTCTAAATATTGTATCCTTTACAGTGGTAAGGATGTGTATAACTGGCATATGGTCTTGTGTTCTTCTATATGCTATATAGTCTGTATTGAGTTTATAATCTGTTGAACTTTCATGCAGCATGCAGTGGGTCCTCCAACTTGCCCCGCTGATAATGGTGGTGCATGCAGCTATGATGATTGGGCAGGAGAATTCTTCCCTGGAATTCCCAAGATTAAATTTGAGGTTACTTATACTATTGTTGGGTTTAGGCATACTAAAGCATAATTGAGTTTAGTCTTCATTTCTATTGTCCATGCCTGCATCATATTTCTGACATGAAAGCATCTTTCTTGTTTTATTATTTTTCTCTTTAGGGGCCTCACAGCAAGAATCCACTATCATTCAAATACTATAATGCTGAAGAAAAGATTCTAGGGAAGAAAATGAAGGTTAATTTCAAGTAACTCTTGAATTCTGGATGATTTTATTGTCGAAAGAGTTTCATGTTTGCTATTTTGTCTATTATACAAAACAAACAGGACTGGTTTAGGTTCAGTGTTGCATTTTGGCACACATTCCGTGGAACAGGAGCTGACCCATTTGGGGCACCCACAAAATATTGGCCATGGGAAGATGGTACGAATTCAGTGGACATGGCCAAGAGAAGAAGTAAGATTGAGTTTTTACTCCTCCGTGTAGCAATCCTAAGGAGTTGATAATTGACTATTGCTTGGTCTGAATGCAGTGAGAGCTAATTTTGAGTTCATTGATAAACTTGGGGTTGAGTTCTGGTGTTTCCATGACAGAGATATAGCTCCAGAAGGTAGAACTTTAGAGGTGAGTTAATTTCTTAACTTTTGTTATAGCGCCTTGGACTTTTAAAACTGAAGAATGTTTAGCTGGGACTGGAGTCCCTATGATACATGTTTGTTTATGCATTATTAACCTTGTACCTCTATTTTCTTGGCTGCATCTATCGGCATGCCTGCGATGCTTCCTGTAATGAATTAGTATTATTAATACTTGTCAAAAAGAAATAAATGAATTAGTATTATTATCATTGGCTCCCAACGTGTATTAAATTGTCTCTATTTGCTGCAGGAAACAAATAGAAATCTGGATGAGGTGGTAGCTCTTGCCAAGGAGCTGCAGGTATGAAACTACAGTAAAATAATGTCACTGTATATGTTGCCTCTTCATTATATTAAAGCAAACAGCCAAGACTGGGAGGCCTAGTTTAAAGAAGTTTTAAGTAGTGGGGGGAAAATAATAAGTGTTGGAGGAAAATGATAGTCTCAATTTGTTTATATTTAGAGGAGCCAAAAGGAAGCCACTACACCTCCTGAGTGCATTGTTGGCTATTTGTTTGATTTCTTTGGGCCTGTTGTAAGTGGAATATCGAAAAACTGAGCCTATATATCCTTGACAATTTACCCTAACTATTTCAATTTGACCTGCCTCAATATAATCAATGTAGTAACTGTTATTTGGAATTTATTGCCGTTGCTTTTGCATACTTGAAGCCATTCCTGTGAAAAGAAATCAGCCTTCCAAGCTCCACCCCTTACTTATCCTTTTCAACCCTTTTATCAACAGTGAATGCATTGGTTTCTTTGCCATTTTTGCTTCCTGCATGGAATTTTTGAAGATATTCCTGTCCATGTTGAGCTTAGGCACGCTTTTATGGAATATTTTGTTAGAACTAGCGTCTGCTCAGAAGTATAATGTATCATAGTCTTCTGGTTGGTGGCAGTTTCCATGTTTTGGTTATGTTCTTTTTCCTGCTTTCTTGCTAAAGTACAAAGAGAAATGCCATAGGATCCAAAAAAATATACCAAATTGTGTATCCATTGCACTCAGCATACCATTAGCTTGTGAAAAAGTAATTTATTATTACTTCTGTAATCTCGTGATTTGATGCTATGTATATTGGGTACATTTGACGAGGTTGTGTGGGAGCCCTTTGAGGCACTGGGATTGTTGTTGTTGACAAGGTTGTGTATTGAGGCTAGGAAAGTAAGTAAGTGAACTAAGTATAGAATCTGAGCATCGTTTTCCCCTTTTTTCTTCAATATCAGTGACATGCCCTTGATCCTTTATAGATCACCATGTCATTGGGTCTTCTATGGAAATAGTTGCATCCTTGAGCTTATTTGTGAATATTTGAATGGGCAGGCATACAATTACTTACTGTAATCTCTCTTGATAGTATTTGTCAAAGTATGTAATAATTAATAAAATATAATATATATGTATTATAGAGGCCATTACAAAATCGTTCTTAATGAAATGGCCAACTTGTATCATATAGCTCCAATTGTGTTACTTAGTGACTGTTATACCATGGAAGGACCTTTATTTGATTATATGATAGTGATCAATTCAGATCTTCCATTTATTTGCCCGACTGAATGGTGTTTTTGATTACATCTAACTTCTTCCCAGGACAACCCTTTTGATAAACGGTTGTTATGCCCCACAGCCATTTGTCCATTCTTAGCCAATGTTTTTAGATGGTTATTTTTGTTTGAAGGGGCTTATCAGGTTGTCTGGATTAATTCTGCAGTAAATTTATCACTACAAGATCTGAGAGGAATTGGAAGAAAGCATGTCTAGCATAAGATCAGGTTTACTGACAACCATAGAAAAGCCAACAGGAGGGCTTCTAGCAATGTTCAAAAATTAAGTCAAAGTAATAGTTGAGTAACCTTGTGCTCCTGCTCTGTACATTTATGATACGTGGATCAGCTAGAAGAATCTCTTTACCAGTATTTAGCTTAGACTTCTGTGATGTTTCAGAAAAATAGAAAACCTTTATATCTTGTTGAAATTCTAGTTGAAGTTGTCTTAGAAAATGTGCAGCCTTTTCACAGCTTATAATCTCAATCAGACCAATCGCTAACCCTGATTCCATATTAAGTTAATGCTTTGAGTTCTGAGCTATCCTTTATTCATTTTGGCCTTTCTAAAAGCTCCTACGGATTATTGTTGATGTGTATTTTCTTTAAATGTTTAGCCACTCGACCTTGTGAGCCTTTTTGATCTCTTCCATATTTACATCTTTGCATAAGAATATGTTAGTTACAAGACAGTCGCATGCTATGATATGCTGTTGCTATGAAAATCCTGTTTAAGCCGTGTCTTAGTTTCATCATATTCATCAAGAAATTAAGCAAGGCTCTTAATTTTTTGAAAAGATGTTATGAACATGTTTTGAGCTAGCTATTATGTTAATCAACATCCTTGTTACGAAACTTGTGTTAAGGTTTCAAAGATTTCTCTTGAGCCTTAACCTTGGTTGGGATAGAGAGAGTATGAGATGAGAAGAGAATATAGAGTTTAGATGAGATAAGACGGGAAAGGAGACGAGAAGTAGAGAGAAATATCAAAAGATATCAATTCATTCATCAAAGTTATGAGATTTCAAGCTAGATCCTCCTATTTATACTACTTACATGATATGAGCTAATATATTGAATCTAGCCACACAAGGACTAACCAACTCTTAAGTCAGCCGCCACCTTTGACTAACTAACTAACGGCCTTGACCACCACAACCTAACAACTCAAGACTTAACTTATTACATGACTCAACCAAAGCCTAAACTACTACTTACAATAACAACTAATTAATACATCTCAAACAACTAGCAACGTAGCAATCTCAATGTAGCAGCAAATCAGTAGCAGCCCAACAGCTAACAACAGCAAGACAGCCCCAAACCTGACCAATGCAACAGCTACGGCAGCAGGACAACATCTCAACCACCATGAGTTCATACCTCTGATTCTCGGATCATAACGTTCCCTTCCCCTTGAAATCATTCTTGTCCTCAAGAATAGAAGAGAGTTGTAACAATGAGAACACTTAATGCATATGAAAATATATCTGAAGTGATGAAGTTTTGCTGAAATCTGCGGCTGAAGACATCTGAAACAACTCAATCCGTTGCAGATCATGAATGGAGTGGTGCTGCACTGAACTTGCTGAAGCTTATTGCAGCTGAAACAAGCCAATGATGCACTGACTCTATAATGCAGCAAATCCATGAAGATGACATCTTGTGTCGATATAAAGTTGCGTTTGAATGCACAATACCCCTCAGGAGGTCTGCACCGAACAAACCAGACATCAACAATACATCCACAACACCTCATGATGTAGTTAACACAGCTCAGACTTCCAACTTGCTGCTGAGAATCACAAAACGCATCATTGTATCTGTATTTTTGCTTGTGGAAGGTTGCACAACTGATTTGGTATATCATTAACCACACAAAAATGCCTTTGAAGTCTCTTAACACCTCGGGAGGCCTTCCAAACTCAAACCAGAAGAACCCAACATCAAAATCTGCTTGTAGGCATATCCCATTGCATTTGACACATACCCAAATCTTGATCATGGCAACCAAACACATTCAAATCCAATAAGCGTGCAGCTGCCAATCTTTCATCTTGGATCTTATCCAAAATTTGTATTGCTCACACATCCACATACTAAACCAACTTATAACATGCTCAACAAACTCATGATTACTTCCCAAATCCACATGACTTACTGTAGAGCTCCAGAATTCAGCAGTGTACAGCCGAGACAACACATAGCTGCGGAAGTCACAAATTTCAACTCGATTCTTGTCCATATGGAAGCTTCTTGATGTGAACAAGTTATGACATCTTGCCATAATCATAATAGCATCAACCACATTCCATTTGAGCATCTCATTTACTGCGGTCAGTGAAAAAATTGTAATTTCTCTCAGATTTACAGCAGCCTCTGCTTCTAATGCTTGAATCTTGATTGTGAACTTACAAGATCTGCAAGTACCGGCCTTTTCTTCCCCAACTCTTGCATAGACCACACAAACTAAGAGTTCATAAACCATTGTTGAATGCCAAATGCACAATGTCGCCATTTGAACATCGAAAACACTCGATTTGACACTATCAAGGCTGCAGCTCACACCGTCCAACCTGTGCTCAAGTCTTCCCTGGAACACAAGCTCGTCCAGCCACCGAATGCACCTCAAATGATCAAGCTTTGCTTCCATGTCAACCAACTCAAGCATGAGTAACAAGTATAGCAAGTGGAGATACCAACCAAACTTTTGATCAGCTGAAAACTTCTTCAAACATCGCGCTGTTCTGTCCCAAACTACATTGCTGATTTCTACTTTGATTTTAGCTAGAGTTTTCCTCAAACTTGCGTTGATCTTGTCCATCCAAAATATTAAAGCTTATGCATATGATTTTTCCATTCAAAACCACCACAACAGATCATAGATGTTCCATGAGTCTGTAATATACTCCAAAGCTGCAACAGATCTGAATTTCTGGCCAAAAGCTTCTGCAGTCCAAAATCATACCAACCACCAAGCCCCATAACCTCAAGAGGACTCACATTTGGTTGCACTAATGGAGCTTGCTCTTTGCTCATAGCTCGATTAATGCACCATCTGAATTTGGAGCTCAATATACTGGCCATATGACTGTCCAGCACTGTCATATCAGAACCACTATAAAAAATAACCCAAATACCTTCAATGCTGATGGATCTTGGCTGAACAAACCTCATTTTCAGATCAGAACCCAATTTGTGAACTTCTAACATGTTAAAAATTCTCCCAGAAATCAGTCTTGGCCTAAATTGGACTCGGGAAATGATTTTAGCAACTTGCTCGAACCTTTCCTCCAACTCGGCCTCATATTTCAGCTTGTTACAATCATGATCTACTTTCCCCGGATCAAAGGGACTTCCAACACAAAATAAATCAGTTAAAGCACCTGCTGGACTGCCTTTGGTCTGATCAGAAATCGGTTTCAGCATATTACTGCATTTATACACATCCAACCGCTCAATTGCTTGAATAGGAATCAAGCTTTGTTTGTTGTGAACCTTGAAGCGCACTCTTGCAGCTCGAGTGCGTCTTTTCAGCAAAAATTCGACTCCTCTCAGCTTCATATAGTCTTGAGAGTATTCTCCCGGATCAGGAGGCAACTTATCATAAGAACTTGCACTTGGATAAGCCACAACTCTACTTAAATGAAGAAATAGATCATTCTGAACTTGTCGATCGGCATGCCGATAGTGCATTTCAGCTCTAAGTTCATAAACATTCTCCCAACACAAGAGACCTTGCAAGGCATCCAATATAATGTTGTTCTGAATCTGAGTTAGCACAACAACACGCCCAAAGGTGAACCTAAGAATACCTTGATCTGTTTTTGAAGGTACTGCAGCAACAACAACTGATTCTCCAACAGAATAACATTGCTCAGTAATGAAGGTGCTGCGGTTCTGCATATAAGCTTGTCCTGAACCTTGTATACCAGCATTTACATCAGTAAGAGCAGCATCGTGAGTTAGTTCTTGTTGATCATCAAACCTCCTAGGCTGAAACACCACCTTATGCTTCAATTTCTTCTTTGTAATCTTCTTTGTTTCCCAAAAATCGTTCAATGCGTCATTGAGTTGGCTTCTCTTAGCTCTACTCCTTGCTTTCTTTAACATTCCCTTGACATGGAAATCATATTCCCATTCCGGACGCATGTCATACTGTGCCCCAGCATCATCAAGATACCCCAACTCTAGCAACGGGTCTTCATAAGGATCATCTTGTTCAAACTCAGGTTCTTCTAGCATGTTTTCATCAATTTCGGCATTCTCGGGGACGAGTTCATCTCCAACGGCAATAGATTCCACTTTCTCTTTTTGCTCAACATTGAACTTTTGTTGTTTAACGCTATCTGCTAACTCCGGAAACTCATTTACATCAAGAACACAAGCACAATCACAACTGATGTTAGCAAACGGTTGAGGTGAATATTGCCATTTCTCCAATAGCTGCTTACATTCTTGTATCCATTCTTGACTCCGTTCTTCACGTTCTTGTATTAATTTCCCCAATTGCTCAATCAACTCAACCATATCGAGAATGAACAACAACTTCAATCTTGAACCAGCTCAGTTCGCAGAATACAAGTTCGAAAATCGCAGAAGTGAGAAACCTGTTCGCACTCTTCAACAATCGATTGCTTTACGAAATTGTACTCCTTCGACCGCACAACAACCCGCTGCTATCGATTCCACAATCGCAACTGATCTCAACCCTAATATGCAGATTTTCGCACACCGAGAGTTCGAACAAACCCTAACTTCGAACAATTTCTGACAATGATGATTTCTTGAATAATCCAAACTAAGAATCTGAAATAGGTTCGATCTTTGTCTGTAATGGTGATTTAAACACACGATTGACCGCAATCTTCAAGAACAAAATCGAATTTCTACACCTTCGGTGCTCAGTTCGTTGTCAGAATTTCGCCTAAGCAATTCTCCACTTAATAACATATAATTCTTAAGAATCACGCACATATTCTGATGAATTCACACCACTTCTATGCTTATCAACACAATTTCATAACAAACCAGCAACAAAAAGCAGATTCGGATCGAAATGAACTTGAACTTCAGAAACAGTTACCTCAATTCAGCTGGTTTCTGATCTTTTGATGATGATCAAGTGCAATGTGGATCAATTAGCTCAATTTTAACTTCTTCTTCAACCGATCAGATGAATGATTGATCAAGAACAATTATGCTTAGCACATACTTCAGCAGCTGATGTTTTGCTTCAGCCTCAAATTCAGCAGCAATTGCTTGATCAATGCAACTGAAGTCAATTTGAATCAACTTTAATGTTGAATGTAGTCAACAAATACTGATCAATTGAACTTTCTTCAATATAATTCGATCAATTCATCCCAACCGAAAGCAATTCCCAGGCCTTGCAGTTCACAAATGCATTAACCGCCAATCTACCACTTCAAAATTCAGAATTGAATTCTGATCACAAAATCTGAACTAAATCTTTATCACAATTGTTTTTATTGATTAATTGCAATGCAATCAATCAGATTTTGTATTTTTTTTTCGGGATATGAGCTTCATTCGGAAGCCAAATCAAGGCTCTGATACCAATTGTTAAGGTTTCAAAGATTTCTCTTGAGCCTTAACCTTGGTTGGGATAGAGAGAGTATAAGATGAGAAGAGAATATAGAGTTTAGATGAGATAAGAAGGGAAAGGAGATGAGAAGTAGAGAGAAATATCAAAAGATATCAATTCATTCATCAAAGTTATGAGATTACAAGCTAGATCCTCCTATTTATACTACTTACATGATATGAGCTAATATATTGAATCTAGCCACACAAGGACTAACCAACTCTTAAGTCAGCCGCCACCTTTGACTAACTAACTAACGGCCTTGACCACCACAACCTAACAACTCAAGACTTCACTTATTACATGACTCAACCAAAGCCTAAACTACTACTTACAATAACAACTAATTAATACATCTCAAACAACTAGCAACGTAGCAATCTCAATGCAGCAGCAAATCAGCAACAGCCCAGCAGCTAACAACAGCAAGATAGCCCCAAACCTGACCAATGCAACAGCTACGGCAGCAGGACAACATCTCAACCACCATGAGTTCATGCCTCGGATTCTCGGATCATAACACTTATGTGACACCTTGCTTCCATGACGCCTTGAGTGTGATGCTTTTACTCTGTTAGTGATGTAGGATTTTTGATTTGACTACCCTTGTACCAAACAATGGCTCTCCATCTCTATTAATATATTTGAGGTTGGACCTTTTTGAAGCCACAGGCTTTTCTGGTTTTTTCTTGCTGTTACATTGTGATCAAATAGCCTGCAGGGTTCTTATTTTGTTAAACTGCTTGTACCTAAATTGCAGGGGTCTAAGATTTATCCATTATGGGGCACAGCTCAATTGTTCATGCATCCTCGCTACATGCATGGTGCCGCCACAAGGTACATGATGTCGTTTTCTTCCAATGAAGCCTTTGGGAGACTCCTTTTATCTTTTTAAAGTATCTTCATAAACTTCTCAATTTCTGTTGCAGTCCTGAGCTTGGTGTATATGCATTTGCTGCTGCTCAAGTCAAGAAAGCAATGGAGGTGGGTGATTGTGCACATGTTATTTTTGCAGGAAGAGATCAACAGGTAATCAAATTTCAGAAGCGTAGTCATGCTACCTTGATTGAGTTTTATTTTATGTTTTACAGGTCACACATTATCTAGGAGGAGAAAATTATGTTTTCTGGGGTGGTCGTGAGGGTTATCAGTCTCTTATGAATACTGATATGGAGAGGGAGCTTAATCATATGGTATGATCTTTGATAAAATCTTTATAGTTCAGTTTTTTATTTGATTAAAATGATTGCATTGCTTATTTCATCACACTTTCTTCATGTATCTCTTTCCAAGAAATAATCAACCTTGTATATTTCTCAATTGACAGGCGAGGTTTCTTGAAGCTGCTGCTAAGTATAAGAACAAAATTGGATTCAATGGTATGATCATATTCACTTTTATTGTCTTAACAATATGTAGTTGACAGATTTCGGCCCCCGCCCCAGAAAGAAAGTGTTAGCTAATGTAGTATCTTTCTAGAGCAATAATTTGATCTATTTTTTTCATAACTCTGTTTTGCTCCACTCTAAAATAGCGTCCACTGTTACAGGTACACTGCTTATTGAGCCCAAACCCCAAGAACCTACTAAGCACCAGTATGCTTTTACCCAAATCTCTGGATTGGATCTGCCTTCTGTTTTTGTTTCTTGTCATTTTCCTCTAGTATCTTCTGAATGGTTTTTGGTAGGTATGACTGGGACGCAGCAACAACCGCTAATTTCCTGCGAAAATATAGCCTCATAGGTGATCTCATTGTTCTAAAGCTGTTACACCCATTTCTCTATCCTTTTTTACTATTTGATTTGCATTGACAAAGGAAGAGAGGCTTTTACAAGCTGGCTCTTCTTGTTTTTCTGTAAATGTTTCCCTTTTCTATGTAGCTCTGATCTGCAGAAGGTTAGCCTTCTAATGTCAGAATGCTTGAAATTTGATGCAATTGAATATTGATTCCTGTCACTGGAACATTTAGGATGTTTTGAGTAAACAAAAGTTCCTTAGTTTTTTAAAGAAAAAATTTCAAACCCCCCATTTATGTTTATGAAAACAAGTCCAAAAGAGCTATTTTTTTAAGATTTGTAGGAAAAGCTCTGGGACTTGAAGGAACAGGAATGGGATGTTGATAAATATGAATAATCTTTTATTGACACGGTTTTCCATATTTCTTCCCTTCGTACTGAGAATTGAGAAGCACCATTCACCTATTTTTCAAGTTTCCTTATAGTTGGCTGAAGGGTGAAGTGTTTCCCGATTTTCCATTTTCCATTGAAAATACTTGGAAAATTCTTGCTTAGTTTGCATGATGCTGTAAGGAATCAATGTCGCAATTTAACATTTCTTTCCTCTTGTTAACTTACATTGGCGGGCTTTACTCAGCCTCTGATATTTTCTCAACTTCTTTATGATTTGGTACTGCTTATGGCTTTTGACATTATATTTGCTTTCTGCAGGTGATTTTAAGCTCAATATCGAGTGCAATCATGCAACTTTATCTGGTCATAGGTATGTTTGCTGTCACAGCACCGTAACTCTTTTTGAAGACCTTGGAGGCGTAAACTTTTGCATGTTTCATAACTCTGCTGAGTTTGTTTGCAGCTGTTATCATGAGCTTGAGACTGCTAGAATCAACGGGTTGTTGGGAAATATCGATGCAAACACTGGAGACCCTCAGACAGGTTGCTCTTAAAAAAAAATGGTCTAAAATCCAGATTTTCTTTTTACAGAAAGATGCAAAGCCTTGTTCATAATTTTACAATAATATGATTGTTGCAGGTTGGGACACAGATCAGTTTATGACAGACATACAAGAAGCAACTATGATTATGCTTAGCGTGATTGAAAATGTAAGTTATAAGTCTCTTTGTGTTGAGAACTACAGTTGAGGATGCGCTTCCTAACAGGCTCTTGTTATTAAGCTCAGGGTGGATTAGCACCTGGAGGATTTAACTTCGATGCCAAACTGTGAGTCTCTTATCTGTTGCTGTCTCCCATGTGTCTCTGTTATAAGAATGGAATCAGATTGTGGGGAGTGCTAGGATTTCACTTACAGTACATAACTTCTTGTTAAAAGTCATGTTGGAGTGTCTTAAGCAATGATAGTTGCTTCTAATCTTATGTTTTCTAGTATTTAAATGAAAAATCACATATTTATTATGGCTAATTCCGTATTGATTGTTTCTAACATGTTATGTAAACACATTCATACAATGTTTTGATAAATTAAACATTCATGTTGGAAGTTCTTGCAAAACCATTTTTGTTTGATGGTCGATTGTGTAACATAATAGCTCAAAATGACACAATGGCTTTTATCCATGGTACGTGCGTAGTGTTGCATGCAAACTTCCCTTCCACTTGAGTCGCTTTGTCCCTTTTAGGTGTAGAAATGATATAATGCTAATCCATGTCCCCATGGCTGCATCAATTCTGCTTTTAGTGTGATAAAACATTCATTATAGTTGAACCCACAAGCCAACATTGCAAGCTAGTTTTGGCATTCTTAATGGAGAAAAAATGACTTTATAAAATTGTTCCATAAGAGTGCTCACGGGGGATCCTTCATGACAAATTTCATTGAGAGAAATCAGCAAAGAAACTATGGTTTAACATTTCCAATCCCAAATTTCACCATCCCTGCAGAATAAAAATATTTGTTTCTGGTTAGTCTTCCTCGGGACTTGTAATTGAATGTCGTCACATCAAGGTACAAGACCCTCTTCAGGTGGGTCTCTTCTTGGCAATTAAGAGGTTTCTCCTTACCCTCAAAAGTGTATGATATGGTCACCTCATCATATGAGGGCTGCCTAAAAACCATCATTGGGGTCGAGTCATCCTTGTGTCAGTAAAAGCTCCAAAAATAATAGAAGTATGCTTGTGTTATGACGAGCAGAGTTGGACTCTGATGCAGCAACAACAAAACCCAATGCCTCAAGGGCTCCTGTTAATGTAGAGTGTTTTTTTTTTTTTTTTTTTTTGGGGGGGAGGGGGGTGGGTGGGTGCAATATACATAGCCTTACCGCTTTTGGGTGCTACAGCAAAGGGAGGCTGTGTCCGAGGACCCCCAACCTAAAAAACATAACAAGATACAAGCTTAATATCAGTAGCACAAAGAGAGCATTAAAAAAAAAAGAAAGCATAAAGCAGCAATAAGTAATAAAGCATCAAGCAAAAGCAACATAGCCCATAGCAACAAGGCATAAATAAGCATAGGGGTGCTATGACTAGCCTAGTTTTGCTTCTCTATTCTAAACTGCTATGTCGCTAAGCCTGTGCTAGCTTTTTACTCAGCTCTATCTAAGGCCATCTCCTCATTTAGGTTTAGGTGGGTGTGGTCGTGTTGAATTGTTTCTATCCAGCTTTTCTTTGGCCTACCTCTCCCTCTCCTCCGTCTATAGTATGGAGTTGCTCGTATCTCCTGACAGGGGCAGTGGTCGATCTCCTCCAAACATGCCAAACCACCGCAAACATTGCTCTCTCAACTTATCCTCGATTGGGGCTCACACCTAATTTGCTTCTTATAACGTCATTTCTGATTCTATCTTTCATTGCGTGTCCATACATCCACTGCAACATCCTCATCTCCGCCACCTTCAACTTCTGCATATGATACTGTTTAACTGGCCGACACTTCGCAGCGTATGACATGGCCGGTCTCACTATTGTCTTATAGTATTTTCCCTTTAGCTTTAACGGGAACTTTCTATTGCATAGTACCGTAGAGGCCATCCTCGATTTATGTCAGCTTACTTTAATCCCGTGGTTGACATCCTCGTCAACTTCCCTGTCCTGCTGCACTATGGATCCCAAATATTTAAAAACAATCTTTTAAATGAAAATTCAAAAAGTAGAAAAGATACAAATTTAAGATTTGCATCCTTCTCTGCTACACCTTAACTTCCATGATGCTTACTTTTACCTCAGGAGATGACCATTTACTAAATTCTGATGAATGCGTGTATTTCAGTCGAAGGGAGAGCACTGATGTGGAGGACTTGTTCATCGCACATATCAGTGGAATGGATACTCTGGCTCGCGGACTCAGAAATGCTGTCAAGCTAATTGAGGTGGTACATCTTTAAGACAGGCTGTTGCATTATACTAGTAAATTGCTCGTCCCTTCCTTCTATTAACTTTTAGTTCATCTCATGCATCCTGATTTCAAGGATGGATCGCTGACTGAGCTTGTTAGAAAAAGATATCACAGTTTTGATACAGAAGTTGGGGCTGAAGTAGAGGTAATTTTCTTGCATTTCCTTCCTTATATTTCTGATTGAATGGCGTATGTTTATTTACTTATTGTTGTTTGTATAGGCTGGCAAGGCTGATTTTGAATACCTTGAAAAGAAGGCCATGGAATGGGGCGAGCCGGTTGTTCCCTCTGGCAAGCAGGTATTTTTACTCATCATACCTCTCTATTCTGTGGATTTACATCTCAACCCATAGAATCAAATCATGGGTTTCCAGTCGCAGATGATGTGTAGCCAAATTTTATGTAATGGGTTGAGTGATTTGGGGTTTAAACGGAACAAAAAGTTTTAAAATTTGGATCGATAACCTTTCAATCAATGACTTTCATGTTGTTTTAATAATTTTTAACATATAAATTTGTTTAGAAATATGAACAACAGTAATATATAAATTTGTTACACAAGTTCCTTTATGTAATAGGCATCGCATGACATTTCCCTCAATATTCTTTATGTTACCATTGCTGTATAACATAAAAATTTTTCTTTAATTCCATGAAGCCTTTCTCTATCACCATCCCCATATCATGCTCATAGTGCTGCCCGAGAGAGTTTAGTAAAGAAAACCATTTTTTTTTTTTTCCCTGCTTTGGGAATTTGGTTTTGAAGGGGCCCTTATACCACTTATTAAGATCACCCACAGGATAACACCGAACCATAAATTGAAGTATCAATCATAAACAAAAGGGATAGGGGAGAACACCGAAATTTACGTGGTTCAGCCGAAGCCTACATCCACGGAGGGGGGCACGATAATTTCATTATAAGAGTTGGAGTTTACATGAGACATCTCTCAACCCACAATCTTCTCTCAAGCCTTTCTCAACCCTAATGGTAACATACACAACTCCGTGTATATATAGAGCTATCACGCTAAAACCCTAGCGTGTCATGGGCCTCAATAGGATTGGCCCAATCCTATTTCTCATAAACATGACTCAATACAACCAAACTCCACACATAACCCACAATTCTCCCACTTGGAGTCTGGTTGCATTATTTACCATTATCGGATTAAATCCCCTGAGATTTTTAACTTTAGTTCTAACCTGAATTTGAGGACCCGACTCAAATAGGTTATTCAAAACCCAGTCAAACAACCCATTGACCTAACATATGAAACCCTAATTTTTTAATGCCAAACCATCGCTGCTACAGTACCAGCGTGCCTCTGCCACTTCTCTTTGTGCGCCGCCACCGCTGATCGGCTCTTGGGACACCGGAGCTCTACTGGCGTCGAACCATCGCCAGCAACATCAACTTCTCACAGGACGCTGCCGTCGTTCAAATGCTCAGACCCATCGTCTTCTCAGCCTCACCGGCCACCAAGGCTAGCCTTGCACCTAGTCTTAAACACCACCGGAGCACCAACAACGCGACAAAGTTCAAATTTCAGGCCACCGTGAACCGCCAGCCTCCCGCGCACCCCCACCGGCCACTGTCAACTCAACATCTCGAATACCCTCGGTCTGTCGTCACGCATGAACAAGCTGTTAAGCTCGAGATTGCATCTCAACCATGACCTAAGATAGATGAAGATAGATGAGAGTTTAGATGAGAAGAGGAGTGAATTAAGATGAGAATTAGAGAAAGTTAGATGAGAAATAGAGAAGGTTGGATGAGAGAGAGAGATTGATCTCAAATTGAGATATTTTGATTTTCATCGAATTATTCATTATTACACTTTAACTACTACTTATAAGCAACTAATACATTGAACCAAGACAAAGCTAGCAACCGACTTCACTTAGGAAAATATTTAATCCAAAGCAAAATGTCTAACTAACATAAGCCTTTTTGGCGCCAAGAACACTAACTAACAGCTGCACAAAAACAGAACACCAACGTAGCAACCAGCAGCAGCTTATTCAACTAGAACGCAGCACTAAACCAACTCATGCTTTGGATTCCCGAATCATAACATTCCCTTCCCCTTGAAAACATTCTTGTCCTCAAGAATGGAGGCTAGGAAATTGGTTATTTTAGAACTGTGGCACCTTCCCCTAAGCAACTGTAATGGAGCGTGATCGTCCATGCCTCGCAATGTAACACTTGATCCTTGTCTTTCAAAGGATACAGTTTGCTTAGCATAATCAAAGGACACAGGGTTGAACGAGCTCATCCATTCAACTCCAAGAACTATATCGCAACCCCCCAAAGGCAAGACTCTGAAATCAAACTCAAACTTGTAGTCTTGCATAGACCAGTTAAATCCTTGGCATTTAGTCTGAGTTAGGATTGAATTCCCATTAGCAACTGTCACAGCTAGAGGATGGGTTTTGATCTCTTTATGGCCCACTTTCTTCACCACTTTCGGATCACTGAAACAATGGGTGCTTCCACTGTCGATCAAAATAACAATGGACCTCTTGCCCGCTTTTCCCTTGATCCTGAGTGTATTATGAACTCCTTGTCCTGTCAAAGCCTTGAAGGAAATCTCAACTTCATCCTCAATGCAAGCTTCCTAATCTGAATCGTCAATATTAGTATTTGGCTTATCACTTTGAGATTGCCCTTCAACACAAACTCCTCTAACTGCCAGGAGGAATTTAGGATTACATTTATGGCCAAATTCATACGGCTGATTGCACTTAAAACAGAGTCTTTGAGGCTTCTTTTCAACAGTACGAGCAACCTTGGATTCAGCTGCCCCTTTCTGATGTTGTTGGAAACTTTCCCCTCGGTGCGTTGGCCCATCATTGGATGCTAGAACTGTGGCCTCAAAAAGCTTAGCCTTTGCATAGGCTTTGGACAAAGAACTAGGACCAATTGCCTTCACAAGGTTCTTGATTTTAGGCTTTAATCCACTGATGAGGCTTGAGACATAAAATGACCCAGGGGCTTGAGGATAGATAGTTATCATGCTCGATCTAGGGTTCTCAAACCTTGTCATATACTCTTTCACAGTCGTTACTTGAAACACCTTGTTGAAGTTATCAACAATGTCACTGGAATCTTCATCACCATATTGTTCACAAAGCTCTACCATAAATTTAGCCCAAGTCAGCGTGGGATTGCTCTTCAGTAGACTATAGAGCCATACTTTATGATCTCCTTGAAGGTCCACAGCTGCAAGTTCCACCTTTTCCTCATCCGGAATGTGATAGAAGTGAAAATACCGATCACATCTCCTTAACCAAGATTATGGCTGCTTTCCATCAAAAATTTCAATATGTACTCTTGGTTACCAGAATTAACATCACTGCTTCGTATGGGACCATTTTCAGAAGAGTTTTGTCCATGTAAATGTTGTTGAGCCTGATCTGGTGGCCGAACAAGATGTTCTCCAAGCAAGCAGTCAGGTTGCGTATGTGTTGGATCAGGTGGATGATCAAACTGTCCTGCATTAACATTACTCGATCTGATATGTACTAAATGATCTGGAGGATTATCATTCTGTCCAAGATTCATGCTAGAAGATCGAATTTGCACTTGATCCAAGTAGATGTTCATGAGGTCTGGTAGTTACTTCAGCTTCTGGAGCTTGATTATGAGGTCTATCATCAGCTGATTGAAGATGAACTTGAGGACTAACAGACACATTAGCAACTTGAGATCCATCTTGAGAGTCAGCAGCAGCATTCAGTACTTGAGGTTGAATCACATTAGGAGGTTGCATCTGATGACTTGCAGGCAACAAGATTCCAACACCGGACCGAACTCCCTGTCTATTGACCTGATGTTGCCAACCAGTAAGCCTTTCTTCCAACTGTTGCAATTGCTGAGATTGTTGCTGCAATTGATCTGAAATCTTCCGATCTTGTTCCAATTGTAGTTGCTGCATTTGATCAGAAAGCTTCTGATCTCATTCCAACTGCAATTGCTGCATTTCAGTGAACTTCCGATCTTGTTCCAGGTGCTGTTGCTGCATTCGAGCAATCATCTGATCCATCTGCATTCTAAACATTTCATTCATCTCCTCCCTAAATTGAGAGACAGAAAGATATTCAGGTTCAGCTGCAACATTAGCTCTCACAGCTGAAGCATAGGAGACATTAGGATCACCATTGGCAGCAGCTGCTGCATTTGCAGTTCCGGATTGCGTGGTTACTCCTCCAGCCATTTGATGATTGTTGAATGTTCTTCAACACTAGCAATAATCTGAGCTTGAATGTATTCCAAAGCAGAGCCTGATTATGTTCAAGTGTACTGCAGTGAGTTCACAACTCTGAACACTTACACGATCAAACTGAATCTCTACCGGTACTGCCACTGGATCAACTTGAGCTTGGATCTGATAAAACTGAGCTAAAATCAACACCAAAACCTGTGTTAATTGATCAATTTCAGCACGCACCCAAGGCCTAACACATTACAACTCAATCTAGTTGAATTGATTCAACTAAACCAATTGCAAAGCATCTAAATCACTTGCGCAGCAATAACAATCTGATTTCAACTTTTTTCCCCCTCTTGTTTAAGAGCTCGATTGGAAGCCAAACGAGGCTCTGATACCAATTGTTAAGCTCGAGATTGAAACTCAAACCATGACCTAAGATAGATGAAGATAGATGAGAGTTTAGATGAGAAGAGAAGTGAATTAAGATGAGAATTAGAGAAAGTCAAATGAGAAATAGAGAAGGTTGGATGAGAGAGAGAGATTGATCTCAAAATGAGATATTTTGATTTTCATTGAATGATTCATTGTTACACTTTAACTACTACTTATAAGCAACTAATACATTGAACCAAGATAAAGCTAGCAACCGACTTCACTTAGGAAAATATCTAATTCAAAGCAAAATATCTAATTAACTAACATAAGCCTTTTTGGCGCCAAGAACACTAACAGCTGCACAAAAACAGAACACGAACGCAGCAACCAGCAGCAGCTTATTTAACCAGAACGCAGCACTAAACCAACTCATGCTTTGGATTCCCGGGTCATAACACAAACCACTCGCTGCTACCATCCTATTCGAACCACCTGTGTTCGTTCGAAACCACGAGCAACACCACCGCTACCACACTCCGCCTCTCACCGAACTGTTGTCTCTGCTTGGGCCACGAACCAAACGTGAACCACCTCCGGCCTTCGTCAGGCGCGCTCTCACCACGCGCCACGGCCGGAACTCCCACTGGCGTTTGAACCCTCTTCTTTGATACTGATTTACATCGGGTCCACCAAATTTAATACTCAGGTACACTGATTTAGTCTCTCGCTCCTCCATGGACCAAATTACCACCACTAATGTCTAGCCACCGCCTCTTTCACCGAGGCACAACCCATCACTCCAACTAGGGCACCACCGTAGTTTACACCTTTGGTTTACCAATCAAACCCCCAGATCTACCCGAATCAATGACTTGCAGTTTACACCTTCGGTTTACCGATGGAACCCATGATCTATCCGAATCAACCACTACCGCAGTTTACACTTTCGGTTTACCGATCTAACCCATGATCTACCTGAATCAACTACTACCGTGCCTTTACCGTTGAGATTGGGCCACCGCCACAACCACTGTCTGGAATTTGCACCACTCACGTTAGCAACCGTATCTCTTCTCCCACTGGCTATTAAACCTCCGACTTAAGTTCCTCCCAGACTCTGAACTTGAGCTTAGATACCAATTGAAGGGGCCCTAATACCACCTATTAAGATCACCCATTGGATAACACCGAACCATAAATTGAAGTATCAATCATAAACAAAAGGGATAGGGGAGAACACCGGAATTTACGTGGTTCAGCCGAGGCTTACATCCATGGAGGGGAGCACGATAATTTCATTATAATAGTTGGAGTTTACATGAGACATCTCTCAACCCACAATCTTCTCTCAAGCCTTTCTCAACCCTAATGGTAACATACACAACTCTGTGTATATATAGAGCTATCACTCTAAAACCCTAGTGTGTCATGGGCCTCAATAGGATTGGCCCAATCCTATTTTTCATAGACAAGACCCAATATAACCAGACTCCACACATAACCCAACAGCTTTAGATCCTTTGTAAATACTTAGATGTGTCTCTCTCATTTTATCTTTTGTTTTTTGAGTCCTCTTGCTTGAAACACTTGAATATGGGCCTTAGTACATTCAGCCAGGTTGCTTGATGGAGACAACCTACTTAAGTTTTGGAAAAGCTTAATGATCACTGGCCTGCATGATTTGACAAGCTGTAGCAGTTTCTTTTTTTCTGCATTTTTTTGGAGATAAACTGCAAGGTGATTCAACCTAGGGCTCTTGTTGTACGGTATTTCTTTATGAGTAGACCAATGTCTCATGGGACACAACAAATTGTGAATGCCTTCATATGCTGTTCCAGTGGCTGATGTTACCTTCAATACCATAGCATAGCTCTGCTTATTGCTTAACTGTGAAGAATTCAACTATCTAAGTCATTTTCTCACTATTACGTTACTATAGTGGCAGATTTGGAATTATTTTTGCGGAGGTGTCCCATTAATATTATATTAAATAATATCTAAAATTTTTAAAAGTTAGGTATTTTTAGAATGATATGTTCACTAGAAGTAAACTCAATCCAAAAATAGAAATGTGTATTTTAGAATTATAGAAAAGAGAGAGTGGATATTTATATTTGTGAGAAATGGCCTCATGAAATACAGGATGAGGAAAGAAATGGAGGATGCACTTGACCCTGTTCATACTTCTAAAATAATTTCGGGGAAAATCTTTAGATAAGTTACATTTTAGTACCCTGTTTATTGAATTGTTTTTTTTTTTTTCTTTTCAGTCCATAGACTTTGCTAAATATTTTTTTAAACTCCAAATGGTAAGAGTGAGATAATTTTTTAGTCCAAAATCCAGTGTATGATATCATTTTCTGGCATATGATAGTCACTTTTTCAACTCAAATTTTTTGAAACAGTCAGATAGAAGCCTGGCACATGGAATTGGAATTGGAATTGGGAATTGCAACTCCAATCTCAATTATGATGGAGTTGGAATTATGATAAAGTTTGAAACTCTATTGTTTAGCTAGTCAAATAATTGAAATTGGAATTGCAATTCTATAACTAATCATCTCTACTTCTGAGTCAATCATGTTAGATCATTTCAAATTTTTGGGTCATTTACGGTCGGGGAGTCATTTCGAGTTTTGGGTTATCTTGGGTCGGGCTTTAGTTGAGTCAAATCCTATCACACTCAAGTTGTATAAGATTTTGGATTAATTAGATCATTTCATTCTAGGGTTTGAGGTAGCTCGGGTTGGGTTCGAGTTGGACAAGGTGATTTCAGGCTCAAGCTATCTTGGTTTTGGGTCAATAATGTTGCGTAGTTTCTATTTGGTTTCTTGGGTTGGGTTAAATGTAGGTCGAACTGAGTCCTATCATTTCATGTTTAGTCTTAGTCATCTCTGGGTCTTAGGTTAATTATGTTGGATTATCTCGACTTTTAGATCAGCTCGGTCGGGTCGCGTTCAAGTTAAACTCGAGTTAGATAGGGTTTGATTATCTCGGGTTTTAGACCAGCTTGTTTGGATCTTGATCAAGTCAGACTCAAGTTAGATAGGCTCATTTCATACTTGAGTGATCTCATATTTGGGTGTTACCGATTTGAGTATTTCTAACTTTGAGTGAGATCGGGTCAAGTTTAGGTTGAGTCATGTCAATTCGGGTTTGAGTCATTCTAGTAGGGTCATTTTGAGTTTCTAGTTTACTTTAGGTTGGGTTGGGCGATTTGGTTTTTAGTCTTCTTAAGTTTCGGGTTCATTGAATTGGATCGTTTTAGGTTTTAGATAACTAGAGTTAATATTGAATTACAATTCCTTACTCTCACATTGAAGAATCTAAATGTTTGATCTTCAGGGATTTTTTTTTTAAAAAAAAAAAAAAATTTTAAACACACAATTTTCAGTTAATACCCAATTCATTGGAATTATAATTTCAATTGCAGCAGGTGAACTAAACAGAATTGAAATTTCGGACCCGAAATCTAGTCTTTAGCCCCAATTTTTTCACCAAACAGAACTATGATAGCTAGAGAAGTAGATGAATAGAGTAGGTGAAAAAAGCGTAACTGGGTTGAATGTGGAGTAGTTATCCTTATTTGTTACGCTAGGTTGAATATGGAGTAGGTATCCTTATCCTTTCATTTTTTTGTTTTAGGTGGCTTGTATCTAACATAATATGCATTTATTAGTACTGTGGCTTGTCTCTAATATAATATGCATTAATGAGTTTCAAGGGAATTTATCATTTAGGTACCTTAGGTTTGAGCATTTATCACTTAGGTATTGTTTGAGGCCTTCGGCGCCCTTTTTTAGGACTTTTTGTTGTGCCCTCGGCCATAGTGAGAAATGAGTGCAATCTTGACCTCCTCCATTTGGAATCAGATGAATCGAACTAATGACATTTCAATATATAAAATGAGGTATTCTGAGGTTCGATATTTTATCACATAGGTACCTCATGTCGGAATTTTGTTGATTTTTTTGTAAGAATTTGACCAATTTCGTACAAAAAATGTTGTTTTTAATACATGATTACGATAATATATAAGCCATTTTTATGTTTTCTTAAAAAATCAATGGATTGTGATAAAAGTATTTACCAAATGCTCATATGAAAATTATGTAAATATTGCGACAATCTTGTGTCATTTTTGCATTTTTTGGCAAAAAATTTCAAATTCTAATGAAGATGCTCATGTATTGCCGAATCGTGTTCAATTTTGCATTTTACAATGCAAATCTATCTGACTTTCGACAAAAGGGTATGTGATTATTAAAATTTTAGAACTTCAGGGTACCTAAGTGAGAAAATATTTAGAACTTAAGATACTCCATTGTAAATATTGAAATGTCATGGTATCTAAGTGATAAATACTTAAACTTAAGTGATAATTTCCCTTGGTTTTAATGTAGAACGGTCCACGTGTTTCTATGCTGTGTCATGAGTATTAGGCAATTTACCATATGCGCCTTATATACTCAAAAGCATTTCATATGCGCCCTTATCATCTTATCTCTGATAAGTGCCCTTTCAGTTTCAACTGTAAAAATGACAATGGGACAAATTTTCGGTTAAATTTTGCAGGAGTTGGCAGAGATGATCTTCCAGTCCGCAATCTGAAACTCCCGTTTTGCAAAGGATAAGACTTGCGGCTGCTCTGTCAGATAATAGTCAGGTTCTGTCAAATAAAGCCTAGTAAGTACTAATGTTCCCTTTTTGGTGTTAGACAATGAGTTAGAGTCGTAGGTCTCGACTTTGAGGCAACTTTTTGGTGGAATGGGATTTAGCATTACGAATGCGTCTTGACACAGTAATTAAGTATAATGGTTGATGTATATCCTGAGCTCTTCTTCGTTCTATAATTTGCGCAAAGGTGTAGTAATCGTGTCGTTTTATGTCAATAATGAAATCATGTTGGACTTTGCTTTTATTTTCAAGGTTCGTCTGAGAGTCAAAATATCCTTCCCTTTTTTGTTAGGTCATGAAATTGAAGCTTATTACGTCCCCATTTACGTCCCCATGAAATTGCAACAGAAATTTTCATTTAGGCTCCTGTTTGTTTCGGGGGAAAGAAAACCTTTTCCTATGTAAAATGTAATTCATGTCGAGGTTTTTCATTGTTTATTTCAACGGAAGATATGCTCTCATTTTAAATATTCCTCCTTTGTTCTGAAGGAAAACAATTATGTTATGCCTAGTTATAGGCCAACATAAGTACTACTACGATACGACAACAACAATCCATGTGCCTCAAGGGCTTCCACAAAAGCGGGGTCTGGGGAGGGTCGATGTACGCAACCTTCCCCCTTCAGGATGTGAACCTGAAGAGAGGCTGTTTCCGAGGACCCCCTACCTGAGAGTAAAGTCTTCGTTGCCTCATGGACACCAGCGATCTAATTGGAGGGAACATCAAGTAGAATTGAACTATCTATGAACAAGAAATTAGGGCACAAACAGGGGAAATTAGGGTTTGAGGGCCAATGAGAAAAAAGGGGGAAGATTGAAGAGAGAAGTACTACTACGATATATTTGAAATTATTTAGGCTTCGTATGGTTTTGAAACATAATGTTTGAGCATTTATCACATTTTCTGATATTTTAATATATATAGTGAGGTATTATGAAGTTGAATATTTTATTACCCAGGTATTTTGTATCGTAATTTGATAAATTTTTATAAGTATCTAATCAATTTTATGTAAAATGTTAATATAGTAAATAATTATGTTAATATTTAAATGTTATGTCAATATTTTCAATAAATTATGATAAAAAATTCGTTGAGTATTGATGTAAACTGCCTAAACATATCTAAATCATATGTCATGTTAGCACTTTTAGCAAAATAAACCATCAAATTCTAATGAGAATATCGATTTCATATTGGAATTATGTTTTATTTTAATATTTTTTTCAATGAAAATCTTATAAAATATAACATTTGATCAATAAAATTTCAAAACCTTAGGATATTTAATGATAAAATTTAGTTTTGACCCGTTTGAAATTAGTTTTAGCAATTTCCAACAAGTTTTCACTAAATCTACTATGACTTTAAATTAAATGTATCATAAGATTTTATTATATTGTACAATGTAGTTGTACATGAGGAAATTCCTTAATTTTTATGTTATTGTTCCACTAGTTATGAGATTATCCTTTTTAATGACTCCATTAAGCATCTATTGTTGGTCCTAAATGTACCCTAACTTTCTGTGGATTTATTTGGAGTTAGTTTTAGAAATGTTTCATGAATATTAACTAAATGTACCTCTTCTTTAAACTAAATGTACCACTCTGGGTGTATTTGAGCCGAGCTGAACTTGAACTTGCTAGGCTCGAGGCTGGGCTCATTAGCTTTAAGCTTGGCTTGGGCTCGGCTCGAAGCTCACCGACTTTGAAAGTTCGGGCTTGAGCTCAGCTTGTCAAAAGCTCGGGCTGGGCTGGGCTCGGCTCGATCTAAGCCTGGTGAACTTCAAATTAGGCTTGCATTATCTTAGCTCAGTTTTGCTCAATATAGGCTCGTTTGGGCTTGTTTAAACTTGAGCTCGGCTCATTTAGGTTCCAATATGACTTTATTGGATAATATTTAAGCAAATATATTATATTAAAAAAGGCTTGCTTAAGCTCCTTGAGGCTCGCTAGTCTACGAGCTCGAGCTTCACTAGGCTCAGGCTTAGTTCGATAAGCTGAACGATCCGACTCGGCTTGGCTCGAGCTCAAAGTGAGACGAACTTTTCGAGCTTTATGACTCGCTAGCTGGCTCGGCTCATTTACACCTTTATGTACCACAAGGTTTCACTAATGTGTATTACATAGTTATACAAGAGAGAATCTTTATTTTTGATGCCATTTTTCTACTAATTATGGGATTATGTTACACTAATTACATCATTAAGCATCTATAACAGTCCTAAATGTAACCTAACTTAGTTTTGATCCATTTGGAGTTAATTTTAGAAATGTACCACGGTTTTAATTAAATGTACCACAATGTTCTACTAACTTGTACCACATAGTTATATATGAAAGAATCTTTAAATTTGATGCCATTTTTTCGCTAATTATTAGCTTATGTTATACTAATGACTTCATTAAGGATTTCTAATGGTCCTAAAGTTACCCAAAGTTCGTTTGGCCCCGTTTGAAGTTAGTTTTAGAAATGTACAACAACATTTAACTAAATATACCACAAGATTCTACTAGAACTTCGAAGTTATGCATGCTTGGGCGAGAGTAGTACCAGGATGGATGACCTCCTGGGAAATCCTTGTGTTGCCAACCCTATAAGGTTGAGGGTCATTGGAAACAACATCTCGGTAGGGCTACACCCTAAAGGGGTAAGGTTGTGTATACCTACGACCTGCCACCCCCCCCCCCCCCCCCGCGGGAACCCCGCTGAGGCAGAAGTCCTTGAGGCACTGGGTCTATTGTTGTTGTTGTACCACAATGTTCTACTAGCATATACCATATAGCTATACATGAAAAAAATCTTTAATTTTTATGCCGCTGTCCTATTAATTATGAGATTATGTTACACTAATGACTTCATTAAATGTCTATAATAGTCCTAAAATGACCACAACTTAGTTAGGGCATATTTGGAGTTAGTTTTGAAAATGTACCACTAGTTTTAACTAAATTTACCACGACTTTTAACTAAATATAGCACAAGATCATCGTACCTCTTTGTTTTAACATTAGTAAGGGCAGGGGAGGGGGTGGAGGGGAAATGCCCCTTAAAATCCCCATAAAGGGGAGCCACAAGTGACATAGGAGGATTTGAAGTCGGGTGGCATCTATGGCCACGGGCATTCTTTGCCATAGTTATATTTGATGGAATCTTTAATATTTACGTTATTTTTTCACTAATTATGGGATTATATTACACAAATGACTTCATTCGGTGTCTATAATGGTCCTAAGGTACCCCAACTTAGTTTGGACCCATTTGAAGTTAATTTTAGAAATGTATTATGAGTTTTAACTAAATATACCATGACTTTTAACTAAATATCCCACAAGGTTCTATTAGCTTGTACCACATAGTTATATATAATTTTTATTTTTATTTTTACTATGTTACACTAATGGCTTCATTAAAATGTCTATAATGGTTATAAAGGTACCCCAACTTAGTTCAGATATGTTTGAAGTTAATTTTAGAAATGTACCATGACTTTTTAATTAAGTGTACCACAAGGTTATTCTAACTTGTACTACATAGTTATACATGAAGAAATCTCCAGTTTTTACACCATTTTCTGCTAATTATGGGATTACATTACCCAAATTTCTTCATTAAGCATCTATAATGGTCCTAAATGTACCCCAACTTAGTTTGAACTCATTTGGAGTTAGGTTTAGAAATGTTCCACGAGTTTTAACTAAATGTATGAAATGTACCACAATGTTCTACTAGCTTATACCACATAGTTATACATAAAGAAATCTTGAACTTTTATGCCATTTTTTTCACTAATTATGAGATTATTTTATACTAATGACTTCATTAAGTTTCTATAATGATCCTTATGTATCTCGACTTAGTTTTGACTAATTTGAATATTTAAATGTACCACAAGTTGTAACGAAATGTACCACAAGGTTCTTTTAGCTTGTACCACATAATTATACATGAGGAATGTTTAATTTTCACTCCATTTTTCAACTAATTATAAGATTATGTTACACTAATGACATCTTTCAGCATCTATAACGGTCTTTTTCATAAAATAATTAATTTTTAAAACTGTTTGCTTTATTTTATTTGTAATTAAGTGTGACGTGGCCAACATAAAAATGATAACAAAACAAACATGCAAAAGGGACTCACCGCTGTTAGGGAGTGAGCCTAAATTTAAACCACACATCTTTGACTTCAACCACTCACCGTTATCAGAGAAACGATTTTGATATTTTGGTGTATCTTACTTCAGTTATAACGTGAGTTCTTCTTATGCTTCAATAAAGAAGACATGGTTAAATGTTTTTATGAATTTTTTAATATATATGGTGACAGAAAATTAAAGGATATAGAGCCAACTTAAGTTGGCAGTTATAGTGATGAAGCTGGGCCCATAGACACCTTTTCCGGTACACTTAAAAGTCAGGAACTAGGAAGGAGAAAAACCTAAGAGCTTAGCAGTCCACTATTAGGATTCAAGAACAATCTTGATCTTAACCTAGTGGAAAAAAGAGTTGGAGATGAAAAGAGAAGTGAAAGAGATGAGATATAGAGAGAGAGAGTTAGATGAGAGAGAGAATCAAGATATTTCTTATTTCATTTGATGAATGAATCTAACAAGATGAACAAGCTACTAATAAGCTGCCTAAACCAACTAGGATACATTGGACCAAGACTCTTAGCAACCGACTTAGCTAAATCTCAGCCGCCACACTTGACTTGCTAATTGACCATTAACCGACTCAACCACAATTCAAAAGAGGAGCGAACAACCTCAGCTAAGGCCAATTGCTATAGACCACAAAACGCAACACTACAATGCTTATTACAATTGACATCAACACAATATATAAGATGGATTCATAACAATTCCCTCCCCTTGAAAGCATTCTTGTCTTAAGAATGGAAGGATGGGAATTGGCTCTTCAAGAACTTCATCTTCTTCCAAGTTAGCCTAATGGACCAGCATTTCTTCCACTGATCTCCCTGAGGACAGCAATAGCCTGGAGTTCAGAATTGTTGCCGGGGCTTGCAGCAATGCTCCATTGGTACCAACTTCTGGTGGGTCAGCAGAGCTTGATTTGCCTTTCTTAACCTGTTTCTTTAAAAGAGAAACATGGAAAACCGGGTGAACATAAGAATCAGGAGGCAGTTCCCTATAAGCCACTTTTCCCAGCTTTTGAATAACTTTGTAAGGTCCAAAATATCGAGCATAAAGCTTGGTGTTCTTGCGTACTGCCACAGATGCTTGTCTACAGGGTTGAAGCTTCAAGTAAACCATGTTACCAATATGAAAGGACTTATCAACACGCTTCTTATCAGCTTAATACTTCATTCTTGTTTGAGCCTGTTGAAGAATATCCTTGAGAAACTGCACAAATTGCCTTCTTTGAAGCAAAAGATCAGATACTTCGACAGTTGAAGAGGCAATTCTTTTGCAAAACCAAAGGTGAAGGAGGATCATATCCATACAAAGCCTTGAAGGGAGTAGTGCCTATAGAGGAATGGAAATGAGTATTATATGAATACTCTGATAAAGACAACCATTTACCCCATGCCTGAAAACCATGCTCCTCAAATACGGTTCAATGCATTGATTTACACACTCTGTTTGGCCATCAGTTTGAGGATGGTAAGAAACGGTCAATGCCAATGTGGTGCCCATAAGAATGAACAATTCCCTCCAAAAGCGGCTGGTGAAAAGCTTGTCTCGATCAGAAATTATGGATTGTGGTAATCCATGAAGCTTGTATATGTTATCAAGGAACACCTTTGGAAGTCTTTCAGCTATAATTGGTCTTGCTAAGGCAACAAAATGGCTGAACTTGGTAAAGCGATCCACAACCACCGAAATGACCTCCTTGCCTTTTGACTTAGGCAAGCCTTCGATGAAATCCATACTTATATGTTGCCAAGCACAATCAGAAATAGGTAAAGGTTGGACAAGACCTTGATACCTACTGTCTCCAGCCTTTATTTGCTGACAAACCTCGCAAGCTTGAACAAACTCCTTAACATCTTTCTTCAATCCAGTCCAACTGAAGTATCCCTTGAGCCTTTGATATGTTCCCTCAATGCTAGAATGGCCACCCAAGCAGAGTCATGAGAGGCACTAATAATCTGCTATCTAAAATCAGTGGAGGATCCAATGTACAACCTTCCCTTCAGCCTGATGATACCCTTGATAACAGATACTTCAGCATTAGATGCAGGAGAACTGGTCCTGTTAATGTTGAAAGCCGTCACACATTGTTGCGCAAAACTATCATCCTTATAAGGCCTATGAACTTCTTCAACCCAAGCTGGAAGTACAATAGATACAGCCCCACAAAAACCATACTCAGCTTCTTCCAATCTTTGACACAAGGCATCTGCTGCTTGGTTTTCTTTTCCCTTCAAGTACTCAATTGCATAATTTAGACCAAGCATCTTCATCAACCCTTTCTTCTGAATTCTAGTCACAATCCTATGCTCAAGCAAATGCTTTAAACTTTGATGATCAGTCCAGATGACAAAATGATGGCCCTCCAAGTAGTGTCTCCATTTCTCAACAGCCAAGAGGATAGCAAGGTACTCCTTCTCATATGTAGAAAATTCCATGTGCTTAGGACTCAATGCTTGGCTAAGGTAGGCTACAGGCCTCCCTTTTTGAGATAACACAGCCCTAATACCTCTTCCACAAGCATCAGTTTCTAGCACAAACTCCTCTTTGAAATCAGGCATTGCCAAGATTGAAGCTGCACAAATAGCATCCTTCAAAGCTTCAAAAGCATCTTAAGCTACATCTGACCACTTGAAAGCATCCTTCTTTAAGAGATTAGTTAAATGGCTTAGCAATTGCTCCATACCAAGCCACAAATTTTCTATAATAGCCAGTTAATCCCAAAAATCCTCTCAACTGCTTAAGTGTAACAAGTACTGGCCACTCTTTCATGGCTTGGACTTTAGAGGGATCCTTGGAAACTCCTTCACGAGAGATCACATGTCCTAAGTACTCAACTTATGACTGAGCAAATGAGCACTTAGAGAGCTTGTCATAAAGTTTGTGGCTGCACATCACCATGAATACTTCCTTTAGATGACACAAATGTTTTTTCGATGAAGCACTATAAATCAGAATGTCATCAAGGAACCGCAACACAAATCTCCTCAAGAATTGTTTGAACACATCATTCATTAGTGCTCGAAAAGTAGCCGGAGCATTGGTTAAACCAGAAGGCATTTCCACAAACTCGTAATGCCCATTGTGAGTTCTGAAAGCTGTTTTGTAAACATCTTGCTCCAAAACTCTGATATGATAGTACACCTATCTTAGATCCAATTTAGAAAAGAAATATGCACCATGAAGCTCATCCAGAAGGTCATCAATAATTGGGATAGGAAATTTATCCTGACTGTAAGCGAATTAAGCTGCCCATAGTCAATGCACATTCTAGCCGCGCCATCCTTCTTCTTAACCATAATGACCGAATGAAACAAGTCTTAAGCAATTCCTCTACCTGCCTCTCTATCTCAGTCTTCTGTGAGTATGGATACTTGTGAGGCCTTAGTTTCACTGGTTCAGAATTAGGCTTGAGGGGTATTGCATGATCCAAGCTTCTCTTTGGAGGCAATGAATCTGGTTGATCAAACAAGTCCTTGAACTCCTCAATCAAAAGAAAGAACTTGAGGATGAGATAACTCTCCCAACTTTGTGCGTTCGATTACAAATAGCTGGCCAACCCACAGATAAGATCCTTTCTTGATTCTATCTTCCAAAATTTTTCTTGTAAGCAATTGAAGTTGAGCCTGTTGAGCCATCCCTTGCAATTTGACAGTGGTTCATTGCCTCTCAAATAAAACTGTCAGCTGAGCAAAATCAAAGATAATTGGACTGAAAGATCTCATCCAATCCACTTCAAGAACCATGTCACAACCTCCCAACGGCAAGATCTTAAAATCATACACAAACTTGCGATTTTGCATTGACCAACTGAATTCCTGACACTTGGTCTGAGTAAGAATAGAGTTTCCATCTGCCATGGTCACTACTAATACCTTCTCGACCACCTTAGGATCCACAAAACTGTGAGTACTACCACTGTCAATTAAGATAACAATAGCTTTCTTCTCTGCTTCTCTCTTGATTCTTATGGTGTTATGAGAACCATTTCCTGTCAAAGCCTTCACAGAAATCTCCACTTCATCTTCAAGAGACTCATCTTGTGATTCTTGTCCTGAACTATCCATTTCAGCCTCCCTCTCTTCATCCTCAGAATCATCATCTGCTTCAGCTCCTCTTGCTGACATAAGGAACTTAGGATTGCATTTGCGTCCTAAGAAGTAAGGCCGATTACACTTGAAACGTAGTTTTTGGACCCTTTTCTCATCAGAACAAGCAGATTTTGACCTTACTGATCCCTTCTGAAGTTGATGCTGATGTGAGCTATTACCTCTGTTCCTAAGCCCATCATATGATGCAAGAACAATAGCTTCAAACAATTTAGCATTGGCATAGGCTTTAGACAAAGATCTAGGAACAACGGCCTTAACAAGATTCTTAATCTTTGGTTTCAAGCCACTGATGAAACTCGAAAGATAGTAATTCTCAATTACATTAGGATAAGCAGAGATCATACTTGCTCTCAAGTTGTCAAATTTTGTCATGTACTCTTTCACAGTGGTAGTTTGCACCACCTTGTTGAAATTATTTAAAATATCACTTGAATCTTCTTCACCATATCTCTAACACCGTTCCTTCACAAATTCAACCCATGACAATGAAGGATTACGTCTCAAAAGGCTATAAAACATACCTCGTGATCACCTTGAAAGTAAACAGCTGCTAATTCCACCTTCTTAGCCTCCGTAATGAGATAAAAGTGAAAGTATCGTTCACATCTCCTTATCCACGATTGAGGTAGCTTTCTATCAAGAGGTTCCATTTGATTCCTTAGCTGCCTGAAACCACCACTCTTGTTCCTGGCAAAAGCATAACTAGTTCCAGAATTCTGTTGTTGCAGCTGATCTGTTGGACGATCAACTTGGCCAAATGTCATACTTGCTGCTTGAGGTTGCACTGGATCAGGGGGATGATTTGATTGACCAGCTACCACATGAGCTGATTGTGGTTGCACAACCTCTGGAGGTCGAACCTGCTAGCTGGCAGCCAATAATACTCTAGTACCTGAAGGTACATTCTGCCCAGTGATTTGTTGCTGCAAGCATAAGATCTTATCCTCGATCTGCTGAGAATGCTGAACCAAATGATCAACAAACTTTTTATCTTGACTTAGCTGTATCTCCTGCATTTGAGACAACATTTCCTCCATTCGAAGCCACTATTGATCAATTGGATTGACCTCAGCTCCTACTGCTGCATTGGAAAATACAACCGAAGTATAAGTGACATTTGCAGTGGCATTTGCAGCCTCAGATTGAGTTGTAACACCACCAGCCATTGGTACTTGCTTCTTATGCCTCGCCAGTTCCAATCAACCAAGGAATGATCAATCGGCAGCAAACACAGGCTCTGATACCAATTGTTAAGATTCAAGAACAATCTTGATCTTAACCTAGTAGAAATGAGAGTAGGAGATGAGAAGAGAAGTGAAAGAGATGAGATATAGAGAGAGAGAATCAAGATATTTCTTATTTCATTTGATGAATGAATCTAACAAGATGAACAAGGTATTAATAAGCTCCCTAACCCAACTAGGATACATTGGACCAAGACTCTTAGCAACCGACTTAACTCAACCTCAGCCGCCACACTTGACTTGCTAATTGACCATTAACCGACTCAACAACAATTCAAAAACGGCGCGAACAACCTCAGCTAAGGCCAATTGCTATAGACCACAAAATGCAACGCTATAATGCTTATTACAATTGACATCAACAAAAGATATAAGATGGATTCATAACATCCACTTACAAGCCTGAGTCAATCAGGTTTTTGAGTCTGGCACCCTTTACTTATACCAACTCGAATGAATTTAGGTCTGACCAGATAAAGGTGGAGCAAACCATATACAGGTCATTGAATTAGGACCAACGCATTCAAGGTTAAGCCTTGGCATCCAAAGTCCTAATCAATGGCATAAACCTAAGTTCATCTGACTTACCAAACAGTGATAGTAGTGTTAAGACCAATGCAATCAAGGTCAAGCCTTGGCCATCAAACCTTAAACAAAAGCCTAAATTCTCAATTCGTTTAAATTCGGGAACATATTAAAACAGAATGTTCATACCTTAAACTTGAAAGAATGCAGTCCCGAAGAAGCAAATACAACAAGTTGATGTATGCTAGGCTAAGCTATGCTAAGTTACACTAGTTCTAAGAAAAGAGCACAAGTGTGTAACAAAGAAAACTTGAAGAAGTTTTGTATCTTTTGTGTGTTTGTGTTAGACTACAACAACGTAGATAAACTAAATAACGGTTGCTCCTTGATTCCTGGGCATTTTCTCCTCACGTTAGGCATCTAAGATTCTTCTTACGTGTTGAGGGTCAATGAACATGTCTATGATTAAGTTTTGGAGGGAATTCCTTGAAACTCACGTCCAATTTTTAGCTAAAGCTCCCTCTAGAATCCCCATGTGCTTCTTGGATTAAGCTTAGTGCTTAAGTGTCTGAAATTACTCCCCAAGTAACTGTCTCGAGCTTAGAAACTACCTGTCTTGCAGCCTTCGTGGCAGCCCCTTGAGCTCAAGCTCTCTTTAACCTTTAACTATCTCGAGCAAGGTTGTTAAAATCGGGATTCTAATTAGAATCGATAAGGGCTTTTAGAATCGGAATCGTAGAATCGAATCGAGAATTGTAAGATTCTACTAAATGTATATCATAATTGTTTTTCGTATTAATATCAATTATATATTTCAAAAATTATTAATAAAACTTTTACTTACATGGGTATATATATGAAATATAATCAAGTATGATAAAATATTATCATGCAGTCCCTTAGGGACATAGCCGAGTGGTCATGATCGCCGGGTGCCAACGAGGTGACCCGGAATCGAATCCCACAAAGCTCAAAATGTGGTGTCCTCTTTGAGGAATTTAAGGGGTTTATCCCCTCCCCCTCCCCCAAGGCTTTACCATCATTAAAAATAAAATAAAATAAAATAAAATATTACCATGCAACATAAATGTGTCATTTTATGCTATAACAATCATAACAGTTTTTAAGATAGATGTTACTAATCGAACTTTATATTAAGGTTAAAACATAAAACTAAACTTAATTTATGTTTCATGAAAGTATATAACACTTAATTAACTTTCTTTTACTTCTAAAAAAGTAATTTCATTTATAATATACGCTTGATTTTTTTAGATTTTAACTTTTTATTGGTATACATTGGTAGAATCGATATCGGATCGGTAGAATTGTAAAATCGTATTACGATTCTATCTGCTAGTTTCATGTAATATTAATGAATTGTAAGATTCTACAAAATTAAGATTCTACTTAGGATTCAGATCGGTTGGCAATTGTGGAATCGTAGAATCGTAAGATTCTAAGATTTAAATCGGGATTTTAATGACCATGATCTTGAGTCTCAAGAGGTTAATACCCTTGTTGGGGTGATGATCTTCTCAAGATACTTGGCTTGAGATGCCGTTACTATAGCACCTAAGGCTTAATTCTCCTTAGGGAAGGCCTCACATGTAAAGCATGTGGCAATCTACTTGAAACGGTGTCGTCCTATTCCCCTCAAAATTGGGGTGTAAACAGATGCCCCAATTTTAGCCGTTGGTAAATTCAAATTTTCAAGGGTAAAAATCCTGATTTGACCCTTAACGGCTACAGGGAGCTATATCATTGTTTTGACGTTTACTCTTCCTTCCCATGTGTCTAGAAGTCTTATAGTTGGGGCTTTAAATCTCTACTTTTCTGCCATGTGCTCTCTCTCTTTACTGCAATCAAGTGATCTTTGAAACACCTTGCTCTCCGCTGCTCTTGAATCTTAGGTTCTTGATTCAATCTTCCTTCATCCCTTTGCATCTTCTTGAAAATGATCCAATGATGGCTCAAATTTATTTCGCCGTCTTTGCTCCCCTTTTCCAAGCTAACAGCCCTATTAAGCAACTAACACGTTTGCTCCAATTTGACACTTCAACGGTCTCTGATGTGATTTAGAATCCAATTGATCTCAACACCATCGAAAAGGATCTTTCTTGGTTACCAGAGAATGAGCCTGCATATTCTTTCACATCATATGGCCTATGACACATTTTTGTCCTTGGCCTTTTAGGCCTATTTCCAGATACTGACAAGTCTCCTTTACTTCATACAGCCTTTGTAGGTCAATCTTAGGGAGGAAAACACATCAGCAAAGAAGCAGGGCCTTTTAAAGGCTAGATTTCCTTAACAAAGTGCTATGTCAAATGGGTTGATAGGCTGGTGTTGACCCATAGGGAAAAAAAGGAAGAACCTCTGCATCTATGAAGCCATCAGGCTTTCTACAATTGCCCTTAGGTATGATCACCTTATCATGATGGCACTGACCTGCTATTGGAACTCCTATTATAATGCTTTTGTCCTCTCTGGGGGTTTTCATGGTATTACCTTGGAGGATATAGAGGCCTTGATAGGTGTTTCACTAGGAGGAGAAGAGTTGCTTCTTGATTCTTTTATTTCTTCATAGGTTGAAGCCTTTGCCTCTAATTTCTTTGTCACCGATTTACCCGGTGGTCATAGAGGCTTATGAATTTGGACAAGGTTTTAGAGAAGAAGAAGCATGTTTTTACGTATTCTAGCTAAACAAGTTTTTCTTTGCTAACTCCTCCAACTTAGCTCTTAAGTTTCTCAAGACCGTGGCTGTTAACCTAGTCTTTAATACCAGTCCATTGGCCATAAGACCATTATTCTTGGTCCAAGTATATGGATTCCTTAGGGGCATCATAGTTAAAAACTATGCTGTCCAAATAGGTGAACCCTTTTGGCTGGCCCAACTTTAGGCTCACGCTTACTTCCTCGAGCTCTGCCGTAAAGGCCCTTACACTTCCATAGGCAAGGGGGTTTGTTGTTTGGGGGAGCAGTATGCTCGATGTGAGGTCCTCGTACCCCTAGGATTGTCCTTTAACCAATGCCTTGAGAAATTATTGTCTCCTCGGGGTAGGAAGGGAACTCAATAGACTCCCTTCAGGGAGAAAACTTGGTCTTCTCTGGTTAAAAAAACTAGACCTTCATTATGATGTCTTTGTGGACATCAACTCACAAATATGGCAAGCAATCATGTGCCCTCAAGATCTATTCTTCCACCAATAGACTCATCCTAGTGTAGAGACTTATAGGCCCAGGCTGTTTGCTCGAAAATTTGGCAAGGTCCAAGATTTTCCCTTTCCTAGTATAAGGACCAAAAACCTTTAGTGGGCTAAGAGGATATCCATTGAACTCCCTTAACACAGAGAGGTCCGTGAGTTGAATTAGGAAATCAAATCCTTTTATGGGTACCCCGTTGTCCGTAGGTACAGTCCATGTGCCACATCTTGTTTTGCAGCTTGGTTCTAAGCCTATTGGTACTCTTTCGGGGCCAAAGGCACCAAGTAGTACTTTAGACCTTTTGAGGGTGTAGGTCCCAACTCAAGAAAAAGCCAACCGTTCAACATTAGGCTAACTCCATAGAAGGCACCTTTAGGTAAAGAGCCACCTCTGAAGTATGCTTAAGTTCTATTTTTGGGTGGTTTTGAACAAAGACTGATCCTTGTCCTTTCTTTTTGTAGCAGCAACTACCCAGAGGACTCTTAGGAGTGCTAGAACTAAGAGTTTCACCTAGATGTTGCTAGAGGAGTCCCCACTAGGAATGTCTCCACCAGCCCTTGAGATTGCTGGCTTAAGGGAAAAAAAGTAGAATAAGGTTCTCCCAACTCTCTTTACTAGAGCCATTTAGGCAGCTAAAGAGGAAGAAGATGAAGTAGTAGCCATCTCACAGCTAGTAAGAAAAAGAAGAGCCAGGTCCCCTGAATCAAAGGTGTTGGATTTTCTTAATTGGTGTCTCATTCATCTCTATCAAAGCATCTCTTAACTTGGCCTTTTGTCAGCCACAAGAAGAGCTAGCTCCAATTATTGTGGAAATACCAGATTCTCCGCCTCAAGAAATTGCACCAGAGCTCAATCAGAGTACTAAACCATTAAGCTCGAGTGCTAAAGAAGGAGGTGACGTGGCTATCTCTACTGTGGAGCCAATTATTAGCTATCCCTCTGAAGAGGTGTTAAGCTTCAAGATCACTCTTGAAGTTAACCTAGTGGAAGAAGAGATTAAGATGAGAGAAAAAGTGAATTGAGATGAGAGATTAGAGAGAAAGTTAGATGAGAGAGAGAGTCAATATCAAGAGATATTTTGTATTTGATTGAATGAGGATTACACTTGAAATAAGACTACTTATACTCAATCTAGTTACAATGAATCAAACCCACTCTAACCGACTCACTAATAGCAAGAGCCGCCACAATTGACTCAAACTAAGCTAGCCTTGACCAACAACCGATTTAACTAACGACAAAAGAACCTTGGCGCCGAAAGCCTTGACAACCTTGTGCCAAAATTACAACAAAACGCAACATTATTACAAAACAGAAGCTAACAACCATCCCTGCAGCAAGTAAGACATTTGGTTCATAACAATCCCCTCTCCTTGAAAACATTCTTGTCTAAAAAATGAAGGGTAGGGAATTGGCTTCTCATGAATGGCAACTCTTCCCACGAAGCATCCTTCTTGTCCAAATTAGACCATTGCACCAGAACCTCTTTGACTGATCTGCCTTCAACATTCTGTAGCTTAGAATGCAAGGTTGTAGTAGGGTTCAACAACAAAGCACTGTTAGAACCAACTTTCGGGGGCTGAGCTGAACTGTCTTAGCCTTTCTTCACCCGTTTCTTCAAAAGGGACACATGAAACACAGGGTGAATGTAAGAATCAGGGGGCAATTCCAACTTATAAGCCACTTTCCCAATCTTCTCAATGATCTTGTATGGCTAAAAAAATCTAGCACATAGCTTGACATTCTTTTTAACTACCACTGAAGCTTGTCCGTAGGGCTAAAGCTTCAAGTAAGCCATATCTCCTATTTCATAAGCTTTGTCCACACGCTTCTTATCAGCATAATACTTCATCCTTGCTTGAGCTTAATGAAGATTATTCTTTAGAAGTTGCACCAACTGTCTTCTTTGCAACATCAATTCAACCACTTTAGGAACTGATGTCACTAGCTTTTGCAACATCAAGGGTGAACCAGGATCATAACCATAGAAAGCCTTGAATGGTGTGGTGCTAATTGAAGCATGAGCGTGTGTATTATACCAGTACTCAGCCAATGATAACCATCTTCCCCAAACTTTAGGATGACTAAATAGCATGCTCCGGAGGTAGTGTTCTATACACTGATTCACTCTTTCCATTTGGCCTTCTGTCTGTGGATGGTAGGAAGAACTCAAATCCAAAGTTGTTCCAACGAGGATGAACAATTCCCTCCAAAAATGACTGGCGAAGAGCTTGTCCCGATCAGATACTATGGATTTTGGTAATCCATGAAGCTTATCGATGTTATCTAGGAACACTCTTGCAAGCTTCTCTGCTGTCACAAGTCTAGCCAATGCAACAAAGTGATTGAACTTGGTAAAATGATCCACCACTACCCAAATAACTTCCTTGCCCTCTGATTTTGGCAAGCCTTCAATAAAATCCATGCTTATGTTTTGTCAAGCACCATTTGGAATAGGTAGAGGTTCGAGAAGTCCCTGATACCTGTGATCGCCAGCCTTGGTTTGCTGACAAGTCTCACAAGCTTGCAAAAATTCCCTCACTTCCTTCTTCATACCAGTCTAACTGAAGTATGCTTTGAGCCTCTGATAAGTACCATCAATACCTGAGTGGCCTCCCCAAGCTGAATCATGAGAAGCACTATGATTTGTTATCTTAGATCAGTAGAGGATCCAACATACAATTTTCCCTTCAAACTGATCATTCCGTTGGCAATAGATACTTTTGCTTGAGGAGCAATGTTGCTAGATCTGTTGATGCTGAAAGAAGTTAAATATTGTTGTGCAAAGTTGTCATTCTCATAGGACTTGTACACTTCGTCAATCCAGGCTGGAAGAATCACTGAAACAGCCCCATAATAACCTTGCTCTGCATCTTCTAATCTTTGAGATAAAGCATTAGCTGCTTGGTTCTCTTTTCCCTTCTTACACTCAATAGCATAATCAAGTCCTAACATCTTCATCAAGCCTTTCTTCTGAATTCTCTTAACAATCCTCTATTCAAGCAGATATTTCAAGCTTTGATGGTCTGTTCTGATGATAAAATGATGGCCATCCAAGTAGTGTCTCCACTTATCAACTGTTAGAAGGATTGCAAGATACTCCTTCTCATAAGTGGACAACTCTTGATGCTTAGGACTTAAAGCTTAGCTAAGGTAGGCTATTGGTCTTCCATTATGAGACAATACAGCTCCAATGCCACTCCCACAAGCATATATATTTAAGACAAATTCCTCATCAAAGAATACCAACACAAATTTCCTCAAAAACAGCTTGAAGACATCATTCATCACTGCCTGAAAAGTGGCTGGAGCATTGGTTAAGCCAAAAGGCATAACCACGAACTCATAATGCCCATGATGAGTTCTAAAGGCAGTCTTGTAAGCATCTTGCTCCATCACCCTGATTTGATGATAGCCTTGCCTCAAATCAAGCTTGGAAAATAAGCGTGCACCATGTAACTCATCTAAAAAGTCATTAATGATAGGAATTGGAAATTTATCCTTGACTGTAAGGGAGTTAAGCTGCCTATAGTCAATGCACATTCTAGCCGAGCCATCTTTCTTCTTAACCAATATCACAAGAGAAGCAAAACGGCTGTGGCTCTGTCAAATGAAGCAAGTCTTAAGTAAGTCATCCACTTGTTTCTCAATCTTTGTCTTCTGTGAATAAGGGTACTTGTAGGGCCTTAACTTCACGGGTTTTGAGTTAGGCTTGAGAGGAATTGCGTGATCCAAGTTCCTCTTGGGAGGTAAAGTCTTTGGCTGCTTAAACAGATCCTCAAATTCATTAATCAATGCCTGCACCTTAGGATGAGATGGCTTTCCCAAATCAGTATGTGAGATTACAAATAACTGTCCAACCCACTGATAAGCACCCTTCCTGAATCCACCTTCTAAGCTCTTGCCCTTTAACAACTATAAATGAACAACTATAAATGAGCTTGTTCAGCCATGCCTTGTAAGGTTACAGTAGATCCTTGCCTTTCAAAAGTCATTGTCAGCTTGGCAAAATCAAAGACCACTAGACTGAAGGATCTCATCCTGTCCACACCAAGAACCATATCACAACCTCCCAATGGCAAGATTTTGAAGTCATACTCAAACTTGTTATCTTGCATAGTCCATTGGAATCCTTGGCATTTGGTTTGTGTAAGAATGGAATTCCCATCAGCCACTGTCACAGCTAATGGTTGTGTCTTAATCATATCCTTCCCAACCTTTCTCCCCACCTTTGGATCAGTGAAGCAGTGAGTACTACCCCTATCAATCAGAATAACAATGGACTTCTTGCCAGCTTGTCCTTTGATCTTAATGGTGTTATGAGTCACATTTCCTATCAAGGCTTTCACAGAGATCTCCACCTCATCTTCAAGAAGCTCTTCTTGAGATTCATGATCAGAACTGTCCAACTCAGCCTCTGTTTCATCTTATTTAGATTGATCATCATCATCATCTCCTCTTGCTGTCATGAGAAACTTTGGATTGCACTTGTGACAAAATTGATAAGGCTGATTGCATTGAAAACATAGTCTTTGAGCCTTCTTCTCAACAGGACGAGTAGCTTTAGATCTAACCAATCCCTTCTATTGCTGACTAGAGCTTCCACCTCTGTACCTAGGCCCATCATTTGATGCAAGAACCTTAGCTTCAAATAGTTTAGCTTTTGCATAGGCTTTGGATAATATTCGAGGCCCAATTGCCTTGAGAAGGTTCTTTATCTTTGGCTTTAAGCTACTTATGTAGCTGGATACATAGTAAGATTCAGTTGCTTGAGGATAAGCTGCAATCATAATCGCTCTAAGGTTCTCAAATCTAGTCATGTATTCATTCACAGATGTGACTTGCACTACTTTGTTGAAGTTATCAACTATGTCATTTGAGTCCTCATCTCCAGAACGTTCACAAAGTTCTTCCACGAATTCAGCCCAAGATAATGAAGGATTACTCTTTAAAAGATTGTAAAGCCATACCTCATGATCTCCATGGAGATAAACAGCCGTTAGTTCCACCTTCTCAGCTTCTTCAATGTGATAGAAATAAAAGTATCGATCATATCTTCTGATCCATGATTGTGGTTATTTTCCATCGAAAGGCTCAATCTGAATCCTTGGCTGCCTGTAACCACTGCTTGTATTGCTGGATGAAGCATCATTACTTCTAGAGTTTTGATGTTGCAATTGATCTGATGGACTATCTTGCTGTCCCAAAGTCATAATTGCAACTAGAGCTTGTACTGGATTAGGAGGATGATCCTAATGTCCAACAGCCACACTTGCTGCTTGAGGTTGCCCTATTCCTGGAGGTCAAACCTGTTGGCTAGCAGGTAACAAAATTCTAGCACCAAAGGTCACATTTTGCCCATTGAGCTGATCCTGCAGTCCAACAAACTTATTCTCAATGCATTGAGTTTGCTGAATCAATCGATCAGCAAACTTTTGATCTTGTTCCAGCTATAATTGCTGCATCTGAGAGAACATTTTATCCATTTGATTCTTCAATTGAGCTACTGTAATGTACTCAGCTCCTGCTGCAGCATTAGCACCAACAATCGAAGCATAAGTGACATTAGGATCAACATTTGTAGCACCAGATCGTGTTGTTACACCTTCAGCCATTGATATCTGCTTCATGCGCCTCACCAGCTTAAATCAATCAAGAAGTAATCGATCAGCAGCAACACACAGGCTCTGATGCCAATTGTTGAGCTTCAAGATCAATCTTGAAGTTAACCTAGTGGAAGAAGAGATTAAGGTGAGAAAAGAAGTGAATTGAGATGAGAGATTAGACAGAAAGTTGGATGAGAGGGAGAGTCAATATCAGGAGATATTCTGTATTTGATTGAATGAGGATTACACTTGAAACAAGACTACTTACACTCAATCTAGTTAAAATGAATCAAACCCACTCTAACCGACTCACTAATTGTAAGAGCCGCCAAAATTGACTCAAACTAAGCCTCCACAATTAACTAACCACAAAAGAACCTTGGCGCCAAAAGCCTTTACAACCTTATGCCAAGAATTACAACAAAACATTATTACAAAACAGAAGCTAACAACCATCCTAGCAGCAAGTAAGACATTTAGTTCATAACAAGAGGTTTCCTTCCCAGTTTTTCTGAACAAGGGTCTCGTGTAGCTCCATTCCTTCTCCCAAGGGACTTAATCTCCATGGATGAAATCTTTGAGGGTATGATTATGTAACCTGGCTTCCCAAATCTTGATGTCTCAAACCATATTTGGTTATGACATGCAAGCATACTTCCCTAAAGGCTTCTCTAGTAGAAACCAATGGCAGAGATGCCAGCAGAGGTCCTTCTTTTGCCTCAAGCTGAGGTTTTAGTGGTTATAATAGTTCCCCCAACCTTGGCTGTTTTCCAAAGTTAAGATTTAATCTAACTCCTTTTGATGTTCACTATGTTACAGGTCACACCTTCAAGAGCCATTCCTTCCCCACCACTAAAAAGGATGACCTCTCCCTCTGAGAAATTGGGGGCAAGTGGCCAGTTGGCTATTTAGAAACTAGATCAAGTATCCCCGAGATTCCAAAGACTAAGGGAACTTGCACATCTCCCCCTTTTGACCTTAGTTGAAACGGCTAAATTCCAAGGGCCTATAGCTCTAGTGAAATCTGTAAAGAAGGACCCTAAGGTGGCTCTTATCATTGCTGGAGAAGTTGAAGTCTTAGAGAAGTGCTTGTGAAGGTGAACCATGAGGTCCCAAGCCTCCTTCAATAGAAGCAGCATTGCCAAGTTGCCATCAGGAGCTTAAGGCATTCCACTGACCTTAGTGGCCTGCAGCTCTTAGTTAAAGAATTCAAAGCATCTAAAAAGACCCAGACTTAGCAAGCTCAAGGGCCTCAAGGATGAAGTTCATCACTTGGAGGAGAGATTGGGTCATCTTAAGGGAGAACTGCTTTCCCTAAGACAACAACATTCCTATCAAGGCATTATGGTTGGAAGACTCAAGGAAGCCACCACGGAGGCCCAGAGGAGTAACTAAGCTCTTGAAGAAGAAGCTCTTGTTAACTTCCAATCATAAATTGAGAGTTAACCTTGTGGAAGAGATTGATGAGATGAGAAGAGAAGTGAAAGGGATGAGAAATAGAGAATGAGATGAGAATTAGAGAGACATTAACCAAAAGGAAATCTGAATTTTATTCATTGAATGATGAGATTACATGCTTTGAGCTTACTTATACTGGATCTAGTTACATTGAACCAAGATCCAAGCTAAAACCGACTCTAACCAAAACTGGCGCCAAAACTTGAACTAGCTGCCACATTTGACTTAGATTGACCCCTAACCGACTTTGGCGCCTAATTAGCCTACCAAACTAACAATTGAATACAACTCCAACGCAACACTAAAGCTCTAAACAATTCATGACTCAATTACAATCAAAATTAAAGGAATAATGAAATTCCCTTCCCCTTGAGAAGCTCCTTGTCCTCAAGGAGAAAAGCATGGAAATTGACTCTTCAAAAATGCAAGGTTCTCCCAATTAGCAAAATTCTTATCCAAGTTGTGCCATTGTACCAAGACTTCCTGTAATATCCCATCTGCAACCTTCATCTTCCTGTTAGCCTTGACAGTAGCTGGTTGCAGCAGCAACAACCCATTATCTCCCACTTCTGGTGCTTCTAATGAACTCTTAGCTCCTTTCTTCACCTACTTTTTAAGTAATGATACATGGAACACTGGGTGAATGTATGAATTAGGAGGTAAGTCAAGTTTGTATGCAACTTTGCCAATCTTTTCCAAAATCTTTTATGGGCCAAAGAAACGAGCACTTAGCTTGACATTCTTCCTGACAGCCAAAGAGGATTGTCTATAAGGCTGTAATTTGAGGTAGACCATGTCTCCAACTTCATAATTTTTGTCTGCCCTCTTTTTATCAGGATAGAATTCCATTCTTGCTTGTGCTTGGAGAAGATTGTCCTTGAGGACTTGCATCATGTGCTTCCTCTACTGTATGAATTCAACAGCTACAGATTCAGATGAAGTGGGTTGCTGCAGCATAAATGGAGTGGGAGGATCATATCCATAAAGAGCCTTGAAGGGAGAAGTGCCAATAGATGTATGAACATGAGTATTGAACGAATATTCTGCTAAAGAAAACCATTGGTTCCACTCTCTAGGCTATGAGAAAACCATGCTCCGGAGGTACTGCTCAATACATTGATTAACACGCTTGGTTTGTCCATCTGTTTGGGGATGGTATGATGAACTAAGTGCCAATGTGGTACCCAGCAGCTTGAACAATTCCCTTCAGAAGTTGCTAGTAAAGATCTTGTCCCAATCAGACACAATGGATTAAGGCAATCCATGTAACTTGTATATGTTATCAAGGAAGCTCCTTGCCAACTTCTCTACGGCGATAGGTCTAATGAGTGAAATGAAGTGGCTATACTTGGTGAAACGATCCACCACAACCCATATGACCTCCCTGCTATCTGGGTTGGGCAATCCCTCAATGAATTCCATGCTAATATTGATCCAAGCTCCATCAGGAATGGGAAGAGGTTGAAGAAGTCCCTTGTACCTGTGATCTCCCAACTTGGTTTGTTGACAAACTTCACAAGCTCTAACATATTCAGTCACTGTCTTCTTCATGTCTGGCCAGCTGAAATAAGCTTTATCTCTTTAATAAGTACCCTTAACTCCAGAGTGTCCTCCCCAAGCTGAGTCATGTGAGGCACTAACAATTTGATCTCTCAAGTCTGTTGAAGAACCAATGTAGAGCTTGTTCTTCAATCTGATGATACCTTTCTGCACTGAAATCTTAGTATTACTATCATCAATTTCAGCATTTTTCACAAAACCAGCAACCACACATTCTTGAGCAAAAGAATCATCTTCATAGGACTTGCAAACTTCATCCATCCATGAAGGAAAGACAATGGACATTGCATAGCACAAACCCTATCCAGCATCCTCAAATCTCCTTGACAGTGCATCTGCAGCTAGATTTTCTTTTCCTCTTCTATATTCATTAGCATAATCAAGGCCTAGCATCTTCATTAACCCCTTCTTTCCTCAAATGCTACTCCTTGTCTGTCTAATTGTTGTTGCATTCCACTGACTTGTACGGAAAGACTCTAAGTTGCCTCCCGGCTATGCTGGAGTGATAGAACAATAGTATTCACTTGGTGAGCCAGGTCGGCAACCGTAGCAGATTGATCATCAACTGCAACATTTCCAGCAGTTCCAGCTTCATTCACAGTAGCTCCTGCTATAGCAGTAGCATATGAAGCTACACCTAATCTAGTAGTAGGCATAATTTGGGGCAACAATCGTAAATCTTGTACTGATTAATATATCTGCAAGAGACAAAAAGCAATGGAACAGTACGCTGTATTTGTAAATGAGAGGAAGTTTATTGTTAAGTAATGCACTCAGCTGTAATAGATCCTAAACAAGGATCAATATGCAAGGCTTTAACAACTGAATTCCAGATCGAGTAGCTTTTGATCTAGATTTGATCAAATTTAATCTTGTACCAACACTTGTTGTTCAATTCTCAACTTGATCGTGAACAATTGCAGGCTGTTCTGTGCTGGAGCAAGCAATGGCAGCAACAAATGAACTAATCTAAGCGCGAACTCTCAACAAATGCTTGAACCAAGGATCAGATGCAATTAATTGCACTTTGGTAGCTCAGTGATGCTGAATTGAAGCTAAATTCAAGCTTTGATACCAATTGTTATGAATCAAGAACAATCTTGATTCATAACCTAAGATAGAATAGAGTTCAGATGAGAAGAGAAGTGAAAGTCGACGAGAAATAGAGAGAAATTAGGGTTGAGAAGAGAAATAGAAGTATATTCATTCATCAGTGATTAACTACATGAGAGATCTTACTTATTTATAACAAGATAGATGCAATAAACTAAGACTAATGCTTCAATCGACTCAATACAGCAGCTACCAAACTTGACTAAACTTGACTATGTAACTGACTTTCCCGCCCAAAAGAACACATACAAATGTATTAGCAACATGTTAACTAATGATGATAACAAATACATACCCTTATTTTTCCATTTTTCTTGATGATAGGAACAATATTAGCCAATCATTCAACATATCTGTCAGCCTTGATAAATTTGGCCTTTAAGAGTCTTTCTATTTCCTCCTTGCCAAATTAATAACTTGTTGGGACATTCTCCTTCGGGCTTGAATGATTAGCCTCGAGCCTGGCTTAATTGGAAGCCCACCTTCATGTCTAGGGTAGGCATCTCATGATGATCCTAGACAAAGCAATCCTTTAACTCACAAAGCAAGGTCAAATACTGCTCCTCAGAAAGCAGAGCTCTCAGATAGGTAGGTCTCAGATCTTTTGACGAGCCTAGGTTAAACTCGAGGAGGGGGTCTTGAACTTCAGCCCTTAAATCCTCTAACTTGGCTGGTGCCTAGCTCTTTTTCTTGCATCATTTGGACCTCGAAACCATTGAATTGCTGTTCAGCCCAAAGTTCATCCTTAACATGCCAAGCCACGAGCTTTGGTAGTGCTGAGGAAATGGCCTCTCGGGCCACTAATGGGAGGTCTTCGCTCCCTCGCATAATGGTTTTGGCATGCCTTGAAGATCCCCAGAAATCAGAGTCTTCAGACCCTACCTCAACTTGACCAACTTCAACCTCAGTGAGTGTGCTATCAAGGATGGTTCGTTGTCTCTTGTTGTTGGGCAGACTGTGGAGTGGTCCTTTTGACATCAAGTGGTCCCACACCATCATTGTAAAACATTGCCTCAACATAATTGGAGCAGGCCATAAATGGCTTGTTATCTGTCATAACAATCTCATAGTTGTCATGTTTCCAGAAAATTAACAACTGGTGTAATGAAGACGGGATATAATAATTAGCATGCAACCAATCTCTCCTTAGCAAAGCCTTGTAGCTTGTTGTAGTATCCACTATAAAAAAAGTTGTCAGCTTGCTTAAGCTACCAACAGTCGACTTAATCGGGATGCCCCTTTCAGACTTAGTAGTAGCTCCGGAGAAGCCATGAATGGAAACATTTGAAGTAATTAGGTCATCTCGAGGTTTACCAATGACCTCCAACACATAAAAAGGTAGGACGTTGATGGCCACACCATTACCCACCAAGTCCCTTTTCACCAGAGTGCCATCGAAGTTGGCCTTGATGTATAGGGAATCGAACTAAAATTGCATGCGATTCAGCTGACTCCATAGTTTTGAACTTAGAAACTTTGCTTTAGTTGAGCAGAGCTGTGGAATTGTTGCTATGAGTGAGCTATTGTCTAGAAGTTAATCAGCTGCAGATTAGGCTTATCCAGTGACTTGTGTTTGATAACAGTCACTATCTGTGGAAGTGCTGAAATTAATTGAATTGCTTGCATAAGATTGAGATAGATATGAATATTGTTCAAGTTGAACCTTCCAATGATGCTAGACTTTTGATCAAAGTCTTGAAGCCTCTTTACCACATAGATAAGGATACTCTCTACCAAGTATTTTGGCCTTGTGGTTCTCTTGTAAGTATCAAGGAGATCTCATCTTTCATTAGTGAGGTCATTGCTCATATTAGTTATTATACGAGATGAAGTGCCAATTTAGCTTTCAATTCATTACATGGGAGAAACATATACGATGGATGTTGTGTTTCAGACATAAGCTACATCAAGATGTGTAATGATAGGGAAGAGGAGCTAGAGGTGATAAGGTGTCATGATTCTAGGTAGAGGGAGGTATTAATAATGCAATGGATGTAAATAGGAAATAATTGTCATTACTATGAGTCATTTTGTCATTAGTCTTAGCATATTTTAGTTAGTTAGTTGGCCTTTGTCAAGAGTTAGTTAGAAATAAGTCAATGTTGGCGGCTTGCAAGTGTAATGTAGGTTAAGGCATTTGTCTAGGTGCATTGTATCTTGTTTAGTGAAGCCTAGTAATAAGTAATTAGCTTCTCTTAAGTGGGAAAAGGAGGAGGATGAACTTCTAGAGAGAGAAACAAGAGAGAGAGGCTCTGAAGAAACGATTTCCGAGCGGTGGCGCGTGAGGCAAGGATGGTGGCGTGTGCGCGGGTCCCCTGTTTTTGCAGGGTGTTCTCCCGGCATGTGAGGGCGCGTTTGGCGTTGTACAGGAAAGATCTTTGCATCTCCGTGCTCCCTGAAGCCTGTAGAATCCCTTCAGCTACCCCAATCACGATTTCCTATCCTTTTTTAAGGGCGTAAACACATGTGAGTGAGGGAGTCGAAGGTTTTGGATGATTCGCATAGGACGCACGATCTTGCTATCAAGATCTCATCTATCCTCCTCTTAAAGCTTCTGGTTTTGATCCTTGAAGTGGTGGTGGTGGTGGTGGTGGCTAGCGGTGTCCCATTCTCTCTCCGGGTGCACATCTCGAAGTTCAATGCAATGAGCCCCTCCATGGATGCAATTTTTGGGTAGCTTTCCTCACTACTCATTAATTTGCTCCTAGTTAGTGCCAATTTACTGCTTTGGTACCTAATTTGTGATTTGATCCGCATTTGGGCAAGGGTGCACCTAAGCCCCTGTTTTTCTCGTGTGCCCGGGTTTTCTTGGCTCGGTTTGTGCCGCTTGTTTGTCGATCAAGATTTGCTTCTCGATCAAGATTGGCTGTCCTCAGATCGGCCAATGCTCGTTTCTCTGTTTTTTTAGGAGTTTAGACTTCGGTTTTTCTTTCCGGGTTTTGCTCTGGTGTTCCCATGTTTTTACCGAGTTCGTGGCACTTAAAATTCGTTTCTCTTGCGTGCTTTTCCAACAAGATTGCTTGCATTTTGGTTGTTCTTTACTTGGCGTGGTATTAGGATTGTTTGGTGGAGGTTGGCGTTCGTTTTGGTGGGGGCCATGGTTGTTTTGGTGGTGGTTGGGCTGGGCACGAGTGGTGGTGGCTGTCGGGGGTGGCGCGTCTGGCGCGTGGTTCCTGGCGGTGGTGGGTGAGTTGGACGGTGGTGGGGGTTAGGGTTTAGACTTGGTGGTTGGGGTGGTTGTTGGGTGGTTGGGGAGTTTGTTGAGGTGGTTAGAGATATTTTCTCTCTCTTCGAAATTGGCTATGGCATTGGGGGCTGTGCCTCGGGATGGTATGTTACCGGACTGGTTGATGAATGATTTTTGGGACAAGAGTTCGGGAGAGTCGTTTGATGATTGGCATGCCCGCCTTAATGCCCCTTCGACAAGCAGCCTCTCGTACGTCCCTCCGAAGTCTATCATTGACAAAGTCGTCGCAGCCGTATCTCGTGAGGATGTCGCCCCGGGGTTTGAGGGTGTTGCATCCTCGTGTTGTACCGCTATTGCCTCTTCTCTTTGGGGCTCTATGGGTCTTGAATGTGTTATTCCCTCCAAAATGGGCTATTTCTTTCGCTTTCGCTCCTATGATGACGCCCATAGAGTTCTCCAAGGTGGCCCCTGGCACTTTAAGGGCCGTTATTTAGCTCTACATCATTGGTTTCTAAATGAAGTTACACCTCGGGTTGAACCCTCGACCCTTCCGATTTGGGTCCAAATTCACGGGCTTCATCCCCCCTTATGGACAAGTAAGGCCTTGAGCTCGATTGCTAGTGGGGTGGGTCGCCCCCTCTACATGGACCAACCGACTCTTGATGGGACCTCCATCCAATATGCCCGGGTATGCATGGACATTGATGCTCGGAAGCCGATTCCTAATGATATGGAGGTTCATTTTGAGGATCTTCAAATCCCTATCACTTTCAAATATGAAGGTTTGCCCCCTATATGCTCTAAGTGCTTGACTTTTGGTCACTCTTGTCCGGACTCCGATCCTCGTCCCCCAATCGAGATCGTTTATGGTGCTAAGCCACGTCATCGCGGTCAGTAATGCAAAATGAGGGAAAATCTGTTATGTTTTTCAATCGTTGTAATTCAATTTAATGTTGGCGGGTTTAAGTAATGGTTTAGGCGGGAATTTCGGTTAGTTAGTTGCTGCCGCAGGGGTGTTCTGGCGGGAAAGCTCAGCTGTTGTAGTTGTGCTTCTCTAGCTCTATAAATAAGTCCCGATACTTGTAATTAGTTTTATCCAATGAAATACATACTAATTCTTGTGATTTAAAACTTCTTTCTCTCATCTTAACTCTTCTATCTTTCTCATTTCCTTCACTTCTTTCTCATCCCAAATTCTATTGTTCTTAGGTTAAGTTCAAGATTCAATCTAGAACTTAACAATTGGTGTCAGAGCTTCGTTCGATTTTCAATTAATGGAGACAAACGATAATCCCTTGATCGGAGGGGTCCTCACTAGGTCTGCAGCAGCAACGGCAGCCAATAGACCAACCATTGCTGTTGGCGATGACAGTAGCGATGCAACTGGACAAGAATGGGTGACAAGAGATCAATTGGACAGTAAATTTGAATCAACGCTTGCTCGATTCACGCAAGTAGTCACTGGAGTGATGCCTCAACAGATTGAGGAAAAGGTTGATCAGCGAATTCAGCAGGTTGAAGCTAAGATCACAGATCAGGTCGCACAGAATTCTCAGAATCTGGAGGAGAAGATTATCCAACGATTCGAACAACAAATGCAGCAGCTTGAATCGAGGCTCACTGAGAATCGAGAGCATATCAGAATGACAAATCCTGATCTGTTATTACCTGCTAGTTTCGTGAAAGCAACTCAGCCAATAAGGTCCATCAATGAGGATGGACAGAATAGCCAAAATACTGGTGGAAATACTGGTGTTAACGAAAAGAGTTCAGATCGTGACCAGGAGGTGTTGAATTCTGGTGAGAAGCAAGGAAACAATGAGTCGGTGCTACGTCAATCTTCCAATTGGAAGGCAGAAACTGGGCCACGAGTAACCGATCTGGACAGACCACTGGATCAGTCGTTACAGCAGCGTTCAGGGAGCAACGAGGAGTCCTCCAACTCCAGGAATCATAACCATAGACAGCCTCGAGTGCAGATAGAGGCATTTGAAGGGAAACAATCTCAGTCGTGGCTAAGAAGGTGTGAACGTTACTTCCTTTTTTATCACATTGATGAGTCTGAGAAAGTGCAAATCGCCGCTGTTCATTTGCTTGGGGACCATGAGGTATGGTTCTATAGCTTATTGAGAAGTAGACCTTCCATTACTTGGAGTGAATTTGCTAGATCCGTATGTGCTCGTTATAGTGAAGAAGATGATAGTGATATCGTGGATAAATTCAATAAGGTTAAGCAAGAGACTTCTGTGAAGGATTACATGACTAGATTCGAGAATCTAAGAGCTAGCGTTGTGAATGAAATTGACGTGTCTGAATCTTATTATGTAGCTACATTCATTAGTGGTTTAAAGCCTAAGCTAAAGAATATGGTTAAGGCTTTGGATCCGATTGATTTGTCCATGGCTTTTGCTAAAGCCAAGCTCTATGAGGCAACTGGATTGGCATCTAGTGATGTAACCAGGACTCGTGGTCATAGCTCATAGCTGTAACAAGGGAAACCCAAGACATTCAGAAATGAAGGCAAGCAGCAACAGAGATTGTGTTATCGTTGCAACCAACCTTATCAATTTGGCCATAAGTGTAATCCCAAGTACCTCATGTCTGTTGAGGGTACTAAGCTTGGGGAACTCTCTGATGAAGAAGAAAATGATGAGGATACTACTGATTCTGAGCAGGAAATTGAAGAGGAGTTAGATGAAGCAGCAGTGGAAATTTCAGTGAAGGCATTAACCGGTAATGGGGCTCATAGCACAATCCGGATCAAAGGGAAGGCTGGGAAAAGGTCCATTATCATTCTCATTAATAGTGGAAGCACTCATAGCTTCATTGATCCTAAAGTTGTCAAGAAGGTCGGCCACGAGGTGATACAAACTCATCCACTCGCTGTGACAGTGGTTGATGGCAAAACTGTCATGACTCAGAACAAATGTAGAGGATTTTTCTGGCTAATGCAGGATCGAAAGTTCCATTATGACTTCAGAATCTTACCTTTGGGAGGGTGTGACATGGTGCTTGGGGTGGATTGGATGAGGACTTTCAGTCCAGTGCTGTTTGATTACGCCAATCTCACAGTCTCATTTGAAGTGCAAGGTTCGAAAGTTACACTACAAGGGACTGCGGAGTAGGCTCAACTGCAAGTAATTAAAGGAAGCAAGATGAAGAAAGGACTTCAAGGCTGTGCTTACCAGTGGGTAGGACAATTATTCGCCATATCTTCAGCCGAGATGATCAGCATAACAGAACCAGCAGTGCAAATTCTGGTTACTGAATTTAATGATGTCTTTGAAGTGCCTAGATCATTGCCTCCCAAAAGAAGTCTGGATCATGAAATACCTCTCAAAGAGGATGCTGCACTAGTGAAGATAAGGCCTTATAGATATCCCCATGCTCAAAAGACAGAAATTGAAAGGCAAGTAGAAGAGTTACTCAAGACAATCTTCATTCAAGCCAGCCATAGTCCTTTTGCTTCTCCGGTCATTCTTGTCAAGAAGAAGGATGGTTCAGCTCGTATGTGTATTGATTAAGGGAAACTTAACTCTTTGACTGTGAAGGACAAGTTCCCCATACCAGTTATTGATGACTTGTTAGATGAATTACATGGAGCCTGAGTTTTTTCCAAGCTAGATCCGGCAAGGTTATCATCAGATCAGGGTGGGTGAGCATGATGTGTATAAGACTGCTTTCTGGACGCATCATGGGCATTTTGAGTTCGTGGTTATGCCTTTTGGCTTGACCAACGCACCAGCTACATTTCAGGCTCTAATGAATGATGTTTACAAGCAATTTCTTAGGAAATTTGTATTGGTTTTCTTCGATGACATCCTCATTTATAGTGCATCGTTTGAAGAGCATTTGAAGCATCTAAGGGAGGTATTTGTGGTCATGCACCAGCATAAATTGTATGCCAAGTTGGCTAAGTGTTCATTTGCTCAAGCACATCTGGAATATTTGGGCCATGTGATCTCTTGTGATGGAGTTGCAACCGATCCTTCAAAGACACAAGCCATGAGAGAATGGGCTGTTCCGGTCACATTGAAACAATTGAGGGGCTTTTTGGGGTTAACTGGCTATTACCGCAAGTTTGTAGCTAACTATGGAGCCTTAGCCAAGCCTCTAACAGATTTACTAAAGAAGAACTCCTTCAGATGGTCAGAAGAAGCTCAAAAGGCTTTCGATTCTCTCAAAATTGCAATGTGCAGAGCTCCTGTTTTAGCTATGCCGGATTTCTCTTCAAGCTTCATCCTAGAGACAGATGCAAGTGGGAGTGGCATTGGGGCAGTATTGTCTCAAGCTGGGAGACCTATAGCATATCTTAGCCAAGCCTTGAGTGCAAAACACCAAGCTCTTTCCACATATGAGAAAGAGTACCTTGCAATATTGCTTGCTGTGGAGAAGTGGAGGCATTACCTTAATGGGCATCATTTCATCATTAGGACTGATCATCAAAGCCTCAAACATTTATTAGAGCAAAAGATTGTCACCAGGATCCAAAGGAAGGGGCTAATGAAGATGTTGGGGCTGAATTATGATATCGAATACAAAAGAGGCAGAGAAAACCAGGCAGCGGATGCACTGTCACGCAAGTTTGAGGGGCATGAGCAGGGTTCCCTTGGGGCTATTACCATGATCTCTCCTGCTTGGATGGAAGAACTACATTAGTCCTATGAGAATGATGTGTTTGCACAGGAATGTTTAGCTGCAGCAAGTTGTGGCAAAGAGGGCAATCTGGCTGCTGGAAGAGACATTTCTGTAACCCGAGGACTGATCAGAATTCAGGGAAGCTATATGTGGGCAAATCGACTGATCTTAGGCACCACATCATCAGTGCTGCTCATGATTCTTCATGGGGAGGACACTCAGACATGGAAGGGACATATCAGAGGCTGAAATTCCAATTCTTCTGGCCCGGTTTGAAGAAGGAAGTAACTAGCTTTGTGCAAAGTTGTGAGGTTTGCCAACAAACCAAACTGGGTGACCACAGATACCAAGGGTTGGTTCAGCCTTTGCCGGTTCCGGATGGTGTATGGCAACACATAAGCATGGATTTCATTGAAGGGTTGCCTAAATCTGAAGGGAAGGAGGTAATTTGGGTTGTTGTTGATCGCTTCACCAAATCTGTACACTTCATTGCTTTAGCAAGGCCTGTAACTGCAGAAAAGCTTGCTTGTGTGTTCTTAGACAACATCTACAAGCTACATGGGTTGCCCCAATCCATAATTTCTAATAGAGACAAACTCTTCACGAGCCAGTTCTGGAAGGAGTTGTTTAAGCTCTTGGGAACAACCTTGGCTCTCAGTTCATCTTATCACCCTCAAACCGATGGTCAAATGGAGAGAGTTAACCAATGCATAGAACAATACCTCAGGAGCATGATATTTAGTCATCCCAAGGTGTGGGGAAGATGGCTTTCTTTGGCTGAATTCTGGTACAATACTCACTTCCACTCTTCAATAGGCACAACTCCCTTTAGATCCTTATTTGGGTATGATCCACCCTCTCCCTTGGGAATAAAGGCTTCAAGCACGACAAGATCAACTTGAGCAAGAAAATTCCACATGGCAACAACAACTTGAGAAAAGGCTTCATGCATGGCAGGAACAAACTGAGCAAAATGGTACTGATTTGGCTGACTTAAGCTCACATCTAAAAGCTGCAACTACAAATCAGGTAGTAGTGCAACGGGGAGTTCCATTGTAAGTGGAAGAGCCAATGAATATTGTAGCCAAGGAGATGCAAGTGCACATTAAATTTAAAACCAGCTGTTTCTTGCAATTAAAGCTGGTGTTGCAACCTCACATTGAGATTCAGTTAGCACAAACATAATTGATTTTCTCTCTAAGCAGCTAACATTCAAATTCAGATGGGAAATTTGCAAAATAAAATTAAATTACAGGCCAGGTGGAGGAAGGTTGGACTTAATTCATTCATGTTTGATAGAGGAAGACCTCATGAACATGGAATTGGATGGCTCATTGTCAAGAATGCTAAGGAAGGACGACAACCAAATTTATTTGTGATCTGCAGCAACAGTATCAAAAGGATCATAGGCAAGGCAAATTGGGGCGGCTGGTTTGGCGTGACAGTGGCAGATCTCTGGATGTTTTACTTCCTATGTTAAATGAAAGAGTCATTGAGGGACAATGCCATATTCAAGTACAAGAGGTTAAGACTGCAAAGGATGTGTTTGAGGTTTTAAAAGAACCTTATTTCAAATCTAGGATCCTTGGACTTCAAGCAGGATGGAAGGGCGAGAATGAAGTACAAGATTGTGTCACTCCTCATAGCTCCAACAACACCAAGGCCATGATCAAAGCCATTGGGTGTTTCATGAAGACACCTCTCTAGTGGGAGGAGATTTGCAAGAGTTTCTACATGATTTTTCACATATAGTTGCAGCATTAAGGTACGTAAGTGCATGGTTGTTGAATTCAGATGGGAATGCTGCCATCTCATTAGGAACACTAGCACTTCTCCATCCAAAAGCTGTAATGTCAGCTACAACAAGAGTTTTCAAGCTATACTTCTTTCTAAGATTCTTGAGGACAAAAATCTCAAAAGGAGGGAGTATTGTCATGATTCTAGATATAGGGAGATATTAATAATGCAATGGATGTAAATAGGAAGTAACTGTCATTACTATGAGTCATTTTGTCATTAGTCCTAGCATATGTTAGTTAGTTAGTTGGTCTTGGTGAAGAGTTAGTTAGGAATAAGTCAATGTTGGTGGCTCGCAAGTGTAATGTCGGTTAAGGCATTTGTGTAGGTCCATTTCATCTTGTTTAGTGAAGTCTAGTATAAGCAGTTAGTTTCTCTTATAAGTTTGGATATGTTGATGAATAATATTGATCTTTGTCTCTTAATTCTCTCTAGATTCTCTTTATCCCTTACCTCTTTTTTTACTTCTCATCTCTACTCTCTTCTATCTCTCATCTAAATCTATCTTCTTCCCATCTAATTCTTCTAATTCTCACCTCAATTCACCTCTTATCTCAATTTACACTCTTCAAACCCTAGTTTATGATTCAAGTTTAGCTTGAATCATAACATAGGGCCTATTAATTGTCAAGCTAAGGAGCCAAGTTCTATGTCATTAGATCAACTTTCTCTTAGGGAGGATGACATTTCGAGATTCGTGAGTGTTAATGAATCAATGGTTGAAGTAGTTAAGGTGTTTAAGCAAGAAGTTGAGCAAAATGCAATTAATAGTGTTGGAATGGGTTGGAATTTGGAAGCTACAGCAGCAAATCAGATTAAGGATGCTGCATTGCATTCAGTGGATCAGGTTGAGTTGTTACAGAAGCAATATGACTTGAAAATTCAAGATATGAGTGAGGTAGCAGCAGTGCAACATGAACTTGGTCCTTCATTGCTACAAGAAGATGATAGTTACAAATTAGGTTAAAATGCAACCATTTAATCCAGGAAAGGAGAAACTTAACAGCACTTGGGTAGGAATACAGCAAACGCAGTAGAAAAGGGAGCAAAATTCAGCCGACAGTGCTGAATTCAGTTGGGGATAGGGTGCTAAAGCTATAAATCAAAAAATTAAAGTCACACCATGCTTTGAGACTCAGGATAATCTTGGTAGTGGCAGCACCAATTCAGAACGAAAGTGAGCCATTGCAAGTTATAGAGCCATTGAATGTTGCAACTAAGGAATTGCAAGTGCAAATTTAATTTCTAAGCCTTAGATTATTATATTTGAAGCTGATGTTATAGCCTCACACTGAGATTAAGTTAGCAATTGGTCTTAGTAGTAAGAAATGTTTTGCAAGCAAGAGATTAAGAGCTTTGATTAAGCCAAATTTGGTCTATAAGGGAAGACCTCCAGATTTTTTTCTTCTCAAATCCAATAAGGTGGTTCTTGAAAAGCTTTACATGTTCAAGAGCATGGAATTGAGGCAGCCTAAGATGGTGTTGTGGTTAATTGATAGACTTAGAGCATCTTCTTGGATCAAAAGGATGTTAAAGAAAGTAAGGAGAATAAAGATTTCTATCAGTCGTGTTACAAGTTCAGTAAGGATTTAGGGTGATTCTACTACAGTGCTACCCAATTTAGTGAGGCATTAGGTTGTTACTAATGCAGGTCAATTCGTTCAGCAGGAAAATTTGCAAGACCAGATCCAAATGCAGGCACAATTGAGTAGAGCTAATGTGTATTAATCTAAGAACGCTAACAATAGTCCTCCTGATCTAGGGGAAATGGAACAAGTTGTTGAGTTTAACTGAGATAAATTCTATGGCGCAGAGGTTTTGGTTGATAAGTTTGCTGAATAACATCATTCTTGGAGCAATAGGAGTGGAAGAACTCAGCTCAAAACAAGTTCCCAGTGAAGAACAAGGAGAGGAAGGCTCAATGTATATCAAGAGTATACGATGGGACACAAAGGGCAATCTAACTAATTATGATTGTTCTTGAAATTGAGTTAGTTGAGGAAACAGAACAAGACTTGGGTGTGTACATTGGTCAAGCTGAAATGAAAGGGGATGTTCTAAAGGTGAAGGCAAAGGTGAGACCACCTAAGGTTTCTGTTGAGATGCAGCACATGAGAATCGGAGCATTTTCAACTGATCAAATTGAGTAGTTCAACAAAGACCACATGAGCAGATCAGCAATTGTTTAACACATGTCCAAAGATGTTAAGATGCTCAAGTTATATCTTGGATTTATTTAGATGAACATTGAATCCAAGCATGTGCATACTTCCAAAGATGTAGTTTGGGTAAACTTGAGTGAGGAAAGGAATCATTTTAGCTGCAGAACCTTCTAAAGCAGGGAGCAAGAAGCAGTTCAGACTGGGTCTGAAGGCTTTGATAAAGGGGCTGAGATTTGTGTGTTACAAGCAAGGTGAAGAAGGATCTCACAGATTGGGACAAGGAAGTTTCAGTGGTTGTTTAGAAGTTGCTGCTGAAGAGGGAACTCAAAGCTGTACACAAGTTGTGGTGGACTGTTGTGCTGTCATTGATGCAACAATTTGGAAAGACTCGAAGTGGCATTGTTTTGAATTCAAACTCGTGCTTGCGAATAAGGGAGCAGAGTTTGTCCACTTGAGTAGAGAAGGGACACTTAAAGAGCTTAGAATACAAAGTCACTTGATTTAATTTAGTTGCAGAGATTTACGTAAATGCTGGAGGCTAGAGGAAAATATGAACAAGGTTGTTCAAGAATTGAACTTTAAGTGCCAAAGGTGTAATTAAGAGCTCTTCTTTAGGCCCTACTACAAGTTTCAAATGGGAATGAGCACAAGTCCTGCTATCTAGATGGCTAACAGTAGGCTTTTGGATGGGCATGTATACTTGTTGTTTACATCTAGAGGCGGTAAATAGAACCAAGAACTTCTGCAAGTGATATCATTAGTTGTTTTAGCCATGTTTGATCAGGCTAGAAGGGAAGTTGCTGTTGAAGAATGGTTTCGATGGGTGACCAATTGTTCAGCTAATCTCAGGGTTCAAGATTGATCTATTTTTGAATGTGCAAGAGTTTTGGAAAAGACCATTGAGTCTTCCATAGAATCAATGGACCAATTTGGTATGTAGCTAGCAGATTCCAAGAAGGCCAAGATTCTGAAGAGCCACCAGTGCAACAAGCTGAAGAACCATCAGAAAAATAGCTATTACATTCTCTGGTTATAGCTGCTGCATTCTCAGCCATTATATTGATATATGGCTGTATTAGTTGCAACAAGAGGTTCTTCAGTGGGATTATTGGTGTTAGAGTTTGGCTGATTTGGTATGGTAATGGTAGACCTCCTAAAGTATACTCTAAAAATCAGATGCAAGCATTGGGGCAGAAGCAGGAGACAAACTCAAATGTACAACAATGATAGCAGGACACCAACATGAAATAGCAAGTTTTCATGCAACAGTTCAGATTCATATCCTAATGTTCATATTTCAGGTGGACTCACTGTGCCAATACGTATTCTTTCAGCTCTAATTTCTACAACAACAAGGGTTCTTCAAGTCTCAACTCTCTACTAAGATTCTTTAGGACAAGAATTTCTAAAGGGGGGAGTATTATCATGACCCGGGATTTGGAGTTAAGTACTAATAAGTCCTTGAGTTGTGATTAAGAGGAGTTAAGGATAGTCAAGATTGGCAGCTAGGTCCGAAGTTGGCCTGCTTGAGGTGTCTATGTGCAATGTATCTAGCTTAACTATCCTAGTTTGAGGTTGTATAAGTATTAGGTGATTCTCTTATAATGAAGCACTGATGAATGAAAACACTTGAATTCTCTCTCTCATCTAAACTCTCTCTTCATTTCTTATCTCTTTTCACTTCTTTCTCATTTTAAATTCTATTATCCCCTAGGTTATGATCAATATTTATCTTTAATCATAACATCATTCTCGATATCTAACCATGTTGGGTTAAAACAGTCTAGAGGTTTGTAATGATTCAAGTTGAATCTTGAATCAATACCTAGGTGAGAGATGGAAGATAGAATTGAGAGAAGAATAGAATAGAGAGAATTAGGGGAAGAAGATAGTCTTTTTCAGTGAATACTTTCTCAATACAAGAATTGAGCTATTTGTACTCTTGCAACTATCAAGAATATAGCTCTAACTAACTAACTAACTCAAATACACTTGAACTAACTTTCCCTCCTTGGCTCACGGTTACACCTTACTCAACTTACAAGGGAAATACAATAGAATACAAGACTTAACAAGTAATGAATTACAATGGATTAATGAATTACAATGGAATATAAGTAATACATGACAATTCACTACAATACTCCTCCCTTAAAGAAAAGATTCTTGTCTCAAGAATCTAACTCAGGAAATTAACTTTTGAGGAACTTGAGCTCTTCCCAAGTAGCCACAGAATGCTCCAAATTGGCCCATTGAACCAATACCTGCAGAACCTTCCTGCTTTGCTGCTGTATTTCTCTGGAATCTAGTATAGCAGTAGGTTCTTAAAGTAATATGCCATTGGATGAAGTGTTTGGAGGTTGTATAGAACATGTCTTCCCAGCTGCAACCTACTTCTTCAAAAGAGAGACATGGAACACCGGATGAATGGCTGCATCTGGAGAGAGATCTAATCTGTGTGCTATTGCCCCAACCTTGTGCAATACCTTGTATGGACCAAAGTACCTTGCACTGAGTTTAACATTCTTGCGGACTGCCACTAATGACTGCCCATAAGGCTATAATTTCAAGTACACCATGTCTCCAACCTCAAAGGATCGTTCAACCCTCCTCTTATCAGCAAAGAAGTTCTGTCTGGCTCGTGCAAGCTACAAATTGTCCTTTAACTGCTGGACTATGTGTTTCCTTTGCTGCATTAGATTGTCAACTTCATCCACTTGAGTATTACAACTCTGAGATAACACTGGAAATGGAGGTTCATAGCCATATAAGGCTTTGAAGGGAGTGAAACCCAAAGATGAGTGTGCGTGAGTGTTGTACCAGTATTCAGCTAGCGAAAGCCATTTGCACCACTGCTTAGGATTGTTGAAACTCATGCTTCTCAAGTATTGTTCTACACTTTGGTTCAATATCTCACTTTGGCCATCGGTTTGGGGATGGTAAGTTGAGCTCAAAGACAATGTTGATCCCAACAATTTCAATAATTCTTTCCAAAATGTACTTGTGAACAAACAATCTCTATCAGATAAAATGGTTTGTGGCAAGCCATGGAGCATATAAATGTTATCTAAGAACAAATTAGCAAGCTTCTCAGCACAAGTAGGATGATTAAGAGCTATGAAATGACCATATTTTGTAAAACGATCAATCACAACTCGAATAATCTCTTTCCCTTCTGAGTTTGGCAGCCCTTCAATAAAATCCATACTAATTTGCTACCAAGCACCATCTGGAATTGGTAGGGGCTGTAATAACCCAGGGTAGGGAGTGTGAGCACTCTAGGTATGCTGACAAACTTCACAACTCTGCACCATTTCAATCACATCATGCTTCATACCTTGCCAAGTTAAATTCTGCTTCAGTCTTTAGTAGGAACTTTCAATTCCAAAATGGCCACCCAACGCTAAAGCATGAAAAGATAACATAATTTGTCTTCTTAGCTCAGTAGCATTCCTAATATAGATCTTCCCCTTGATTCTCAGAATGCCATTAACCAAGGATACCTCATTAGTTGTTAAACCAGCATCAAGATCTGAAATGCTAAGTGCAGTCAAATGTTCTTGAGCAAACTGATCATTCTCATATGACTTGAAAATTTCCTCCAACCAAGCAGGAATGACAGTGGTGATTGCCAAGCATGAAGCCTCAACTGCATTCTCTTGCCTCCTGGACAAGGCATCTTGATGCGTCTCGTATTTACGCACTTTTGATTGTTATTTTAATTATTTTACACTTATTTAATTATAGTTTTACACTCATTTTGTCAATTTTTATGTTTAATAGGTTTGAAATTTAAGTTTCAAAAATTGTCAAATTTTGGTGCAAATAAGCCAAATTCGACGCGTAAATAATTAAATCAAGTCAATCAAGATTCGGGACAAGAACGTAAAAGCTCAACCCGCACCACTACAGTACTCGGGCCCACTGTTCATCATCCCCTACCTCAAGCCCAACACCGGCAAGCCCATCAACCCTAAGCCCACGAACAGCCCAGACCGACACCAGACCTCTGGCCCAACGCACCAAGACCTCCAGCCCAAATGCACAGCTTAGCAACCACGACCCAGCTCGACCCAAAGCAAAAGCCAGCGCACGACACCACCGTCACCGACCCAGGACTAGCACGTCAACATCATCAACTCTGGCCCAAATTGACCACCAGCCCACGACCCCTGCCATCTTCAACCTCAGCCCAACAACAACGCAGGCCCTGTTCAACACCAGCCCATACTCGCACATCACCGACCATACCTCCGGCCTACCACCAGCACCGACTTAGGGTTTCGTTAGGTTAGCTTATAAGAGGAGGACGACGAACGGGAGTTGGGAGGTCTTCGCCGTTGGCCGTTCTCTGCTCTTCTCTCTCTCTCCCTCGTCCTTTTTCTTTACTTTTCTTCATTTATGATATTATATTTTTTCGTTAAATTGGAACGAAAGCGAAATTAGCGCGGAGATCAACATGAGTTTGTTCAACTTCTTCTTCACCGGGTCATCCTTAATGGAGAGCTAACTTGCTCTCTGGGGTTAGATGAAATCTTAGCCTTTACTTTTGTTTACTTTTAATTTGGGTTAATTTGATTGTTTACATGAATTGCTTGGTTGAGATAAATACTTTAAAGTATTATATTTTTATTATTTATTCAATTGATATGATTATTGAGCTTGTAACCTTTAATTGTTGATATTAATATTTATAAATTAATTCTTTGTGCTTGTAGCCTTAGGATTAATTAATTAAGCAATAATATTAACCGAATTATTAACTAAAGCCTATCTTCCCTATGCTTTAGTTAGATAGGGTCAATACGTGATAATTAAAAATATGTTAGGTAGAGCCTATTTTCTTTATGCTTTAGTTAGATAGGGTCAATACGCAATACTAACAACATTACCTTAGTAGGTTGAAGCTTGTAGCCTAAACCACTACCTGTGTGACAATCAATAAGCCCAATTTGAGAGTTAACGCAAAAATAATTGGCTAATGATGGATTCGAAATCCTAGGTTCCAATTTAATACACTTTTCAGATTAGAAGTAGATTACCTTAGTATAATTGTTGTTTCCTTAGGTTAATTAATACAAAAATCTCTCAATTTTATTCAAATCAGAATAAATTCACGCACTCTTAGTCCATGTGGTTCGACACCCTCTCGCCCTACACCTCAATTTAGGTGTGTTTAATAGATAGGGTTTTATATTAAATTTTGATAGACGTAGAAAAACACATCACATCTGCAGCCAAATTTTCCTTCCCTTTCCTATATTCAATTACATAATCCAAGCCTAACATCTTCGTAAGGCATTTCCTCTGAACCCTTGTTGTTAACCTTTGCTCCAACAAGAACTTTAGACTTAGGTGATATGTTTTGATCACAAAATGGTGCCCTTCTAAATATTGTCGCCATTTCTGCACAGCTAAGAGAATGGCTAAGTACTCTTTTTCATATATAGACAAGCTCAAGTGGCTTAGGCGAAGAGCTTGGCTTAGGAAAGCAATTGGCCTGCCTTGTTGGGACAATACTGCACCCACTCCACTGCTACATGCATTAGTCTCAATCTCAAAGGATTAAGTAAAATCAGGCATCCTCAATACCGGAGCTACACACATTGCTAGTTTTAAGCTAGTCCAACAAAAAGAGTTCTTCTTAAGAAGGTCATTCAAGGGCCTAGCAAGGACCCCATACACTTGAATAAACTTCTATAGTGACCTGTTAGGCCCAAAACACTTCTCAATTGCTTAACTGTAGTGGGAGTTGGCCATTGTTTCATAGCTTGAACCTTAGACTCATCGGTGGCTACCACATCATAGGAGATTACATGACCCAAATACTCTACTTGAGTTTGGGAAAAAGAACATTTAGATAGTTTAGCATATAATTTGTGTTTACGCATGGTAAGGAATACATGGTTCAAATGTGCAACATGTTCCTTCAAATTTGGGCTGTAAACTAAGATGTCGTCAAAGAATACAAGGACAAATTTCCTAAGAAAAGGCTTAAAAACTGAGTTCATTAGAGCTTGAAAAGTGGCAGGAGTGTTTGATAATCCAAATGGCATAACCACAAACTTAAAATGGCCATGGTGGGTTCTAAAAGCTGTTTTGTATATGTTAGATTCAACCACTCTTATTTGATGATATCCTTGCCTCAAATCAATTTTTAAGAAGTAAATCGCACCATGAAATTCATCTAATAGGTCATCAATGATAGGAATTGGGAATTTATCTTTGATGGTTAAGGAATTTAGTTTCAACTAAATTCCTTAAGCCCTTTTTCTTATTTTTTTTTTAACTTACCAAAAAAAAAGGTTAAGGAATTTAGTTCCTTATAGTCTATGCACATGCGAGATGTTCCGTCTTTCTTTTTAACAAGAATGACTGGTGAAGCAAATGGACTATGGCTATGCCTTATAAAATTAATTTTCAATAGCTCCTCCACTTGTTTTTCAATCTCATTCTTTTAGGAATGTGGGTATTTGTATGGTCTTAAATTGATTGGATTAGAATTAGCTTTGAGTGGAATGGTATGATCAAGATTTCTTTTAGGAGGTAAGGTAGTTGGTAACTTAAATAGATCTTCAAAATCATGTAATAGCTGCCTAATAAAGGGGTTACATACAACCTGAGCATCGTCCATATCTGCACTAATAGAGAACAATTGGCCAATTCATTGTACCTTGCTCTTCTTAAGCACCCCTTACAACTCCTTACAACTCATAAGTTGTAGGCTTCCTTGCTCAACCGAGCCCTACAACTGCACTATTCTGCCTCGTCTTTCAAACGAGACAGTTAGCTACACAAAATCAAAGATGACAGGACTGAAAGTTTTCATCCAATCCACCCCCAATATCATGTCACAGCCCCCTAGCTTTAAGACTCTGAAATCGTAAGTGAATGAATGACCTTGCATCTACCATTTGAACTCTTTACACTTCATTTGTGCTAACATGGAGTTGCCATCTGTTACTATTGCAGCCAAGGAGAGGTCTTGATAAGTTCATGTCCCACTAATCTAGCTATCTTGGGATTCAAGAAGCTATGGGTGCTTCCACTATCAATCAAGATTAGTAAGGACTTGCGATTTGCAATCCCTTTGATTCGAATGGCGTTGTGGGTTCCTCCTCCAGTTAGTGCACTTATCAAGATCTTTGCTTCGTCCTGATCCTCCTCCACTTCTTGAGTCTCTAACAATTCATCCTCACATTCAACATAAAACTTCTGATCCTAATCTACTTCCTCACTGCCAGTGACTATCATTAGTTGCTTGGGAGTGCACTTATGACAAAAAAAAAAAAAAAACATTTGGTTGCATTTGAAGCACAACTTCTGTGCTCTCTTTTCTTCAATGCTCAAGGGTCTAGATGAATTTAGTCTTGCTTGCTACAAAGGAGCCGCCATTCTTGCCTTCTATCCAGATTCATATGAATTTGCAGCTGAGGATTCAAACAATTGAGCTTTAGAATAAGCCTCGGACACTGTGGGAGGGTTGAGGGCCTTAACTAGATTCTTGATCTTAGGCTTTAACCCACTTATGTAGCTAGACACATAATACTCCTCCTTTGCTCTCGGATGAGCTGCCATCATTCTTGCTTTTAAATTCTCAAATCGGGACATGTACTCCTTAACACTTCCTATTTGTGACACCTTGTTGAACTTGTCAATCACATCTCCAGTGTCCTCATCCCCATATCTATCTATCACAAAACTCATCCAAATATTCCCTCTAAGTAACACTCAGATTACCCAAGATCAACCCATGGTACCAAACTTCATAATCAGCTTGCAAATGCACAGCCGCAAATTTAACCTTCTGAGATTCAGTAATTGCATAAAATTCGAAATACGTTTCGCGTCTCCTTATCCAACATTGAGGTTGTGTTCCATCAAAGTTGTCAATCTCCACCTTGGGCTATCGAAATCCTGAGTTCTTTGCTGCAAAAATCATTTCTCCCCGATCAACCATATCGGGAGGTCTCCCTTGGGGAGGAACTTGAGGTAGCACACCAGCATCAACGGGTAATGATTGTCTATGAATCTGCTTCTGCATTCCATCCAGCCTTTGTTCCATCTTTTGCTGCATCTGAACTAGCTGTTGATGATTGGCACTCATCACACGAAGCATGTCCTACATCTGTTGCTCTGGGTCCATTGATCATTCGGACCAACCTCAGCAGCTGAATTGGCAGCCATTGGATCCTGTTTCTTGTTCCTAGTCAGCGTGATCACTTAGATTACAAGCCAATCGAATGCAATTACAATCTCTGATACCACTTGTAATGATTCAAGTTGAATCTTGAATCAATACCTGGGTGAGAGATAGAAGATAGAATTGAGAGAAGAGGAGAATAAAGAGAATTAGGGGAAGGAGAGAGTCTTTTTCAATGAATACCTTCTCATTACAAGAACTAAGTTATTTGTACTATTGCAACTATCTAGAATATAGCTCTAACTAGCTAACTAACTTGAATACACTTGAACTAACTTTCCCTCCTTAGCTCATGGTTACACCTTACTCAACTTACAAGGGAAATACAATGGAATATAAGACATTACAAGTAATGAATTACAATGGATTACAAGTAATACATGACAATTCATTACAAGGTTTCACCATATTGATGCTGAGGGGGGAATACTTCTCTTCATCATCAACAAATTTTCAAGCCAGTGAACTCGTGGCAAGGTGGTTCTACCAAGATTCTTGTTCTTTAAACATGAGAAACTAGTCCATCTCTCAAGCTTCTTATGTGGTTGCCCTTTTTCTGCAATAGCAACATGTTTGGACCTAGTTGTTGGGAGATCAAGGTTCATAGGCTCAGTTTGCTTGCCCTTATGGACCCATGCCTCCTCTTGAGAGTGAAGTATTGAGCAAAGTCATTCATTGAGCTGCCTTTTTCTTTAGTTGCCTCCTTTTCTAGGTTCGAGTAAGACTAGAGGAACCAACCTCCCCTTAATCTAGGTGGCTCCTTCTCCAGACATTACCAAATTGGACCGCAAGAGGCTAGTACACTAACTATCATGGTCCTTGGCTGGTGTCCATGTCTAGTAGGGAGTTTTTTTAATTTCTCCTTGGATGTCCAGTCCTCATAATGATTTGGCCTTTTGGAGAAGGATCTTCATCAGGCTCATATTTACGGGACTTCTCTAATGGCATCTTCAGTTCTGAGAAGCGATCAGTAGGGGAACATATTGAAGAAGCAGTCTGAGTTTTCTCATTGCTAATTGTATTTTCCCTCAACATTGCTGGCATGCCTTGTAGGACACCCTCTCCAAGTATCGAGATATTCTTTCTCGGCTCATAAGGCCTTGCATGGGCCCTTGATTACTGCTAATATCCATAGCTAACTCCCCAACCATTATCAGCATAATGGCAGAGTCATTGCGGAGTTTGATCAATAAGTTCATAAAAACTGCACGCTTGCTTGTGGGATAGAGTTTAGTGATATGCCATTGGCAAATTCCATCATCCAATGTACACGCTTGACTCAGGAAGCCTAATGTCCCCTTAACGACCAACCATTTGAATAGGTGGTTTGTTACATTTTCCTTTTGAGTGTCATTAAAGACCATTTTTCTCTTGTAAAGGGGAAAAGGCTCAGTATAGACACAACAGGGATTGGTTTGGACAACAGTATTAATAACATTGACTTGAAGAGGACTAGGGAAGGGGTCCTTATCGACACCCATATGTCCTCCTGGGAAGATTCATTCCCTTGCCTCTATGGCATCTTGAACCATGTTCCATAAGAAAATGCAATTCTTCGTTGAATGGGTCCACAAATCATGCCATTTATAGTATACCTTCCCCATAGTAGGACTTACGTCAGGATTTTTATGTTTACCCCTGATTTTGGGTTTGTTATTTGCCTCAAGCCAATCGAATATCATGTCCACTCTTAAGAGGTCAAACGAGTACTCCTCAAGTCTTGGGATTGATAAGACTTCTTGAATTTGATATCCTTTTTAACGAAAGGATTGCAAACCATAAGAGGTCCCTTGACGTATTCAACGATGTCAATATCATATGGAGGATCTTCATCCTTTTCGATTAGTTCATGCACGTAAGCCCCATAAACATTTTATGAACAAGTTCTAGAAGCTTTAACTCACTTGAACTTTTAGTAGTTAATAAATATTTTAGAAACAAGTTCTAGCAGCTTAGTGACCCCACTACCTTTACTCTTAAAAGTTCTTTCAATCATCATTAATTCGAACATGATTTCCATACTGGTTATCATTATAGTACTTTAAAATCCCATAAAACAAATCAAATCAGTTCTAAATCATATTAGATTAGTGTAACCTAGGATCAAGTGCCACTTAAAAACTTTAAAGGCTTCAAGAAATTCTTCTTTTATATGTTTACACAACTTAGCTTACATTAGACAAAAAAATTGCCATTGACATAGTTCTGATTAAAATAAGTTAACCATCTACCACTGTACCCTTTAAAAAAACACTTTATTTACATAATTATTATTCTATTCTTAAGAAAATAACTGAAGTAATATTTAGAAACAATAGTAAATAGAAATCAAATTTCTAAACAAACTGGTGTATTAAGACGGTTACTTAAAATCAAAGCTATGTTCGTTAACTTAAACTATTATCTCCAGGTGCCCTTACTAAAACCCCATTCACTAGGACACTAGTGAGCTACCTATCAGTCACGACTACAGGAGACGGGATATCGAATACATTATCTTGTTAGCTTTTAGTCTTGTTAACAATAGCAGCTAAGTACCTGGGCAATCCCTTTTAACAACTAATGACTAGTGCCTTTATAAAAATAGACAACTATTTTGACTCATGTTTTATTTTATCCTCTTAAGGTTCCTAATTCCTGAGATAGATGCTTACACTAAGTGGACTCTTCCTTTAGTTCTCATGGCACCTTTTCTCTCAAAGTGTACTTTCATCAGTTTAGATAACTAGCAATCTTTATTACTCAATGTATCTAGCCTAAACTGAGTAAAAGACCTTGATTGGCAAGTCAGGATTATATCCTATCGAGATTGGCTGTCAATATTTGCATCAAGAATTCCAGTTCAATTAAATGAGATATCATCATATGAAGCGTTCTTGAACAAAACTTTCCCAATGCAATCTTGTGTCTATCATTTTTCTCATTAGTTGTTCTCATGCTACCAGTTCTCTAATCAAACACTTCTTTCAAATATCTGATCATCTCTACTACAATTGAATTTTGAAGTATCTAACACTAGAAAATGTTCGAATCTTGCAACTTACTAACTCTTTAGTCGAGTCTAACGTTCTAAAAGTTGTTTTCAACTAAGTAGATCTACCAGCAACAAACTAGAGAATTCTGAGCATCTCCTAGTTCTCCATATGTACTAAGACGTATCATATCATAACGAGCAAAACAAAATAGACAAATAAGACATACATACTAGTATTGATCGAAATGTATAAGATATTAATTAGTGTAAAATCAAAACTCTAAACAAGTTATATAACATACAGGATTACTTTTCTTACTTTTAGAAAACAATCAAAGTTTTGAGTTAACAATCTGACACTTACAAGTATGCCGTGGTAACCCAGCCAAACTACTAAAAACTCCCCGTCGGTGAGGCAGAATTGAGATATAAGAAGGGTGATAACATTTTTCAATAAATTTGTTTTCCTGTAAACTAAACATATTTAACACACCACTTTTCCCTCAGCGTCTAAGGTCATATAATAGAGCTCATTGGGGAGGCTAATGTAGACCCTAGTCAAGGGTACACCGCTACCTTGACATCCATAGAAGTCCATGAAGTACTCCATGTCGACGTGGCCGCACCCGCTTTTCTTGCACTTCAGTCTATCCTCAGAGACATAACCCTATTTTCTACAAATGAACACTCTCTTCGGGGAGTCGTGTCCACCTACTTATACTACTCGAACGGTAACGGAGGCCATGCGCATTCATTTATCAGCTCACTCCCACTTGATACTTTGAGTCTTATGAACTTTTAATAATTTTAGTAAACAAACAAAGCATGGAATCCACCTAACCGTTTTCTGTGTGTGTGCACCAATGAGCTAACCAATCAACCCGTTACTCTATGGGAGAGGGGCGTAACAAGTTATTATACAAGTGAGAACTATTCTCAATTAATATGTTTCCCAAACATATTTAACTCATTGTTTCTACTTTGGTCTCCACGACAGTATCACAATGCTTCCTAGGAAACTACAATACTATCTTAGTCAAGTGTATACCATTACTTAGACGTTAGTACAAGTAAACAAGATATACCATATATACGCGGTCACATTTTTTTTTTCTCGTACCTCTATTTGTCCTTAAGAAGTCTAGCTCTATATTCTACTGACAAACTCCCTCCTCGGAGAGTGGCGCTTATCCATTCTAATGTTAGACTAGCAATGGAGACAGTGAGGAATCTACTCCTGGACCTCACTCCCACTTGAAATTTTAAACAATGGATCATTCTTTAAAGTTTGATTATCTTATAATCAATTATTACAATCATATTCTAAATGTTATTTAACCATTAAATAAAATCCTAATCATATTTGGTTTCTTTAGTTATCCAACCTATGTAATCTAATCTCATGAGATACATTATGAGAATATTCTATACAAATAATTCAACTATTGAATTATAAAATCACATTATATCTATTTGAAAAAATTCTTCAACTTGATGAAATCAAATATTTCACCAAGTTGCATATTTCCATAGCCTTATAACTTTATTCGCGTTGTACATAACATTTAACTTATTTAAATAATATCAAATATGTGAACTTAAAATTTAATAAGCACCCTGTTATCACATAATTTGGATAACAACACTTAAGGCCTAAAGATTAGAACAATTAAAGATTTTTCTAAACTCTTTTAGAAAAGATTATTGTATAATTCTAATTGGAATCTCATTCTAATTAATTATTTAATTACTTAAATTATTTAACTAATAAAAAAGATTTAATAATAAAGGAGTTGTGTGCCTAGCACCACCCCTTTTTATTTATTTATTTTATTTTTAAATCAATAAATAATTAATTAAATTTGATCTTAAATCTCATTCGATAGTAAAATGAGCATCTAATCCCATTAGATACTCTTTGTTTTTGGATTATCATAAAATATTCAACAATTGATTAATTTGCACCTTGGTTCAAAATCTAATCGTATTAGATTAATATTCTAAAGTGTTCATCTCCTTGAATATCGAGTCTCATTAGATCCGATTTAGAAATACGCTCCTTGATTGAATCCTGACTCATCTAAAATTTTAAACAATTTAAAACTTTTATGAACATTCAATCGTATTTTGACAATAATCTTCAGGATTGTCTTTTTCCTTTAATGAAATTTCCAATTTCATATTTTTGTAATTCTACGTAATCCAATTTTATCAAACCTGATATTTTTAATGTCAATCATGAATGTATTTAGAATTTGCTCTGATACCAATTGTTAGGAACGTATTTTAAAAATTTTCCCTAGATCGGCTTGAGCAGGTGCAACGGAAAACCAATTTAAAATTTTTAATTTCAAATCGAAAGCCCCGATCTAATCAAACTATTTAATTAGATCTAGATCTTACTCTAATAGTTCATAATATGACAAACAAAAATATTGAATAAAACAAGTATAAATATAGTACATGGAATAAACAAAAAAAGAAAATATAAATTAAATATCAAATTTAATTTAGACATACCTGAAGCGTGAATCCCAACTCCGACTTAAAGATTTAAAATTAGAAGAAGAACTCTTGAAACCTTAAGATTTTCTTTGCGATGACCTCTTCTACCTCCGGGAGTGTGGGCTCCCAAAAATATTTAACTTATGAAAAATTTTGGATCTTTCCAAAAACAAATAATTTTTCAAAAAACTTGTGTCAACCAATGATTTAGAAAACCCCAAAATTGATTTTAGAGTTTTTTGTAGTGGGAGAAAACCTAGAACTAAAAACCCAATTCATAAATTTCTCATGACAAATATCGTATTTATATTATAAAAACCCAGCAAAAAACGTATACTGAACTTGAAAGGATTCTACTCTAAGCAGATTTTGAGCAACTCACATTTTTTTTCTTTATTTTATTTAAAAACACGATATTTATCATATTATATATTCATTTCATGAATATTTGTTTAGCATAAAAATGTGTTTATCTCATAAATAAATATTTCATCTCATGAATTTATTTTTTTAAATATTTTCGGATGATGCTTAAGTTGAGACTTGTGAAGGGAACTCAAGGACAATCTAACTCTAGCTCCAAATGTGACAAATCTAATTACCATCTCATGATAAAAATTGATTACCATTTAGTGAAAATTTAATTCTACTAAATAAGTTTTACTGCACTCTAGAATTAAATATATTCAATCAAGAATAATTAACCCTCCATTAGATATCTATGAGCAAAGTAACTTTAACTACTATTGTTACTTTTCTCAAATCTGTCGCCGTAGTTTCTGACTCGCCCTTTTCTAACAATTTAATAATATAGAAACAATTTTCGTATCAATTGCAAATGTTAAACATATGGATACTTCAACCGAAGATTCAAGAATCTGTTCATATATTTGCGAATCAACTAAGGGGACATCTTTATCTTATTAAAGACTACAGATTCCACGTAAAACAATTGTTCATACTACACTTTTAGCCAATACTCAACGCATGTAAGATTCAAGTCAAAGCACTTTAACTAATCCTTTTAGCACATCAAAGCAGCGAACAATCCATGCACGGGTTTAGACAATTTCTTGAATTTAGATTTATTATTTTATAGAATTAATTATTTCTAATAGAAGTTAGGAAACAAATAATTCAGCTAGTCCTGCTCAGTGTTCCAATTTTATTGAAAACACCAACGTAATAGTCTTGGATGCCTATGCACATGATCAAGATAAGTCATCAAAAGTATCATATTATAGTCTCATCAAACAAGCTGTCCAAAATTATCATTGACTACGAACATACTTTGACAACATATATCTAGTTTGATCTAAGTCTATTTGTGGTTCAATCTTATTGACCACTTAAACCAATCCTGACATGTCATCTGGGACTACGTCCGTCTCATGGAACATTTTATAAGACAATCCCATGCATGTTTGACTCGTAAAACATATTCATACAACAAATAAATAAATTTTTTTTATTTATTTAATATTTAAAACTAACTAACTGGGTTTTCCAGGATACCAATTCCAACACAGCCATCCAAATATCTCGAGGGAGCAGAACACTAATCAAAATCAAGACGCGAGGTAACCAATGCTTGGATTCATAGGTAATGTAGCGCCTCCCAGTTTTCAGGGAGCGCAAAGGTATAGCTCTTCTTCTAACCCTCCAACTATGAAGCTAAGCCCCCACCCAAGCCTCTATGGTACACTTCTCATTTTGAGGAGTGAATGCTCCGCATTATGGAGGAAAACCAATAGTTGGTTCAGTCCCATCTGCAGTCCATTTCTAATCTAGAGAACCAACTAGGATAGTTAGCTCAAGCATTGAATAGGAGAGAGGAAGGGAGGTTACCCTCCCAACCTCTTGCAAATTTGGAGGATCAACTAGTTCTAACCTTAGCCATATCACTCATAAGAAAGACAAGGTTGTGTCGGTTTCGGATGAAGAAAATCCGAGAGAGTTAGAGACAGAGGTTGAGTAGGAAGGTCATATTCCAACCCCCATTGCTGATAGGGATGGAGTATAAATGCCTTCGTTAGATTTACCACCTATACCCATTGTCCCTTTTCCTTCAGCCCTTCTAGGACCAAAGGACAAGGACAACCCAAAGAGGGCTGAGATATTGGACTTGTTTAAAGATTTCAAAATCAACTTGCCATTAATCACTACAAGAAATTTGTTTATTTACGACGACTCTTCACGACAGACAACAAAAACCATCGTAAATAGTTGGGAAATTATGACGGGAAATACTGCATGTCGTGAAATCTTAAAACTATGTGTAAATTTACAACAACACTTATCGCCCATCGTAAATTATGAGTTTCTGCCCGTCGCAAATGATACTGTACAGCTACAAAATGGTGGGAAGATGAAAAATTCACCAAATTTTATAGATTTTTTTTGGCCAAAAACTTATGCGATAAAATTATTGATTAAAAAATTATTCTTATGGTTATTTAAGCCAAAAGTCTCTATACTTTGTTCATTGTGACAATTTAGTCCTTATACTTTAAATTATATCAATTTAGTCCATATACAATTAAAAATGGGACAATTTGGTCATTAAAATGTGCTTATTATAATATTATGAGTGTTTGGCCAATGTTTTAACAAGTTATTCTTTTGAAAAATTAATAGAAAGGATAATAACAAAAGTATTTTATCCTTGAACACAATCACCCAAGAAACATTTCAAATATTTAATATATTTTTTATCAATTAAAATACTTTTTAAATATATATCTTTTAAATACCTAAATAATTTTTAATATTTAAAAATATTTTTCAATATTTCTAAAATAGTTAATATATTTTAAAAATATTTTGAGTATCTAGCCAATGTTTTAAAAATAAAATTAATAGAAAGGACAATAATAAAAGTATTTTATAGTTGAAAACAACAACCCAAGAAACATTTCAAATGTTTAATATATTTTTTAAATATCTAAATATATACTACTTTATCATTAAAAATATTTTTTTAAATATATATCTTTTAAATACTTAAATTAGTTTTTAATATTTTAAAAATGTTTTCCAATATTTCTAAAAAACTTAATATATTTTTAAATATTTAAAATATTTTCCAAATATTGTAAATATATTATGAATTATTCAAATATTCTTAAAAAATATATATAAACTACTTTTTAAATATATAAATTAATTTTTAACTATATATTAACAAGCTTAAAAATGCCTAAACCTAATTTTTCTCAATAATTTAATTTTGACTTCTACTTCTGCTTATAATTTGAAGTACCAAATTTCTACTTTGGCTAAAAGAGAAAAACAACTTCTGCTTTTAATAAAAAGTTCTTTTTGATATTTGCCAAATATCTTCCAAATTTCAAAAAAGTACAACAACAACAACAACAACAGCAGCCCCGTGCCTCAAAGAGCTCTCGCATCAGTAGGGTCTTGGGGGTAGATGTACTCAGAAAAATGCTTTTTTTTATTTATTTAGAAAAAAAAGTACTTTTCTAATCTTAGAAAAATGCTTTTTTCAAAAAAAAAAAAAAAAAAAATTATTTTTCCAAAATAAGCTAAACCAAGCAGGCCTTAAATTAGCACATTTTGAATTATAAAAGAAATTGATACAATTAAAGTCCAATGACTAGATTGTAACAATGGATAAAGTATAAGTACTTTTAGCATAAATAACTCCTTTTTTTAATACCTAAGTCATGTAATAGACTTCAAATTCTAAGTCCAACTCGTTTTTTTTGGGGGGGGGGGGGCAAACCCAATATTTGTCTTGTTCTCCTCCTCTGCCCGAAATCTCTCAGCTTGCTGATCTCTCTCTCTCTCTCTCTCTCTCTCTCTCTCTCTCTTGCTGCCCTAATTCTCTTCAACCTCTGCGAACTCTTTTTGGTTGTTGCATGATTTCCAGTTCAACGTTTGCTTCTCTCTCTCTGTCACTGCTGCTACGTACGGTCTCTTTTAACCCATTGCTTCGGTTTCTTTTTAACTCCATCAGTCGTCTTCATCTCAGCCTATCGCACGCTTTTCTAAGCGTTCTCACTCTGTCAGTCATCTCTTTCTTACTCTATCAATTATTGTTCGGTTTTTTCTTTAATTGTGTGTAAATTTGTACTTTTTTTTAGTGATTTAGAGCCATATTTATTTTCTTATTTAAGTTCTAATTTAGAAATCATGACTACCAAGTGCTTGGGAGGAGTGGTATTGATAAGGGAAGTAGAGGCATGAGAACATAAGAGAGGCGTGGTTAATGTTGTTGTGGTAGTGGTGGTGGTTGTGGCATATTAAGTTCGTTCTTGGATGTTTGTGTTGTTGATTGTTATGCTTTTATGGATTAATTGGCTTATCTTGATAATTATTATACATTCATGACTTCTAGATAGTGCATGTAAGGTGTTTGTTGACTTGCTTCAATGAATTTTGTTATAGAGTGCATCTTATATTTGATTCCATTTGGTTTACTTGTTGTTTGTTGTGGAGTTTGGAAGTCATGTCTTTATTTTGAATGCAATATATTGCGTTAGTTATTTTTAGGTTTTATATGTGTTATATGACTATTTGCTATTCAAAATCTTTTAGGTATTTCTATCGGTGTGTTATTCTATACTTACATAAATGGCACCTAATAAGGGCTGGATGGCATATGTAGATGACTGAATTAAAAATGAATCGTATCGAGTAGAAGGTCAAGAGTTCCTCAATTATGCTTTCTCAATGAATGGAGGAAGAAATGAAATTCGATACTCTTGTGTGAAGTGTGTAAATACTTATTAAAAAAGAAAAAAACGAGATGAAGTAAAGATACATCTAGAGGTATATGGAATATTGAAGAACTACACATTTTGGTATCATCATGGGGAAAAGCTTAATGAGGGTGAAATTGATTCCTTCGATAATAGTGACTAAGAGTCGGAAGGAAATGAAAGTGACTATGAAATTGATAATCTTTTAGATGATTTGCATCCTGAACTTGGTGACGTAGATGGAAGTGGTGAAGATAATGGTCATCCGAGTGTCAGTGTGCAACAAGAGGTGCCAAATGATAAAGCAAAAACATTTTATTGCTTATTAGAAGAATAAAAAATGCCTTTGTACTTGGGATCTAAGATTTCAAAATTTTCTACGCTAGTGAAACTACTTCATATCAAGAGCCTTGGTAGGTGGAGTAATGAATCATTCACCACGCTATTGCAATTTTTGAAAGAAGAATTGCTTCCTATTAACTCAACTTTACAGAACTTGTACTATGGTGTAAGAAAGATAATTCTAGACTAAGGCCTTTCGTATGAAAAAAATTGATGTTTGCAGGAACAATTGTATGTTGTATTGGAAGGAGGAAGAAAATTTTGATTTCTCTAAGGTATGTGGTGCTTCCAGATGGAAAGATGACAAACATAGTGGAGAACAGAAGCGTAGATCAAGTGGGAATAAAATATTAGTTTAAAGTATTACGTTATTTTCTAATAATGCCAAGGCTCCAAAGGTTATTTATGTCGAAAAAACAGCTCCATTTATGACATGGCACCGTGACAACAGATCAAGGGATGTGTCATGATTGTAATAGGAAATGCTAAGTAGTAATAAGTCCTCAATGATGATATAGTAGCATATGCCAATAATGGTCTTGTAATGGCTTAGTAGTTGGCAATGCGGGTTAGTAATGCTCAATATGTTAGTTAAGTCGGTTCAATATTGGCGGCTCCTTGTTAGGTCGGTTAGATTGGTGTGTCCAAGTGCAATGTATTAGCTTTAGTATAAGTAGATTATCTTGCATTATATTGGGATATGTTGAATGATAATTGATTCATTTCTCTCTCTCGACCCTAATTCTCTCTACTTCTTATCTACATTCTCTCTAATTCTAATCTATTTCACTTTTCTTCTCATCTCATATTCTATTATCTCCTAGGTAATGATCAAGATATATCTTGAATCATAACAATTGGTATCAGAGCTTCAAAATTTGCTTCCATATTGAATTGAATTCAATTCAATTTGATCAAAGTTGATTGTATCAAGTTATTGATGTCTAGTTCTTGAGTAATTGATCAAGAAGATTATGCTAATGGTTTAGATTTGATCATTGATGCATTAGTTTTCGCTGCATTGGTCTTGCTGACCAGATCAATAACTGAGCTAAATTTTTCAGGTTTGCTGCATATATAGTGGATTGATCAAAATATTGTACTTAAGAGTTCAAGAATGGATTGAATTGCGTGGATCAATATTTAGTGCAACAAAATACTTGATCTGTATTGCTGAAGTGATGCGATCTAACTGAATTTAGTTCAGATTTCAGTTGAACAATATTTAGCTAAAGTCCTGAAGATTGTTCAGTAGCAGAACACCTTAAAGGGTTTGTGATATAACAGAATTGATCTTGCTGCAGAAACTTGAATTAAGACATCGATTATTAGTGTCATTCAAATTAATTAAAAGTATGGCCGGAGGAGTGACCACTAGAGCTGGAGCTGCTACGACTACAAATGCAGGAATTAATGTTGGAACCACAGCTGCAATGTGTGCTAGTGTGGCTTTTGGTGCACATCCGGTTCAAGAAGCAAGTGTTGTTGATTCAAGAGCTGATATCCAAGGACTTTTATCAATTGTTGGGCAACTGACTTAGGCAATTGGAACTATAAATCGGAGAATAGAAGATCTGAATCTTAAGGTGGACAATGTGACTGATTCGCATTAGCAAGTTCAACAGCATTTGATAGATATGAAGGAGAAAGTTAATTGTCTGAAATTGCCCCTTGGTGTTCGAGGGCTTACACCTGCAACATAGCTTGACAGGACCTCTAATTAGTGTAATTCCCGAGCTCATGAGGAAGTAATTGAGGGTTTGGCAAGGGTCAGGAGCAGTGGTTTTAGACAACTAAAGGTTGAGATTGATACATTCGATGGAGCTCAGCCGCAGTCTTGGATTAGGATGTGTGAAAGGTGCTTTCATTTTTATCAAGTAAAGGATGCTCAGAAGGTTGAATTGGCAGCAGTTCATCTACAAGGAGTCCACGAGGTATGGTTCTACAATTTGATTCTCAGTAATCTAGATCTCACTTGGTATGAATTTGTGGATGAGTCTTGCGAGAGATATGGAGATGAAGATCAAGGAGATGTGGTGGATCACTTCAACAAGGTCACTTAGACAACTACCATGAGAGAATATATGACTCGATTTGAGAACTTAAGAGCAAGAGAGATGGCAGTAAACTCAGGCGCTAGTGAAGCATATTATGTTTCTAGCTTTATCAGTGGTTTAAGCCCCAGATCAAGAACTCAGTTAAAGTAGTCAGTCCCTTAACCTTATTTTGCGCCTTCTCAAAGGCAAAATTGTATGAATCCACAGTGCTTGCAAGTTCTGAGGCTGTTGCACCTGATGGAACAAAGACATTGAGCATGGAGGATAAAAAGGGCAAAGGCTATGTTTCAAGTGTAATCAAAAGTGCTACTTTGGTAATAGATATAATCCTCAACAACTAATGGCAGTAACATGAACTAATATGGAACAGGATCATGGGGAAGATTTAGAGCATTCCGAGCCTGTTATAGATATGATAGAAGAAATGAAGGAAGTTGAGGCATAGATTTATATCAAAGCTTTAACCGGAAATGGGTCCCACAACACTATACGAATCAAGGAGAAGCAAGAATCCAATCCTTGGTGGTATTAATTGACTGTGGTAGTACTCATAGTTTCTTTCCAAGATTGTAAGGAAGGTGGGACATGAGTTGATTAAGACAAATCCACTTATGGTCACGGTGGCAAATGGAAAATCAGTCTTAACAAAGACAAAGCACAACCAATTCTAATGGAAGATGCAGGGATATCAATTTGTATATGACTTCAAGGTGTTGAAGCTAAAGGGATGTGATATGGTCCTTGGTGTGGATTGGATGAAGACATTCAGCCCACTAGTTTTTGATTTTGCTCACTTGACCGTAGCTTTTGAAACGCAAGGAGAGTCTATTAAATTGCAAGTTTTTCGAGAGCAAGTGTAGCACCACAGTTTCGGACGTCTGTATGCTATTAGTGCATCCCTTTTGGTCCAAGATCCACTTGTTCATCTGATCCAAGAACCGATATTTGCTAAAAATGTAATTATGGACAATCAAGTATTTCCGGCATTCTTCTCTGCATCAGCCACACCTTGCGGCTTCCCGAAATCAGACCCATATGAGCCAGCTGCACTGTTCCAAGAGCCGTATGAGCCATCTTGAGTCAATTTTCGCACGAAGGAATTCCTACTCTTATTCTTAAGGGCAAGAATCTTCCAAAGAGGGGAGTATTGTCATGATTGTAATAGGAAATTATAAGTAGTAATAAGTCCTTAATGATGATCTAGTAGCATATGTCAATAATGGTCTTGTAATGGCTTAGTACTTGGCAATGTCGTTAGTATTGGTCAATATGTTAGTTAAGTCGGTTGGTATTACTCATTATTGGTGGCTCCTTGTTAAGTTGGTTAGATTGGTGTTTCCAAGTGCGATGTATTAGCTTTAGTATAAGTAGATGATCTTGCATTGTATTGGGATATTGTGAATGATAATTGATTCATTTCTCTTTCTCAACCCTAATTCCCTCCACTTCTCATATACATTCTCTCTAATTCTCATCTATTTCACTTCTTTTCTCATCTCATATTCTATTATCTCCTAGGTTATGATTAAGATTTATCTTGAATCATAACAGGATGGTATGATGAAACATCCTGTTGACTCGATGCATGGAAATCTTTTGATCAACTTCATCCTAGTTTGCAATGGAGCCTTGTAACATGAGACTCGGGCTTGCTAGTGATGGAGTTCAACCTTTTGCAAACTCTAAAACACCTTATAGTATGGCAAGTCTTGTTAATTCCCTTTCATTTTCCACCTTAGATGTGCTTGCAGCAATCTAATTTCATTTTATCAATGTTAATTCTTGGACCTGAAAGATCGGGAGATATTATTGATGTATTTTTACAGCCTTTGATTGAAGAACTAAATATGTTATGGAATTATGGGGATTGGAATATTCGATGCATCTTTACTTTAAAATTTTACTCCTCGTGCAACTTTGTTGTGGACTATCAATGACTTTCTAGTTTATGTGAATTTGTCTAGGTGGAGTACAAAGGGTAAATTGGTGTGGCCATGTTGTAATAAAAAGACTTTGTCCTTTAGGTTGCCTAATTGCAGCAAGCAGTGTTATATGCAGCATAAACGGTTTTTGTCTTGCAATTATAAATGGAGAAATGATAAGGCTTCCTTTGATGGCACTAGAGAGGAAGGTATGCCACCAAGGCTTTTGAGCGGTGATGATATTCTTAACCAGGTCCAAGACATTGAGGGTATTATATTGAGTAAAGATGCCAACGAAAAGACAAAAGTATCTCATGAAGATAGGGAGGATAACTGGAATGAAAAAAGCATCTTTTTTGAGCTTCCTTACTGGAGTACCCTCTTATTAAGACACAATTTGGATGTGATGCATATTGAGAAGAATACATGTGACAATCTTCTAGGGACAATTATGAATACCAAGGGAAGACTAGAGACACAATAAGAGCTCGTCTTGATTTGCAAGGTATGGGAATAACGCCTGAATTGCATCCTATTCAGCAAGGAAGCAAAGTTGTGTACAATGTTGCATCTTACACGTTGTCTTCAAATCAGAAGGATCTTTTTTGTGCATTTCTGAATAACTTAAAAGTTCCTGATGGTATTTCTTCAAGCATTTCCTAATGTGTAAATGTTAAAGAGAATAAAATCTCAGGGTTGAAGAGTCAAGATTATCATGTCCTTTTACAACATTTACTACCTCTTACAATGCATGGTATCTTGCGGAAATCATTGTGTGGACCATTGATAAAGTTATCGATGTTTTTTAGGATACTAGGTCTGAAGACATTGAATATAGATGAGCTTAAGCATATTCAAAGTCAAGTTCCCATAACTCTTTGCGAGTTGGAAAAGCTCTTACTACCTCAAATTTTATCATTATGTTACATTTTCCCATACATTTGGCATATTAGTCTATGATTAGTGGGCCTATCCAATTTCGTTGGATGTTCTCAATAGAAAGACAGATGTACATTCTAACGTCATACATTCGCAATGGAGCCTGTCCAGAGGGCTCAATCACAGAAGGTTATATAGCAGATGAGTGTAAAGGTACTTGGATGACATGAAGACAAAGTTTAGTCATATGAAGCGCAACAACGACAATAGAACAACTGAAGTTGATGATGGGTTGTCTATTTTCAATCAACATGAAAGAACGTTAGGAGCCGGTAAAGCGCGTGATATTGAAGCATGTTCCTTAGAATAATGTCATATTTATGTTATGAAAAACACTGCTGAAGCTCAACCTTTTATCGAGTAAGATGCTCATTTTCTAACATTTATGTTCTTTTATTACTTCTTTTACTTAAAATTTTCTTCTAAATTTTGTGTGTGTTCTTTTAGAGAGTTTTGTGAAATTAAGAATATGCCACAAACATTAGATGGAGATTGGACAAGAAAGTATATTTAGTGGTTTCGAAATAGGTAAGTTCACTATATTAGCCAAATTTTCACCTTTCTTTGTTATGTAGACACATCCATCTATATTAAGGTATGCTATTCTATTATAGGTAACTAAGTTGTACAAGGAAGACCAAAGCAAGCGAATGGAAGATTTTCTTTCACTATCTTGTGGCCCAACAAGATATGTGTTGGCCTACATTGGTTATGTTGTGAATGGTTATACATTTCATACTGTAGATCATGACAATGCTTTAAGAACTCAAAATAGTGGGGTGCTGGTTGTTGGGGATGCGGGAAATGGGACAAAAGAAGTAGAATATTATGGAGTTTTGATAGAATTTGTCGAATTACAGTACCTTGGAGATAGACGTGTTGTATTGTTCAAGTGCAATTGGTGGGACATATTTGATAGGAAAAGAGGCACCAAAGTTGACGAATATGGGTTCACTTGTGTAAATTCTCAGAGGATTTTGAAAACAAATGAACACTTTATGCTAGGTAGTCAAGCATTGCAGTTGTTCTATGTGAATGACAGTATATATAAAGCTAGTTGTCATCTTGTTATTCGGACACAACCCCATAATTCATACTAGATGCAAGGTAACATTGACGATGAAGAGCATACATAACATGTCGATGAAGCATATCAATTGAATGAATCATCAAATCAATAGCATTTGGAATCCACTTTATTAGACATGGATGCTGAGATCAATTGGAGGAGGACGGATATCAATCTAGTCATTGTTGATTCATCTTCAGCAATTAAGAAAAGAAAAGCAAAATGAAATTAAGAAATGCATGTGGTTTATCTTACAATTTTATGTTAATATTTATGTATTTCAATTTGGCAATTTCCAAAGCACTTTTTCTATAAAACATATTTCATTATATACTGGACTAACTAATATGTCGATTTGATTCTTTTTTTTAAAAAAAAGGTACATCCAAGCGGATAAAGAAAGGAGAACATCTAAGTCTTCGAAGAGATTCCTTGGTCCTGGTACATTGAGTAGGGGACAAGGAAGGGGACTAAGACCTTCTACCCTTACCAAAAGTGCATTTCAATCAAGAAACCGTCAAGTAGTATAAGCATGAGTATTGATGATCCCAATCCAAGTACTTTCCCTAGTAATCCGAAGGAGACTCCACCAAATCGTGTAGAAGTATCAACAAATGTGTCAAATGAGACAAATGAAATGAATAATGCAAGTGAAGCTTCACTTGCTCTTTGAAGCTCAAGTGAAGATACCAATATGATTTTATAGTTTACAGTTTATCAATTAAGTATATTGCCTAATTTTTTAACAATGCATTGTAATTTAAACAGTCAATATAAACAACCTAGTTAATTGTTAAATCTTTTAACCTATTTGAACAATTTAAATTGATACTTTAAATGACCTAGTCTGTTTAACTCTTTTAACTGATTTAAACAATTTAAATCGATACTTTAAATAAACTTTTGATTTAACTATTAGTTAATAAATGATTCAAACAATTTAAATCGTTACTTCAAACAATTATCTGAGTTAACTATTATTTCATTACCGATTTAAACAATTTAAATCGAGCCGTCAAGTTAAACTAATTTTCCTTCTTAATAAAATGTTTGTTTTATTATATCGAAAATCTACTTATTTCGATCTTATTATATCGAATTTATGTATACTATGAATGTAATCAAAGGCTGGCTCTGATACCAATTGTTGGGAAAAGAATAAAATTTGTTGGAAAAATAAACTCCGATGCCGACTATTGGGTTTACCGTTCTCAACTATGGTCACAACAATAGGCACCTATTAGAGCACTTAGAGTAGGAGACTCTTCTCTCTACCTAAGCCCCCAGTCGGAGAGTCACGCTTCATGACATCTCACGTGCAAGAGGTCCCAGGAATAGGTTTATCTCTATAAACCCTTTGCCCTAATGCCAGTTGTTGGGACGAACTTCAAAAATTCTCCCTACTTTCATAAAGTTTATGTAGCAGAAGGGGTTTAGAATTTATAATTCTAAACCTGGGTTGATTTAAAATTCCTAATTTTAAATCTACAGATTTAAATTCATAATTTAAATCAATAAATCTAAATTTTTAATTTAGATTTACAAGTCTTTTACTCTAATATATTTATAACAATACATAAGCTTAAACAGGCATAGTAACGAACTTTGTAAATAAATAGAAAAAGCAAAACCTAAAAGAAGAAGGAAAGAAGAATATACCTGAAATTGCTCTCATAATAAGGAATACCAAAAAATCGAGACCTCGCGATCTTCTATGTAATGACCTCAGACTGCCTAGAGGGTAGGCTCTGAAAAATATAAAACCGAGGAAAGAAAAATTTCAACGGAAATTTTTTTCTCCAAAACAATTTATAGAAACCCAAAAATTTAATTTCAATTGAATGCCAAACTAATGAAATAGGCGCCACTATTTATAGTAAACGATCAAAGCGAAAGAATAGCTGAAAATTGATGTGGGACTCGCAGGAATTAAAAATAAGTTTAAAACTAAACGCAACGTATCATGCAAAATCAACCAAAAATGCCGCGTTTCAACATATCATGCAACGTATCATGCAACGTGTCGCGCGTTAATTGGCTTCCTTTGCCAGCCGCAGATTGAGCCTGTGTAGGTTTTGTGTATATATATATATTGTTTTGCTTTGTTTTCCTCATGTAAAAATTCATCCTTTGAATTTTAATTTCCTAAAATTATTTTATTTTACAGTTTTTAATTTTATTCATCTTATGAATAATTTTGAAAAAAATTAATTTACCCATATCATGGATAAATAATTCATCTCATGAATTCTTTAATATTTTTTACGATGGCAATATATACAGAGGCTTGCACAGGGACCTTAGGCACAGTTAAATCTAGCTCCAAATGGTTTAAATTAATCATCTCATGAAATAATTTAATTACCATTTAATAAGACTTAATTCTACTAAATAAATCTCATGGCACTTCAGACTTAAACCATTTATTCAATATCTTCCGAATAGACTATATTGATGACAACAACCCCTCCACTAGATGTCCATAACAAAGTATAAATATAACCACTATCATTATTCTTCTCACAACTTCTCCATTAGTTACCAACTCGCACTTCACTGACTAATTCATTTATACTTGAACACATTCACAGTATAAATTCCAAATGTCAAATACTTGTAATATTTTGGCCAAAGTTTTCGAACTATTCAAATATTTGCAAATCAACTAAGGAGACATCTGTATCTCGTAAGAGACTGTAGATTCTCTATTGAATACATGTTCCTTGTCAAACTTTATGTCACTACCCACTGTATGTGGGAATTCAACCATGCATTTAGACCTTACTTATAGTACACCAAAGTAACTAATGCTCCATGCACAAGTCCAGAATACACTCAAGATTTAGAGTTGTCATTCAAACAGTACAACGTGAATCGCTCATCTCTTATAGTAGTATAGAAATAAATAACCCACATAGTCCAACTCAGTGTGTCAATCTTATTAAACACACCAACCCAATAGTTTTGGATCTCCATCCACATGACCAAGACAAGTCATCTAATGTGTTAGGTCATGTTCTTAATAGACAAGTAGTCCAAACTCATCGTTGACCACGAGTTATTCAAATAACATTCCATGCCATTTGTTCAAAGTCTATCTGTGGGTAAAATCTGATTATCCACTTATAGCAAACACGTAAAATGTAATCTAAGGACTGCACCCATCTCATTGATGTCTTCCAAAAGAAAATCACATGTAGTATAAATGCTCGCTTACACAAATTTAATTGGGAAACGACTGGGACTTCAATTTTATTTACTAATAAAAATAACATCTAGAATAAATCTGAATTTTAGGACACTGTTCCTAACAATAATCCCCTTTAGAATCTCATTCTAAAAACTAACCATAATTAAATAATTAATTTATTTAAAAATATTATCATTTTACATAAAGATTATCTCATAATCTAACTTTAGAATCTCATCCAAAATTTAATTAATTAATTTTAATTAAAAAAGTACTGTAATATTATTTAGATAATCTAATAATTTGCTTTTTGAATCCCATTCTAAAACTAAATAAATTAGTAGAAATTAATTTTTAATTCAAAATAACTCCATAATATAGATTATCTCGTAATCTATTTTTAGAGTCTAATTCTAAAACTAATTAATTAATAAAAATTAATTTCATTTAAAAATAGTAGCGATTTAGAACTTAGGCTATCTCATAATCTATTTTTAGAATCTCATTCCAAAAATTAAATAAGCTTAGACTATCTCATAGTCTATTTTAGAATTTTATTCTAAAATTAAATTAATTAATATAATTAATTTTATTTTTAAAATAATATTAACTTTGGGTATCTCATAGTCTATTTTAAAATATTATTCTAAAGTTATTTAAAATAACTTTTTTTGAAAATAATATTAATTTACAACTTAGATTATTCCATAATCTAATTTAGAATCCCATTATAAAAAGAAATTAACTAATGAAATTATTAATTTATAACTTTTGTAAAAATCAGTAAATAAATAATTTCTATCAGATTTGATGCTGACATCAGCATGACGTCAGCACGGATAGCTGACTTCACTGACTTAAGTGCCAGTTTTCAGTTTTTTTAAAATAATATAAATATTTAATTTTAAAATTAATTTAATTTAATCTCATTAGATCAATTTTATTCGATTTCGTAAAATTAATTGAATATAAATCTCATTCGATCAACTTTATCCAATTTCGTTAAAAATTTGAATCTAATCTTATCAGATCAATTTTATTCGATTTCATAAAAATTAATTGAATCTAATCTCATTAGATCAATTTTATCCAATTTCACAAATCATGATTGAGAACGTACAATCTCGTTATACGAACAACATAATCAAAAATTTATAGGATATTCCGAATTAATGATTAATCCACTAACGATTTAAAGAATTTAAATCTTTACCTTCAAACGATCAAATTAACTTTTAATTAATTAACGATTTGAACAATTCAAAGAGTTACCTTATATAATCTTAATAATTTAATTCATTAACGACTTAAACAATTCAAATCGTTACTTCAAGTAATCTGATTATTATCAATGCGCAATTAAAAAAGCATTCCTTTTTAACAAAATCTCGATTTTATTAAATTGCAAAGCTATTTATTTCAATCTTATTATACCTATTCATGTATATTATGAATGTAATTAGAGATAAGCTCTGATACCAATTGTCGGGAAAGGAGCAACTTTTATTTTTGTTTTTGCTTTGTTTCCTACATGTAAAAATTCATTTTAGGAATTTTAATTTTTTAAAATTATTTTATTTTATAATTTCTAACATTTATTCATCTTATAAATAATGTTTGGCAATATTGAATTTACCCATCTTATGGATAAATAATTTATCTCATGAATTCTTTAATATTTTTCTGATGGCAATAAATACAAAAGTTTGCGCAGGGACCTCAGGGACAATTTAAATCTTGCTCCAAATTTGTTAAATTAATTATCTCATAAAATAATTTAATTACCATTTAATGAGACTTAATTCCACTAAATAAATCTCATTGCACTCCAAACTTAAATCATTTATTCGATATTTTCCAAATAGACTATATTGATGACAACAATCCCTCCACTAGATGTCCACGACAAAGGATAAATATAACTACTACCATTATCCTTCTCAAAGCTTCTTCATTGGTTACTGACTCGCCCTTCACTGAATATTTATTTATACTTGAACATATTCATAGTATAAATTCCAAATGTCAAACACTTGGAATACTTTGACCAAAGTTTCCGAACTGTTCAAATATTTGCAAATCAACTAAGGGGACATTTGTATCCCATAAGAGACTGTAAATTCCCTATTGAATACCTGATCCTTGTCACACTTCACGCCGTTACCCATTGTACGTGGGAATTCAGTCGCGTGTTTAGACCTTACTTATTGTACACCAAAGTAACTAACACTCCATGCACAAGTTTAGAATACCTTCATGATTTATAGTCGTCGTTCAAATAGTACAATGTGAATCACTCATCTCCGATAGTAGTTTAGAAATAAGTAACCTACATGGTCCAACTCAGTGTGTCAATCTTATTAAACACACCGATCCAACACTTTTAGATCTCCATCCACATGATCAAGAGAAGTCATCTAAAGTGTCACATTATAGTCTTAGCATACAAGTGGTCCTAGCTTGTCTTCAACTACAAGCCTTTTAAACAACAATCAATACCATTTGTTCCAAGTCTATATGTGGTTTAGTCTCATAGACCACTTAGAACAAACATGTAAATTGTAGTCTGAGGACTACATCCATCTCATGGATATCTCCCAAAAGAAAATCACATGCAGTATAAATGCTCGTTTACACAAATTTAACAATGCAACGACTGGAACTTCAATTTTAGCCATTAATAAAATAATATATCCTGAATAAATCTGAATTTTAGGACACTATTCCTAACAATTCCTATGTACTCTGGGTAGCGGGGTGAAGTGGGACAAGTATCAAGTATTCAATAGGGAATCTACCGTCTCTTATAAGATATAGATTCCCCCTTAGCTAATTCGCAAGTATTTGAATAGTTCGGAAACTTTGGCCAAAGTATTCCAAGTGTTTGTCATTTTGAATTCGTACTATGAATATGCTCAAGTATAATTGAATTATTCAGTTAGGGACGAGTCGGTAAATAATTGTAGAAACTGTAAGAAGGATAATGGTAGTAGTTATACATATTCTTTGTCATGGACATCTAGGTGAAGGGGTTGTTGTCATCAATACAGTCAACTTGGAAAATTTCAAATAAATGATTTAAATCTAGAGTGCAGTAAGATTAATTTAGTGAAATTAATGAGATACTAATTAGTTTAACCCATTTGGAACTAGATTTAAATTGTCCATGAAGACCCTACACAAGCCTCTGTATTTATTGCCATCCAAAAAATATTAATAAATCCCTGAGATAGGTTATTTATTCATGAGACGAGCAAATTTAATTTTTCTAAATATTATTCATGAGATAAATAAAAGTTGAGAATTATAAAATGAAATAATTTTTAAAAATTAAAATTAATATGATAAATTTTTAAATGTGAAAAACCAAAGAAAAGTGAAAACGCAGTTAAAAGCACAGGTCCTGCGATCCTTGTGCTCGCTGATGGACCAAACAGCTCACGATGGGAGGTCCAGGAGGAGGATTCGAGTGCACGTCGGCGGGCCAGTCGCGGCCCGCCATATGGCACACAGAGTCAATGAAAAAGCAAGCGGTTTTAACTATGAGTGAAACGCGACATTTTGTACTTGTATTAACGTAAAACACTGCGATTTATTGTTAACCTTGGTTAATCCCACATTGATTTTTTGGTATTTTTTTCTCTCCGGTAGACTACTATATATAGAGGTATCTATTCCAAAGGATTGGTATCCAATTAAATAAAATAAAGGTATCTTAAAGTGCTGACTTTCGAAAACTTAATGGGACAGAAAATTTTCTCTTGAAAATTTCTTTCCTCAAATTTAATATTTTTCAGGGACCACTCTCCGGGCAATTCATGGTCATTACGTCGAAGGTCGTTGGGTCTCAATTTTCATAGATTCCTCGAAGTATTTTATTATTCGTTCTCGTATTCTTTTTAGAGCAATTCTAGGTTTTTTTTTCTTTCTCTTTTTGTTTTAGCTTTCTTATTTATTTACAGTTTTTCTTATTATGCTTGTTTAAGTACATGCTGTTGTTATGAATGTATTAGAGTAAAATCCTGTAGATTTAGATTAGGATTTAAATATTTAGATTTAAAATCAACCCTAGGTTTAAAATTTAAAATTTTAAACCCTTCCGCTGCGTTAATTTAACTAAATTAAGAAAAAAATTTTAAAATTCGTCCCAATAATTGGTTTTAAAGCAAAGGGATCTGTAGAGATAACCATATTCCCGGTAACCCTCGAGCGCGAGGTGTCATGAAGCATGACTCTCTGCCCAGGGGCTTAAATACTGAGAAGAGTCTCCTATGTTGGGTGCTTTCATAGGTGCCATTTGTTGTGACCATAGTTGTAGAACTGTAAACCCAACAATTGATATAAGAGAGTTGTGAACTCAACACTAACATCAACTTCGTATAGGAGTGATCCAAACTGTATTTGGACTCGTTGATTTGTTTCTTTCTTAAGATTGCCAATAGTTAGCACATCCTTGTCAAGAGGTTGGTCATTCAACTCAACCTCTGGAGTGAAAGATTCTTCCACAGGTTAGGGGAAATCTTCTTCATGGAAGTCATTTCCTATATTAGACCATGTTGGCTTAACATGTTCCAAAGGTTCCGCCAAATTAACGCTGAGGGGATTGTACTCCTCTTTACGATGCTCTGCAAGCCAATGAATTCTTTGCAAGCTCATCTCACCGAGATTCCTTACCCTCAAAAGATCATAGGCTAGCGCATCTCTCAAGCTTCTTACATGGCTCACCTTTACCAATGATGGTAAAAGGCCTAGATTCAGTCATTGGATCCTCGAGATCCATGGACTCAATGCACAGGTCCTTGTAGACTCTGTCCACTACCTCAAAGAGTCTAGCCAAGCAAGTGTCCAGCAAAGCTCTTCGTTGCGACGCTTTCTTTTGCAGTTGCCTTCTTTTTTAAGTTCGAGTGAGGTTGGAAGGGCCTGCATCCTCTTGTTTGGGGTGATTCTTTATCGGAACATTACCAAAAGTGGACCCTTGAAAGCTGTCACCCTGACTGTCTGGTCCTTGATTGGTGCCCACATCAAGTAGGTGTTATTATGGATTTCTCGTTGGGTGTCTAGTCTTCATGACATCTTGAGTCATTGAAGGGAGATCTTCCATAGGCACATACATGTAGGATTCCAAAATGTCGTCTTTAATTCCAAAAGGGGATCAGTAGGGGAAGTAGACGAAGGGAGTAGCTTGAGTTTCCTCATTTCCCCCATATTTTCCCACAACAATAGCAACATGCCTTGTAGGATACCTTCTTCAGATCTCAAGATATCTCTCTTAGATTGTAAGGCTTGGAGAACGCCCATGATCACTACTGATTGCCATAGCTAACTCTTCGGCCACATATAGTGTAAAGGGCTGACTTGCTGCGGAGTTTAATCAATAAGTTCTTGAGAGCCGAACGCCTGTTTTTGGGATGGAGGCTAGTGATGTGCCAATGGCAAATTCCATCATCCAACGCACATACAAGTGATGGGAACCTTAGTATTCGCTCGATGACTAACCATTAAAATAGGTCGTTCACCACCCTTTCCTTTTGAATATCATTTAATACCATCTTCTCCCTGAAGAGGGAAAAAGGTTTGATTGAACAATACATTATTCGTCTTTGGCAACGACGTCAATAATGTTAACTTGAAGAGGAATAACACCCATCTATCCATCTCCTGGGAAGATTAATGCCCTAGCTTCACTGGCATCTTGCACCACGTTTCTGAAGATCACATAGTTCCTCGTTGAATGAGTCAACAAATAGTGCAATTTATAGTATGCCTTTCCCTTTGTTGAATTTGGGTTCAGTTTTCTGTGTTTGCCCCAATCTTGGGCTTATTATTTTCCTCACACTAATCAAATATCACATCGGCTCTTTAGAATTCAAATGAGTATTTTCTCAAGTCTTGGAATTGATAGGACTTCCTAGCTTTAATATCCTTCGGTACAAAGGATTACAAACCATAGGAGGCCTTTTGACATACTCAACAACATCAATTTCATATGGAGGATCTTCATGCTCGTTGACCAAGTCTTGCATGTAAGTCTCATACGCACTATTTTTCTTGAGGCTCTCTTCTTTTAGAACAGCCTCATATCTAGCAGCACATTCCGCTAGCTGTAGAAGCGTTGTGAAGTTTGAACCTTTGAGCTTCTTCTTAAATCAATATCCAAGCCATTCAAGGTTAGTTTAGCATATTCAACTTCAGGCAGAACTATTGTGTATTTCAACCTGGCCCTCTTGAACCGGTTAATGGAATTTTCAATAGATTCACCTGGCTTTTGTTTCATTCTAGCCAAGTCAGACATGGAAGTTCCTAGCTCCATCCTTGAGAACTAGGCCTGGAATTTCCTAGCCATGTCATCCTAACAGTGGATGGAATTAGGTGGTAGGGTAATGTACCACTGAAAGGCGGTCCCTATTAAGGAACTAGGGAACGGCCTAAGTTTGAGGTACTGATTATTAGCCGCTTTCGTGCATTGGTAGTTAAACCTCGCCAAATACTCAAGAAAAGACACACTTTCTTTTCTAGAGAAGAGGGTAAATTTATGGATTTTATATCCTCTAGGAAAAGGGTAATCCCTGTCAATATGTACAGGCTATGGTTTACTATACAAGGGTCGATTAACCGTTGTGAGGCCTGGCCCATACATCTACCTGATAAGGACGGCCACTTGCTCTTGGAGGGGTAGGTTTGGCCCATGGTTATGCACTTGCCACTACCCTTTAAATGGCTAAGGGTCTTAAGGGCGATCTGCAGGGTAACCCCCATGATCATTCTAGCCAAGTGTTTGATCGGCTATGAAGTATGTTCCGACAGATCCTAGGTTATATGGCATGCCCGATGGCATACCTACATTGTAAGGTTGTTAGTGCATCCTTACTTGATCAAACCCTAAGTTTTTATCTTGAAGACGTGGGTTAACTTACCCCTCCAGTTCCATAAGTATGAAGAGGTCTAGGAGGAAGCAATTGGTCCCAAAACTGGGTACCCGTCCCTATGTAGCTACTCCAAGACCTTGAGTGGGCCTTGAGGTAACCTCTCCAGCATGGGAAGGGTAACCCTATCTCGAGGGGAGGTGACGTTCACAAACTACTGTTGAGATCCCTTAAAGCCAGAGAAAGTCCCTGATAAAAGGGTCCTGCAAACCTTAAGGGGTACAATGTCAATCCTACGGCAACGATCCAAGTGAGTAACACTTAGGTTTGCCACAGTTGGGTTCCATATTCTCTCAGGGACTGGGCAATCAACCTAAGGAACGGGTAATCGTGAGCTCGAGGGAGCAACACGAGGATATCCAGTTGGAACAGGCTTGAGTTGCCTAATATCCTCTCTAACGGCTTGAACTAAGCCATTATGAGTCTTTGCTTGCCTAACCAGGATAGGTTCAACTTCAACTACTGTTTGCCTTGCTACTTCCTTAGCTATAAGGGTAGTAGTAGAAGACAGAGTTGAGTTCATCTAAACTAAGACTCTTCCAGTTTCTCTATGAAGCCTTTCGTTCATTGAGGCCCCAACGTCATTGATTACGGCTCTCATGGCAGCAAATTTTTCATGCTGGGCCGCCAGAGTGCATTATGTTTTAATACGTTGCACCTCAATGGTATCTTTAATGGCTTATTGCACCCTTTGGTCCACGATTTCTAAATGACGCTTGCGAATGGCTATAAAACTCTTGCAAGAATAGCCATCAAGCCCCATATGCTCGTGCTCTGGGATGTCCTCATCACCACCGCTTTCATTATTGTGGTTGTGACCTACTTTATCCCCTCATGATACATGGCTTTGTTCAAGAGGCTCCTCAAGTGAGGACCCAATCAAGGCTAGGCCTTCTTGCACCACATGCTCAAGAGCATTAGATCTCTTCATTTTGACAATTGGTGAATGGTCTGAGATTACGTTTTGGCAATCCATGATTGCTTTGAAGACACTTAAAACTTGTGTTAAGTCTCCCACTGTAGTCGCCAAAAGGCGTGTTTGCAAGTTATTGGTGTGATGTTGTCACAGTAACTACAAATGTAAAAAAAACATGCAAAAGGGACTCACCGCGACTACGAAGTGAGCCTAAAGTCGGACCATGCACGTTTGACCTTAACCACTCACCATTTTTGAAGATAAGGAGGTCATATTTAGTGTATCTTACTTCAGTTAATACGTGAGTTCTACTTATGCTCTAATTAAGGGGGCCTTTATATTTTTTGTGGATTTTTTATATATTATATGACAAAAAATTAAACAATATGGACCTAACTCAAGCTTCAATTATAGTGACGAACCAAGGCCTACAAACGCCTTTCCTTGTGCACTTAAACATTAGGAACTCGGGTGGAGACAAAGCCAAGAGCTCAACAGTGCACTCATAAACGTAAATCAATAAGATTTATAGGTCTAACACCATTGACCTCTAATAACTCGAATGAGTTTGAGCATGACATGATTTAGATGGAGCAAACCATATTTGGGTCACTCGATGAGAACCAACGCATTCAAGGTCAACCCTTGGCCGTTAAATCTCTTAAAAAAAAATGGCACAAACCTAAGTTCACTTGACTTATTAAGTATTGACAATAGTGTTAAGACCAATGCAATAAAGCTCAAGCCTGGGTTGATAAAGCCTTAAACTAAACCCACAATTCTTAACTTGTCAATTTTGAGAACAAATTAATACAAAAAGTTCATACCTGAAGCTCGAATCATTGTATTACTGAAGAAACAAGTACATCAAGATCTACGCTATGCTAAGCTAAGTTATGCTACTCCTAGGTATAAAGCACAAGTGTGTTGTAAAGAAAACTTGAAAAAGTTTTATACGGTTGGTGCTGGACACTTTACAACTATAATAATGTCTCCTTTTTATAGAAAAACTAAATAACGACTGTCCCCTATTTCCGCGGCATTTTCTTCCCATGCAGGCTTTCAAGCTCTTTTAGCTCATGAATGATCAGTAAATGCGCCCCTAATTTGGTGTGCTTGAGCATATTTCTTGAAGCCAACATCCGCTTTTTCAGCTAGAATCTCTTCTAGATTCCCCACGTTCCCTTGGATAATGTTGCTTCTCACGCATCTCAAAATGCGTTTCAAGTAACTGTCCTAAGCTTGGAAAGCACCTGTCTTATAGCCTTCTTAGAAGTCCCTTAAGCTCGAGCTCCTTTTACCCTTCAACCATCTAGAGCCTCGAGTAGCTGGCACCCTAAGGGTGTTAAACATCTCAAGTAGTTAGGCTCGAGACACGATTATCTCAACACCTAGAGGCGTTTCTTCCCCCAGGGAAGGCCTCACGTGACAAGTGCGTGGCATCTGCTCAAAACACCGTCATCCCAACCCTCTCGAATTTAGGGTGTAAACACATTGTGTGAGGCTCCGGTTCATCGACTTCTGGATTTCTCTTTGACATTTGTGATGGAGACAGAAGCAAGTAATGTGGGTTGGGGGTTGTTTTACAACAGGAATGTCATCGTATTGCAAACATAAGTAAGGCTTTTGGCTCCATGTTTTTTGCGGCTTCTAGTCTATGGGAAGGAGCTCCTTTCCTTCTGCACGCAGTTCGAAAGTGGGCTCAATTTGCATGTCAAGCCATTTAACATTAAGACGAATTAGAGAAGTCTCAAATACTTCTTAAACAAAAGCTTTGAACTCCTTTTCAAGGATTTTGGCCCTTGAAACTCATGCACTTGTCATATGAGATATATTATAAAACAGGGAGTGAGAATTATGCAGCGAATGCTCTCTCATGCTTGACTGCCATGGATATTTGCTATCAAATGCTTTCCATTCCAGATTTGAACTTGTGCACACTCATTCAACTCGGGTGGCAGCAAGACCCAGTACTTCTCTACCATTATACAAATTGCCCTCTAGAATGTTAGAAATATAAGTAAAATTGTATTAAAATCAATAACAAGGAGAAAGAAACGAGAACGTTCTTATCTAAAATACGAACGATGAACATCGCCCCGTGGTTAAGGCCACCGTCTTAAAAGATGATTTGGCTGTTGCTCGGGTACATATTGTAGTACAGGTGGCTATCCTCTAGGATTAATGTGACCAACAATTAACATGTAATCGTTAGCCGTCGGTTAGGAGTGTCAAGATAACCTTTACCCAAATCGATAAAGAGTTTATAGAAGATAATGACAGAGACAGAGATTGAGAATTATTAAGAGGATTATTTTTGTTCATGTATGGGCATCCTTATATAGTATACAATGTAACTATTGAAAAGGGTGCCTCTACTTTCCAAAGGTAACCATTGGGAAGGGATGAAATGACATTATAATAATGAGCCCACTTAAAAATGATATGCAATTTTGGGTATTAAAATAATTCTTTCAAAAGAAGCGCAAATAATTTAACTCTATGTCACAACAATTTGAGAAAGGAAAACTATATGCAGTAAAAAAAAAAAAAAAAAAAAGACCGATATCTATGCTCGAGCCTAAGCTCCAGTTGACAGATAGCACTTATGCACGTGTGATACACATGTATCCCTTACCCCTGTATTTTTTTGCATACTTAAGACAAAATCTTCTTAGAAGAGTTTTTCATGTAGGCCGCTAATGCTTAACTTGTGTGTTTGCTTAGCAAGTACACTAAGTCATATCAAGTAACAAAGAGTGAGTAGAGTATCGTTCCCATGAGGATTGTTATTGAGCAAGTAATGAAATTAGCAGTTTTAGTGCTATTTGACAAATCGAAATTTGTAATTTTTGATATGAAACAAAACAAAATAAATAGAACAACAATGGTTACTGATTTTATAAAAGGGTGTGCCCTTTTTAGAAGATTTTGGTAATTTAATAAGATCCAAGGCATCCGATTTCACCTAGTTGCATCAATACGCCTTTCTATTGTGCATATTCAAGTTTTTATTACATGGCGATGGTCAAAAATCCTAATTTATTAAATATTCCCTTTCGCGAAACACTTAGCATGCTCTTTTACATATTAACTTATCAATCTCTTGCATGAATTTAAATAAGAAAAGAGTTTTGAAAATCCATGGCTTTCACTTAAGACCAAACAAATCGCGTTAATCTCTCTCGAGCATTCGCTCAATTTGTGGTTTTTATCACCTTAGCAATCATCATAAATCTCCTCTCGGACTCAATATGAATCATTATAGGCTTTGAATGGTGATGAAGCATTCAAAACTCATGAAGAACAGTGATAAACACTTCAACAATGTAATAACAAAATATTGAATATGTTGAATTAGAAGACAGCGTACATTACAACTTAGGCTACAACGTAGCCTTGGAAAAACAAAATTAGTTCATAATAGACATAACATAAATCATAACTAAGACAAAATTTATGAACTTTAAAGAAGAAAATGATAGAAAGAACTTAAAAATGAGAAATTACAAACCAAACTTTCCTTCCTTCCTTCCTTCTTCTTCCTCTCGGTTTTCCTCCCTTTCTCTCTACTTTCTATTGGGTTTTTTTTGCTGGATGAGCTGCTAAAAGACCTCCCAAGCGTTATTATTTATAGAATTTGAGGTTGGGATTACTTAACATAAAAAATATAGCAAGCTTAAAGCTTATTGCAAAAATTTGCTGCCATTGTCTCCCATTTCTGCAGGTTTCACCAACTTGCTGATTTTTTCAATTATTTCTTGCTTTGCACGGTGCAATATCAGCATTTACATAAAGTTGAACATGTTATTGAAGTTTACAAGTGGTTCTTTCACTTGATTTGCCCATTTTGCGACCCAAATTTGCAAGTTGAAGTGAATTATGCAGGCTTGTTCTTCATTCTCTGCGACTTGCTGTTCTTGCTTGTTTCTCTTCATTTTTTTTCCCAGCTTTGGCCGCCCAAAATTAGTCATGGAATCATCTTATCTTGAACATGTTGATGAATTGTTTAATTCATCTCTATATTTGATTTGCTTGAATTGCAGTCCAAAATTGCAAATTGTGGCAAATTGTACATGTTCTTGTGTTTCCTTGCTTTAGCTTGGTAAAATGTTGTATCTAGCCCATTTTTTTGCTTTTGTTTGATGTATCTTGAATTTAATTGTTGATGTTGATGATAAAACCTTGTAAGATTTAGTACAAAATGAGTGTTTTTGCACGAAAATTGCAAGAGAAGTGAAAGAGCAATAGCGATAAACATTTGATGTATAATGGTTAGAAAATGAACTAAAATGATATGAATAATTATATATACTAAATTGGACTAATCAAAATACCCCCAAACTTAAATCTTGCTTGTCCTCGAGCAAGGCTAAACATTCAAGTGCAGGATCTTTTGTTTTTTAAGAATTTATCACATTTCAAAACAAGATTACTTCTATTAGAAAAGAATGACCGAGACTCAAAGTTTTAAGGTTCTAAACGAAAAGCAATGTTTCCAAGGAAAAACCCGTCAATCACTTAGGTAACCAAATTTAAAAGTTGGCAAAGCATATTAAGTTTATTTGTTCTTTCTAATCTCAAGACATTGGAACTAAATAGAAGACAAAAATTATGCCACTCATAACAACTTCTCAAGTATGCCCAAAACTAAAATTATTCACCAAATTATTTTTTCTTTTCCTTTTTTTTAGGTGCTCATTTCCTTGTTAGTTTTTTAAGTACCCCTTGTAGCGAACTTTCAATACGGCAGCTCTCGTTCTAGTTGGCCCAGGGTACCAGTGTTGAAACACCCCTATGGAACTTGTTTGAGGTACCAAGGTACGAAACCATCACACCCTAGTACATATCCAAATGATAGACCTCTTTAACCGGATAGTGGTGCTTAGTGATTGTCTTCCTCTATTTTTTTATATTGTCTTTTTTTTCACATTTTTCTTTTAATTAAACTTAGGCATAACTCTTCAAAATCTATTCTGCAAATGAAAATCTTAATACAATCTATTCAAATTTGAGTATCTTTTAATCAGAAAGAAAGGAAAAACAACTATGTTAACTAGTGAACTCAAACACCATGGTTTTATCAAGATAGTGCCTTCGAATAGATCATGTTCTACAATTATAACATAAAAACAATTGATTTTCAGGTTATTCAAGTCTAATTAAAGTAATCAAGCTAAAAAGAGTAGAAAATTTCCCTAAAAAGCATAATGATAAGATCTCCAAAAAAATTTTATTTTTTTTATTGTTGGTTTCAAATTAGTTTTAAATATGCAAGAAAAATTTAAAAGACTACTGGTTTAAATTATAGAAAATCATTTTTTGTCAGCCGACACTATCTATATCCCCATACAAAGGCTCCGAACTCTGAGAGGCACTAAAGCCGACTCTAAATGATAAAATGGGATTGACAAGAAGAAAAAATTTTGAAAAATTTTGTTCAAAAGTTTTAAAATGGGACAAAATGTCTCTCCCACCTCCAAACTTAAAGTTAACATTGTCCTCAATGTTAAAAGTAATATAAAGAACGAAGCAGTAAGTGAGAGATACTTCCCAAGTTTGAGGATTGCTTTTTGATAGTGAAGGATGATATCATGCTACCCCCAACCTTATTTCAAAAACATTTAGAACAAAATGCACAAAGGCATGAGAAAAAAAATAAAAATGAAAGGAAAACAAGATAAAAGAAGGAAAGAAACACTTGAATTTCCTCCCAAGAAGCGCTTAAGTTATAGTCATTAACTCGACTCCTTGAGTGGATCATTCGACTTCGTTGAGATGAATGGGGGATTTTTGCAGGTCGAGCTCTCTTTCAATATACGGTTTCAGCCTTTGACAGTTAACTTTGAATGTACCCTTCTTGTCATCTTGAATCTCAACCGTTCCATACGGAAAGACTCGAGTTATAACAAAGGGTCCTAACTATCTGGAGCGCAATTTCATTGGGAAATGTTGTAATTGGGAGGTCAAAAGTAAAACTTTTTGTTCCACTGCGAATTTCTTGTTCAGAATGTGCTTGTCATGCCATCTTTTTGTTCGGTCTTTGCAAATTCGAGCATTGTCGTAAGCTTCATTCTTGAACTCATCCATCTCATTGATTTGCAGTAGCCCTTTTTCTCTTACAGCTTCTAAATTGAAGTTCAAGTTTTTTACAGCCTAGTATGCTTTGTGTTTCAATTCTACTAGTAAATGACATGCCTTGCCATAAACTAGTCGATATGGAGACATTCTAATTGGTGTTTTAAATGCTGTCCTAAAGTGTGTCATCTAACTTTTTTGGCCTATCTTTTATAGAAGCACTTACGGTCTTTTCAAGAATAGTTTTCAATTCATGATTTGAACTTTCCACTTGACCACTTGTTTGAGGATGGTATGGGGCACCCACATGGTGTGTGACTCCGTACTTACTTAATAAAGCTTTAATTTGACAATCACGAAAATGTTTCCCACCATCACTTGGTATTACTCTAGGAGCTCCAAACTGAGAAAAGATATTCTTTGTTACAAAGTTGACCACAACTCTTGCATCATTGGTCGGAAAACCAGCTGCTTCGACTCACTTTGATACATAATCTACAACAACTTAAATAAATTCTTTAGAAAATGATGAAGGAAAAGGACCGATGAAATCAATCCCCTAAATGTCAAATAATTCAACAACTAAAATGTTGTTTAGGGCATTTCATTTCTTTTGGAAATATTTCCTGTTCTTTGACATCGATGACATTTACTAACATATTTGAAAGCATCTTTAAAAAGTGTAGACCAATAAAATCCTGATTGTAAAATCGTAGCTGCAGTCCTTGTTTCACCATAATGATCACCAGTTTTTAAGGAATGGCAATGACGCAGAATGTCTTCTATTTCTTCTTCTTGTACACACCACCTGATGATTTGGTCTGCACAATGCTTATATAAGAATGGTTCTTCCCAAAAATAGGGCTTTAAATCTACGAATAACTTCTTCTTCTATTGATACGCCAAGTCCTTGGGCAATTCCTATGCAGCCCAATAGTTAACAGTGTCAGCATACCATGGACAATTAGGATTTTTGCTTCCCATCATAAGACTTTCATCCGGTATTTTTCATTGTTAGAGGGACTTTCGTCCTCTCATTCAAGGTGTGATAAATGATCTGCCTTTACGCTCTTTGTTCCTTTCTTATCTCGGATTTTTAAATAGAAATCTTGAAGTAATAAAATCCATCTTATCCGTCTCGGTTTCGCATCCTGTTTTGCAAAGAGGTGTTTAAGAGCAGAATGATCAGTATAAACAATTACCTTAGAATTTAGCAAGTAAGAACAAACATCTTCAAATGCTAAAACAACAGCTAGTAATTCCTTCTCGGTGGTAGCATAGTTAACCTATGTGTCCATTAAAGTCTTACTAGCATAGTTAATTACACGAAAATTTTTGTTCCTTTTTTGCCCTAGCACGGTCCCTACTGCATAGTCACTAGCATCGCACATAAGTTCAAAGTGCAAGGTCCAATCGGATGCTATGATTATTGGTGCTGATACTAGTTTTTCTTAAAAGTTTCAAAAGCATGCATATAGCCACTATCAAAGTTAAAAGGGACAACCTTCATCAATAAATTGCAGAGAGGCTTAGTGATCTTAGAGAAATCCTTAATAAACCTTCTATAGAAGCCTGCATGACCCAAGAAACTTCGAATGCCCTTAAATTAGTAGGGGGTGGTAATCACTCTATCACTTGAGTTTTTGCTCTATCAATCTCAATTCCCTTTTTCGAAATCGTAAGCCCTAATACAATCCCTTCTTGTACCATGAAATGACATTTCTCCCAATTCAAAACAAGATTAGAGTTAGTGCATCTTTATAAAACCATAGAGAGGTTAGCTAAACAATCATCAAATGAGGCTCTAAAGATTGAAAAATTATCCATAAATACCTCTATGAACTTTTCCACCATGTCACTAAAGATTGCCATCATACACCATTGAAATTTGGCAGGAGCATTGTATAATCTAAAAGGCATTCTCCTATAGGCAAAGGTACCATATGGGCAAGTGAAAGTGGTCTTTTCTTGATCTTTCGGTGTTGTGGCAATTTGGTTGTAACCTGAATAGCCATCAAGGAAACAATAATATGAATGGCCAGCAAGTTTTTCTAACGTTTGATCAATGAAAGGTAAGGAAAAATGGTATTTTCAGGTGGCATCATTAAGTTTCCTATAATCTATACATATCCTCCAACCTGTGACGGTCCTAGTAGGAATTAGCTCATTGTTCTCATTTTCTACTACGGTTATCCCCCCTTTCTTTGGAACTACTTTCACTGGACTTACCCATGGACTATTAGATATGCGATAAATGATCTCGTCATCTAATAACTTGACAACTTCATCTCTTACCACCTCCTTCATAGCAGAGTTTAATCGTCGTTGTGGCTGCACAGTAGGCTTGGAGCTATCTTCCATGAGAATCTTATGCATGCATAAGGAGGGGCTAATTCCCTTGATGTCTGAAAGGGTCCATCCAATGGCTAATTTATGCTCTCTTAGAATCCTAAGCAACCTTTCCTGTTTGACATTCCTCAAAGAAGCTTTAATAATAACAGGATAAGTATTAGAATTACCAAGATAAGCATACTTGAGATGAGATGGCAGTGGCTTGAGCTCGAGATTTGGATGCTAATATTCTCTTATTCTTAGCTGATTTTCAATTGCTTTTATGTCCTCCATTTTTGCTTCTTGGTGCGAATCAAAAGGTTCACAAATCCTCTAGGTATTGGGCACATTCCCTCATCAACTCATTCTCGGCGTCCAAGGTTCCTGATGTTTTTTAGATGCGCTTCAAATGGTAACTTAGGGAATGTGTCCCTAAACTTCTTGGCTTCCAAACTGTCTATAATATCAACCTCGAAACAAGAGTCCATGTTAGTGGGAAATTTCATAGCATTTAAAACATTGAAGGTCACCTGTTCATATTGCACCCTAAAGATAAGTTTTCCCTATTGCACATCTATCCGGGTCCATCCTATAGCAAGGAAGGGTCGGCCTAAAATATGAGGTATCTCATGATCCTCTTCCATATCAAGCACTATGAAATCAGCCAGGAAGATAAACTTATCAGTCTTCACTAAGATGTCTTCAATCTCACATCTAGGATACTTGATTGATCTGTCCGCAAGTTGGAGAGATACTATAGTGGTCTTCACCTCCCCTAAGCCAAGCTTTCTGAACACAGAGAAAGGCATTAAATTAATACTTGCATCTAAATTGCATAAAACTTTATCAAAACTAATGGTGCCAATGGTGCAAGGTGTAGTGAAGCTCCTTAGATCTTTTAGCTTGGGGGGTAACTTCTTTCAGAGCATGCCATTGCATTCTTCAATTAGTGCCAAAGTTTCAAATTCTCCCAACTTTCTTTGGTTAGACAAGATTTTCTTCATAAATTTTGCATATCTGGGCATATGTTCTAACATGCCAACAAAAGGGACATTAATATGCAATTTTTGAAAACTTCCAAAAATTTAGCAAATTATTCGTCTGCTTTGTTCTTTTTCAAAGCTGAGGGAATGGGACCTTCGGTTTGTAAGGTTGAGGATCGGCCCTTTTTGGTTCATCTTTGTTTTGGATTTTTGTCCCTTTCTCATTTTCCATTTTTAGGTTCGTGTCTGTGGATAGGTCGATTAGGGGTTGTTTGTTTTGTGCGATGTTGGTTGCCTGAATTGGTTCATTTAGAGTTTTCTCACTTCTTAATTCAATTGCTTGGACGTGCTCTCATGGGTTACTGATTGTTTTACTAGGCATGAAACCTTGAGACCTTTCAGAGAGTTGTTCCGAAATTTGTCCGACTCGGGTCTCGAGGTTTCTAATTGAAGCTTCTTATTTCTTGCATAAAACTTTCGAACAAATCTTGGAGATCAGTTTTCTTTTCTGGTTGAGTGTGAGTGGGCTATTTTTGAATCCCTGGGTTAATGAAAAATTTGAATGGTTTCTCCACCTAGGGCTTAAGGGTTGGAGTAGGGACTATTTTGTGGCTTTTGAAAATTTGAAACAAAATTTGCTTTTTCATGACTAGATGTGGCGAAAGGGTTTCCTGTTTGACATTCTATGCTTGCATGATTTCCTACATAAAGTTCACATGTCAGCATAGGAGAATTAATGGCATTAACACTCATGTTACCTAGTTGTTTCTGAATCATTGAAGTTTGAGTGGATAACTTCGACAACGCGTCTACCCCGTACACACCGACAGGTTTCTTTTGATCAGCTATTCTTACATAGTTATTGCTAGCCATCACTTGTAGCAATTCATATGCTTCATTTGGGGTCTTCTTGTTTAGGGCTCCTCTAGCAGCCGCATCTACCATTGTTCGTGTATTAGGTGCAAAATCATTATAAAAAGTTTGAACTTGCATCCAAACCTGCAAACCATGGTGTGGACACTATCTTAAAAGCTCTTTACAATGTTCCCATGCTTCATACAAAGATTCCATATCATATTGTATAAAAGAGGTAATGTCATTCCTCATTTTGGCTGATTTGTCGGGTGGAAAATATTGAGCAAGAAATTTATGAACCAAATCGTCCCAAGTGATGATAGTACCTGGTGGTAATGACATTAAACACGCTTTGGCTTTGTCTCTTAGTGAGAATGGGAACAGCCTTAAGCGAATGGCATCATCGCTAACCCCATTATGCTTAAATGTGTCGTATATCTATAAGAGGTTAGCAATAAGCAGGTTCGGGTCCTCACTAGGTAGGCTGCCAAATTGAAGAGTATGTTGAATTGTTTGTATTATTGCAATTTTAATTTCAAAATGTTTTGCTTGTATTGGTGGACGTCGAATGCTAGAAATGCATCCTTCCATAGTCGGTACAACATAACCTTTTAAAGGCCTTTCGTCATCATTACCATTGTTATTATTAGCCATTGTTTCAGTTCTTTTGGTTTTCCTGATTAGTCAAAGTGTTCTTTCAGTTTCAGGATCAAAAGGGGTTATTTCATTTTCCTTTTGATTTTGCATACAAAGTGAAAAGAGAACTAAAATTCAAAAGAAAGATAACAACATTGAAAAAGAAACAAAACACTACAATATAATAAAATCTTAACTAAACCAAATTTTAAAGGTGTTAAAAAGTTAAAACAAATAAGAAAACTTAAAATACAACAATCTAATACAAAAACCTAAAAAAAAAATAAAATTTTAACAAAAACCAAAGAAAGATAACACTAGTATTTTGAAAAGCTTAAAAGCAATAATTTTAACTTTCAAAAATTTATAAAAGTTAACTTATAAGTAAAATAAGATGAAAAAAAAAAACACAGGAAAAACAACAAAATAACACAAACTTAACAAAATATCTATGGAAAATTTTCAAGTAAAATGAACGTTACAAAGAAGATCAAGTGAATAAAATAAATGAAAGAAGAGAAATTTCTTCTTCAAACTTAAACAAAATTTACAAGTTTTAACAAACAACTTAAAATTAATACCAAAACTAGTTGGTATTGATATCACTTCGATAAGAACAATCCCTGACAATGGCGCCAAAAACTTGATGCTTAACTTGTGTGTTTGCTTAGAAAATGCACTAAGTCATATCAAGTAATAAAGAGTGAGTAGAGTATCATTCCCACGAGGATTGTTATTGAGCGAGTAATGAAATTAGTAATTCTAATGCTATTTGACAAACCAAAATTTGTAGCTCTTTATATGAAACGAACAAAATTAAAAGAACAACAATGGTTACTGATTTTATAAAAGGGTGTACTATTTATAGAAGATTTTTATGATTTAATAAGATCCAAGGCATCCGATTTCACCTAGTTGCATCAATACGCCTTTCTATTATCGATATTCAAGTTGTTATTACACGTTGATGGTTGAAAACCCTAATTTACAAAATATTCTCTATTGAGCAACACTTAGCATAATCTTTTACATATTAACTTATCAATCTCTTGCATGAATTTAAACAAAAAAATAATTTTGAAAATACATGGTTTTCACTTAAGGCCACACAAATTGCGTTAATCTCTCTCGAGTATTCGCTCAGTTTGTGGTATTTATCACCTTAGAAATCATCTTTAATCTCCTCTCAAACTCATTATGAATTATTATAGGCTTTAAATTGTGATCTAGCATTCAAAACTCATGAAGAGCAATGATAAACACTTCATCAACGCAACAACAAAACAATGAATACGTTGAATTAGAAGAGAGCGTACATTACAACTTAGGCTATATCATAGCCTTGGAAAAATAAAATTAGTTTATGATAGACATAATATAAATAAAAACTAAGAAAAAAATCATGAACTTTAAATAAGAAAAGGATAGAAAGAACTTATAAATGCAAAATTACAAACCAAACTTTATTTCCTTCCTTCTTCTTCCTCCTCTCGGTTTTCCTCCCTTTCTCTCTACTTTCTATTGGTTTTTTGCTAGATGCACTACTAAAACACCTCCCAGGAATCCCTATTTATATAATATGATGTTTTAATTACTTAAAATAAAAAATATAGCAAGCTTAAAGATTATTGCACCAAATTGCTGCCATTGTCGCCCATTTCTATGGGTTTCACCAACTTGCTCATTTTTTCAATTATTTCTTGCTTTGCACGCCTAATATCCGCATTTACATAAATTTGAAAACTTTTTTTTGAAGTGTACAAGAGGTTATTTCACTTGATTTATCCATTTCGCCACGCAAGTTTGCCATTTGAAGTGAATTGTGCAGGCTTGTTCTTTATTATCTGCAACGTGCTATTCTTGCTTGTTTCTCTTCATTGGCTGCCCAAAATCAGTCATGACATTATCTTGGACATGTTAATGAATTTTTTAATTCATCCTTGCATTTGATTTGCTTGAATTGCCACCCAAAAATGCAAATTATAGAAAATTATACATGTTCTTGTGTTTCCTTGCTTTAGCCATGTAAAATGTTGTATCTAGCCCCTTTTTTTTTTCTTTTGTTTGATATATATTGCATTCACTTGTTGATGTTGATGACAAAATCTAGAAAGATTTAGTACAAAATGAGTATTTTTGCACAAAAATTGCAATAAAAGTAAAAAAAGAGCAATACCGAGTAATAGCAATAAAAATTTGATGTATAATGGTTAGAAAATGAATTAAAATAGTATGACTAATTATACACTAAATAGGATTTATCATACACAGTTTACAAAGTATTATATATGTTAGGTTATGTCTCAAATTACTTGTTTTATTTTTATTGGGGCTGCCGTAGGGTCACTGATCGATCGGGAGAGAATCCGATCGATCGGGTGATTTAAGGAAAGATTGGGGTGGTTTAGGAAGTTTAGAGCGCTGATCAATCGGTGGGTTCCGATCGATCGGGGTGCCGATCGATCGGCATTCCCTCTGCCGGCCCTAATTATTTTCTATAAATAAGGGTTTAGGGTTTCGGTATTTGGTGAGAAGTTTCTCCCATTCAGATCCAATCAAAGTGTGATGAGCCGCCATTAAGAAAAAGAGGTGACTTCGTAATTCCTCCAAGATATTCGAGTGCTACGAGAGTTCAGAGGGAGTGATTGTAATTCTTCCATATATCTCGTTCTGGGAAGTGTCGTTGCAATGCTTCCGTTCAGTTAATAAAGAATCTCCATCTCCGCCCGTGGTTTTCTCCCCTCTCGATTGTAGAGGGGTTTTAATGTAAATATTGTGTGTTCTTATTTTGTTCTTTCTTTCTCCATATTTATTTACTTCTTGTTTTGCGTGAGTCATATTATTTGAATCGAATCAAGTTACCAGGGCTTACGCTTCCGCATTAAGATTTATTGCTAACAAATTGGTATTAGAGCATACTAGATTTATTTCAGTTTTCTTAACAAATTGGTATCAGAGCCCTGTTTATTTCGATTTGATAATATGACGTCCGCAATTAGATCCGAAATTGAGAAGTTTGGTGGTCAAGGGAGCTTCAGCTTATGAAAGGTTCGCGTTAAGGGCCTCTTGACTCAAAATGGCTTGAAGAAAGCTTTAGATGGGAAAGAGAAGAAATAAGAGAATCTTACAGAAGCACAATGGGAGGAGTTGGATGAGAAGGCGCTCACAGCAATTCAGATGTGTCTTACTGATGACGTTTTGACAGAAGTTCTGGAAGTGAAGACCGCTAAGGAGTTGTGGGAGAAATTGCAGGATATGTTCTATTTCAAGTCTGTCTCCAACAAACTCACAGTTAAGCGTCGGTTATTCACGTTTCGTATTTTAGAAGGTACTTCACTAAGAACCACGTCAGTGAATTTAATTCAATTATTCAAGATTTGAAAGAATTGGATGATGTTCCTAAGGATGAAGATCAAACAATGTTGTTGTTATGTTCTCTCTCTTCTTCATATAAGGGTTTTGTCGAAAGTATGATTTATGGTGGTAGACAAACCATATCTGTTGATGAAGTTAAGAGAAACCTACTGAGTAAAGAACGAGTAGATAAAGAATTGTCTGATTCTGTGTATAACTCAGGTAGTGGTTTATTTGTGAGGGGGAGAACCGAGTTTGATCATAGTGGAAATAAGTCTAAGTCTAAGTCTAAGTATCAAGACTTAACCTGTAACTACTGTCATAAGAAAGGGCACATTAAGAAAGACTATTATAAGCTTAAGAGAAGATTAGAAGCAGATAACAGGTCTGACCAGAGATCCTTAGCAGCTAGTGTTGTGAATGGTGAGAATGAAGATTTTCTTTTGTCCGTGTCTGAACCTCAGTTCAACTTGAAAGATAGTTGGTTTTTGGATTCAAGTTGCTCCTATCATGTATGTCCCAACCGGGATTGGTTTTCCACGTACGAGTCTATTCAAGGTGGAGTTGCTTTGATGGGTAATGATAATCCATGCAAAGTTTTAGGTATAGGAACAATTCGTTTTAGGATGTTCGATGGCGCTATCAGGGTTTTGGGCGATGTTTGTCATGTTCCTGATTTGAAGAAAAATCTCATCTGCTTAGGTACTCTTGAGTCTAAAGGGTACAGGTACACAGCTGAAGGTGGAGTTTTGAAGGTCGTTAAGGGTGCATTGACAGTTATGAAGGGCAGAAGGTCAGGTACATTGTATGAGCTTGTCGGTTCCACATTTATTAGATCTGTTGCAGTATCTTCATCATCCTTGTTGTTGAAAGAACTAGAGATCACAAATTTAGGACATTTGAGATTGGATCGTTCAGGTGATAGGTGTCTGTCTGAGCACAATGTAAGGGGCTCTTTGTGTGGTCAGTCCAGAGGACTGCTGGTATGTGAACAAGGGCTTTATGTGAAGCAGAAAGGTTTTCTCTTCAAACAATTCCTGACAAGATGTGTCACGTTTGATGAGTCTTCATTATTGTTATCTCCACAGAAGATGTCATCAGTTGTTTGTGATTCAGGTTAGGTGAGTAAGCCAGAGGGAGTTCAGTTCAGTAACACAGTTCAGCAGCGGGTGGATGTTTAAGTTGATGTGTCAAGAGCCAATTCAGAGAAGAAGATTGGCATTGCTGATAACCTCTCAGATATGTTCACTCAGTTTCTACCTAACAGGAAGTTCAAGCTTCACACGGTTAGGTTTCGTACTTCATTGGGTTAACCCCGTGTGTGGGGGTTTTGCGGAGAAGGTGGAGGAAATTTTTTTATGTATGTAATTTGAGCCAAGGTGGATATTTGTTACGTTATGTCTCAAATTACTTGTTTTATTTTTATTGGGGCTGCCATAGGGTCACCGATCGATCGGGAGAGAATCCAATCGATCAGGTGATTTAAGGAAAGATTCGGGTGGTTTAGGAAGTTTAGAGCGCCGATCGATCAGGTTCCGATCGATCTGGGTGCCAATCGATCGGCATTCCCTCGGCGGGCCCTAATTATTTTCTATAAATAAGGGTTTAGGGTTTTGGTATTTGGCGAGAAGTTTCTCCCATTCAGATCTAATCAAAGTGTGGTGAGCTGCTATTAGGAAAAAGAGGTGACTTCGTAATTCCTCCAAGATATTCGAGTGCTACGAGAGTTCAGAGGGAGTGATTGTAATTCTTCCATATATCTCATTCTGGGAAGTGTCATTGTAATTCTTCCGTTTAGTTAATAAAGAATCTCCATCTCCGCCTGTGGTTTTCTCCCCTCTCGATTGTAGAGGGGTTTCCACGTAAATATTGTGCGTTCTTGTTTTGTTCTTTCTTTCTCCATATTGGCTTACTTCTCGTTTTGCGTGAGTCATATTATTTGAATCGAATCAAGTTACCAGGGTTTACGCTTCCGCATTAAGATTTATTCCTAACAAATTGATATCAAAGCATACTAGATTTGTTTAAGTTTTCTTCACAATGTAAAATAGAAGTTTCGAAAGTATCATGACTTGTATCATTTCCAACACCAAATAGATTTCAAGTTCCAGGTCTTTCAAGTCAATATTTGATGTCCCAGATCATGTGAATGTACGTGATTCGCTGGTCCTTCTATGTCAAGATATTTCTGGAGAAAGGTGGAATTAACCCATACCGATAATGGATTGCCTACCTCAAATACAGTTAGGTTTTATAAAGTTCTTTGTTCCCTACTTCAAATTTTATGACTAACTGTTTATATTATTGGATCACTATTGATAATCAAAATTTGATATTTACTTATTTAAGCTATAGTTTGTGATCGATGTTACTATATTTAGTAAACGTTGTAAAACTTTTCTGTTAGAGCTAGTGTCCTAGGCAACCCAATTTATATGAACATTTTTATCTAGTGTATAAAAGTTGTTTATCACTGTCTATATGTTTACGAGTTTATATGCATGTGATGTGGTTTATTTTTCAATGCATGTACCATGAGATGGACGAAGTCCTTAAATGACATTTAGTATATTTGTTTCAGTGGATAATGAGATTATACCATGGAAAGACTAATAACAGATAAAATGTTGTTTAATATACAATTCGTAGTCAGTGATGAGTTTGAGCTGCTTCTCTGCTAAGACTATAATGTAATGCTTCGATAACTTATCTTGGTAATATGGATAATGATCCAGAATGTTGTATTGCTGTATAACAATGTGATTGTTACACTGAATGGACCATGTGATTTGCTCGTTTCTACGCTACTATTGGAAGTGAACAATCCATATATATTTTCTTTATACAATGACTTAAATATGAGGAATAGTCTGGACTCATGCATGGAATGTTAATTGCTTTGATGCACTAAAAGGATTAGGTTATTATGCGTAATCGAAAACTTACTCTTGTTGGGTAATTGCATGAAGTGTAATAGGAACAAGTATTTTGCTAAGAATCTATCTAGAATAATGTCCCATTAGTAGATTCGCAAGTATTTGAATTGATTTTAGAGACTTTGGCTAGAGCATTCTTGCTGTTTGACATTTGGAACAGGTATTTTGCATGGAAAGGTGAGTTGGGAATTGAGAAGGAAAAGTGAGAAAGAATGACAATAGTAATTTGAGTTATTTTTCTCATGGACATTTTGAAGAAGAGTAAATTATGAGTAAACTATTACAAGAAAATTTAACAAGTAAATATATTTGTTTCTAAAGAGCAATAAAATTTATTTAGTGGAATTAAGTTTTGCTAAATGGTAATCAATTGTTATCATGAGATGATAATCAGATTTGACCCATTTGGAGCCAGGACTAAATTATCTCTAAGATCCCTGAATAAGCCTCTAAATTATACGCCTAAAGAAATCAAAGGAATTCAAAAGATAAATTATTTACTCAACTGTTGAATAAATTATTTCATTAAACCCAAAAATTCATGGCATGAACTAATACAAAAAGATGAATTCCCCTTTAGATTTTTTCCCAATTAATTAGCGAATTAAAAAGATAAAATCTTTTTTCCAAAATTAATTCTTAGAAGTGCGTTAAGAATTGATTGATTTTGCGATGCCCACAAGTCCGTGCAAAAGAGAAATTGCGGAGAGGATCTCGGAGGTATCGTTGAAGCATCTTTTAGACTTGTAGTCTGCAACAAGGTATGAGATTTTGTGACTTATAATTTTTATTGGAATTGGTGTCCTCAAAACCCAATTAGTTATATTTTAAGTATTAAATAAATTAAATTTATTTATTTATTTATTGTCTTATTATGTTTTACAAGTCAAACATGATTGTGATTGTTTTCTAAGACGTTCCATGAGATGGACATAGTCCAGGATGACATGTCATATTTGGTTTAAATGGTCAATGAGATTGAACAGTAGAAACACTTAGATCAAATTAATGATATGTTGTTAAAGTATGTTCGTAGTCGGTGGTAAGTCTGGACAACATGACTGATAAGACTATAATATGATACTTTTGATAACTTGTCTTGGTCATATGGATAGGGATCCAATAATATCATGTTTGTGTTGTCAATAAGATTGGAACACTGAGTAGGACTATCTAAATTAGTTATTTCTTTAACTTCTACTAGAAATAATTAATTACGGTAAGATAACTCTAAATCGAGGAAACAATATGAACTCCTGCATGGATTGTTCGTTGCTTTGATGTGCCAAAAGGATTAGTCAAAGTGAGTTGACTTGAACCTTACATACGTTGGGTAACGGCATGAAGAGTGGTGGGAATATATTTTTTACATTGAATTTATAATCTCTAACGAGATAAAGATATCCACTTAGTTAATTCGCAAATATACAAACAGATTCTAATATCTTTGGTTAGAGTATTCCTTATATTTGGCATTTGAAATTAATAAGGAAATTGTTTCTATATTATTGAATCGTTTGGGAAGGGCGAGTTCGGGACTATGGTGAGATGTGAGAAAAGTAACGATAGTAGTTAAAATTACTTTTTCGCACGGATATCTACCCGAGGGGTAATAAAGTTATTTCCAAAATTTTTGAGTGAATATATTTATTTTTTAAAGAGCAATAAAAACTAATTTTGTGGAATTAAGTTTTACTAAATGGTGTTAAATATTACCAGGAGATGATAATCAGATTTGACATATTTGGAGCTAGAGTTAGATTGTCCCTAAAGTCCCTTCGCAAGCCTCAACTTAATAATGGTTTGAAAATCTTTAAATTGAATACATGGGATGAATTATTTATTTATGAGATAATTAAATTTTTATGTTAAACTAACATTCATGAGAAGAATATGTAATACAATAAATTAAATCTTAATTAAATTTGAAAAAGGAAGAAAAAGGATAATAATCGCACAGCTCTGCGCGTGTATTACATGCGTGGATGCAACAGTTCTGGCCGGATGTGCCCGAAATCAAAAAACAAAAAAAGGTGAAAAGTGCATCACGACTTCAGCGACCGCTTATCACAGAAATTGTACCCGCATACGGAAAGTATTTCATTGACGCCACTACTGCATTGTTTATAATAAAAAAGCGCTTTTTATAGTAAACAAATAAGGTTTTGGATTTTGGAACCTAATTTTCTCCCACCATGAAAACTCTAAAGTTATTTTAGGGGGAAATTATTGTTTAGAATATTTTTTTTAAAAATTATTTTTCAGAAAGATTAAAGGAAAAACTTTGTTTCGAAATTTTTCGTAACTTAAATATTTTTGGAGCCCAAACTCTCGTGCTACAATAGGTCATTGCGAAGAGGACGTTGAGGCATCAAGAAACCTTCTTCCAATTTCTTGTCCTCAAATCAGAATCAGGATTCGCACTTTAAGAATATTTAATTAAATATGTGATATTTAATTTATTTTTCCTTTATTTCGATTATTCTACATGCCATGTTTATATTTGTTTTATTCGATATTTTTCGTTTGTCATGCTATAAACTTATTAGAATAAGATCTAGACCTAATTAAATTTTTTAATTAGGTCCGGGCTTTAGATTTAAAATTAAGAATTTTTAATTGCTTTTTCACTGCGCCCACTCTAGTTAATTTAGGGAAATTTTTTGGAAATCCTTTCCCAATTGTTGGTATCAGTGACACCTCTGAATACATTCATGATTGACATTAAAAGCATCAGGCTTGATAAAATTGGAGTATATACAAAAATATAATATTGGAAATTTTATTAAAGGAAAAAGGTAACCCTCAAGGTTGTTGTTTAAAGAGTTTAATAACAAGTTTGAAGATTCATTAAAGTTTTAAATTATTTAAAATTTTAGAAGAGTCACAATTTAATCAAGGAGCGTATTTCTAAATCGAGTCTAATTGGATTAGATATTCGAAAAGTTGAACGATTTTGATTATTAATCTAATGTAATTGGATTTTGAACCAATGTATGAAATATTCAATTGTTGGATATACAAAGATAATCCAAAACATTGTAGATCTAATGTGATTAAATATACGAATATATTTTTTGATCTAATAAGATTGAGATCTAAAATAATTAATTTATTTTTTAAATTAAAGTTTAAAAACATAATTAACTTATTAAAATAGAGGGGAGTGAGGGTGCTCGGCATCCCTCACAATTTTTTTAAAATTTTAATTTTTTAAATAACTTAAATGAATAAATAAATAATTAGGATGAGTTTCTAATCTTTTATAAAAGTGTTTTAGAAAATTTTTTAATTACTCTACCCTTGGCCTTAAGTATTGTTATTAAAAAGGTGTAATAACAAGTTACTTATTAAATTTTAATTCACATGTTTAATATTATTTAAATGAGTGAAATATTATGTATGACATGAATAAAGTTACAAGCCCATGTAACTTGGTGAGATATTTGATTTCATCAATTGGAAGAATTATTTCAAATAGATTTAATATGATTCCATAATTCAATAATTGAATTATTTGAAAGGAAAATTCTCCTAATATATCTAATGACGTTAGATTACATAGGTTGGATAATTAAAAGAACCTAATTAGATTAGGTTTTTTTTTAATGGTTTAAAAAAATTAGAATGTTATTCTAGTAGTGATTATGAGGTAATCAAATTTAAAAGAAAGATCCGCCATTGTAAATTTCAAGTGGAAGCGAGGATCAAGAGTTGATTCCTCATGGTTTTCATTGCCAGTTTGATAGTATAGTGGATAGGCACTACTTCCCGAGGAGGAAATTTATTCACGGAATACAGGGTTTGACTTCTTAAACGATAGATAGAGGTACAGGAAAAACAAGTCCAGCCACGCTGACGTGGAGTATCTTGTTTACTTGTACTAATGTCTAGCAAAAGGTATACGCTTGATTAGGATAGTATGATAGTCTCTCTGGGAGTATTGTGATGCTGTTTTAGAGACCAAGGAAGAAATGGTAAATTAAATATGTTTAGGAAACTTAATAATTGAAAATAGTTCTCACTTGACTAATTACTAGTTATGCTGCCTCTCCCATAGTAACGGGTAGATTGGTTAGCTCATCATTGTACACACACAAAGAATGGTTAGTTAGACTCTATGCTTTATTTGTTTGCTAAAATTATTAAACGGTTCACAGTACTCAAAATATAAAGTGGAAGCGAGCTTCTAAGTGAATGCTCATGGCCTCCATTACTGGTCTAATAATATAGTGGATTGCATTACTCCCTGAGGAGGATCTTAATCTACAGAATATAAGGTGAGACTTCTGTTAGGATGAACTGAAGTCTAAGCAATCGAGTGCGGCCATGACAACATGGAGTATATTGAGACCTTTTATGGATGTTCAGGTAATGGTGTACATTGGACTAGGGTCTATATTAGCCTCCCCGAGGAGCTCAGTTGGAAGACCTTAGAGGCTACGGGAAAAGTGGCGTGTTAAGTATGTTTAGTAAAGAGTTTACAAGAAAACATATTTATTAAGAAATGTTCTCACCCTTCTTATATAGCAATTCCGCCTTGCCAATGGGGAGTTTTTGGGCAGTTTGGTTGGGTCGCCTAAGTATACATATAAGTGTCGGATTATGAACTTTGAGCTTTTATTGTTTGCTAAAAGTAAGAAAAGTAATCTTGTATATTATATGACTTGTTTTATAGTTATTTTAATTTTTTTTATTTTAGACTGGTTGTTAACTTATGCATTATGATGAATACTGGCATGTCTTACTTGTCTATTATGTTTTGTTCGTAATGATATGATATGTTTTAGCACATATAGAGCACTAGGAGATGCTCAGGGTCCTTTAGATAGCTGCTAGTAGATCTACTAAGCTGAAAAGAACGTTTAGAATGTTAGACTAGACCAACGGTTAGTAACTTGCAAGATTCGAACATTTGATATGAAATGTGTTCCTGTATTAGATGCTTGAAAGTTTAACTATAGTGGATATGATTAGAGACTTGATCAAAGTGTTTGGTCAGAGAACTAGTAGCTTGCAAACAATTTATAAGAAAGATGATAGACACAAGATTGTGTTAAGAAAGTTCAATTCAAGAGCGTGTCATTTGATGAGGGGCTTATTTAATTTAACTAGAATTCTTGGTGCAAATATTGATAGCCAATCTCAACAGGATATGATCTTGACTTGCTTATCAAGGTCTTTCAATTGGTTTAAGCTGGATAAATTGAGTAATAGATATTGGTCATTGTTTAAACCAATGAAAGTACAGTTTGAGAGAAAATGTGTCATGAAAACTAAGGGAAGAGTCCACTTACCCACGATTGGGCCCACTGGGGAGGGGCCTTTGGATCCAAGGAAAGACGATGGGGCCCCTTGTGTTTCAAGGCTTGATGGCCCACTTGATGGGCCTTCTGTTGTAGGGCAAGGCATTGGGCCTCGTCGGGTTCTACCTGGGCTGAGTGGTGAGGAGTGTGCTACTGGAAATGCTTCTAGGCCAGAAAATACTGGGCTTGGGTGTGGTGTTGAGGATGGGCCTGCTGCATTTGGGTCGCTGCTTGAACCTAAGGCCTAGCCCACTCTCCCCCTTGTTGGGCTTGTTGAGCCCATCAGCCCTCCCTCCCCCTGCCGAGGGGGCACCTCCCCAAAGCGGGGCCTTTGGGCCTGGTTTCTGTTAAACCTCTAGATGAACTTTGAAGTTTAACCTTGTGAAAGAGAGAGTATAGATGAGAAGAGAAGTAAAGGACATGAGAAATAGAGAGAGAAAATATCTCAAAGAGATGAATGTAATTATCATTGAATGCATTGATTATTACACTTGAGCAAGCTATTAATAAAAGATCTAATTACAATGCATAAGGACCGGCTCTCAACCGACTAACTAGAACTAGCCGCCACATTTGACCAATGCTTGGCCTTGGCGCTAAGAACACTAATTCAAACATTATAATTTTGCTAAAGCTAATACATCAAGACCTAGCTAACAAAACGGCGACACTGCAGCAACAATGAGCCTCATCAAGCATGATTATAACATTCCCCTCATCTTGAAAACATTCTTGTCCTCAAGAATTGAAGCTAGGAAATTGGCTTTTCAAGAATTGAAGCTCTTCCCAAGTGGTAAACGTTTTAGCCAAATTGCTCCAAGACACGAGAACTTCTGGTATAATTCTGCCTTCCACATTCAACTCACGAGAACCAAGCACAGCAGCTGGTTGCAGCAACAAAACTCCACTTGAACCAACTTTAGGAGGTTATAGAGAATGCTCATGGCCCTTCTTCATCTATTTCTTAAGGAAAGAGACACAAAAATTAGGATGAATATAAGAGTTAGGAGGTAACTCAAGCCTATAGGCTACTTTGCCTATCTTCTCTAAGATCTTATAAGGCCCAAAGAACCTAGCACACGGTTTCACATTCTTCCTCACAGCTGCAATTGTTTGCCTGTGGGGTTGCAATTTCAGATAAACCATGTCCTCTGCTTCAAGTTTATGTCCACACGCTTCTTGTCAGTGTACAACTTTATCCTAGCTTGAGCTTGGTGAAGATTATCTCTCAAAAGTTGTACTAAATGCCTTCTTTGCTGCACCAATTCTGCAACCTTAGGCACTGAAGAAACAATCCCTTGCAGCGTCAATGGAGATGGTGGATCATAACCATATAAGGCTTTGAAGGGTGTAGTGCCAATAGAAGCATGAGCATATGAGTATTATACCAATACTCAGCCAAGGACAACCATCATCCCCACACCTTGGGATGACTAAAAACCATGCTTTGGAGCTATTGTTCAAGGCATTGATTGACTCTTTCTATTTGTCCATTAGTTTGAGGATGATATGAAGAGCTAAGAGCCAATGTAGTTCCCAACAAATTGAACAACTCCTTCCAAAAAAGACTTGTAAAAGCCTATCTCGGTCCGAGACTATGGATTGAGGTAGCCCATGTAATTTGTAGATATTGTCAAGGAATACTTGAGCTAACTTCTCTACTGTCCTTGGTCTAGCCAAGGCAATGAAGTGACTAAACTTGGTAAACCGATCAACCACAACCGAAATAACCTCCTTCCCTTCTGACTGGGGCAAAACTTCAATGAAATCCATACTTATGTAGAGGTTGAAGAAGCCCGTGGTACCAATGATCACCAAGCTTGGTTTGTTGGCAAACTTCACAAGCTTGCACAAAATCTGTAACTGCTTTCTTCATACTAGGTCAACTGAAATGAGACTTGAGCCTTTGATATGTTCCTTCAACACATGAATGACACCCCCCCCAAAGCTGAGTCATATGAGGCACTGATAATCTGTCACCTTAGATCATTGGAGGTCCCAGTATACAACTTCCCTTTTAGCCTAATGGCTCCTTTTACCACTATCACATCTATATCAGAAGCCAGATTGCTTGCCCTGCCAATGCTGAATGCAGCTATACATTCCCGTGCAAAGATGTCATCCTCATAGGACTTATATACTTCTTCAATCCAAGATGGAAGAATCATTGAAATTACTCCACAAAAACCCTGGTCACAATCCTCCAACCTCCAAGACAGTGCTTCAGCAGCCAAATTATATTTTCCCTTCTTGTATTTAATCACATAGTCAAGTCCTAACATCTTCAACAACCCTTTCTCCTGAATTCCTGTGACAATTCTTTGCTTAAGCAAATGCTTCAAACTCTAATGGTTTGTCTTGATAACAAATCGATGCCCATCCAAATAATGTCTCCATCTGTTAGGAGAATTGCAAGATACTCCGTTTCATAAGTGGATAATTCTTGATGCTTAGGACTTAAAGCTTGGCTGAGCTAGCCTACTGGCCTTCCCTTTTGAGATTAGACTGCTCTAATGTCATTGCCACAAGCATCCATCTCCAAAATGAACTCTTCAGCAAAGTCTGGCATTGCTAGAACAGGTGCTTCACACATAGCAGTCTTCAAAACTTCAAATGCTCCTTGAGCTTTATCTGACCACTAAAATGCATCTTTCTTTAACAATTCAGTTAGAGGCTTGGAAATTGATCCATAACTAGCCACAAACTTGCAGTAATATCCAATTATTCCCAAGAAACCTCTTAACTACTTCAATACCATAGGCATAGGCCATTCTTTCATTGCTTGTGCCTTGGAAGGATCAGTAGAGACTCATTCATAAGAAATCACATGGCCCAAATACTCTAATTGAATCTCAGCAAAAGACCATTTAGCCAATTTTGCATATAACTTGTGATTGTGCATTACAATGAGCACTTCCCTTAGATGCTTCAGATGATCTTCAAGAGAAGCGCTGTAAATCATAATGTCATAAAAAAATACCAATACAAACCTTCTCAAAAACTGCTTGAAAACATCATTCATCAGGGCCTGGAAGGTGACTAGAGCATTGGTCAAGCCAAAGGGCATAACCACAAACTCGAAGTGCCCATGATGTGTTCTAAAAGCAGTCTTATACCCATCTTGCTGCAACACCCTGATCTGGTGATAACCTTGCCTCAGATCTAGCTTAGAAAAGACTTGTGCCCCAAGTAACTCATCCAACAAGTCGTCTATGACAAGAATTGGGAACTTACCATGTAACTCATCCAACAAGTCGTCTATGACAGGAATTGGAAACTTGTCCTTCATTGTCATTGAATTAAGCTATCTATAATCTATACACATCCTTTCCGTGTCATCTTTCTTCCTGAAAAGTATGACAGGAGAAGCAAAAGGGCTATGGCTCTGCCTTATGAAGCTTGTCTTCAGTAATTCATGAACCTGCCTTTCAATTTCCGTTTTCTGAGCATGGGGATACTTGTATGGTCTTAATTTCACTAGCTCAGAATTAGACTTAAGAGGAATTGCATGATCCAAACTTCTCTTAGGAGGTAGTGCTTTGGGCCATTCAAACAAGTTCTCAAACTCCTAAATCAATGCCTGCACCTCAGGTTGAGAAATGTTCCCCACTTCAGTAGGTGATATCGCAAACAATTGTCCAACCCATTGACATGCACACTTTCTGATTCCCCCTTCCAACTTCTTGCCTTTCATTGGCTGCAGTTGAGCTTGCTCTGCCATACCTTGCAAAGTAACCTTAGATCCTTGTATCTCAAATGTTACTATTAACTTATCAAAGTAGAAGAGTACTAGACTAAAGGATCAAATCCAATCAACTCCAAGGACCATATCACATCCACCCAAAGGTATGATCAAATTTGCGATCTTGCATAAACCACTTAAAACCCTGGCATTTGTTCTGAGTTAGGACTGAATTCCCATCATCCACAGTCACTGCTAGTAGATGTGTCTTTATCACTTCATGTCCCACTTTCTTTACCACTTCTGGATCAATGAAGCTATGGATGCTTTCGCTATCAATCAAGACAATGATTGATCTCTTTCCTACTTTCCCTTTGATCCTTATGGTGTTGTGAGCTCCATTCCCTGTCAATGTTTTCATGGACATCTCGAATTCATCTTTTACCAGTTCCTCTTGTGATCCCTGATCAGAACTATTCTTTTCAGCTTTAGATTCTTCACTCTTAGATTGCTCATCAGCACTAATTCCCCTAACTGACATGAGGAATTTTGGGTTGGATTTATGGCCAAACTGATAAGGCTGATTGCACTTGAAGCAAAGCCTTTGAGCCTTCTTTTCATCTGATCGAATGGCCTCAGATCTAATAGATCCTTTCTGCTGCTTGGAACCACTTCCTTTATACCTTGGTCCCTCATTTGAAGCAAGAACCATTGCTTCAAAAATCTTGGCCTGAGCATAGGCCTTGTACAATGTTATAGGAACAACGGCCTTAACAAGATTCTTAATTTGTGGCTTTAAGCTACTTATGAAACTCGAGACATAGTATGATTTAGCGGCTTGCGGATATGCAGCTATCATGCTGGCTCTAAGATTCTCAAACCTCGTCAAGTACTCCTTCACAGATATTTCTTCAACAATGTCACTAAAGTCTTCTTCACCATATCGCTCACAAAGTTCTTTCATGAAGTCAGCTCAAGAAAGTGTAGGATTACTCTTTAGCAAGCTGTAAAGCCACACCTCATAGTCTCCATGAAGCTATACAACTGTTATCTCTACCTTTTCTGTATCATCAATATGATTGAAATAGAAGTACCGATCACATTTTCTCAACCATGATTGAGGTTTCTTTCCATCAAACGGATCAATCTGAACTCTTGGCTTCCTGTAACCATTACTTATATTATTAGATGAAGCATCATTACACCCTGAACATTGCTGATGCCATTGATCAGGTGGCCAATCCAAATGTTCAACATTCAAACTGGCAGCTCTGAAGTGATCTGGATTATTAGGAGGATGATCGCTCTGTCCTGGATTCATAATTGTAGATCGTGATTGAACTTGATCAAGTGAATGATCCTATGCTCCGGCAGTTACCTCAGCTTCTTGAACTCGATCTTGAGATCTAGCAGCAACATTTGGCATTTGAGGTTTCACCTCATCAGAAGGTCTCATCTGTTAGTTCACAGGTAATTGGCTAGTAGGTAGTAGAGGTTCAAGAACGGAGGACACATTTAATTTACTGATTCGATTGTGTAGCTTGGCAAACTTCTCCTCAAATTGCTGCATTTACTGCCTAAATTGATTGGCAATCTTCTCCCCAAACTCTTGTGGTTGCTGATTTACTCGATTAGCAATCTTCTCCTTGATTTGCTGTACTTGCTAATCAAATCGATCCTTATGCCCTTGATCCAGTTCTCGCATCAATTCAGCTTGTGATTGTTGTAACTGCGCGAGCATTTCCTCCATTTGAATGTTCAAATAACAAATTGTAACAACTTCCTAATCTGATTCAGCATTAGCACCAACAACCTTAGCATAAGATGGATTTGTAACAGCCTTTGCAGCTCCTGATCTTGTTGTAACACTGCTTGCCATTGTGTCTCAATTTCGACTCAATTCAACCTTTTTTTTTTTTTTTTTAATGTAATTTTCAGCTAACAATGTAAGCTTATCAATTGAGACTTCAAAATTGAACTCTTAATCAACTTGCAATGCAATCAAAGATAGTTGACCTCAAATCACCCTGATCCAAGCATACACAATCAAATTAAAGGAATTCAACTTAATTGATAGCCTAAAACGAGGCTCTAATACCAATTGTTAAACCTCTAGATGAACTTTGACATTTAACCTTGTGAAAGAGAGAGTATAGATGAGAAGAGAAGTGAAGGAGATGAGAAATAGAGGGAGAATTAGATGAGAGAGAGAAAATATCTCAAAGAGATAAATGTATTTTTCATTGAATGCATTGATTATTACACTTGAGCAAGCCATTAATAGAAGATCTAATTACAATGCATAATGACCAGCTTCTAATCGACTGAGTAGAACTAGCCACCACTTTTGACCAATGCTCGACCTTGGCACCAACAACACTAATTCAAACATTACAATTCAGCTAAAGATAATACATCAAGACTTAGCTAACAAAACGGCAACACTGCAGCAGCAATGAGCATCATCAAGCAAGATTATAACAGTTTCTTCCCCAACCCAGCACCTTCTGGGTGTTGGGCATCCCATGCCCAGCCAAGGGGCTGGGGTGCTTTTTCCCTACTCGAGGCTGGCACGGGTTCCCCCCCCCCCCCCCCCCCCCCCCCCCCCCCCCCCCCAACATAGTGCTCAGGTCAGAAATGTGCTGGGTCTCTCAATTTTTTGAGTTGCAGCAGATTCATCCACCCATTTTGAGAAGGATTCGAGTCATGCTAATTTACCTTTAGAGGTTGATGAGGATTGGGAGGCTTTGGTTGGGTCTTTTGAAGTTGGATCTTGCCATATGAACAAAAAAGCCAATGTGCCAAGCAACCAATTTGCGTGTCCCAGCGGTGATGAGAGTCATTCATTGAACCCCGATGAAGGCTGATTTCTTAAGACTTTAGAAGACTTAGCTAATGCTCTGGCTTATTTAGCTTCTCAAGGAGGTGTTAAGCCAACTTCCATCATTCAACACCGAAGGACTAAAGCTGCTTCGAAGAAGCAGAATATGGATCCCCCCCCCCCCCCCCCCCCCCCCCCCCGGGCCTCGCGCCCCCCCAAAAGAAAGGGGCGGCGCCTCCATTTAGTGTTGTTCTCCACTCTTGTGTTTTGAGTGATTTACTTTGATGCTTTGAGGTAATCGTTGTATTTCTTGTTTTACTTTCCTAGCATTGTTTGTCTCTCTTTTTGAATTGCTTTGTAGGCCTCAGCCATGTCTTGGGGTATGCCCCTCGTGCTTATATACAAATTTTTTTTTTTATATACACACTGACTTATCAAAAAAACAAAGAAAGAGCCCACTTAGTGTAATTATGTATCTTAGGAATTAGGAACCTCAAGAGACCAAAATAAATCTCCAAAGTTAAGCATGCTTGGGCGAAAGCAGTGCCAGGATGGGTGACCTCCTGGGAAGTCCTCACCCTCAGGTTGCGGGCACTCGAAAACAGCCTCTCTTCAAGGTTACCCTGAAGGGGGAAGGCTGCATACATCCGCCCTTCCAGACCTTGCTTAGGCGAGAGCCCTTGGAGCACTAGGTTTGTTGCTTTTTAACAGAGTAAAATAAAACATGAGTCAAAATAGTTTTGTCTCTTTTATAAAAGCATTTGAAGATAATATTTAAATGGAATTGCCTAGATACTTAGACACTATTGTTCCCAAGACTGAAAGCCCACATGACAAGGTATATGATATTGTGTCTCCTTTAGTTGTCACTAGTAGATAGTTCACTAGTGTTCTGATGAATGGGCTTTCAATATGGGAACCAATACATAGTAGATTAAGTGAAGCAATGTAGTTTTGTATTTAACTGTCTTAACATACTTTAGAAATATGATTTCTACCCACTATTTATCTCAAAATAGAATTTCAATTATTTTTCAGAAAAATGGACTGATAGTTAAAGTAACTGAATTGTTTATTTAAAAGGACATTGGTTGATGGTTGACTTATTTTAATCAAAGCTATATTAATGGAAATTTATTTGTATAATATAAGCTAAGCCATGTGACCACATAAAAAAAGAATTTCCTGATGTCCATATAGCTTTTAAGTGGTACCTGATCTCAGGTCACATTAATCTAGTATGATTCAAACGCTAGTTTAATTTGTCTTATGCGACTATTAAGTACTAAAGTGATAACTGGCATGTGAATCACGCTCGAGTTAGTGGTGAGTGGAAAATACTTTAACAGTAAAGGCAGCAGAAACACTAAGCTGCTAGAACTTGTTCATGACTACGAACTGCTTAAAGTTCAAGTAAGCGGAAGCAAAGAGTATTTCTTAAAATGTTTATGAATGGCTACTCAATAAGTTGATATATGGATATTATATATGAAAACTAAAATCTTGAATCCTTTGAAAGGTTCAACAAGTTAAAGACTAAAGTTGGCATTAGTTAGGTAATTATATCAAGTTGTTAGGAATAGTGTCCTGAAATCCAAGTTTATTTTGTAATATCATTTTATTTATGAATAAAATTAAAGTTTCAATCATTTCCTAATTGAATTTGTGTAAAGCGAGCATGTATACTACGTGTGATTTTCTTTTGGAAGACATGCATGAGATGAGTGTAGTCCTCGGACTATAATCTACAAGTTTGTTCTAAGTGGTTTATGAGACTAAACCACAGATAGACTTGGAACAAATGGTATGGATTGTTGTTTGAAAGACTCATAGTCGAAGACAAGTTTAGACCACTTGTATGTTAAGACTATAATGTGACACTTTAGATGACTTGTCTTGGTTATGTGAATGGAGATCCAAAAGTGCTGGATTGGTGTGTTTAATAAGATTGACACACTGAGTTGGACCATGTGGGTTACTTATTTCTAGACTACTATCAGAGATGAGTGATTGATATTGTACTATTTGAATGACACTCTAAATCCTGAGGGTATTTTGGACTTGTGCATGAAGTGTTAGTTACTTTAGTGTACTATAAGTAAGGTCTAAACGAATGACTGAAATCCTTTGTACACTGGGTAGCGGCATGAATTGTGACAAGGATTAGGTGTTCAATAGGGAATCTACAGTCTCTTATGAGATACAGATATCCCCTTTGTTGATTCACAAATATTTGAATATTTTGGAAACTTTGGCCAAAGTATTCCAAGTCTTTGATATTTGGAGTATATACTATGTATATTTTCAAGTATAAATGAATTATTCAGAGAAGGGCGAATCGGTAACTAATGAAGAAGCTGTGAGAAGGATAATGGCAGTGGTTATATTTATCCTTTGTCATGGACATCTAGTGGAGGGGTTGTTATCATCAATACAGTCTATTAGGGAGCTATCGAATAAATAATTTAAGTCTAGAGTGCAATGAGATTTATTTAGTGGAATCAACTCTCATTAAATGGTAATTAAATTATTTCATGAGATGATTAGTTTAACCCATTTGGAGCTAGATTTAAATTGTCCCTGAGGTCCCTGCGCAAGCTTCTGTATATTTATTACCATTGGAAAAATATGAAAGAATTCATGAGATGAATTATTTATTTATAAGATGGGTAAATTAATTTTGCCAAACATTATTCATGAGATTAATAAAAATTAAAAATTATAAAATAAAATAATTTTGGAAAATAAAAATTCATAAGATGAATTTTTACATGTGGAAAACAAAGCAAAAAAAAAAAAAAATAACAAAAAATCAAAATTGTGTATAAACAGTGGCGATCCATGTGCTTCGGATCTGACGAACCAGCGCATGAGACTTGTCATGCGCTGGGTCGTGCCCTGGCTATTCGCATGCACGGGCACGGACCAATGGGATGCTGCCACGTGTCACACTGTTTGAATTAAATACAGGCGCAATTTTGCCTAGGAGTGAAACGCGGCATTTTGATCTATTTTTATTCAACATGCTGCGTTTTGCTTGACAATAGCGAATCCCACATCAAAAATTTGTTATTTTTTCGCTTCGGTAGCCTACTATAAATAGAGGTACCTATTCCAAGGGTTTGGCATTCAATCAAAACAAATTATTTTGGGTTTCTGAAAATTGTTTTGGAGACCTAATTAGAGAGAAAAATTTTCGTTGAAATTTTTTCTTTCCTCAATTTAATATTTTTCGAAAAGCCCACCCTTCGGGCAGTTTGAGGTAATTGCGTAGAAGATTGCAGGGTCCCGTTTTTCCTGGTATTCTTTATAATTGGAGCAATTCCAGGTATGTTCTTGTTTCCTTCTTCTTTTAGTTTCGCTTTTCTATTTATTTATAATATTTTTTATTATGCCTGTTTAAGTTTATGTATTGTTATGAATATATTAGAGTAAAAGGCCTATAAAAATTATGAATTTAGATCTGCTAATTTAAAGGTTTAGAGTTATGAATTCTAAACCTGCTCCGCTAAATAAACTTTAGGGAGAATTTTTGAAATTCATCCCAACAACCGGTATTAGGGCAATAAACCTATTCCTGGGAACTCTCGAACATGAGGTGTCATGAAGCATGACTCTCCGACTAGGGGCTTAGGTTGAGAAAAGGGTCTCCTACTCTAAGTGCTCTAATAGGTGCCTATTGTTGTGACCATAGTTGGGAACTGTGAACCCAATAGTCGGCATCAGAGTTTATTTTCCAACAAAATTTATATCTTTTCCCAACACAAGTCTTTAATTAGATCAAAGTGATAGTTTCAGGTGAATTCTTATTATTATTATTTTTTTATTATAAAGAGTCGTAGAAAGGATCAATAATGTGTTATTGAATATGGTAAGATTCAAATGATGAGTCATGTTTACATATCAAAAGGTTTGCTACATAAGATGTTTTAGAAATTGTTCTAAAAGTACCGCATATGGCTTGTGTTAGATAAATTGATAGTATGAGATATTGCGACACGATAGCATGATACAACTTATAGTGTAGACGATGTATTAGATATATCTTCAACTATGTTATTGTCACACTAAGTACGTGAAAGCTTTGGTGTAGTGGGAGGATTTTCAGGGTCACTTGACGGACCCATGTCTTCAATCTTAATGGTTAAGCGTGATGGTGAATCAGATCCTTTAGACTACAGCGAAACTATTAAGTATAAAGATGCTGACCAATGGCTCAGGGCAGTAAAAGTTGAGTTAAAGTAAACTAAGTTTAGAGCTTGTAGAGGCGTCAAAAGACATTAAGTCCATTACATTGGATTTGAATGGATCTACGAGCATAAAGAGTTCATTGGACGAGAAGGTGGAGACCTCATAGGCTAGATTGATGGCAGTGGGTTATACCCTAATGGAAGGAATCGTGTTTGATGAAACCTTCAAACCAGATGTCATAATCAAGTCCATACTCTCATTCATTTTATTTCATATGATGAGATATAGGAAATGGAAGTCAAGACGACATTTTCTGAATGGTCATCTTGGAAGGTTATGTTTATGATACAACCAGACAAGTTTGTTGCCAAGAGTCAAAAGCATATAGTATGCAAACTGAGGTAGTCTTTTAGTTGAATTAAATAAGCATCTTGTTCATCGAATAGTGGATTCGATGACGGCTAGTCAAGTCCAGGGGATTTGGATCAACGGTTGGTGAACCATCAGTGTACAAGTGACATAACAAGAATGCAGAGACTTTCTAAATATTTGATATAGATGACATTCTACTCATTAAGAACAGTGTAGAATAGTTATGAGCTATTAATATTTATTTGTCCAGTTAGTTTAAAATGAAAGAACCAAGATGAGCACACTATATTCTTAGGGTCAAGCTTTAGCGCGATTATAAGAAATGATATTGAGTTTATCATGGCTCACTCATTTTAAAAGGGAGCTTAGACTTTAGACATTAGAATTTCTATTGACCTTCGGAGTGGGAGTCATTATATGGTGAAAAGTGAAGCAGTCATGTATTTCTTATTTCACTATGGAAGTTGGGTGCTTGATAGCAATTAAATTATTAAGTCGACCAGTTGACTCGGTAGGTTCCTAGTAGACGAAAGCATATGAGCAAAAGAATAAGATAGTGAAGGATCAGTATTGGTTAAAGTTTATAATAAATGACTTGACAAATCCCTATGGGATAGTTATGCAGTACAGGGCTAATTGGGTTCAGGACAAGCGCGAGATTGTTAGAATTGGTGTCCTAAAATGCAATTAGTTATATTTTAAATATTGAATAAATGAAATTATTTAATTTATTTATGGTCTGTTTATGTTTTCTGAGTCAAGCATATGTGTGATGGTTTTCTAAAACGTTCCATTAGATGGACATAATCCAGGATGACATGTCAGGTTAAGTTTAAATGGGCAATGAGGTTGAACCACAGATAGACTTTGATCAAACTAATGATATGTTATCAAAGTATGTTCGCAGTTGATGATAAGGTTTGACAACTTGTCTGATAAGACTGTAATATAATAGTTTTGATAGCGTATCTTGGTCATGTGGATAGAGATCCAAGAGTATTATGTTGATGTTGTTAATAAGATTGGAACACTGTCTAAATTTGTTGTTTCTTAAATTGCAATATGAAATGATTAATTCTGTAAGATAATAACTCTAAATCCAAGAAACAGTCTAAACTTGTGTGTGGACTATTCGTTACTTTGATGTTCCAAAAGAATTAGTCAAAGTGCATTGACTTGAATATTACGTACGTTGGGTAACAGCACGAAGTGTGGCAAGAATAGTTATTTTGCGTGGAGTCCACAGTCTCTAATGGGATAAAGATATCCTTTAGTTAATTTGCAAATATACGAACATATTCTAAAATCTTTGGCCAGAGTATTCCATATGTTTGACATTTGGCATTAATACGAAAAATGCTTCTGTATTATTGAATTGTTCGATAAGGGCTAGTTTGGAACTATGATGAGATATGTAAGAAAAGCATCGATAAGTAGTTAAAGTTATTTTTACTCACGGATATCTACTAGAGAGGTTAATTGTCATAATAAAAGTTATTTTGGAAATTCTTGAATGATTATATTTAATTCTACGGTGCAGTAAAACTTATTTAGTAGAATTAAATTTTAGTAAATGGTAATCAATTGTTACCTTGAGATGATAATAAGATTTTACTCATTTAGCAATAGAGTTAGATTATTCCTAAAGTCCCTCTACAAGCCTGAACTTAAGAATTGTTTCAAAATATTTAAATAGAATTCATGGGATGAATTATTTATTTATAAGATAAATAATTTTTGTATGCTAAACAAACATAAATGAGATGAATATATAATATTATAAATCGCATCATATATAAATTAAAAAAGGAGAAAAAGGAATAACAATCGAACAGCCCCGTAAGACAGTTTTGCGAGGGATGCGTTCGTAAAAAAAAAAAAAAAAAAAACGTCAGCGACCGCTTATCATAGAAATTATACATGCATACAAAAAGTATTTCACTAACATCACTGCCACATTGTTATTATAAAACTGCGTTTTTTATTGTGAACAAATAAGGTTTTGGGTTTTGGAACCTAGTTTCCTTCCACGAAAAAAACTGTAAAATTATTTTAGGGGTTTTTCTAAATTATTGTTTAGCATATTTTTCTAAATAATTGTTTTTTCGAAAGATTAAATAAAAAATTATGTTCCGAAATGTTTCCTAAATTAAATATTTTGAACGCCTACACTCCCGGTGCTAGAAGAGGTCATTGCGAAGAAAACCTTGAGGTGTCAAGAAACCTTCTTCCGATATCAGGTCTTCAAATACGAATCGTAATTCATGCTTTAGATACGTTTAATTAAATAGGTGATAATTAATTTATTTTTCCATTATTTTATTTCTTCTACATGCCATGTTCATAATTATTTTATTCGATATTTTTTTTCTATCATATTATGAACCGATTAGAATAAGATCTAAACCTAACTAAATTGTTTAATTAGATCAGGGCTTTGAATTTAAAATTAAGAATTTTAAATTAGTTTTCTGCTACGCCCGCTCTAGCCAATTCATGATGAATTTTTGAGATACGTTCCCAAAATTTTTAAATTCGTATTTAATTTTTTTCATAGGTATGTCATCTATGCTATGTATTGTTATTTCTAATTAGAGTTGAAAAATGTGTATGTTTTAAAATTGGAAATTTGAAATCATCATTCTGCTGTGCTAGATAGTATTATTGTATATAATTTTAGTTTATGAAATTGAAATTGCCCACCCAACACTTTCCTCCCTAGTTCTTATAATTGCATGCCTTTCTTTCAATTTTTCTATGATAAGAGAACGAAAATGATACATTTCTCAACTTCAAATTAAATCAAATACCATAATTCTAACACAAAATACACCCAATTTGCCAATGTAGTAGTAATTCAACTTGTATTGATAGTATAACAAATATCAGTATATGCTCTTTGCATGTAATTTTATGAAATAAAATGTTGTACAAAGTAAAGTATATGGTAAATTTGATGAAGGGAGGGAGAAGAAAGCGTAGAATGGTTAGGGGGAGAGAGAGAACACACATCTTAATTGCCTACCTAATAACCTCCCTAAACTAATCTATTTATATTATTGAGGGTAAACCCTACTATAAATTCCAATATATTTATAGATCCTAATATATTTATACTAATGAGGATAAGCCCTAATTGGGTGAAGTGGATGATGAGTTAGCCTTATGACGTGGCAGCTAGCATGGGCGGACTTACTGGCGTGTGTGTATCAGAAAATGAAAAACAACAAGGATATGAAGAAAAAAAATGATGTTTGTGTTACAAATGTAATTGCACAACCCTTTATTTTTAGTTCATTTAATCACCCAACTTGAAGTAAAACTTAGGACAAAAGAACACAAGATAATAGCTTGAATTAGCTTACTGATTCATTCATGAAAAATGACTAATTCATAGTACAAGGAGAAAGATGAAGAGAACGGAAAGTAATTACTAGCCTAATGAATTCCACGCTAAAATTGTGGATCTTGTCTCTACAGCTATGACTAATACATATATACAAGAATAATTAAATACTAAAATAATACAATGAAAAATACATATAAACTAGTTATTTTCAACATTCCCCCTCAAGTTGGAGCATGTAAATTTACAATGCCCAACTTGCGAAGAAACGAGGAAAATAAAAGAGAACCGAGAGCCTTGGTAAAAACATCCGCTACTTGTCCTGCTGACCGTACAAACGAAGTAGTAATAACCCAAGCCAATAATTTCTCTCAAACAAAATGACAGTCCAATTCAATGTGTTTGGTCCTTTCATGAAAAACAAGATTTGATGCAATGTGAAGTGCCACTTGATTATCACAAATCATAATTGCTGGTTCATCAACTTTGACTTGAAGATCACTCAAAAGACATTGTGGCCAAACTAACTCACAAGTAGTTATGACCATAGCACGATACTCGGCCTCGGCGGATGAAGGAGAAACAACACTTTGCTTCTTGGAGCGCCAAGAAACCGGTGCACTACCAATGAAAATAAAGAAACATGTAGTAGAATGTTGAGTTGTGGGACAACCAGCTCAATCTGCATCACAATAAGCTCGAACACGCAAATCACAATCACTAGGAAGAAAAATTCATTGTCCGGGGACCCCGTTAATATACCGAAGAACTCGATGGGCTGCCTCCAAATGAGGTACTCGAGGGTCATGCATAAACTGACTAAAAAACCGAACTGCATAACAAATATTAGGTTGCGAAATGGTGAGATAAAGCAAACATCCTACTAAACGAAGATACCTTCTCGGGTCTTCGATAGGATCCCCTTCTTGATCCATTAAATGATGGTTCTGAACAATGGGTGTGGAAGCAGGCTTGGCACTTAAGAGTCCTGTTTCACTCAAAATATCAAGGGCATATTTCCTTTGGCTCAAAACTATTGCTTCCTTTGATCAAGCAACCTCGATTCCAAGAAAGTACTTAACAAGACCTAGATTCTTAATACAAAACTTATCATTGAGGGAAGACTTAAGCTTTTCAATGTGTTCCACATTATTGCCTGTTATAATGACATCATCAACATAGACCAATATCCCTATAAAAGGTGCCCCACACATGTAAGTGAATAGCGAATAGTCTGACTCAGACTGTGTGAAACTCATGTTAGTTAAAGAATCAGCAAATTTCTTGTTCCAATTCCTAGAAGCTTGCTTTAACCCATATAAAGACTTACATAAATGACACACCTTACCTTCGTGCTTCTTTTCAAAACCTTGTGGAAGCTTCATATAAACTTCCTCATCCCGATCACCATGCAAGAAGGCGTTGTTTACATCCAAATGATGTACAACCCAACTTCTAGCCACTACAACTGCAAGAACACAACGTACATTAACAAGTTTGGCCACAGGAGGGAAAGTGTCATAATAATCTATGCCTTCGACCTGTGTATACCCATTGGTGGCTAAGCGTGCTTTGTACTGCTCAATGGTACATCTGACTGGTACGTAATCTTGTAAACCCACTTGGAATCAATAGCCCACTTTCTCAGTGGTAACTCTTCTAACGACCAAGTCTTGTTTTGTTCTAGCGTCGAAATCTCTATCTCCATAGCTTCTCTTCAATGCTCAAATTGCACTGCTTGAGAAAAATTCTGTGGCTTATCACTAGAGGTAATGGCTTGAAGCAAATTCGAATGAGAGTTAGCAAATCGTGCATTTGAAAAAAAAAAAACAAATGAAATTGGATAGACCATACTAGAGTCAACCGATGAAGCAGTAGGATGAGGATGGGCTATAGAAGTGGGAACATCAACAAGATAGTCTTGATACTTAGCGAGCATCAAACGAACTCAAACTGGTCTACTCGACCTGGTCTCCCTCTGCTGCAATGGGTTGCTGTTTGTTTGTTATCCGCAGCACTGCTATCTAGCGGTGCTAAGGTTAACCCCGGTGGTAGCTCCACCCAACCCAAATTTCTAGCACCATCATCCTCAAACCGAATCAACTCAAATTGATCTTTTATTGTAACATTCTCCCTATGTTCTTGATGAAATGGAAATTCATTCTCACAAAATATTATGTCACGTGAGACATCAATTTTTCTATTATCCAAATTGTACACTTTATATCCTTTCTTTCCATGAGGATATCCTATAAAAGTTCACCGATTGGCACGAGACCCATACTTATCACCTCTACAATCTTTATTATGAACATAATACAAGGATCCAAAAGTACGTAAGTGAGTATATGTAAGAATTTTACCAAGTAAAATTTTGTAGGGGCTCTTACTCTGCAACTGGGGTGAAGGCATGAGATTAATCAAATATGCCGCTGTTAGAACACATTCTCCCCAAAATTGTATCAGAAGTCCTACTACAAAATGTAATGCACGTGAAACCTTCGAAAGATGATGATGTTTCCTTTCCACAACACCATTTTGTTGTGCCATGCCCACACAAGAAGTTTGAATTTGTATCCCTTTTCCTGCATAGAAATCAAGCAGAGGTGCAAACAAAAATTCTCCACCGTTATTACTCCTCGCTGCACCTGCAAGTTGAACTGAGTTTGTACTAACTGACAAAAATCCATGAGTATCTTTGTGAGACAGAGATTTGTCTCGCGTTAGATACACCCATGTACACCTACTATCGTCATCAACAATAGTACGGAAGAAACGGGCTCCAGTCTATGATAAAGTACGATAAGGACCCCAATATCACAATGGATCAATTCAAAACATGAATTAGTTTTGGTAACAGAATCATGAAAAGGTAACCAAGTCCACTTAGCTTGAAAACATGAATCACAAACAACATCCAAACTTGTTCCAAAATTGAAATGCGGAAAACTAGACAACTTCGAAAAGGGACATTCCCCAACCGACAATGCCACTGAATAGCTGCTTTACTTTAACTCTCCACCCGTGCGGCTCTTGGAGCAAGCAAACTGTCTAGCAAATATAGCCCATCTCTCTCTCTACCCACTCCAATCAGCCTCCTCGATGGAAGGTCCTATATAATATAAAATTTGGGATAGAAAATTAATGCACAATTTCTATATCTAGTCAATTTGCTCACAGAAAGTAAATTACAATGAACACTAAGAATTTGTAACACGTCTCTGAGAACTAGATTGTTGGAAACCGTGGCCAACCCCACATGAGAAACTGGTAAACACAATCCATGCGAAAGTCTAACTGGTTTAACCATCATATTAACGCAAATATTATCCGGAACAAAATCTGTCGAAACCGTGTGATCGGAAGCACCCGTATCTATAATCCACACATTACCTTTCAGTGAAACCTAACCTGTCATGTTTACACAGGGTGAGCTAGTCTGTGGACTGAGGAGGGTCAACAACTAATGATACTGCATCGGAGAAAGTCCCACAATGGGACTGTTTTCCCTTTCTGACCCCGCTGTGGGACCACCAGTAGCCGGCAGCAAGAGTTGCTGGTGGTGGTGGGGTGGCTACTGCTGTGCAACTGTCGCTGTGGCCTGACCTCTCGTATTTTGTGTCCGTTGCCTCCGTATAATTAGATTGTTGGGGCCTGTTAAAATGTATTGCGTAAAAACTAAGCTCGGATGATCTGAAGGATGAAAATAATAGGGAGAATTCACATTAAGAAATCCCCTTGAAGTAACAACCGGTTCAACAACTTGATTGGTACCTTCCTCGAACATTGTGAAAACACGCAATTAAAACACAACTAAAACAAGTAATAAGAGGGGAAGAGAATCAGCTTATAAAAGAGACCAAGGCCACAAGTCTTGCAACAATGAAAAGGGAAATCAAATCTCAAATCCGCTCTGATACCATCAAGAAAAACTAAAGACAAAAGAACACAAGATAATAGCTTGAATTAGCTTACTGATTCATTCATGGAAAATGGCTAATTTATAGTACAAGGAGAAAGATGAAGAGAATGGAAAGTAATTACTAGTCTAATGAATTCCTAGTTAAAATTGTGGATCTTGTCTCTACTGCTATAACTAATACATGTATATAAGAACGATTAAATACTAAAATGATACAATGAAAAATACATATAAACTAGTTATTTTAACCACAACTCTCTCAATATGGATAGAAAATTCAATGAGAGGGTAACAATAGAATGAAGAAATTGGAGCCATAGGAGAAGGCATATAAATAATTTTCTTGACTTCAGTTTTTCGGGCAAAATTAACTTGCATATTTTATATGTAAGCAACTATTAACTTATAACTTGCATATTTTATATGTAAACAACTATTAACTTATAAGTCAATAAATTTTTATCATATTACTAGACAAACATAAATTATGTATATAAATTAGTTACACATATCAAATATGAGAGGAGATATTTACGAAATGTAGGGATTCCGAGGAAAGGGTTTAGGATAAGGAAAAAAAAAAATGCCATTAAAATTCTAAAATGAAAGATTATTGTTGGATTTAAAATTTTTTTTATACATGCAACTGATAAAAGAAAAATGGCATTAAAATCATAGAAAATATGATCAATGTTATGTATTATTAGGCTATTATAGTAAAAATCTACTACTAATCACAAACCATATACTATCAAAAAATTATAACGGATAGCCTTATTAGCTATTCAATATATATATGTTAGGAAAATAGAGCAAATGGGTAATCAAAATCTACAATCTCGAGAGGTTAGAGGCTAACTCATGAGGGGCTTCAAATAAAATTTAAATCGACTTACAGAGAAACCTCAACAGAATGCCTTGACTGAACACTACCGACTTCAAATTAAAACAAATCGACTTGAGAAAAGATAATTAAAAGATTGATGATAAAAGATTCAAAGTAGAAGGATTTAATTAAAGGAAGTTGTCACAATAGAGTTCAACCCTATCCTAAGTCATCATATATGCCTCTGCTACGGTATAGATTGGATCGTCGGACACTCCAACTCTCAAAGTTAACACAGCTCCTCACACAGGAGTGTACTCTCAACTGATGAGTTCGAGTATGCCCCAACTTGCTTAGTAACCAGAGCAATAGTGAAGAACTTACAGCGAATTAAATAGAAAAACAGAAGTATGATTTCTATGTGTTTGATCAATGCCCCAAGGCAAAGTAGTTATAAAACAAATTCTTCCCAATTAAGCAATTGGCAATTATGGGATGTGTGCCTAAAGCCAGGCCTTAATTAGGAAGGTGGACGGATATGGAGGAGCAAAAAATTTGGCCACAACGATTCGGAAAAGAGTAGTAGTTTACATGTGTTGGAATTGGTATCCTGAAAAGCAAAATTATTGTATTTAAATATTAAATAAAAAATTATTTTATTTATTTTTTATTTGTTTATGTTTTACAAGTCAAATATACATGTGATTATTTTCTGAAATGTTCCAAGAGATGGACATAGTCCAAAATGACATGTCAAGTTTGGTTTAAGTGGTAATTGAGATTAAGCCACATATAGACATAAATCAAATTAGTGATATATTATCAAATTATGTTCGTAGTCGGTGATACGTTTTGACAACTTGTCTCATGAAACAATAATATGATACTTTACATGGCTTGTCTTGGTTATGTAGATAATGATCCAAGAGTGTTGGTCATGATTCTTAAGAGGGGGGGGGGGTTGGGGGGGTTGTGTTTAAGTATTATTATATGCTGTAATGATAAGCACGTATGAGCTTAATAATTCATATGTAATAACCTTGAGTATGATATGTTAGTTGCTATTAGCTGCTGTTAGTAGCAGTTAGTTAGCTAAGGTTGGTCAAGTGGTGGTTTTCTTGGTCAAGAGTAGCAGCTGGCTATTTGAGGGGGTAGTTAAGTCAGTTAAGGAGGGTGTCCAAGTGCAATGTACCTAGTTCTAACCGACGTAGGAGCCAAGTGGTATAAGTCGGTAGCTCCTCTTGTAATTAGCTGAATTATGGAATGAATGGTGTGTGGTTTCTTTCTCTCATCTCTATTTCTCCCTAATTCTCATCTTCTTTCATTTCTTCCTCATCTCATACTCTTAAATTCCTCTACCATCTTTAGGTTATGATCAAGCTTTAGCTTGAATCATAATAATTGATATCAGAGCCTTGATTTGATTACAAATCAAGTTAAATTTGCTATCAAGCTATTGATCGAAGTACATTTGATCAGAATCGAGCTCAACCAATCAAGACTTGCTTGAATAGATTGATCCTTGTGGTTTTACACTCAATACAATTAATCATTTTGATCAATTGTGGCAGTTGCAATTGTGTTGAAGTGAACTTAGATAGTAAGAATTCAGATCAGATTGCATCTGATCCTGCTCAATAAGTTAAATCCTTGATTAAGCTTGGGTGAATTGATCAAGAACATAGGTGTAGTGCAAGTTGAGGATTCTCATGTGAGCTGTTGCTACGAATCTGATTTGGCTTGCTATAATTGAATTGATCACGCTGAACTTTGTGGATCAGTTGCTGAATTGTCCAAGTTGTTATGATCACGATTGGCTTTCACTAAAGTTAAAGTTGTGTTGTTGACATTTATTCGATCTAATTGATCAAAGTTAGGCTTGCTGTAGCAAATTTTTCAGATTGATTGCAACCTCTGTTTAAGAACTATAAGTGAGATCATGGCAGGAGGTGTGACAACAAGGTCTAGTGTTGCTGCTGCTACGTACGCTAGTGTTGCAGATGGTGGGCAACCTGTTCAAGAAACAAGTATTGCAGATTTGAGAGCCGATATCCAAGGACTTATAGCTACGGCTGTGAACTTGACACAGACAATTGGAGATATGACTCGAAGGATGGAATATTTGAATACTAAATTTGATAATGTGTCTGATTCAATTCACCTTGTTCAACAGAAGCTTTGTGAATTGCGAGAGCAAGTTAATAGACCAATTCCACCTATTATAGCTAGTCCTCTGATTCCTACCAGTCAACTAAAACGCACTCAAAATGCAAACATCACTCATGTGCAACGGGGAACTAGTAAGGGTGTGGCAGCGGTTCGAAACAAGGGATTTAGACAACCAAAGGTTGATATTGTTACGTTTGATGGATCTCAACCGTAATCTTTGATTAGGAGGTGCGAATGCTACTTCCAATTCTATCAGATTAAGGACGATGAGAAAGTAGAATTGGCAGTAGTTCATTTACAAGGGGACTATGAGGTTTGGTTCTACAGTTTAATTCGCAGTAATCCGGATCTCACATGGTATGCGTTTGTTGACGAATTTTGTGAGCGGTATGGTGATGAGGACAAAGGAGAAGTGGTGGATCATTTCAACAAGGTTACTCAAACAACTTCAGTAAGAGAGTACATATAAGAGAGTACATGACACATTTTTAGAATTTACGAGCTAGAATGATGGTAGTTAATCCGAGTGCTGATGAAGCTTACTATGTTGCAAGCTTTATTAGTGGTTTAATGCCTAAAATCATGAACTTGGTCAACGTTCTTCTTCCCTCGTCCTTGTCTGGGGCTTATTCTAAGGAAAAATTATACGAGTCCATAATGCTTACATGTGCTGGAGCTGTTGTAACTGATGACACTAAGGAAGTTAGCATGGAGGAAAAATGAGTGCAAAGGCTATTTTTTAAGTGCAATCAACAGTACTAGACATGTCACAGATGTAATCCTTAGCATCTCATGGCAATCACGGGAACCGAAATGGAAGAGGATCAAGGAGTAGACTTAGAGCATTCCGAGCTTGTTCTAAAGTATTCCGAGCCTGCTATAGGTCACTCCGAGGTTGTTATAGACATGACAAAAGAAATGGAGGAAACTGAGGCAGAGATTTCAATCAAAGCTTTAACCAGGAATGGTACTCATAACACTATAGAATCAATGGGGAAGCTGGTATCCAATCCTTGGTGGTATTAATTAACAGTAGTAGTACTCTTAGCTTCTTGGATCCTAAGATCGTGAGGAAGGTGGGACATGAGTCGATCACAACAAATCCACTTATGGTCACAGTGGCAAATGGAAATTCAACATTAACACAGACAAAATGCAACCAATTTCCGTGGAAAATGTAAGGATATCAATTTGTATATGACTTCAGAGTCTTGAAGTTAAAAGGATGTTATATGGTTCTTGGTGTGGATTGGATGATAACATTCAGCCCTCTAGTTTTTGATTTTGCTCACTTGATCGTGGCTTTTAAGAGGCAAGGAGAGGCCATTAAATTGTGAGGTTTTCGACAGCTAGTGCAACACTACAATTTTTGACGATTGTATGCCATGAGTATGGCTTTGTTGGCTCAAGATCCTTTGGTTCCTCTGATTCTAGTACCGGTATTTGCTGAACCTGTAACGTTTGACAATCAAGGATGCCGAGCTCTCTTTTTTGCGGCAACTAAAGCTCACAACCTTCCAAAATTAGGGCTCTATGAACCAGCTGCAAAATTTAGTGAGCCATATGAGCTTCCTTAAGTTAAAATGTTGCGCAAAAACTCCCATTCTTAAGGATTAGAATATCCTCCAAACGGGGGAATATTTTCATGATTCTTAAGATGGGGCGGGGGTTAAGTAGCATTAAATGCTATAATAACAAGCACATATGAGCATAATACTTCATGTAATAACCTTGAGTATGATCTGTTAGTTGCAGCTATGGTTGGTGAAGTGGTGGTGTTCTTGGTCAAGAGTGGTGGCTGGCTATGTGAGGACGCAGTTAAGTTGGTTAAGGAGGGTGTCCAAGTGCAATGTACCTAGTTCTAACTAACATAGGAGCCAAGTAGTATAAGTTGGTTGCTCCTCTTGTAATCAGCTGAATTGTGGAATGAATGGTGTGTGGTTTCTTTTTCTCATCTCTATTTCTCCCTAATTCTCATCTCTTTTCACTTCTTCCTCATCTCATACTCCTAAATTCCTCTACTATCTTTAGGTTATGATCAAGCTTTAGCTTGAATCATAACAGTGTTATATTAGGGTTATCAATAAGATTGAAACTTTGAGTTGGACCACCAGAATTATTTGTTTCTTAGCTGCTATTATAAATACGTAATTCTGTAAGATGATAACTATAAATCTAGAAAATAGTTAGAACTTGTTCATAGATTGTTAGTTGCTTTGATGTCCTAAAAACATTAGCCACAACGAGTGACTTAAATCTTACGTGCATTAGGTAATGGCATGAAATGTAGCAGAAACAGGTGTTTCACATGGAATCTATAGTCTCTTCTAGGATAAAGATATCCCCTTAGTTAATTTGCAAGCATACAAACATATTCGAGAATTTTTGGCCAAAGTATTCCATATGTTTGACATTTAGAATTAGTACAGAAATCGGTTTCCATTTTATTGAACTGTTCAAAATGGGCAAATCGGGAACTGCGGTGAAAGGTGTGAGAAAGATAACAAAAGTAGTTAAAGTTACCTTTCATCATGGAGATTTAATACAGGGTTTAATCATAATAATAAAAGTTAATTGGGAATTCTTGAGTGAATATTTTAATTCTAGAGTGCAACAACTTGTATTTAATGGAATTAAGTATTGTTAAATTGTAATCAATATTATCAAGTGTTGTTAATTAGATTTGACCTAGTTGGAGATAGAATTAAGTTGTCCTTGAGATCCTTTCGTAAGCCTCGACATTAAGCACCTTTTGAAAACATTTAATGTAAACTCATGGGATGAATTATTTATTAGTGAGATAAATAAATTTTAGGCCAAACGACATTTATGAGATGAATTATTTATCTATTAGATGAATAAATGTATTTTTGCTAGATCAAATCCATAAGATGAACTTAGACATGTGAGAAAAAAAAAAAATATATATATATATATATATAAAAGAAAAGGAACATGCACGAGAATTCTGTGCTGAGGCCGGTGCTTTCAGTTCCTTTCTCACATAAGATGGTAATCCGCTTGTATGGGTAGAAGACGAGTAGGAGTGCGTCACGCGGTGGCAACAAACTGTTTCAACGCGCTACCCATCTCGCTGCTCATACTGCCCGATTGCCTATTGACCAAATTTGTTTTATATATACGTTCTAGGTCTTTTTCATATGTGCGTGCCACTGAGCACACATCACAAAAAATTCTCTCCCAGCGCAAAACCCTAAAATTGCTGTAGGAGTTTATAAATTAAAGTTTTAGCGCAATGTCTTTTGAAGAATTGTTCTTAAAAAGTGTCAGAAGGAAATTTTTGATCTAAAATTTTCCTAAATTAAGTATTTCGAGAGGCTACTCTTCCGATGCAAAGGAGGTCATTACGAAGATAACCTTGACGTGTTAAGAAATTTTCTGTTCAGATTTCAGATCTTCTAATTCAAATTGGAGTTCTCGATCCAGGTATGTCATTTAGACTTTAACGTTAATGATTTTCCTTTATTTCATTTATTCTATATATCATGTTTGTATCTGTTTTATATGATATTTTCGTTTGTCATGTTATGAACCTATTAAGGTAAGATGAAGATTTAATTAAATAGTTTAGTTAGGTCAGACCTTTAGATTTAAATTAAGAATTTTAAATTTGTTTGCTTTGCACCTGCTCTTGTCAAATTAAGAAATATTCTGAACTATTGGTATCAGAGCTAACTCTAAACATGTTCATAATTGACATTAGAAAAATATTAGGTTCTATACAATAAAAGTATGTAGAATTGCGAAAAACATGAAATTTTGAATTTTATTATCAGAAACAGTCATCCTAAATATTGATGTTAACGAGTTTAATAACAAGATAAAAAATTCAGTAAATGTTTAAATTGTTTAAAATTCATATGACACATAATTCAGTCTTGGAATATATTTCTAAATAAGATCTGGTGAGATTAGATATTCAAAGGGTTGAAAGATTTAGATTATTAATTCTAATGTGATTAGATTTTGAACGATGGTATGAAATATTCAATTGTTGAATATTTTATAATAATAAATAAAAATTGTATATCTAATATGATTTGATATTTGGATTTGCTTTATGATCTAATGAGAATAGGATCTAAAATAAGTATTTATTTATTTTAATTAAAATTTCAAATAAAAAATTAAGAGTAATGCCTAGCGCCATGTGACCCAAAGGGTAACGTCATCCCTCATAACAAAGTTTTTTATTGTTATTACTGAAAAATTAAATAAATAAGTAATTAATTAGGATGAAATTCTAATTAAAATTATGTGATAATTATTTCTAAAAGTGTGTAGAAAAATTTTTAATTATTCCAACCTATTAGGCCTTAGGTGTTGCTATTCAAATTATTTGATAACATGATATTTATTGAGTTTTTATTCACATAATTAATTATTTAAATGAGTTAAATATTATGCATGATGTGAATAAAGTTAGAAGGCCAATTAATATTGTAACTCCACGAAATGTATGTTTAGCTAGCACATCATATCACACACAGAGAATGGTTAGGTGGATTCAATGCCTTGTTTGTCAACTAACATTTAATTAAAAAAGGTTCATAAGACTCAAAACATCAAGTGGGAGTGAGCTTCTATAAATGAATGCTCATGGCTTCTAATATTGGTCTAGCAGTGCAGTAGGTGGGCACTGCTCCATGAGGAGCACGTTCATTTGCAGACTATAAGGTTAGACCTCTTAGATATAGATTGAAGTGTAGGAAAATGGGTACGACCACGATGACATGGAGTAATTTGTGGACTTGCATGGATGTCTAGGTAGCGGTGTACACTTAACTAGGTGCTATGTTAGCCTCCCTGAGGAGCTCTATTGTATGGCCTTAGAGGCTAAGGAAAATGTGGTGTATTAAATATGTTAAGTAAGAGCTTACAAAAAATATATTTATTAAGAAATGTACTCACCCTTCTGATATCTCAAATCAACCCCATTGACAAGAAGTTTTGGGTAGTTTGAATGGGTCTCCATAGCATACACGTAAGTGTGGAATTGTGAACTCCATAATTTGATTGTTTCCTAAAAGTAAGAAAAATAATCCTGTATGTTGCATGACTTATTTACAATTTGGTTTTCAAAACTGTTTGATATATTTATGCATTGCAATAAATGCTGATATATGTTACTTTTCTATATTGCTCTGCTCACTGATATATAATATTTCTTATAACATGTGGAGAACCAGTAGATGTTAAGAATTCTCTAGTTTGTTGTTAGTTGATCTACTAAGTTCAAAAAAATATTTAGAACGTTAGACTAGATTAATCAGTTAGTCAGTTGCAAGATTCAAACACTAGATGTTGAATGTATTCTAGTATTAGATACTTAAAAATTCAACTATAGTAGAGGTGATCAGATATTTGAAAGAATTGTTTGATTAGAGAACTGGTAGCATGAGAAAGACTTATGAGAAAGATGATAGACACTGGACTATGTTAAGAATGTTCGGTTCAAAAAGTGTGTCATATGGTGATGGCTTATTTAATTGAACTGAAATTCTTGATGCAAATATTAATAGCCAATCTCAACAGGACATTATCCTAACGTGGCTATCAACATCTTTCAATCAATTTAGACTAGATACATTAGATAATAGAGACTACTCATTGTTTAGATTGATGAAAGTACAATTTAAAAAGAAGGTGTCATAAGAACTAAGGGAAGAGTCCCCTTAGGCTGAGCTTGGGGCATGGAATTGGTGGCTAGAATTGAGGCTAAGGCTATAAATTGGAGCTGAGAATTCCAATTCTATTGTTTGGTGTACCTGCTGGAATTGAAAGTTACAATTCCACTGTCCAACTCCATGTAATTTGATTTTAACTGAAAATCTTACTTTCCAATCCCTTTGGGTGGGGGTAAGGAATTGCAATTTCTTATTAACTCTAGTAACCTAAAATCCAAAATAGCATAACTTGATAATCCAAATCCAAGATGACTTAAAATCCGAAGACTTAGACACAACTTAAAATTTGACCCAAACCTCAAAATCATCCAACTCGAATGAGTTGAACTTGAAATGGCCAAAATCATCTTAGCTCGAAGTCAAAAGCGACCCAACCTAATTGACCCGAAACTAGAAATGACTAAAATCCAAAAAATGAAACTACTCAACTTAAATGTGTTGTAAACAAACTGAGTCAAAGTAGAAATGACCCAACCAAATTGAACCAAATCTTAATATGACCAATACCTAAAATGACCCGACCTATCTCAAACTCAGCCTAAGATGACTCGAAATTTGAAATGATATAACTCTTTTTTCCAAAAACTTAGATGACTCGAGCTTGAAATGACCTAAATAAACTCAAACCTAATCATAACTAGCCTGAATCCCAAAAACAGCTAACCTAATTATCTGAAAATCCAAGGTAAGTTGAATAACAAATGAGTCTACGCGATCCTCTACCCGATTTGACTTGAAAAGAAAATTACTTGAACTCAAATTGAATCACTCCGACCATAATAACTTGAACACAATGTGAACCACTCCAACTAAAATCCAATCGTAGTTGATTTAAAACTCGAAATATTTCAACTCAATTTGCCAAAACCCTTGATAATTCAAATCATTATGTAATTATAATTTTGACCTCCACTTCCTTTGATGAACTAAACAATGGAATTTCAATTCCATCAGAATTCGAATTCCATCATAATTTGAATTGGAATTGCAATTGCATAGTCCAATTCCAATTCCATGTTCCAAACAGAGCCTCAGTGTCAACATCTATCTTAATGATTTAGGAACTTCTAAAGGGTAACTCAAAATATAAGTCAAAGTAGTATTGTCTTTTGATACAAGTTCTTGACGTATTTAAAAGGAATTTCCCAGGTACTTAGATACTGTTGTTTCCAAGACTAGAAAGCCAACATGACAAGATATTTGGTATCCTGTCTTCTCTAGTTGTGACTAGTAGATAGTTCAGTAGTGTCCTAGTGAGCGGGCTTTCAGTAAGGGCACTAAGAGATAATAATTTAAGTCAAATAAATTAGTTTTGATTTTCAGTAACTATCTTAGTGTATAGGTTCCTTTAGAAAACTGATTTCTATTTATTATTTGTTTTAAAATAGTTTTTCCAGCTATTTTTTCTAGAAATAGCTTAATGGTTAAATAAAATGTTTATTTCAAAGGTAAATTGGTAGATAGTTGACTTTTTTAATCAAAACTATGTTAATGGCCATTTATTAGTCTAATACAAGCTAGGCTATGTAACCATATAAAAAAAAAATTTCCGGAAGACCAAATAGCTTTTAAGTGGCACTTGATCTTCGGTCACATTAATCTACTTTGATTAAAGACTGGTTTGATTTGTCTTATGGGAGCATTAAGTACTAAAATGATAACAAGTATACGAATCACGTTTGAAATACGGTGACTGAAAAAGCCTTTAAGAGTAAAGGCAATAGAGCCACTAAGCTGCTAGAACTTGTTCATAAAACCTTTATGGGCTGCCAAAAGTTCAAGTGAGTAGAAGCAGTGAGTATTTCATAAAAGTTTTTGAATGACTGCTCTGTATGTTAATATATGAATATACCTATTTAGAATGAAGTCTTGAATCCTATGAAAAGTTCTAAGAATTAAAAACTAAAGTTGGGATCAATTAAGTAATTATATCATGTCACTTTGGTTAGGTCGAAGTGGTTTTTTCATGGGAATTCTTAATTTTCCTTATTGGAAAATATTGCAGAAAGGATAAATCATATATTATTGAATATGGTAAGATTCATATGATAAGTAACATCTACATATCAAGTGGTTTTTTATGTAAGAGGTTTTAGAAAGTATTCTAAATGCATAGTATATAGCTTGTGTTGGATAAATTGACAATATGATATACTGTGTCTCAATAGCATGACACAACTTATAGTTTAGATGATATATTAGATATATCTTCAACCAGGTTATTATCACACTAAGTATATGAGAGCTTGGGTGTAGTGGAAGGATGGTTAGGTTCACCTAACGAATTCATATATTCAGCCTTAACGGCTAAGCAAATTAATGAATCTGATCCTCTAAATTGTAATAAAACTCTTAACACTAAAGATGTAGACCAATATGTGCGAGGGATAAAAACCAAGTTAGAATAATTGTATTTAAGCTATGTATGGGAACTTATAGGGGCGTCGAAAGACATGAAGTCCATTAGATAGGATATGAATGGATCCACAAGAATAAAAGAGTTGTGTGGACGAGAAGGTTGAAACATTCAAGGCTAGATTGATGGCAGTGGGTTAATACCCTGTAGGAAGGAACAGTCTTTGATGAGACCTTCTAGCCAAACTCCATGCTTAAGTCCATAAAGGTGATCTTATCCATCTTATTGTGGTGAGATATGGAAAATGGAAATCAAGATTATGCCCTTTTGTTTTTTTTTTTTTTTGAATAATCATCTTGAGAATGTTATGTTTATGATACAACCAGACAAGTTTGTTGTCAAAAGTCAGAAGCATATAGTATGCAAATTGATGAAGTCTATTTGTAGACTTTAATAAACATCTTGTTCATTGAATAATAGATTCGATGATGCCTTTCAAGTCTTGGAAATTTGAATCAATGATTAGTGAATTGTGAGTGTACAAGTGACATGGCAAGAAAGTAGTGACTTTCTAAGTGTTACACATCGCTGGGATTCTATTCATTAAGAATGGTGTATAATTGTTTTGAGAAGTTAAGATTTAATTGCCCACTTAGTTTAAAATAAAAGAACCAAAATGAGTGCACTATGTTTTTAGAATCAAGCATTTACGAGATTTAAAGAAAGCATGTTGAGTTTATCATGGGTCATTTGTTTTAGAAGGGAGTTTACAAGTTTGACGTTAGAAACCCATGTTTACTTTTATAGTGGGAGTCATTAGATGGTGAAGAATGAACCAGTCTTCTATTGCTTATTTTATTATGGAAGTTGGGTACTTGATAGCTATGAGGTTGTTAAGTAGACTACTTTACTCAGAAGGTTCGTAGTAGATGAAAGCCTATGAGGAAAGAAATGAGACAACGACTGATCAGTATTGATAGAATTTATCGTCAATGAGTTGACTGATCCCTAGGCGATAGTTATGCATTTTAAGGTTAATTGGGCCTAGGATAAATGGGATTGTTGGAATTGGTGTTCTAAAAATCCAATTATCGTATTTAAATATTAAATAAATGAAATTGTTTTAATTATTTATTGTTTCTTTATGTTTTACAAGCCAAATATACGTGTGATTGTTTTCTAAACAGTTAGATGAGATCGATGTAGTCCAAGATGACATGTGAAGTTTGGTTTAAAATAAGAGGGGTAAAGGTAAGGGTAAAGAGCAGTAAATGTGTTACCCTTATTTGGCAATTGGGTGAAGGAGAAAGGATAAAGAGAGTTATAGTTAAAAGAAGAGCAAAACAAAATCTTTAAAAAATGAACCTTACCCCTCAATTTGGGTGTTAAAGAAATTAGGGAGAGAGAGAGAGAGAGGAGAGGGGGGGGGGGGGGGGGGGGGGGGGGGGGGGGGGGGGGGGGGGTGACAAATTACTCCCCACTACCTCCTTTACCCCTCAAATGCATTTGCCGAATAGGAGTAAGAAATTATCCCTTTTTACAATTACCCCCATTTATTTCTCTTTACCCCTTTGCCAATCAGGGAGTAAATGTTTATGAGAAAAATAATTTAAACTACTACTACTACTATTCTTTGTCATATTACCTTCTTAGTTTCCGACTCGCACTTCTTGAATAATTCACTAATACAGAAAAACACTAATATATCAATTCGAAATGTCAAACATATGGAATGCTCTGGCAAAAGTCTCTAGAATCAATTCCGAATGCATGCGAATCAACTAAGAGGACATCTTATGTTTTAGATTCCTCGTAAAATATCTGTCCCCACTATCCTTCGAGTAGTTACCCAAGAAATATAAGATCCCAATTAAACATTGTAACCTAATCTGTTTAGTGCATCAAAGTAACTAACATTCCATGCGCGAGTTCAGACTATTTCTTGAATTTTAAGTCATTATATAAAATAAATAAAATGAGTTGCTTAGTTCTAAAAGAAGCGTAGATACAAGCAAGCCACTTGGTCCAACTCAGTTTAACAATCTCATTATATTTACACCAACATAATATTCTTGATCACCATCGGCACAACCAAGATAAGCTATCTACATGTTATATTATAGTTTTTGCAGACAAGCAGTCCAAACTTATCACTGAGTACAAATTCATTATAAAATAACATTTTAAACTGTTATTAGTCTATAAGTGGTGTAATCTCATTGTCCGCTAAAACATATATTCCAAATGTCATTTAAGTACTACGTCCATCTTATGGTACATTACTTGAAAGAAAATAACATCACACGCATTTTAATAAATAGTAAACATAAAGACGACAACAAATGAATCTCATTCAATAAAAAAAAATGATTCACTTCAATAGGGTTTCCCCAGATGCCTGCTTGTCCTTAACCCAATTAGCTATACATGACATTCCCATCATATCCAAATGACTTTTGAGTCAAAGTTTTTATAAAAGGATCTGCAAAATTGTTCGTGGTATCTCATCTTTATTCACATAGTCTCAAATGAGGTGATACTTCCATTCAATGTGCTTATACCAATTGTGCTTCCTAGGTTCCTTAGAGTTAGCCACTGCACCAGAGTTGACACAAAAAAATGGCAATAGGTGCAAGCCCCTCTCTAACTTTCACAAGATCCATAAGGAACTTTCTCAACCAACAAGCCTCCTTAGAAGCTTTAGAAGCCGCCACATACTCAGCTTCCATGGTGGAGTATGTTAGGAGAATTTTAATTTTGTAACCTAAAATTTCTTAAAGCTATTGAATCAAGTGCAGCAGAATCACAATTTAGAATTCTTATTTTTGAATATTCCAAGGTCTTTAATCAAATTATGCATGACAATGCATAGCATGGATAGATATAAAATGAAAAACAAATTAAATAAGAATTTATAGGTATTAATTGACAACCTCATACTGTGATATAGACCGTAAGTGTAAAGATGATGCACGAACGACAACACCGAGGTCTTCTCTGCAATTCCCCTTCTATTCCAGGAGTGGGCATCATGAAATCAAGAACTGAAAATCATTTTATAGTGCAAAAAAATGGAGTGCACTTTTTTCTCTTCAATTCGCTAATTGAAGAAGTAGGCCAATGAAAAGCGTATATGTTACATAAACCCTAAATTTAATCTTTACATAAGGCTCCAAAAAATCTAATTTTAATTTAAAAAAATAAATTAAAATTTGTGATAAATCAATAACAAGAAATCTATCCCAAAACTAAAAGAACAACACATAAAACAAAATACCTAGCGTCTGCACCATGTGGTGCCACGTGACACCCCGTGATTGATCCGCGTCAAGAATTGCAAATCACTACCATGCCTACTTCCCAGTTGGGCTAGGGGCCAACACACAAATCGCCCCCCTCATGTTCATTGGCCCAACATGGCTTTTTCGGCTTTTCTTTATTTTATTTTATTTTTCTAGTACCTCAGGGGCAATTTAGTTCTAGCTCCAAATGGGTCAAATCTTATTATCATTTGATGATAACAATTGATTACCATTTAGTATAACTTAATTCTACTAAATAAGTTTTACTGCACTTTGAAAATAAATATATTTACTCGTTAAATTCTTTACAATTATTTACTCACAATTGAGCCCTCTATTAAATGTCCATGAGAAAAATAATTTAAACTAGTATTATTATTCTTTCTCATATTACCTTCTTAGTTCCCAAGTCACCCTCTTCGAATAATTGAATAATATAGAAAAACACTACTATACAAAATGAAAATGTCAAACATATGGAATGCTCTGGTTCTCTAGAATAAGTTGGAATGCTGGCTCATCAACTAAGGGGACATCTTACGTTCTCGATTCCTAGTAAAGTATTTGCTCTTACTACCCTTCATGCAGTTACCCAATGAACATAAGATCTCAGTTACACTCTGAAACCTAATCTTTTTAGCGCTTTAAAGTAACTAACTTTCCATACACAAGTTCAGATTATTTCCAAGATTTAGAGTCATTTTATAAACATAATAAAATGAGTTGCTCACTTTTGATAGTAGTGTAGATACGAGTTAGTCACGTGGTCTAGCTCGGTATCCTATTTTTGTAGACAACACCAATATAACACTTTTGGATCCCTATCGACTACGAACATACTTCAATAACATATTACTAATTTGATTTAAGTCTATCTGTGGCTCAATCTCATTAACCTGATAAACCGAACTTGATATGTCATCTGAGACTATGTCCATCTCATGGAACATTTTAGAAAATAATCGCACATGTATTTGACTTCTAAAACATAATCAGACGTAAAATAATTCTATTAATTAACCAAGTGATTGGGTTTTTGGGATATCATTTCCAACAATCTCCCACTTCCCCTAAACCTAATTAGCTTTGCATTTTATAACAAGTCATATAACATACAAGATTACTTTTTTCACTTTTTGTTGGCCCCAAAAGTCATTTATATTGTAATTTTGGTGATAACAATCATTTAGTGAGTCATTATGTTTGAATTGTTTAATCTTGTTTGAAAGGGACTCATAAGAAATCTGGAAAAAATCAAGGCTAATCATATTGATGGCAAGCTTTCTAAGACAATGGATCAAGACGAAAAAAGATCAAAGTTGAAGAAAAGATTAATCCAAAATGAAGAGAATGAGATTTGAGTCCAAGTGCTTTTACTCATTTATTTTTACTTTTTTGGACTTAGGATTGTGATATATTAATTGAGTCAAATCTCAATATTGATATGCGATACTCTAACAAAAGTATTTTTGAAATTTGATTTCCCAATATGATTTGAAAAATATTCAAGTCAAATTGAAGCCAATCTAGTTTGCCAATAAAAATAATTTTCAAAATTGTTATTACGAAAAGCGTGCCCAAAAATAACAAGATCAAATTTTAATAAGGTGATATTTTAGCTTGATTGAATTAATCGACCATTCAAATGATCAAGGCAAACATGGAATCTAATTCAAAAAATTACGCTAATATGGTAATCAATCAAGCAAAATGGTCAAAAATATTCAAAATCCACCCAAGCATACTGAAGGTTGACACATAGAAGGGATGTGTAGACACGCAGACATACAGTAGCCATTTGGAGCTTCTATGTCTTGACACACAAAGGCTGTGTGTGGACACAAAGGTATGTACACACAGCCGAAAAAATGTTCCAAACGGCTACTTTTGATTTGATTTCTTTTCCAATCTTTTACCTATCATTTTGAACGTCTCCTAGGCCCTCATTTTCCTATAACTAGGGCTTGAATGCTTTGTTTTTATACATTCAGTCCTCTCTAAGCATTTTTTGTTAAAAGCCCTTGTTCTCTTGTCCTTTAATGTCTTAATTTAGAGTTTCTTTTAAAAGTTTTCTTAAGCATCACTAGTTCTCTTTATTGTTGATTATTGAGCTTAATTGGCATATCTTTGACTTTGGCTAAGCTTGATTTAGTGTCAATTCAATCTTAAAAGAGTGAAGAATTTTAGTGCTTTAAATCTTTCATTGCTTTAATACGTTGCAAAGGTTGGATCCTGAGCCTACGGTTACAGACGAGTCGGTTGTAAAGGTTGTGTCTTGAGCCTATGTATAGAAAGATTGATTGTAAAAGTTGGATCCTAAGCCTAATTTTAAAATGGATCGTTGAGCTTAGTTAAAAGCTCAAGTGATGAAGAGTAGTCACTTAAGGAGTGGACTAACTTCCAGGTTGGAAGTGAACCACTATAAAAATCCTTGTGCATTATTTTTCTTCTTGCCTTTATTTTTTACATTTTATATTCAACGTTTAGCTTTCAATTTATTTTTTGGTTCTTAATGTTTAAATTTTCATTTTATCGCAAAAAAATGAACCCCCCACACCCCCCCCCCCCCCCCCCCCCCCTCCTCTCTTATGTTGCACTTGAGGCCTTCAATTTTAGCAAACAATCAAAGTATGGAGTTCATAATCAGACACTTACATGTATGCTGGGGGGACCCAACCAAACTACCCAACACTCCCTATTGGTAAGGTCAAAATTGGGATATCAATAGAGGGAGAACATTTCTCAATAAATATGTTTTCATGTAAGCTCTTACTAAAAATATTTAACACACCACAATTCCCTCATCTCTAAGGTCAATACAACAAAGCTCCGCAGGAAGGCTAATGTGGCACCCTAGACAAGTGTACACCGCTACCTAGAGAAGTACTCTACAGAAGTGTGGTCGCACGCATTTTCTTGCACTTTAGACTATCTCCAAGCGATTTAACCTTGTACTCTACTAATGAATGCCCTCCTCATAGAGTAGCACCTACCTACTCTACTACTAGATCGGTAACAGAGGCTATGAGCACGCATTTATAGAAACTTGCTCCCACTTGATGTTTTGAGTCTAGTGAACTTTTTAATTAGATTTCAGCAAACTAATAAAGTATGAAATCCATCTAACCATTCTCTGTGTGTGCAACGATGACCTAAACAATTTACTCGTTACTTTATGGGAGTGGGGTTGTAGTGAGTTATCAATGAGGTGAGAACTATTCTCAATTAATATATTTGCTAAAAATAATTAACTCACCATTTCTCCCTTGACCTCTAACGCAATATCACAATGCCCCCTAGGGGTCCAACATACTATCCCAGTCAAGTGTGTACTATTGCCTAGATATTGGTACAAGTTGACAAGGTACTCCACGACAACATAGTTGCATCGGTTTCCCCGTACCTCTATCTGTCTTAAAGAAGTCTAACCCTATATACCGTGAACAAACGCCCTCCTCAAAAAGTAGCACCTATCCACAATACTATTTGGCCAGCGATGTAGGCCGTGAGGATTCAACTCCTGACCTCGCTCCCACTTCAAATTTTAAATGGTCGATCTTTCACTTATGTTTGATTATCTCATAATCATTATTAGAATCATATTCTAAATTTTATTTAACTATTAAATAATATCCTAATCATATTAGGTTCATTTAATTATCCAACCTACACAAATATAATATTATTAGATATTTTATAAGAATTTTTCTATCAAATAGTTCAACTATTGAATTTTTTAACCTTATTAGAGCTATTTAAAAAAATATTCTCCTACTAATTGAACTCAATATTTCATAAACTTGTATATTTAAATGGCCTTCTAAATTTATTCACTTCACAAATAATATTTAACTCGTTTAAATAATATTAAACATATGAACAAAATTTAATAATTACCATATTATCAAACTATTTTGAATAACAATACTTAGGACCTAAATAGGTTGGAATAACTAATGATTTTTCAAAACACATTTAGAATTAATTATCATATAATCCTTATTTGAATCTCATCCTAATTCAATAATTTATTTATTTAAAACAAATAAAATAAAAATAGTAAATAAAATGACTTCGCATAGTCCACAAAATGTGTTTTAAAAAACTAGTCAAAATGCCACATGTTGGCTCCATATTGGCAAACGCCATTGCACGCGGATCACCAATGGCAATGGCAACACCTAACACATGGGGTCTTCTGATTGGCCTATCATACCCGGATATAACCCTACGCATGACATGTATCGCTCACGCATTAGCCCCACGCGAGAGGTGCAAATTGAGGTTAGATGAGCGCGTTTTCACCGTTTTATTTAAATAAATATAAAACTATTTTAGATCTTAATCTCATTAGATCATAATATTCCTAAATCATCACATATCTAATCCTATTAGATATTGTTTGTGACAATGTATAAATCTAAATCATTCAACAAATTTGAATATCTAATCCTATTAGATAATTTAGAAATATACTCCCGCTAACTTTGAAATTTTTTGGTCATAATCATATTATATCAATTAAATTATCTATTCTGATTAGATAATAAATGAACTAATTTTACAAGGTATGAAAATCTAATATTCACAATAAAATTCTAGTCATGATTAAACATTGAAGAATACATTCTTTATTTGAGACTTTAAACTATTTGAAATATTCATTCAAAGATATAACAATTTATACAAACATATTCAACAACGATTACATCTTTCTTTTAGCATGATCTCATCATTAATTTGTAAACTAAAATTTGCTAAAGCTATTGGATCAAGTGCAGGGGAATCATAATTTAAAATTCTAAATTTAAAAAATACAAGGTCTCTATTGTAATTATATGTGACAATGCATAGCGTAGATACATATAAAATGAAAAACAAATAAATACGAATTGAAAAGTTTTAACTGAGAATCACATACCTCGATATAGACCAAAAGAGTAACGATGATGCACAAACGATACCGTCGAGGTCTCCTCAGCAATTCTCCGTTACACTGGACATGAGGGCGTTAAGAAATCCAGAACTCTAAAAACCTTTTCTAGAGCAAAAAATGGGAAAGCACTTTTTTCTCTTCAATTCGCTAATTGAAGAAGTGGATCAAAGAAGCGTGTATATGCTACATAAGCCCTAAAATCATATCTTTATATAAGGATCCAAATAAAAAAAAAAAATCTGATTTTAGTTTTAAAAAAAATAGAGTAAAATTAAGATTTCTAATACATCCAAATACCAAGAAAGCTATCCCAAAACTAAAAGAAAAATGCATGAAACAAAATACCCAACACGTGGCACCACGTGATTCGTCCGCATCAAAAGATCCAGATCACCACCATTCCTGCCCCAGTGTGACAGATGTCGCACACTAGTTGGCCCGAGGTGTGACACGTGGATTTCCCTTCTGTGCCAACTGATTGGCCTAGCATGTTTTTTTTTGAGTTTTCTTTCTTTCTTTCTTTCTTTTTTTTTTAATAGAAGCTTGTACAAAGACAATTTAGTTCTAGCTTTAAATAGATCAAATATTATTATCATCTTATTATAGCAATTGATTAGCATTTAGTATAACTTAATTCCACTAAATAAGTTTTATTGCACTCTAGAAATAAATATATTTACTCATTAAATTCCCTACAATTGTTTATTCACAATTGACCACTCTATAAAATGTTCATGAGAAAAATAATTTAAACCGTCATTATTATTCTTTCTCATACCTTCTTAGTTCCCTACTTGCCCTTCTCGAATAATTCACTTATACAAAAATAATAATAATAACAAATAAATAAAAAAACTTCTGTAGTAATTACAAATGTCAAATGTACGAAATGCTCTAGCCAAAGTCTCTGGAATCAATTCGAATACTTGCAAATCAACTAAGGGAACATCTTATGCTCTAGATTAGTAGTAAAATATCCGTTCCTTCTACACTTCATGCAGTTGCCCAATGAACGTAAGATCTCAATTATACTTTGTAACCTAATCCTTTTAAGGCATCAAAGTAACTAATAATCTATGCATGAGTTCAGACTATTTCCCGAATTTTGAGTCATTACATAAGCATAATAAAATGAATTGCTCACTTCTGACAGTAGTGCAAATACGAGCAAATCATGTGAATGTTCCAATCTTATGGACAACACCGATATAACGCTTTTGGATCTATATCCACTTGAGCAAGACAAGTGATCTAAAGCATCATTTTATAGTCTTATCAGATAAGCTATCCAAACTTATCACTGACTATGAACATACTTTGATAACTTATCACAAATTTGATTTAAGTCTATCTGTGGCTCAACCTCATGAACCACTTAGACCAAACTTGAACGTCATCTTGGGCTATGTCCCTCTCATAGAACGTTTTAGAAAACAAACACAAGTATATTTGACTTGTAAAACATAATTAGACATAAAATAGTTCGATTTAATTAACCAAATAATTGAGTTTTAAGGACACCATTTCTGACAATATTAGTAATGCAAGACGGCTTGACACTCTTCCAACTAACGACTCCAAGGGTAAAAACATAACCAGACATTAAACGTCTAGCATCTCTGTTTGACTGAATATATGAATCAGAGTAGCCCACTAAAATCAACTCGTCACTTCGAAAAACTAACATATAATCTCTAGTCCTTCTTAAGTACTTGAGAATATGCTTTACTGCTGCCCGGTGCATAGGACCTGGGTTTGACTGCTATATGCTCACCATTCCCACAGCAAAATAGATATCAGGTCTAGTACATAACATATCATACATAAGGCTACCCACAGCCGAAGCATATGGAACATTCCTCATGTACTCTTCCTTTTAAAGTGTCTTATGACACTGCTCTAAAGCAAAAGGCATTCCATGCCTAAATGGAAATAAAACTTTCTTGGAGTCTGCCATGTTATACTTAGAAAACACTTTGTTTATATAGACAGCCTGAAATAAATCCAACACCTTATTCTTACAATCTCACAAAAGTTTGATCTTAAGAATATAGTTGGCGTCTCCTAAATCTTTTAAATCAAACTAACTTGATAAGTCAATCTTAATAGCAGATAAAAATCCCACATCATTCCCAATGAGTAGGATATTGTCCACTAAAAAGCCACTTCCCTATGTAACACATGTACACACATGGTTTGTCTACTGATTGCTCAAAATCGTAGGACTTGATTGCTTCATTGAATCCTCTTATTCATGAACGAGATGCTTGTTTAAGCTCATAAATGGACCTTTTCACTTTATATCCTATATGTTCCTGATTTTTATCAATGAATCTATTTAGTTGCATATATAGATGTCTTCAACACGGTTACCATTTAAAAAGGCCATATTAACATCCATTTGACAAATCTCATAATCATAATGAGCAGTAATAGACAAGAGTATCCTAATGCACTTCAACATGGCTACTAGCGAGAGGGTCCTGTCATAACCGAAACCTTCCTTTTGGGGGTATTACCATTTAGCAGCCAGTCTTACCTTGAAGTATCCACCTTCCTACCCTCTCCTCTCTTCCTCTTTTAGGCCCACTTACATCCAAAGGACTTAATGCCAGGTGGCACCTCTACAAGATTCTTGACTCGCTTAGAATACATAAATTCTATTTCCACCTTCATTGTGAAGACCCATTGGTCAGCATCTTTGTCCTCGAGCTACTCAACATAACTAAGAGAATCATATACATCATCTTGTTTAACCACTCAGGTTCCAGACATGTATCTGTCAAGTTGGTTGATAATCCTCCCACTATGTCGAGGTTCTCGTGTACTTGGAACTGTCTCAAAACCAACTGCAGCTGTATCTAATACATCTACTTGATCTCGAGACATATCAAACCGTTCAAATGTGGCATCAATTTCACTTAGATTATTGGGACAAGTTTTAGAAATGTTCCCAAATCAACAATATTGACATAGCGGAAGGGTTTAACAGTCTTAATTTTAAACCTGAGGTTGATTTAAAATTCCTAATTTTTAATCTACAGGTTTAAATTCCTAATTTAAATCTGCAGGCCTCTACTTTAATACATTCATAATAATTACATTAAATATTACTAGTACAATAAGAAAACTGTAAATAAATAGAAAAGCAAAAACTTAAAAGAGAAGAAAAGAAAGACATGCCTGGATTTGCTATAAAATAAAGAACACTGGAAGAATAATAAATAATTCTGAGAAAAACCATGAGAGCCGAGGGAACACCAAGACCCAGCTTCCTTCTAGGCAATAACATCAAAATGCCTGGAGAGTGGGCTTCAAAAAGAATTAAAATGTGGAAAGAAAATTTTCAACGGAAAACTTCCTCTCCAGTTAGGTCTCCGAAAGTCAACACGTTCAAAAACCCCTTTTTTTGGAATTTTTGATTGATTACAAATCCTATATGTACTTATATTTATAATAGGGTATCAGAGCAAAAAAGAACCAAAAAATAGATGTGGGATGCGCAGAATAAAAATCAAAGCACAGTGGTTTGTAATAAAAACAAATTGAAATGACGCATTTCAACCGGGGTGAAAACCGCATGCCTTTGAACTTAAAATGTGTGCCATGTGTCACGCATCCATTCACCTGCACATGCGGGCATGGATCGGCAAGAGTGACGCGTCGCTTTCTGGTTCGTCCAATTCAAAGCACGCGGATCATGACCTGTATGCTTTTTTTTTTTTTTTTTTTTTTTGCATTGTTTCCCACATGTAAAAATTCATCACATGAATTTTAATTTTTGTAATTATTTTTTTTTAATTTTTAACTTTTATTCATCTCATGTTTAATGTTTGGTAAAATTAAACTTACTCATCTCATTAATAAATAATTCATCACATGAATTCTTTAATATTTTTTGATGGCATTAAAAACAGAGGCTTACGCAAGGACCTCAAGAACAATTTAAATCTAGCTCCAAATGGGTTAAATTAATTACCATCTCAGGCTAAAATTTAATTACTATTTAGTGAGACTTGATTCCACTAAATAAATTGTTAAGTTCTAGATTAAATCTTGAACTTAACCTAAGAATCAATAGAATTTGGGATGAGAAAGAAGTGAAGGAGATGAGAAAATAGAAGAGTTAAGATGAGAGAAAGAAGTTTTAATCACAAGGATTAGTATGTATTTCATTGGATAGTCTAATTACAAGTATCGGAACTTATTTATAGAACTAAGCAAACACAAACTCCACTAGCTGATTCTTCCCACCAAAACCTGCAGCAGCACTAACCGAACTAACAAACTTTCCCGCCTAAACAAGTACTTAAGCCCGCTAATTACTTATTCGAATTACAACGATTAAAAACATAACAATCCCCTCCCCTTACAATTTTCTTGTCCTCAAGAAATAAAAGAAGGAAATTAACTTAACAAAAAACGTTTATCTTCCCATTTAGTGAATGCTTGGTCTAAATTGCATCAATTAACTTGAAATTTGCTGCTTGTTCTTGTCATTGGAGCTGGTATGTATAGCTTCGACCACTGCTGCTGGCTATAAGATCAGAGAACCATTCTGTCCAACTTCAGGAGGTGCTGCAGAGGCCTTGTTATCACGCTTAACCTGTTTCTTAAGAAGAGAAACATGAAAAACAGGGTGAATATATGAATCGGGAGGAAGCTCTAGCTTGTATGCCACTTGACCAATCCTTTCCAAGACCTTGTATGGCCCAAACAACTGAGCACAAAGCTTGACATTCTTCCTCACAGCTGCTGTTGACTGCCGGTATGGTTGAAGTTTCAAATATACCATGTCACCAACATTAAAATTTTTGTCCACCCTCTTGCGGTCTGCGTACCACTTCATCCTGGCCTGAGCGTGAGTGAGGTTGTGCTTTAGAAGCTGCATCAGATGTTTTCTTTGATGTAGCAGGTCACTTACTTCATACACTTGTGTTTGTTCTCCTTGTAACAGCAATGGGTTGGGAGGATCATGCCCATATAGTGCCTTGAAAGGTGTTGTACCGAAGGAAGCATGAAAATGAGTGTTATACCAATATTCCGCCAATGAAAGCCACCTACTCCACACCTTTGGATGGCTAAATACCATGCTTCTAAGATATTGTTCAATGCATTGGTTTACCCTTTCAGTTTGACCATCGGTTTGGGGATGGTAGGCTGAGCTAAGGGCCAATGTAGTCCCCAAAAGACCAAACAACTCTTTCCAAAAACGACTTGTAAAGAGTTTGTCCCTATCTGAGATTATGGATTGAGGCAACCCATGAAGTTTGTATATGTTATCAAGGAAAACACGAGCTAATTTCTCTACAATAATGGGTTGAGTTAACGCTATGAAGTGACCAGATTTTGTGAACCGATCAACTACCACCCATATCACCTCCTTCCCTTCAGATTTGGGCAAGCCTTCAATGAAATCCATGCTGATATGTTGCCATACACTCTCTGGAATAGGTAGAGACTGGAGAAGACCCTGATATCGATGATCCCTAAGCTTGGTTTGCTGACAGATCTCAGAGCTTTGCACAAATTCTGTTACTTCTATTTTCATGCCGGCCTAATTGAAGGATATCCTCAGCCTTTGATACGTGCCTTCCATGCCTGAATGACCACCCCAAGATGAGTCGTGAGCAGCACTAATCACCTGCAATCTCAACCCAGAAGAGTTACCAATGTATAGCCTCCCTTTGATCCTGATGATTCCTCGGGTAACTGTCACTTCTGCACCAGCACCCAGATTGGAAGCCTTGCTAACACTAGCAGTGGTTATGCATTCCTGAGCAAACATATCATTCTCATAGGACTGATATACTTCTTCCATCCAAGTAGGAGAAATCACGGAAATTGCCCCAAGACAGCCTTGCTCAAGGTCTTCAAATCTGCGTGACAGAGCATCTGCGACTGTGTTTTCTTTGCCTTTTTTGTACTCGATATCATAATCCAGCCCAAGCATCTTCATCAGCCCTTTTATTTGTAATCTTGTGACAATCTTCTGCTCTAGTAAGTGTTTGAGGCTCTGGTGATCAGTCTTGATAATGAAACGGTGCCTATCTAAGTAATGCCTCCATTTTTCTACCGCAAGAAGAATAACAAGATATTCTTTTTCATATGTGGAAAGGGCCTGATGTTTTACACTCAAGGCTTGGCTAAGATAAGCTATGGGTCTTCCTTTTTGTGACATCACTTCCCCAACACCATTCCCACACGTATCTGTCTCCAATACAAAACTTGAAGAGAAATCAGGCATTGCTAATACCGGAGCTTTGCTCATTGCTGATTTGAGAGCTGTAAAGGCTGCTTGAGCTTCTTCTAACCATCTGAAAGCTTCCTTCTTCAATAAATCTGTAAGTGGCTTGGCTAAAGCTCCATAACCAGATATAAATTTGCGATAATACCCTGTCAACCCCAGAAAACCTCTCAGCTGCTTCAATGTGACCGGAATAGGCCAATTCAGCATAGCTGCAACTTTTGAAGGATTGCTGGCAACTCCTTCACAAGAGATTATGTGACAAATATACTCCAAGTGAGTTTGAGCAAAAGAACATTTGGCCAATTTAGCATACAACTTATGCGTAAAGCATGACCAAAAAGACTGCTCTTAAGTGCTCCAAATGCTCTTCAAAAGTTGGGTTGTAGATCAGGATGTCGTCAAAGAAAACCAACACAAATTTCCTAAGAAATTGTTTGAAGACATCATTCTTAAGAGCTTGGAATGTAGCCGGAGCATTTGTCAAGCCAAATGGCATGACTACAAACTCAAAATGACCATGGTGTGTCCAAAATGCTGTCTTGTGCACATCCTCTTCATTCACCCGGATTTGATGATAGCCTTGCCATAAGTCCAACTTGGAGAAGACATGAGATCCATACAATTCATCAAACAAATCATCTATGACAGGTATAGGAAATTTGTCCTTAACTGTCATAGCATTAAGTTGTCTATAATCCACACACATACGAGCCGTGCCATCCTTCTTTTTGACAAGAATGACGGGAGAAGCGAAGGGGCTGTGGCTTGGTTGTATGAAATTTGTTTTGATCAACTCATCAACCTGTTTTTCTATCTTGGTTTTTCGAGCATGTGGGTAACGGTAAGGTCGCAACCTCACTGGTTCAGCATCCTTTTTGAGAGGTATGACATGATCTAAGCTCCTTTTGGGAGGCAAGGATTGAGGTACCTCGAACAAATCCTGAAAATCAGTAACTAAGGATTGCACCTCAGGTTCAGAAATGCTTATTAACTCAGTAGGAGCTATAGCAAAGAGCTGGCCTATCCAACGAAATGAGCATTTCTTCATTCTTTTCTGCAGCTTGCTTCCTTTCATGAACTGTAAGTGGCCTTGTTCAACTACACCTTGCAGATTCACCTTCTCTCCTTGTATTTCAAATGACACTGTGAGGTTAGCAAAATCAAACAACACCGGGCTGTAAGTTCTCATCCAATCGACCCCAAGCACCATATCACATCCTCCCAAGGGAAGGATTCTAAAGTCGTAAGTGAATTTTCTGTCCTGCATTACCCAGCCAAACCCACGACACTTGTTCTGGGTGATGACAGACTTGCCATCAGCTACGGTGACAGGGAGGGGATGGGTTCTAATCACCTCATGACCCACCTTCTTCACCACTTCAGGATCAACAAAGATATGAGTGCTTCCACTACCAATGAGGATGATGATAGACTTTTTACTTGCCTTCCTCTGATCCTGATCGTGCTATGGCCTCCATTTCCTGTCAAGGCTTTCATGGATATTTCCACTGCTGCCTCATTTGCACTGTCATCGTTGTTCAGATCAAGATCCGTCCCCTCAGCCTCAATTTCTTCTTCATCAGACTCCTCACCAGCACTCACTCCCTCAGCAGACATGAGGAATTTGGGGTTACACCGGTGGCCAAACTGATATGGTTGATTGCAACGGTAACACAACTTTTGCTGCTGCTTGTCATCAGGTATGTTGGTCGGGACCCTGGCAGCACCTTGTTGTTGCTTGGTACTGCTGTTGTGAGGTCTGAGAGACTCATTTGAAGACAAAATTGTGGATTCATAAAGTTTGGCTTTAGCATAAGCCATGGATAATGTTGTAGGATCAATGGCCTTAACCAAGTTCTTCATCCTTGGTTTCAATCCACTAATAAAAGCTGAGACATAATAAGACTCGGATGCTTGAATTTCAGTTATAATGCTAGCTCGTAGATTCTCAAATCTGGTCATATAATCCCTAACAGATGTCTCTTGTTTCACCTTATTGAATTTATCAATAATATCACTATCATCCTCATCACTAAAGCGATCACACAGTTCTTTTGCAAATCTATTCCACGTAAGGGATGGATTACCCTTCATCAGACTATAAAACCACGCCTCATGATCACCAAGGAGATAAACGATTTGTACCTTTTCAGAGTCATCAATATGGTAGAAATGAAAGTAACGCTCACACCTCCTTAGCCAAGAATGAGGTTGCTTCCCATCAAAAGCATCAATCTATACCCGAGGCTGTCTATGACCATTGCTTCTGCTGTTGGAGACCTCATCATTACTGCCAGAGCATGGTTGAGGCCAATCGTCAGGTGGTCTATCAAAGTGATCCACATATTCATTCCCCTCGGTCTATGTACATTTTCATTTTCAGTGGACCGCACACCAGGACTAGAATTCCAGTTGGAAGGTCGAGAAAACACAGGCTCATTGTGCCCTTGCCTTTCAGATACTTCAATCTTAGGGTTTGGATCAGGAATTCTCACTTCAACACCAGAATTTACCATCGGAATTGGCGCATTTTTCCTTCCTTCCTCCTGAGGTCTGATCAGCTGATTTGTGTGTATGACACTAGCTGGTATTAGTGGATCAGGAACAACAAAGGGCGTGGGCCTCATAACTTGCTCTCTAATCTCTAAGAACTTCTCTTCCAGCAAATGCCTTTGTTGATCGACCCTCTGATTGAACTTCTCCTCCAATTCGCGTGATTGCTGCAAGAATTGTTTAGCAATTTTAACTTCTACGCGTTGAACTTGCTGATCTACCTTTGCCTCAATCTGCTGAGGAATGGCTTCATCAAAAATCGTCTTGAATTGAGACAGTATTGCCTCAAATCTGCTATCAAGTCTGCTATCCATGTGCGACACTGTCACAACCTCATCAGCATCGGATGATCTTGTAGCTGCTCTTGCTGCTGTTGATCGGGTGGTGAGACCTCCACTCAAGGGAATTTTGTTTATATCCATTAATTTGTGAATCAAACCAGCTCTGATACCAATTATTAAGTTCTAGATTAAATCTTGAACTTAACCTAAGAATCAATAGAATTTTGGATGAGAAAGAAGTGAAGGAGATGAGAAAATAGAAGAGTTAAGATGAGAGAAAGAAGTTTTAATCACAAGGATTAGTATGTATTTCATTGGATAGTCTAATTACAAGTATCAGAACTTATTTATAGAGCTAAGCAAACACAAACTCCACTAGCTGATTCTTCTCGCCAAAACCTGCAGCAGCACTAACCGAACTAACAAACTTTCCCGCCCAAACAAGTACTTAAGCCTGCTAATTACTTAATTGAATTACAATGATTAAAAACATAACATAAATCTCACTGTATTCTAGACTTAAATCATTTATTCAATATTTCCCAAATAGACTGTATTGATGAACACAACCCTCCACTAGATGTCCATGACAAAGAATAAATATAACTGCTACCATTATCCTTCTCACAGCTTCTTCATTAGTTACCGACTCCTCCTTTAGTGAATAATTCATTTATACTCGAACATATTAAAAGTATAAATTCCAAATGTCAAACACCTAGAACACTTTGGCCAAAGTTTCCGTATCATTTTAACACTTGCAAAATAACTAAGGGGACATCTGTATCTCATAATAGACTATAGCTCCGTATTGAATACCTGATCCTCATCACATTTCATGTTGTTACCCAGTGTGCATAGGAATTCAATCATTTGTCTAGACCGTACTTATAGTACACCAAAGTAACTAACGTTCAATGCACAAGTCCTAAATACTCTCAGGATTTAGAGTCATCGTTCAAATAGTACAACCTGAATATATTAGCACACCAACATAACGCTTTTTGATCACCATCCAAATGGCCATGACAAGTCATCTAAAGTGTCATGTTATAGTCTTAGCATACAAATGGTTCAAACTTGTCTTTGACCACGAGTTTTTCAAACAACAACCCAGACCAATTTTTTTTAGTTTATCTGTGGGTTTATAGCATAAACTACTTAGAACAAACATGTACATTATAGTATGAGGACTACACTCATCTCATGGATGTTACCGAAAAGAAAATCCACTTACACAAATTTAACAGGGAAAAGATTGGAACTTCAATTTTATTGATTAATTAAAGTAACATCACAAAATAAATCTCGATTTTAGGACACTATTCCGAACATAAATCTGTTATGATCGTTAAGGAGAATTATTGCTTACATTCTTGTAGTAGGCTTACATTCTTGTATTTGGCTAGTAAGGTTTAGGCGGGAATGATAGTTAAGTCTTTGGTCAAAGTAGTTGAGTTAGGTGGTCTTTATTGGCGGCTGAGCTAAGGCGGTTAACTAGTTCAGTTTATCTATCTTATTATAAATAAGTGAGATCTAGCTTGTAATATCATATTGATAAATGATGAATTGATTCTATTCTTCTCTCAACCCTAATTCTCTCTGTCTCTCATCCTTAAATCTCTAATGCTCTTCTCAACTCTACTCTATTTCTTCTTAAATCATGGGTTATGATTCAAGATCATACTTGAACTATAACAATTGGTATCAGAGCTTAAGTTCAGCTCTAATTCCGCATAAGTGCGCTACCTAGTGCAAGTAATTGATCTGATCCTTGATTCAAGAAATTGTGAAGAAACAGAGCTGAAATTGTGCAAGTTGCTGCATTATTGTTCCTGAATGACCTGCAGTTCTGTGTATTGTGAGGATTGATCATTAGATGTTGACCAAGATAAAAAATTGGACTCAAATTTAGGATTTAACAGCTGTCGGATAAAAATTCAGCAGCTAAAGCCTTGCTTTACTGATCCTAAACTAGGATCCAATCCAGCTTAGTGCATTTACATAACTATAAGTTCACTCATCTACAAATATGATAATCCGATCCTTGATTAAGGATCCAATTCAACTGAGTGCAATTACATATCAATATGATACATTCAATATAAGAATATTGTACCACTGTGGCTATTTTCGGCGGGTGGCGATTTCAGGTGACATTCATTTGCAACTTCTAGAGAGAGAAACTAGAGAGAGAAGCTCTGGAGTGGCGATTTCCAGCGGGTGGCGCCTGGGGCTCGGCTGGTGGCGCGTGGGTAAGATCCCCTGTGCACTTGGGCTGTTTTTGAGCGCGTGTGGGGGCGTGGCGGCTCATACGGTGGAATGGAAGCCAGTTCTGGACTCATCGTTATCTCCTCTTTCTTGTGGGACCAATTTGGCATCAATCTGATCACTTTTATTTTTGAGGGTGGAAACACATGTGAGCGAGGGTGTTTGAGTTTGGTGTTGATGATGGCATACGACGCTCTTTCTCATCCTTCATCTTCTTGGCGCTATCAGCCACAGTGGTCCCCTACTGTTTCTTGGACGATTGGTGGCTTTGGAGCTCATTTTCTCTCTCCTCGGGGTCTTCTTTGTCTATTGAATCTTGCTTGTGTCTCTTCTTGCAGAGCAAATCTTGGTACACAACCTCTATCCCATTTGCTCACTTGTCATTGGCGTGGCTGTTTGAGTGGCTCTCGGGTTAGTTTCGTCGCAGCATGCTCGGGCCCTGTTTCACTGTAAACAGGGGCTTATGTTTGATGGTGTTGATGATGAATTAACTAAATTGCTTCTTGACTTTGCTTTCTTGGTTTCTTGATCTTGACCGGCATTATTGGGGTGGGTGGTGGAGAGCATGGTTTGTTTTGTTTGTTTGAAGATTTGGGGTTGTTGAAAGTTTGTTACAAGTTTATTACAATCTTGTTCTTGCTTGAATCTTCTTGCTTTGCTTTTGTTTGGACCGGCCCATGCCTGAACTGGGTGCACTACCCCGGTTGTGGGTTTCTGTGGCTAACTCGTCACCCCCGGCTGGTACACTTTGGTTTGTCCCCCCGAGGCTTGTGAACGGAGAAGTAGTTACTACCATCACTGATGCCAATGTGGCACCGGGTCTTGAAAAATGGGGCCAGTGTCTTGTCGGCCGTATTATTGGGGGTCGTGTTGCGTGCTCTCGGTGTGTCACCTTGGCTCGAATGCTCTGGGGGTCGAAAGGGCTTGAATGTGTAATTACGGATAAGGAGTTCTACTACTTCCAGTTCAAGTCGATAATTGAGTCGAATTTGATTCTAAGGGGTGGGCCTTGGACCCTTAATGGGCACTATCTTTCCCTTGAGCTTGGCAACCTAACTTCGCTCCCTCGCATGACCTCCCTCGGATCGCAATTTGGGTCCAATTACATGGCCTCCCGGCCTCCTTATGGTCGGAGAATTCATTGAGCTCGATCGCTAGCGGTGTTGGCCACCCCCTTTACATGGACCAACCAAACTTGGAGGGTACTATGGTTAGCTATGCTCGTGTATGTGTTCAACTGGATGCTTGGGCCGACCCCCCGAAGTGACTCTCGGTTGATTATAATGGCCGAATCATACCGGTGACTATCAAATTAGAGGGTATACCGAAAGTTTGCCGTAAATTTTGGTCTTTGGTCACTCTTGTCCCATCCCGAACACCGTTACTATCCTCCAGGAGCAACCGGAGGTGGCGACTAGAAAAAAGCCCGACGGCGGTGGAGGCAGTGTAAGGGAGGGAAGGGGAATGGTGATGAGGTGATTAATGGGCCAATTTCCAATATCATTGGGACAAGGAATAACATTGTAGTGGATGAGCCCACTAACTTTGGGCCTTCATGTGTTGGGATGGGAGTGGGTGATGAGCATGGGCCAACAAATGGGCCACATTTTGGGCTTGATGAGGCAAATGTTGGTGGGCAAAGGGGAATTGTTGATGTTGGGCCGATGGATGAGGGGGATGGGGGACACATATGGCCAGGGGGGCAGGCGGTTGCTATTGGGCCGGCGGTTCCTGTTGGGCCGCGCCTCTCTCTCCCTGTGCCCACTGCCGGGCTGCGTTTTCCTGGGCCCAATGGCTCTTGCCCTTCAAGACTTTCTTTTTCTAGAGGACATGGGCCCAATTTAGAAGGTCTTTCCTCTCACGAGACATCTTTTGCTTGCACTAGGGGAAATGGGCCTGTTTCGGAGGGGCTTTCCTCTCGTGACTTACCTTCTACTTGCATTAGGGGGAATGGGCCCGGTTTGGTGGGGCTTCCTTCTAGTGACCTACCCTTTGTTACACCTAGGGGAATGGGCCCGTTTTGGAGGGGCTTTCTCCTAGAGTTTCACCCGTTACTCACACTAGTGGGAATGGGCCTGTTTTGGACGGGCTTCCTTCTAGTGCGTGCCCCCCCCCCCCCCCCCCCCCCCAACACACGCACACACACACACACACTACCTCTAAAGGAAATGGACCCATTTTGGAGGGGCTTTCTTCTAGGGATGTTAGTCGTGGGCTGACGTTTGGGTCTTTCGGGATGGATGCCAACCAGAGGAGGGTTGAGGACCGGATTGAGGCTTCTAGGCTGTGCATGGTAGGTGCCGTTGAACTAAGGGGGGTGGTTGACTCAGATATTAGGGAGGAGGGTGTTAGCACTTGTACGGTTCTTTCTGATTCTGGATCAGTTTCCCTTTCGCCTTGGACCTTCGCTAATTTTTTACATATTTCCACTCCTCTTCGGGGAGACTCAGAGATAGTGGATGTTCTTATTGAGGTGGAGATGGCTCAAGATGGCATTCTTGGAGTTGCTACCCCTCTTGTATGTTCCTTGAATCGGTCGGCTAGTGTGCCAAGTCTAGACGTGTCGAACCGATTTGAGAGTTTGTCGAACACCTCCACTTCCCCATGTGTTGAGGTTGCCGTAGAGGACCCGAGGAGGCCGCTCACGCGTGCGGCCAAGCGTGCGGGCCGTGCTCCCTCTTGACTATTTCATCATGGTGGTTGGATGTTGGAATATTAGGGGGCTTAACAATCCCCAATCTTCCCGTGCTGTTTGTGATTGGATTTCTTCCAGTTTTTAATCTGTCATTGGTTTGATTGAGACCAAAACCAAACCTTCTGATGTTGAGGCAGTGATTGCTCATTGTACCGATGGGTGGAGCTTTTTCTTTAGTGACATATGCCCTACTTGGTGTCGCATTATAGTTGCTTGGGATCCGGGCATTTATAGAGTCAAGCTCATTCGGGGAGGGGACCAGTTCCTTACTTTTCATATCTTTGATCTTTCTAGGGCTGTGAGCTTTCTTGCTACTTTTGTTTACGACTTTAACGAGCCGGGTCCTCGCTGAACTTTATGGGACTATATTCGGAGCACTAGCTTGAGTCTCTTGGGTGAGCCTTGGATCCTGCTTGGGGATTTCAACGCCATCCTTAGTATCTATGATCGACGTGGCGGCTAGGAGGGTTGGCCAGGTCATATGGATGACTTCCAGGAGTGTGTTACTGAGGCTGAGCTCACGCCCATCTCTTCTTCGAGACTTTACGTGGTCCAATGAGGCCGAGGATGACCGCTTGATTCTCAAGCGGCTTAACTGGTGCCTTGTCAGTGAGGGTTGGCTTTGTGACTTCCCCATCGCATCTGCCGAGATCCTTGCTGTCTTTTCCATAGGTGATGACAGGGCCCCGGGGCCTGATGGTTACACCTCCTTCTTTTTTAAGAGGGCTTGGGAGGTGGTAGGTGGAGCAGTGATTAGGGCCGTGCAGCCTTTCTTCTTCTCAGGGCGCATGTTGGGTACCCTGAACACCACCAGGATATGTCTTGTGGCTAAAGTAGAGACTCCCTCCACTTTTGGAGACTTCCTCCGTATCTCCTGTTGCAACGTGATCTATAAGTGTATCACTAAGATCATTGCAAACAGGTTGAAGAGTGTCCTTCCTGGGTTGATTGGCAATGCTCAGACAACATTTGTTCTAGGTCGTTAGATCTCTGACAGCATCCTTTTGACACAGGAGTTGATGCGCGGTTATCACCTTCAGGTCTCGCCTAGTTGTGCACTGAAAGTCAATATTCGTAAGGCTTTTGACACTGTTCACTAGGATTTCATTCTAGCCGGTATGAGGAGTATCGGGATTCCCGAGGTCATGATTGGTTGGATCTGCGAGTGCCTCTCTACAGCCCACTTTTCTGTCGCCATCAATGGCGAACTCCAAGGTTTCTTCCGCTCCAGCCGAGGTGTATGTTAGGGTGACCCTCTCTCCTTATTTGTTTGTTATCGCTATGGAGGGTCTCTGAGGACTGCTTCGCTGTGCTATCGGAGACCCGCGTTTTCGCTATCATTCATGCTGCCGTCGTACTGGGTTGACACACCTGTGTTTTGCTGATGACCTGATGATCTTCTGTCGGGGTGATGTGGGTAGTGTATCTGTTGTTCGCGAGGTTTTAAATCGCTTTGTTGTACTCTCAGGGCTGTCCTCGAATGCAGCAAAGAGCTCAGTTTTTCTAGCAGGGGTGGACTCTGCGACTCAGCGGGACATTTTGGGTGTTTTAGGTTTCAGCCTTGGGCAGTGCCCAGTACGATATCGGGGAGTACCACTTATCAGTTCTCGGCTGCGGTACGTTGACTGCAAGCCACTGCTAGATCTCATTCTCTCTCATATATGGCTTTGGACCTCCCGTTCTCTATCGTATGCTGGTCATCTGCAGCTTATCCGCTCTGTTCTTTTCGCCACTCAGGTCTACTGGTCATCGATCTTCATGCTCCCGAAGACGATGATCAGGAAGATCGAGTCGACTCTTGCGACGTTCCTTTGGAGAGGACCTTCGTTGGCCCCGGGAGGGGCGAAGGTTGCTTCGAGGCATTTGTGTTACCCTCAGCGGGAGGGAGGCCTTGGGCTCCGTCATCTTGCTCACTGGAACCAGGCTTCGATTGTGAAGCATATCTGGTTCCTCCTTTCAGACCCTTCCTCGCTATGGCCTGTTATGATTCTCATAATAGGGGGCATATGAATTAAAGTATAAATGTAATAAGGTGTGGAATCGAGCCTATTGAGTTGTAATAGCTAGTTCATATTGTAATTAGTAGCTTAAGCTTTGGTGAAGTCATGTAATAAGTGAAGTCTAGAGCTTAGGTGGTCAATACCGGTCAATAGTGGCGGCTTAGTGGGTAGTTGGTGGTTATAGTATGAGTTAGATGCAATGTAATAGATCATATCATGTAAGTAGTATAAATAGTAAGGCTTAGGCTTGTAATCCAATAACTTTGATGAATGAATTGATATCTTTGATATCCTCTCTATTTTCTCATCTCCTTTCCCTTCTTTCTCTCATTTAAACTCTATATTCTTTCTCATCTCATACTTTGTCTATCCCAATCAAGGTTAAGATTCAACAGAAATCCTTGAATCTTAACAATTGGTATCAGAGCCTTGATTTGGCTTCCGAATCCAGCTCATATCCCAAAAAAAATTACAAAAATATACGATTAATTTTATTGCAATTAATCAATAAAAACAATTGTGTCACTGATTTAATTCAGATTTTGTGATCAGAATTCAAATCTGAATTTTGAAGTGGATATTGGTAGCTACTGCTTCAGTTTTCAACAAGTGCCTGGGAAGAGTATCGGTTTGGATTAAAAGTGATCGGATTACATTGAAGGAAGTTTAATTGTTCAGTATTTGTTAAGTACATTCAACATCAAAGCTGATTCAGATTGAATTCAATAGGATTGATCAAGCAATTGCCGCAGAAGTTGATTGCTGAAGCAAGTTTAAGCTGCTGAAGTTTGGGGCTGAGCTAACTGTTCTTGATCAGTCGCTCTTTTGATCTGTTGTGAAAAAGTTACAAGTCAGCTAATTGATCCACATTGCACTTGATCATCATCAAAAGATCAGAAACAAGCTGAATTGAGGTTTAATCAGATTCTACAACTCAAAAATTGAAGTTGAGTTGAAACTCTGACAACATAGGCGAAAATCTGACAGTGGAAAGGAGAAACGAAAATTGTTGAAATCTGATTTCGTTCGTGAAGTTCGCTTTAGGTATTGTGTTGAGGACATGATTGCGAGCTAGAGCCGAGCTTAATTCAGATGTATAAGTCGAATTACTCAACTAACATTGCGGTTAGGGTTTGCTCAAATTTCCTCTTTTCGAAGTTCGTCAGTAGGGTTGGAATCTGAGGTGATTCTTAAACCTGATCTTGAAATCAAGATAATTGTCGATCTTAACAATTGGTGCTGCGGTTAATTCAAAAATCATTCAGATCAATTCACAGTGTGAAGTTTAAATGCGATTATGGATGGTAGTGATGCAACAATTGCGGATTGGCTGAAGACAATGTTTGATCAACTCAAGAAATCTAATGCTGAATGGATACAGCAAACGAACCAGCAAAACAACGTGAAGATTGAATAGCAAGCTCAGCCGATTGTAATGGAGAGATCTGATCCGGTCATTTTTCAATCACAAGAATTGGTGGATAGGATTAACAAGTGCTGGGATCAGCAAAAAGAGCAACTTGAAGTGAAATTAGCTGAGATTCAAGAACAATTTAGAAGGCCAAACTCTCCTGCTGTGCAACCAGTGAGGCCTTTTAAAGAATTGAATCATCAGGTGTATTGCGAGGCTGATAAAATCGCAGTAGCTGAAGTGCACAATGTGGAGCCACTTAATGTAGTTGAAGAAGAATTGGACCAAGGTAATGCTGAAATTGATGAACACGAGTTGGTTGATCCTGAGGTTGAACGAGATGATCTTTATGAAGACTCTTGGCTAGAGTTAGAGTATTTTGAAGAGGAAGAGCTACAACATGACATGTTTCCGGAATGGGAATATGATTTCCATGTCAAGGGAATGTTAAAGAAAGCAAGGAATAGAGCTAAGAGAAGCCAACTCAATGACGCATTGAACGATTTTTGGGAAACAAAGAAGATTACAAAGAAGAAGTTGAAGTATAAGGGGATGTCTCAGCCTGAGAGGTTTGTTGATCAATGTTACGATCGGGATTGAACCACAATCGTAAACTAAGTAAAATGAGGATAGATTGAGAATATGAGACGAGAAAGAAGTGAAATTGAGATGAGATAGTAGAGAGATTAAAGTTTAGATGAGATAAGAAGGGAAAGGAGATGAGAAAATAGAGAGAGTTAGATGAGAGAGAGAATATTGATCTCAAATTGAGACTTGTGTTTGATATTTTGATTGAATGATCAGATTTACATCAGGACACACTTATTTATACACAATGCAAGACATTGAATCCAGACATCTAAGTAACCAACTTAGGAACAATCTAGAAGTATCTAGAATACAACTAACTAACATTTAAATCTGATTATTGGCGCCAAAACACAAAATAACAGCAGCAGCAGCTAACGTGCACAGCAGCAGCAGAACAACAGCATTAACAGAATTTTAACTATAAACTACAATTCCCGCCATTTCCAACCATTCACACCCATGCCTCTGATTCTCAGTTTATAACAATCAACAAGAACTAACTCAAGATGCTACTTTTACTGATGTATATGCTGGTACACAAGCTTCAGATATGTATGTTTGTGTACAAGGGTTGGTTGCGGCAGAATCTGTGATTCCAACCAAAATAATTGATGCCACTGCTGAGATTTCATTGCAAACATCTCTAAACCTGTTAAGTATTATCCCCTGGCAAGCTTATATGCAGAATGGAGGCACTTTCTCTGTTGATCAATGTCATTCTGTTAGAAAGTCAGTTGTTGCTGCGGCAGTGTCATCAAATACAGAGCAGGGCCTGTCTAAGTTCACTTGTGGGCGTGCTGGAGTGTTAACTTGGGACCGGAACAACATTATCTTGAAGGTTGACCAAGGTCTCTTATGTTGGGTGAGAGATTACGAATGTATAGTCGCTGAAATGTACTATCGGCAAGTTCGGAATGATCTATTTCTTCTTTTGAGTAGAATTGTGACATATCCAAGTGCAAAATCTTGTGATAAGTTGCCTCCTGATTCGGGAGAAGACTCTCAAGACTATATGAAGCTGAGAGGAGTTGAATTTTTGCTGAAAAGAAGCACTCGAGCTGCGAGGCTGCATGTCAAGGTTCATAGCACCCAAAATCTGGTTCGTATGCAAACAATTGAGTTGAGGGATGTGTACAAATGTTGTAATGTAGGAAGACAGACTTTTGATCTGATCCACATCAGTTCAAGGGGTGATTTAAGTGATGTAATTGGTGATGGCAGACCGTTTGAACCGAGGAGGGTTGAATTACAAGTGATGGGCAAAGCTGGGTCTCTGGTGCTGTTATTTGGTGAAGAACAATTTTGTGCCAGTGCAAGCCATGGTCAAGAAATGGTAGTGGCTGTGGGTCATGATGAAGTTAACTTTAGAGCAAGGCTTGAGGGAAAGGATTTTATATGTTGCAAGCTGCATAAGTCAGACCAAGTCATTGTAGTCTCAATTGTTACCGATTTGATGGCATTGAAGCTCTAAAAGCTTTTCCTTGAGGAAATGGTAACTGCTGTGAGTTGGTTGAGGAGTTGTGGATGGTTTGAGGATTTGTTGAGCTGCTGGAATGACCACACTACCAGTGACAAAAACCAAGTAAAGACAAGGGTGATGGCATTTGGTAATTGGAGCACACAGGGACAGAGGCTGGCTGATCGGAATCTGAACATGCTTGGGGTTGTCTGCTGTGGTGGATTTGAATGGAAAGATCGTATGCATAAGCTTCAATATTTCCTTAACGTTTGGGTGGAAAAGATCCATGCAAAATTGAGAAAAAGTCCAGCGCAAATCAGAGTAAACATGAGCAAGGAAGTTGGAGACGGATCAGCTCTAGTTTCGATGAAGTTTACATCTGATCAAGAGTTCTTTTGGTGTCTTCACTTTTCATATTTGTCGTTCATGCTTGAAATAGCTATCAAGGAAGCAAATTTTGATCATTTGAGGATTATATGGTGGTTGGATGAGCATGGAATCCGAGGAAGTTTTGAGAGCAGGTTGAGATTTGGGAGCTGTAGAACTCAATCTGTTAGCAGCACTTACAGATGGCCTCGTTCTCTGGTGGTCACCTTGGGCTGCACTTTGGATTGCCTACCAACAATTTGTGACGCTTAGTTTGAGTATGGAAGGCCTCCTGAGTTGTTTAAGGACTTAATAAGCAGTTTTATGGTCTTGAGACATTCAAACTCTACTGTGCAGCATGTTATAAGCAGAAATGCAGAGTATTGGGGTTTGAGGATCCTCTGCAGCACGTTAATGCTATAGGCTGTATTAGCTGCATCAAGTTGAGCTGTGGGATGGTTGTTGAGGGTTTTCTGGGCTGGTTTGATCTGTGTAACCACCAGAAAATCCACACAAAGTCCTTGAGCAGGGCAAGCACCGTGCTAATGTGACCAGCTGCATTCATGATGAGTTGCTCCAGATATCCTTCCAACTGCAGAATTCAGCAATTCCTCATCACTTCAGATGCTGCTGCATTTCTGGCTACAGCTCTACATCCAAGTTTGCTTCATGTTTAGCTCATGTTTCCTATTGTGGCATTTGTTCTTCAAGCTTCAACCTTCTTCTTGATTCTTGGTGACAAGAATCTTTTAAAGGGGGGAGTATTATTATGATTCTCATAATAGGGGGCATATGAAATAAAGAATAAATGTAATAAGGCATGGAATCGAGCCTATTAAGTTGTAATAGCTAGTTGATATTGTAATTAGTAGCTTAAGCTTTGGTGAAGTCATGTAATAAGTGAAGTCTAGAGCTTAGGTGGTCAATGCCGGTCAATAGTGGCGGCTTAGTGGGTGGTTGATGGTTCTAGCATGAGTTAGATGCAATGTAATAGATCACATCATATAAGTAGTATAAATAGTAAGGCTTAGGCTTGTAATCCAATAACTTTGATGAATGAATTGATATATTTGATATCCTCTCTATTTTCTCATCTCCTTTCCCTTCTTTCTCTCATCTAAACTCCATATTCTTTCTCATCTCATACTCTCTCTATCCCAATCAAGGTTAAGATTCAAGAGAAATCCTTGAATCTTAACATGGTCGCACTGGGTTCATCTGAACCGGCTTCGAGGGAGGAGCTTATGGACTATTCGGGCGACAAGTTCTGCGTCTTGGTGCCGGCATCAGATTCTATTGGTTCGCCGCCTCTGCTCTGGTGCGATCTATCATGTCATAGGCAATGGCCTTGACACTACCCTTTGGACTGATTATTGGTTGCCATGTGGTCATCTTTCGGAGTGCTTCCCTGGTCGACTGCTCACCTCCTCTGGACTTCTTTGGGATTCTCGGGTCTCATCCATCATTAAGGCTGGTTAGTGGAGATTCCCACAGGGTTGTTTAGAGCTCCGACACATCTGGGACACGATTGTTTTCAGCCCGCGGGCTAGTGTAGCGGATTCCATCCGGTGGCTGGGTGACCCTTCGGGGAAATTCACCACCAAGTTTGCCTGGGAGATGTTGCGGAGTAGGAGTGAGGAGGACACTATTCATCACCTTCTGTGGTTTCAGATGCACATACCGAGGCACTCCTTCATTCTTTGGCTCGCTTCCCGGAAGCGACTTTGGACCCGGGACCGACTTCTGTACTTCGGAGCACTGGAGGTTCAGAGTGCTTGTGTTCTCTGTGGCGCTGCTGATGAGACTCATGAGCACCTTTTCTTCGCCTGTTCTTTTTCCGCCTCGGTCTGGAGCTCCGTCACTCTGAGTACATCTATAGCTTGGCCTATCCTTCCTTGGGACGATCTCATCACTTGGGCTTCTCAACATCTCAGGGGGCGAGAGATTGGCAGTATCATTGCTCGCTCTGCCTCTCTGCGACTGTGTATACTATCTAGTATGAGCGCAACCTTCGGGTTCAGCGTTCTCAGTACATATCAGTTGCGGCAGTACGAGAGGAGATTGCGGGTTTGGTCAGGAGCCGCTTACTTGCTGCTCCTTTGTTCAGAGGAACTCATCGCCACACCTCCTTACTTCGCCACTGGGGGTTTGCGCCTTACTTTCTTCTTTGTTCCTTAGTTGTACTTTGGTTGCTTTTTGTATGGACTCTGTTTGGACTATATTTGATGTTGTTTCATATTTGTAGGCTTCGGCCGTGTCCTGGGGTATGTCCCTTGTAGCTTGTACTATTTTTCTTTTCATCTATATATTTCGCTAACTTACCAAAAAAAAAAACTATCCATTGCTTGTTTCCTTTGCAGATTCATCAATCAGTATACATTGCGATTTTAAAGACAAGCTATGCCTACTACACAATCCAGTGCACCTTCATACGCTGCTGCAATAGCAGGAGCTGCTACGAATGAAGCCAGAAATATTGGAAATGTTGCTAATGGACAGTCTGATACAATAGCCAATAGGGCTCACCAAGTGAATACAACTATCTTGTCTTTCCAGCACAGTAGGGAGACAACTCGAAACCTCACCACACAAGTCATTGAAATGCAGCAGTTACTATATAGGCAAGGTGTGGCACTTGAGGAAACTCAAAGTTTGCTAACACAAATTAACCAAATATAGCAGCAATTGGATAGGCAGGGTACTCTTGGTGGAATTCTATGTCCTGCTGGTCAGATACACACTCCAATTACTCAAAATACATCTGAAGGCAGTGGAGATATGACTGTGGCTCGAGAAAATGAATTGTGGCAGCCAAGAATTGACATAGAACCATTTGATGGAGCGCAGCCACAATCCTGGGTTAGAAGATGTCATGACCCGAGCATGTAATTAGCATAATATGTTTTGGCGGAAAGCATTAGTTCATAGTTACAATTAGGCGGGAAAGTTAGTTATGGTTTGGGTGATGTGTCCGAGAAGTTGCAAGCATTGCAATTTACTATAAGAAGCTAGTATGATGTATGAATCAATCATCCAATAGCAAATGCTCAAAATATCTTTGATATTTTACCTCTAATTCTCATCTCCTTCCCTTCTTCCTCTCATCTTAACTCTCTCTCTCTTAGGTTAAGTATCAAGACCCATCTTGATCCTTAACATTTGGTATCAGAGCCTAGTGCTAGGCCATTTTAATCAGATCTAGTCACTCCAATTCTACTGATTGCATCTGATTCAAGTCTGGCTAGGAAAAGAAGATCGAATATGCCTCCTACCACTCGATCCAATGTAGCTAACAATGCCACTAATTTCATGCCTAATGTGGTACCTGGAAATGTATCTGGTGGAGCTCCTACCTATGCCGCTGTTGTGGGAGCAGAGGGAGAAAATTCCCAAGGAATGCAGATGGACCAGGTTATGCAGATGATGCAAAGTATGCTCCGGAATGGTCAGCAGCTGGATCAGAAATTGGACAGTCAGGCTCAGAGGTTAGATCAATTCTCAGATTAGGAAAGGAGGAGTGAATCACAACAGCAGGGGAGTGGAATTCTCCTTCCAGCTAGCCAACAACCTGTTCGACAACCGGTCAGACCCCTAGATCTCAATCCTCCAACTTCTGATTCAGGTGACAGTGCTTCCAATGTAAGAAACTACTCTTACAGACAACCTCGGGTGGATCTAGAACCATTTGAGGGAACCTTGCCTCAATCATGGTTGAGGAAATGTGAAAGATACTTCAAATTCTACAACATTGAAGAATAGGGAAGGTGGAACTTGCAGCAGTTTACTTGCGTGAGGAAATGGAGACATGGTTCTATGGATTGATACGTACCAAGCCCAACCTCACCTGGACTACATTCTCAAATGAATTGTGCTCTAGATATGGTGATGAAGATGTAATTGAGGTTGTTGATAACTTCAACAAGCTAGTGCAATCTACCTCTGTTAAAGACTATATGGCACGATTTGAAGAGTTGAGAGCTAGAATGCTTTCCGTTTACCCTGATGCTCCTGAAACATTTTATGTGTCTAGCTTTGTTAGTGGACTCAAACCTAGCATCAAAAGCTTGGTAAAAGCTTTTGAACCTGAAAATTTGACTCAAGCATACACCAAGACTAGGAAGGCGGAGAGCTCATTGTCATCAAATGTGGATACTCCTAAGATGAAGGGGAATTTCTTTGGTTCCTCATCCACTCGAGCTACCCAACCCAGCAGCAAGAGCAGCAGCCTTGATGATAAGAAATCTCAGCGGTTATGCTACAAATGCAATCAGAAATACTTCTTTGGTCACAAGTGTGATCCAAAGTATTTGATGATAGTCATTGGAGAAGAAAGTCAAGAGGATGAGGCTGATGATGAGGTTCTTCAAGAACCATCTCTGGAAGGAGTAGATGCTAATGATGACAATTCTGTGGAAATATTAGTGAAGGCCTTAACAAGCTCTAGTTCCCACAACACCGTTCGAATCAAGGGGGTAGCAGGACAGCAGACATTATTAATACTCATTGATAGCGGGAGTACACACACTTTGTTGATCCCAAGGTTGTGAGAGCTGTAGGACAAGATATCATCAAGACCACACCCCTTGTCGTGACAGTGGCTGATGGGAACTCTCTCCTCACTCACACAAAATGTAAGAATTTCAGCTGGAAAATGCAAGGACATAAGTTTGTCTATGATTTTCGACTTTTGAGACTTGGTGGTTCTGATATGGTGCTAGGAGTGGATTGGATGAAGTCTTTTAGTCCAATACTCTTTGATTTCTCACAATTGGAGGTTTCTTTTGAAAAGGATGGTCTCAAGATCAAACTGCAGGGCATATGTGAGCAAGGACAACTTTAGCACATGAGGGGCAAGCAGCTGCAAAAAGTTCTCAAGAAAAGTGATTATCATTGGGTGGGCCACCTCTACTCAATTGCACCAGTTGCAGCAGCTGATCAATCGGAGACCACGGGTCCTTTGCAGATTCTGTTGGAGGAATTCCACGACTTATTTGAGCAGCCTGAAGGGTTGCCTCCGCACAGGGCATTTGATCACTCCATTCTGTTAAGGTTTCAAAGATTTCTCTTGAGCCTTAACCTTGGTTGGGATAGAGAGAGTATGAGATGAGAATAGAATATAGAGTTTAGATGAGGAAGAAGGGAAAGGAGATGAGAAGTAGAGAGAAATATCAAAAGATATCAATTCATTCATCAAACTTAAGAAGATTACAAACTCAAGCCTCCTATTTACACTACTAAGAGCAATGAAAATATCTAAATCAACTAAGAATATCTAACAAACATAACACTAACTAATTCTAAGATATTTTGGCACCAACTTTGACCGGCCATAGACCTCCTAAGCAAGAGCACACTTAAACTCCCTTATTACATGACACAACCAAAGCTTATTCTACTAATTACAATATCAACTAACCAATACCACTAAACACACCCGCAGCCCATAAACAGCAACCTTAACACATCAATGCACAGCCACATATCAACCAGCAGCAGCAAATCAGTAGCAACATAATAGTAGGACAGCATCACAGCCACCACGAGTTCTTGCCTTGGATTCTCGGATCATAACATTCCCTTCCCCTTGAAAACATTCTTGTCCTCAAGATTGGAAGAGAGTTGTAACATTGAGAACACTTAATGCATATGAAAATATATGTGAAGTGATGAAGTTTTTGCTGAAATCTACAGCTGGAAGGACCATGAAGCAACTCCATCTGAATTTTGCTTATCTTGATGCAATGCTTGCTTTTGAGGGCACAATACTCTTCAGGAGGTCTGCTACGTTTAAACCAAACATCAACAACACATTCCAACTCCTTTTGATGCAGCTAATACAGCTCAAAAACCTGACTTGCTGTTGAGAATCACATAATGCATCAATGTTTCTGTATTTCGACTTGTAGAGGGCTGCACAACTGATTTTGTATACCTTTAACCCAATAAAACTGCATACGAAGTCCTTTAACATCTCAGGAGGCCTTCCAAACTCAAACCAAGAGAACCAAACATCAAATTCCGCTTGAAGACATTCCCAAACGCAACTTCAACAACCACTTATCTTGATCATGGAAGCAACACACCTACTAAATTCTTTCATCTTGGATCTTATCCAAAATTTGTATTGCTCACACAACCACATACTAAACCAAGTCATGATATGTTTAACAAATTCTTGATTGCTTTTCAATTGCACAAAAGTTGCTGCAGAAACCAGAAATTCAGTAGTGCAATTCCGATGCAACTCGTGTTGACAGATTTTAGCTCGTTTCTTATTCAAATGGAAGCTACTTGAAGTGAACAAGTTATGACCTCTTCCCTTAATCATAGTAGCACCATTCACATTCCATTTGAGCTTCTCATTTGCTGCTGTCAATGAAAAAATTGCAATTACCCTCAGATTTTCAGCAGCCTCTGCATCTATTGCTTGAATCATGATTGGGAGCTTGTAAGATCTGAAATCATTAGCCACTTCTTCCCAAACTCTTGTATAATTCACACAAATTAGGAGTTCATAAACCATTGTTGAATGCCAAGTGCTCATTGACATAACTTGAACACCCAAAACATCCCAATCGATACTGTCCTTGCTGCAACTCACACATTCCATCCTGTTCTCTGATATTTCCTAGTTCCAAAGCTCATTCAACCACCAAATATACCTCAAATGATCAAGCTTTGCTTCCTTGTCAACCTTCTCAAGCATGAGTAACAAATATAGCAAGTGAAGACACCAAAGGGACTCAAGAACAGCTGTAAATTTCTTTAATATCTGAAATGTTCTGACCCCAACTCTGCTGCTGATATGCACTACAATTTCGGCTAAGATTATTATTGGTGTTGCATTGATCTTTTCCATCCACACGTTGAGAAGATATTGAAGCTTATGCATATGATTTTTCCACTCCGAAACACCGCTGCAGATCACCCAAAGCGCAACTAGGTTCTGCACCCGAACAGCAGCTTCCATTTGCATTTTGTCCCGATTTTCAAACGCTATCACCGTTGGCTTTACTTGGTCTTGAGCTTCAGTTGTGAGGTCATACCCGAGGCCCAATACCTCCTCTATCCATCCACAACTCTTCAAACCACAAGCAACAACTACCAACCGTCTAAGTAAGTGCTTTTGTATGAGCCGAAACAACACCAATTCCAGAACAATGGAAACTTCATTGTCACTTGTATTATACAGCTTGTAAAATGTATACTTCCTGTCTTCAACACTTGCTTTGATGTTATATTCTCAATGACCCACAACCTCAACCATTTTTACACCAATGCTTGCACTGTCAACACCATTTTCAACATCAAACAGCAGCACCGGATGTGTAGCTCCTCCAATTACTTGTAATTCATTCTTTCCCGAATCAAAGGGACTTTCAACATCGATTCCATCAGCTAAAACATCTACAGTACAGCTACTGATCTGATCAGAATTAGGCTTCAGCATATTACTGCATTTATACACATCCAACAACTTCAATGCTTGTATAGATACAAGGATTCTCCTTCGTTGGACCTTGAAACACACTCTCGCAGCTTGATTGCTTCTCTTCAACAGGACATCGACTCTTTTTGGCTTAATATATACTTGGTAAGCTTCTCCCGGATTAGGAGGCAAGTCGTCGTATGGGTGTGCATTTGAAACTCCATTTCTCTACTCCAAGAACCTTGCAATGTATCAATTGCATCACTATCAACACCGAGAAATTGCTGATTACGAGTATCAAGATGCCTTGGAGAAGTTTTTAACATATTTTGCGGTGCTTCCATTGTTACTACAGCAGTAACCTCAACCACCCCTGGTATATTGGTATATACATTGACAAAATTAGGATCTTGAGTTAGTTCTTGTTGCTCATCAAGCATCCTAGGCCGAAACACAACCTCACACATCAACTTCGGCCTTGTCAACTTCTTTTTACCCCAAAAATCTTTCAATGCTTCACTTAGTTGATTTCTCTTCAATTTACTCTTTGCTTTCTTAATCATTCTTTTGACATGTGAATCATATTCCCAATCCAGATGCATGCCGTGTTGTACCTCAACGTCATCAAGATACTCTAACTCTAACAAAGAGTCTTCATAAGAATCATCTTGTTCAGCCTCAGGTTCTTCACGCCTGTGTTCATCAATTTCGGCATTGTCGTGGTCGATTTCATCTTCAACAACAATAGATTGCACCATCTCTTTTTGCTCAACAAAGAAATCTTGCGGTAGAACCACTTCAGTAGGTGGAACAATCTCAATTTGTTGCAACCAATCTTGCCCCTTTGCATCCTTTGCATCTTTTCCCATTAACAATGACAGAATTTGATCCATCTTTTGATCAAAAGCTTTCCGTAAATCTTGAAGGTCCCCTTTAGTAGGATTCTAAGGTTCGATCGTAACATTTATACCAGCTTTAGATCGAGTTCTCCCTCCATCAGCCATATTTGCAATGAACAACAACTTCGATCTGAAATCAGCACATTTGCAGAGCACAATTTCGAAATTGCATAAATGTAAAACTTGTTTCGCAACTCTTCAACAATCGGTTGCTTAATGAAGTTGTACTCCTTTGATCGCACAAACAATCCCTTGCTATCGGTTCCACGATCGTCAATGATTATAAACCCTAGCTGATAAACTTCGAACAGAACTTCGAACAAACCCTAACCTCGAACGATTTCTGTCAGCAATGTTTAGTTGAGTAATTCGACTTACACTTCTGAATTAAGCTCGACTCTAACTCAAAATCAAGTCCTCAACACAACACTCAAACGATCTTAACGAACGAAATCGGATTTCAACATTTTCGATCCTACTGTCAGATTATCGCCTATGCTGTCAGCGTTTCGCCTAAGCAAATCTTGACTCAATAGCATATAATTCTCAAAGATCACCGTAGATTCTGATGAATTCTCACTACTTTTATGCTTAGCAACACAATTTGGACATCATCCAACAACAAACACGAATTCTCAATGAATTGCAACTTGAAGTTCAGCAGACCATTACCTCAATCTTCAACTTCCGAATTGCAACATCTGTAATCATCTCCATTCCGATGATTTCTGCTATTTTGATGATGATCAGGTATAATGTGGATCATATAGCTTAATTTCTACTTCTTCCTCAACCTATCCAATGGATGATCGATCAAGTTAGCTCAGCATTAATTTCAGCAACTACAACTTACTTCGTTACTCCACTTCTACAGCAAATGCTTGATCGATGCTATTGAATTTCAATCTGAATCAGCTTGATGTTGAATGTACTCAACAAATGCTGATCAATTGAACTTCCTTCAATGTAATATGATCACTTAAATTCCCAACCGAAAGCAATCTTCCCAGGCTCATGCAGCACTGATGCAATACCGCCACAATCCCTTCAACAATTCAGATTTGAATTCTGATCACAAAAATCTGAATTAAATCAATATCAAACCTTTTTTGTTGATTAATTGCAACAAAATTAATCAGATTTTATAAATTTTTTTTTTTGATATGAGCTTGATTCGGAAGCCAAATCAAGGCTTTGATACCAATTGTTAAGGTTTCAAAGATTTCTCTTGAGCCTTAACCTTGGTTGGGACATGGAGAGTATGAAATGAGAAAAGAATATAGAGTTTAGATGAGAAAGAAGGGAAAGGAGATGAGAAGTAGAGAGAAATATCAAAAGATATCAATTCATCCATCAAAGTTAAGAAGATTACAACTAAAGCCTCCTATTTATACTACTTACAAGATAGGATCTAAAGCAATGAAAATATCTAAATCAACTAAGAATATCTAACAAACATAACACTAACTAATTCTTAGATATTTTGGTGCCAACCTTGACCGACCATAGACCTCCTAAGCAAGACCACACTTAAACTCCCTTATTACATGACACAACCAAAGCTTATTCTACTACTTACAATATCAACTAACCAATACCACTAAACACATCCGCAACCCATAAACAGTAACCTTAACACGTCAATGCACAGCCACATATCAACCAGCAGCAGCAAATCAGTAGCAACATAATAGCAGGACAGCATCACAGCCACCACGGGTTCTTGCCTCGGATTCTCGAATCATAAAACATTCCTCTTAAAGAGGGAGCCAATCCAGTCAACCTACGCCCCTATAAATACTCTCATTCTCAGAAAGATGAGATTGAGCGACAGGTTGATGAATTGCTCAAAACCAAGTTCATCCGACATAGTCACAACCCCTTTGCATCTCCGGTGATTTTGGTGAAGAAAAAAAGATGGAACATCACGAATGTGTATTGATTATCACCAATTGAACTCCCTTACAATCAAAGACAAGTTCCCAATCCCTGTCATTGACGACTGGCTTGATGAACTCAATGGAGCTTGTTACTTTTCCAAGCTGGACCTTCGGCAAGGATACTATCAAATAAGAGTGCAAGAAGGAGACATTCACAAGACAGCATTTAGGACCCATCATGGCCATTATCAGTTTGTGGTGATGCCTTTTGGGCTGTCCAATGCACCAGCCACTTTCCAAGCTTTGATGAACAAGGTATTCAAGGTTTATTTGAGGAGGTTTGTCCTCGTCTTCTTCGATGACATATTGGTTTACAGCCCCACCCTGCAGCAGCATCTGGAGCACCTGAGACTTGTTTTCCAAACAATGAGAGCTCACAAGCTATTTGCTAAGCTTTCCCAATGTGCCTTTGCCAAGACTCATGTTGAATTTTTGGGACATATCATCTCATCTGAGGGTGTTGCTACTGATCCCAATAAAATTCAAGCCATGTTGAAGTGGCCAGAGCCTAAATCCCTTAAAGAATTGAGGGGATTTTTGGGCTTAACAGGTTACTACCGCAAGTTCATTGTGGGATATGGTTTCATTGCCAAACCATTGACAGATTTACTCAAGAAGGACAGCTTCCATTGGGATGATGCAACCAAAGAGGCTTTTGAAGCATTAAAACAGATTATGACTAAGGCACCAGTCTTAGCCATGCCTGACTTCAATCAGCCCTTCACCCTTGAGACAGATGCGAGCAGCATGGGTATAGGTGTTGTGCTTTCTCAAGGAGGCAGACCATTAGCTTACTTAAGCCAAGCATTGGAACCTAAGAACCAGAGGCTCTCTATTTATGAAAAGGAGTACATGGAAATACTCCTAGCTGTGCAAAAATGGTGCCATTACTTGGAGGGTCATCGATTTGTGATCAAAACAGAGCCTCAAATACTTGTTAGAGCAAAGGATCACTACAAGGGTCCAACGAAAAGGCCTGATGAGGATGCTGGGGTTAAAGTACATCATAGAGTACAGAAAAGGAGCTAAAAACACAGTGGTTGATGCCCTCCCCAGACGTGCAGAGGAAGGAGGAGCTGAAAGAATAGATGGAGCTCAGTGTGCTGCAGTCACCCAAGTAATACCCCTATGGATGACAGAAGTGATCAAATCTTATGAGTTTGACGAATTTGCTCAGTCCTGCATTGTCCCTCATTGCATCAAGTCCTCTCTTGCAGTTCCTGACTCCAGCATTTCTGTTAATGGAGGCATAATTAGGGTCAATGGCAAGATTTATGTGGGAAATAACAGTGTTATAAGGAACCATATTATTGCTGCATCTCATTACTCTCCCTGGGGTGGTCATTCTGGCAGGAAAGGCTCCTATCAAAGAGTCAAGCAGTACTTCTACTAGCCCAGATTGAAGAAGCAAGTTTAAGATTTTGTGGATCAGTGTGATACTTGTCAGCAGATTAAGGTGGAGCACACGCCTTACAAAGGATTGCTGCAGCCTCTACCAGTTCCTGAGGGGTCTTGGACCCACATTAGCATGGATATCATCGAGGGACTACCAAAATCTGAAGGGAAGGAAATTATTTGGGTGGTCATTGATCTTTTTACCCGATATGGCCACTTCATTGCTCTTCATCATCCCATCACAGCAAAAAAGCTTACTCGGTTGTTCTTGGATCACATTTACAAACTCCATGGCCTTCCTTAGACAATTGTATCAGACAGAGACAAGTTGTTTACCAGCAACTTTTGGCGTGTGTTGTTCCTTTTGTTGGGCACTACTTTGGCCTTAAGTTCCTCTTATCACCCATAGTCGGGTGGGCAAACCGAGAGGGTAAATCAGTGTGTGGAGCAGTATTTGCATGGCATGGCATTCTTACATCCTAAACAATGGCACATATGGCTCTCCCTTGCTGAGTACAGGTACAACACCCACTCTCATAGTTCCTTGGGAACTACTCCCTTTAAGGCTCTCTATGGGTATGATCCTCATTCTCCCTTGATCAATCAAGGTATAGTATCTCATGTGCAAGGAGTTAATGATCTACTTCAACAAAGAATTCAACTAGCTCGTCAGCTCAGAGATAATTTGCAATTGGCCTAAGCTAGGATGAAATTTTACGTTCATAAGAAGAGAATTGATAGGAGATTCAAAGTGGGAGATCAGGTTTATCTGAAACTACAGCCATATAGGTAGAGCTCAGTGGCAATTCGCAAGATCATCAAGCTGTCTGCCAGATTCTATGGTCCTTACAAGATCCTTGAACAAACTGGAAAGGTAGCATACAAGTTGGAGCTTCCCCCGGACTGCTTGGTTCACCCTGTTTTACATGTATCCTTGCTGAAGAAACAAATCACAGCCAAGTCAGAGGGAGCTGGTGGTACCGAACACGGGACAGCAGTAAGCTCGTAAGCGAGAACGAATGGACAACTGATCCTTGAACCTGAAGTCATCCTTGGCAATCGAGTAGTGCAGCAGGAGGATGTTAATACAAAGCAAGTTTTGATTCAGTGGACCAATTTAGATTCTGCACAAGCTACGTGTGAAAATTACAACTTTATCAAGTCCCAATTCCCTTCATTCCATTCTTGAGACAAGAATGAATTGAAAGGGAGGGAATTGTCATGACCCGAGCATGTAATTAGCATAATATGTTTTGGCGGGAAGCATTAGTTCATAGTTACAATTAGGCGGAAAAGTTAGTTATGGTTTGGGTGATGTGTCCGACAAGTTGTAAGAAATTGTTAAGCATTGCAATTTACTATAAGAAGCTAGTATGATGTATGAATCAATCATCCAATAACAAATACTCAAAATGTCTTTGATATTTTACCTCTAATTCTCATCTCCTTCCCTTCTTCCTCTCATCTTAACTTTCTCTCTCTCTTAGGTTAAGTATCAAGACCCATCTTGATCCTTAACAGAAGATGTGAGCGGTATTTCAACTTCTATCATATACCTGAGGCTAAAAAAGTGGACCATGCTGTAGTTTATTTGAAAGGCGATGAAGAGACTTCGTATTTTGGGCTGATGAGGGGCAGAACTGCAATTACTTGGGCTGAATTTATGAAGGAGATATGTGAACGATATGGTGAAGAAAATATTGGAGGCATTATGGATGATTTAAGCAAAGTAACACAAACAACTTCAGTTAAGGAGTACATGACTAGATTTGAGAACTTGAGAGCATGCATGTTGATTACTTATCCTAAGACCTCCGAGGCTTATTATATTTCAAGCTTCATCAGTGGTTTGAAGTTCAAGATAAAGAATCTTGTTAAGACCTTAGAGCCTACAACTCTTTCTACAGCTTATTCCAAGGCCTGGCTCTTTGAGAATAACATCTTGTCTGCAACTGATGGGTTGCGTTCTAGAGGTGGACAAGGAACATCTGCCACCCCTTCATCAACAACTAGAGGCAATAGAAGCTGTAATGTGGAGGACAAAAAGGCTTAATGCTTATGCTATAAGTGCAATCAGAAGTACTTCTTTGGCCATAAGTGTGATCCGAAACTCATAATGGCTGTCATTGGGATCAAATATGTGGAGGAATTAAAAGATTTACCTAAGGAAAGTGAGGAACTTGATCAGTTGGAAGATCAGGAGCAAGAGGAAGTTGGGGACTTTGATAAGGATAAGCTTAGAATTTCAATGCAAGCCTTGACTGGTGGTGGTTTCCACAACACTACCAAAATTAGAGGAGAGGTTGGACATAGACCAATATTGATCTTGGTGGATAGTGGGAGTACACATAGCTTCATTGATCCAAAGATTGTGAGAGCAAGTGGACATGAGATGATCAAAACCAACCCCTTGATAGTCACTATTGCTGATGGGAATTCCATTTTAACGCAGACTAAGTGCAAGCAGTTCTCATGGTTAATGTAAAAGCGTAGCTTTACTTATGATTTTTGAGTATTGAGGCTTGGAGGATGTGATATGGTCTTAGAAGTTGATTGGATGAAAACCATAAGTCCAATTGTGTTTGACTTTGCCGAGCTTACAATCTCATTTGACAGAAATGGTCAGAAGGTGCTGCTGCACGGTATCAGGGAGCATGGTAGGGTGCAAATTATGACCGGGAAAAGACTTGAGAATGCAATTAGGAAGAAGAACTACCAATTGATTGGGCAATTATTCTCGATTGGGGTTGTAGAAGCCAAGTAGGACCAGCCGCAACACCCTGAATTACTCAAGCTTTTACAAGACTATAGTGACTTGTTCAAACCTCCCACTTCACTTCCTCCTCAAAGGACATTGGATCATGCTATTCCTTTGAAGAATGATGCTCAGTGAGTTAAAGGCCTTACAAATATGCTCATGCCCAAAATGATGAGATAGAACGGCAGGTGGAAGATCTCCTTAAAACTCACTTTTTCTGACATAGCCATAGCCCATTTGCATGACCTGTCATATTGGTGAAGAAAAAGGATGGGCCATCTAGAAAATGTATTGATTACCGACATTTTAACTCTCTTACAATTAAAGGCAAGTTTCCTATACCAGTTATTGACGACTTGCTTGATGAATCACATGGAGCCAGTTGTTTCTCCATGCTAGACTTGTGGGAAGGATATTATCAAGAGAGGGTCAAGAGTGAAGACATTCACAAGACTGTGTTTCGCATTCATCATGGACAATATGAGTTCATAGTAATGCCGTTTGGTTTGTCCAATGCTCCTGCAACCTTCCAGGCACTAATGAATGAAATATTCAGGGACTATTTGAGGAAGTTTGTTATTATCTTCTTCGACAAACATCTTGGTGTATAGTCCTTCATTTGACAGTCATTGGATCCATCCACAACAAGTATTTGAGCTCATGGGGCAACACCAGTATGCCAAATTGTCCAAGTGTTCTTGTGCAAGTTCACAAGTGGAATACTTAGGACATATTGTGCCCCAAAATGGAGTAGCAATAGATCCAGCCAAGATCAAGGCAATGCAAGAGTGGCCTGTTCCAATCTCTGTCAAGCAATTAAGGAGTTTCTTGGGTTTAACTTGCTATTAACACAAGTTCATCTCTGGTTACAGCTTGATGGTTAAGCCTCTTAATAAATTTCTAAAGAAGGATGCATTTGGATGGAATAGTAAGGCTCAGTCAGCCTTCCAACAACTCAAATTAGCCTTATGTACAACTCCTGTGCTAGCTATGCTAGATTTCAAGCTTTCATTTGTATTGGAAATTGATGCAAGCAGTATTGGTATTGGAGCAGTCCTGTCACAATGAGGAAGCCAATTGCCTATTTGAGCCAAGCATTAGGTCCAAAAAATTTGAGATTATCAATTTATGAGAAGGAATATCTAGCAATTCTTCTTGCGGTGCAGAAGTGGAAACATTATCTTCAGGGGCATCATTTTGTTATTAAAGCTGACCACCAAAGCCTTAAATACCTCTTGGAGCAGAAAATCACTATGAGAGTACAACGCAAGGGACTTATGAAGATGTTGGGGCTGGATTACTCGATTGAGTACAGAGCAGGAAGATATAATGCAACAGCAGATGCTCTATCATGATGTCAAGAAGGACATGACCAGGCTCATTGCAGTGTAATATCAGTAACAATACCCTCATGGATTGAAGAAGTTATGTAGACTTATGAGACTGATGAGTTTGCTCAAAATTGCATTATAGCTGCCCAAGTTAAAGCATCTGCCAACTTTGAATTTGGGGTCACTGTAAGTAATGGTCTAATCAGAATAAGAGGGAAGATTTATGAGGGTTCTTGCTCAGACTTAAGGCAACAGATAGTCTTATCCATTCATTCTTTTGCTTGGGGAGGCCATGAGGGCATTGAAGGTACCTATCAATATGCAAAGCAATACTTCTATTGGGTAGGAATGAAGAAAGATGTGAATAAATGTGTTCAAATATGAGGTTTTTCAATAAACCAAAAGTCAACGTGTGCCTTATCAAGGATTACTACAGCCATTACCAATTTCAAGAGAGCTTGGCAACACATAAGCATGGATTTCATTGAGGGTTTGCCTAAATCTGATGGAAAGGAAGTGATTTGGGTTGTGGTTGATAGATTCACCAAGTTTGGACACTTTATTGGGCTTGATCATCCCATTACAATAGCAAGACTTGCTAAAGGGTTCTTGGATCACATATGTCATTTACATGGATTTCCTCAATCAATTACTTCTGATCGAGACATGCTTTTTATCAACAACTTCTAGACTGAGTTGTTTGGATTGTTAGGAACTACACTTGCTCTAAGTTCTTCTTACCATCCCCAAACGGATGGCCAAACTGAACGTGTAAATCAGTGTTTGGAGCAGTATTTGCATGGCATGACTTTCACCCTGCAGATAAGCATAGAACTGACAAGTCTTTTACTGTAGGTGACATGGTTTACTTAAAGTTGCAGCCTTATAGACAATCTTCTAATGCTGTATTCAAGAGTGTAAAGCTGGAAGCACGGTATTCTAGCCCTTTCAAGATTCTGCAGTGAGTAGGAGCAGTTGCGTACAGGTTGGATTTACCATCAAAAGGCTTGGTGCATCTTGTATTTCATATTTCACTCTTGAAGAAGCATATGAAAGAGGGGTCCTGCAACTCCCTGATTCCACTAGTAACGGCTAAAGATGGAACTCTTCAACAATACAATAACAACAACAACAGTCCCAGTACCTTGCGGCTCCCGCAAAACGCAGGGTCTGGGGATGGAACTCTTCAACAATCTCCCGGGGATATATTGGCTACTAGACCAAGTCCTACCTTGAAGAACACAGAGTAAGCATTGATTCAGTGGGCTAATTTGGAGGTTACGCACAACACTTGGGAAGCTTTGCCATTTCTTCAAAGTCAATTTCCTTTATTTCATTCTTGAGGCCAAGAATGTTGTTAAGGGGAGCGGAATGTTAATGATCATTAAGGAGTATTATTGCTTACATTCTTGTAATAGGCTTACATTCCTGTATTTGGCTAGTAAGGTTTAGCCAGGAATGGTAGCTAAGACTTTGGTCAAGATAGTTGAGTTAGTTGGTCCTTATTGGCGGCTGAGCTAAGGCGGTTAACTAGTTCAATGCATCTATCTTGTTATAAATAAGTGATATCTCGCTTGTAATATCATATTGATAAATGATGAATTGATTCTATTCTTCTCTCAACCCTAATTCTCTCTATCTCTCGTCCTTAAATCTCTAATTCTCTTCTCAACTCTACTCTATTTCTTCTTAAATCCTAGGATATGGTTGAAGATCATACTTGAACCATAACAAAATCCTCTAACACTATTTAACTCTTACTTTTGTAGTCAATCAGAAAATTCTCTTCCAAAAATCTTGCATTTGCGCTAACAAACACTTTTTGGTCTAAAGGACTAAAGAAAAGAACACATCTTGTACCCCTAGGGTAGCCCACAAATAAACACCCTTTTCAGCACATGTGCCAGACATCCCCAAATATGAAGATATCCTATGCTAGGCTTGTGCCCAGTCCACAACTCCATAGGTGTTTTAGGAACCAACTTCGAAGGAACCAAGTTAAGAACATAAGCTACCATTTCCAAGGTGTAACCCCAAAAAGAGATTAGTAAGTAGCATGGTTGTTAAAATCGCGATTAAGATCGTAGTATCACATGATTATGTGATTTTACATTAACCAATCGATTCAAATCGCTTAAAAAATTATACTCAAGTAGAATCGGGTCAGAATCGGGTCAAAATTGGTAAAATAGGATCAAAATCGCATTGCAATTTTACACAATTTTACCGATTCAATTGAGACTAACGGATCTACACTGTGATATGTTTAATATTAACAAAAAGGGGCTCACTCTGGGGACCTTCTAGCCAAGTGGTACTTTGCTCAACCTTTATATGGGATGGCGCGGGTTCGAAACCCATTACAACCAGCTCTCTTTTGTTTTCTTCCTCTTCTTTTTTTTTTTATATCAATGCTTGAAGCAACTTTGATTTAGGGACATTTATCTCACTAGTTTTTATATATATATAATATAAATATTACATCTTTTAGGAAAAAATTAAAATAAATAATTATATTATATGTCAATGATCTTACTAATTTTTGTTTAGGTATACTTATATACATAATTTACCCATATATAATGTTCAAAATTTTTAATTTGTATGCAAATCACTTCAAATTCTTTTTAACCTTTTTGTACTCTATACTTATGTCATATAAGTTGTATATTTATACTTCTATGTTTATCCTTCAATTTTTGTTTAAGTTTATTTGTAATATTTTAATTGTAGGAAAATTATATAATATCTAATATGTAATAGTCAAAATTCCTTGAATAATTCTAAAATTGTTTATTGAACTCTCATGAGTCACAAATTTGGAATTTTCATTTCAAATTATCTTTCTTTCATTACAAGTATCAAAAAAGTATGTCATTCAGTGAAAAATTTTATAAAATATTCTAAATGACAATAATACCCCAACTTTAGTGTCAATTAAATTTGAAAAATTATTATTTCTCAGTATATTTGTTTTTTTTTTTTTTTTTTAATGGAAGGTTTGGTTGGAAATGATGCTACAATTGGGGGTGATTCTCTTAATGATGGTGGAAATGTGAACGCTAGTACTGCAAATGATATTGACGACAGTAACTTCGATTTCAGATATGACTATGGATGATGCTATGAGTTGACACTTTGAGTGTATGTTTTATGTTAAAATGTTGTTAAATTTTTTTCTACATTTGGGTTTCCAATGTATTATAAAACTAACGAGTTTTAGACTTTTTGATGTTCTTTATTATATATTTGAAAATTATTATACGAATTTTGTCACTATAAATAATTTATATACACAAAAAGTAGAATCTTATGATTCTCGATTTGATTTTATGGTTCCGATTCTGATGACCCCTCGTCGATTCTACGTAGAATCCCGATTTTGATAACCTTGGTAAGTGGCATGACTTGTCATGGGCCTTACCATCTCTCATAACGTCCTAATTCTCCTCTCTCCAACCCCATCATGTTGCGGTGTACCCAATGCTGAAAAATAAGATCTAATCCTATTTGAAGTTAAGAAATCTAGAACATTTTTTGAAAGGCACTCACCACCTCAATTAGTTCGAAGTGACTTGATATGTTTACCTATCTGATTCTCAACTTCAGCCTCAATCTCTTTCAACTTTTCAAAAAAGTCAGACTTTTGTCCCATAAAATACACATAATTATCAATAAAAGTAATGAAATACCCACTCCTCTTGGTTGAACATTCATTAATCTAGATACATCAGTGTGAACCAACTCCATAGCTTTTACTCTTAAAGACAGACTTGGTCATCTTTCCTTCTAAGTAGGATTCACAGACTGGTCAGGACTTCAAGTCTAATGACTTTATTTGCCCATCTTTTTCTAGTCTTTGGATCCTACTCAAATTAATGTAAAAGAAATTGGTGCCATTTAAAGGAATTTTCAGTTTTAGGACTTTTCCTTTTAAGAGGTACACAAAGTCTACTAGTGTTAGATTCGAACACGCAATCATTAGAGTTTTGATCGTGGATCAAAATAAATAAACCATCAGCATTTGTGCCATTGAATATAAACCATTTATTATGCTGAATGACAAAATCAGTTCCAGAAACAACTGAATAACCATCATCTACTTAACGAGACACATAAATCAAAATCTTGTGCAATGCAAGTACATATAGGCAGTTCTTCAAAACAAAAACTCTACTGCTAAAAACTAAGCTAACGTCTCCCACTCCTAAGGCTAAAACGTGCCTCCCATTTCCTATGGTCAGGTACAGCTCTCCATCTTACGGCCTCTTAGTCAGCCTGAGCTCCTATAACATATTGCACACATGATCAATTGAACTTGAGTCCACACACCAAGAACTTGGTGGACTCTCAACTATACATGACTCAATTAGATTAGATATCTTCATACCTTTTCCAGATGATTTATTTGTAACAGTAGGAAGAGCAGCTAACGTTCGAATAGATGTCCTAGAAAACTCCAATTAGTTAGTTTTAAATATTAAATAAATGAAAGTGTTTTGTTCATTTATGTATGATTGTGTTTTTCGAGTCAAATGTATGTGATTGTTTTTCTAAAACGTTCCATGAGATGGACATTCTCTAAGATGATGTGTCAAGTTAGGTTTAAGTTGTCAGTGAGATTGAACCACAGAAAGACTTAGATCAAACTAGTGACATGTTATCAAAGCATATTCGCAGTCGGTAATAAGTTTGGACAACTTTTTTAATAAGATTATAATACGATACTTTTGACGACTTGTCCTGGTCATGTGGACAGAGATCCAAGAGTATTATGTTGGTGCTTTCAATAAGATTGGAACATAGAGCAGGACCGCCTGAAATAATTGTTTCTTTACTGCTATCAGAAATAATTAATTCTATAAGTCGATAACTCTAAATCTGGGAAATAGTCTGAATTCATGCAGGGAATATTAATTGCTTTGATACCCAAAATGATTAGGTTAAAATTGAATGACTAGGTTCTTACGTCATTGGGCAATTGCATGAAGGGTGGTGGGAATGGATATTTTACTAGGAATCTACAACAAAAGATGTCCACCTAGTTGATTCACAAATATATGAACATATTCTATAATCTTCAGCCAGATTATTCCATATGTTTGACATTTGGAATTAATATGAAAATTGTTTCTGTCTTATGAATTGTTCGAGAAAGGCAAGCTGGGAACTACGGTGATAGAGGTGAGAAAAATAACGTTACTAGTTGCGGTTGTTCTTGCCCAAGGACATCTAATCGAGGGTTCATTTTCCCAATAATAATAATTAAATTATTTGGAAAATTTTTGAGTGAAAATATTTTATTATATAATGCAGTAAAACTTATTTAATGGAAATAACTTTTATTAAATAGCTGTCAATTGTTATCGTGAGATGTCATAGCCTGGATATATTGTAATGATGTAATAAGTAGTTTAGTCATGGATTAGCTTGTGTTAGCTTCATGTGGTTAGTTCTTAGCTCTTCATGTCAAGATGGACAAGATGTTAGTGCTAAGGAGGTCATAGTTAGCGGCTGGTTCTTCTTAATTGGTGGATCCTCTTGTCTTCATCCAATGTACTTAGGTCATTTACAATTTAGTATAAATGTGAGAGCTCTTATTGTACTTTGATCAAATACAAATATCTTTGGATATGATACTCTCTCTCATCTAAATCTCTCCCTATTTCTGATCTCCAATTCACTTCTTTCTCGTCTCATATTCTACTATCCTTAGGTCTTGAATCGAGTTTGATCTCGGTCCATGACAATTGGTATCGGAGCCTTGATTTGATTCCAAATCAAGCTCTTAATTCTGAAAATTCATAACTAATTTGTTGTTGCTGCGTAAGGACTTTAGATGCTTTGCATTTGATTTAGTTGAATCTATTTCAAATAAATTGAGTTTGTATTGTGTCAAGCTTTGGTGCCGGTTGCAATCAATCAAAAAAAAGAGAAACAAACAAAGAGAGGTTGAATTTTATATTTAGCATCAGATTTTCAGAACTTGATTGAGATCAGATTCTGTTGTCGTGTATGTGATCAGAACCGTGAGCTAGCTGAAGTTCGTTGATCATAATCAGGTCCTGCTTGGAGCACATTCAAGCTCAAAATTGGAAGTGATCAAAACATCTTGAGTTGATGTTAGTGTGGAATATAGTTGAGCAAGATCAACTTCAAGATTGCTGCATTATCCTTTGTTAATTCAGTTTATGCAGAAACTGAGCTAACTTAGTAACTAATCATGCAAAGAGCTAATTTGAACAATCATTGCTGATTTTTCGGAGGAAATTATGCTGTTAAGCATAGAAGAATATAGGAATTTAGCCAATTCTACACAAAACATCTGAAATCGAGCAGATACTTGCTCAAAAGTGGAGTTAACAGCGAACTAAGAACAGAATTTGTAGAAATCTAACATATTATGAGGATCGTGGGGTGTTAAAGTCAGAATTGCAGTTAAGTTCGAGTCTAATTCAGATTCTTAGTCTGAATCATTCAAGTAAGCATTTTAGTTAGGATTTGGTTCGAGTTTCCCATGATTCACAAATTCGTCAGTTGGGGTTTGTACTCTGCTGCGGGTGTTGAGCAGAAATCAAGTGAGAGTCATACAAGTTGAGTGTGTAGATTGTGGTTTTATAAGCAGTAGCTGATATCATGTTGATTGAGTTTAACCTTGGATCGAAGGTGCTGCAATTTATAGAATTCATTGTTCCTGAGAAATAGCAGTAAGATTATTTGAAATTGTGGCTTCTTGTGTACTGTGCGGAAATAAACAATATACTCGGATCTCAATGGAATCAAATACCACGACAATAACGAGAAATAATCGGACTAAAAGAGAAACGAAACAATAGACACAAGGATTTACGTGGAAACACCTTTACAATCGAAAGGGGAGAAAACCACGGGCGAAGATCGGAGCTTTTATTATTGAACAAAAGAAGAAGATGAATTACAATGATTCTCTCACACACTCAATATTCATGGTTGCGGCGCCGCAAAGGGAAAGCCTCTCGTATGCTTTAGGATGCTTTGAGACGTACCCTACGTCCGTATTTATAGAAGCGCGTAAACCCTATTTTCCGATCGATCGGCCGCCTCTCTGTAATCATCCCTTGTTTACGTAACATTCCCAATCGATCGAGCTCCACCCGATCGATCGGGGTCTTCACGGCCCTTCTTCTTAATGCACCAAGTAATTTTGAGACATATACCTAACAAATCTCCACCTTGGCTCAAAATCAACATCAACAATAAAACAAACTCCACCTTCTCCACAAAACGCCCCCTCAACCAGGGCTAACATACATCAAACTGAAAGACCCACCAAATTCGAGCAATGCTCGAACTTGCTACCTGGTAGAACTTTTGTGAACATATCTGCTGGATTATCTTCAGTCCCAATCTTCCTCAACTCCACCTTCCACTCATCAATCAGATCTCTGATAAAGTGATGCTTCATATCAATATGTTTCGTTTGGTCATGATGAGTCATCTGATCTTTTGCTAGGTGGATAGCGGACTGGCTATCACAGTAAACTTTAACTGTCCCCTGCTCAACACTTATTTCACTTATCAATCCTCTCAACCAGCCAGCTTCTTTGAACGCTTCTGTTACTGCCATGTACTCGATCTCGGTAGTAGACTGTGCTGTAACAGGCTGCAAACACGCTCTCCAACTGATAGCTGTGTCACCTAAACAAAACACATACCCTGAAGTGGACTTCCTCTTATCAAGGTCTCCACCATAGTCAGAATCTACATACCCAACCAAACAGCACTTACTTTTTCCATATTCCAAACACAAATCAGAGGTTCCACGAAGATACCTGAGAATCCACTTTACTGCATGCCAAAGTTCTCTGCCCAGATTCGCCATGTACCTACTAACTCTGCTCACTGCAAAAGCAATATCTAGACGCGTACAGACCATCGCATACATAATACTGCCCACTGCACTAGAATAAGGAATCTGAGACATGTACCTGATGTCCTCCTCAGTCTAAGGCGAATCTAACGCTGAGAGTCTGAAATGAGCTGCTAAGGGCGTGCTAACCGGGTTAGCATCCTTCATATGAAACTTGTCTAACACCTTCTCAATATACTTCTCCTGAGACAAGTATAATTTTTCAGCTTCTCGGTCTCTATGAATTTCCATGCCTAATATCTTCTTAGCTGCTCCAAGATCCTTCATCTCAAATTCACTCTTTAGCATTGATTTTAAGTCATCGATATCTTTCATATCTCGTGCTGCAATTAACAAATCATCAACGTACAAAAGCAAGTAAACAAAACCTGACTCTGTCTTTCTGAAGTACACACAACTGTCGTACTTACTCCTGATGCAATCATGACTTGTCATGAACTGATCAAATCTCCTATACCACTGTCTAGGAGATTGCTTTAAACCATATAAAGACCTTCTAAGCAAACACACATGATCTTCTTTTCCTTCAACAACAAAACCCTCGGGCTGATGCATAAAGATACTCTCTTCTAGTTCACCATGCAAGAATGCGGTTTTGACATCCAATTGTTCAAATTCAAAATCATGCATGGCAACCAAAGACAATAATGCACGAATCGAAGTTTTTCTAACTACAGGTGAGAAAATATCATGAAAATCAACACCTTGTACCTGACTGTAGCCTTTAGCTACCAAACGTGCCTTGTATCTAGCATCTTCCACTCCAGGAATGCCCTCTTTTCTCTTGAAGACCCATTTGCATCCAACCAGTCTTTTCCCTGTAGGAGGCTTCACCAATTCCCAAGTCTGATTCTTATGAAGAGACAGCATCGCTTCATTCATAGCAATGAGCCACTTCTCAGCATCTAATCTCGATACATCCTCTGTATACGAATTTGGCTCACTGTCATCTAATGTTTCAGCAGTAGAGAGGGCATAGGCTATCATCTCCTCATACCCATATCTCTCAGGAGGCCTGATCTTTCGCCTCGGTCTACCGCCAGCTATAGTAATATTCTCCACCTGCTGACCTGTTTCTGCATTATCATTAACAACATCAGAAACCCGTACCTGAGGTGCTGGAATACTCTCAAGCTGAACAATCTGCTGATCTGATTGTATCTTTGTATCATCAGGTGTCTCAACCTGAACTGTATCTCCGTCAATGGAGGGTGTGTGTGGCGGATTAAGTAGAGCAGACTCATCAAAAGTAACATCTCTACTAGTCAGAAACTTCTGAACACATGGATCCCACAATCTATATCCCTTCACACCTGACGTATAATCAAGAAAGATGCACTTCTTGGCCCTAGGCTCTAGTTTTCCATCAATAACATATGCATATGCAGGACAACCAAAAACTTTGATCTGAGAATAATCAGAAGTTGAACCAGACCATACCTCTTCAGGAGTCTTCATCTGTAATGAAGAATGCGGTGTCTTGTTCACAAGGTAGCAAGCCATGCTAACTGCTTCTGCCCACCATTCTCTCTTTAAACCTGCATTTGAAAGCATACAACAAGCCTTCTCAAGTAACATTCTGTTTAACCTTTCAGCCACTCCATTTTGCCGAGGTCGACCTTTACATGTCCTGTGTCTGACTATGCCATGATCTTCACAGAATTTAGTGAAGTCCCCTTCGACAAACTCAAGACCATTATCAGTCCTCAACCTCTTGATCGGCTTCCCTGTCTGTTTTTCAAGCAGAACTTTCCACTTCTTGAAGATATCATACACTTCATTTTTCTGCTTAAGAAAATAGACCCAAACTTTACGTGAATAGTCATCAGTGAACGTTAGAAGATACCTGGACCCACCTTTAGAAGCCACTCTGGAAGGTCCCCACAGATCAGAATGTATGTAGGCTAACGTTCCTTTGGTCTGATGCACTGCTGCCTTGAAGCTGACTCTCTTTTGCTTCCCATAAATACAGTGCTCACAGAATTCCATCAGTCCTATTGACTGACCACAAAGAAGTCCCCTCTTACTCTGCTCAGACAATGCTTTGTCACCAATATGACCCATTCTCATGTGCCATAGTCTTGTGATCTCTGCATCTGTCATAGCAGATGTGGAAACAGCAACTGCACCTATCACGGTTGTACCTGCAAGCTCATACAAAGTACCAACCCTATTTCCTTTCATCACAATTAACGCACCCTTACTAACCCGCATGACTCCACCTTCAGTAGTATACTTGTACCCATTAGATTCAAGGGTACCTAGAGAAATCAAGTTCTTTTTCAAACCCGGGACATGACGAACATCACTTAAGGTTCTAATAGTTCCATCATACATTCTCACACGGACTGTTCCAACACCCACTGCCTTACAAGCAGCATCATTACCCATCAAGACAACCCCACCTTGTATAGACTTATACGTGGAGAACCATTCTCTGTTTGGAGTAACATGAAACGAACAACCCGAATCCATGACCCACTTATCTATGGACCTGGACTGAGAATCAGCAACTAATAGAAACTCCCCTTTACTATCCTCCTTTACAACACTAGCCTCAGCGGACTTGTCTTTACCCTGGTCACCCCTATTACCCTCTTTTGATTTATTCTTATATCTGTAACAGTCTTTCTTTATGTGCCCTTTTTTGTGACAATAGTGACACGACAGGTTCTTATGTCTAGATTTGGACCTAGACTTATTCCCATCATTGGATCCCCTATGTTCTGATCGACCTCTCACATGTAAGCCACTACCCGAGTCATTCACCGAATCAGATAATTCCTTATCTACCCGTTCTTTACTCACTAGGTTTCTTTTTATCTCATCAACAATAATAATTGGCCTACCCCTGTATATCATGCTTTCTGCGAAGCCCTTATACGCATTAGAGAGCGAACACAGTAATATCATAGCTTGAACCTCGTCCTTAGGGACATCATCCAAAGCCTTCAATTCATGAATAATTGAGGTAAATTCGCTAAGATGGTTTTGAAGAGATGTACCTTCTGACATACGAAAAGTGTACAACCGCCGTTTCACTGCGAGTTTGTTGGAGACTGACTTGTGGCAAAACATGTCTAACAATTTCTCCCATAACTCCTTTACGGTTTTAATCTCCAATACCTCTGACAAAACATCGTCAGCCAAACACATCTGTATAGCCGTGAGAGCCTTCTCATCCAACTCTTCCCATTGTGCCTCGGTCAACGTTTCTGGTTTCTTCTCTTTCCCCTCCAGTGCCTTCTTCAAGCCGTTCTGAGTCAGGAGTCCTTTCACACGGACTTGCCATAAGCCAAAACTTCCCTGACCATTGAATTTCTCAACCTCTGTTTTAATACTTGACGCCATTGTATCAATTCGAGGAACCAAGCTCTGATACCAATTTGTGCGGAAATAAACAGTATACTCGGATCTCAATCGAATCAAATACCACTACAATAACGAGAAACAATCGGACTAAAAGAGAAACAAAACAATAGACACAAGGATTTACGTGGAAACCCCTTTACAATCGAAAGGGGAGAAAACCACGGGCGAAGATCGGAGATTTTATTATTGAACAAAAGAAGAAGACGAATTACAATGATTCTCTCACACACTCAATATTCTTGGTTGCGGCGCCGCAAAGGGGAAGCCTCTCGTATGCTTTTGGATGCTTTGAGACGTACCCTACGTCCGGATTTATAGAAGCGCGTAAACCCTGTTTTCCGATCGATCGGCTGCCTCTCTGTAAGCGTCCCTTGTTTAAGTAACATTCCCGATCGATCGAGCTCCACCCGATCGATCGGGGTCTTCACGGCCCTTCTTCTTAATGCGCCAAGTAATTTTGAGACATATACCTAACATGTACAATCAAGCAAAGCAAAATGGATGGGAATGCAGTCCCCACAGTTCAAGAAATGTTCGATTGCTTTGAGTTACAAATATTTCAGCTCTTTCAAGTGTTGCAAGCACTTAAATCAGAACAGGGCAAGGATCCAGTAGTGCAGGTAGTTGAATCGCATGAAGTTGTTTCTCATGTGCGAATTGAGATCCGAAGTGTTAGGAAGTTGAGAGTTAAGTATGAACTTCAGCAAGGTAAAGAGATCAGCTTGTTCATCCACTTAAATAGCAAGAAACATTACTCGAGTAATCGATTAAGAGCGATAAAGCCAATGTTGGTTTACAAAGGAAGAAATCCCGATTTCGTACGCCTTAAATCATATAATTTGATTCTTGATAAGCTTGTCTCTAACGTAAGCAAGGACTTGATGAAGCATGAGATGGTTATGTTGTCATTGGATAGATTGAATGTTGGTTCTTGGATAAGAAGAATGCTTAAGAAGACTAGGGGGAGGAAGAACTCAAGTAGCAGCAATGCAGTCTCATCAAGAACTAAGGAAGTTGCTGATGTAGTAAATTCAGATTTGAGAAAACATGAGTTGGTTGTTGATGCCAGTCAGTAGAATCTGGGGAACATTTGGCAAGGTCAACAACTTAATGAGAAAGGGAATACAATTGCTCAAGAGTGTGTGACACCTTCACAAAATCATCAAGCTGAAGATCATGAGGAAGTTGCTTCAGCAGTGCAACACACTCAGGTGTTATCCCAAAGCTATGATAGAAAAGCTCAAGCCAAGTGTAATTAAAAGGTTGATAGAGTAATAAATCACACTTGTTAGAGACCCTTTGATCTAGGGAAGGAGCTTAGTGAGACGTTTGGGAATAAACAAGAGCAAATGAGATGTAATTGTGCCAAGAATGATGAATCAGGTGTAGATGGTGATCAACTGAGATGAGGTTGGGCCATCTTGAGCGAACAGCTGTTGGAATATCGAATTGTTCAAGAGTATATTCAAGTGGGGAATTAATTGGAGCACCTCACTCACGGATGGGAGCAATACAATCTGAATCTTAGATGCAAACTGCGAATCAGTTGTGCGATGCTGACATGTGTGGTGCTATATTCAAGCGTGATAAGGGGGGTGATCCAGGGGCTCTTCCTGCAGTACAGCCCAATGTTAGACCTCCGGAATGCTTATGGTTACCTTCTTCACTGCATAGTGCTAATATGAAACAAGAAGTTCAAGAAAACCCAGCTGAATTCAGCAGTAAAGGTGCATTGGAAATCAAGTTGGATAAGCAATCTCTCTTTTGGTGTCTTAAAGATGGATTTATTTAGCCCATAAATAGCTTCAAGGTGAAGTTTGAAGAGAGGAAGTCCCAAGGAATCAGATATAGGAACAATCAAACGGTAATCCTTGGAGTTCTTGATAAGGCTAAGTTGAATTTGTTGGTCTGGTGTTCTGCAGCAACAAAGGAAGTGGATCTGATGTTAGGGGGTTGGATTGGTCAAGTGAGGAGTAAAGAATACCTCCCTAGAATACAAGCCAATGCAAGGCCACCTGAATGCTTGAATCTTTTATCTCAATAGCAGGGAAATGCTTCAAGAAAAGCATCAAATTCACTTGGTAATGTTGAAGAGAATGGTGAAGAGTTCTGTTATTTAAGTGTATTACAAATTGAGAGAAGTGTTGAGCTCAAAGGAAGTCATCAAGGAGGTGTTTTTGAGATAATCCACATCAGATCTAAACTAGTTCCATCTGAAATAGTGGTGCAGCTCAGCAAGGAAGGCAGGTTCAGATCTGTTCCAGTATTATTCAAGGCAGTTATGTTGTTCCTGAGGTTTCAAGAGCTAGTGCGTGTTGTATCCATTCCGATGCTCATTGATAATAGATTGAGGTTTGTTCATATGGGCTGTAGAGGATCAGCAGTGAGCCGTAGACAAGTTGAAATTCAGACAAGAGCTGATGATTTTTGAATGGTCTTGTGTTTGTGGGCAGCAAACTAAGGGTTGTTGGCTTGGCTATTTTGATGGTTCATACTATGATAGAATCTCTTTGGAGTTCAACCATGAAGCTTGAGAACTTATCTTGGTGGAGGAAAATTTAGATTAGGACTTCCATAATTTCAATGCTCAAGCAAGGTGCACAGCTAACAGATTCAGAAAATTGGATGACAATTCAGCAAATTGCTCGTTGATCTTGTTGACAGCAACATCTAAGGGTACAAATTGGACAAGGGAATGTACAAGTTGGGTCCCTATAAGTCTTGGGAACGTGAAAAACACTAAAAGCCTTTCCCTAAGTAGGACAAGGATCGAGGTTCAGTTTGAGTACCAGCAGCAAGGCACTGGAATTCTGCTCTGTTGGCCAGCTGAAATCCGCTGCTTCACTCCACGTTATCATTACACAACAACTACAAGACATTGTTGTATTGTCAGCTGCAGATTCCAGATGTATGCATCAAGATATGCCGTGCTCTTTAGCTGCAAAATTTCAGCAAGGAGTTCATCAAATTCAGCTCCTACTTCCACATCAATAAGGGTTCTTCAAGGTCTAAACCCTCTCATATGATTCTTGAGGTCAAGAATCTCGTAAGGGGGGAGTAATGTCATAGCCCGGATATATTGAAATGATGTAATAAGTAGTTTAAGTCATGGATTAGCTTGTGTTAGCTTGATGTGGTTAGTTCTTAGCTCTTTATGTCAACATGGACAACATGTTAGTGCTAAGGAGGTCAATGTTGGTGGCTGGTTCTTCTTAGTTGGTGGATCTTCTTGTCTTCATCCAATGTACTTAGCTCATTTACAATTCAGTATAAATGTGAGAGCTCTTATTGTAAATGGATAACTTTGATCAAATACAAATATCTTTGGATATTATTCTCTCTCTCATCTAAATCTCTCCTATTTCTCATCTCCAATTCACTTCTTTCTCATCTCATATTCTACTACCCTTAGGTCTTGAATCGAGTTTGATCTCGGTCTATGTCATGAGGTGATAATAAGATTTGACCTATTTGGAGCTAGGGCTAGATTATTCTTGAGATCCCTTCGCAAGCCTCAACTTAAGCACAGTTTAAAAATATTTAAAGTGAATTCATGGGAAGGATTACTTGTTCATGACATGACTAAATTAATTTTTTTAAATAGAATTATGGCGATGAGTTATTATTTATGAGATAAATAAATTTTTATGATAAACAATGAGATGTATAAATCTTGCGATAAATTACATCATGATGTAAATGAAAACGGAAAAAAAAAAATAAATAAATATATGCACTGGGCAGGTTGCCCAGCGCATGTACAAAATACAAAATGGGCCCCACGGGTTGCCCACGTGTAATTTGTTTTTTATTCTTTTTCTTTTCTATAAAAGGCTAGCGTTATTTTGTTGTGTGTGATTACCAGTTTTGGTTTTAGATTTTAAAATCTAGTTTCCCCCACAACAAAAAATCAAAAATTATTTTATGGTTTTTCTAAATTAATGTTTAACACAACTTTTAGGACAAATTGTTTTCGTAAATATTTAAATAATTGATATTTTGGGAGCCCATGCTCCGGTGCTAATAGAGGTCATTGCGAAGAAGATCTCGAGGTTTCAAGAAGTTTCTTCTTTCAATTTCAGACCTACAAATTCGGAGTTTGGATTTGCGCTTCAGGTATGTCAAAATTAACTATTTGATATTTAATTTGTCTTTTTTTTTCCGTTTATTCTATATATCATATTTATACTTATTTTATTCGATGTTGTTATTGTTATATTATAAGCCTATTAGAGTAAGATTTATTTCTAATTAAATAGTTTTATTAGATCAGGCCATTAGATTCAAAATTAAGAATTTTAAATTAGTTTTCTGCTGGGCCTGCTCTGGTTGTTTAGGGAGAATAATCTTGAAATATGTTTCCAACAATTGCCAATAGAGCTCGCTCTAAATACATTCATAATTGACATTAAAACAGCAGGTTCGATAAAATTTGGAGTATGTAGAATTACAAAAATATGAAATTAGGAATTTTATTAAAGGAAAAAGACTATTCTAAATATTGTTGTTCGAAGAATTTAATAACACGATTGAATATTTGTTAAAGTTTTAAATTGTTTAAAATTTTAGATGATTCATGATTCAATCAAGAAGCGTAAGTCTAAATTAGAACTAATTGGATTAGATATTCAAAGAGTTGAACAATTTATATTACTACTCTAATGTGCTTAGTTTAGAATCTAGGTATAAAATATTCAATTGTTGAATATTTTATGATCCAAAACAAAGAAAACTTTATTGCATTATTAAAGAATTTAATAACAAGGTTGCTATTCATCAAATTTAAATTGTTTAAATTAGGATGAATTATAACTAAAGTAGTGGGTGTATATTTTTAAATAATGTAATAAGATTAGATATTCAAATAGTTGAATGATTTAGATATATCCTATGTCACAAAGAATATCTAATTGGATTAGGTGTTCGGTTTACGATTTAATAAGATTAAGATCGGGTTTAATTATTTATTTATTTATTTCAATAATAATACTAAAAATTTTGATTTAAGTGTGGCGTGCAAATTTTTTTGATATTTTATTATTTAAGTAGTTTAAATTAATAAATAATTAGTTAGGATGAGATCCTTATTAAGATTATGTGGTAATGTTTTCTAAAAGAGTTTAGAAAAATCTTTAATTGCTCCAACCTTGAGGTTGTAAGTAATGCTATCCAAATTGTTTGATAATAGGGTACTTATTGAATTTAGTTCTCATATTCAATATTATTTAAAGAGTTAAATATTATGTATGATGTGAATAAAAATTATGAGGCTATATAACTTGGTGAAATATTTGATTTCAGCTAGTGGAAGAAATTTTTCAAATAGGTCTAATTAGATTAGATGATTCAAAAGTTGAATTATTTGAACGAAAATTCTTATAATATATCTAATGAGATTAGATTACGTAGGTTGGATAATTAAAAGAACCTAATTGGATTACTTATTTATTTAATTGTTAAATAAAATTTTGAATGAGATTCTAATATTGCTTATGAGATTATCAAATTTTATAAGAAAGATCCACCACTGTAAATTTTAAGTGGGAGCGAGGATCAAAAGTTGATTCCTCACGGTCTCTATTGCTAGTCAAATAGTATACCGGATAGGCGCTACTCCCCGAGGAGGGTGTTTGTTCGTAGGATACAAGGTTAGAGACTGTTATGATCCGAGAATCCGAGGCATGAGGTCGTGGTGGCTGTGATGCTGTCCTGCTGCCATGCTGCTGCTGTTAGCATGTGTGTCCTGCATTGGTGGTTGTCTTGCAGCCATGAGACGATCATTTGGTGCAGGAAAGAAGTATTAGTTTGTTGGTATTGTATCTAGATTGAGTCTTGATGTAAGTAGTTGCATAAGTCTCTTGTTAAGTCATGTAATAAGTGAGCTTTAGTGTGGCCTTGCTTAGGAGGTCAATGTCCGGTCAAGGTTGGTGGCTAATTAGCCAGTTGTTGGTTAAGTCGGTTAGCTCCTTTGGTCCAAATGCAATGTATCTCTAGATATTTTTAGTCTAAGCCATCCTAGGAGGAAGTAGTATAAATAGATGGCTCTAGCTTGTATTCAATAACAACTTTAATGAGTGGAATTGATATCTTTTGATATCCCTCTCTACTTTCTCATCTCCTTTCCCTTCTTCCTCATCTAAACTCTACATTCTCTTCTCATGTCATACTCTCATTATCCCAACCAAGGTTAAGGCTCAAGAGCAATCTTAGAAACCTTAACAATTGGCATCAGAGCCTTGATTTGGCTTCCGAATCAAGCTCATATCCGGAAAAAAAAAATACAAAATCTGATTAATTGTATTGCAATTAATCAATAAAAACAGTTGTGGTACTGATTTAGTTCAGTTTTTGCATTGAGGAATTCAATTCTACATTTTGAATTGAATTTTGGTTACTGCATTTGTGAGATGAATTGATCGAATTATATTGAAGAAAGTTCAATTGATCAGTATTTGTTGACTACATTTAACATTAAAGCTTATTCAAATTGAATTCAGTTTCATTGATCAAGCATTTGCTGCTGAATTTGAGGCTGAAGCAAGGTATCAGTTGCTGAAGTGTGTTCTAAGCATAATTGATCTTGAACAAATAACCATCTGATCTGTTCAGAAGAAGTTTAAGTGATGCTATTTGATCCACATTACACTTGATCATCGTCAAAAGATCAGGAACAAGCTGATTTGAGGTTTATTCATATTCTACAATTCAGAAATTGAAGATTGAGGTAACTGCTTTCTGAACTACAAGTTCATATTCGATCCAAATCTGCTTTTGTGGCTGGATTGTGATGAAATTGTGTTGATAAGCATAGACGTGGTGAGAATTATCAGAATCTGTGTTGAATTCTTAAGAATTATATGTTAGTAAGTTGATATTTGCTTAGGCGAAAATCTGACATCGAGCTGAGCTCCGAAAGTGTTGAATCCGATTTCGTTCTTGAAGATTGCTTTGAATATTGTGTTAAGGACTTGATTGCGATCTAGGATCGAGCTTAATTCAGAATTGTAAGTCTGAATATTTAGGAAAACATCGCAGTTAGGGTTTGTTCGAGTTCTCTGAGGTGAAATTCTGCATATTAGGGTTTGTAATAAGTGGCGATTGTGGAACCGTTAGTAAGTGATTGTGTTGTGCGAACGTAGGAGTACAATTTCTTTAAGCAATCATCGGTTGAAGTGATTTGAGTGTAATTTGGTTCCCCTACTAACTGAGCTAGATCTTATCGCTGTGAACTGAGCTGTTCCAGATCGAAGCATTGTTGTTCATTGCAAATATGGCTAGTATGGATGATGATGGCTCTTGTCAATCAGTGATAAGTTATTATTGGGAGAAAATTAAGCAAATACTCAGACAAGAACGCGAGAGGTTTTTGCTGGAAGTTAAGATGGCGATGGACCAAGCGCATCAGCAAATTATGGATCAACATTGTTTAACTCATCAGTCTGCAAACAACAATCGAGATGGTGCTGGTGTTCTTGACGCAAATGAGTTCCCTGAGCTAATGGATAGCGTTATACAACAAGAGCTCAATGTTGAGGAAAAAGAGGAAGTTGGAGTAGAATCGGTTGTTGTTCAAGATGAATTCGACCACGACAATGCCGAAGTTGATGAACACAAGTCAGAGGATCCTGAGTTTGAACAAGATGATCCTTATGAAGACTCTTTGCTAGAGTTAGAGTATCTTGATGATGTTGGGGCACAGTATGACATACATCCGGAATGAGAATATGATTTTCATGTCAAAGGAATGTTGAAGGAAGCAAAGAGTAAGATGAAAAGGAACCATCTAAATGAAGCGTTGAAGGATTTTTGGGGTAAAACAAAGTTGACAAAGCAGAAATTGAAGCAAGAGGTTGTGTTTCAGCCTATGATGCTTGATGATCAACAAGAACTAACTCAAGATGCTGTTCTTACCAATGTATATGCTGATATACAAAATTCAGATGGTATACAAGGAGTGGTGACTGCAGAATCTTTGATTTCAACTGAAAAAGTTAATGCTACTACTGTGATAGCAAGGAATACAACGTCAAATCTGTTAAGTGCTTTGCCAGGGCAAGTTGGTATGTACAATTAGAACTTGAGAAATGCTGACTTGGGAATTTTGGAACAGAATTGTAGCATTTATACTGCTGAAACGACACATTCTGTTGAGAAATCCATTGTTGCTGCTGTGGTACTACCTGATGCAGGACAAGGTGTGATTTTAAGTGGAGAAATGGAGTGTTCAAATACACATTCTTATGACGAGTTGCCTCCTGATCCGGGAGAAGATACTCAAGGCTATGTGAGGCTGAAATGATGTGATTTTCTACTTAAAAGAATTAATCAAGCTGCACGAGTGCATTTCAAGGTTCAACAAAGGTGAAGCAATGTGGTTGAATAAGCAATTAAGTTGTTAGAGTTGTATAAATTTAGTAATGTGCTGGAGCTGAATTCTATTCAGACCAAAATCAGTACAACAGGTGCTGTAACTAATGTAATTGATGTTGGAAGACCCCCTGTGGTGTTGAATGATTCTGGTCTTTGCCAATTGGCTGGAATGTCTATTCGGGACAGAATTGAGAGAAGTGTATGGAGCGCCAAGTTCAGATTGTGCATTCATCAAGCTATGGACAAAGATCATGCTCCAATTGTGCAACCAAATGTGAGGCCTCCTGAGTTTAATGTGGAGGTGCAGTACTTGGAAGCTAAAATCGAGCCACTCAACCAAGATCTCTTAAGTTGGGTTGCTGCCAAGGTGCTAGCAATTGGGTTGTGGGTTGAGCATGGAAACGTGAGAGGCATAACTGCTGCTGAGAATTTGAGACGTGATCTAAATTTGAGCACTGAGATCAATAGAGTAAGATTGCTGTAGCTCAATACATCAGGGGGTAGAGGCATTATATGCAACAGCAGTAGAGTCTTGAATGGATCAGGCCATGTTGCTGAAGTTTGCACGGCTGTTCGGATGTTCCATTGGTTCCTTGTGCTTGTGTACTTCGTGTACGTACTTAATCTCATCGACAATAAAGCGAAGCCTGGTCACTGGGGGCAAATTTGGTGGTTGGATGAGCATGGGACCCAAGGAAGTCATGAGAATAGGTTGGAATTTGTGATTGGCAGCGTTAGTAATACCAGTTGGAATGTGTTTGGGGTGACCTGTTGTGGTTGTTCCGAATGGAAAAATAATATGCACAAGCTTCAATACTTTCTCAATGTTTGGATGAAGGAGTACAACAAGAAAACAAGATCATTTCTAGCTGGAAATATTTTACATTTCAACAGTAAATGTCAGGACAGATTTCCCCTTGTACTAAAATTAATCTCAGATATTCGAATGTGTCATTGGTGTCCTGATTTGAAGTTCATCTTTAAGTCTGATGACGGAAATTCGATTGTGACCCATGAGTATTTGATTTGGTGGAGTAAAAGTCCAAAACTTCAAGCCAAGGTCACAAGTGCTCAATTGATCAAGGTGGGACAGCAAGAATTCAAGTTAGTTGCGGTTATGGCTGGGAGAATTACAATTCCTTCACTGTCAGCAGTGAATGAGTTGGCCGAATGGAGAGTGATTGGTGCTATTATGATTTTGGGAAGATGTCATAACTTGTTTGCATCAAGAAGCTTCAATATGGACAAAAATAAAGCTAAAATCTGTAAGATCTGCAGCTATAAGTGGTCTGGCTTAAGCACTGCTGAATTCTTGAGCTCTGCAGTAAGTCATGAGGAATTGGGAAGCAATCAAGAGTTTGTTGAGCATGGTTTGAGGTGGCTCAGTATGTGGATGTTTAAGCACTACAAATTTTGGATAAGAACCAAGATAAAAGAGTTACAGCTGCATGCTTATGGAATTCCAATGTGTTGGGTTGCCATGATCAAGAAATGGGGCTATTTGAACTGCATTTGGGAATACTTACAAGCAGATTTTGATGTTTGGTTTTCTTGGTTTGAGTTTGGAAGGCCTCTTGAGTTGTTAAAGGTCTTCACATGAAGTTTTATGGGTTTAACGACATATAACATCTGTCATGCAGCATTCTACAAGCAGAAATTCAGAAGTACTGAAGCATTTTTTGATTCTTAGCAGCAAGATAGACTTTTGAGCTGTGTTAGGTGCATCATGAGGTGTTGTGGGTGTGTCGTGGATGCTTGGTTTGATCAGTGTAGAACACTAGAAGATACAACACAACCATATGAGGTCCTTGTGCAGAACAAGCATCACACTAAGGAGTTCTGTTGCATTTTAGAAGTAAGTTGTTTTAGATGTCTCCAGCTGGTAAATTTCAGCAAGAATTCATCAATTCAGCTATCTTTTCATATGTAATAAGTGTTCTTCATTATTACAACTCTCTTCTATTCTTGAGGACAAGAATGTTTTCAAGGGGAAGGGAATGTTATGATCCCAGAATCCAAGGCATGAACTCGTGGTGGCTGTGATGCTGTCCTGCTGCTATGCTGCTGCTGTTAGCATGTGTGTCCTGCATTGGTGGCTGTCTTGCAGCCATGTGACGATCATTTGGTGTAGGAAAGATGTATTAGTTTGTTGATATTGTATCTAGATTGAGTCTTGATGTAAGTAGTTGCATAAGTCTCTTGTTAAGTCATGTAATAAGTGAGATTTAGTGTGGTCTTGCTTAGGAGGTCAATGTTCGGTCAAGGTTGGCGGCTAATTAGCTAGTTGGTGGTTAAGTCGGTTACCGCCTTGGTCCAAATGTAATGTATCTCTAGATATTTTTAGTCTAAGCCATCCTAAGAGGAAGTAGTATAAATAGATGGCTCTAGCTTGTATTCAATAACAACTTTAATGAATGGAATTGATATCTTTTGATATCCCTCTCTACTTTCTCATCTCCTTTCCCTTCTTCCTCATCTAAACTCTACATTCTCTTCTCATCTCATACTCTCATTATCCCAACCAAGGTTAAGGCTCAAGAGCAATCTTAGTTACCTTAACAGAGACGTACAGGAAAAATGAGTGCGGCCTTGCTGACATGGAGTATCTTGTCAGCTTGAACTAATGTCTAAGTAATAATATACACTTGACTATAATAGTACGATAGTCTGCTAGAGAGCATTATGGTATTGTCTTAGAGACCAAGGAAGAAACGATGCGTTAAATATGTTAAAGAAACATATTATTTGAGAATAGTTCTCATTTAACTAATTACTTGTTACGCCTCTCCCATGGTAACGTGTACATTGGTTAGCTTATTGTTGCACACTCATAGAGAATGGTTAGGTGGATCCATGCTTTATTTGTTTGCTAAAATTATTAAAATGTTCACCAAACTCAAAATATCAAGTGGGAGCGAGTTTTTAAATGAATGCTCTTGGCCTCCATTACTGATCTAGCATTATAGTAGGTGGGCGCGGCTCCCCGAGGAGAGTGTGCATTTGCAGGATACAAGGTTAGTCCTCTATGAGATGAACTAAAATCCAAGCAATCGAGTATGGCCATTCCAACGTTGAGTATATTGAGACCATGTATGAATGTTTAGGTAATGGTGTACACTTGAGTAGGGTCAACATTAGCATCCCCGAAGAGCTCTGTTGTAGGACCTTAAAGGCTGAAGGAAAAGTGGTGTGTCATATGTGTTTAGTAGAGAGTTTATAAGAAAATATATTTATTAAGAAATGTTCTCACCCTTCTAATGTCTCAATTCGACCTTGCCGAAGGGAATTATAGTAAGTGTCGGAATGCGAACTCCGAACTTTGATTATTTGCTAAAGCTAAGAAAAGTAATCGTGTGTGTTATATGACTTGTTTTACAGTTTTGATTTAAGACTGGTTCTTAGATTATGCATTGCGATCAATAGTAGTATGTCTTGACTGTTCTATTTTGTTTGCTATTATATGATATGCTTTAACACATGTAGAGCACTGAGAGATGCTTAGTGTTCTCGAGGTTGCTACTGGTTGATCTACTAAGTTGAAAAGAACATTTAGAATGGTAGACTAAACTAAAGAGTTAGACGAATGCAAGATTTGGGCATTAGTTGTCGAACTTATTCTAGTATTAGATACTTGAATTGTCAACTTTAGTAGAGATGATCAGATACTCGAGAGAAGTGTTTAGTCAGAGAACTAGTAGTATGAGAACCAGTTTATGAGAAATGATGTCATAAAAACTAAGGAAAGAGTCCACTTAGTGCAAGCATCTATTTTAGGAATTAAGAACCTCAAGAGGGTAAAATAATACATGAGTCAAAATAGTTTTGTCTCTTTTATCAAAGCACTGGACTTTGAAAAGGAATTTCCTGGACACTTAGATACTAGCATTGTCAAGATCGAAAGCCAACATGATAAGATATTGGATGTCATGTTTACTCTAATTGTGACTACTAGCTAGTTCACTAGTGTACTAATGAATGGGTTTTCGGTAAGGGCATCGAGAGGTAGTAGTTCAAGTCAGGTAATGAAGTTTTATATTTGAGTAACTATCTTGATGTACTTTAGAAATTTGATTTCTATTAACTATTTTCAAAATAGACTTTCTGTTATTTTTCTGAAAAATAAACTGATAGTTATATAAATAAAGTATTTATTTAAAAAGGGTGCATTGTTAGATAGTTGACTTATTTTGATCAAAGCTACATTAATAGTGATCTATTAGTCTAATATAAGTTTGGCTGTGCAACCATATAAAAAAAGAAACTTTGGGAACCATATAGCTTTTAAGTAGTACTTAATCTTAGGTCACATTAATCCAATATGATTCGGAACTGGCTTAATTTGTCTTATGAATCATTACGTACTTGAATGATATCGGTACGTAAGTCGTGTTCAAATTAATGGTGACTAAAAATGTCTTTAAGAGTAAAGACAGTAGGACCACTAAGCTGCTAGGACTTGTTCATAAAGCGGTTATGGACCGCTAAAAGTTCAAGCGAGCAGAAGCGAAAGAGTATTTCGTAAATTGTTTATGAATGGCAACTTGGTAAGCTGATATATAGATATGCCTATGAAGACTGAAGTTTTGAATCCTCTGAAAGATTCAAAGAATTAAAGGCTTATGTTGAGAAGAGATAGGTAATTATATCAAATCACTTTGATTAGATTAAAGTGGTGGTTTTAGGAGAATTCTTATTTATCCTTTTTATAAAGAATTGTAGAAGAGATCAATAATGTGCTTTTGAATATGGTAAGATTCATATGATGAGTCACGTTTACGTATCAAATGTTTTGTTATATAAGTTGTTTTAGAAAGTGTTCTTTAAAAAAACAACGAACAATAGATAGCTTAGATTAGATTGAGAGCATGACATATAGTTTTTATATAGGTTGATATAACATATAATGTCAATGATGTATTAGATATATCATCAACTAGGTTATTGTCATGCAAAGTACATGAGAGCTTAATTGTAGTGGGAGGATGGTCAGAGTCACCTGATGGATTCATATCTTCAATCTTAATGGCTAAGCATGATGGTGAATCTGATCTTTTAGACTACAATAAAACTCTTAAAGATGCAGACCAATTGGTCAAGGCAATAAAAGTTAAGTTACATTAGTTGTATTTTAACAAAGTCTGGAAACTTGTATAGGCATCGAATGATATTAAGTCCACTAGATTGGATCTGGATGAATCTACAAGTATAAAGAGTACATTATATTAGTGGGTTAATGCTCTATTGGAAAGAATAGTCTTTAATGGGACCTTCCAGCCAAATGCTATGCTTCAGTCCATAAGCCTACTGTTTTCCATTGTATCTCATTGTGTGATGAGGTCTACGAATGGAAGTTAAGATGACGTTCTCTGAATGGTTATCTTGAAATGTTATGTATATGATACAACCACACGAGTTTGTTGCAAGAGTCAGGAGCGTATATTATGCAAACTGAGGAAGTCTATTGCAGACGAAAAATAACAATCTTGCTCATTAAATAGTAGATTTGATGGCAGTAAATCAAATCCTAGGGATTTGAGTCAATGGTTAGTGAACCATTAGTGTACAAGTGATATAGCAAGAAAGTAGAGACTTTCTAAGTGTTGCATGTAGATGACATTCTACTCATTAAGAATGGTGTACAGTTGCTATGAGCTATTAAGGTTTAATAGTGTAGTTGATTAAAGGTGACAGGCCTAAGATAAATCAACTATATTCTCAAGGTGAAGCTTTGGCGAGATTCAAAAGAAAGGATGTTGGGTTTATCATGGGTCGTTTGTTTTTAAATGGAGTTTAGATATTTGTTGTTAGAGTTCTCGTTTACCCATGTACTAGGCGTCATTAGATTGCGAAGACTCAAGCAATCTTGTATTGCTTACTTCATCATGGAAGTCAGATACTTGACAGCTAAGGAATTGTTGAGTAGACTTGTTGACTCAGAGGGTTCCCGGTAGATGAAACATGTGAGCGAAAGAATGAGACAATGATAGATTAATTTTGGTTCAAGTTTATAGACAAAGAGTTAATAGATCCCTAGAGGATAGTTATGCAATACATACTATTTGGGTTTAAGGACAAGTGGAAGATTGTTGGAATGGATGTCCTAGAAAAACCGAATTAGTTAGTTTCAAATATTAAATAAATAAAATTATTTTATTTATTTATTGTCTAATTGTGTATAAGAGCCAAGTGTATGTGATTGTTTTTCTAAAACGTTCCATGAGATGGACGTTGTCTAAGATGACGTGTCAAGTCAGGTTTAAGTGGTCAGTGAGATTGAACCACGGAAAGACTTAGATCAAACTAGTGACATGTTATAATAGAATATTCATAGTCGATGATAAGTTTGGACAACTTTTTTAATAAGATTATAATATCATACTTTTGAGGACTTGTCTTGGTCATGTGGATAGAGATTCAAGAGTATTGTGTTGGTGCTTTCAATAAGATTGGAACATAAAGCAGGAGCAACTGAATTAGTTGTTTCTTTATTGCTATTAAAAATAATTAATTCTATGAGACGATAACTCTAAATCTGGGAAATAATCCGAACTCGTGCATAGAATGTTAATTACTTTGATGCCAAAAATGATGAGGTTAAAATTGAATGACCAGGATCTTATGTCATTGGGCAATTGCATAAAGTGTGGCGGGAACGGATATTTTACTGGGAATATACGACGAAAGATGTCCCCTAGTTGATTTGTAAATATATGAACATATTCTATAATCTTTAGCTAGAGTATATTTCATATGTTTGACATTTGAAATTAATATAGAAATTGTTTTTGTACTATGAATTGCTCAAGAGAGGCGAGTTGGGAGCTATGGTGATAGAGGTGAAAAAAATAATGATAGTAGTTGAGGTTGTTTTTGCTCATGGATATCTAATCGAGGGGTCAATTATCACAATAATAACAATAAAATTGCTTGGAAAATTATTAAGTGAACATACTTAATTTTATAATGCAGTAAATCTTATTTAGTGAAACTAAATTTTATTAAATGGTAGTTAATTTTTATCATGAGATGACACTCACATTTGGCCCATCTGGAGCTAGGGTTAGAATGTCCCTAAGGTTCTTCCGCAAGCCTTAACTTGAGCACAGTTTGAAAATATTTAAACTAAATTTATAGGATGTATTATTTGTTCATGAGATGAATAAATTAATTTTGATAAACAAAATTCATTTGCTGAATTATTTATTTATGTGAGAAATAATTTTTATGCTAAAAAAAAATATTAATGCGATGAATATATGTCATGATAAATTATATCATGATTTAAATAAATAGAAAAAATAATAAAAAAAACCTATCTAGTGCATAAACAAAAAATAAAGCGGGCCGCGTGTATTTATTTATTTTACTTCTTCTTTCTTTTCCTTTTCTATAAAAGGCTAGCGTTATTTTGACATGTGCGATTATTAGTTTTGGTTATATATTTTGGAACGTAATTTTCTCCCATGATGAAAAATCTAAAATTATTTTAGGATTTTTCTAAATTAATGCTTAGCACAATTTTTCTAAAAATTTGTTTTTCGGAATGACTAAAAGGAAAAAATTTATTTCTGAAATTTTTTCTAAATTAAATATTTTTGGAGCCCACACTATGGTTCTAATAGAGGTTATTGCGAAGAAGATCTCGAGGTGTTAAGAAGTTTCTTCTTCTAATTTTTGATCTACGAATTTGGAGTTTTGATTTGCGTTTCAAGTATGTTAAAATTAAGTATTTGATATTTAATTTGTTTTTCCTTTATTTTTGTTTATTCTACGTATCATATTTAAACTTATTTTATTCGATATTTTGATTGTTATATTATGAGTAAATTATAATAAGATGGAGGTATAATTAAATAGTTTAATTAGATTAGGGCATTAGATTTAAATTAAGAATTTTAAATTGGCTTTCCACTACGCCCGCTCTAGTCGTTTAGGGAAAAAATTTTGAAATACATTCCTAATAGCTAAGTACTCATTGAAGTTCCTCTTCCGGTGGGCATCCTTCCCACAAAAGGAAGACTTTCCTTTTGAGTGCTTTTTTTCATTGGCTTAGCTGCTACATTAGTATCTTTGCCTTTATTCTTCTTTCCAAACTTCCTCGTCGAAGACTTCTTGTTCCCCGTCCATGGTGCATGGGTTAAGTGGACAGTCCCCTTAACTGTTATCACCCCATCAGTTATTTAAAGCTCCTTCATCTATTCTAGCAATGAATAATCTTTAATATTCAATGTATACTTCCTCCTAAATTGAGTAAAGGACTTTTCCAAGGAACTGCGAATCACGTCTTGCTGCAATTGATTGCCAATCTTTACACCAAGGAACTCCATTTCATTAAAATAAGCCATCATTTCTAAAACATGCTTCTGAACTAGGGTCCTTTCAGATATTTTCAAGAACATGAGCTTTCTCATCATGTCCTGTTGAGCTGCTCTATCTTAGCCACCTAACATCTTCTAATGATGTTATTTCATCTCAGCTGTTGTCTTCATCTGAAGCATCTGATGCATGAGAAAATTTGACACAAAAGCTAAGATGTAGCAGCTGGTTAAATCATTAGACTTAATCCAGCATTCAGTAACGCTCCTTGAGAGCGTGGTGGCGTTATTAGTAGGCACAAAAGGATAGGGTTCAGTTATAACAAATTTGTGTCTGTCATATATTAGCAGAAAGTCAAAGTTCATCATTAAATTTATGTAATATGGCCCAGTAAGTTGATTGTCCTTAAGTATGGAATGGAGTGCACCAGTCGTCATCACTATTTCACTATAAAGATGTAGAATAATACATTACGAGTCATGCATCTAATTATGATATTTTTATTTTCATCTCTAATTAAGGATTTGTTAAGCTTCAAGATCAATTTGAAGTTAACCTTGTGGAAGGATAGGATTGTAGAGAATCAAGATGTGAAAAGAATTGAAAGAGATGAGAGATTAGAGAAGGTTAGATGAGATTGAGGGAAAATATCTCATTAAGATGTTTGTAAATTTTCATTGAATGAATGAAGATTATACTTAAGCCCACTCTTATACTAGATCTAGATACAATGTAAATGGACAAACTTACTTACTAGATCTTTAGCTGCAACAATTGACCTTACTTGACCCCTTTGCAACCGACTTAACTAACTCCTAAGACCATTGGCGCTAACACACCAATTAAAACATTACAATTCAGCTATTACAACGCAACAATTAACTAGATCTACTACATTGACACTTAACAACAGCAAGATCATAACATTCCCATCTCTTTGAAAATATTCTTGTCCTCAAGAACGAAAGCTAGAAAATTGGCTCTTAAAGAATGGAAGCTCTTCCCAAGTTGAAAACTTGGCATCCAAATTGGTCCAGGACACCAAGACTTCTGATATACTTCTGCCTTTAACATTCAGCTTTCAAGAATCAAGCACTGCAGCTAATTACAGCAACAAAGCTCCACTAGAACCTACTTCAGGAGGCTGTAAAGAATGCTCATGGCCCTTCTTCACCTGCTTCTTAAGGAAAGATACACGAAATACAGGATGAATGTAAGCATTAGGAGGTAACTCAAGCCTATGGGCCACTTTGCCTATCTTGTCCAAAACCTTGTAAGGACCAAAAAATCTCGAACACAACTTCGTATTCTTACTTACAGCTGCAGTTGTTTGTCTATAAGGCTGCAATTTCAGATAAAACATATCCCCTACTTTAAAGTTCCTGTCCACATGTTTCCTATCCACATACAGCTTCATTCTAGCTTGTGCTTTGTGAGGATTGTCTTTCAACATTTGCATCAAATGTCTCCTCTGCTGAATCAGATCAGTAACTTCCAAAACTGATGATACAATTCCTTGCAATGTCATAGGTGTTGGAGGATCATAGCCATAAAGAGCTTTAAATGGAGTAGTTCCAAAAGAAGCATGAGCATGTGTATTGTACCAAAACTCAGTGAGGGATAGCCACTTGCCCCACACTTTTGGATGATTGAACACCATACTCCTGAGGTACTGCTCAAGGCATTGATTGACTCTCTCGGTTTGTCCATCGGTTTGAGGATGGTATGATGAACTAAGAGCCAATATTATTCCCAAAAGATTGAACAATTCCGTCCACAAATGACTTGTGAAGATCCTGTCTCGATCTGATACAATAGAGTGTGGCAACCCATGTTGCTTGTAGATGTTGTCTAATAAACTTCTTGCCAATTTCTCAGCTGTCATAGGTCTGGCCAAACCAATAAAGTGACTAAATTTAGTGAACCGATCAACCATAACCCAAATAACGTCCTTTCCTTATGATTTGGGCCAACCCTCAATCCATGCTTAATATTCTGCCAAGCTCCTTCAGGAATGGGTCAAGGTTAGAGAAGACCTTGATATATATCACCCAACTTAGTTTGCTGACAAACCTTGCAAACCTGCACAAAATCAGCTGCTGCTTTCTTCATTCCTATCCAACTGAAATAAGCCTCAAGATAAGGCTTAACCGACTTAGAATAGCCTAGCCGCCACAATTGACCCAATCTTGACCACAAACCAACTTAACTAACATTCAAAAAGCTTTGGCGCCAAGCCACTGAAAATATAATTTACTTAACAAAACACATCACCTTACTAAACCTTGTGACAGACGCTCCAAGCTAGATATTACAGCAACAATGCAACAACAAGGAGCTTCACATAGCCATATCATAACATTCCCCTCCTCTTAAGAAACATTCTTGTCCTCAAGAATGAAGCATTGGAAGTTGACTGTTCAAAAATGGAAATTCTTCCCATGTTGTAAATTGCTTGTCCAAATTATCCCATTGCACTAATACTTCTTGAATTGTCCTGCCACTGACCTTCAGCTCCTAGGTAGCCAACACAGCAGAAGGTTGCAGCAACATTGCATCGTTTGAACCAGCTTCTAGTGGTTTTTTTGCACTTTTAAAGCCTTTCTTCACCTGTTTCTTAAGCAATGACACATGGAAAACTAGGTGAATGTATGAGTTAGGGGGTCAATTGAGCTTATGTGCTATTTTACCGATACTTTCCACAATCTTGTATGGCCCAAAGAATCGAGCACTTAGCGTGACATTCTTCCTCATAGCTATGGTGGATTGTCTATAGGGTTGGAGCTTGAGATAAACCATATCTCCAACTTCAAAATTCTTGTCCATGCATTTCTTGTCAGCATACATCTTCATTCTTGCTTGGGCTTGACGAAGATTATTTTTTTAATAATTGCATCAATTGCCTTCTTTGCTGCACCAAATCAGTTACTTCTAGTATTGGAGACATCACGTTTTGCAGCATAAATGGATTTGGAGGATCGTAGCCATAAAGTGCCTTGAAAGGAACAGTCCCAATCGAAGCAAGAGCATGTGTATTGAACTAGTGCTCCGCTAAAGACAGCCATTTATTCCCCTCCTTTGGATAAGTGAAGACCATGCTTCTGAGGTATTGTTCGACGCACTGATTGACCATTTCTTTCTGACCATCTGTCTGAGGATGGTATGATGAGCTAAGAGCAAAAGTTGTCCCCAACAAGTTGAATAACTCCTTCCAAAAGTGACTAGTGAAGATCCTATCACGATTGGATATAATGGATTGAGGTAATCCATGTAATTTGTAAATGTTGTCGAAGAAGCATCTAGCCAACTTCTCAGCTATAACAAGTCAGACCAAAGCAATGAAGTGACTGAACTTAGTAAAACGATCAACCACTACCCAAATCACCTCCTTGCCTTCTGACTTGGGCAATCCCTCAATGAAATCCATACTTATGTTCACCTAGGCTCTTTCACGAACAGGGAGAGGTTGTAAAAGACCAAGATACCTATGATCTCCAAGCTTGGTTTGTTGACATACTTCGCAAGTTTGAACAAATTCTGCCACTGCCTTTTTCAATCCAGCCCAACTGAAATAAGCTTTGATTCTTTGAAAAGTGCCTTCAACCCCCGAGTGACCTCCCCACACAGAATCGTGAGAAGCGCTAATAATTTAATCTCTTAACCGAGTGAAGGGGCCTATGTACAGCTTGCCTTTCAATCTGATACGGGCCTTTTGTCACTGAGACCTCAGCATCTTTTTTTTCTCTCTTTCTGAATCAGCGATATACATATATGATCAAAAATATATGTACAAATCTACAAGGGGTGATGCAGACTTTGCGTATGCGTTAGCAAGTGCACTAGTCGTACCAAGTAATGTAGAAGTGAGTAGAGTATCGTTCCCACGAGGATTGCATTGAGTGAATACCAAAATTAGTAGCTTCAATACTATTTGAAAGAATGAAAAATTTAGGATTTTGATATGACATAAAGTAAAATAAAAAAAATCAAATAAAAGTTAAAATGAGATTAGAATGTGCTAATTGTTTGTTGGTTTTTCTCAGTTTATAAAGTCTAAGGCATCCGATTTCACCTTTGTTGCATCAATACGCCTTTTCTATTCTAGATATTCAAGTTGTTATTGTGTGTTGATGGTTGAAAATCCTAATTTACTAAATATTCTCTCTCGAGCAACATTTAGCATACTCTTTAATATATTAACCCATCACTCTCGTTCATGAATTTAAATAAGAAAAGAGTTTTTAAAGCTCTATGATTTTCTTTTTTGAAAACCATACAAATTGTGTTAATCTCTCTCGAGCATTCGCCCAATTTGTCGTGCTTATCACCTCAGCAATCATCATAAATCTCCTCTTGGACTCATTATGAATTATTATAGGCTTTAAATGGTGATCAAGCATTTAAAACTCATGAAGAACAATGATAAACACTTCAACAACACAATAACATAAACATTGAATACTTTTAATTAGAAATAAGCGTATATTACAACTTAGGCTACATCGTAGCCTTAGAATAACAAAATTAGTTCATGATAAACTTAATTTTAAACATTATAAACAAAAACTTCATGAACTTAGGAGACAAAAAAGGATAGGAAGAACTAAAAATACAAAATTACAAACCAAACTTTTTTCCTTCCTTCTCCTTTCTTCTTTCGCACTGTTTTTCTCTCTTTTCTCACTTAAATCTTGTGATTTTTGTTGTGAAATCTGATGCCTAAACACCCCCACACCATCCTCTATTTATAGTAGTTGAGCTAGGATAAACAAATTGTAAATAAATATCAAACTTCATCCTCATTAGCTAAATGTTGCAGCTGCTGCTGAAGCTACTTTGTTCATCCATTTTTTTTTTATTTTTTTTCTGAATTCCACCGCCCAAATCCTACACAAAAGCATCATGTGCATGTTGTATACGGTGTATACAATAAATCTGAGCTAAAATATTGCATAATATAGCCGCCCAAAGTGGAGAAAGTAAGCAAGTTGTGCAAAATCTGTCAATTTCAGCAGCTACAGTAGTGTTGCTTGTTCATCCATTTTTTTTCATTTTTTCGGAATTCTACCACCCAAAACTTGCAAAGGATGAGTTAAGACATGTTAAATTATGTTTTTAAAATGAATTTGGGTAAAAAGCATTGACTTTTTTTCTCCCAAAATGCAAGTTTAAGCTGATTGCACCAACACCAGCACCCAGATTCTGCAATGGCTATTCAACTTGATTTTTATTTTTTTTTTATTGCTTTGCACTGCCCAAAATCAGCTTTAACATCAAATTAAACATGTTGATGAAGTGTTTAAGAAGTTCTTTCATGTTATTTTTTCCATTTTTCCACCCAAAATTGCAAGTTTAAATGGATAGGTGGAGCTTGGTGCATTTTCTCTATTCTTGCTGTTGTTTGCTGATTTTCTTCAAATTTTTGAGTTTAGACCCACCTGAATTCAGAGTTTATATCAACTTTGACATGTTAATTCATTGTTTAATTAAATCTTGCACTTGATTTGTGCATTTTGTTACCCATATTTGCAGGTTGAATTGTATTGTGCATAAACTCGTTGTGTTCTTGCTTTAGCCATGTTAATTATTATGTTTTGCTCATTTTTTTTCTTTGTTTTGGTGTATCTTACACTTGATTTGTGCATTTTGTTACCCATTTTTGCAAGTTGAATTGTATTGTGCATAAACTCGTTGTGTTCTTGCTTTAGCCATATTAATTATTATGTTTTGCTCATTTTTTGCTTTGGTTTGGTGTATCTTGCTTTACTTATTGATATAATGATAAAAGCTAGCAAGATTTAGCATAAAACGAGTATTTTTGTAAGAAAATGGCAATATGAGCGAAAAAGAGCAAAAGCGATAAAAATTTGATGTAAAATGGTAAAAAATATATCAAAATAATATAAATAATTATATACTAAATTAGACTTATCAAAATACCCCCAAACTTAGATCTTGCTCGTCATCGAGCAAGGCTAACATTAAGCGCAGGATCTTATGCCTTTTTAAGAATTTTACCACAATTCAGAGCAGGTACACTTTAAATTAAAGAAGAATAACTGAGGCTAAAAGTTCAGGATTCTGAAGGCGAAACCATCTTTCCCAAGAAAAAAATATGTCAATTACCTAGGTAATCACATTCAAAAGTCAGCTAAGCAAATCAAGCTTATTCGTTCTTTCTAATCTTAAGATATTCAAATCGAATAGAGGACAGAAATTATACCACTCATAACAAGACTTATCAAGTATGCCCAAAACCAATTAATTTTGCACCCTTTTTTTTTGGAGGAATTTATTTACTGAAGTCAATATAAGCATATCTACAGTGAGAATCAAGCTCCGACTCCTAGGCGATGACCCATAAATAAGAGAAGCCACCACTGAGATGCCTGTATTATGACCTCCCGAGTATATATTCAGTGAGAATTAGGCTCCAACTCCGGGGCGATGACCCATAAGTAAGAGAAGCCATCACTGAGACGCCCTCTTAACGGGTAGCACATATCGTATTTATGTAGGATAGCGATGCTAGAGATTCTTTTTTTTTTTTTTTTTTTTTTTTTTGAGTGCTTGGTTCCTTGTTAGCTTTCTAAGTACCCCTTGTAGCGAGCATTCAATGCGGTAACTCCTGTTCCAGTTGGCCCAGGGTATCAGGTGTTGAAACACCCCTACGAATCTACTTGCCCAAGGTACCAAGGCACGAAACCATCACACCATAGCACATATACAAAAGAAGATAGTGGTGCTTAGTAATTCACTTTCTCTATTTTTATTGTATTTTTCTTTTATTTAGACTTAGGCATAACTTTTCAAAATCCACTATGTAAATGATACTCCTTATGCAATCTATTCAAATTTGAGCATCTTTTAATCAGAAAGAAAAGTAAAATAGTTATGCTAACGAGTGAAGTCAAATACCATGGTTTTAACAAGATAGTGCCTTAGATTAGATCATGTTTTGCAATTAGAACACAAAAACAATTGATTATCATGTTATTCAAATCTAATTAAAGTAAATGAGCTAAAAAGAGTAGAAAAATTGCCTAAAAAGTATGATGATAAATTTAAAAAATATGCGAGGTTTTTTTTATTATATTTATTTATTTATTATTATATATATTTTTTAAACTAATGATTAAAACTATAGAAAAGACATTCATTTTGTTAGCCAACACTATTTATATCCCCATACAAAGGCTTCGAACTTTAGGAGGCACTGAAGCAGACTCTAAAACATAAAATAGGAAAATTTTTCGTTTTTTTTTTTTTTCAAAAATTTTAATCATTATTTTATTATACTTATTATTAACATTAATTTTTCCCACCCCCAAACTTTATTTTTAAAAAAGAACTAAAAACATAAATTGGGTGAGAGATACTTCCCAGGTTTAAGGATTGCTTTTTTGATAGTGCATGTGGACATCGTGCCACCCCCAAACTTATTTCCAAATACCTGTTACACAAAAGATACACAAACATGAGATAAATAGAAATAATGAAAGGAAAAACAGGATAAAATAAGGATAGAGACACTCGGGTTGCCTCCCAAGAAGTGCTTAGTTTATAGTCGTTAGCTCGACTTTCTTAGTAGATTATTTGACATTGTTGAGATTATTGAAAGTTTTCTGCTGCTTGAACTCTCCATCAATGTAATGTTTCAGTCTTTGCCCATTGACTTTAAAAGTATCCCTTTTCTCATCCTGAATCTCAATCGTGCCATATGGAAAAACACGGGTTACAATGAAGGGTCCTGACCATCGAGAGCGCAGCTTTCCTGGAAACAGTCGTAAGCGGGAGTTAAACAGTAGAACTTTTTGTCCCACTACGAATTCTTTGTTCAGAGTGTGCTTGTCGTGCCATCTTTTGGTTCTGTCTTTTTAAATTCAAGCATTTTCATAAGCCTTATTTTTGAACTCATCCATCTCATTGATTTGTAGTAACCTCTTTTCACCTGCAATTGCTAAATTGAAGTTTAAGGTTTTTATGGCCTAGTATGCATTGTGTTCCAATTCAACTGGTAAATGACATGCCTTGCCATAAACCAGTCGATATGGTGACATTCCAATAGGTGTTTTGAATGTTGTACTATATGCCCAAAGTGCGTCATCTAACTTTTTCGACCAATCCTTTCCAGAGGCACTAACTATTTTTTCAAGAATAACTTTCAATTCTAGGTTTGAAATTTCCACTTGTCCACTTGTTTGAGGATTATATGGAGCATCCACATAGTGTGTGACTCCATACTTACTCAATAAAGCTTTAAGTAGGCGGTCACGAAAATGTTTTCCGCCACCACTTATAATTGCTCTGGGAGTTCTAAACTGAGAAAATATGTTTTTTCTAACAAAGTTTACAACAACTCTAGCATCATTGGTCGGAAAAGTAGCTGCTTGGGCCCATTTTAATACAAAATCTATAGCAACGAAAATAAATCTATTAGAAAATCATGAGGGGAAAGGACCCATGAAATAAATTCCCCACACGTCAAATAATTCAACAACCAGAATGTTATTTAGGGGCATTTCATATTTTTTGGAGATGTTACCTATCCTTTGACATCCATCACATTTACTAACAAATTTAAAAGCATCTTTAAAGAGTGTAGGCTAATAAAACCCAGATTGTAAAACCTTAGCTGCAGTTTTTGTCCCACCATGATGGCCGCCAGTTTCAAGAGAGTGACAGTGGCGCAGAATATTTTCCATTTCTTCCTCAGGTACACATCTTTTGATAATCTGGTCTTCACAATACTTATACAAGAATGGTTCTTCCCAAAAATAGTGCTTTAAGTCGGCAAAGAACTTCTTCTTTTGTTGATAAGTCATGTCCTTGGGCAGTTCTAAGATAGGCATATTTGAGATGTAGTGGCAATGGCTTGAGCTTTAAGTTCAGTGGTTCTTCTTCTTTTGTTCTTTGCTGAATTTCAATTGCTCGAATGTCTTCCACTCTTGTTCCTCGGTGCGAATAGAAAGGTTGGCAACTTTGTAGGTATTGGGCACATTCCCTTATTAATTCGTCTTCTGTGTCTATGGTCCCTAACTTTGTTAGGCACGCTTCAAGAGGTAACTTAGGGAATGTGTCCCAGAATGTCTCATTGACCTACTCATCTACAATATCAACCTCAAAACAAGAATTCATGGTATATGGAAATTAAATGGCATTAAAGACGTTGAAGGTTACCTATTCATCTTGTACCCTTAAGATTAGCTTTCCTTGTTGTACATCTATCAGGGTCCTTCCTAAAGCAAGGAAGGGTCGCCTAAAATAAGAGGTATCTCACGATCCTCTTCCATATCAAGCACTATGAAGTCAGCCGGGATGATGAATTTATCGACTTTCACAAGGACGTCTTCAATTACACCTCTAGGATACTTGATTGATCTGTCTGCAAGTTGTAGAGATATAGTGGTAAGCTTCACTTCTCCTAACCCAAGCTTCCTAAAAATAGAGAAAGGCATTAAATTATACTTGCACCTAAATCACATAAAACTTTATCAAAACTATTAGAGCCAATGGTTCAAGGTATCGTGAAACTTTCTGGATCTTTTAACTTGGGAAGCAACTTCTTTTGCAGTATGGCACTGCAGTCTTCAGTAAGTGCTACCGTTTCAAACTCTCCTAACTTCGTTTTGTTAGACAGAATTTCTTTCATGAATTTTGCATATTTGGGCATCTGTTCTAACACGTCAGCAAAAGAGACATTAATGTGTAACTTTTTGAAAATTTCTAAAAATTTAGCAAATTGCTCGTCCACTTTTGTCTTTCTCAAGCGTTGAGGGAATGTGACCTTTGGTTTGTAGGGTAGAGGTTCAACCCTTTTCGGTTCATTTTCATCTTGAATTTTTGTCCCTTCCTCATTTTCTGCCTCCTGATTTACATCAGTAGACATGTCAATTATGCGTTGTTCATTTGGCATGGTTTTCTCTACTTGAGTTGGTTCTTACAAAAATTTTTCACTTCGTAATTCTATTGCTTTTACTTGCTCTCGTGGGTTAATGACAGTGTTATTGGGTAAGGAACCTTGAGATCTATTAGAAAGGTGATTTGAAAATTTTCCAATTTGGGCCTCAAGGTTTCTAATAGTCGCTTCTTGATTGCAAATCAAAGTTTCTTGATTTCGAAGAGTTGCTTCAGTGTTTTGCATAAACTTACTAAACAATTCCTCGAGATCGGTTTTTCTTTTAGGTGGCTAAAAAAGTTGTTTTTGTATCTCTTAATTGTTCCATGAAAATTTTGGATGGTTTCTCCACCTGGGAATATATGTGTTGGAATAAGGATTATTTTTTTGAAAATTTGAAACAAAATTGGCTTGTTCATGGGTTGATGGGGCGAAAGGATTTCATGTTTGGCATTCTATGCTAGGATGATTCCCTGCACAAAATTCACACGTTACTATAGGAGAATTTATGGCATTCACGTTCATGTTCATTCGTTTTTCAAGCGCTGCAACCTTAGCAGTTAACCTTGTTATTGCATCCAGCTCGTATATTCCTGTAGGTTTCTTTTGCTCTGTTGCCCTTGCATAGTTATTGCTAGCCATTACTTCTAGCAATTCATATGCATCTTCTTGAGTTTTGAGGTTCATCGATCCTCCAGCTGCCACGTCTACCATTGTTTGAGTGTTAGGCGCCAACCCGTTATAAAAAGTTTGGACTTGTATCTAGACAGGTAAACCATGATTGAGGTACCTTCTAAAAAGTTCTTTGTAATGTTCCCATGCCTCATACAAAGATTCCGTATCGTATTGTACAAACGAGGTAATGTCACTCCTCATCTTAACTGATTTGGTTGGTGAAAAATATTTTGCTAGAAATTTTGAACCAAATCATCCCAGGTGGTAATGGTTCCTGAGGGTAATGACATTAACCACGCTTTGGTTTTATCTCTTAGTGAAAACGGAAACAACCTTAAGTGGATGGCATCATCGCTGACACCATTATGCATAAAGGTATCGCATATCTCTAAAAAGTTAGCGATATGCAGGTTTGGGTTTTCACTGGGTAGACCGCCAAATTGAACAGTTTGTGGAATCATTTGTATAATAGCTGGTTTAATTTCAAAATTGTTTACTTGAATTGGTATACGTCGAATGCTGGAAGTGCACTCTCTAACAGTAGTACAATATAATTTTTTAAGGTCCTTTCATCCTCATTTCCATTATTATTAGCCATGGTTTCAGTCCTTTTTGTTTTCCTGATTAGTCGAAGAGTTTTTTCGATTTCAGGGTCAAAAAGAGTTATTTCTTTTTCAACTAAATTTTGCATAGAAAGTAAAAATAAGCAACTAAAAAGTTAAAGGTACAGAAAACAATAAAAAAAAAAAAGAAAGTTATAAAAGTATGACACAAAAATTTTAACAAACCCCAATTTTTAAAGAAAAAGTGGAGGTAGTAACCCTAATATTTTTGATAACTTAAAATTATCAAATTTAACTTTTAAAAACCCAAACAAAATGAACTTAATAGCAAAATAAAGATAAAAATAAAGACAAAATATAAGAAAAATAACAAAATAGCACAAAACTAAAAAGAATTTATCGTTATAAATGAATCAAATGAAAAATTTCTTAAACTTAAATAAAATTTCCAAATTATTAACAATTTCAAATTAGCACCAAAACTAGTTGGTATCAATATCACTCAAATAGAGACAATCCCCGGCAACGGCGCCAAAAACTTGATGCAAACTTTGCGTATGCGTTAGCAAGTGCACTAGTCGTACCAAGTAATATAGAAGTGAGTAGAGTATCATTCTTACGAGGATTGTGTTGAGTGAATACCAAAATTAGTAGCTTCAATACTATTTGAAAGACCGAAAAATTGAGGATTTTAATATGAAATAAAGTAAAAAATAAATAAATAAAATAAAAGTTAAAACGAGATTAGAATGTGCTAATTTTTTTTTGGTTCTTATCAGTTTATAAAGTCGAAGGCATCCGATTTCACCTATATTGCATCAATACGCCTTTTCTATTCTCAATATTAAAGTTGTTACTATGTGTTAATGGTTGAAAATCCTAATTTACTAAATATTCTCTCTCGAGCAACATTTAGCATAATCTTTAACATATTAACCCATCACTCTCGTGCATAAATTTAAATAATAAAATAGTTTTTAAAGCTCTGTGATTTTCTTTTTTGAAAGCCACACAAATCGTGTTAACCTCTCTCGAGCATTCGCCCAATTTGTGGTGCTTATCACCTCAGCAATTATCATAAATATTCTCTCGGACTCATTATGAATCATTATAGGCTTTAAATGATGATCAAGCATTTAAAACTCATGAAGAACAATGATAAGCACTTCAACAACACAATAACATTAACATTGAATACTTTGAATTAGAAATAAGCATATATTACAACTTAGGCTACATTGTGGCCTTAGATTAACAAAATTTGTTCATGATAAACTTGATATTAAACATTATAAACTCAAAATTCATGAACTTAGAAAATAAAAAAGGGTAGAAAGAACTAAAAATACAAAATTACAAACCAAACTTTCTTCCTTCCTTCTCCTTTCGTCTTTCTCACGGTTTTTCTCTCTTTTCTCACTCAAATCTTGTGATTTTTGGTTTGAAGTCTGATGCCTAAGCACCCCCACACCATCCCCTATTTATAGTAGTTGAGCTAGGATAAAAAAAATTGCAAATATATATCAAACTTCATCCTCATTAGCTGAAGGTTGTAGCTGTGTTGAAGCTACTTTGTTCATCCTTTTTTTTTTCCCCCTGAATTCCACAGCCCAAAACCTGCACAAAAGCATCAGGTGCACGTTGTTGAAGGTTTATACAATGAATTTGAGCTAAAATATTGCACAATATAGCCACCCAAAGTAGAGAAATTAAGCAAGTTGTGCAAAATCTGTCAATTTTTGCAGCTGCAGCAGTGTTGCTTGTTCTCCCTTTTTTTTCATTTTTTCTGAATTCTACCTCCAAAAACTTGCAAAATATGAGTTAATACATGTTAAAGTATGTTAAAATGAATTTGGGTAAAAAGCATTGAGGGTTTGCTCCAAAAATGCAAGTTGAAGTTGATTGCACCACCACCTGCACCCAAATTCTGCAGTGGCTGTTCAACTCGATTTTTTTTCATTTTATTTTTTCTTTGCAAAGCCCAAAATTGGCTTTAACATCAACCTCAACATGTTGATGAAGTTTCAAGAAGTTCTTTCATGTTATTTGTCCATTTGGCCACCCAAAATTGCAAGTTGAAATGGGTTGGTTGGGCTTGGTGCATTTTCTTTGTTCTTGCCGTTCTTTGCTGATTTCTTCAAATTTGTGAGCATAGACCCACCTAAATTCAAAGTTTACATCAACCTTGACATGTAAATGCATTGTTCAATTAATTCTTGCACTTGATTTGTGCATTTTGTTACCCATTTTTTCATGTTGAATTGTATTGCGCATGAACTTGTTGTGTTCTTGCTTAAGTCATGTTAATTATTATGTTTTACCCATTTTTTGCTTTGGTTTGGTGTATCTTTCTTTTACTTATTGATGTTAATGATAAAACCTAGAAAGATTTAGCATGAAACGAGTATTTTTGCAAGAAAATGGTAATATGAGCGAAAAAGAGCAAAATCGAGCAAAAGCAATAAAAATTTGATGTAAAATGGTAAAAAATATATCAAAATAATATAAATAATTATATACTAAATTAAACATATCAAGGGGCATACCCCAAGCTATGACCAAAGGCCTACATCAAAGAATCAATCAAAGAAACAAACAAAGCAAGAAATATCAACGGTCAACATGACCAAACAATGAGAACAAAGCAATCAAAAGCAATCAAAGTTAATGCTCAATCCCCCACTCCTGCAAAAGTTGCGAGTGGCAATGAGCACAGCAAAGCATAGGAGCGGTAATAACACGGCTTCAGACCAATCCTGTGATCTCCTCAGTGACAACTGCAGAAAGGCTGGACTGGGAACGATGAATCCTTAGGTTATGCTAATACCAGAGGACATAAACCGTCATGGAGAAACAAAGGTGGGCAAGGATCCAATCCACCCTATGACTACGAAGCCTGGTGGCAGCCCACTGAACCAGCTCATGCCATGGAAGCGTGGGCTAGGCAAAAGAGGTGCGAGAGGACACCCATGACCAAACTGTAGCAGAGTAGCTGCAGGTGAAGAAGAGGCGGCTATGCGACACAGCATCTGACCTGCACAACACGCAAGTAACCCGTACGTCCTTCACTCGATGTCTCAGCAGTCTGTCAAATTTCCATAGTCGCTCACAGGAGACAAGCCACAAAATAAAGGAGTGCCTTGGGATGTGAAGCTGAAACCAAAGGAGATGATGGATGGAGTCCTCCTCCCTTGGACTATGAATCATCTCTCATGCCGATCTTGCGGTGAAAACCCTAGATGGGTTCCTCATCCACCGTACACTATCAGCTACCCCCGACCGGGGCGTGAAATCAACAGAATCCCAGATAGGAAGCAGCTCATCAATATCCCGTGCGAAACACCATTGATCACCCTCAATAATATCTAAAACACGAGAGCCCAAATGATGACCAGTGGAATGCAGGTGGCGGAAAGAGAACCGCCCCTCTAGACGACCACATAGTAGCCAATAATCAGACCGCAGTGTCCCAGTCATCACCAATGATATGCCGAAAAGCCCCAACACAAAGTGAATGAACACCAAGAATGCTCCTCCAAGACCATGAAATCGAACCTCTTGGCTGGATATCCCAAAAGGACTTCTCCTGGAGTCGGTTCGCATGAATCCACCGAGGCCAGAGAGAGTCGTGATCTGTGAGTAGAACCCAAATATGCTTCATGAGAGAAGCCTAGTTCCACTCATGCAGACGCTAAACCTCGAGTCCGCCCTCCCTACGAGGATAACAGAGATGCTCCCAGGAGACCTTGGCCCCGCCCGGGCCCAGAGAAGTGCCCTTCAAGAGAAAGGCCGCAAGAGTCGACTCAATCTTCTTAATCATTAGCTTCGAGAGAATGAAGATAGATGACCAGAAGACCTGAATAGAGAACAAGACCGATCTGATAAGCTGCAAGCGCTTGGCATAAGATAAAGCACGAGATGTCCAGAGCTGGATGCGATCAATGATGAGGTCTAAAAGATGCTTACAATCGATGAATCAAAGCCTCGTCATGATAAGTGGCACCCCCAGATACCTGACTGAGCACTGACCCAACCAGAACCCCAAAATATCAAGGAGAGTCTGCTGAAGCTCAGAGTCGACCCCAGTAATGAAGACGGTGCTCTTTGCTGCATTCGAGGATAACCCCGATAGTGCAGTGAAGAATTGACAAACTGCCCTCATTAGCCTCACTAAAAATCCTAAGGTCATCAGCAAAGCACAGGTGAGTAAGGCTGGTACTTTGGCAACGAGGATTAAAGCGAAACCTCGGATCAGAAGATGCGCGGCGAAGAAAACCCCGTAAGCCCTCCATGGAAATAAAAAAGAGGTATGGCAAGAGAGGATCCCCCAGCCTGATGCCCCTGCTTGTGCCGAAAAACCATGAAGCTCGCCTTTAATGGCGACTGAAAATTTGGCTGTGGAAAGACACTCCCGCACCCATCGAATAATGACCTCAAGTATACCCATACAACGCATAGCAGTGAGAATGAACTCCCAGTGCATCGTGTCAAAAGCCTTGCAAAGATCAACCTTCAGAGCGCCTCGAGGCGAAAGCATCTGAGGGTGATAATCGTGCAAAAGCTTGTGAGCCAACATAATACTATTAGATATCCTCCGTCCAGGAACGAAAGTAGAATGCGAGTCATCAATGAGGTGAGGAAGAACCCCCTTCAGCCTGTTTGCAATGATCTTAGTGATGCACTTATAGATTACATTGCAACAGGAGATCGGGCGAAAGTCAGCGAAAGTGGAGGAATTCTCCACCTTCGAGATCAAGCCGATACGAGTGAAGTTCATAGCGCCAAGCATGCGTCCTGTCTAACAGAATGACTGGACAGCCAGAACAACATCATGCCCCACGACGTCGCAAGCCCTCATAAAAAAGAGGGAGGTATAGCCATTAGGGGGAAGCGCTCTATCATCACCAGTGGAGAACAATGCATCTCTCACCTCAACATCAGCAACCAGAACAGTTAGTAGACGAGCCAGATCCTTAGAAAGATGGGTCAGAAAGAGCACCAAAATATCCTCACAAAGCGGCCCACTCGGCTCTATTAATAAGTCTCGAAAGTAGAAAACTCCTGCCTCAGAAACCTCACTGTCATCATACGTCCTCCTGCCATCAGCACGAATGATAGAAGAGATTCAGCTCCTAGCTTGCCGATGCGTGATAGACTTATGGAAAAATAGGGTGCCCTGATCTCCCAAAGAGAGCCACTGGATGCCAAACTTCTGACGATAGAAAGCCTCCTCATCCTTACGTAATTGTGAGTACTCCCGAGACATACAACGCTCCATCTGACAAAGTAACATACTCTCGGGTCCATCATCTAAAGCCCGATAAGCCTCAGTCCAAGCATCCCTCGCTGCCACAACCCGAGCCTATATGTGGCTATAATGCCTAGCATTGAGGGCCTTCAGCTCACCCTTCAGCCTTTTCCGCTTCTAAGTGAGCCGATACGTAGTAGTGCCCTCGATACTAGTCTCCCAAACCCTCCTCATAGTCGGTAGGAACTCCTCATGGTCAGCCCAAAAGTTAAAGAACTTGAAAGGGAGCCGCGATGTGCGGTGCTCTCCATGGCCTCTAACTACAAAGGGACAATGGTCTGAACATAACTCCCGTGGAAGGAACTCAACAGATAAGGAAGAATAGGTGAGAAGCCAACCCTCGCTCACCATGCACCAGTCAAGACGCTTCAGAATGAGAGCATCCCCATCTAACCCAATAGACCATGTGTAACGTAGCCCAAAAAACGACAGAACTTTGTGCCCAGAATCATGAAGACGGTCTCTCAAGTCATCCATGTGCCCAGGCCAAGAGTCCTGACCACCTTTCCTGTCACTCGGACTGAGGATAGCGTTAAAGTCCCCAAGGAGTATCCAAGGCTCCTTCTGAAGACCCACACTGGCTCCTCGAATATACCTCCATAGCTCCTGACGCGGTCCCGGCTCATTAAAGTCATAGACAAATGTAGCAGTGAAGTCCACATCACCTCAGATGTCAGAAACACGGCAGGTGAGATACTAATCTCCACCCTATACTCTCACTACACGGTAGGATGTCGGATCCCATAAGACAATGATGCGACACCCACGGGGTCGTACCCCACTTATCAGAATCTGCCACCCCTTAGCATAGCGGGTAATAGTGGACTCAACACCAACAGGGTTGGTCTTGGTCTCAACCAAGCCAACTAAACTCAAACGACTTGAAGGGATCCAGCGGCGCACTGCACTGATAGTATTGGGGTTATTAAACACCTCACATTTTGGCATCCTATCATGGGAAACTGGAGAACTATCGCGGACCCCCACGGCCCTTACGGCCTCCACGAGTACCCTGAGGATCCTGAGTGCCTCGGGTGGCCTGAACGCCCTAAGTAACGAGAGCAGTAGCATAGCGCATAATGTGAACAACTGGAGTAGGGTTGGGAGGAGCATTTGATGTGGACGCCTCCTCGGACTGCCTCTCGGCCAGAACAGCGAACCGATTCGGAGACTCGATACTAGGAACTGTCTCCGTGGACTAGCTCTCAACACAAGCAAGTAGCTCATAATTCCCCAAAAGAGCATCTTGAGCCTCCTCAACCTCCATAGGAATAAGAGCCTGACTTAGATCCTCAGTTGAGCTAGCTTCCACAGCCCCAGTGGATGAGTCAGCAGTAGAATGATAGATGTGGGACCCACAGAAAGCCAAGCCCGCTGCGGGTCTGGTGAGACTAGTGACTGGGCCTGCATCAATCCTAGTGTGGGCCGGAGCAGGCCCAGCACTGGCCCAACATGACCCGGCACCAAATTGGGCCGGGCTGGGGGAGGAGACGGGGTCCTCCCCCCCGCACCAGGGTCACAGCCACCCCCACAAGCACCCTCCTCCCACTAACAGTCCTCCACTCCTCCACTGGTCTAGCAGCGACGATAGCCCCACCAGGTGCGCCACCACTGACCATCGCATCACCCGCCGGCACTGGCGCTTGCACTGCCATGTTATCTGAAGCCCGAGTGCCATTTTTCTTTTCAGATTTCTTCTTCTTTCTATGACCTAACACCGGAGCAGCATTAGAAGGAGCCACCCGAGAAGCAGGAAGTGAGCAATCATGCCAAAACACCATATAAGTCGTGCAGCGCTTCGGCATTCCTTCACACGTGATACCAAGTCGGACCCGCACACCACAAACCTTAAGGAGGGCCTCCCTCGGCACAGTAGCTATGGCCCTCACCTCAACACAGGCCTAGATGTATCCCAAATGAGTACCATGGGCCGTGACTCCATCCACGAACAAAGGCCTACCAACCGTGCTACTCGCATAACTGATGCCTGCGGGCTTCCATAGAGACAAGGGAAGACCCGATAGCCAGACCCAAATAGGAGCGGTTTGGCTATCCCTACGCGCAGTTGGCCCTTCCTTCCAAAGCTAGAGGGACATGCAAATGCCCTTGAAGAACCAAGGACCACCTAACAACACATTCTCGGCTTGCTCCTTAGTGCGAAACCGAATGTAATAAACTTCTCCATCAGACAAGACACATTCAAGGCCCTTATTCCCTCAGAGAAAGTTAGCAATCTCCTTAGCACGAGAGTAAGCCAACCCCGTGCCAATGAGCCTGCCCACCAAACAACGCTCCCATAGGTCATTGGCGGAGTCTAAGACCTCATCAGGGACAACCCCTAAATGCTTTCCGTCAAAAAGTATGGGCTCAAAATATTGTAAGGTGTTCAAGTCAGCGGAGCAAACCCGGCCAGCCCAAGTGGCGGCACCCGCACCACCACCCACTGGACCTGAGCCCCCAACCACAGCCACAACATCATGCACCTCAGACATGGTGCATGAATCAATAAAGTAGTAAAAGCAACCCAAAAAACCCTAGGAAAAATAGGGTTGGGAGGCACCGCAAACCGCACGCTACCGGACAACCTCACCAATCAACAACCGGTAAGAAACTGACCACCAACACCTAACAACAATAATCGAGCAAGAATCAACGAAGACTTAAAGTGAGAGCTCCAAAAAAATGAGAGAGAGAAGAGAGAGAGAGATCGCAAATCGTGATCTCTCCCAAATCACCCGGCCTAGTTTAGCTGGATTCCGGCCACCAAGGCTGCCACCGAGATGCGGCGAGGACAGAAGGAGGTCGCCGGTGAAGAATGCCAGCAGAAGGAGCTACCGGTTGCAGCTCACGTGTCCCATGCCTCAACGACCCACACCCAAAACCCTAACTCCCTTCTCACGTTATTTCTCCCTCACCGGTTACTAGTGGCTGCCGGAACAACCTCTAACAGGAAGTTGGAGGGCTAGCGAACTTGTTGCCACCCGACCGGACAGCAGGGCGGCTGCCCTAGTTGGTGGTAATTTTTTGCCCCCTTTGCTCCCTAAAAATCTCCAGAGCATATTTCACTCGCACTTCCTTAATCTTAATGTGCCACCGAGATTTCAGCATCTGTAATAATATTATTAGGTCCCTTCACACTGAAGGCCATAATACACACTTGTTCAAAAAAGTCATCTTCATAGGATTTCTAAACCTCTTCTACCCAAGATGGAAGAATAATAGACACAGCTCCATAAAATCCCTGTTCACTGTCCTTCAATCTGCATGATAATGCATCTGCAGCTGTGTTTTCTTTCCCTTTTCTGGACTCAGTGACATAGTTAAGGCCCAACCTCTTCATCAACACGTTCTTTTGAATTCTTGTAACAATCTTTTGATCAAGAAGATGCTTTAAACTCTGATGATCCATCTTAATAACAAATCTGTGCCCATCCAAGTAGTGTCTCCATTTGTCTACAGCTAGAAGTATTGCCGGATATTCTTTCTCATAGATAGACATTGCTTGGTGCTTGAGACTTAAGGCCTGTCTAAGGTAGGCAATTGGTCTTCCTTTCTGTGATGGAACTACTCCGATGCCAGTTCCACTTGCATCTGTTTCAAGAATGAACCCCTCAACAAAGTTTGGCATTGCTAAGACTGGAGCCTCACACAAAGCTAACTTCAGAGCCTCAAATGCTGCCTTAGCCCGATTTGACCATCTCAATGCATCTTTCTTAGGTAATTCTATTAAGGGCTTGGCAATAGAACCAAATCGAGCTATAAACTTTCAGTAATGGCCTGTCAAACCCAGGAACCGTCGCAGCTGCTTTAGTGATACTGGAATGCGCCATTTCTTCATGGCTTGAATCGTAGAAGGATCTGTAGAGACTCCTTTATGCGATATCACATGGCCTAAATACTCTAATTGTATCTGCACAATTGAGCACTTAGTCAATTTTGCAAAGAACTTGTGATTGCGCATTGCGAGAAATACCTTTCTCAAATGCTTGAGATGATCTTCAAAAGAGGGACTGTAAATAAAGATATTGTTACAAACCGGGAATCCGAGGCATGAGTTTAAATTGGGAAAAAGGCGGGAAAGTTTGTTATTGATTAAAATGCTGTTAAAATCTGCTGCTGCTGTTTTGCTTACTACTTGCTGCTGCTGCACTGTTGGGCCGTTGCTGCTGATCTGTTACTGCTGCTGTTAATTGCTGCTATTTTTCTATTTTGGTTCCAACAAAAATAATACATACAAATACTAATTGGTTAGAATATATTATAGATTGTTCTTAGTGGTTTTGGGCTTGTTTAGATTGTAATAAATAAGTGAAGGATGTAATAGTTCAAGGCATTTAATGAAAAGTATCAACACAAGTCTCATTTGAGATTAATTCTCTCTCTCATCTCATTCTCTCTATTTTCTCATCTCCTTTCCCTTCTTATCTCATCTAAACTCTATATTCTTTCTCATCTCATACTCTTTCTATCCCAACAAAGGTTGAGGTTCATGATCAAATCTTCGAAACCTTAACAATTGGTATCCGAGCCTTGATTTGGCTTCCGAATCAAGCTCATATCTGAAAAAAATTACAAAATACGATTAATTGTATTGCAATTAATCAACAAAAGTAATTTTGTTACAAATTTAGTTCTGATTTGGTGATCAGAAATTCAAATCTGAATTTTGAAGAATTTTTGGCGGTTACTGCATCAGCTGACTGCATTGCCTGGGAATTGCTTCGGTTGGGACATAATTGATGGAGTTACATTAATGAAAGTTTATTTGATCAGTATTTGTTGATTTCAGTCAACATCAAAGTTGCTTCTGGTTGAATCGGAGCAAGCATTAGCTGCTGAATTTGTGTGCTGAAGACTGAATCAGTTGCTGAAGTTCTGTGCTGAACAATATTGATCTTAATCAAATATTCATGCAGTCGGTTGAAGAAGAAGTAAAATTTAGCTAACTGATCCACATTATACTTGATCATCACCAAAATAGTAGAAATCTTCTGAATTGAGGTGATTACAGACTTTATAATTCAAAAGTAGAGATGGAGGTAATGGTTTTCTGAACTTCAAGTTGCAATTCGATGTGAATTCGTGTTGTTGTATGATTGTGATGAAATTGTGTTGATAAGTATAGAATTGGTGAGAATTCATCATAATCTGCAGTGATTTTTGAGAATTTTATGTTATTAAGTCGAGATTTGATAACCTGTCAGCAAGGCGAAAATTTTGACAGTGCGCGGAGAATCGTAAGTGTTGAATCCGATATCGTTTTTTTTTCTGAAAATTGCTTTGGGTATTGTGTTGAGGACTGGATTGTGAGTTAGAGTCTAGCTTAATTCTGAAGTGTAAGTCGAATTACTCGACTAAACGTTCCTGTCAGAAGTCGCTCGAGGTTAGTTTGTTCGAAGTTCTGTTCGAAGTTTATCAGTTAGGGTTTTTAATCACTGACGATGGTGGAACCGTTAGCAAGTGATCGTTTGTGCGGACGAAGTAGTAGAACTTCATTAAGCAATCGATTGTTGAAGAGTTGCGAAACAAGTTTTACATTTGTGCGATTTTCGAACTTGCTTCCGCGAGCTGAGCTGATTCCAATTTGAACTTTTGTTGTTCATTACAAACATGATCGAAGGTGTGAATGCATCATCCGATCACTATAAGGAATTGAATGACAAGCTTGAACAATTGATTGCTAAGTTGGATCAGGAAAATGCGAGGTCTGATATGAAGTTTGAGCAGCAAAATGATTGCATTCAGCAAATGTTGAAGAAGCTTTTGGTTGAGGATGTTAACAAAGAAGATCGGATGCAACAAATTGAGCCTTCTAGCCAGATTGTTCCACCAACGGAAGTAGTTCTACCGCAAGAGTTCATTGTTAAGCAGAAAGAAGGGGTACAATCTGTTGTTGTTGAAGATGAACTTGATCACGACAATGCCGAAGTTGAAGAACACAAGCCAGAAGAACCTGAGTTTGAACAAGATGATTCTTACGAAGACTCTATGCGAGAGTTAGAGTTTCTTGACGATGTTGAGATACAATATGACATGCATCCGGATTGGGAATATGATTCACATGTCCGAGGAAAGATTAAGAAAACAAAGAGTAAGTCAAAGAGGAATCGTCTAAGTGAAGCATTGGGAGATGTTGTGGGCAAAAAAAAGTTGTTCAAGCCAAAATTGAAGCATGTGGTTGTGGTTCAACCTAGTATGCTTGGTGAGCAACCGGAATTAACTCAAGATGCTGCTCTTACCGATATGTATGCAGGAATACAAGGATTAGTTGCTCCAGAATCTTTAATTACAACTAATAAGCTTGATGCTACTGCTGTTATTTCACTAGATACATCGTCAAATCAATTAAGTGTTACTCTATGGCGAGTTGGTATGCAGAATCAGAACTTGAGGCCTGCTGTCGAGCCGATTTTGGATCAAAATTGTAGCAACTTCACTGCTGAAAGATTACATTCGATTGGTAAATCAGCTGCTACTACTGTGGTACTATCGGATACCGAACAAGGTGTGCTTATCGGTGTGTTCAAATACCCATTCATATGACAAGTTACCTCCTGATCCGGGAGAAGATTTTTGAGTTTATACGAAGCCGAAAAGGGTTGATTCTCTGCTGAAAAGAACTAATCTAGCTACGAGAGTGCATTTCAAAGTCCAACGAAGGAGAAGCAATGTGGTTGAACACCCAATTGAGTTGTGAGATGGGTACAACTGTTGTCACATGCTGAAACCGATTTCAGATCAGTCCAGAAGCTGTCCAGCAGATGTTTTAACGGATGTGATGGGTGTTGGAAGCTTCCTTAATCCGGGAGGGACTAATTTACAAAAGTTTGGAGGAGCTAAGCATTTGTTGCTGCTGTGGGATGTTGATGAATGCAACATCATTACAAACATTGGTGGAAAAATGTTACAGGTCGTGAGTCATTGCGAAGTTAAAATCCAAGCTGGTTGTGATGACAGGAATTATACATTTTACAAGCTACATGATCCGGATAAGCTGGGACTTTATGGACATGATCTGGTGCAGATCCTGTGTGTGTTGAGGGTGATCAGCAGGGGTGTTTCGGAATGGAAAAATCATATGCATAAGCTTCAATATCTGCTCATTGTTTGGATGGAAAAGATCAATGCAACACCAAGGATAAATCTACCTGAAATTGGAGTGTATATCAGCAGCCCAGAGTGGAGCAGAACATCTCAGATTTTGAAGGAGTTTTCAGCTGATCAAGAGCTGGGTTGGTACCTTCATTTGTTATATCTGTTACTCATGCTTGTATTAGTTGGTAATAAAGCAAAGCTCGATTATTTGGTGCACAATTGGTGTCGGGATAAGTTTAGAAGCCCAAAAAGTCCGTTGTTCACATCACAAAAGGAGAACTGCAGCATTAGCAGAGTTGTTGGGCAAGTTTTGGCTGTTCAAGTTATGTCAGTGTACACTTGGCGTTCAACAAGGGTTTATGAACTCCTAATCCGTGTGTTTTATGCAAGAGCATGGAAAGTCGTGGCTGGAATTTTGAATTCCTACAAGTTTATTCTCAAGATTCCATTAAAGGACGTTTTGAAGGTTGCAGAATCTTTTTGGGGAGATTCTTCACTATTAGTTATAAATAAGCTGCTCAAATTTGTTTTGGTTAATGCTATTGTGTCTTTTGGAAGGTGTAATAACTGGTTCACTTCAAATAGTTTCCATATGAACCAAAATCGAGCTGCATTATGCTATCATGAATCGCAACAAGTTAGCACTACTGCATTACTAGACTCTGCATCAACTTCGGTGCATTTGTAAAGCAATCAAGGATTTATTGAGCATGCCATAAGTTGGGTTAGTAGGTGATTGTGTGAGCTAAATAAGTTGAAAATCATTGTAGCAGAGCACGTTAGATCAGTAAGGAATCAAGTTCCAGTAGCTAATATGCAGTTTCGGCATGCCGATCGGCAAGTTCAAAATGAAATGATTCTGTTTTGGAGCTATTTGAACTGCATTTGGGAGTGTTTACAAGCAGAATTTAATGTTTGTTTCTCTTGGTTTGAGTTTGGAAGGCCTCCCGAGATGTTAAAGGACTTCGTATGCAGCTTTATTGGGGTAAAGATATACAAAAACAGTTGTGCAGCCTTCCATAAGCAGAAATACAGAAACATAAATGCATTTTGTGACTCTCAACAGCAAGGAGTTGTGAGCTGTATTAACTGGATTATGAGGTGTCGTGAAAGAGTTGTTGATGTTTGGTTTGATCGGTGTAGACCTCCAGAAGAGTATTACGTACTCAAACGCAGACATTGCAGCGAGATAAACAACATCCAAGGTGCTCTGCAGAATTCAGCAAAACTTCATCCCTTCAGTTATAATTTCATATGCAATTATAGTTCTCCATTGTTACGATTCTCTTTTATTCTTGAGGACAAGAATGTTTTCAAGGGGAAGGGAATGTTACAAACCGGGAATCCGAGGCATGAGTTTAAATTGGCAAAAAGGCGGGAAAGGTTGTTATTGATTAAAATGCTTTTAAAATCTGTTAAAATCTGCTGCTGTTGTTCTGCTTACTACTTGCTGCTGCTGCACTGCTGGGCCGTTGCTGCTGATCTATTACTGCTGCTGTTAATTGCTGCTATTTTTCTGTTTTGGTGCCAACAATAATAATACATACAAATACTAACTAGTTAGAATATATTCTAGATTGTTCTTAGTGGTTTTGGGCTTGTTTAGATTGTAATAAATAAGTGAAGGATGTAATGGTTCAAGGCATTCAATGAAAAGTATTAACCCAAGTCTCATTTGAGATTAATTCTCTCTGTCATCTCATTCTCTCTATTTTCTCATCTCCTTTCCCTTCTTATCTCATCTAAACTCTATATTCTTTCTCATCTCATACTCTTTCTATCCCAACCAAGGTTGAGGTTCAAGATCAAATCTTCGAAACCTTAACAGATATCATCAAAAAAGACTAACACAAATCTGCCCAAGAATGGCCTGAAGACATCATTCATGGTAGCTTGGAAAGTAGCTGGAGCATTAATTAAGCTAAATGGCATAACCGCAAACTCATAATGCCCTTGATTAGTTTGAAGGCAGTCTTAAATATGTCCTGCTCAAGAACTCTGATTTGATGATAACCGTACCTCAAATCAAGTTTAGTGAAGAAGTGTGCTCCATATAACTCATCTAACAAATCATCTATGACGGCAATAGGGAACTTGTCTTTCACTGTCAATAAATTTAGCTGCCTGTAATCGATGCATATCCTAGTTGATCCGTCCTTCTTTTTAACCGATATAAAAGGAGAAGCGAAAGGGTTGTGGCTTGGTCTGATGAAGCACGTAATAAGTAACTCCTCCACTTGCTTCTCAATCTCGATCTTCTGAGCATGAGGATATTTGTAAGGCCTTAGCTTTACTGGCTCAGCATTAGACTTAAGAGGAATGGCATGATCAAGGTTCCTCTTTAGAGATAAGGTCTTAGGCTGCTCAAATATATCTTCAAACTACTTAATCAATGATTCCACCTCAGGCTGAGGAATGACTCCCAATTCAGTTCGAGAGATTGCAAATAGTTGGCCAATCCACTAATAGGCACTCTTCTTGAATCCACCCTATAGGCTCTTGCCTTTAATCAGCTGCAGCTAAGCTTAATCTGATGTGCCGTGCAAGATAACCTTAGATCCATGAATCTCAAAGGACACTGTTAGCTTTGCAAAATCAAAGATTACTAGACTAAAAGATCTCATCCAGTCAACTCCTAACACCATCTTGCATCCACCCAAAGGAAGAATCCTGAAATCATAAGTAAGCTGGTGCTCCTACATAGACCACTAAAATACTTGGCATTTGTTCTGAGTAAGAAGGGAATTCCCACCTTCAACTGTCACTACTAATGGATGAGTCTCGATCACTTCAGAATCAATAATGCTGTGAGTGCTTCCGCTGTCAATTAGGACAACAATTGGTCTCTTGCCAGCTGATAAGTCTAATTTAGTATATAATTATTTATAACATTGTAACATAATTTTAACCATTTTTGCATCAAATTTTATCGCTTTTGCTCAATTTTGCTCTTTTTGAACTATTTTGCTATTTTCTTGTAAAAACACTCATTTTATGTTAAATCTTGCTAGATTTTTTCATTAACATCAACAAGTAAAAGCAAGATACATCAAATAAATACAAAAAATTAGCAAAATATCTCATATTACACGCCTAAATACAATTTTCACATAATACACAAATTGCATTGGGCGGTAATTTCTTTCAAATTGTTTAACTCAAGTTCATTGTATATGTAACATAAAACATCAAAACTATCCTTTTTTATAGATATGGGCGGTGGAAAAGATGAAAAAAAGTTAAAAAATGAAGAGTTTGGCAACTTGATGAAGAACCGCACATTTTAGCAAATGGGAAGCAAATTTGTTGTAATTTTTTGCATTCTTTATTCACCCCTCAAACACTATAAATAGGGGGTGTTTGGAATGTGTTTGATCATCCCTCAACCAGCAAAAAATTCAAATAGAAAGTAGATGTAAATAGAATAAACATGAAGGAGAAAGAAGGAGAAGGAAGGAGGGAAGTTTGGTTTGTAATTTTGTAATTTTATGTTCTTTCTATCCTTTTTCTTTCCTAAGTTCATGGAATTTTTGTGTTTATAATGTTTAATTTTAAGTTTATCATGAACTAATTTTGTTATTCCAAGGCTACGATATAGCCTAAGTTGTAATATACGCTTATTTCTAATCCAACGTATTCACTGTTTTATCATTGCATTGTTGAAGTGTTTATCATTGTTCTTCATGAGTTTTAAATGCTACATCACCATTTAAGGCCCATAATGATTCATAATGAGTCCAAGAGGAGATTTATGATGAGTGCTAAGGTGTTAAGCACCACAAATTAAGCGAATGCTCGAGAGAGATTAACCCGATTTGTGTGGTTTTTAAGAGAAAATCATAGAGCTTTAAAAACTCTTTTCTTATTTAAATTCATGCACAAGAGTGAAGGGTTAATATGTAAAAGAGCATGCTAAATGTTGCTCGAGAGAGAATACTTAGTAAATTAGGGTTTTCAACCATCAACACGTAATAACAACTTGAATAAAGAGGATAAAAAGGTGTATTGATACAACTAGGTGAAATCGGATGCCTTGGATATTATTAAATCATAAAAAAATTTATAAAATCAGTTAACATATTTTATTTCTTTTTAGTTTATTTTATTTCATATCATTATCTCAATTTTTCGGTTTTTCAAATGGCATCAAAGCTACTAATTTTGGTACACACTCAATAACAATCCTCGTAGGAATGATACTCTACTCATTTCTATATTACTTGATATAACTAGTGCACTTGCTAACGCATATGCAAAGTTTGCTTCACCAGCTTTCCCTTTTATTCGTATGGCATTATGAGCTCCATTTCCAGTCAAAGCCTTCACGGAGATTTCATTTTCATCATCAATAATTTCCTCTGGTGACTATGGGTTAGAACTATCTTCATCAGCCTCCGATTCATCATTATCAGAATGGATACCAGCCCTAAAACCTCTAGCAGACATCAAGAACTTAGAACTTCACTTGCATTCCAGCTGATAAGGTTGATTACACTTAGAACACGGTCTTGAGAACTTCTTCTCAACAGAACGAGATGCCTTGGATCCATCTGAATCCTTCTGATAAGGTTTGGACCTTCCTCCTTTGAACTTAGTTCTGTCACTTGAAGTAAGGATAGTAGTTTCAATAAGCTTGGCTTTCCCATAAGCCTGGGATAGAGTTCTAGGCCCAATTGCTTTCATAAGATTTTTAATTCTTGGCTTCAAACCACTTATAAAACTTAAGACATAATATGCTTTTGTTGCTTGAGCATAAGTGGCTATCATACTTGCTCTAAGATTCTAAAATCTCTTCATATACTCCCTTACTGTAATTGTTTGAAACACCTTGTTTAAGTTATCAATAACAACACTGGAATCCTCATCACCACAATGCTAGCATAACTCTTCCACAAATTCAGCCCAAGAAAGGATAGGATTGCTCTTGAACAAGCTATAAAACCACGCCTCATGATCTCCATGGAGGTGTACTGCTGCCAGTTCCATTTTCTCTGCTTCTCTTAAGTTGTAGAAATGAAAATACTGGTCATGCCTTCTCAACCATGATTAAGGTTGTTTGCCATCAAATGGATCAACTTGAACTCGAGGTTGTCTAGATGCATTACTTCTTCCATTCGATGTTGCATCATTGCTTTCTGATCGTTATCGATAATGCTGATCAAGTGGACGAACTTGATGTCCAATGTCCTTATAAGAAGTTCTAAACTGCACATAAGAATCAAGAGGACAATCCTTCTGCTTTGAATTCATGCCTGATGACCGTGATTACACTTGCTCAATTGCATGATCTCATGATCTTTCAGCTGCTTCAACATCTTGAGGTCTGATTTCAGCTGATTGCCCTCGATCTTGAGGCCCAGAAGTCACTTGAACCGGAGAAGGTCTATCGAGTGATCGGTCTCTAGGTCTATTAGCTACATTATGAGCTTGTGATTGCACCACATCAGGTAGAGGTATCAGCTGACTTGCAGGTCTCCAATTACAAATGATTCTCCTTGTCTATTAACCTGATTTTGTAATTCAATAAGCTTGTTCTCGAAGCCTTGTAACTTCTGCAGCATTAGATCTTCATGCTTCTTATCACTTTCCAATTGCATTTGTCTCAATTGATCAATGCCATTCTACATCAAATTTTGAAAGCAATTGAACATATGATCCATTTGTAGCTTCAATTGATCATTTGTGACAAATCACACCTCACTTGATGCATTGGCACCAACAACCACAACATAGGACACATTTGGATCCACAATTGCAGCTGGATTTCAAGTTCCAGCTCCCGATCTGGTAGTTACTCCACCAGACGTGTTTGAATTGTGCTTTTTATGCCTCGCTAGCCCAAATCAAGCAGCAATTGATCAACTGACAGCAAGGAACTAGCGTTGATACCAAATGTTAAGCTTCAATTGAAAGATTGAAGTTAACTTGTGAAAGAGAGAGTTTAGGTGAGAAGAGAAATCAAGATTAGATGAGAGATTAGAGAAGTAGATGGGAATTAGAGAATTGAATGAATAAAGCTTACACTTAAACAAGCTATTTATAGAAATCGAGATACATTGCTTTAAGATAAGGCTTAACCGACATCGAATAGCCTTACCGCTACAATTGACCCAGTCTTGACCACAAACCGACTTAACTACCATTCAAAAAGCTTTGGCGCCAAGCTACTGGCAATACAATTTACTTAACAAAATGCAGCACTTGACTAAACCTTATGACAGACGCTCCAAGCAAGATATTACAGAAACAATGCAACAACAACGAGCTTCACATAGCCCGATCATAACAAGCTTAGTTGCAGAACCAGATTCATGATGTGGTGCAATGCAAACTTTGCGTATGCTTTAGCAAGTGCACTAGTCATACCAAGTAATATAGAAGTGAGTAAAGCATCGTTCCCACGAGGATTGTATTGAATGAATACCAAAATTAGTAGCTTCAATACTATTTGGAAGACCGAAAAATTTAGGATTTTGATATGAAATAAAGTAAAATAAAATAAAAAGAAATAAAAGTTAAAACAAGATAAGAACGTACTAATTTTTTGTTGGTTTTTATCAGTTTAAAAAGTCTTAGGCATTCGATTTTACCTTAGTTGCATCAATACACTTTTTCTATTCTCGATATTCAAGTTGTTACTTTGTATTGATGGTTGAAAATCCTAATTTACTAAACATTCTCTCCCAAGCAATTTTAGCATACTCTTTAACATATTAACCCATCACTCTCGAGCATGAATTTAAATAAGAAAAGAGTTTTTAATGCTCTATGATTTTCTTTTTTGAAAACCACACAAATCTCGTTAATCTCTCTTGAGCATTCGCCCAATTTGTGGTGCTTATCACCTCAGCAATCATCATAAATCCCCTCTCAGACTCATTATGAATTATTATAGGCCTTAAATGGTGATTAAGTATTTAAAACTCATGAAAAACAATGATAAACACTTCAACAACACAATAACATAAACGTTAAATACTTTGAATTAGAAATAAGCGTATATTACAACTTAGGCTACATCATAGCCTTAGAATAAAAAAATTAGTTCATGATAAACTTAATATTAAACATTATAAACACAAAATTCATGAACTTGGGAAAGAAAAAAGGATAGAAAGAACTAAAAATACAAATTTACAAAAAAATGTCAAACTTCATCCTCATTAGCTAAATGTTGCGGCTGCTGCTAAAGCTACTTCGATCATCCTTTTTTTTTATTTTTTTCTGAATTCCTCCGCCCAAATCCTACACAAAACCATTATGTGAATGTTTTATAAGGTTTATACAATGAATTTGAGCTAAAATATTGCATAATATAGCCACCCGAAGTGGGGAATGTAAGCATGTTGTGCAAAATCTGTCAATTTTTTGCCGCTGCAGCAATGTTGCTTGTTCATCCATTTTTTTTCAATTTTCCGAATTCCACCACCCAAAACTTGCAAAAGATGAGTTAGGACATGTTAAATTATGTTTATAAAGTGAATTTGTGTAAAAAGCATTGAGTTTTTGCTCCCAAAATGCAAGTTGAAGCTGATTGCACCCCCACCTGGACCCCTGCCGCCAAGATTTTGTAATGGCTGTTCAACTTGATTTTTTTCATTTTTTTATTGCTTTTCACCTCCCAAAATCAACTTTAACATCAAATTGAACATGTTAATGAAGTGTTCAAGAAGTTCTTTCATGTTATTTGTCCATTTTGGCGCCCGAAATTGTAAGTTGAAATGGATTTGTGGAGCTTGGTGCATTTTCTCTGTTCCTGCTGTTCTTTGCTAATTTTCTCAAACAACTCATCTAAGAGGTCATCAATGATGGGAATTGGGAATTTGTCTTTAATTGTGAGTGAATTAAGTTGCCTGTAGCCAGTAAACATTCAAGAAGTCCCATCCTTCTTTTTAACCAATATCACTGGTGATGCAATTAGGCTGTGACTGTGTCTAGTGAACTTAGTTATTAATAAATCATTAGTTTGCCTCTCAATTTCAGACTTTTGAGAATGAGGATACTTGTAAGGTCTAAGGCTTACTAGATTCAAACTTGCTTTCAAGGGAATGGAATGATCTAATTTCCTCTTAGGCGGAAGCGATGTTGGCTGCTCAAATAAGTCACTATAGTCTTGTAAGAATTTGATTAGAGTTCACCTGATAATTCCAGTATGCTAACTTCCAAAAGACAAAATTCCAGTTCCAAGAGGCATGGCTTGACGCGTGATCCGTTCTTGCATTCCTAACAACTATTGCCACACTTGTTGTTGTGCTTGTTATATACCTCTAACCTTCTGAGTAACTGAACCAAATGCTAACATCAGATCTCGTAGTTTCTTCTGAAGCTCAGCAATCCTGTCAGCCTGATTCAAATCCATGGCTGCTACTCTAGCATTAGCAGCATCATCAGCTCTAGTAGTTGCTCCACCTACCATTACAATGACTTTCTTACGTCTGTCCAGATTTATGCACACACTCCACTAGAATCAAATCAAACAACCTAATCAAATGATCGAGTAACCAATGAAGCTTGATCAGATTGCTAATGATTAAATTGAATATAATTTGATTCTAACAGCAACAATTTGATAAGCTCTAATACCAATTGTTATGAGTCGAGATCAATCTTTAATCATAACCTAGGATAGAGGAAGAATTTGAGCTGAGTAGATGAAGAAAGGGATGAGAAACAGAGAGAAAGTTAGGGTTGAGAAGAAAAAAATCAATTCAAATTCATTCAATACCTTCTTAGAAGAAAATATCTCACTACTTACAGCATTTGAGCTAAGAAAGAGCTAAAAAAGAAGGGACAAAGCATCGGGACACAAAATAGACCGACTTACAGCTTTAGCGGCCAAAATGGACCAAGACCACTAACCGAACTAACCAACCTTCCCACCATGAACTAAATTCAAACAAAACACTAAAATTTGAATTGTTACAACCTTTCAATACCAAGATAGAACGATTTCGACTCTAATTCAGACCCCCTTTAGCTGAGGTCAAGACAATATAATGGGTGTTATGAGGTCATTATAGCTTCAAAATACACCCATAAGACTGCATTTAGGTGTCCCGGATCAATATGGACCTTTGAATGGGTGGCTATGCCGTTTAGCATGAAAAATGCTAGCGCCACTTACCAACGAGCCATGAACATGATTTTTCATGACTTAATTGGCAAGAACCTGAAAGCCTATATAGATGACATAATGATCAAATGAAAAACCCAAGTTGAACATTTGGAAGATTTGAGAGGTGCGTTCTTACGAGTGAGAAGCCATAATCTTAAAATGAACCCACTAAAATGTGTCTTTGGGGTTCGAGCTGGAAACTTCCTGGGATTCCTCATGCACCAAAGGGGTATTGAGACTAACATAAACGAGGCAAGAACCGTAGAGAATGCTAAATCGCCCTCTAACAAAAAGGAACTTCAACATTTCTTGGTGCAGGTCATTTTCCTAAGATGTTTCATTTTAAATGTTGTGGAAAAACCATAATCTTCACACCATTATTGAGGATGAAGTCTCAACGAGACTTTAAATGGAAAAGGCAACATCAAACAGCTTTCAAGGCCATCAAAGAGTATTTGATCATGCCACCGATGTTGATCCAATCTAAGTAAGGGAAACCATTAAAGATTTATGTTTCCACCTCTACTGAGTCCATAGGTTGTTTATTAGTTCAGGACAATAAGGAAGGTTTGAGGAAGTTGTATTCTACCTAGCGTGTTGTTTGAATAATTGTGAAATAAAATACAACTCTATTGAAAAGCTGTTTCTGTCTTTATACTATGCACCTGTAAAATAGAGGCATTACTTTCTTGCATTCACTATTTATGTAATTGGTCAAACTAATGTCCTTAAATATATGTTGGATAGACCACTAATGAGAGCGAGGTAGAATAAGTTGAGCATTGCTTTGCTTCAATATGAGTTAGTGTATGTGTCACAAAAGTCAGTAAAAGGCTAAGCCTTGAGAAACTTCTTAGCTGACCATCCTAATATAGAGACATAATTGACCCATAAAAAGGGGAGGTTTTTGTAATAGGAATAGCTCTATGGAGACTTTACTTTGACGAATCAAAAACTAAGTCTAGTGCTGGGGGTTGGTGTCATTATTAAGACACCTTTAAGAGTCATTAACAAACGTGCTCTCACCTTATGGGGTGGATGCTCCAATAATAGAGCAGAGTATGAGGCATTAATCATTAGCCTTGAACCCTTTTTGTAAATGGGAGTCTCCAACGTGGAAATAAAAGGGGATTTGCAGCTAGTATTTTACCAAGTGAAAGAGGAGTTTCAGTGTTTAAGTGAGACTTTGAATAAATATATTTCTATAGTACAAGAACTATTAAAGAAGTTTGATGAGATCAAGACTGAATATGTACTTCGATATTACAACAAGGTAGCCAATAACTTAGCTCAATTAGGCTCCGGCTATAAGTTGCCGCGGACTTGGTGTGAACAGCCCATGTTTATTAAGACCAAGATGTTTGTTAAGTTCGAGATTAAATCTTGAACTTAACCTAAGAAATTAAGAGAATTTGGGATGAGAAAGAAGGGAAGGGGATGAGAAAATAGAAAGAATTAGATGAGAAAAGAAGTTTTAATCACAAAGGATTAATTGATATTTCATTGGATGATCTTTTACAAGCTAATCAGCCACTATTTAAAGAGCAAATAACAAAACAATTAGCAAGGACCACACACTCAATTTCCCGCCAAAACACAATTGGCATCCTAACCGCTAAAAGACCTTGGCTCCCAAAACCAGTTTAAACAAATACTACCCACCATTTGAATTACAACTAGATAGACATAAAAATCCCCTCCCCTTAGAAAATTCTTGTCCTCAAGAAATAAAAGAAGGAAATTGGCTCAACAAAAAACGTTTATCTTCCCATGTAGTGAAAGATTTGTCCAGGTTGCACCAGCTAACTCGAACTTGCTGTCGATTGGAGACATTGGGACTGACTTGCTAAACTTCTTCCACTGCTGCAGGTTGTAGGAGCAAGGAGCCATTAGAACCCACCTCTGGGGATACTGAGGAAGCCTTCTATCCATGCTTAACCTGCTTCTTAAGAAGTGAAACATGGAAAACAGGGTGAATATATGAATCGGTTGGAAGCTCTAGCTTGTAAGCCACCTTGCCAAGCGTTTCCAAAATCTTGTAAGGTCCAAAGAACCGTGCACAAAGCTTGACATTCTTTCTTACAGCTACCGTAGATTTCCTATAAAGTTGTAGTTTCAAATAAACCATATCACCCACTTCAAAATTTCTGTCTACCCTCTTGCGGTCAGAATGCCACTTCATCCGGACCTGGGCATGACTGAGGTTCTGCTTTAAGAGCTGCATAAGGTGTTTCCTTTGCTGTAAAAATTTCGTCACTTCAACCACTTGTGTCTCTACTCCTTGCAACAGTGTTGGATTGGGTGGATCATACCCATACAATGCCTTGAAAGGTGTTGTGCCCAAAGAAGCATGGAAATGAGTATTATACCAATATTTTGCCAATGAGAGCCATCTACTCCACACCTTAGGATGGCAAAATACCATGCTTCTAAGGTATTGTTCAATGCATTGGTTGACCCTTTCAGTCTGACCGTCGGTTTGAGGATGGTAGGCTGAGCTAAGGACCAATGTAGTCCCCAAGAGACCAAACAACTCCTTCCAAAAGCGACTTGTAAAGAGCTTGTCCCTATTTGAAATTATGGAATGAGGCAATCCATGAAGCTTGTAGATGTTATCAAGGAACACACGAGCTAATTTCTCTGCAGTAATTGGTCGAGCTAAAGCCAAGAAATGACCAGTTTTGGTGAACCGATCTACTACCACCTAAATCACCTCTTTTCCCTCGGAGTTGGGCAAACCTTCAATGAAGTCCATACTTATATGCTGCCATATACCCTCTGGAGCAGGTAAAGGTTGGAGAAGACCTTGGTATCTATGATCACCAAGCTTAGTTTGTTGACAAACCTCACAGCCTTGCACAAATTCAGTCACTTCTTTCTTCATACCGGTCCAAATGAAGTGAATCTTCAACCTTTGATATGTTCCCTCAATGCCTGAATGACCGCTCCATGCAGAATCATGAGCAACACTGATAATCTAATGTCTCAAATTAGTATTGATGCCAATGTACAGCTTTCCCTGGATTCTGATTATTCCTCGGGTAACAGACACCACAGCACCAGAAGCCTGATTAACAGCCTTGTTCATGCTAGCAGCTGCTATGCATTCTTGAGCAAATGAATCATTCTCATAGGACTGATATACTTCTTCCATCCAAGCAGGAGAAATTACAAAAATTGCCCCAAGAGAACCCTGCTCGAGGTCCTCAAATCTGCGTGACAGGGCATCTGCTGCTATGTTTTCCTTGCCTTTCTTGCACTCGATATCATAATCAAGCCCAAGCATCTTCATCAACCCTTTTCTTTGTAATCTTGTGACAATTTTCTATTCTAACAAGTGGTTAAGACTCTGATGATCAGTCTTGATGATAAAATGATGCCCATCCAAGTAATGCCTTCATTTTTCCATCGTGAGTAAAATTGCAATATACTCTTTTTCATATGTGGAAAGAGCTTGATGTTTTGCACTCAAGGCCTGGCTAAGATAAGCTATGGGCCTTCCTCCTTGTGACAACACTGCCCCAACACCATTTGCACACGCATCAGTTTCTAACACAAAGCTTGTAGTGAAGTCGGGCATTGCCAAAACAGGTACACTGCACATTGTTGTTTTAAGAGCTTCAAAGGCATTTTGAGCTTCCTCCGACCATCTGAAGGCTTCTTTCTTTAACAATTCAGTAAGTGGCTTGGCTATAGCTCCATAACCTGCTACAAATTTGAGGTAATACCCTGTCAACCCCAAAAACCCCTTAGTTACTTTAATGTCACCGGGACAGGCCAGTTTTTCATGGCTTGGACCTTTGATGGGTCAGTGGAAACCCCCTCACAAGAGATTACATGACCAAGGTATTCCAAGTGAGTTTGAGCAAAAGAACATTTGGCCAACTTAGCATACAACTTATGCTCATACATGACCAGGAATACTTCTCTCAAGTGCTTCAAATGCTCCTCGAATGTTGAACTGTAAACCAAGAAGTCATCAAAGAAGACCAACACAGATTTCCTAAGAAATTGCTTGAAGACATCATTCATAAGAGCTTGGAATGTAGCCAGTGCATTTGTCAAGCCAAAAGGCATGACTACAAACTCGAAGTGACCATGGTGAGTCCGGAAGGCTGTCTTGTGCACATCTTGCTCATTCACTCTAATTTGATGATAGCCTTGCCGTAAGTCCAACTTGGAAAAGACATGGGCTCCATACAATTCATCTAACAAATCATCTATAACTGGTATAGGGAACTTGTCCTTAACCGTCATAGCATTTAGCTGTCTATAATCAACACACATGTGAGCCGTGCCATCTTTCTTCTTAACAAGAACAACCGGGGAAGCAAAGGGGCTGTGGCTAGGCTGTATGAAGTTGGTTTTGATCAGATAATCAACTTGTTTTTCAATTTCTATTTTCTGAGCATGGGGTTAACGATAAGGCCTGAGCCTCACCGGTTCTGCATCACCCTTGAGAGGGATAACATGATCTAAACTCCTCTTCGGAGGTAGAGATTGAGGAACTTCAAACAAATCTTCAAACTCAGTAACCAAAACCTGTACCTCCGGTTCTGTAATGCTAATTAATTCAGTAGGAGCTATAGCAAATAGCTGGCCCACCCATTGAAATGAGCATTTCTTAATTCCTTTCTTCATCCTGCTCCCCTTCATGACCTGTAAGTGTGCTTGTTCTGCTATGCCTTGCAAAGTCACCTTAATTCCTTGTATCTCAAAGGAAACCATGAGGTTAGCAAAATCAAATAACACCGGGCTGTAAGTTCTCACCCAATCGACCCCAAGCACCATATCACACCCTCCCAAAGGAAGGATTCTAAAGTCATAACTGAATTTTCTGTCCTGCATTACCCAGCTGAACCCACAGTATTTGTTTTAAATGATAACCGATTTTCCATCAGCTACAGTGACAGCGAGGGGGTGAGTTTTAATTGCCTCATGACCCACCTTCTTAACAACTTTAGGATCAACAAAACTATGGGTGCTACCACTATCAATGAGGATGATGATAGACTTTTTACCTGCCATTCGTCTGATTTGGATCGTGCTGTGGGCACCATTTCCTGTCAAGGCTTTCATTGATATTTCCACAGCTGCATCATTTATGCTTTCCTCGATGTTCTGATCAGATTCAGCTCCATCAGCCTCAATTTCCTCATCATCAGACTGTTCTCCAGCACTAATCCCTTTAACAGACATGAGAAATTTGGGATTACACCTGTGGCCAAACTGATAGGGTTGGTTGCAACGGTAACACAACCTCTGCTGTTGCTTATCATCAGATCTGTTGACCCGGTTTCTGACAGAACTTTGTTATTGCTTGGAGCTACTGCTGCGAGGTCTGGCAGCCTCATTTGGAGACAAAATTGTTGATTCATAAAGCTTGGCTTTGGCATAAGCCATAGACAATGTTGTAGGATCAACGGCTTTAACCAAGTTTTTCACCCTTGGTTTCAATCCACTAATAAAAGCCGAAACATAATAAGACTCAGATGCTTGAATTTCAGTTATAATGGTGGCCCATAGATTCTCAAATCTGGTCATATAATCCCTCACAGATGTCTCTTGCTTCACCTTATTAAATTTATCCACAATATCACTATCATCCTCATCACTATACCGATCACACAACTCCCTAGCAAATTCAATCCATGTGAGGGATGGATTGCTCTTCATCAAACTATAAAACCATACCTCATGATCACCAAGAAGGTATACAGCAGCGATTTATACCATCTCTGAATCGTCAATATGGTAGAAGTGAAAGTAACGGTAGCACCTACTTAGTCAAGAATGAGGTTGCTTCCCATCAAATGCATCAATCTGCACTCGAGGCTATCTGTGGCCACTGCTTCTGCTGTTGGTTACCTCCTCATTACAGCCAGAGTGTGGTTGATGCCAATCATCAGGTGGTCTATCAAGATGATCCACATTCAATCCTCTTAGCCTGTGTGTATCCTCAACTTTAGTGGATCGCACACCAGGCCCAGCATTCCAGTTGGAAGGTCGAGAAATTACATGCTCATTGCGGCCCTACATCTCAGTCACTTCAATCTTAGGGTTTCGATCAGGAACTCTCATATCAACACTAGAATTAACCACCGAAACAGGCGCATTCTGTCTTACTTCATCCTGAGGTCTGATCGGTTGATTAACTCTCATATCAACACCAGAATTAACCACCAAAGCAGGCGCATTCTGTCTCACTTCATCCTGAGGTCTGATCGGTTGATTTGTTTGCAAGGCACTTGCTGGCAACAATGGATTTGGAACAATGGAAGGAATGGGCCTCATAACTTGCTCTCTAATCTCAGTGAACTTTTCTTCCAGCAGCTATCTTTGTTGATTGAACCTCTAATTGAATCTTTCCTCCAAATCTTGTGATTGTCGTGAGACTTGATCAGCAATTTTAGCTTCTACCTGCTGCACCCGCTGATCGACCCTCACCTCAATCTGCTAAGGTAAGGTTTCACTAAGAACTTGCTTGAATTGAGCAAGCATTGCCTCAAACTTACTGTCCATTTGAGCATTTGTCATCTAATCGCGTCCTGCTGCATCACTACCTCCAACACCCTCAGTATTGGACGATCTAGCAGCTGCTCTTGCTACTGCCGATCTGGTTGTGACACCACCGATCAAGGGAATTTCATTTGTATCCATTAATTTGATAGTCGAACGAGGCTCTGATACCAATTATTAAGTTCAAGATTAAATCTTGAACTTAACCTAAGAAATTAAGAGAATTTGGGATGAGAAAGAAGGGAAGGGGATGAGAAAATAGAGAGAATTAGATGAGAAAAGAAGTTTTAATCACAAAGGATTAATTGATATTTCATTGGATGATCTTTTACAAGCTAATCAGCCACTATTTAAAGAGCAAATAACAATTAACAAGGACCACACACTCAATTTCCCACCAAAACACAATTACAACTCGATAGACGTAACAGTGTTTAAACAAATACTACCCGCCTTTTCAATTACAACTCGATAGACATAATAGTGTTAGAAAATGATCTCGAGATCATAGAGTCTATTATGTCATAATGCAAAGTAGCTCCAAGGATTTTTCTTAACCGCCTTGACATAATACAAAAACATAACTGAACAAGATGAGGATTGGAGAAAACCCTGTGTGGTGTATTTCATAAATCCCCATCATTTCACCAAATATAATAGAAATGAGTGAGAGCTTATTACAAGCGCACATAAGAAGCTGAGAACTTGAAAGTAAGATTCGAGCGCTAAGGATCTGAAGGAATTCAAGCACAGTGAACAAGTGAGGGACTTCAATCCCAAATGGTTTGAGTGCATACAGACGCACGGGAACAAAGATAAATTCAAGCATTAAATAGTACTGCCTCGATTTCCCTATAGCTTTTGGGGGTGAAATCTAATAGATTTTTTACCCATTGGAAATCTAAAATTACCAATGAACAAATGGGGGGCATTCATTTACACCCCAAGCTCAAGAGACTCAGGATGACGTCGTTCGGAAATAAAAGGACAAGTTCATAACACGTGGAGCCATGCTCAAGACCTAAATGGATTTGAAAATAAAAATAATGGCTTCTCAAGTCGAGCTATTCAAGTTGTTGAGCCTCTGAGTAGCAGCATCTTGAGATGGTTGGTGGGGCTCAAGAGGCTCAAGCTCGAGGGAGTACCTGGAATGCTATGGGGAAGGTAGTTTTTAGGCTTGAGGTAGTTATTTAAAAGACATATCAAGGAACATGGGCCTCAAGCACATTCAGAGAAGAGTGGATGAACGTGGGAAGATAAAAGGAGCCTCGAGCACATGTGTCAATCCACATTTAACACCAATTCAACCTTGTGAAGGACACTGTGGATGAACATGGGTGACACAATAGTTATATTCTTGGGCTATAAATAAATGGCTCTGTTTGCATTGTAAATTGTCAAGCACCAAACATACAAAACTTCTTCAAGTTTTTCTACAACATACTTGTGCTTTAGTTCTTTTCCTTTTCTTAGGAGTGGCATAATTATAATCTTTGTTTTGTTTTCTTCAAGGCAATACAACTTCAGGTTTCTAATATGCCATTCTTGTTCTAACTTTGTTCCCAAAATCGATTAGTTAAGTTTAACATCATTAATTTAAGGCTTCAACAGCCGAGCCCCTGTGCTTGATTGCTTTGGTCTTAGATTGGTGACGCAACTCAGTAAGTTGGGTGAATTTAGGCTTGATTCAGAGTTTCAGGGCTTTGACGGGCAAGGCTTTAACCTTGATTGTGATGGTCCTAATCTAGTCACTCGAATACGGTTCCCTCCACCTTAATCTTGTCAAGTTCTGACTCATTTGAGTTATCATAAGTCAAGAGTTTCAGGCCTAAAAATCTGTGCACTCGTGCTGTGAGTGCATTGCTGAGCTCTGTTATAAATGTGTGGTGGTAGTTAGTAGTTAGTGCCGTTGGTCCATTTTGGCAGCAATGGTGGAATAAGTAGGTTTTGAATTGTCTTGTTACATTGTATCTTAGTTTAGTATAAATAGCTAAGATCTTGTATTGTTTCATTCATGAATAGAAAACTTGATTGATTCTTCTTCTCAACACCTAATTCTCTCTAAGCTCTCATCTCTTTTCACTTCTCCTTTCTCTCAACTCTTTCTCTTCACTTATTTAAGGATCAAGTTGAACTAGATCCTTAACAATTGGTATCAAAGCTCTTCAATTTAGCTTCATAGCTAAATTGATCCTGACTTTGAGCTGGACATTGCAAGTGGAAATAAGCTGTTGATTACTTGATCAGGAATGGTTATAGTGCAGATTGTTACTGACACAACGCGAGGTGTTGTGATCTTGCACTAGACAATCAACATTGATCCAATCGGAGCTGTTCACACTAAATGCAGCTATTGCTGTTGATCCTTATATATGATCTTTTACAGCTAAGTGCAAAACCTTATTGTGAACATAATTTTTTGTGAATTTGGTACTTGTTGAGTGTTGTTGCTGCAGGTTCAGGTCAATTCACCATTCTGATCGAAATTATTGAGGATTGTGTAGCGGCTGCAGAAATAACACTCTCCTAAATCATTCATGAATTTAGGAAGTTGAAATTCTGCATTCAGTACCTTCCATTGCAGTGATCTATTTATCTTAGAGTCGATTCTTGAACTTGAAGATTTAATCATGGTTACCACGAGGTCCGGAGCAGAACTGTGAACAATGCTACTACTAATTTTCCTTTTTATGCTGAGGCCATGACTAGAACAGAACAAATGATTGAAGTAAGAGATAGACAGGATGAAAGAATGGATAGTTTGAGCCAGCAATTGGAGAATACGATGTCTATGTTTCAGTAGAGCCAGCAGAACTTCAATCAGAAGTTTGACAGACAAATGTAACAAATTGAAGGGCTAAAGGAACCGATACAAAAGGCAACAATGACCTCCCGGTGTAAGACTGCTTACTCCTACTAGTCAGCTAGAATTGACACGTAATGCTGCTAATGTTGCTTCACCTTCAGCTGTTGTAATTGCACATCTAAACCATATTGACAATACACCAGCTACGAGAGGACCTAGTTATAGACAATCTCGAATTGATTTGGAAGTATTTGATGGAACCTTGCCTCAAGGTTTGAGAATTTGAGAGCCAAATTGTTGTCTGCCTGTCCTGACACCGTTGAAGAATATTACATTTCAAGCTTCATGAGTGGATTGAAGCCAAAATTGAAACATATGGTCAAAGCTTTTGAACCTACTTCCTTGTCATAAGCTTATTCCAAGGCTCGAATGGTGGAAAGGACAGTCCTTGCTTCAGCACACCTAGATCCAGAGTTCAACTTGTTGGCAACTCTATGTCTAAGTAGCCTAACTGTGGGAGTAAACCCTTGAGTCAAGAAGAAAAGAGGTTCCAAAGGCTATGTTTTAAATGCAACCAAAAGTATTTATTTGGCCACAAGTGTAATCCCAGGTACTTGATGTCTGCTCACGGATATGAAGCTGCAGATGAGGAACTTGTTGAAGAGAATCATGAGCCAGAAGAGATGCAGTATGAAGATGAAGGTGAGGATTTGGAACGTAATGATATGGAGATATATGTTCAAGCTTTAACTGGTGGTGGTGCCCGTAACACCATTAGAATTAAGGGTGAATCCAAGGGCCAAACAGTTTTGGTTTTGATTGATAGTGGAAGTACACATAGCTTCCTTGACCCTAAGATTGTGAGGAAAGTAGGGCATGATATGGTCAAGACCAATCCATTAGTGGTGACAGTAGCTGATGGGAATGCAATCTTGACCCACACCAAGTGTAGTAGCTTCAAATGGAATATGCAAGGGCTGGAATTTGAGTTTGATTTTAGGGTCCTAAGGTTGGGAGGGTGTGACATGGTTTTGGGAGTCGATTGGATGAAAACCATCAGCCCCTTACTCTTCGATTATGGCCAATTAACTATTTCTTTCAGTAAATAGGGCAAGTCTATTAAGTTGCAAGGGATCAGAGAACAAGCTCAAATGCAAACGATTACTGGGAAACAGTTGCAAGAAGTGTTCAAGAAGAAGGATTTCCATTGGGTGGGGCACTTGCACTCCATTTCTGCCTTCAATCAAGGGCAAGACATGGAATGTGATCCATCAATTATCTCACTGCTGGACCAATGCAAAGTTGTGTTCGATATGCCAGTTGCTTGACCACCTCAAAGGGAGTATGATCATGTAATTCCCTTAAAGCAAGGATCTGATCCAGTTAATCTACAACCCTAAAGGTATCCACATTCTTAGAAAAGTGAAATTGAATGCCAAGTTGAGGAATTGTTAAGGACTGAATTCATTAGGCAAGGCAATAGCCCTTTTGCCTCGCCTATCATTTTGGTTAAGAAGAAGGATGGTACATCGAGGATGTGCATTGACTACAGGCTGCTGAACTCAGTGACTGTGAAAAATACATTTCCCATTCCTATAATTGATGATTTGCTTGAGGAGTTATATGGGGCTAGATTTTTCTCCAAATTGGATTTCCGTTAGGGATATTATCGGATTAGAGTTCAGGATAAGGACATCTATAAGATTTCCTTTCGCACACATCAGGGATATTATGAATTCCTTATGATGCCCTTTGTATTGTCCAATGCTCCGGCCACTTTCCAAGCTCTAATGAACTTAGTCTTCAGGCAGTACCTCAAACACTTTGTTTTGGTATTCTTTGATGACATTTTAGTTTACAGTTCCACCAAGGACTTACATTTACAGCACCTTGACGCAGTGTTTCAACTCATGAGGCAGCAGCGGTTGTATGCAAAACTCTCTAAATGTTCTTTTGGGGAAAGACAAGTTGAGTACCTGGGTCATATTATCTTAGGGGAAGGTGTGGTTACTGACCCCAGCAAGGTACAGGCAATGAGGGAATGGCCAGTTCGAAGATCTCTTAAACAATTGAGGGGATTCCTTGGCTTGACTGGTTACTACAAAAAATTCATAGCAGGGTATGGTATTATTGTTGGACCTCTAACAGATTTATTGAAGAAGGGAGCCTTTCATTGGAGGCACTATCTTGAGGGTCATAAGTTTATCATTAGAACAGATCACCAGAGCTTAAGGTGTCTTTTGGAATAAACAATCACCACCAATGTGCAGAGGAAAGGCCTCATGAAGATGTTGGGCTTAGAGTATACCATTGAATATAGGCAAGGTAGGGACAATGGGGCTGCTGGTGCCCTGTCCAAATGAATGGAAGATTCTGATGCAGGCGAGTGTTTAGCTATATCAGAAGTTGTGCCTTCTTGGATGGTTGATGTCATAATGTCCTATGATGGAGATGCAATTGCTCAAAAGTAGATCGAGGAACATCTGATTCGAGGTGGAGATGCAGTGCATTTTGAAGTGGTGGTATCCCAAGGCATTATCTGTGTGAATGGTAAGATTTACATGGAGACCGGTACTAATTTGAGGAAACAAGTGATCTTAGCTGCCGGCATGGGGAGGACATTTGGGAATAGAGGGCACCTATCAGAGGTTACATCAGTATTTCCATTGGCCTCATTTGAAACAAGAGATTCATGCCTTACTTCCTTCTTGTGAGGTATGTCAGTGTACAAGGAGTATACATCAACCTTATCAGGGGATATTGCAGCCTTTACCAATACCAGATCGAGCTTGGCAGCACATCAGTATGGATTTCATTGAGGGCCTACTAATATTTGAAGGGAAGGAGGTTATTTGGGTGGTGGTTGATCGGTTTAGCAAGTACAGTCATTTTGTGGCTATCCAACATCCAATTACAGCTGCGAAGTTAGCCAAGCTTTTCCTTGATCTGATTTATAGATTGCACGATTTACCTCAATCTATTGTTTCTGATAGGGATCATTTGTTCACTAGCCATTTCTGGAAGGAGCTGTTCTTCTTATTGGGCACAACCTTGCCCATGAGCTCTTCATATCACCCACAATCAGACAGCCAGACTGAAAGGGTGAACCAGTGTGTTAAGAAGTACTTAAGAAGCATGACTTTTTTCATCCCAAAGATTGGCATAGGTGGCTTTCACTTGCGAAATTTTGGTATAACACCCATTTTCATTCAGCTTTGGTTACCACTCCCTTCAAGGCACTCTATGGGTATGATCCTCCTGCATCATTTCTATTTCCAGGGAGCATTTTGTTATGATTCAAGAAACCGAGGCATGGAAATCATGGTAGTTGCGTATTATCCTACTGTGCTGAAATGTTGGATGCTGCTGCTGTGATGTTCTGCTGGTGTGTTGTTGCTGCGTTACTGATGTTAATATGCTGATTTTAGTTGATTCGTCTAATAAAAATGTAATAGCATTAGTTAGTAAGGTTGTGTGTGTGGTTAGTTAGCTACATTATAATAAGCTGGCTGTTAGTAAACTGTTAGGCGTGCGGCAATGTAATAAATCTGCACCAGCAGGGGAGTCGTTAGCAATGTGTTCTGTTAGGTGTGTGATATGGCGCCAAAATGAAGTTTAAATGTTAGCTAAGCTTAGTTCTAGATAATTCTAGATAATTCCTAAGTGGTTTAGTCCTTGTGAGGTTAGATTCAATGTATTAGGCTCATACTATGTAAGTAGTATAAATAAGGGGTATTAGCTTGTAATCCTCAACTTTTGACAAATGAATTGATATATTTGGTTCTCTTTATATTTTCTCATCTCTTTTCCCTTCATTCTCTCATCTAAACTCTATATTCTTTCTCATCTCATACTCTCACTATCCCAACCAAGGTTAAGGTTCAAGAGCCAATCTTCGAAACTTTAACAATTGGTATCAAAGCCTTGATTTGGCTTCCAAATCAAGCTCATATCTGAAAAAAAAAAATTATATAATCTGATTAATTGCGTTGCAATTAATCAACAAAAGAAGGTTGGATAATGATTTAATTTAGATTTGGTTATCAGAAATTCAAATCGGATTTGATTGAAGAGTTTTGGCGGTATTGCATTAGCCTGGGAAGATTGCTTTCGGTTGGGACCTTAAGTGACCATATTATATTGAAGGAAGTTCAATTGATCAGTAATTGTTGAGTACAATCAACATCAAGCTGATTCGAATTGAAATTCAATAGCATAGATCAAGCATTTGCTGCAGAAGTGGAGAAATGAAGTAGTTGCAGCGCTGAAAATTGATGCTGAGCTAACTTGATCGATCATTCATTGATCGGTTGAGAAAGAAGTTTTGAATTGAGCTATATGATCCACATTATACCTGAACATCATCCAAATAGCAGAAATCATCGGAATTGAGGTGATTACAGATGTTGCAATTCGGAAGTTGAAGATTGAGGTAAGGGTCTACTGAACTTCAAGTTGCAATTCATTGAGAATTGGTGTTTGTTGTTGGATGATTTCGAAATTGTGTTGCTAAGCATAAAAGTAGTGAGAATTCATCAGAATCTACGGTGATCTTTGAGAATTATATGCTATTGAGTCGAGATTTGCTTAGGCGAAAAACTTGTCAGCAGAGGCCAAATCTGACAGGAGAAGCGGAAGTATTGAAATCCGATTTCGTTCATTGAGATCGCTTGAGTGTTGTGTTGAGAACTTGATTTTGAGTTAGAGTCGAGCCTAATTCAGAAGTGTGAGTCGATTTACGAGACTAAAACGTGGCTGTCAGAATTCGTTCGTGGTTGGTGTTTGTTCGACAATTTGTTCGAAATTTATCAGTTAGGGCTTATAGTGGCGATCATAGAACCAATAGCAAAGGATTGTTTGTACAAACGAATGAGTATAACTTCATAAATCAATTGATTGTTGAAGAGTTACAAAACAAGTTTGATATTTCAGCGAATTTCGATATTGTACTCTGCGGAAGTGCTGATTCTAGATCGAAGTTGTTGTTCATTTGCAAATATGGCTGATGGAGAGAGAATTCGATCTGAAGTTGGTGTAAATGTTATGATCAGATCTCAGAATGCTACTAAAGAGGACCTTCAAGATTTATACAAAGGTTTTGATCAAAAGATGGATCAAATTCTGCCATTGTTAATGGACAAAGATGCAAAGGATGCAAAGGGGCAAGGTCGGTTGCAACAAATTGAGATTGTTCCACCTACGGAAGTTGTTCTACCGCAAGAGTTCATTGTTGGGCAAAAAGAGGAGGTACAATCTGTTGTTGTTGAAGATGAACTCGACCATGACAATGCCGAAATTGATGAACACAGGCGTAAAGAACCTGAGGCTGAACAAGATGATTCTTATGAAGACTCTTTGTTGGAGTTAGAGTATCTTAATGACGCTGAGGTACAACATGACATGCATCCGGATGGGGAATATGATTCACAGGTCCGAGGAATGATTAAGACAACAAAGAGTAAGTCGAAGAGAAATCGTCTAAGTGAAGCATTGGGAGATGTTGTGGGTAAAAAGAAGTTGACAAAGCCAAAAGTGAATTGTGAGGTGGTGTGTGAGCCTAAGCAGCTTTTAAGTTTGCAAGAGCAGCACAATGGACAACCTGTGGTTGCTTTAATGGAATCCGATTCAGTTATGGGACATCGGGTTAACCCACAAGAATAAGTTAGACAACAAGAACTAACTCAAGATCACGATTTTACCGATGTATATGTTAGTATATCACCAAATCGGTTAAGTATGGCTCCATGGCAAGTTTATATGCAGAACCATAGTATTTTGGTTGCTGAACATGGTTTTTCTGTTGGAAAACCTGTTGTTGTCGCTGCAGTACCTACAAATACAGATTCAGGTATGTTCAAGTTCACCTTGGGGCGTGCTGTTGTGCTATCTCAGATCCAGAACACCATTATATTGGATTCCTTGCAAGGTCTCTTGAGTTGGAAGGATGTTTATGCACTTAGAGCTGCTGAATTATACTTTAGGCATGCCGATCGGCAAGTTCGAAATGAGTTATTCCTTTATGTGAGTAGAGTTATGATTTGTCCAAGTGCAAGTTCCTATGATAAGTTACCGCCTGATCTAGGAGAAGGTTCTCGAGGCTATATGAAGCTAAGAAGAGTCGAATCCTTGCTGAAAAGGAGCATTCGAGCTGCGAGAGTGTGTTTCAAGGTTCATAACAAACAAAGCTTGTTTCCTTTGCTAGCAATGGAGTTGATGAATGTGCACAAAGGTTGTAATGTGGGAAGACAGACCTCTGATCAGATCCACATCATTACACTAGGTGCTTTAAATGATGTAATTGGTAATGGCAAGCCCTTTGAACCGGGAGGGGATGAATCACAAGTGACTGGGAAAGCTGGTCTGGTGCTGTTGTTTGATGAAGAACAATTATGTTCCTGTGCAAGCTATGATAAAACTATGGTAATAGCTGTGGGTCATGAAGAGGTTAACATCAAAGTAAGCCTTGAGGGAAAGGATTATACATGTTACAGGCCACAAAACTCAGATCGTGACATTGAAGCCTCACTTGTTCCGAAATGGGTGTTGTTTCAGCTCAAACACAAGCATTTCCTTGAAGGGATGGAAGTTGTTGTTTGTTGGTGGTTTGAGGATATGTTGGGCTACTGGAAGGATTGTAACAGGCTAGAGCACGGGGCCGAGTTGGAGGAAAAGTTCGAGCAAGCTGCTAAAGTCATTCTCCAAGGCCAATGTGGGCCGAGATTGATCTCTGGAAGTTCAGAATTCTGGCAGCCCTGCATCTCATTACAGACTTATGCAATTGTGACCTATGAGTGCTTAAGTTGTTCGGGCAAAAGTTCAGAACCTAAAGCTAAAGTCACAAGTGCTCAATTGTCAAAAAAGGGACAGCAAGAATGTAAGATTGTGGCTGAAAATTCTGGTAGCATTACGATTCTTTCAATAACAGCAGTAAAAGAGATGCTCAACGATAAGGTGATTAGTGCTATCATGACCTTTGGAAGATGTCATAACTTTTTCTCTTCAAGTAGCTTCCATATGGATGTACACCGAGCTACTATATGTCACAACGAGTTGCATCTGGTTTGCATTGTTGCATTTCTGGGTTCTGCAGCCCAACGTATGAAATTGGGAAGTGATCAAGAGTTGGTTGAGCTTGGTCAGAGTCGGTTTTGTATGTGGATGTCCAAACAATACAAATTTTGGATAAGATCCAAGATGAAAGAGTTGCAACTGTACTCTGATGGAATTACCTTGTGTTTTGCAACCATGATCTAGAGATATGGGTGTTGGAGCTACGTTTGGGAATGTCTTCAAGCTGAATTCAATATTTGGTTCTTTTGGTTCGAGTTTGGAAGGCCTCCCGAGATGTTAAAGGACTTCGTATGCAAGTTTATTGGGTTGAAGACACGCAAAATCAGTGGTGCAGCTTCCTAGAAGCTGAAATGCAGGAACTTTGAAGAGTTCTGTGATTTACAACAGCAAGTTGGAGTCTTGAGCTGTATTAACTAGATTATGAGGTGTCGTGGATGTGTTGTTGATGTTTGGTTCGATCCGTGCAGGCCTCTTGAAGAGCACTCCTCATTCATATGCAAGCATTGTGTCAAACAAGAATCACACTCATGTACCTGCTGAAATTCAGTCAATACATCACTGCAGCCAGATGCTCTTATCTGCAGAATGTCAGCGCGAAGTTCATTAATTCAGCTATCATTTCATATGAGGATAGAATCGTCATTGTTACAACTCTCTTCTATTCTTGAGGACAAGAATGTTCTTAAGGGGAAGGGAATGTTATGATTCGAGAAATCGAGGCATGGAAATCATGGTAGTTGCATATTGTCCTGCTGTGCTGAAATGTTGGATGCTGCTGCTGCTGCGTTGTTGATGTTAATATGCTGATTTTAGTTGATTAGTCTAATAAAAATGTAATAGCATTAGTTAGTAAGGTTGTGTGTGTGGTTAGTTAGCTACACTGTAATAAGCTGGCTGTTAGTAAACTGTTAGGCGTGCGGCAATGTACTAAATCTGCACCAGCAGGGGAGTCGTTAGCAATGTGTTCTGTTAGCAATGTGTTATATATATATATGTATGTATGTATATGGATCCACAAAAATACTTAACAAAAGTCTTCTTAATTGAAGCATAAGTTGAACTCACGGTATTACCAATGTCAAACACCAACATACCACAACCTTTTCTCCAAAAATGGTGAGTGGTTGAGATCAAAGGTGGACAGTTTGTATTTAAATTGACTTCCTAATCACAGTGAATCCCTTTAACATGTTTGTTTTGGTTATAATTTTACGGTGACCACATCACGGGTTACTAGATTGTAGTTTCAGACCATTCACCAATGGTCAAAACCAGAAGGTGATTTGTTTTTCTACGTCTATCAAAATTTAATATAAAACCCCATTTATTAAACACACCTAAATTGAAGTGTAGGGCGAGAAGGTGTCGAACCACAGGGACTAAGAGTGCGTGAATTTATTCTATGACTTAAATTGATTTGAATAAAATTGAGATATTTTTGTATTAATTAACCTAAGGAACAATAATTAAACTAAAGTAATCTACTTCTAATCGAAAAAGTGTATTAAATTGGAACCCAGGGTTTCGAATCTATTGTTAGCCAATTACTTTTGCATTAACTGTAACTTGGGATTATTAATTGTCACACGGGTAGTGGTTTAGGCTACAGGCTTCAACCTACTAAGATAATGTTGTTAGTATTGCGTATTGACCATATCTAACTAAAGCATAAAGAAAATATGCTCTACCTAACGTATTGTTAATTATTACGTATTGACCCTATCTAGCTAAAGCATAGGGAAGATAGCCTTTAATTAACAATTTGGTTAATACTATTGCTTGATTAATTAATCCTAAGGCTACAAGCACAATGAATTAATTTATAAATATCAATGTTAGCAATTAAAGGTTACAAACTCAATAATCATATCAATTGAATAAACAATAAAAATATAATACTTCAAATTATTTATCTCAACCAAGCAATTCATGTAAACAATCAAATTAACCCGAATTAAAAGTAAACAAAAGTAAAGGCTAGGATTTCATCTAACCCCAGCGAGCAAGTTAGCTCTCCATCAAGGATGATCTGGTGAAGAAGTAGTTGAACAAACTCATGTTGATCTCCATGCTAATATCGCTCTCGGTCCAATTTAACGAAAAAAAAAGGAAAATAAAAAATCTGAAGAGAAAGAAAAGGCTGAGAGAGGAGAGAAAGAATTGAGGTGATGGTCCCCCCCACAAAAACAGAGAACCCCCTCCTCTTCTAATTGACGCCACGAAACCCTAGCGAGCTGGGCTGAAGATTGGCGTTGATAAGGTGGGCCTGAACGTGCGCTAGTGCGGGTGACGATGGGCTGTGGACTTGAGGACGCACGTCTGGGCCTGTGTTCTGCATTTGAATATGATGGTGCAGGTGCAAGTGCGGGTCAAGCTTGGCTCGCACGACCTCGTCCCGATCTCCAATTGATTTGATTTAATTGTTTACGCATCGAATTTGTCTTATTTCCACCAAAATTTGACAATTTTCGGAACTTTAATTTCAAACCTTTTAAACATAAAAATTTCCAAAATGAGTGTAGAACTATAATTAAATAGGTGTAAAATAATTAAAATAACAATTAAAAGATGCGTAAATATGAGACGCATCAACACCCCCACACCTAACCTTTGCTAGTCCTCGAACAAAGTATATGATTTAACATAAAGACTAAAGTGACCAACTACCCCAACCATCCCAACCTTCACCTAGTTTTTCGAAATTAAAACCTGTATTACAATTCATGACAAGATTAAATCATTTAGAGCATTCTTCTGTTCCATGAATTCAGATGATTAAACTTCAAAACTCGTCATAGAATTTCATGAACCTTGTATCAACTAATAGGGACTACTCGAGCAATTTAAGCGCACAAGTGAAAGTGATTAGGATTGCATGCCACAGAATCTCCATAAATTCTCGCTCCCAACCTAATATATAAAGGTTTTGTGCACCCACCCCAATGAATCACCTAAACACATGCCTATACATAGAGGAATTTTAAGTGGCATATGAGTGACTACTTTACAACATTCTGACCTTAATATAGCACAAAAGAAACTTTATCACGAACGTACATCAATTTTCAATTTTTCTTTTGGAGGAAACCTTTTTTTCCTTCTTTTTTTCTTTTTGTTTCCTCTTTCTTTTCTGTCCATTTTTGGATTTTTTTTTTTTTTATAACACGTACTTCTTCATTACAATTGATATTGACCAACCAGTACTTTACATAACATCAAGGGCAAGGATTAGGATAAGCCAATAGGGCAGGCTTGTAAAACTCAAGATATATAAGGTGTTTTACTCAAATTCTTCAGATTTTCCGCAACATGAAAGTTCTGTTCTCAGTCAATATGTGAGCGGCATGAGTAGAACCCATTAATATTAACAATAAACAACAACACACATTAAAAAGTATGAAGTAGAATCATTTAATTTCATGGAATTAAGAGAACTAACTAAACAACTAATCCCACTGTCATCATAACATAGGCGTCGATAAAGGAAAACTTATCTAAACGATTATAATGCATGCTCAAAATGCACAAAAAGATATTCAAAATTTTAAAAATTTGACCAAAAATGAGCATATGCAAATGAGCCTCACTCCCATACCTAAATCATGCATTGTCCTCAATGCAACAACATCAATCATTAAAGCACAAGAGCTAGGTGAGATGGAGCAATACAACCTGATGAGATGGCAGGACCATGTATATATGACTCCTTCAACAAGGGACAAGAACCTGAAAAGAGATAAAACAAGTCTCCAAGAAACTAATTAGTTCAAAAACTAACTAAAACAAGAATTAATAAAACCTAGGCTGCCTCCCAGGAGCGCTACATTTTACGCCTTCAACCGGGCACAATAGGTCTAGCAAAGATCAAGTAATGGCATCAACCAAAGAAACAACTTCATCGAGCTCACCCAAGACAACATCTACAGCACAATCAGAAGTGTCACTCATGATTTCGGAAGGGAGAGAGTAGTCGGGTGGATGCCTAACTGGAGCAGCAAAAAGTGTAGATCGAAGCTTATGAACAACTTCCAACAAAGACTCATCGAGCTCAACTGATATATCCTTAGATAGCACCCTAATCAATGGTTTAGTCAACTTCCTATGATCCTTAAGGAATTCCTTATACAAACTCGCATGACTTAGAAAGTCTCCAACTTGCTTCACATTTGAGGGAGAGGCGAGTTCGCATTCAATTCTATCGTAGCTCTATCAACCTCAATACCCTCCTTAGACAACCTATGGCCTAGTACAATTTCCTCTTGAACCATAACATCGTGATTCTTCTCCCAACCCAAGACTTCTTTCATGTTCGGGTTTAACCTTCGTTGCATCTCTTTAGAAGGTTTTGCATCCTCATCATGGGGGTCACTAACTAAAGTAGAGGAGAGTGTTTGGTCCACCAAATCATCAGCAATATCCACACAAAAACACTCTGAATCATCCTCACTAGTGGGTGAAGTTGAAGCCTTAAAAATGTTTAACCTGATAGTCATGTTTGCAAAGCTAACATCCATTACCCCAGATCTATAATTAATCATGGCATTGGCCGTCACTAAGAAAGGCCGACCTAGGATGACAGGGATATGGTTTTTTGGATGACTAGAAGGTTCCATGTCAAGCACAAGAAAACCGGTTGGAAACATGGCTTTATCTACTCTCACTAGCACGTTAATCAGCTCATCACAGGGAATCCTAGTTGATCTATCTGCTAATTGCAAGGTCACCATGGTGGGTTACAACTCTCCCAGGCCTAACTTCTCATAAACCGAGTAAGGAATGATGTTGACACTTGCTCCTAAGTCCAGTAAGGCCGTATCGATCGGGTAGCCCCCAAGTGAACAAGATATGGTGGGGACACTAGGGTCTTTGTACTTAACTGGAGTGTCACACTTCAGAATAGAGCTCACTTGCTCGGCTAAGAACACTTTTTTAGGCAGATGTGCTCTAGATCGCCTCTTTTAGTTCAGAAGGTCCTTAATAAACTTTGCATAGGCTGGGATCTGTTTAATCGTATCAAGAAGGGGAATGTTAATCTTTACTTGCCTAAATGTCTCCAAAATGTCTTCCCACTTCTTGTCCTTCCCGTTTGGATGTGGTGCAACTAAGGCCTTGGGGAAGGGTACTCTAGGTACATATGAGGAAGGTAGATCAGAGGTCTAATGAGTGGGAGAGGGGTGTGTGACCTCAACAGTCACCTTCTCTCCTTCCTTGCTCTTCTCTTCTCCTTCACCGCTTATGGGTACTTCACTCTCAACGTTCACCCCATTGTCAACCTCCTTCACATTTCTCAACACTGTAATGGATTTTGCTTGTTCTTGCTAGAAAGGATAGTTGTCTTGTCTTACACAGTTCCTAGGATTTTCTACAGCCTGGCTTGGGAGTCTTCCCTCATCTCTCCTACTCAGAGTGTTAGCTAGTTGACCTATTTGGGTTTCTAGCTTTGCAATCGATTGTGTTTGGGAGTGAAGGAGTTGGGAATTAGCTTCCAAACCTTTCCGCGCACTCAAAACCTTTTCTTCAAAATTCGAATTAGGGCTCAAATTAGGAGGTTGAGAGTAGTTGGAAGCATACCCTTGCGGTTGAAAACTGACGGGTAGTGTCGTACCAGGTTGTTGAGGTCGCGGGTTCTGTTGTTGTGGCATAAACTGTCCTTCTCCTCCTTGCCTCCAGGAGAAGTTAGGATGGTTTCTCCAGCCCGGATTGTACGTGTTAGAGTATGGGTCGTTTCGTGAGAATCCTTGGGCTGCATTGACTTGTTCCACTGGCCACTCCACATAAGGTGAAGTAGAGGGGCAGTCATGTGTAGAATGAGAGACACTAGAGCATGAAGAGCAAGCATTATGCACATTTTAAACATGGGACATGTTAGGTACAGTAGAGGGAGCCAATGTCATCTTAAATAGGGAAGTTAACTGCTGTACGGAAGAGGCAAGAGAGTCTACTGTCTTATCTAAGATGGAGGTGTGCGCAATCTCATTTACTCCTCTATTTAACCTAGTAGCATCAAGGCGTGCATGTGCGGCAGATTGTTGTGAATTCTCATTCAAAAGTCAAACAGTTCCCACGCCTCATCCTCATTCTTTCTAAGGAACTGACCACCACACGAGGCATCAACATTTTGTTGACCCTTCTCGTTTAACCCATAATAGAAATTGTGGACTAGTTGCCATTTAGGGATAGCATGATGTGGACAAGCTCGTAAGAGTTCCCTAAACCTATCCCAACTCTCGTGAAACTCCTCAGTACAGAGCTGGGTGAAGGTGTTAATGGCTCTCCTAGCAGTGTTAGTCTTGCTAATGGGATAGAATTTCTTAAGAAATTCTTGTTACATTTGGGTCCAAGTACTAATCGTCCCACTAGGTAAGGTGCCTAACCAATATTTAGCCTTTTCCTTTAAAGAGAAAGGAAAGAGTCGAAGTAAGATGGCGTCATCACTGACGTTAGGAATCCTAAAGGTTGAGCAAACCTCCATGAAACTGTCCAAGTGCATGTACGGGTTCTCATTACCTAAGCCGTGGAATGAAGGAAGCATATGTATGGTATGTGGCTTAAGCTCGAACTAATGGCCTACGGGAGGCAACCTAATGCATGAGGGTGAAGCATATGTGGTGGGAGTTAAGTAGTCCATAAGTGTACGTGGTTGTTATTCATCAACCATTACTAAATAAGAGTTAGCACTAGCAGATTTTGCTCGGTGTTGGGCTGTAAGGTCTCTTAAAGTTCTTTCAATTTCAGGGTCGAATCCAGTAAGGTCCAGAGACAAAGAGTGATGACCGTGCATGAACCATTAACCACACGCGAAGCAAGTAAATTAAGGATTAAATAAGCAAAACAAATAAAATAGACACTTAAAAAGAAAAACAAATAATAAACTATCCTAAAATCAACCTATGCACAAAAATTTCAAAATAAATAATGCTTTAAAAATAAATAGACAAATAAATAAATAAATAAACCTTTTTTAAAAAAAGAAAAGAAAACAAAATATGTTAAAAAAAAAATTTTTAAAGATTTTTTTTAAAGAAAGGGACAATAACAATTACAAATAATTTAAGGCAATTAAAAATCAAAAAAAAATCACAAAAATAAAATTAAGAACGTTGCTTAGTCCCCGGCAACGGCGCCAAAATCTTGATGTGTTTTTCTACGCCTATCCAAATTTAATATAAAACGCTATCTATTAAACACACCTAAATTGAAGTATAGGGCAAGAGGGTTTGGAACCATAGGGACTAAGTGTTCATGAATTTATTCTATGACTTAAATTCATTTGAATAAAATTGAGAGGTTTTTGTATTAATTAACCGAAGGAACAACAATTAAACTAAAGTAATCTACTTCTAATCGAAAAAGTGTATTAAATTGGAACCTAGGGTTTCGAATCCATCGTTACCAATTACTTTTGCGTTAACTTTTAACTTGGGATTATTAACTGTCACACGGGTAGTGGTTTAGGCTACAAGCTTCAACCTACTAAGATTATGTTGTTAGTATTGCGTATTGGCCCTATCTAACTAAAGCATAAGGAAAATAGGCTCTACCTAACGTATTGTTAATTTTTACGTATTGACACTATCTAACAAAAGCATAAGGAAGGCAGGCTTTAATTAACAATTTGGTTAATATTATTGCTTGATTAATTAATCCTAAGGCTACAAGTACAAAGAATTAATTTATAAATATCAATATCAACAATTAAAAGTTGCAAACTCAATAATCATATCAATTGAATAAACAATAAAAATATAATACTTCAAATTATTTATCACAACCAAGCAATTCTTGTAAATAATCAAATTAACCCTAATTAAAAGTAAACAAAAGTAAAGGCTAGGATTTCATCTAACCTCAGAGAGCAAGTTAGCTCTCCATCAAGGATAATCCGGTGAAGAAGAAGTTGAACAAACTCATGTTGATCTCCACGCTAATATCGCTCTCGGTCCAATTTAACGAAAAAAAGGAAAATAAAAAATCTGAAGAGAGAGAAAAAGCTGAGAGAGGAGAGAGAGAGCTGAGGTGGTGGTCCCCCCCCCCCCCCCCCCCCCCCCCCCAAAAACAGAGAACCCCCTCCTCTTATAATTGACGCCATGAAAAGCGAGCCGGGCTGAAGATTGGGGTTGACAAGGTGGGCCTGAAAGCGCGCTGGTGCGGGTGATGATGGGCTGTGGGCTTGAGGACGCAGGTCTGGGCCAGTGGTGGGCCTGTGTTCTACGTTTGAAGATGACGGTGCAGGTGCAGGTGCCGGTCGGGCTTCGCTCGCTCAACCTCGTCCTAATCTCCAATTGACTTGATTTAATTGTTTACGCATCGAATTTGTCTTATTTCCACCAAAATTTGAATATTTTCGAAACTTTAATTTCAAACCTGTTAAACATAAAAATTGCCAAAATGAGTGTAGAACTATAATTAAATAAGTGTAAAATAATTAAAATAATAATTGAAAGAAGCGTAAATATGAGATGCATCAGAAGGTCCACTGCTTTCGAGTATGAGGAGCTAGAGGGCTTAGCCTTGATTGGATTCCCGCTTGAGCATCCTCTTAAACAGGCCTAACACGAAAGGATGAACGGAGTCATAGCGACGGTGGTGACAGCGTTGGTGACGATGACATACTGGAGGATGAACGAATAGCTGTAAGAGTTTCATGGCTATGCTTAAATGCCATTTATAAATTATGGACCAAAGAGTCCAACAAACAATGAGAGAAGCCTTTGAGAGACAACATGTTGAAATAGAGCACAATTTAGCTACCCAGTATGAAAGCCCTGTCGCCATGAGAGCTGTACCAAATAACATTTGAACCTCAATGCATGATAGACTTCACAAGGAGACTGACCGAGTCTTCATTAAAATGAATTCAAAATTGTCTTCTGCTGCTACCCTTATTGCTTAGGATGTGGAAAGATAGAAAGTAGTTGAGATCAAGCTTGTCTTGGTTAGACAGGCTCAGGCTCATAATGGCTTAGTTGAAGCTGTTAGAGAGGATAAGAGCTCATGGTTACCAGTGATTCAGGTCGACTATAATGTCCCTGAGAGAACAAAAAACCCAGTTATGGCTAACCTAGGTGTTATTCACTTTGAATCCAACCACAGGAACAATGTGCCACCAGGGGTTGTTGACCCTTCAAATTAAAGTTTTTCTCTTACCTTGAGGGATCTCAATGCTAATATGCCAGTGTATCCCCCATGATAGGGGGCAAAATTTCTCATACCCTACTTAGGTAGTGGAGGCAACCTCAAAGCCCGCTCAAGGCCTTTAAGTAGGAATATCGTTCCTAGACCTCTTCATACTTATTACATTAGAGGGTAAGTTAACCACCCACTTTTTCAAAATCATGACTTGGAGACTGATCTGGTGAGGATGAACCAACAGCCTACTAATGTTAATGTGCTCCCAGGCATTCCATATAACCCAGGCCCTGCTGGGACATACTTCATGGCCGACCATGGGCATGGTCAACTTGATTAAGGGGGTTTCCTCGAGTTTGGGCAACAATAACTATTTCCACACCCGATTACAATGGGTGGTCAAGGGTATCCTGCAAATCCCCCCTGAGATCCTCACCCACTTGGGACGCAGTGCCAGGCACTTAACCATGTGACCAACCTACCCCGCCAGGATCAACTGGATGCCCTCATCGAGTACATGTATGGGCCAAGCCTTAGAAGGGTCAATGGATCCTTATTCAACAAATCTTACCCTGACTATATAGACGGAGACATCCCTTTTCCTCAAGGATATAAAATCCCCAAGTTTATCCTTTTCTCGGGCGAAAGGACTATGTCTACCCTAGAGCACTTGGCAATAATTGCCTGTGTAGGGAAGCGGCTAATAATCAGTATCTCAAGCCTAGGCCATTCCCTAGTTCCCTTACTGGAACTGCTTTTCGGTGGTGTATTGTCCTACCTCCCAGCTCCATCTATTGCCGGGATGACATGGCCATGCAATTCCAGGCCCAATTTCCAAAAATGGAGGTACGAATTTCCATGCCTGACTTGGCACAAATTAGACAAAAGCTAGGTGAATTTATGAAATATTACATTAAATGGTTCAAGAGAGCCAGGTTAAAGTACACAGCAGCCCTTCCTGAAGTTGAATACGCCAAGCTAGCCTTGAATGGCTTGGATATTGAATTTAAGAAGAGATTTGAGGGCTCGAACTTCATGATGCTCCTACAACTGGCAAAATGTGCCGCTGGATATAAGGCCATCTTGAAAGAAAAAAGCATTAGGAAAAAGAGCATGTATGGAACTTACATACACAACTTAATAGAAGCGGATGAAGATCTTCATATGATATTAACGCTTTTGAATACGTCAAAGGGTCCCCTATGGTTTGCGATCCTCTAGTTAAGAAGGATGTCAAAGCTAGGAAGTCTTATGAATCCAAGACTTGAGAAAGCACTCATTTGACCTCTTAAGAGCCGATTTAATATTTCATTGGCTTGAGGCAAATAACAAACTCAAGATCAGGGATAAACATAAAAAAAAAACCTGACCCTAACATCAATCTAATTTCATTTTATCAATGTTAATTCCTGGACCTCAAGGACCGGGTGATACTATTGATGTCTTTTTAAAGCCATTGATTGAAGAACTAAATATGTTATGGAATATGGGGATTGAAACATTTGATGCATCTTTACATCAAAATTTTACTCTTCATGCGACTTTGTTATGGACTATCGACGATTTTCCCGCTTATGCGAATTTGTCTGGCTGGAGTACAAAGGGTAAATTGGCTTGTCCATGTTGTAATAAAGAGACTGCATCTTTTAGGTTGCCTAATTGTTGCAAGCAATTTTATATGCGGCATAGACGATTTTTGCCTTGTAATCATAAATGGAGAAATGATAAGGCTTCCTTTGATGGCACTAGAGAAGAAGGTATGCCACCGAGGCTTTTGACCGGTGATGACATTCTTCACCAGTACAAGACCTTAAGGGTATTATATTGAGTAAAGATGCTAATAAAAAGACAAAAGAATCTCATCAAGATTGGGAGGATAATTGGAATAAAAAAAGTATCTTTTTTAAGCTTCCTTAGTGGAATACCCTCTTATTAAGACATAATTTGGATGTGATGCATATTGAGAAGAATATATGTGACAATCTTTTAGGAACAATTATGAATACGAAGGGGAAGACTAAAGACACAATAAGAGCTCGTCTCGAATTACAAGGTATGGGATTGAGGCCTCCTATCCAGCAAGGAAACAAATTTGTGTACAGTGTTGCACCTTATGCATTGTCTTCGAAACAGAAGGATCTTTTTTGTAAATTTCTAAAAAACATAAAATTTCCTCATGGATTTTCTTCAAACATTTCCCAGTGTGTAAATGTTAAAGAGAATAAAATCTCTGGGTTGAAGAGTCACAATTGTCATGTCCATTTACAACATTTACTACCTCTTGCAATACGTGGCATCTTACCTAAATCAGTGTGTGAACCATTTATAGAGTTATCGATGTTTTTTTAAGATACTAGGTGCTAAGACATTGAAGATAGATGAGTTGAAGCAGATTCAAAGTCAAATTCTTATAACTCTTTGCAAGTTGGAAAAGATTTTATTACCTTCAAATTTTGACATTATGTTACATTTTCCCGTGCATTTAGCATATGAGGCTATGATTGGTGGACCTGTCCAATATCGTTGGATGTTCTCAGTAGAAAGACAGATGTACATTCTAAAGTCGTACTTTTGTGATAGAGCCCGTCCAGAGGGCTCAATCGTAGAAGGTTATATAGCATAAGAGTGTATGACATTTTGCTCAAGGTACTTGGATGGAATGAAGACAAAGTTTAGTCATATAGAGCAAAACAATGGTAGTAGAACAGCTGAAGCTGATGATGGACTGTCTATTTTCACTCAGCATGGGAGAACATTGGGCGCCAGTAAAGCACGTGATTTTGATGCATGTTCCTTAGAACAATGCCATATTTATGTTCTAAAAAACACAGCTGAAGCTCAACCCTTTATTGAGTAAGATGCTCATTTTTCTGACATGTTATGTTCTTTTATTTATCTCTATTTTACTTATAATTTTACTTTAATATTTGTGTGCACTCTATTAGAGAGTTTTATGAAATTGAGAATATGCCACAAGCATCAGATGGAGAATGGACAAGAAAGTTTATTCAAAGGTTTCAAAATAGAGTAAGTCCATTATATTTGCTATATTTTCTTTCTTTCACTGTTATATAGATACATATCTATGTATATTAAACTATGTTGTTCTTTAATAGGTAAGTAAGTTGTACAAGGAAGACCAAAGCAAGCGAATGGAAGATTTGCTTTCACGTGGCCCAACAAGATATGTGTTGGCCTACACTGGTTATGTCGTGAATGGATGTAGATTTCATACTGTAGATCATGACAATGCTTTAAGAACTCAAAATAGTGGGGTGATCGTTGTTGGTGATATGGGAAATGGGAAAGAAGAAGTAGAATATTATGGAGTTTTGACAGAAGTTGTTGAATTGCAATACATTGGAGGCAGGCGTGTTGTATTGTTTAGGTGCAATTGGTGTGACATGTATGATAGGAGAAGAGGCATCAAATTGATCAATATGGGTTCACTAGTGTAAATTTTAAGAGGTTTTTGATAACAAATGAACCCTTTGTACTAGCTAGTCAAGCATCGCAGGTGTTCTACGTCATTGATAATATACATAAAGCTGGTTGGCACCTTGTTATTTGGACACAACCCTGTAATTCATACCAGATGCAAGGTAGCATTGATGATGAAGAGCATATAGAACATGTCAATGAAGCATATCAACTGAATGAATCATCAAATCCATAGCAGGTGGGATCCACTTTATTAGACATGGATGTTGAGATCAATTGGAGGAGGACGGATATCGATCTAGTCACTGTTGATTCAACTTCAGCAATTAAGAAAAGAAAAGGAAAACGAAATTAAGAAATACATATCGTGTATCTTACAATTTGTGTGTACTTTGTGTATTTCACTTGGCAATTTCCTATGTACTTTTTCTATAAAATATATTTTTTTGTATACTAGATTGACTAAAATGTTGGTTTGGTTCTTTTTAGAAAAAAATGGTACATCCAAGCTTGTCAGATAATGAAAGGACAATGTCTAAGTCTTTGAAGAGATTACTAGCTCCTGGTACTTTGAGTAGGGGACGAGGAAGGGGATTAAGACCTATCCTTACTAAAAGTACATGTCAATCAAAAAACTGTTCAAGTAGTACAAGCATGAGTATTGATGATCCCAATCCAAGTATTCCCAATGAGACACCTCCAAATCTTGTAGAAGTATTGACAAATGTGCCAAATGAGACAAATGAAATGAATAATACAAGTGAAGGTTCGCTTGCTCTTGGGTGATCAAGTGGAGATACCGGTATGATTTTTTTAGTTTTCAATTTCTGAATTAAGTATACTCACTATTTATTTTATAATGAATGTGATAATAAATTATGTCATGTCATTGGTACAAACCATGTGAAAAAAGTTAGAAGAGGTAAAAATAAGAATAAGAAGGTAGCGAAGCTGAGTGTTGGCACAAAATTAGATTTGGTATTATTTCATAGACGTCTTGTTGGCGACAATTATGAAGTTTTCTCAAGACATTTAGGAAAAATTGCTCGTGACCGCAATATATGCCCTATGCAAGTACATCACTGGGAGGATATTGGTGATGATGAGAAGGCTCACATGTGGGCTGCTCTTACAGTACGTAATTTTTTGATGCAATACATTTTATTTGCAAAGTAATTTAATTGTCGTATCTTTTGATTATTTTTGAAATGATAATTCATCACTGGACAAATTTTCAAGTAATGATGACATGGATAACCATCATCAAGATGTTTTAGATCATATGCATACTTTATGGAAATATTGGAGGCCATATCTATACACCAATTATGTGAAACTAAAGCCATTGGAAGAAGCTTTGAAAAAGACACCTAGTGGTGTAGATCCTAAGGATTGGTCATGGAACGTGAAAAGACATTTTTTCTCTTAAGCATTTCAAGTAAATTTTCCTGTACTCAAAATTGTGACATATTTGTGTGTTTTCTAATATTCAATGTAGTAATACACAATCGTACTAATTTTTCTCACCCAATTGCAGAAACAAGTGCAAGAAATTCAAAGAATAGGTCTCAATTGAAAAAAGAAATGCTTCATCGCACTAGGAGTAAACCATTTGGACAAATCATTTATAATGACCTTGTAAGTTGTATTTGATTGGCAATTTTAAACTGTTAAATTATTTTTACTGAATTTTTGTTGATATTTTGTATAGGGAGGAAAAGATGGACAAGAACCTGATGTAGGGATGGTATTTTTCGAGATGCATAAAAAGGGAACCTCCTTGGCTATAGAAGAAGCAATTGAAAAATATGTATTGTCTCCTTTTGAGTTTTTTTCTCATTTTATATGTTTTTCATTATTTTTTCTCTAATGTATTTACACCTCCAGGACCACATTCGTAATACTATACAAAAGAAGCCTCATCTCTCTTACATAGAAGCGTTGATGAGTGTTTTAAGCCACCAAAACATAATTATGTGATTGGAGGTGGAGGTGGAATGAGACCGAAAGATGTGAGAGGCCCCTGTCCTACAAAAGTCAAACTACAAGAAGACCTTCATTTAAAAGATCGAGAGATATCATCCCTTAAAGAAGAAATGAAAGAAATGAAGGCTCTGGTGAATGTGCTCATGAGTGCAATGTTGCCCCACCAAACTCCATCTCATTCAACTGATGGACACGACGAATATGATGACAATGATGTGAGGTTAGTAACTTATGATGACCAATATAGGTTGACTAATTACTTCCTTTTTTTTATTATATGATTGGTTCATTGATTTCTTCATCTATCTTATGACATTGCAGTATTGAATCGGGAAGCCATTATGGTTAAGAGTAAAACTGGGAGGTAAGATTTTTAGATGTGTTATGGTATTTGATCATGTCTTGAGATATTGCACATGTTTTTAATTCCTTAAAAATTACAGTATTTTCAGGTTAATGGCTTATGTTTGAAGTGGGAAAAAAGGGATTTTGATTCCACTTGTTGGGTTTGGTTTCTATATGTTGTTTAAAGAAATTCATACAAAGAAAGGTGTTAATATTTAATTTTAATGTTGGAATGGCACTTCCAAAATGTAATTTGATTGAAATCAATCATTTCTTTGGTGATATGTTTGTTTCATGTTGATTTGTGCTTGTAGGGCTAGCATTTTAGATTGGCTTTCTCTCTCTCTCTCTCTCTCTCTCTCTCTCTTGAATTTTAAAGTTTGGTTGTAACATTGCTAGGAAATGAGGCAAACTATGGATAACCCGATATTGAATTTGTATGTATATTGAGTTTGGGGAGTTGATTAATGATCTTATCACTTCAGCCTAGTTTTGTTATTGTGTATGAAGTGTTTCTTTGAGTTTGATCTTTGTTATGAACCGAGAATCCAGAGCATGGGTTGTTGGTGACCTGGCTGCTGTCTTGCTGTTGTGGTGCTGCTGCGATTGATGTTTTGCTGCTATATGATGATAGTTAGTGTAGGAAAGTTGTATTGGTGTGTTGACAATGTAACTAGAATAAGTCTTGATATAATTACTAGCTTAAGCTTGGTTGAGTCATGTATGAAGTGAAGTCTAGAGTTTGTTAGGCTGTGGTGGTCAAGGCAGTTGGTTAGTTAAGTCAAATGTGGCGGCTCACTTAAGGTCGGTCAGTCCTTGTGTTGGCTAGATTCAATGTATTAAACCATATCATGTAAGTAGTATAAGTAGATGGCTCGAGCTTGTAATCATAATAACTTTGATGAATGAAACTGATATCTTTGATATCTCTCTCCACTTCTTATCTCCTTTCCCCTCTTATCTCTTCTTAACTCTAAATTCTCTCCTCATCTTATACTCTCACTATCCCAACCAAGGTTAAGGTCCAAGAGTAATCTTTGAAGTTTAACAATTGGTATCAGAGCCTTGATTTGGCTTCCGAATCAAGCTCAAAATCTAAAAAATATAAAATATGATTAATTTTGTTGCAATTAATCAACACAAAAAAAAAAAGTTTGAAACTGATTTAGTTCAGTTTATGTGATCAGAATTCAATCCTGAATTTTGAATTCAAAGATTGGAGGTTACTGCATTGTTGATCTGGAAGTGCCTGGGAGTTGCTTTCGGATGGGATAAAATTGATTGAATTCCATTGAAGAAAGTTTAATTGATTAGTATTTGTTGATAACACTCAACATCAAAGCTGATTCATATTGAATTCAGTAGAATCGATCAAGCAATTGCTACAGAAGTTGACTTTCCTGAAGTTGTGTGCTAAGCATAACTGATCTTGATCAAATATTCATCTGATCTATTCAGAAGAAGTTTAAGTGATGCTATTGGATCAACATTATAATTGATCATAATCAAAAGATCAGAAACAAGCTGCATTGAGGTTAATTCTGATTCTACAATTCAGTAACTGAGGTTGAGGTAACGGTTTCTAAACTTCAAGTTGTAATTCGATGAGAATTTGTGTTTGTTGTTGGTTTGTGATGAAATTGTGTTGATAAGCATAGAAGTGGTGAGAATTCATCAGAATCTGCGTTGATTCTTAAGAATTATATGTTATTAAGTTAGATTTGCTTAGACGAAAATCTGACATTGAACTGAGCACCGAAAGTGTTGAAATCCGACTTCCTTCTTGAAGATTGCTTTGAGTATTGTGTTGAGGACTTGATTTCGATCTAGAATCGAGCTTAACTCAAAATTGTAAGTCTGAATATTCAAGAAAACATCGTAGTTAGGGTTTGCTCGAGTTCTTTGCGGCGAAAATCTGCATTTTAGGGTTTGTAATCACTGACGCTTGAGGAACCGTTAGTAAGTGATTGTTTTGTGCGAACGAAGGAGTATAATTTCTTTAAGCAATCATTGGTTGAAGTGATTCGAATCGAATTTTGTTCCCCGCGAACTGAGTTGGTTCTTATCTCTGCGAACTGAGCTGTTCTAGATCGAAGCATTGTTGTTCATTGCAAATATGGCTGGTATGGATGATGATGGCTCTTGTAAATCAGTGATGAGTGATTATTGGGAGAAAATAAAGCTAGAATGGAGGCAAGAACGCGAGGAGTTTTGGCAAAAAAAGAAACAGGAATGGGACGAAATGTTTTCAACCATCAATCGAGATTGTGTTGGTGTTCTTGATGCCAATGAGCCCTCGGAGCTAATGGATAGTGTTATACAACAAGAGCTCAATGTTGAGCAAAAAGATGAAGTTGGAGTAGAATCGGTTGTTCTTGAAGTCGAATTCAACCACGACAATGTCGAAATTGATCCTTATGAAGACTCTTTACTAGAGTTAGAGTATTTTGAAGATGATGAGCTACAGCAAGATTTGCTTCCGGAATGGGAATACGATTTTAATGTCAAAGGAATGATAAAGAAAGCAAAGAGTAAGGTGAAGAGGAACCATCTAAATGAAGCGTTGAAAGATTTTTGGGGTAAAAAGAAGTTGACAAAGCAGAAATTGAAGCAAGAGGTCGTGTTTGAGCCTAGGATGCTTAATGATCAACAAGAACTAACTCAAGATCCTGATTCTACCGATGTATATGTTAGTATACAAGGATTGGATGCAGCAGAACCTTTGATTTCAACTGAAAAATTTGATGCTACTGTTGTAATAGCAATGAATACATCGTCAAATCTGTTAAGTGCTTCTCCATGGCAAGTTGGTATGCAGAATCAGAACTTGAGGAATACTGACGAGTGGATTTTGGGTTAGAATTGTAGCATCTTCACTGCTGAACAATCACACTCTGTTGAAAAATCAATTATTGCGACTGTGGTACCACCTGTTACAGGACACGGTGTGCTTTTGAGTGGAGAAAAAGTGTATTCAAATACACATTCATATGACGAGTTGCCTCCTGATCCGGGAGAAGATTCTCAAGACTATATGAAGCTGAAAAGAGTCGAATTTCTGCTAAAAAGAAGTAATCAAGCTGCACAAGCGCGTTTTAAGGTTCAAAAAAGGCGAAGTAATGTGGTTGTGCAAGCAATTGAGTTGTTGGAGGTGTATAAATTCAGTAATGTGCTGGAGCTGAATTCTATTCAGACCAAAATCAGTACAACGGGTGCTTTAACTGATGTATTTGAAGTTGGAAGTTCCCTTGAGGCTTTGGTGGAATCTGGTTTCTGCCATTTAGCTGGAATGACAGTTCTGGACAGTATTGAGGCAAGTGTATTGAGCTTCAAATTCAGATTGTGCATTCATCTAGCTATGGACAAAGATCATGCTCCAATTGTCCAACCAAATGTGAGGCCTCCTAAGTTCAATGTGGAGGTACAATACTTGGAAGCTAAAATTGATCCATTCAACTAAGATCATGTAGTCTTTGCTGCTGCTGAGATCTTGAGACATGATCTGGATTCGAGCACTGAGATCAGTAGAGTAATGTGTTACGCTCGGGCTTAAACCTCGAACGTAAACTAATATAATTTGGATAGAATTGAGAGTTTGGGATGAGGAAGAACATAGAATTTAGATGAGAAAGAAGAGTTTAGAGTTAGATGAGAGAAAGAAGGGAAAGGAGATGAGAAAGTAGAGTTTAATCTCAAATGAGATAATGTTTCAGATTTCATTCATTGATTGGATGCCCAAATGAACATACATTCACACTTATTTATAATAATCTAATGGCAAAGAAACTAGATAAACCTTAGAACAATCTAGAATCTAACTAACTAGTATTTCAATTATTGAATTGGCGCCAAAACACAAATGTAACAGCAGCAAGTATTAACTAACAACAACAGCAGTATGCAACGCAGCAGCAGCAGAACAGCACGCACCAGCAGCACTAAAATTAACAGATTTTCCCGCCACAGCTCTCCCGCCTTATTTGCTCATTTAAAATTCGAGTCTCGTATTCTCGGTTTGTAACATTCCTTTCCCCTTGAAAACATTCTTGTCCTCAAGAATGAAAGAGAACGATACTCGAAAATCACTCATTGGAAGCATTACCCTTCCGAAACTGAAGTTTTTTGGACTTGTACAACTTCATAGTGAGGTCGTACAATTCCTTCCTCCAAGCTATTGGATCCACTTCATCCTCACTTCCATGGTCCTGATCAGACCCTTCGTTTTTAGCGTCATCTTCATCACTTTCGAATTTCCCTTCAACATCAACTCCTCTTGCCATCATGAGAAGTTTAGGATCGCACCTATGACCAGGTACATGAGGTTGATGGCATTTAAAACAGCAGTTTCGGGACACCTTCTCAAAGTTTCGGGGGTCTTTATGCTCATCCCATTTCTTGTGGTCTAACCCCTTGTGAGGGTGTTGGAAGTTCTCTTCTCGATGCTTGGGCCGATCAAGAAATGTCTCTCGATGCTTGGGCCGATTGAGAATCGTTAAGTCGGAGGCCTCAATCAATTTTGCCTTTGCAAAGGCTTGTGACAAGGAAGCAGGTTCAAGAGCCTTCACCAAGTTCTTGATTTTTGGTTTTAACCCACTGATGAAGCTCGAGACGTAGAAGGACTCGGGAGCTCGCGGTGCAATGGTAATCATACTAGCTCGGAGATTTTCAAATTTCGTCATATAGGCCTTCACGGTAGTGACTTGCGTTAATTTGTTGAAGCTTTCCACGACATCACCCACTTCTTCATCATCATAGCGCTCGCATATCTCAGACACGAACTTGTCCCAAGTAAGAACGGGATTGCTCTTTAGCAAGCTGTAGAACCACACATCGTGATCCCCTTGGAGATAAACTGCGTCCAATTCCACCTTCTGATCATCGAGAATGGCATAGAAATGGAAATATCACTCACATCTTCTTATCCAAGAATGAGGTTGCTTTCCATAAAAATTGTCAAGTTGAACTCAAGGTTGTCGGAAGCTATTGTGTCTATTCCCATAGGTACCTCCATTTCTAAAGTTGGGAGCTAATTCAGCTGCATTCCATCCCATTTGAGGCTGTTGATTCGATCTTGCACCCGGAACACAAAATTCTGCATTTGATTCAACCGGAAAAAACTGATTCGGATCAAGATACACTGTTTCTGCATGTCTGATTCTGTTCGGTACCTCAGCAGCATCCACAGGTCGATGGGGTGGATTGGGAGGGTGATCTTTTGGTCCCAAAATCCTACTTTCATCTCGACTTTTCCTCGGATCTTTAGCTTGCTCATGAAGGTCATCAATGTTGATGGAATTCCTCCAATTCTTAGTTCGGCCAGCTCCTGCTGGTACTTGCAATCTTACAAAATCTGCAGCCACTTCAGTCGGTTGTTGAGAACTATCTTCACTTGACAGCTGCACCGGTTGGCTTGCATTTGCATTAACCACTTGAGGATCAACTTGTGGCCAAGCTGATTGAACTTCAGTGCCTGGAGCTTGTGAATGCAGTGGCTCGGAAGGCCTCAAAAATTGACTTGCTGGTAGCAAGGGAGCAGATTTTGAAGCCACATTTTGTAATTCCTTCATCTTCTCTTCAATGTTTATTGCTTGTTGGTTTACTCGATCGGTTATCATTTCCTCGAGTCCTTGCAATTGTTGAGTTACACGAGCATCAATTGCTTGTTTATTAATCTCATTAAACCTCTCTTCAAAATTTTGTAATTGTCGGTTCAATTGCGCATCAATCCTACCATCAATCTCGTTCACTTGCTCATTCAATCGGTCGGCCACTGCCTCCTCAATTTGATGCTTATGTTGATTAAATTTCTCCTCAAAACTCAGAATTTGTAAGCCAAAATGCTCATTAAACTTCTCATCCTGATCTTGCAACCTCTTATGCAGACGTTCCTCCATTTCTCGCACGGTCTGATTCAATTCCAGTATTGATTGATTCATTTGAGCCATTTGCTTCATCAAGGCTGCCAAATGAGCACTTACTCCATCACCAATGCTTGTTTGAGGTTCACTCTCAACATTTCCACAAACAACTTTAGCATATGACTGATTTGTTGCTGCACGAGCAGCTGCAGCTCGGGTAAGAACTCCACCAGACATCACCACATCACCTAACTCCATTCACAACCTCAACCGCAAGCATAAATTCCGTGTTTAACCGAATCTGAACGAATTGGTACCTGATCGGGACGATCCTGATTTGAATTTGGTAATTGCTGCTGAATTTTTATCTGAACTTGATCACATTGTCCTCAACAAATCTGAATTCGCTGAACTCGAACTTGTGCTGAACCGCGATTTCTTTGTCTGGAAACGCAGAGATTGAATCTGAATTGAACTTAAAATCTGCACTTTGATCAGCACCTCCAGAACTTGAGATCTGGTTGCGTATCTACTGTAACAGCTTAGTCTGGATCGGAACAGTTCGCAGAATCGCAAATCTTCAACGATTGATTGCTTAATCAAGTTTACTCCTTTGAACGCACGAACGACCACTTGCTATCGGTTTGACAATCGTCACTGATTCCAAACCCTAGCATGTAGAATTTCGCGCACAACGAATTTGACAAACCCTAACTTCGATCGAGTTCTGACAATGATGTTTTCTTGATTAATTCGGACTGAGAATCCGAAATAGGTTCGATTTCTATCTATAGTGATGATTCAAACACACAGAACACAACAATCTTCAAGAACAATATCGGATTTCAACACCTGATGTCGCTCGTCAGAATTCGCCTCCTTTGTCAGATGTCAGAAATCGCCTTTACTGACAAAAATCTCGATTTTTTTTTTAAATTTTTGATTACACACTCGATCGGATCGAGGCTCTGATACCAATTGTTACGCTTGGGCTTGAACCTCGAACGTAAACTAATATAATTTGGATAGAATTGAGAGTTTGGGATGAGAAAGAATATAGAATTTAGATGAGAAAGAAGAGTTTAGAGTTAGATGAGAGAAAGAAGGGAAAGGAGATGAGAAAGTAGAGTTTAATCTCAAATGAGATAATGTTTCAGATTTCATTCATTGATTGGATGCCCAAATGAACATACATTCACACTTATTTATAACAATCTAATGGCAAAGAAACTAGACAAACCTTAGAACAATCTAGAATCTAACTAACTAGTATTTCAATTATTGAATTGGCGCCAAAACACAAATGTAACAGCAGCAAGTATTAACTAACAGCAACAGTAGTATGCAACGCAGCAGCAGCAGAACAGCACACACCAGCAACACTGAAATTAACAGATTTTCCCGCCACAGCTCTCCCGCCTTATTTGCTCGTTTAAAATTCGAGTCTCATATTCTCGGTTTGTGCTGCTACAGCTTAATACATCAGGTGGCAGACACAGTATATGCATCAGCAGTAGAGTCTTGAATGGATCAGGCCTTGCTCCTGAATTTTGCACAGCTGTTCAGATATTCCATTGGTTCCTTATGCTAGTGTACTTCGTGTACATACTTAATCTCATTGACAAGAAAGTGAAGGTTGATCATTGGGGGCAAACTTGGTGGTTGGATGAGCATGGGACCCAAGGAAGTCATGAGAACAGGTTGGAATTTGTGATTCGCAGTGCTAGCAATGCCAGTTGGAATGTGGTTGGGGTGACCTGTTGTGGTTGTTTTGAATGGAAAAATAATATGCACAAGCTTCAATATCTTCCCAATGTTTGGATGAAGGAGTACAACAAGAAAACAATATCATTTCTAGCTGAAAATATTTTACATTTCAACAGTAAAGATCAGGACAGATTTTCCCTTGGACTGAAAGCAATCACAGATATTCGGATGTATCAGTGGTGTCCTGATTTGAAGTTCATCTTTAAGGCTAATGCCAGAAATTCAATTGAAACCCATGAGTACTTAATTTGGTGGAGCAAAAGTCCAGAACTCCAGGCCAAAGTCACAAGTGCTCAATTGATCAAGTTGGGACAGCAAGAATGCAAGATAGCTGTTGAAAACTTTTGATGAATTCCAATTCTTTCGTTGTCAGCAGCATATCAGGTGCTAAATAGATTCACGGTTGGTGCAATTGTGGTCTTGAGTGGTAGTATGAACTTGCTAATGCAAGGAAGTTTCTTTCTGAATCCAACACGAACTAAATTTGGTGACAGTAGCAGTTACAATTTGTTTGGGATCTACACTACCAAACACCAGAATTCAGCAGTTAAGGAAGTGGTATGGGAAAATGTTGCAGCAAGAGATGAGCCGGGTGTATATGAGTTTGGTAAAACAAAGTTCGAACATCACATATCATGGAGGAATTCTCAAGTGACCTGTTGGATGCACTCTCCCTGGTATCTTATATGTTTCAACAACAAGATGGTGTTGTTGGGTAATTTCAGTAAAAAAAATTGGAGGTTTTTGGAAGGCAATTGTGCCGCTGGGTTTAATTTGTTTGAGTTTGGAAGGCCTCCCGAGGTGCTCAAGGACTTCACTTGCAGTTTTATGGGTTCAATGACATTCAAACTATGTTATGCAGCTTATTACAAATAGAATTATAGAATTGTTACCGGGTCTTTTGATTCTCAGCAGCAAGTTAGAATTTTGAGCTGTGTTAACTACATCGTGAGGTGTTGTGGGTGTTTTGTTGATGTTTGGTTTGATCAGTGCAGACCTCCTGAAGAAAATTATACCTTCAAACGCAAACATTGTGTCGAAACAAGCATCATACATTGTGCAGTGTCGAAACAAGCATCATACATTGTGCACTGCTGCAATTTTAGATTGAGTTGCTTCATTATTACAACACCATCTGCAGAACATCAGCAAGTAGTTGATCTTCCATATTACAACTCTCTTTTATTCTTGAGGACAAGAATGTTTTCAAGGGGAAGGGAATGTTATGAACCGGGAATCCAAAGCATGGGTTGTTGATGTCCTGGCTGCTGTCTTGCTGTTGTGGTGCTACTGCGGTTGATGTTTTGCTGCTATATGATGATAGTTAGTGTAGGAAAGTTGTATTGGCGTGTTGAGGATGTAACTAGAATAAGTCTTGATATAATTAGTAGCTTAAGCTTGGTTGAGTCATGTATTAAGTGAAGTCTAGAGTTTGTTAGGCTATGGTGGTCAAGGCCGTTGGTTAGTTGAGTTAAATGTGGCGGCTCACTTAAGGTCGGTTAGTCCTTGTGTTGGCTAGATTCAATGTATTAGATCATATCATGTACGTAGTATAAGTAGATGGCTCTAGCTTGTAATCATAATAACTTTGATGAATGACATTGATATCTTTGATATCTCTCTCTACTTCTCATCTCCTTTCCCTTCTTATCTCTTCTTAACTCTAAATTCTCTCCTCATCTTATACTCTCAGTATCCCAACCAAGGTTAAGGTCCAAGAGTAATCTTTGAAGCTTAACAATCTCTCTCTTGCTATCTTCGCGGTGTTGATTACTTTGAGCTTAATGCTTCTAGGTTTTAACCTTTGGATTTGACAGTACGAAAAGTTTCACGGAGATGGCAATGGTAAAGAATTCACTAGTCATTATAGTAGCCAAGTCAATTGTGTCTTTTCTCTTGCTATAAATACATCAAAACATTATTATAGTAGTGCCATTTATTATGTCAATTTAGATTATCTTTTACATTTTTCTTGTGTATTGATTACTTTTTTTTTTTGTCTTATGTAGGATAATACTAGAAGGTGGATGATGCTTGTGAGGCAATGGATGGTTCTTTGGAACTACATTTATATTTTAGAAAGATTTTAAGTGTGTTACTACTTTATGAACATTGTTTTGGTTATCATTTTGGCATCGGTGATTGCATATTTGTTTTTTGAGTGTGGAACATTATTGACATTTGATGACTTTAGCTAATTGATGAAGAATTTTCTTTTTCCAATTGATTAATTGGCTTATTGATGTTTTGATTTATGTTTTAAGTAATTTCATTTTCGTTTTGATGAATATGTTCGACTGTAGTCTCTTATAAGGAAGTTTTGTCGTGAAAATTGATTATGACAAGTGTTATTGAAAACACTTAACAATACAATGAAGATTGTCATATGGAATTCTTTTTGGAATGTGTCATAAGGAACTACGATGGTATAAATGTTGTACTTGCGACGGGATTACTCCTATCGCAAGTGAATTTGCAGCGGGTGTTTGTTTCCATCGTCAATGCATTTGCTACGGGTTACACTTCTATCGTAAATGAATTTGTGACGGGTTTTACTTCTATCGCAAATGTATTTGTGATGGTTTTTTGTTCTAGTCGTAAACGTTTTTGCGGCTGTTTTTGTCCCGTCGCAAATGTATTTACAACGATTTTAAATTTTTCGTCGCAAAAAGGTATTAGCAATGGAGGATATAGCGACTGTTCACGAGGGTATAGTTTCCCATCGTAAAATATCTTTCATGACTGTAAATAGGCTAATAGTGATAGTGTCTTCCCGCCGTGAATAAGCAAATTTCTAGTAGTGGATCTTGCTGCCTAAGAAGGATGAAGCACCACATTTCGTGTTAGCTAAAAACATGAACAACCAGACTAGCACCATGATCGCCAAAAGAAGTTGGTGACGGCAGAGTAGAGTCTGCATTGATTGACAAGGAGTGCCAGGAAGAACAAGGAAAAGTACCAGAAGAGCTGGAAAAATTGTCGAAGGAAGTTTGACCAGTGAGGTTACCGAGTTCGATACGGCCATCATGAGGCACTCAACGCCATGTTGATCGGGTGCTAAGAGTCACCTTACTGTTAAAGTCATATTACTGAATGGACCTTGTGACCGTGAGGATCTTAGGTGCCAAGCTTGGAAGCTACTCGCCATGGGTTTCATTCAAGAGAGCCTGAAGATTGGATCAGCTATCTTGACGCCGACAACAGATGGGACTTGGCGGATATGCCTTGACAACTGGACCATCACCAAGATAACTGTATAATTTTGATTACCTATTCTGAGGTTGAATAACTTCCTATGCCAATTGCAGAATTCGATGGTGTCTAGCAAATTGGGTCTGAAGAACAGATACCACCGAATCACATTCCATCCGAAGGTGAGAGGAAGACTCACTGCGAAACCCAAGAAGGGTTATATGAGAGGAATAACCATGTCATAATCGCCATCATTGTGTCAAGAAGGGTGGTGCCCCTTGTGTGCCATTCCTAGAAGCCATTGTTGAAGATGGCGAGTAATTAAGACGTTGGTGAGAGTAATGCAACCCATGACATGGCGAGAATGATCAGAAAGAATCATTGGAAAATTTGAGGGTGAAATGTTTCCACCCCAAGGAGCATGATGTAGCTTGTGTCTTGGCAAGACGAGTCAACAGTCCACGCCTAAGCGAGCTTAGCAAGATGGAGCTTGCCGAGATGGGGAACTGGCGTGCCAAGACATGATCCAGAAAATCTGTTGATGAATTCGAGGGCAAATTCTCTCCAGATCAGATAGGATGATGCAACCACGCCTTTAACATGTGTTCGGGTCACTTAGCGGGTTGTGTGTTGGCGAGTTAGTGAGATTGGCGGGATGGGAGAGAGATGCGGAAGGGCTTGAATGGGAATTAGAGGTTCAGTTCAATTTGTAAAGCTTATTTTAGATTAGTAAATTTAATTATTTATCTTCTTAATTTTAGTCTTTTATTTTAGGATTAGCTTCTCTATTTAAAGATGGATTGACCGATGGATAGCACACGAATTGCTAGATGAGCACACGGAAAGCCAATCTCTATTGTTGATCTTTAGATAAGGAATTAATTTAAAATTTGTATTTATTTTATTAGTTTGAGTTTAGCTAAAATAACCTCATCTATTTAAAGAGATGGCTGGTTAGGGTTTTATTTAGCATTCAAATCTCATTAGATTTTTATCCCTTTTATACATTCTTTCTTATTCTCAAGTTACGAGAATCAATAATATATCTATTTTCCCTGTTTTCTTAATTGTTTTAGCAATAAAAATCTAAAGGAAGATTGTGAACCTTCTGTTTCCTTATATATCCAACATCAGTTGTTATCAAAGCTCAAAATGTTTTCTGAGATGGCCCGTGGGAGATAGAGGTGCGTCGCCATTGGTGACTTGTATGAGCAAGATTTAAATGACAAATTGATAAGAGATTCGAGGATTTGGAGGAGAAATTCTGGCAAATCGAGCTATGTTTGGAGCAATTGGGTGCGAGTCCGAACCAAATGCCTATGAATCAGCCTTAAAACCTACTGGAGGGGGTGCAGAGGAGAAAACCAAGGAGGGCCACCTATTAATGGTCTGGCGGGTTAGCTTCATGTCCAAGGAAGAGGAAGAAGATTGTTGGCTTTGAGATAACATCTTCCAGACGACATGCACGATTGGCAGAAGGGTATGTCGCCAAGTCATTGATTCTGGAAGTGGTGAGAACGCCATTTCTAAGGAAGCAGTCCAGAAGATACGGTTAAAGTCAAAGGATCATCCGAACTCTTACAAGTTGTCATGGCTCGAGAAAGGGGACCAAGCAACTGTGTCAAAATGGTGTTTTTTTTAATTTCTCAATTGAGCAAAAAAATATAGAGAGGGTGTATGGTGTGATGTGGTTACCATAGATGCATGTCATTTGTTGTTTGTTGGGAAAACACATAAATTTGTTGAAAAAATAAACTCTAATACTGACTATTGGGTTCACAGTTCTCAACTATGGTCACAATAATAGGCACCTATTAGAGCACTTCGAGTAGGAGACTCTTCTCTCTACCAAAGCCCCCGGTCGAAGAGTCATGCTTCATGACACCTCACGTACGAGAGTTCCCGTGAATAGGTTTATATCTATAAACCCTTTGCCCTAATACCGGTTGTTGGGACGAATTTCAAAAATTATTCCTAGTTTTATAAAGTTAACGCAGCGGAACAGGTTTAAACTTCTTAGCTCTAAACCTATGGTCGATTTGAAATTCATAATTTTAAATCTACTGACTTAAATTCATAATTTAAATCAACATATCTAAATTCTTAATTTAGATCTACAGGGCTCTTACTCTAAAACATTCATAACAATACATAAACTTAAATAATAACGAATACTATAAATAAATAGAAAAGCAAAAGCTCAAAAAAGAAGGAAAGAATAACATACCTGGAATTGCTCCTATTATAAAGAATACCAAAAAAATTGAGACCCAACGATCTTCTACGCAATGACCTCAAACTGCCCGGAGGGTGAGCTCCGAAAAATATTAAACTAGGGAAAAAAATTTTAACGGAAATTTTTTTGTCTAATTAGATCTCTGAAACAATTCCAGAAACCCTAAAAATTTATTTTAAAAGCTGAGTGCAAAACCTCGGAATAAGAACCTCTATTTATAAGAGTATACAGGAGCAAAAAATCCAATTTTGTTGGATGTGGGATTCACAGTTAACAAGTAAAATGCAGCGTGTTGTATGAAAAATAGATCAAAACGCCACGTTTCACTCCCAGGAAAAAATTGTGCCTTTATTTAATTCAAAACACGTGACACATGACAGCGTCGCATTGGTCCGCGCCTGTGCACGCGCATTGCCCAGGGCATGACCCATAGTCAGATGCGAAGAACAAGGATCGCCACTGTTTAAACGCGATTTTTTTTTTTTTTTTTTTTTTTTTTGCTTTGTTTCCCACATGTAAAAATCCATCTTATGAATTTTAATTTTTCCAAAATTATTTTATTTTATAATTTTTAATTTTTTTTATTCATCTCATGAATAATATTTGGCAAATTTAATTTACTTTTCTCATGGATTAATAATTAATCTCATGATTTTGTAATATTTTTCCAATAGCAATAAATACAGAGGCTTGTGCAGGAACCTCAGGGACAATTTAAATCTAGCTCCAAAAAGTTAAATTAAACCATCTCATAATATTAATTTAATAACCATTCAATGAGACTTAATTCCACTAAATAAATCTCACTGCACTCCAGACTTAAATTATTTATTCGATATCTTCCTAATAGACTGTATTGATGGCAACCCCTCCACTAGATGTCCATGACAAAGGATAAATATAACTACTACTATTATCCTTCTCACAGCTTCTCCATTAGTTACCGACTTGCCCTTTACTGAATAATTCATTTATACTTGAACATATTCACAGTATAAATTCCAAATGTCAAACACTTAGAATACTTTGGCCAAAGTTTTTGAACTATTCAAATATTTGCGAATCAACTAAGGGGACACCTGTATCTCATAAGAGACTGTAGATTCCCTATTGAATACCTAATCCTTGTCACATTTCACGCCACTACCCAATGTACGTGGGATTTCAGTCATTCATTTAGACCTTACTTATAGTACACCAAAGTAACTAACACTCCATGCACAAGTCCAGAATAGCCTCAAGATTTACAGTCGTCGTTCAAACAGTACAACATGAATCACTCATCTCCTATAGTAATCTAGAAACAAGTAATCCACATGGTCCAACTCAGTGTGTCAATCTTATTAAACACACTAACCTAACACTTTCGGATCTCCATCCACATGACCAAGACAAGCCATCTAAAGTGTCACGTTATAGTCTTAACATACGAGTGGTCGAAACGTGTCTTCGACTACAACTTTTTCAAACAACAATCCATACCATTTTGTTCCCAGTCTATCTGTGGCTTAGTCTCATAAACCACTTAGAACAAACATGTAAATTGTAGTCTGAGGACTACACCCATCTCATAGATGTCTCCCAAAAGAAAATCACATACAGTATAAATGCTGACATAAACAAATTTGACTAGGAAACGGCTGGAACTTCAGTTTTATTTATTAATTAAAACAATATATCTAGAATAAATCTGGATTTTAGGACACTATTCCTAACAGCTTCTTGTTGAGATGAACATTACCTACAGCTTCTTGTTTGAAGGCAGGAAGATGGCCTTGCCATCAAAGAATGATGAAGCATTATGTTCGGTGGTAGCTGAAAACATGAATAGCCACACTGGCGCCATGATTGCCAAAGGATTTAGTGAGGATAGAGTAGAGTCTACGTTGATTAACATGGAGTGCTAGGAAGAATAAGGATAGGTACCGGAAGAGGTGGAAAAATTTTCGAAGGAAGCCTGCCCAGAGAGGATACTAAATTCGATACTACCATCACGAGGCACTCAGCACTGGGTTGATCATGTGCCAGGAGTCGCCTTACCGTTAGGGCCATATTACAGAATGGACCTTGTGGAGTGGGAGGTGTTAGGAATGGTGTCCTAGCAATCCAAAATTTACCCTCTAAATGTTATTGTATAAAGGAATAAAATTGAAGTCCTAATCGTTTCCTTGCTAAACTAGTGTAAGCGAGCATTTAAATTGCATGTGTTTTTCTTTTTGGTAACATCCATGTCATAGGTGTAGTCCTCAGACTACAATTTACGTGTTTTTTCTAAGTGATTTATGAGATTAATCCATAGATAGACTTTGAACAAATGGTATGGATGGTTGTTTAAAAAACCCATAGTCAAATACAAGTTTGGACCACTTGTATGCTAAGACTATAACATGACACTTTAGATGACTTGTCTTGGTCATGTGGATGGTGATCCAAAAGTGTAAGGTTGGTGTGTTTAATAAGATTGACACACTGAGTTAGACCATGTGAGTAGCTTATTTCTAGACTACTAGTGGAGATGAGTGATTCATGTTATAATGTTTCAACGATGACTCCAAATCCTGAGAGTATTCTGGACTTGTGCATGGAACGTTAGTTACTTTGGTATACTATAAGTAAGGTCTAAACAAATGACTGAATTCCCAAATACACTGGGTAGCGGAGTGAAGTATGACAAGGATCAAGTATTCAATATGGAATCTACGATCTCTTATGAGATGCGGATGCCCCCTTAGTTGATTCACAAGTGTTTGAATGTTTTGGAATCTTTGGCAAAAGTGTTCCAAGTTTTTGACATTTAAAATTTATACTATGAATATGTTCAAGTATAAATAAATTATTAGTGAAGGGGGAGTTGAAAACTAATAGAGAAGCTGTGAAAAGGATAATGGTAGTAATTATAATTATTTTTTGTCAGGACATCTAGCGGAGGGATTGTTGTCATCAATACAACCCATTTGGAAAATATCAAATAAATGGTTTAAGTCTAGATTGCAGTGGAATTTATTTAGTGGAATTAGGTCCCATTAAATGGTAATTAAATTTTATCATGCGATGGTAATTAATTTAACCCATTTGAAGCTAGATTTAAATTGACTTTTGAGATCCCTACGCAAGTCTCTGTTTTTATTGCCATTGAAAAAATATTAAAGAATTCATAAGATGAGTAAATTTTATTTCACCAAACATTATTTCTGAGATGAATAAAAATTGAAATTGCAAAATTAAATAATTTTTTGAAAATTAAAATTTATAAGATAAATTTTTACATGTGAAAAACAAACAAAAAAAAGGAAAATGCAGTTAAAACACTAGCAATCCACTTTGGATGCAGTGTCGGACGCTGGGCGCTCCTAGGGGAGGATCCACGCCTTGAAGCGCGAACAAATCAAAGCGTGCCACGTGGCATGCTTTGGCACAAGTGGGGTCCACGCTTGAAGGCGTAGACCACTTCCCGCGTGACACGTGGCACGTATTTTGAATTTTAAAAATAGGCGCTTTTCCCAGCATTTGAAACGCTACGTTTTAATGTTATTTATATATGAAATGATGGGATTTTTTTTTAAAAGTACGCATCCCACATTGAAAATTTTGCATTTTTTCACTCTGGTATCCTACTATAAATAGGGTATTGAATGATTTCAAGGTTTGGCACAGGATAAGAAATAAAAATTAAGGGTTTTAGAAAGTGTTGACTTTCGGAAACCTAATTGGAGAGAAAATTTTCCATTGAAATTTTTCTTTCCTTAGTTTAATATTTTTCGGAGCCCATTCTCTGGGCATTTCAAGGTCAATGCGTAAAAGGCAGCTGGGTCTCAGTTATTTATTCTGGTTTTCTTTATTTGGAGTAATTTCAGGTATGTCTTTCTTTTCTTCTTTTTTAAGTTTTTGCTTTTCTATTTATTTATAGTTTTCTTATTATGTGAGTTATAGTTCATGTAATTATTATGAATATATTATAGTAGAGTTCTATTGTTGAATTGTTGAAACCTTACGGTCTCCATTACCGATCTAGCAGTATAGTAGATCGGTAGACCTCCATGCAAAGAATGTCGGTTTGCATATTATAGGGCTAGACTTCTATTAGGATAAACCAAAGTGAAAAGAAGTTATACGACCATGCTGCTATGGAGTATTACGTGTATTTGTATGGAGGTTTAGGTAAGGGTTTACACTTGACTAGCGTGATATATTATCCTCCCCAAGGAGCTCTACTGTGTTATGTTAGTGTTATGATTCAATATTACTCTTGGATCATAACATAGGATAGGTGAAGAATTAGAGTAGAGATGAGAAGAGAATTAGAGATTCAAGATGAGAATTAGATAATATAGATGAGAAATAGAGATAAATCAATTCATTATCACTCAATGCCTCTTACAAGTGATGAACTCACCTATTTATACAATCAAGCTCAATAAGAAGGACAAGAAAATATCTAACTATGCAATGCGCCTAAACAATACAATAACTAAATCCAATTAACTAGTAACTGGCTCCCTCTCTTTCACCTATTGATTAACGGCTAATAATTTATTAGGCTATTCTAATGACTACTCTTTTACAACCTTGATTACAATCTTCACTTATTAGTACTCAATTCCATGTGCCCCATCTTCTCGAATCATGATAATACTTCCCCCTTTAAAGATTCTTATCCTCAAGAATTTTAGGAGAGAAGTTGTAGTCTTGAAGAACTCTTAATGTAGATCTGTCTCAATGTGTTAAATGGTTGCTGCTGCTGACATTGAAGCTTCACCGTGCTGACTTAGAGACTTTAGGATGCTTCTTGACTTGTATGTATGCTACAACTACACAGATCCAATTCTACTCCTGTAATTGCTCCAAACCCAATTGTAATCAACTTCAACCCACCTACTCTAGTTGTGCTTTCATTTGTAAGCCACATGATGTGGAAAAGCTTACAAATATTCTCCCATTTGAGAGGCTTCACAATGAAATGCTCATTGCTATTGATCATGACTTGAATGCTCGTGAAACCTTGCTGATTTTCACAAATTTGCAGACCATTCTTCGTCATTCTCTTCATGTCTTCCCAACTTGCTGCAACAATGACAGAAAAACAGTCTACAAGGTTGGTTTCAAACCTGGCCTCCATTTCACAACAGTAGTTATCCTACTTCCATTCCAATACTCAATCAAGGCCTCAATTACCCTCTTCTGCATCAATGCTTGGCTTTGTTTACTCACTTTAGTTGCACACAAGAAACAAACAGAACCTTCAGCGCCCTCACTATAAAACAGCCAAACAATTTCAGAATGCTTTCTTGTGCACCAAATCAGCATATACTCTGGAGCAATTGAACCTTTGGCTCGAATTTTGTAAACTTTATCCACCCAAGACAAATTCTCAAGTGCCATAGCTAGACTCCAATAGAATTTATTCATGTTTTGAGCTCCCACAGAGGCCCAACAATCTGAATTATTCATCTTGCAACACCTGAATTCCAGATCCTGCACATAACCTTCAATTCTTGCCTGAACCTGTTGTTGCTCACAGCATTTCAATGAATCAATCAGTCTCGTATTCACTCTAGTAGCACGGTCTAAGAAATTTTGATTTTCCTCAACTCTTATGTAATCTTGGAACATATCAAGGTCAATTTCAGATCTGGTCCTATTGTCCTTGCTATACAGCCCAATGGTAACATCAGAATCTGCTCTTAATCTCATGTTTAGCTTGCCAACAAAAGCATTTTCTCCTCCCAATTCACCTTTAGGAGGTCTTACATGAGCTTATATACTTGGAAGATGCTCCTAACATTGAGCTTGACTAACACAAACATCTAACTCTTATCCAAACTTCCTTGCTAATTCAGTGATAGAACCCATCAAAATCTACTTAACCGCATCAAAATTTGCAAAGATTTTCCCTTGGTTGTCTTTATATCCAATCTTTTGGAACTTCCTCTCCTTGAACTTCACTTTGAAGCTATTCTTGGACTGAAATCTTTCACCCCCTTGGCTTCACAAGTGAGGTTGCTCAACAACTTTTTCTAACGACACATTTTCGCTGCTAAACTTTTCCCTTCTGCACTTACCAGTCAGCTCTGATTCCTTTTGATCAGGAGGCCTATTGTTGGTGTTCTTAGATGCATAAACAACTCCACTCAATTGTGCCTGCTGTTGGATCAAATCTTGCAAATTTCCTAGATGAACAGACTAATTTGCAGCCATAATACTCTAATATTTCATTGAATTTCGTTGCACTGCAACAGCTTCACCCTGATTGTGTGCTAAAATTATATCATTCTTGACAGAATTCTTCGTTCTCCTTGCCTTTTTCAACATCCTTTTGATCCAAGAAGATGCTCTAAGTCTATCAAGTGACCACAACACCATCCTAAGATGCCTCAATTCCAAATCCTTGAGCATGTTATACTTGTCAAGAAACACCTTATTTTCCTCAAGAACTAGAAAATCTGGAGGTCTTCCATTATAGACTAAGATTGGCTTGATCAGTGCTCTTAATCTCTTGCTTGAATAACACTTCTTATGGTTAAGGCAAACTATTGCTTTGATCTCAATTTTCTGCTGCATTGTGAGCTTAAATCTTAACTTTCTGATGCTCAAATCTTCCATATATACTTGCAATTTCTCAGCTATAAGATTCGGTGGCTCTACAACTTGTAATGGTACAATTTTGTCCTGATTTGTGGCCTAATTTGAAGCTGCAGCTTCTTTGTTCCAACTGAATCTATCATTGCTAGTTGTTATTTGCTTCATTTCTTGATCAATTTCCTGCAGCAACACTCTCTTTACTTAGCCTCTTGCTCCCTCTTTTCAACTTTGATCAACATAGCTTGAGCAATCTCTAACATCTCCTCTGTAATTTGCATCATCCTCACATATGGATCAATTTCAACAACTCTTGGTGATTCAACATCTTGCACTTCCAGCTAAAAGGCATTAATTTCTGGCAAAAAATGCATCATTTCGTGGTTAAGTTGCTCCAAGTACATTCCCATTTGAAGTTGATCCGGTACTATTTAACATTCTAACGGTAGCTTGTTCCATTACATCCTCAAGTGGCACCCAATCCTTCTCCTTATGATGTTGATCTTGCACTCTTAATGGCTCATTCACCACCTTATGCTGATCTTGCTTAATATTCACCACCTTGTGCTGATCTTGCTTAATTTCAAGCTTATCCTGCTCAAGTCGACCAACTACCTCTTCATTCTCATTCTCTGCCGCCACTTCCAGATTTTAACTAACACTAACTCCACTTGTTGCATCTTCATCCAGCTCATTCTCTTAATTCTGATTGTATTGTTGCTGCACCATTTCAACATTCAATTCCTCTACCAATTTTAATTGCTCGTTTGGAGAATGATTTCCTATTGTTTCTTCAATTTCCGCCCAAGGAATGAGAAATTGGATATCCATCACACAACAATAGTCATAAATGTTTCTTCCTTGTCATTGAATTAATGCAGATGCAGCTTGACTTCTTAACGAATAAGTCACAAGAGCTACAACCTCTAAGGTTGAAATTTAAATAATTTCAATTCATTCAATAAAAGCATTGGGATAAAAGACTTGGCGAAGGACATCTTCGGTAATAGGATATAGGACATTCCGAATTTTTACCAAAAGTGTAGCATTGTTGGAGACGTTTCTTAGGACAAAGCCAATCTTGTTTATATCTTTGATTTCCTAAAATGATTCTGCAACAGCACCTGAATCCAATTCTGCCTTCTTTGTATGCAAATAAATCAGCCAATGTTTCACAATCCTACCCAGTTTAAAGTTGAGATCTTTGATTTAGGACTTCAGCACACTTCACAGCCAAAGAATCAGTACCACTGCTCAGCTAAAGAAGATAACCGAAGGTCAATTCCTAGCTTAACTAAAGCTGAGGTCCTTAAAACCCTTGTTTGAACAGAAATCCAAAGGTCGAGTGTTGCTTCAGCTCAATTTCAAAACAAAGCACTAATCGCACAACTTGGTTGTATGTAATTCCGGATACATTGAGTATAAATTCAAACGAATTGATATGCTCAAGCTGAGTAGGAAGATGATTCTAGTTATCGGCAACAATCTGTTCAATTCAGCTCACAATAACTCAGGAAACTTGTTCACATGTAAATCAGAAAAATTGAACCAATTAGCAGCAAATTATACAAGAATCAATGTATTGAAAACAGAACGTGCACTGATTTCTAACTTAGGCAGCTTAAAATCAAGTGCTGAGAACCAAATTTGCACTTTAGTTACTGATTTTGCTGATGAACAACCTTTAGGTTTTCAGCTTAATTCTATGCACTTTAGTTACTGATTTTAGCTCAGTTTCTTGATCAGATTAGCAAGGGATAATGCAGCAATCTGAAGATGGATCTTGCTCAACTTCAATCAACACCAGTATCAACTCAAGTTGTTCTATTACTCAAGTTATTCTTATCAATTCGAACTGAACTTGAATGCACCTCCAAACATCAGCAAGCCCTAGCTCAATTTTTTTTCTTTTCTTGATCAAGCACTACCGAATCAATAATTGACACTAATTAAGTTGATTTGAAAGCAATTCAAGGCTCTGATACCAATTTTTATGATTCAAGATCACTCTTAGATCATAACATAGTATAGGTGAAGAATTAGAGTAGAGATGAGAAGAGAATTAGAGATTCAATATGAGAATTAGAGAATATAGATGAGAAATAGAGAGAAATCAATTCATTATCATTCAATGCCTCTTACAGGTGATGAACTCACCTATTTATACAATCAAGCTCAAGTAAGAAGAACAAGAAAATATCTAACTATATAATGCACCTAGACAATACAAGAACTACCTCCAATTAACTAATAACTAACTCCCTCTTTTTCACCTATTGATTAACGGCTAATGACTTATTAGGCTATTCTAATGACTTAAACTACTCTTTTACAACCTTTTACAACCTTGATTATAATTTTCACTCATTATTACTCAATTCAATGTGCCCCATCTTCTCAAATCTTGATAGTTAAAGACTACGGAAAAGTGGTGAGTTAATCATGTTTAGTAAGAGTTACAACAAAAACATGTTTATTGAGAATAGTTCTCACCCAAACTAATTTCACACGACCTCGTTGCCGGGGAGTAAGAAGTGGTGTGTTTGGGTCATCAATGTATGCATGATAGTACAGTTTAGTGGATACATAACTTATTGTGTATGCTAAATTAAAAGATAGATATCACTGCATTATAAATGAATCTTATAGATAGTTACACAATTGTTTGCATTTACAATGTTTTTGAAATGGCTGCAACTAGTGCACTTCATTCAATTCTAAAAGATAATGCTTTAACTGGACCGAATTCCTTCACTTAGAAAATGAATTTGGACATAGTATTAATACATGAGGGTCATAAGTTTGTTCTCACTGATGCTCGACTGCAATGTCCGCTAACAATTCTACAAATGTTGTTAAAGAGCATTATGAACACTAGAATAAGGCTAATGAGTTTGCCAAATGCTATATTTTGGTGTATGTGACCAATATGCTTGAGATGGAAACAGAGGCTAAGATGATCAAACATTTAAAAGAAATGTTTGATGGTCAAGATAGGGCAGCTATGCAAGAGCTGATGAAGAATTTCTTGAACATGAAGATGTCAGAAGGGTTACCAATTCAGGAGCACGTCATGAAAATGATGGCGTTCTTGTCTGAGCTGGAGATTCTAGGTGCTAAGATTGATAGTCGGTCTCAGCAGGACATCATCCTTAGCTCTCTGTCCAGCTCTTTTACTCAGTTCAAGCTCAACTACACAAGGAATAATAAAGATTATTCATTGCCTGAGCAGATAAAGGAGCTGTAGGTTGCAAATGGTGTGGTGTAAGCCAAGGGGAGTGTCCACTTGACTTAGGTATCAAGGGCAAGTGGGAGAAAGCAGAACATGGGACTGACTAGAAAGAAAAGAAAAGGCAAGGTTGCTAGTGTAGTGACTAAGCCTAACAAAAAGCTAGCAAAAGGAATGTGTTTCTATTATGGAAAGATGGGCCACTAGAAGAGGAACTGCAAAAGTACATAGCTACTCTTCCTACAAAGACTGCTAAGCCATCTGGTGAAGGTATGATGATATATCACCTAGTTGAGTCATGTGTAGTTGAGAATCCACCAAGTTCCTCGTGTGCAGACTCAGGTTCAACTGACCATGTCTGTAATATGTTACAGGGGCTTAGGCTAACCAGGAGGTTGCATGATGGGGAGCTGTACCTAACGGATGGAGACGGTACAAGAGTAGCGGTTTTAGGAATATGAGATGTTAGCTTAGGCTTTAGTGGTAGAGTTTTGTTTTTAAAGGATTGTTTATTTGTACCTACATTGCACAGAAAGTTGATTTATGCGTCTCGTTTAATGGATAATTGTTGTTCAGTGAATTTTTGTTGTGAACCTCTTATTATGCGAAATAAATTATTAATTTACAAAGGTACATGTGTTGATGGATTATTTATGTGATATCCTTATCAAAACTCTGATATTTGTTTAAATGAATCTAACACAAACTCACTTGTTAGGTCATGTTAGTAGGAGATCGCCCACTGCCCCAGTCAGAAGATGCAAATAGCTACATGCTATGCTAGGGAGGAGAGGGAGAGGCAGGCCAAAGAAGAGATGGCTAGAGATGATCCGATAGGACCTAACCAAACTAAACCTACAGGAGGAGATGGCCTCAGATAGAGCTCATTAGAGAGTGAGCATAGGAGTAGCCGATGTAGCATTTTAGAGTAGTGCATCCTATGATTGCTTGCACTAGTGCCTCTAGGTGTATTGACTTCTTCTTTGGCGCAGGTTCTGGCGCACCTATTAGTCTATATGCGATCATGACCACTTGCGAAACTTACAACTTGGGCAACTTGTGTACATGCTGATTATTTAACTGCAGCTACCTTCTATCGAATGTGCTTCGTAGTGTTAGCTTGTACTATTTATTGCTCTAACTATGTTCACCTCATGCTTTTAGGATTCTATGCTTCCATGATGGCACACTTTTTAGGTCGGGGGTCCTCGGAAATAGCCTCCCTTTAGGGTAGCACCCCGAAGGGGGAAGGCTATGTACATCCACACCCCCCCCCCCCCCCGGGACCCCACATATATGGGAGCCCTTATGGCACTGGGTTTGTTGTTGTTACAAGCTCATTTGTTCAATCTCCCAAAAAAAAAAAAAAAAAAAAAAAAACAACCTGAAAGGGATAATGCCTTTACATAGCACCAATGTTTAGGTCACATTAATTCAGATAAGATCTAAAGACAAGTAAAAGATGGACTAATAGAACCATTGGACTTGAAGTCATTACCAATCTGCGAATGCCGCATAGAAGAAAAGATGACCAGGTTTGTCTCTAAGAGTAAAGGGAACAGGGTTTATGACTTGCTTGAGCTGGTTCACACGGATGTATGTCGACCAATGAACGTTCAAGTAAGAGGTGAGTATGAGTACTTCATCACATTCACTGATGATTACTCAAGGTATGGATATGTTTACCTAATGAGACATAAGTCAGACTCTTTTGAAAAGTTCAAAGAGTACAAAGCTGGAGTTGAAAAGTAATTAGGTAAACAAGTTAAGTCACTTCGATCAGATTGAGGTGATGAATATCTTTTGGATGAGTAATGAGATGCGATATCAGCTTTCTGCTCTGGGACACCGTAGTAGAATAGTATTGCAAAAAGAAGGAATAGAACATTGTTAGGAATGGTAAAGTCCATGATAAGTCATATGCTACAGTTCTCTTTTTTTGGGGGTTATCCCAAGGGAACAAAGATGGTATTTTCTACGGTCCTTCTAATCAATTTTTTTTTTTTTTTTTTTAAATGTTAATGCGAAATGTTTAGAGGAGGATTTTTATAGTAGACTACAAAAGCAAAAGTAGAGTAGTGTTAGAGGATAAATAAAGATAATTCTGAACAGCTAGACACAACTAGGGACATAGTGGATGCCTTAGATGCACCTACTGATAGGGACGAGGATGTTCCAAGTACACGAGAGCCTAGGGGTAGTGGGAGGATTGTCAGGGCACCTGACAGGTTCATGACAGAAGCCTTAATGGTTGACCATGACATTGAATCTGATCCTCTCAGCTACAACGAGGCAGCTAAAGACAAGGATGCTGACCAATGAGTCTTAGCAATGAAATCTGAGATAGGATCTATGTATTTTAATCAAGTCTGGGATCTTGTAGAGGCGCATGTTGGCATTAAGCCCATTGGTTGTAAATGGGTCTATAAGAGGAAAAGAGCAGTGGACGGGAAGGTAGGGATCTTCAAGGCAAGACTAGTTGTTAAAGGTTTTACCCAAAAGGAAAGAATCAATTAAGATGAGACCTTCTTACCAGTAACCATGCTAAAGTTCATAAGGATATTCCCATCCACTGCAGCTCATTATGGAATTTGGAAAATGGAAGTTAAAATGGCCTTTTTGAATGGTCATCTTAAAGAAGACATCTGTATGATGCAACAAGAGGGTTTCATTGGCAAAAATCAGGAGCATATGGTATGCAAACTGAAGAAGTCCATATATGGACAGCAGCAAGCATCACGCTCATGGAATATTCAATGAAGCAATTAAGTCTTATTGTTTTAAGCAATTGGTTGACAAGCCATGCGTGTACAAACGACATCAAGAGAAAGTAGTGACTTTCTTAGTATTGTATGTCGACGATATACTACTCATTGGCAATGATGTAGGGGTGTCGTCAGCTGTAAAGATTTTGTTATCAAGTCAATTCAATATGAAGAATTAGAGATTATATGCTGATCTTTCATAGTGATTAGTTGATTCCAGTTGGTTATACTGATTCAGACTTCCAGTTAGATCAAGATGCAAGACATTCGACATCTGGGCATGTTTACCCTTGGAGTAGGAGTAAGAGCCATTAGGAGTGCCAAGCAGTTGTGTGTTGCTGACTCCACCATGGAGGCCGAGTATGTTGCAACTTCATAAGCTTCAAAGAAGGCATGTTGGTTCAAATAGAGTAATTGGCTTCAAAAAGACTTTGAATCGGTACACCTTTGGATCATGCATAGAAGGGATGGATAGAAAGTGTATAAAAAATTGGATTTTGGAAAAGTGGGAGATTGTTAGGAATGGTGTCTTGGAAATCCAAACTTTACCCTCCAAATGTTATTTTATACAGGAATAAAATTGAAGTTCCAGTCATTTTCTTGTTAAATTTGTGTAAGCGAGCATTTATACATGTGATTTTCTTTTTGGTAATATCCATGAGATGAGTGTAATCCTCGGACTATAATTTACATATTTGTTCTAAGTGGCTTATGAGATTAACCCACGAATAGACTGGGAACAAATGGTATGGATTGTTGTTTAAAAAACTTATAGTCAAAGACAAGTTTGGACCACTTGTATACTAAGACTATAACGTGACACTTTAAATGACTTGTCTTAGTCATGTGAATGGTGATCCAAAAGTGTTAGGTTGGTTTGTTTAATAAGATTGACACACGGAGTTGGACCATGTGAGTTTCTTGTTTCTAGACTACTGTCGGAGATGAATGATTCATGTTGTACTGTTGGAAAGATGACTCTAAATCCTGAGAGTATTATGGACTTATGCCTAGAATGTTAGTTATTTTGGTGTATTATAAGTAAGGTCTAAACAAATGGCTGAATTCCCACGTACACTAGATTGCAGCATGAAGTGTGACAAGGATCAAGTATTCAAAATAGAATCTACCGTCTCTTATGAGATATAAATGTCCTCTTAGTTGATTCGCAAGTCTTTGAATGATTCGAAATCTTTGGCCAAAGTGTTCCTATTGTTTGACATTTAGAATTTATACTATGAAATGTTCAAGTATAAATAAATTATTTTGTGAAAGGCGAGTCGGTAACTAATAGATAAGTTGTGAGAAGGATAATGGTAGTAGTTATAATTATTCTTTGTCATGGACATCTAGTAGAGGGGTTGTTATCATCAATACAATCTATTTGGGAAAATATCGAATAAATGGTTTAGGTCTAGAGAGCAGTGGAATTAAGTTCCATTAAATGGTAATTAAATTTTATCATAAGATGGTAATTAATTTAACTTATTTAGAGCTAGATTTAAATTGTCCTTGAGGTCCCTGCACAAGTCTCTGTTTTTATTGCCATCAGAAAAATATTAAAGAATTCATGAGATGAGTAAATTTAATTTTACCAAGCATTATTCATGAGATGAATAAAAATTAAAAATTATAAGATAAAATAATTTTTTTAAAAAATTATAATTTGTAAAATAAATTTTTACATGTGGAAAAGAAAACAAAAAAAAAAGAAACACGTGGTTAAAACGCTGGCAATACACGTCGCACGCTCTAGCACAACCAGGGAGCGATCCACGCACCAATCCGCATGCGACACATGGTACATATATTGAATTTAAAAAATGGGCGATTTTTTCAGCATTTGAAGCACTGCGTTTTAATGTCATTTATATATGAAATGATGCATTTTGTTTTAAAAGTACGTGTCCCACATCGAAAATTTTGATTTTTTTTTTTTGTTTTTGCTCCGGTAGCCTACTATAAAATAGGGCATTGATTTCAAGATTTGGCACAGAATAAGAATTAAAAATTAAGGGTTTTATAAAGTGTTGACTTTCGGAGACCTAATTGGAAAGAAAATTTTCTTTCCTTAGTTTAATATTTTTTGGAGCCCACTCTCTGAGCATTTCAAGGCCATTGCATAGAAGGTAGCTGGGTCTCGATTTTCTCTGCTCCAAATAAAGAAAACCAGAATAAATAACTCCTAGTTTTCTTTATTTGGAGCAATTCCAGGTATGTCTTTCTTTCCTTCTCTTTTATGTTTTCACTAATCTCTTTATTTACAGTTTTCTTATAATGTTAATTATAGTTCATGTAATTATTATGAATGTGGGGTTCATCTACCAGGCACTGATTCCATTAGAACTCCGAAGTTAAGTGGGCTTGGGCGAGAGTAGTACCAAGATAGGTGACGTCCTGGGAAGTCCTCATGTTGCCAACCCTATAAGGTTGAGGGTCCTCGTAAACAGCCTCTCGGCAGGGTTACACCCTGAAAGGGTAGGGCTGCGTACATCCACCCTCCCAGACCGCACTTAGGCGGGAGCCCTTGATGCACTGGATCTATTGTTGTTGTTGTTGTTGTAATTATTATGAATGCATTAGGGTAGGGGCCTGTAGATTTAAATTAGGAATTTAAATATGTAGATTTAAAATTAAGAATTTTAAATTGATCTTTGGTTTAAAGTTAGGAATTTTAAACCCTTCCACTGTGTCAACTTTATCAAATTAGGGAAAATTTTTGAAATTGTCCCAACATGACGATCTTAGGCACCAAGTTTTGAAGCTACTCGCCATGGGTTTAGTCCGAGAGAGCCTGGAGAGCGGATCAGCTATCTTAATGCCAACAAAAGATGGGACTTGGCGGATATGCTTGTACAGCGAGACCATCATTAAGATCATGGTACAATTTTGATTACCCGTTCTGAGATTTGATAACTTCCTATGCCAATGGCAGAATTCGATAGTGCCTAGCAAGTTGGTATGAAGAACGAATACCAACCTGTTGTGATTTCTTTAATTTGGTTGCTTTGGAGTCATGTATTGGATGTATAGTTTGAATGATGCGTTTCGATGTAATAATTCAAATATGAGTTAGTGTGTCTTCAGGCACCAAAGTCGGTTAGTGGTCAAGCAAGGTCAATTGTGGCGGCTAGCTGGTGTTTTGGCGGTAAAAGCTGGTATGAGTCAGTTAGGAGTCTTATGTTGGTCCATGTATCAAGATCTATTATAAATAGATCTAAATAATGTAATATCTTCATTCAATCAATAAAAATCTAATTTCCTTTTGGATAATCTCTCTCTACTTCTCATCTCCTTCTCTATTTCTCATCTCAATTCACTTCTTTTTCTCATCTTACCTCTCTTCCACAAGGTTAGCTCTCAATCTTTGGATTGGAAGCTAACAATTGGTATCAAAGCCTGATCAGGCACATCTTTGAATCTGATTTTTGTGATCATCAATGACCGGAAGGCCTAATACTCGATCTGGAGGTGTAAATGCAGCTTCGGCTACTAATGTTGATCGTAATGAAACATTTGCTTTGATTGGTGGTGGAAATTCTGCAGCCAGACCTGAGTTTATTACTCACACTCAGTTTAGGGCGCAAACGGATGAAATGTACAGGTTACAGATGAATATGATGATGGACCGAATTCAGCAGGTGTAAGATGAACAAGATCTGAAGATTTCAGATCAAATGCAACAACAAACTCTGTGCCTTAAGGAAAAGATTAGTGGATTACAGGATCAAATTAACCAAAAATTGGAACAAGATCAGAAGTTTGCTGAGCAAGTGCAGCGGCAATCCTTTCGTTTTGAGGAAAAACTGATTGAGTTGCAAAATCAGGTTAACAAACACGGTGAATCTTCTATAAATGGAACTCTACGACCTACTAGTCAGCTAATTCCTCTAGCAGAACTAAGGCAGCCGCGAGTTCACATTGACAGTGTTGAAAGTCTAGACCGGAATCGCAGTGGATCTCCTTTGATTCAAACTGAGGTTAGACCTTCAGATTGTAATAGAACAATTGATACTCGACTTCCAGAGGTTGATGCTGCTGCAGGGACTCATGATCAATCCATAGAACAAGCACATTCTGGATTATCTAGACAGAATTCAGGTCTGAATACCAGACCTCCAAATGCTGTGCCGCACAACAGGAATTCATCTGATGAATTTGAACATCAAAAGAAGCCACCAGATCAGCATCATCAACGAAGAGCAGTGAGTAATGATGCTGCATCCGGTAATAGGAGCAATGCTTTCAGACAACCTCGAGTGCAAATTGAACCTTTTGATGGCAAACAACCTCAATTGTGGTTGAGAAGGTGTGATCGATACTTCCATTTTACAACATAAGTGAAGCTGAAAAGGTGGAATTGGCAGCAATGCATCTTCATTTAGATCATGAAGTATGGTTTTATAGTGTGTTGAAAAGAAATCCAAATCTTTCGTGGGGTGAATTTTTGGAAGAATTATGTGAGCGCTATGGAGAAGAGGACATTGGTGATTTTGTTGATAATTTTAATAAGGTATATCAAACGACTACTGTGAGTGAATACATGACACGGTTTGAGAACCTACGAGCTAGCATGATAGATACTTATCCACAAGCTACTAAGGCATACTATGTCTCTAGCTTCATTAGTGGATTGAGGCCAAGAATCAAGAAGATGGTGAAGGCCATTGGGCCTAGGACCTTGTCTAAAGCATATGCCAAGGCTAAGTTGATTGAAGCCACGGTTGTATCTTCAAGTGACAAGAGTAAATTCAAAGGAAGTAATCCTAAATCTCAGCACAGAGATTCATTTGGCTCCAAGGCAAACCTTGCTGTTGATAAGAAGTCTTCAAGGCTTTGTTACACATGCAGCCAACCTTATCAGCCAGGACATAAATGTAACTCCAAATTCATGATGTCTGCAAGAGGTGCTCAAGTTGAAGTTCAATCTGACAGTGAAGAAATAGAGGCAGTAGAGGATAGTTCTAAGCAGGAGTCACAAGAAGAATTGTTAGAGGATGAAATTGAGATTTCTATGAAAGCTTTGACAGGGAATGGAGCTCATAATACCATTTGAATTAAAGGAAAAGCTGGAAAGACTTCCATTACCATTCTTATAGACAGTGGGAGCACTCACAGCTTCGTTGATCCTAAATTAGTGAAGAAACTGAGACATGAAGTGCTTAAGGCTCATCCATTAGCTGCGACTGTAGCTGATGGAAATTCCATTCTCACCAGAACAAGTGTCAGGCATTTCAATGGACTATGCAAGAACATCAGTTCTCCTTTGATTTCAGAGTTCTTCCTTTGGGTGGATGTGACATGGTGCTCAGTGTTGATTGGATGAGATCCTTTAATCTAGTGATGTTCGACTTTGAAAAACTGACTATTTCTTTTGAAGTTCATGGAACTAGAGTCACATTGCAAGGCATGGCTGATTGTGCACAATTACAGTTGATCAAAGGCAAACACTTACAAGGAGGATTTAAGAAGAGTGCCATTCAGTGGATTGGACAATTGTTTGTTATTTCTCCTACTGAGTTGGAATCTATTACCCAGCCTAAAGTGCGAGCCTTGATTGAAGAATTTGAAGATATCTTTGAGCAGCCAAAGACTCTACCTCCTCATGCTCAGAAGACAAAGACTGAGAAGCAAGTGGATGAATTTCTCAAGATGTGCTTCATTAGGCCTAGTCACAGTCCTTTTGTCTCTCCTGCTATTCTGGTAAAGAAGAAGGATGGAACAGTAAGGATGTGCATCGATTACAGAAGACTTAATTCCTTGACAGTGAAAGATAAGTTTCCTATTCCTGTCATAGATGATTTACTTGATGAGTTATATGGAGCACATTTCTTCACTAAACTTGATTTGAGGCAGGGATATCATCAAATCACAGTTCTTGAGCCAGATATATATAAGACTGCTTTTTAGACTCATCATGGACATTTCGAGTTTGTGGTTATGCCATTCGGTTTAACCAATGCTCCAGCCACTTTTCAAGCCACTATGAATGAATTTTTTAAGCCTTTCCTGAGGAGAACGGTGCTAGTTTTCTTTGATGATATTTTGATATACAGTTCTTCTTTTGAGGATCATCTCAGGCATCTCTGGGAAGTGTTTACAGTAATGCGCAATCATAAGTTCTTTGCCAAGCTAACCAAGTGTTCTTTTGCTTAAACACAGTTAAAATACTTGGGCCATGTTATCTCATGTGAAGGAGTTTCAACCAATCCTTCTAATGTTCAAGCGATGCAAGAATGGCCTACTCCAGTATCACTGAAACAGTTGAGGAGATTTTTGGGACTGACCGGCTATTACAGGAAGTTCATTGCAGGATATGGATCTATTGCAAAGCCTTTGACTGCACTTCTTAAAAAAGATGCATTCAAGTGGTCAGATCAAGCTCAGTCAGCTTTTAAGGCTCTCAAGGCAACTATGTGCACCGCTCCAGTTCTAGCAATGCCTAATTTTGCTAAGGAGTTCATCCTTGAGACAGGTGCTAGTGGTACAGGCATTGGAGCAGTCCTTTCTCAAAATGGAAGACCTATTGCTTATTTGCGTCAAGCTCTCAGTCCAAAACATCAAGCAATGTCTACTTATGAAAAGGAATACTTGGCTATTCTTTTAGCTATTGAGAAATGGCGACATTACTTAGATGGACATAGGTTCATTATCAGAATAGACCATCAAAGTCTCAAGCATCTTTTGGAACAAAAGATTGTGACAAGGATCCAAAAGAAGGGACTGTTGAAGTTGTTGGGTCTCGATTATGCTATTGAGTATAAAAAGGGAAAAGAAAATATGGCAGCTAATGCTCTTTTACGAAAATTTGAAGATTGTGAGCAAGGTTCTTGTTGTGCAATGTCCATTGTCTTACCATCATGGATGGAACAAGTTTATAAGTCCTATGAAGATGATCCCTTTGCTCAAGAATGCATTGTTGCTGGCAGTATGAGGGATTCTGGTAGTGAAGATCCTAATGCAGAGAAATCAGTCCAAAAGGGCATCATCTAGTTGAAGATCAGGTTCATATTGGTTCTTCTACAGATTTGAGAGATCAAATTGTCAGTGCATCACACGATTCAGCATGGGGAGGTCATTCCGGAATCGAAGGAGCATATCAGAGGGTTAAGGCACATTTCACTTGGCCAGGTATGAAGAAGACAGTGACAGATTTTGTGAGAGCTTGTGAAGTTTGTCAACAAACTAAATTGGAAGATCATCGTTACCAAGGTCTTCTACAGCCACTCCCTTTACCTGAGGGTGCTTGGATTAACATAAGCATGGATTTTATAGAAGGATTGCCGAATTCAGATGGCAGGGAAGTAATTTGGGTTGTTGTGGATCGCTTCACCAAATATAGTCACTTTATTTCCCTAATTCGACCTATTAATGCAGTGAAGTTAGCCAAAAGCTTCCTTGATAACATATACAAATTACATGGATTGCCTCAATCCATTGTATCTGTTCGGGACAAGATCTTTACCGGCAATTTTTGGAGGGAATTGTTCAAGTTGTTGGGAACGACATTTGGCATTTAGTTCATCCTACCATCTCCAAACAGATGGACAAACCGAACAAGTCAATCAATACATTGAGCAGTACCTTAGAAGTATGGTTTTTTTGCATCCAAAGGCGTGGAACCGTTGGCTTTCTTTAGCTGAGTATTGGTTCAATACTCATGTTCATGTATCTATTGGCACTTCTCCTTTCAAAGCTCTCCTCCCACTCCATTCATGCTTCAGAAGGTAACTTCAATAGTACCTAAAGCTACTGATTTGATACAGCAAAGGAAGCATATGATGCAAGTGCTCAAGGACAATCTGCTTCAAGCACAAGCAAGGATGAAATTCTATGCTGATAAAAAGAGGATAGACAAGAATTATGAAGTTGGTGACATGGTCTACCTCAAATTACAACCTTATAGACAGTCCTCCTTGGCTGTTAGGAGAAATGTCAAGCTAAGTGCTCGCTTCTTTGGCCCATACAAAGTATTGAAAAGATTGGCAAAGTGGCGTACCGGCTTGACTTACCTCCTAACTCATACATTCACCCAGTGTTTCATGTGTCTTTACTCAAAAAACAGGTGAAGAAAGGAGTTGAAAGCTCAAAGGAGGCACCTGAAGTTGGATCAAACGGCTCACTGCTGCTACAACCTGTTGCTGTTAAAGCCACCTGGAAGCTAAATGTTGCATATAGATCAGTATCTGAAGTGCTGGTGCAATGGCATAACTTGGACCAGAACTTTGCTACATGGGAGGAACTTGCATTTTTGAAGAGTCAATTTTCCAATTTTTCTCCTTGAAGACAAGAAGCTTTTCAAGAGAATGGGAATGTTGTGATTTCTTTAATTTGGTTGATTTGGAGTCATGTATTGGATGTATAGTTTGAATGATGCGTTTCGATGTACTAATTCAAATATGAGTTAGTGTGTCTTTAGGCGCCAAAGTCGGTTAGTGGTCAAGCAAGGTCAATTGTGGCGGCTAGCTGGTGTTTTGGCGATAAAAGCTAGTATGAGTCGGTTTGGAGTCTTGTGTTGGTCCATGTATCAAGATCTATTATAAATAGATCTAAATCATGTAATATCTTCATTCAATCAATTAAAATCTGATTTCCTTTTGGATAATCTCTCTCTACTTCTCATCTCATGCTCTATTTCTCATCTCAATTCACTTTTTTTTCTCATCTTACCTCTCTTCCACAAGGTTAGCTCTCAATCTTTAGATTGGAAGCTAACACACCCGAGTCGCACTTCGCTTGAAGGTGAGTGGAAGACTGACTTTGAAACCCAAGAAGGGTCATAATAAACATGTCATAGCCACCAACGTATCGGGGAGGGTTATGCCCCTTGTGCGCCATTCCTGGAAGCGTTGTGGAAGTTGGTGCATAATCGGGATGCTGGCGAGAGTAATGCAACTTGTGACTTGGCGAGAATGATTAGAATGAATCATTGGCAAACTTGAGGGCAAATTCTTTCCAAGCCAGGGAAGATGATGCAACTTGTGTCTTGGCGAGTCAGGTCAAAGTCCATGCCTGGGCGAGCTTGGCAAGATGGAACATGGTGAGACGGGGGACAGGCGTGCTGGAGCATGATCCAGACAATCTGTTAACGAATTCAAGTCATGTCACTTGGCAGCTTGGGTGTAGGCGAGTTGGCGAGATTGGCAGGATGGGAGAGAGATGCTGAAAGGGTTGAATATGGTCTTCATTGATTTAGAGAAGGCTTATGATAGAGTGCCAAGGGAGGTTCTTTGGAGATTTTTGGACAGGAAAGGTATCCCTGTTCCATACATCCGAGCCATCAAAGACATGTATGAGGAGGCACAGACTAGGTGCGTACAGTGGATGGGGAGTCAGACACCTTCCCGATAACAGTGGGGGTTCACCAAGGGTCGGCCTTGAGCCCCTATCTATTCATTTTGGTTATGGACGAGCTAACTAGGCACATCCAGGGATGTGTACCTTGGTGCATGCTTTTTGCAGATGACAGAGTACTGGTGGGGGAGTCGCGGGAAGAGATTAATGAGAAACTGGAGATGTGGAGAGGGGTTCTAGAGTCGAAGGGCTGGCGACTAAGCAGAGCCAAGACCAAGCACATGGAACTCAAGTTCGATCCATCTACCACGCCTAGCTGAGAAGAAGTCAAGATTGGACACGAGGCCATTTTGAAGACGGAAAGATTCAGGCATTTAGGGTCCACGATACAGCACAACGGCGAAGTGGACGAGGATGTCAACTACAGGATCAAAGCGGGTTGGCACAAGCGGAGGATGGCCTCTGCGGTACTGTGTGATAGGAAATTCCCCTTAAAGCTAAAGGGAAGATACTATAAGACGGTGGTGCAGCCAGCCATGGCGTATGGGGCGGAGTGCAGGGCGATGAAACAACAGCACACTCAAAAGATAAAGGTGACGGAGATGCGGATCCTGAGGTGGATGTGCGGACACACAAGGAAGGATAGGATCAGAAACGACATCATAAGAGGCAAATTGGGCATAGCCCCCATTGAAGATAAATTAAGGGAGCATCGTTTGAGGTGGTTCGGACATGTCAGAAGGAGACCGGACGAAGCTCCAGTCAGAAGGTGCGAACAGCCTATTACTACATTAGGCAGAAGAGGCAGAGGCAGACCGAAGAAGAGATGGCTTGAGACGATCCGACAAGACCTCACCCACCTAAACCTTCGGGAAGAGGTGGCCTTAGATAAAGCCCAATGGAGGGCTAGCATAGGGATATTAGATGACCAGGTGAGAGTAGGGTAGTCTTTAGCTCTATCTGCCTATCCCTATTTCATCCTCTCTCTCGTTCTCTTTCTGTTTCTCATCTATCTTCTTTTTTTTTTATGGTATGACCCATACTTATGCTTTCTGATATTTGTCAGGTTTTGTGGCTGATGGATGCAAGACCACCATCTTCAGGGTAGCCCCCTGAAGGGGGAAGGCTGCGTACATCTACCCTCCCCAGACCCTGCTTTTGGCGGGAGCCCTTGGTGGCACTAGGATTGTTATTGTTATTGTTGTTGTATTATCTTTTTAATTTTTAGTCTTTTATTTTAAGAATAGCTTCTCTACTTTAAGATGGATTAAAGGATGGAAAGCACACAGACACGAATAGCCAATCTTCACCGTTGATCCTTAGATAGGGATTTAATTTAAAATTAGTATTTTTTTTTTATTAGTTTAAGTCTAGTTAAGAAAGCTCTTCTATTTAAAGAGAATGTTGGTTAGAGTTTTATTTAGCATTCAATTTTCATTAGATTTTTATCCCTTTTGTATTCTTTCTTACTCAAGGGTTGAGAGAATCATGAATAGACATATTTCCCTTGTTTTTTTAATTGTTTTAACAATAAGAATCTAAAAGAAGGATGTGAACCTTCCATTTCCCTAATTTCTTTATATATGCTGCATCAAAATGTTTATATGCAATTGCATCCTAATTTTAATCTTGTTAAGGATCTGCAAGGCAGTATACTTAAACTAACTTTTATTGTTTTTAAAATATTTTTTCAATATTTCTAAAATATTTAATTTTTAAAAAAATTTAAAATACTTTTTCAGATATTTAAATATTTTCTAAATATCATAAATATATTATTAATTATTAAAATAGTTTTTTCATATTTAATACATTTTTTAAAATATATAAACTACTTTTTTAAATATATAAATAGTTCTTCAAATATATAAATTAATTTATAAATATATTAACAAATCTAAAGAAACATGAAATAAATTATCTCAATTGTTTAATTTCTGCTTCTACTTAAAGGAGAAGCACCAAATTTCTACTTTTACTTAAAAGCAAAAAAATAACTTCTGCTTTTAATAAAAAGTACTTTTTTAGGGTTGTCAAACACTCTCCAAATCCCAAAAAAGTGCTTTTTCTATAATAAAAAAAAAGCATTTTTTTCCAAAATAAGTTAGGCCAAACAGGCCCATAATGACCTTATCCTCATCAATAAAATCACTTATAACAACTTTCAAGTTACATACCGTGGCATACGTTACATGAAGAGGCTTAGCCATGAAGTGTCCCACTTACATTACAAAGCATCTGGAAAATAAATTTTGGTTCCACGGACTTCATAGCAATCAGTAAGCTGACTGATTTTGCCAATCTTAGTACCATCAGAAAATACTTCATCTGAGAGGAGCCCAGCAAATCTATGCATAAAATCAAGGCTGTGTGTGGAAGATTATTGTCTAGGTCCCCAGGCTAAAGGTACACAACCAACAGCAGCACCATTAGCACCACCAGAAGAATCAAGGCCAGCAGAATTGTTAAAAGGAGCCATTCCTTCCACTGCTGGGCCAACACCAATCTGAACATGGCCCCTTCCATATGAATCATAATAGGGCCCATTACCCGGGCCAGCAACATGGTCAGGCCAAGGACCTGAGTTAGCACCCACACCGTCATGGGGAGCTGGTGCTGCATATGAAAGAATGGTAATCACGAATTTGGAAAAATGCATGTCCTAGAGAGAAACTGGGGTAAGAAACAGTACCTTGTGCTCGCTTCTCAGCGGTTAGTACTTGAGCATGCAATCTTTCTACCTCCCTCCCCATGCCGACGAGCTCCTTCTCCATTTCTCGCAGGTGCTCCACTAAATCAATGTTGCTGCGCTTTTCATACTCAAATGCAGTTCTTCATGACAAATTGAAAGGAAATGTCATTAAGAAGATCGATATATCTTGAGCAAGAAAGAAAGGCTAAAGAACTTGTAAATGTTAGGGAACAAGAACAAGGGCACTGTATTATGCACACTTAAGAAGGATAAAATGTGTTTAGAAGGGGAAGAAGAAGAAAATTGATACGACAACTACTCGTAAAATTTCCAATTTGAAACGCCAGCAAGCTGATCGTGTTGCATACATGAAGTTCATCAACGTATATTTTCTTTTACTTGGTACCAGCATCCATATAAGGAATGCAATCAACTTTCTGGCATCGTGGTCAGCATTTCAATAACCAATCGTCACATCAGTGTCCTTTTCTTTCCCATAATATGCTCTCTTTCTCAGGCATTTATGAAACACAATGTTGTTCTTATTCTTCTCAACCTTCAAGCCCTTCTAAAGTAATTTAGTAAAAACAAAAGAATAGAAAAGAATAGACCCTGAAAAACTGAACATGTCTCCCTGCAGCTGCTATTTTACAAGCAAAAACCAAATTCCCGTAGTAACTACCAGTAAGGCATAGTTTCACTTTTATGCAGGTGGAAACATTGCTGGCTTAGCATCTCCAATCCAGTGGTTACAAAGACAGCATCCGTCACCCAGATATCATGGAAACTACTAATAATAAAGAAATGGGAATTTATCACTTAGGCACCCTAAGGTTTAGACATTTATCACCTAGATACCCTGAAATTTCAATATATACAATGAAGGTACTTGAATTTTCAAAATTTTATCACTTAGGTACCCTATGTTGCAATTTGGTGAATTTTTGAAAATCCAATTAATTTTCACAATAAAATGTTGATGTGGTGCATAATTACAACAATATATGAGTTACATAAATTTTTTCAACAAAATCCCAGGGGATTACGCAAAAATATGCACTGAATTATGACGGAAGATATGTATATATTAGTGCTAATGTGCCATGTTAGCATGTTACAATAAAAAGTCATAACATTATGGTAAAGAACACCTACATATTGTTATTACTATGTTCCGATAGCAATTTCAAACAAAAATCTACCGAATTTTTGCAAAAGGGTATCTAATCAATAAAATTATTAAACTTCAAGGCACTTGAGTGATAAAATTTTGAAACCTCAGGGTGCCTCATTGAATGTATTGAAATGTCATGTACTTAAGTGATAAATCCTCAAATCTCGTGGTACCTAAGTGATAAATTTCCTAAAGAAATAAATGCACCAAACAAGCACTCACATCTGATGGTTCTGTCAAGTAGCATGGAAATCACAAAGGCTGTCAAAGGTATCAGGTCAAGAAACCAAGTTCAAGGTTCGCACAATCATCACTGATCTGAGAAGAATAATATAAGGCCCAAGCAAGACCAAATTGCAGAATACCAAGAATTCAAGTTATTACATAGTGAAGTCATATTCTAACACATCACAAAAATAAGCAATGACATTGTTCTCAATCTTCAGGAAACCAGAATCACCTGGATAATACTGACACTCCAATGCTATATCCAAAGGAATACCAGCTGATACCATGATACATAACAGTATCCAATTCAACTTGCAGTACACCAGCATTCTCATGCTGTCTAGAAATACTGTCTTGGTAAATAAGAGCAAATGATGTGATAAAGCCAAATACGTAAAGTGGTTAGCTGAGGGTAGGGAAAGGTATTAGTTAAAAACTAGGCTCCAGCTAGGTTGTTGTGGGCCTTGCCTTTTGGACTTAGATTACCTTTGGCTTCTAGTATTTTTTATATATAGCTGTAAAAGAGGGCCATTTGGCTCAGGAGAATAATATCAGAAACCCCTTTTCCTTAACCCTCTATCTCTCCCCTATCTCCAAACCCTTAGCTTGCAATATCTCCCTTCTCGTCCCCTATTCCTCTTCTATGCTATCAATTATGGGGCACTCAATATCTGGAATCTGGACTGCATCATACTGATACAAGAGCAAGTAATTCTCAGCCAGCAAAGAAATGCGAAATTCACTTAAATGCTCAACTCTGTATGAATCAATTTCTTGCATGCTTCTTTGGCGGACCAGATATTCTCTGACTTTGCTGTCACAGATGTTGCAGCCAAGAATTCATTGTGTAGCCTATAATCAATCTTCTTTGACTTAGATGCCCTGTGATTCTAATCTTGCAAGTTTTCTTTTTCTACTCTTGCTTCTTTCCTCCACTTCTTTCTCTGCTTAGTTTCTTAGCAAATATTATGAAATCTGGTGTAGCAGCCTCTCCCTTGGCATTCTTCTTCTTCTTAAATCAGTTTCCCACGCAGGTGACCAGTACATGACATCTCCCATCGACAAGCTGTGGTGGGTCGTTCCTTTCCTGGCCCATACAGGGGCCTGCACTTCCAGCAGGCCTTAATGCCCCCGGGTAAAAGTGTGCCATTCCACTGTGCACTTGCGCAGCAGTGGAGGGTCCTGGCCAGCCTCCATTGCTTGGGTTGTTTGGGCCATGTAGATCGTCTTACTGAACTGGGGGCGTAACACTCTCTCTCTCCTATCTCCTAAACCTAACTTGCAACTTTCCCCTTCTCTTCCCTTACTCCTCTTCCATACCATCAATTATGGCTACTCAATGTTTGGGCTGCATCATTATGTTCTATTCTTCAGTTTTGGTACATCAAAGAGCAGGTGGCGTGGGAAGAGTATTACAATCCTGTTTCCTACTCGGGCCTTAAGAATTCATTAAAAGAGAAACAGTGATGCATGTAATGAAATGAGAACTCAGTCACAGATATAGCTTCAGCGAGCAAATACAGCACCTAGAAGAAGCCAAACAGGCATCCAGCCTGTTTCTAGCAGCTAGAGCAGGCCCAAGTTCTACAGGCCTGTTGATCAAGCACCAAGAAAAGTGCTAAGCCGCAGTCACAGCCATTGAAATAGCTGCTGGGTTTGATGTTTCAATGTGTGACAAATCACATGCTTAGCAATACAAATCATTCATAAATGATAGTTATGACGAGGAACATCGCAGCACAATTACCGTAACCTAAGATGCTCCTGCTTCATATTGATCAGCTCACCAAGCATATTAGGGAGCGTTTTGAGATCATTATTTGCTTCCTGAAGCTCAAGACTGGCTTCTTCCAATTGTGCTGCCAGCTCCTGTCTTGTTGTAACCATGCTATGTGCCTCCTTGTGCGCTTGTTGCAGATCCTTTTTCACACTTTCAACTGCCCTAGTATCCAGTTCCATTTTTGCAATCTTATCCAACAAAACCCTAATTTGAATATCACTCTCTGTCTGGATGCTTCTTATGTGAGCCTTCAGTCTTTCTGCTTCCTTTTGAGCAGCAACAAGGTCCTGCCTCAAGACTACCTGTTGACATGGTTTGTTAGATTACTTTGTTAGTCATTTTCAGATATCTTTGCTTCGTTCACCTTTTTTTCTGGTCATTAAGTAGGGCAGGGAGGATTCGTATATTGACCTTTGGTCCCAGAGCCTCAACCTTTAACACATTTACCACTAGAACAAAGCCTCCTTGGTTTTCCTAGCTCACATTTAATATTTGTTGAACTATAAAATATTTATCAGATTACTTAGAGGTTGAACAATAGTTGCACAAAACTCCTCGAATGCTTGTGCATCATGCTCCGAGGTGCAATTTAATGTTAAGTTAGATTCATTTAAACATTTAACAAGCTTATGGGAAAAGTGATTCAACTTTGGACAAGAGAGAAAAGGTACCTTTTCTCAACTGTTTCATTGTCCTGGCCCAATCCAACGAGTTCTTGGGCTAATTCTATATCTAGAAGAAGCGACTTTATATGCTACAACTAGTTTTCTTGGTTTCATCCATTGGAGTCTTCAAAGGGTAAACGTATAGAATTCAATATCTTGATTATTGCTTAGCAATAATTTCTTATAAAATATTATGCATCAATGGTTCAAGCAATAAAACTTGAGAAATTTTATACATATGTAACATATTTTTAATATAATGCTCTTTCCATGTTCTTAACCTTAGAATCATTTAACACTGCCCAATCCCCCACTCATGCAGCCATGGCTCTGGTTCTTGCTACTGTGGGTTGAATAATAGTTAGATTATGAAACCCAGCATTACAAACATGAGCTCCGCCATCCTTTGTAAATCAGCTCACATCAGCTCAATTAGGTGATAAATATATCGTTCATTCCGTCTTATTTGTAGCATGAGTTGCGCTAGATTACCTGTGCAGCTGCCAATCTCTTATTGTCCCCAACAAGTCTAGCTATCTCTGCAGCCTGAACAGCCAATTTTTTCTCCGCCTGCTCTGGTTTAGGGAGAGAATCCAAAGGACGGTGGCCAGCGGGAGTACCAACAGAAGGTACTGGACCATGCCGCATCATCCCAGGAGCCGAGGGACGGCCTCTGGAAGACATCTATAACTCCACTACGACTAGCAAGATATCAGATAATTATTAACAGCAGCAGAGCCGTAAGCATCTGGTATCAGCACGAGAGAAGCAATTAGAACAAAACAAATTTATAAGAGTAATTTAAGCAGCAACAACAACGAATCCAGTGCTTGAAAGGCTCCCGTCAAGGCAGGGTCTGGAGGGGGCGAGGTACAGAAGTAATATAAGATGTGTGTTCTAGGAAGCACGGATACGGATACGGATACGAGATACGACACGATACCGACACCCCGATACGTGATTTTTCCAAAAACTAGGATACGACACCTAAGGGAAACGCTATTTCAAAATTATATATTTTTTATATAGAGTCCATGTAATTGATACGGGACACCCAAGTTGGTCACTAAAGTGACCAAAAATTCCCCATTTGGTCTCCCAGCTCAAATTTTAGAAAATTTAGTTACCCAACTCTTAAAAAAAGTCTCATTTGGTCACCCAAGTGATTTAAAATGAACAAATTAGTCACTCAATTCAAATTTTGGAAAATTTGGTCTCTCAACTCCTAATAAAAATCTCATTTAGTCACCTAAATAATTTAAAATTAATTAAATTCATTATTCAAGTAAAAAATAACAAACTCAATCATCTTTATGAATTATTTATTTCATTGGTCTGTAATTTTCTGACTTTATTAAAGTTTATCTATAATGTTCCAAAAAAAAAGTTTATCTATTATTTTTTCTAAAATAATTTTTCAACTTTTATTTTATAATTAAATAATTAAATTATTATTTTGCTATTAATATTATGTAAAAATTAAAAGATACGTAATTAATTTTGCCATAAAATAAAATATAGAAAATAATTTAAATAAATGACCCAAAATAATTTGCATATAGTTATAATTGTAAAAAACTAAAAAGTAAAAATATTTACTTTAAATTGAATACTTAATCCAAATTTTCTCTTAAATTCATCCTAAAAAAATTTCCCTCCCAAAATTTAAATTTGGTTGGGTGGATTTTGGGAGGGAAATTCAAACCCTCAAAAACGTGTCGGGACGTATCGGAAGAGTGTCGGAAGTTCAAAATTCAAAAAAAGAAGTATCGGATACTTTTTCACGTATCGGACACATATCGGAAGCGTGTCGGAAACGTATCGGAAACGTGTCAGAAATTCAAAACTTAAAAAAAGAAGTATCGGATAATTTTTTCACGTATCGGGGCGTGTCGGAGGAGTGTCGGTGTCGGATACACGTCGGACACCGACACTCTGGCCAAAAAAGAGTATGGGTGCTTCCTAGTGTGTGTTCATTAGCAGAAAGCACAAGCAATATCAAGGATGCCTTTGGCCCGGTATTTCGGATGCTTTACAAAAGCTACAGCATTTCTAAACATGCTTGGTTGTGGATGGGAAAAGTGCTTTTCAAAAACCATCGTCTACAAAAAGCAGAGGACGTCATGTTTTTTGAAAAACTCGCTTTGAAAAAATGCTTTAGGAGCAAAAAACAAACATATCCCTAATGAATATCACAAATTATAATAGTCTTCTCGTAGAACAACAAACGACTGGATTAGTAATCCTATCTATAAAATATAAGACATTATTATAATATCAATAAAATAATTCTTCTAATATTATTGAAACAATTGAACTAAAACGATATATATTTGCTCATAATTTTGATTATATCTAACTTAAAAAGTATACAAAGAGCATAATACCAATAATTTAAATAATCTACTGATTTCATGGCAAAGTAACACTTCCACAACACAGATACAACTAAAGCTTTTACAAGCATTGAATCAGGTGAAACAGTCATCAAGCAATTAGCAAAAGGATGACTTGGCATAATAGCAAGCCTTTACAAGCCAGGGATGGTGCTGTTTAGTGAATGGGAAGGTCGTCGGAGCTGCCCCTTGGCACCACCCTGTCACAGGCCAACATTGTCCCCAGTGCTCAATAAGCAGCCATATGCCATATGGGTCTCCGTAACCTGTTTGGTGCTGATGCACATGTGTTGAATGTAAGTACGTTCCTTGGTATGCCATGTATTTCGTCTCTTTTAGGGGAGTATTGCTGCTTGTTGACCATAGAGAGTAGGCTGGCCCAGCCCTAGCCTCAGGGAGCCCGGGTGCCACACAGGTGATCTGCGCTCATCCCATGACAAGTGGTATCAGAGCGAGGCTGATGATACGCGAGTAAGCAGCCGTCTTGGGAGCAGGCTTGTTCGTGGTGCTGGACACTCCTTGGATGTGGGAGTTTCTTGCATCCCAGGCATGTCAAGCGAGTTTGTCCATGGGGATGGACACTCCTCGTGTGGTGGGAGCACTCTATAGAGACAGAGTGGCTCACGTTCCGGGTGTGACGAAGGCGCACCATGTTGTGGTGTTGGTCAGGGTTGCTAACCGTTTGGCTGGCTTGCTGCGTGGAGATTAAGCCAATCCTGTAGGGTACAGTGCGGAGATTATAAAGTGAAGTGTCAACAAGCGTTGTTCGCGAAAGACGTGTACGTGGTGCACTATGGTGTTGGGGTTGACAGGTGGCGCTTTGAGTGCACTGCTTACCGCTGGGCGAGCATCGATGGCATGTCATACGTGTCACGCAGGAGGGGATGATGATGTGGTTGTCCCGTGACCAATCAAGGCTGTTGGAGATGCGGGGAAGCGACGACGGGCAGTGCCGTCACTCGCAACGAGGACATTTGCGGAATTAGGTGGGGAAGAATGTCAAGGGTCGCTTTGGCCGACATTGTCCCCAGGGCTCCATAAGCAGCCATATGCCATATGGGGTCTCCGTGATCTATTTGGTACTAATGCGCATTTGTTGAATGCAGGTACGTTCCTTGGTATGCCATGTATCTCGTCTATTTTAGGGGTGTATTGCTACTTGTTGACTATAAGGGGTAGGATGGCCTGGCCCTAGCCTCAGGGAGCTCGGGCACCACACTGGTGATCTGCGCTCATCCCGTGACAACCCGCAAAGATTCACCAGCATATTTTTTTATGCAGTCCTCCACTTACCACAAGCCACTCAACAAATCTACCAACTCTATGTTTTCCCTTGATTCTAATAGCAAAATATTCCAATTGGAAGCTTTAGCCAAAAATGGGAAGCAAAAGTAAGGACTAAGTACAGGTGAATTACATAGCTATGACATACTACTGTTACTTATTGTGAAGTTTCAACATTCGGAAGCATTTAGTACACTGATAAAAACTAATAGAGACCATCACATAACATAAAGGCCGTTCCTCACCCAACTTTGACATACTGGCTATTACGCAATGATATAATTGTAATGGCCAACATATTGCATGTATATTATATTTTATTTATGAAAACATACGCGTAAATGTTTGAAACTATAAGAATACATATTAGAATTAATGACCGGATGAGCTTTCATTCATATTTTTGCAAGTATAAGACTTTTAGGAGTAGATTATAAAACCCTAGGAAATCAGGGCAACCCTTTATATTATGTTTGTTGTACCTCGCTTCAGCACATAGAATATAGTACGAAAAATTTTGACTAGAAAAAGAAATAATATTAAGACAGAGGGACAAGATGTCCTTATAATTACCAAAAAAACAAGAAAAAAAAAAACTATAAACTAATAACATAAAGCCCTCTAGTCCCTTTGCAAATCAACTGAAGTTATGTCAGTGAAGCCTTCAAAGCTCTTCCAAAGAGCTAAAACGACCCCCTTTCCCATATGAAATTAATTGGCGTATGTTGATCTTTAGAAAGCTTACTGTACGAATTGCAAAGCACTTTTACTGAATTACCAAGAATGCTGTGAATTTTCAAGTGATTGACAATAACCATAAAGATAGTGCTTTCATAATACTTTGGTGCTACAATAAACTTGCTTAGCTTCTGTGACCAATGCAATATAATGACAATGCCACTCAACTAGTTACAGAATGTTGATTTTAAAAAAAACAAAAAAAAAACAAAAAAAAGCTAGATTTGGAAAAATGAAACTCCCATATGGACTACGTCTACAACAACTAGGCATGTGAATGAATCTGAAATAGCTCTATGATAAGAGTTTTGCTCTTTTCATACAGCTACCCAGCCCCATAACACAACCCTTGGATTTTTTGTGCATATTATACCTTCCTTTCTTACATTTATTCCCCTTCCCCTTGCAGTTTCTTTAATTTTCTAGCAATATTAAGAGTACTAAGATTTAGAAGTATCATGAAAAGGCATTGGGTTAGTAAAATCAAGCTGCTTCCAAACTTCCTCAAGTGAGTGCTGACGGAGACCTCTAGGCAAAGCCTGCAACCATACTCAAGCGTCGCACTATTCATAGGAAGACCAATAGAACAGGTATTGGTTCAAGTGGTATTAGAGCAACCATCATAGTAAGGTGCAGGCATACTAGTAACCAATACATGGCGTCTACATGGCCTATCGATGCATTCATTGAGCATTTGAATGAGTAACAGAGTCAAATGCGACCCTTTGTTGTGGAATCAGGCATGAAGTGGATTACAATGAAGAAACCAATAATTCTAAACTGAATAAAATAGTCAGCCATTTGAGAAATCAAATTGAAAGAATGGGTAGGAATGCACTTCCACCAGCAGTTGAGCAAAATATTCCTAAGCCAAATGAAGAGGAAAGGCTTCAAGTTACATCCACTTGGAAGGCTCGAGGCTTCTGCCTCATCCACTTGAAGCAACAGCCACTCATAGAGAAACAAGAAGATATAGAATGACAGGGGAAAGGGAAAGCAAGAAAACCAATTGACCTAGGCCTTAGGGGTCATAGTTATCCTGAAGCTAGAAATTCCGTAAGTTTGAGAAGAGTAACCCACCACACAATTGGAAAAGAAAATGCCAAAAGTTCTTCAGATGTTACCACATTCCTATTAATCAGTAGGTGGAAAGAGCTTCAACCCACCTCCACGACCAAGGAGATGTATGTTATCAAGGCTTCAAGATAGAACACAATGGTCCATTGTGGGCATTGTTCTCTAAGGAGCTTCACACAAGATGTGTAAAGAAATTCTCGGATGTGGTGCAAAAATTCAATAAATTGGAGAAAAAATGATAAGTGCACAAATATCAGGCACAATTCGAGGAGTTGATGTCGTGGATGTTATATTAAAGTCTAATAATGATGGAGAACTATTTTCCTTCATGTTGTTTAAGCGAGCTCAGGCCTATGTTGAGTGCTGGGATAAGATCACCCACCCTTGATCACTAATCACTACATATAGCGAGCTAGGCTGCAAGAAATTACCTAGTTGAATGTAGGAATTCCTATCACTGCAAGAACATGGGCTTCGAGCCCCAAAACAGTCATAGGCCTCACTCTACTTACAAACCAATTCTCATTACGCAAGTGCCTTGTCCTCGGCAAAGCCTACCCGGCCCAAGTCTCAAAACAGCTCCTATGATGCCACCAAAAGCCTGATTGCTAATCAAAAGAAGGAAACAGGGCAAGGCTATAGAAGTAATGAGAAATTTTATCTTGGAGTAGATCTAAGCAATTCTACAACATAAAGTGCAACTAAGGAGAATATGCTGGAAGGAATAGAAGAAAAGAAAGAGGAAGAGTTGAAGGCTCGGCAAGGTGGCATGGAGGTATCGTTAAATGCACTCTTTGGCAAGTGACTCACAATACATTGTGCCTGAAGAGTACAATCAAGAAGAGGCCTCTAACTATACTTATTAATAGTGGAAACATCCACAACTCGGATACAGCCTCTCTTTAGGGTGACACCCTGAAAGGGTAAAGCTGCGTACATCTCCCCCCCCCCGGGGACCCTACATTAGCGAGAGCCTTTGAGGCACTAGGTTTGTTGTTGTTGTTGTAGTAGAAGCACCCCCAACTTCTGGGGCACACAAGTTGCCAAAATCATGAAATGCAAGATGGCACACATTGTGCTGATGTTTGTAACTATGGCTAATGGAGAGGCTTGAATGAGCTACAAAAAGTGTCCCAAATTTCAGTGAAATGTCAAGAAGAAACAATTTTATGGTGAGCTGACAATCTTTGAACTTAGAGGAAGTGATATGATCCTGAGGGCGGACTACCTCGAGAAATATGATCGAATGACATTTGATTTCTCAAACATGAAACTCTCTTGCTACAAGGAAGGGTAGCCAATGCACTTGCTAGGCATAGTAGAGCTAGTCTCTATAAAAACTCTCTCTGGGAAGGGGTTGCAACATTTCTTCAAGAAGAAGATAGGAACTTTATTTAGCCACCTCTTTGCTACTACTATAGCAAAAAAGCTAAATGGCTCTAGTCACCACTCAATCCAAGAGTTGTTGTTTGCTTATAAGGACGCCTTCAAGACTCCACCTCTCTTCCTCCCAAAAGAATCCATGACAATTTCCTCCCTCAATAATAATGCCAAACCAGCGAATCTCATACCCTATAGGTACCCATATTACTAGATGGTTCGGCAGAGAAACAAGTGCACAATAGGTTGCATGCCTCGTTGATTCAATATAATTGCAGCCATTTTGCATCCCATGTGCTTTTAGTTAAAACATAGGATAGAACTTCTCGGTTTTGTGTAGATTACAAGTAGCTTAACTCTATCGGCATCAAAGACAATCAAGAATAGCCAGGTGCAAAAACAAAGCTTGCTTAGCTGCTCTGGTCGATGCAATATGACAATAGTGTCACTCAACCAGATTCAGAAGACTAAAGTTGCACTATGTCTAGATTATTATGTCTCCAACAACTAGGTATGCATATGAATTTAAAATAGATCTATGTTGCATGAGTATGCTCTTCATAACAGTTGCCCGGTCACATAACACAACACCTGGACTTTTTGAGCATCTTACGCTTTCCTTTCTTGTATTTATTTCCCTTATCCTTACCTTTGTTTCCAGTTTTCTAGCAATGTCAAGGGTACCTTAAGATTTAGACGTGTCAAGAAAGGATACATGTAGAAATTGGAAAACACAATATTGAAAAAGAATAATGTTTCATAATGAACATCAATGTAGAACAAGCTTTTGTCTCTCACTTTTCCTAAACGTATTTTCAAGCCTATTACCTACGAATTCCTCATTAGTGAACATGAACCGGTTGATAAGTCCAAAATTTAAACTAGATGGTCATTCTAGTTTATACCATTATCTTCGTAATCAAAACTAAACTCTTAACCAAATTTTTTTGGTAGATAAATAGGGCAGGTGTAGTCCATAAGAATATAGAGATTACCAAGAGTTACAAGTCCAATGATGAGATTTACCAGTCAAAAGATATAGGCACCATTTCCTCTTATGAGTTATTGTCACAAAGGTGTGTAATATTCAAGCTAGGAACTTTGCAGCCTGAAAGTAGGAAACACAAAACATAAGCTGATTCTGCAGGCCATCAATCTTAGAGCACTTGTTTTGAAGACTATATGATGCAAATCACAAAAGCAAATTTGCAAATTGATTGGCTCTGATACCAACCGATGCAAATCGCCGGATTGCTTGAAGGGAAAGGGGAAAGATTTAACAACCTTCCTTAATTCTTATTACTAAAGCAAGAGAACAAGGGATTGATAAGGTTCAATCTTAATTCTCACCTAGAGAATAAAAGAGAAACAAAGAAATAACTCAAATAATCAAAATCAAAGCTCTTGAAAATACAAAACTAATGACCTATTTATAAAAACTTCGAAACCCTACTCTTAATTCAAATTAAACTATAAAACAATCATATTCTAGTTTTAACTAAACCTAATATAATCTTGATTAAACTCAAAAACCCTAAATCTAATTACATAATTCAGTAAAAATAAACTCTAATAAATAAAATATTAATTAAACGAAATATCTAAACCTAATTAAGCAAAAATACCCTAAAACCCTAATCATAATAAAATCACTTCTCGAACTTTTCAGGCTCGGATGTGTTTTCTACTATTTCTGGGATCCATTTTCTCTTTCTCTCATCTTGATCGGATTATTTTCATCCAATTTGCATCAGTCGGTGGAAACATTGGCTGAGTCTTCAAATTTGGAAACGCCACACCAGAGTACGATTAATATCCTCAGAAAATTAGTTCAATATCATAATGGCTTCTAAATGCACATGACAAAGACGTTTCCATGGCAGAAAATTAAGCAATTGCCAGAATGACAATAAGCAGCACAATACAGAGAACTTATAGATACTAAATAATAGACCAGATGTGTGCCCATGAACTAAAAAACAACAGAAAAGAGAACAAAGTGCCATTTCGTTAGATCCAACCCTAACTTCTACTGCTAACAATCAAAGGGGTAAATCCTCACAAACTAAGATCAAGACAAACAGTATGTTCAGATGCAAAATAGGAAAAGAAATCCATTTCAAAATTTGTGAAATTAGGCGCGAAATTAACAGGACCCAAATACCTAGTGCATTCGACTGATCGAATGATTGAAGTGTTGAGTGTTGTGATAATTCTCCAATCACACCCAATCAATACAAACACACCAAACCAATCCAACCAAACAGAGAAAACAATAGCATTGAAGTATCGGTATCGTATAATTCACTATAAGTATGAGTAATTACAAAGTATTGTAAAGTATATTGAGAAGATTTGAGTAAGGAAGGAAGAAAATAGCCAGAAGATAGAGAGGGAGAAGAGACGTCTAGAGAGAGACAGAACAGAACAATTTGAGCTAAAATCATATCATGATATTTTTTTTTTTTTTTTTTTTAATGATGGTAAGGACAGGGGGGGGGATAATACCCCTAAATCACCTTATAAAGAGGCCCACTTTGAGCTTAGTGGGAATCGAACCCAGGCCACCCCGTTGACAACCGGCGTTACAAACCACTTTGCTATGTCCCTAAGGGACAAATCATATCATGATATTACACTCTTTCTCCTCACTAGAGACCCCTTATTTATACTAATGACAATTGGGATCTAATTCTCCCTTAAACATTTAGATAATTAACTACTACTCTTCTAAGCATTGTTTGTTAACTTGTCACGAAGCGTTGACGTGTCTGGGGCCGATGAGGTGTCAGCTGGAATACCGGGACCCGGGATTATATCAATACCGCCCGCCATAAGTTGACCCTTGTCCCCCAAGGGTCAAAATCGGGAAATCGAAGTTGGAAGTCATGGAGGAACTCCCACGTGGCTTCCTCTGGTGGATGGTTGACCCATTGGACCAAAACTTGGGTGGCTGCTGCCCGATGGCGCTTCACGAGCCGTCTACCCAAAATGCGATCCGGTTGAAGTGGAGCTGGAGTCGGTGGCCAAACAGCGGGAAGAGGGGTGCTATGAGCCAATATGGAGAAACAAGACTTGAACAAGGACACATGGACCGTAATATGTATATCAGCATGTGGGGGAAAGTCCAGTTTGTAAGCTATTGACTCGACTCGATCGAGGATCTTGAAAAGGACCAAAAAAACCAAGGCGAAAGCTTATGAAAAGCTCGATGCTCCACACTTTGCTATAAGTATGGTTGAAGCTTCAACCGAACGTAGTCCACGATGTTGAACACTCAGTCGATGCGGTGGCTATTAGCTTGTTGCTTCATTCGGTTACGAGCTCGATGTAAGTGGAAAGGAAGCAAGGCGACAGTGTCCTTCCTGGCTTGAAGGCTGCGGTCAACAACCTCAATGACTGACTCTCTCGGTGGGTATGGGAGGTGAATGGGGGGGGTGGCTGCCCATATAATACCTCAAAAGGGGATGTGTGAGTCGTAGTGTGAAAAGTGGTGTTGTACCCCCACTCGGCAAGAGGTAACCACTAATTCCACTCATGAGGTCGCTCACCAGCCATGCAGCGGAGGTATGTCTCAAGACAGTGGTTTAATACCTTAGTTTGACTATCGGACTGAGGATGGTACGAGGAAGACAAGTTAAGCTACATCCAAAGCCGAGTGAACAAATCCTGCCAGAAAGTGCTCATAAAAATGGGATCACAATCGCTTACTAGGTTGGCGGGCATGCCATGAAGGTGAAAGATTTGGTCTAAGTAAAGCTAGGCCACTAACGCAGCTAAATACGGATGCCTAAGATTATGGAAGTTAGCATACTTGCTTAGGCAATCAACCACGACTAATATAACAGTGTACCTCGAAGGAGGCAATCCTTCTATGAAATCAAGTGAAACGCTACTCCACACGGTCTCGGGTACAGGAAATAGTTGTAGTAGAATGGGATACAATAACGCCTCATACTTATGCCACTGATAGACCGTACATTGCCGAAAATAGTCCCACACATCGCTTTTCAACCCTTTCCAATAAAAAAGGGTGCGAACCCAACAATATGTTGCCCCGATACTGGAATGACCACCTGCGGGATCGTGCAGCCAAAAGAGTACTGAGGCATGCAGGTTATTGTCATCACCCACAACTAAGCACCCTTGTTTTCAAAGTCGCTCTTGTTGCTACTAGAATTTAGAATGAAGTAAGCGATCACTCTCCTTATCTTGTATTATGCAAGCGAGAGCCAGGTCGGTTTTCCATGATCAGTGAAGACGCTCAAGGGAATCCGATGAAATAACTAAAACTTCCATGCATAGAATATCGGTCCCATTGACACGTAATATAGCATCTGCAGCTCAGTTTTCCTTCCCATGTTGATAGACTCAAAACAAATAAACTTCAAGAACCAAAAATGTTGAAACGACGTAGACAACTTTTGTTCCAACAGGCACTTCAAATTTTGTTGATCGGTACGTATCACAAAATGGAAGCTGGTGAGGTATTGTTGCCACTTCTCAACCTCAAAAACAACAGCAAGCAATTCACTTTCATAAACCAACCAAGCTTGGTGTTTCGGTGCGAGAACTCGGCTAATAAAAGCTAATGGATGGCCCTCTTGCATTAAAACTGCTCCAATCTCTACCCTAAAAGCACCAGTTCCAACAACGAATCCTTTGGAAAAATGGGGCAAAGTGAGAACCGGAGTCGAAGTTAAGGCTTGCTTGAGCTGGCCAAAAGCCACCGCTGTCACGGGTGTGCATTCAAAAGCCACCTTTTTAATTAGCAATAAAGTTAAGGGTCTAACTAATGTTAGGAATAGTGTCCTAAAAATCCAAATTTGTCCTATAAATATTACTTTATTTATCAATAAAATTAAAGTTTTAGTCATTTTCTCGTTAAATTTGTGTAAGTGAGCAAATATACAGTGCATGTGATTTTCTTTTAAGTAATGTCCATGAAATGGGTGTAGTCCTCAGATTACTTTTCACATGTTTGTTCTAAGTTGTTTATGAAATTAAGCCACAGGTAGACTTGGAGCAAATGGAATGGAAAGTTATTTGAAAACTCATAGTCAGTGATAAGTTTGGACTACATGTCTGCTAAGACTATAACGTGACACTTTAGATGACCTGTCTTTTTCATGTGGATGGTGATCTAGAAGTGTTATGTCGGTGTGTTCAATAAGATTAATACACTAGTTGGGCCATGTGAGTTACTTGTTTTTAGACTACTATCAGAAATGAATGATTCATGTTGCACTATCTGAACGATGACTCTAAATTCTTCAAGTATTCTAGACTTGTAAATGGAATGTTAGTTACTTTGGTGTACTATAAATAGGTCTTGATAAATGACTGAATTCTCATGCACACTGGATAGTGGCATGAAGTGTGACAAGGATCAGGTATTAGGTAATCTATAGTCTCTTGCAAGATACAGATGTCCCCTTTGTTGATTTGCAGATATTTTAAATAATTCAAAAAATTTGGCCAAAGTGTTCCAAGTGTTTGACATTTGGAATTTATATTGTGAATATGTTCAAGTATATATTAATTATTCAGTAAAGGGCGAGTCGGTGACTAATAGAGAAGCTATGAGAAAATTAATGGTAGTAGTTCTAATTATTTTTCATCATTGTTGCCTCATAGAGGCGTTGTTGTTGTCAATATAGTCTATTTAGAAATTATGGAATAAATGATTTAAGCCTAGAGTGTAATGAGATTTATTGAGTGAAATTGAGTCCCATTAAATGGTAATTAAATTTATCATGAGAAGGTAATCAATTTAACCCATTTGGAGCTAGATTTAAATTGTCCCTGAGGTCCCTGCTCAAGCCTCTGTTTTTTTTTTTATTGCTATCAGAAAAATATTAAAGAATTCATGAGATAAATTATTTATTCATGATATGTACATTTAAATTTGCCAAACATTATTCATGAGATAAATAAAAGTTAAAAATTATAATAAAATAATTTTAAAAATTAAAATTTATAAGATAAATTTTTACATGAGGAAAATAAAATTAAAAAAATTGCGAAAAAGGGGTTGCAATCTACATTATGCGGTTTGGACCAACCAGCATGCGACACCCAGGGCGACTATCCGCGCCTTCGGGCGCAGACCAATCATCTCATGCCATGTGGCATGCTAAAGGAGCGTCCGCGTCGGTGATCCCAGCCAATGGGTGCGAACCAATCCCACGTTGCCACATGGCACGTGCTAGAAAGTTTAAAAATGCGGTATTTATTTTTAACAAAACTACGTTATTTTTTAATCTTTTTTTTATTTTAGGTGTATCCTACATCAAACTTTTTCTAATTTTTCGCTCCGCTATCCTACTACAAATGGGGATACCGAATCCGATTTTAGATTAAAAAGTTTCTGGAAGTATTGACTTTCGGAGATCTAATAACAGAGAAAATTTCTGTTGAAATTTTTTCTCCTGAGTTTAATATTTTCAGAGCCCACACTCCATTTATTTTTGAGGTGATTGCATAGAAGGCTTCTCGGTCTAGATATTTTTTCTGGTATTCTAGTTTTCTTTATTTGGAGCAATTCTAGGTATTCTTCTTTTCTTTCTCTTTTAAGTTTTTCATTTTTTTATTTATTTATAGCATTCTTATTATGCTAATTTTAAATTTATATTATTATTATGAATGTATTAGAGTAGATGCCTCTAGATTTAGATTTGGAATTTAAATTAGAAATTTTAAATCAACTGTAGGTTAAAATTAGGAATTTTTAAGCCCTTCAGCTACGCTAGTTTAATAAATTTGGGAAATTTTTGAAATTTATCACAACAATTGATATCAGAGCTAGATTCTAATTATATTCATAATATACATAATAGATATAATAAGATCGAAATAAATAGACTTGCGATTTAATGAAATAGAGATTTTATTAAGAAGAAAAGATAGTTTAACTTGATTTTGATAATAATAGTAGTATCGGCTTAAATTGTTTAAATCGATAATAAATTAATAGTTAATTCATATATGATAATATAGATTCATTAAAGTTTCAATCATATGATGATATTGAATATATTTGATCATGATTTACGAAATCAGATAAATTGATCTAATGCGCTAACATGGCATTTTTTTATTTAAAATTTTTTTTTGGGAATATGTAGACGTCAGTACTAAATTATGTAATTATAATTAAAAATTAATTTACCTTAATTAATTTATTTTTAGAATAAGATTCTAATGGAGATTATGAGATAGTCTAAGAAATAAATGCAATTTAAAAATAAAACCACTAGTTTATAAAATTCAAGTAGGAGTAAAGTTCAATTGTTGAAACTGGACAGTCCCATTACCTGTTTAGCAGTATGGTGAATTGGCATCACTCTCCACGGAGGGTGTCGGTTTGCAGGTTACAGGGTTAGACTTCTATTAGGATAAACCAAAGTGCAAAGAAGCGATGCCACCACGCTGCCATGGAGTATTACGTGTATTTGTAAGGAGGTTTAGGTAATGGTTTACACTTGACTAGCGTATACATTAGCCTCCCCGAGGAGCTCTATTGTGTTATGTTAGAAACTAAGGTAAAGTGGTGAGTTAATCATGTTTAGTAAGAGTTACAAGAAAAACATGTTAATTGAGAATAGCTATCACCTAAACTAATTTCATACGACTCTGTTGCAGGGGAGTAAGAAGTTGTGTGTTTGGGTCATCATTGAATGCATGATGGTACAGTTTTTTGAATACCTGACTTATTTTGTTTGCTAAATTAAAAGAGTAAATATCACTGCATTATACATGACTCTTATTAGATAGTTACACAAATATTTGCATTTACAGTGTTTTCAAATGTCTGCGACTTGTGCACTTCATTCAATATTGAAAGATAATGCTTTAACTAAACCTAATTACTTTACCTAAAAATGAATCTGGACATTGTATTAATACACGAGGGTCATAAGTTTGTTCTCAATAATGCTCGACCTATGGTGCCCACTAATAATTCTACAACTGCCGTTAAAGAGCATTATGAACGCTGACATAAGGCTAATGAGTTAGCCAGATACTATATTTTGGCTTCAGTGACAAATGTTCTCAAGAATCAGATGTTCGAGATAAAAATAGCAGCTGAGATGATCAAACATTTAAAGGAAATATTTGGTGGTCAAGATAGGGCAGCTAGGCAAGAGCTGATGAGGAAGCTCTTGAATATGAGGATGTCAGAAGGGTCACCGGTTCAGGAGCATGTCATGAAAACATGACATGTTTAACTAAGCTCGAGATTCTTGGTGCTAAGATTGATAGTTTATCTCAGTAGGACATCATCCTCAGCTCTCTATTTAGCTCTTGTACTCAGTTCATGCTCAACTATGCACTGAATAATAAATATTATTCATTGTCTGAGCTAATGAAGGAGCTGCAGGTTGCAAAGGGTGTGCTGGGAGCCAAGGAGAGTGTCCACTTGACTCAGGCAACAGGGGCTAGTGGAAGCAACCAGCATAAGGGGCTGACTGGAAATAAAGGAAAATGCTAGGTTGCTAGTGTAGCAACTAAGTCTATCAAGAATTCAGCAAAAGGAAAGTGTTTCTTTTGCAGAAAGATGGACCACTTGAAGAGGAACTGCATAAAGTACATAGCTACCCTTCCTGCAAAGACTGTTAAGCCATCTGGTGAAGGCATGATGATATCTCACTTAGTTGAGTCATGTGCAGTTGAGAGTCCACCAGGTTCCTAGCGTGTGGACTCTGGTTCGACTAACCATGTCTGTAATATGTTACAGAGGCTTAGGCTAACAAGGAGGCTGCATGATGGAGAAGTGTACCTAACGGTTGGAGATGGTACAAGAATAGCGGTCTTAGAAGTAGGAGATGGTAGCTTAGTATTTAGTTGTAGAGTTTTAATTTTATAGGATGGTTTATTTGTACCTACATTGCATAGGAATTTGATTTTTGGCTCTATTTGGTGGATAATGGTTATTCATTAAATTTCAGTTCTGAACTATTTATTATGATAATAAATTATTTATTTGCAAAGGTACATGTGTGGATGGTTTATTCGTATTATTTCCTAATCAAAACTCTGATATTTGTTTAAATGAATCTAACATAAGCTTACTTGTTCAATCTCCTAAGAAAAAACAACCTCAAAGAGATAATGCCTTCACATGGCACCAACGTTTAGGTCACAATAATTCGAACAAGATCCAAAGGCTGGTAAAAGATGGACTGATAGAACCTTTGGACTTGAAGTCATTACCAATCTATGTATCCTGCATAGAAGGTAAGATGACCAAGTCTGTCTTTAAGAGTAAAGGCAATAAGGTTGGTGACTTGCTTGAGCTGGTTCACACAGATGTATGTGGACTAATGAACGTTCAAGCAAGAGGTGGGTATAAGTACTTCATCACATTCATTGATGATTACTAAGGTATGGGTATGTTTATCTAATGAGACATAAGCCGGACTCTTTTGAAAAGTTCAAAGAGTATAAAGCTGAAGTTGAAAAGCAATTAGGTAAACAAGTAAAGTCACTTTGATCAGATCAAGGAGGAGAATATCTTTTAGGTGAATTTCTGGATTTCTTAACTGCAAATGGGATTAGATCTCAACTTTCTGCTCCAGGTACACCACACTAGAATGGTGTTGCAGAAAGAAGGAATATGACATTGTTAGAGATGGTAAAGTCCATGATGAGTCATGCTACTTTACCAATCTCTTTTTGAGGTTATGCCTTAAAACTTCAGCATATCTCCTGAACTTAGTTCCATTTAAGTCAGTTCCTAAAATGCCTGTGGAGTTATGGACTGGGTGAAAGCCAAGTCTAGGGTACCTTAGAATTTTGGGGTACCCAACACTTGTATTGGAAGAGAATCCTAACAAGTTGGAATCAAGGATGAAGGTGTGCATGTTTGATGGTTATCCCAAAGGAACAAGGGGTTGTCTTTTTTATAGTCCTTCTGAGCAAAAGGTTTTTGTAAGTGTGAATGCAAAATATTTAGAGGAGGATTTTGTAGTAGACTGCTGCAGAGCAGTGTAGAGGACTAAAGAAAATGAAGCTAATTCTGAATAGCTAGACACAATTCGGGACATAGTGGATGCATTAAATGCATCTATTGATAGGGTTGAGAATGTTCCAAGTATACGAGAACCTGGGCGTAGTGGAAGGATTGTTAGGACATCTGATAGGTTTATGGTGGGAGCCTTAATGGTTGACCGTGACATTGAATTTGATCCTCTCAGCTACAATGAGGCAATTAAAGACAAGGATATTAACCGCTGGCTCTTAGCAATGAAATCTGAGATAGGATCAATGTATTCTAATCAGGTTTGGGAACTTTTAGAGGCACCTGTTGGCATTAAACCGATTGGATGTAAATGGGTCTACAAGAGGAAAGGAGGAATGGACGAGAAGGTAGAGACCTTCAAGGCAAGGCTAGCTGCTAAGGGTTTTACCCAAAAGGAAGCAATCGATTATGATGAGACCTTCTCACCAGTAGCCATGCTAAAGTCTATAAAGATACTCCTATCCATTACAGCTCATTATGATTATAAGATTTGGCAAATGGATCTCCAAATGGTCTTTTTGAATGGTTGTCTTGAAGAAGACATCTATATGGTGCAACTAGATGGTTTCACAAGCAAAAATTAGGGGCATATAGTATGCGAATTGAAGAAGTCCATATATGGATTGAAGCAAACATCACGCTCATGGAATATTAGATCCAATGAAGCGATTAAGTCTTGTGGTTTTGACCAATTGGTTGATGAACCATGCATGTACAAATGACATCATGAGAAAGTAATGACTTTCTTAGTGTTGTATGTGGACGACATACTACTCATTGGGAATGATGTAGGTGTCTTATTAGATGTAAAGATTTGGTTGTTAGGTCAGTTGGATATGAAGGACCTTGGAGAGGCCAGCTATATTCTTAGGATCAAGCTTCCGCAAGATCGTAAGAGTAGGATGTGGGGTCTTTCTCAAGCCACTTATATTTACAAGATGTTATCAAGGTATAACATGGAGGACTCTAAGAAAGGTCTTTTGCCTTTTAGGCATGGAATCCCTCTTTCTTTAGAACAGTGTCCTAAGACACCTCAAGAGGAAAAGCAGATGATAAATGTTCTGTTATGCTGTTGGTATAGTGAGTAGATATTACTCGAATCCAGGTCTGATGCATTGGGTGGTAGTGAAGCATCTTCTCAGGTACTTGAGAAGAACTAGAGATTATATGTTAATTTTTCATAGTGACGAATTGGTTCCAGTTGACTATGCTGATTCATATTTCCAGTCAGACAGAGATGCCAGACGTTGGATGTCTGGATATGTCTTTACCCTTGGTGGTGGAACCATCAGTTGAAGGTGTGTCAAGCAATCTTTTATTCCTCACTCAACCATTGAAGCCAAGTATGTTGTGGATCTTTTTTACAAAGACTTTAACTCGGAAAACCTTTGATTCACATTTAGATGGGATGGGTATAAAGTGTACAGTAAATTGGATTTAAGACAAGTGGGAGATTGTTAGGAATATTGTCCTGAAAATACAAATTTGTCCTATCAATATTACTTTATTAATTAATAAAATTGAAGTTCCAGTCGTTTCCTCGTTAAATTTGTGTAAGTGAGCATATATATAGTGCATATGATTTTCTTTTAAGTAACGTCTATGAGATGGATGTAGTCCTCATGTTACTTTTTACTTGTTTGTTCTAAGTGGCTTATGAGATTAAGGCATCGATAGAATTGGAGCAAATGGAATGGAAAGTTATTTGAAAAACTCATAGTCAGTGATAAGTTTGGACTGCTTGTCTGCTAAAACTATAACGTGAGATGACCTATCTTTGTCATGTTGGTGTGTTCAATAAGAGTAATACACTGAGTTGGACCACATGTATTATTTGTTTTTAGACTACTATTAGAAATGAGTGATTCATGTTACACTATTGATAAGTCCAATTTAGTATATAATTATCTATATCAATTGGGTTCATTTTCTAACCATTTTACATTAAAATTTTATCGCTTTTAATTGCTTTCGCTCTTTTTTGCTCCTATTGCTATTTCTTTGCAAAAACACTCATTCTATGCTAAATCTCTCCAGATTTTATCATTAATATCAACCAGTGAATGCAAGATACATCAAATGAAAGCAAAAAGTTAGGCAAAACACAACATTTCACACAGTTAAGCAAGAGCACATAAAGAACATGTACAATTCATTTCAACAAGCAAAAAGGGGTGGCAAAATGCACAAATCAAGAGCAAGGATTCATTGTACACTTCAATAACATGTCCAAGTTGGTGTAAACTCTAAATTTGGGAGGTGCAAAGCTGAAAAAACTGAACAAAAACTGCAAAAGCAGCAACTTGCAACAAGTTGTAAGGAGGGGTGGCAAGGTGGTGCAATGAGGAAGAAGCTTATGTAATTTTTTATTTCAATTATTCCAAACCCCAAACACTATAAATAGAAGTGTTTGGGAGGTCTTTTAGCATCAATTCAATTAGAAAAAAACATAAAACAAAGTAGAAGAAGTAGGATAGAAACTGAGAGGAAGAAGAAGGAAGAAAGGAAAGTTTGGTTTGTAATTTTGCATTTTTAAATTCTTCTTATACTTTTCTTCTTTAAAGTTCATGGGATTTGTCTTAATTTTGCTTTAAATTATGTCTAACATGAACTAATTTTGTTTTTCCAAGGTATGATGTAGCATAAGTTGTAATATACGCTCTTTTCTAATTCGACATATTCAATGTTTGTTTATTGCTTACGTTGTTGAAGTGTTTATCATTGTTCTTCATGAGTTTTGAATGCTTAATCATCATTCATAGCCTATAATGATTCATATTGAGTCCAAGAGGAGATTTATGATGATTGCTAAAGTGATAAACACCATAAATTAAGCGAATACTAGAGATAGATTAACGCGATTTGTGTGGTTTTAAGTAAAAGCCATGGATCTTCAAAACTCTTTTCTTATTTAAATTCATGCAAGAGATTGATGAATTAATATGTAAAAGAGCATGCTAAATGTTGCTCGAGACAGAATATTTAGTAAATTAGGTTTTTGACCATCAACATGTAATAACAACTTCAATATCTAAAAAAGAAAGGCGTATTGATGCAACTAGATGAAATTGGATGCCTTGGTTCTTATTAAATCATTAAACTCATCTAAAATCAGAAACCTTTTCATAAAAATCAGTAAACATTTAGTTCTTTTTCATTTTATTTTGTTTCATATCAAAAACCTTAAATTTTGGTCTTTCAAATAGTACTGAAACTACTAATTTCGGTACTTACTCAATAATCAATCCTTGTGGGACGATACTCTACTCATTCTATATTACTTGATATGACTTAGTGTACTTGCTACGCAAACACCAAGTAGGCATCAAGTTTTTGGTGCCATTGTTTGGGATTGTTCTTATTTGAGTGATATCGATACCAATTAGTTTTGGTACTAATTTGAAGTTGTTTTGTAAAAACTTGTAAATTTTGTTTACATTTGAAGAAGAATCTTTTACTTCATACATTTCATTCACTCTATTTAATTTGTAAAGGTTTTTTTTTTTAAAATTCGTATACAACACCCCCCCCCCCCCCCCCCGCCCCCCCAAAAAAAAAAAAAATTGCCTTTCTGTAAAGTTTCATTAAATTTGTGTTATATTGTTGTTTTTCTTATGTTTTCTCTTTATTTTCAAGTTTCTTTTACTCATAAGTTTACTTTGAAAAAATTTTGAAAGTTAAAATAGTTACTTTTTAAGATTTTTAAAACATTAGTGTTACTACCTCCCCCCCCCCCCCCCCCTAAAATTTGGTTTTTGATTAGTTTTTGTATTAGATTGCTGTATTTTTAAGTTTTCTTATTAATTTTATCTTTCTTTTAACTTTTAAATACACCTAGATAAGTTTTTCAAGGTTAAGTTTATATTTTTAAAACTTTTCGAAACATTAGTATTACTAATCCTTCTCCCCTAAAATTTGGTTTTTATTAAGTTTTGTATTATATTATAGTATTTTGGTTCTTTCTCATTTTTGTTATCTTTAAGTTTGAAGAAGAAATTTCTTTTCTTTCATTTATTTCATTCACTTGATTTCATTTGTAAAGTTATTTTTACTTCAAAAATTCGTATAGCACCCCCCCAACCTACATGGGAGAGATATTTTGTCACATTTTTTTTAAATTTTGAACAAAATTTTTCGAAAAGTTTTCCTGTCTAGTCTTACTTTATCTTTTAGAGTCGAATTTAATACCTCCCAATCGGCCGACGAAAAGATTTTCTATATTTTAAATCAGTAGTCTTTCTAAATTTAATTGCACATTTTGAACTAACTTAAAATAGTTAAAATAATTAGAGATCTTATCATTATGCTTTTTACGCAATTTTTCTACTCTTCTTAGCTCGTTTGCTTTGATTAGACTTGAACAACTTAAGAATCAATTGTTTTTGTGTTCTAATTGCAAAAAATGACCTATTCTGAGGCACTATGTTGATAAAATCGTGGTATTTGAGTTCACTAGTTAACAAGGCTATTTTACCTTTCTTTCTGATTAAAAGATGCTCAAATTTGAATGGATTACATCAAGATAATCATTTGCATAATAGATTTTGAAGAGTTATGCCTAAGTCTAAAGAAAAATATGGAAAAAAAATTGAGGGAAGTATCTCTAAGCACCGCTATCCCATATAAACATTTTAAGATATGTGCTGCCTATCATGAAGGCATCTCAGTGGTGGCTTCTCTCACCCATGCAGTCATCGCGCAGGGGTCAGGAGTTTGATTCTCGCTGAAGATATACTCGTAAAGTCATAATGAGAGCGTCTCAGTGGTGGCGTCTTTTACCCATACGGTCATCGCCCAGGGGTTAGGAGTTTGATTCTCGCTGAAGATATACTCACGCAATCATAATGAGTGTGTCCCAGTGGTGGCTTCTCTTATCCATGCGGTCATCACTCAGGGGTTATGAGTTTGATTCTCACAGGAGACATACTCATGGCCTAGGGTTGACTAGGACAGATCAGTCCTTATAAAAAAATATAAAAAAAGGGAGAAAATTTTGTGGGCTAAGGCATACTTGAGAAGTCTTGTTGTGAGTGATATGATTTTTGTCTTTTATTCGATTTGAATGTCTTGAGATGAGAAAGAACGGATAAACTTAATTTCCTTAACGAACTTTTGAATTCATTAACCTAAGTGACTGGCAGGCTTTTCCTTGGAAAGACTGTTTTGCCTTTAGAACCTTAAACTTTGAGCCTTTGTCATTCTTTTCTAATAAGAGTACACTTGCTTTGAATTATGGTAGAATTCTTATAAAGCATGAGATCTTGTGCTTTAATGTTTAACCTTTCTCGATGACTAGCAAGATTTAAGTTTGGCGGTATTTTGATAAGTCCAATTTAGTATATAATAAGTCATATCAATTAGGTTCATTTTCTAACCATTTTACATCAAATTTTATCGCTTCTAATCGCTTTTGCTCTTTTTTGCTTCTATTGCTATTTCTTTGCAAAAACACTCATTCTATGCTAAATCTTGCTAGATTTTATCATCAACATCAACAAGTGAATGCAAGATACATCAAACAAAAGCAAAAAGTTGGGCAAAATATAACATTTCACATGGTTAAGCAAGAAGACATCAAGAACATGTACAATTCATTGCAACAAGCAAAAATGGGTGGCAAAATGCACAAATCAAGAGCAAGGATGCATTGTACACTTCAAGAACATGTCCAAGTTGGTGTAAAATCTGAATTTGGGAGGTGCGAAGCTAAAACAACTGAACAAAAACAGCAAAAGCAGCAACTTGCAATAAGTTGCAAAGAGGGGCGGCAAGGTGGTGCAATGAAGAAGAAGAAGCTTATGTAATTTTATATTTTAAGTATTCCGAACCTCAAAAACTATAAATAGTAGTGTTTGAAAGGTCTTTTAGCATCTATTCAGTCAGCAAAAACACGAAAGAAAATAGAAGAAGTAGGATAGAAACCGAGAGGAAGAAGAAGAAGGAAGGAAAGTTTGATTTGTAATTTTGTATTTTTAAGTTCTTTCTATCCTTTTCTTCTTTAAAGTTCATGTATTTTGTCTTAGTTTTTCTTTATATTATGTCTACCATGAACTAATTTGGCTTTTCCAAGGCTACGATGTAGCCTAAGTTGTAATATACGCTCTTTTCTAATTCGATGTATTCAATATTTTGTTTATTACGTTGTTGAAGTGTTTATCATTACTCTTCATGATTTTTGAATACTTGATCACCATTCAAAGCCTATAATGATTCATAATGAGTCCAAGAGGAGATTTATGATGATTGCTAAGTGATAAACACCACTAATTGAGCGAATATTAGAGATAGATTAACGTAGTTTGTGTGGTCTTAAGTGAAAGCCATGAATCATCAAAACTCTTATCTTATTTAAATTCGTGCAAGAGATTGATAAGTTAATATGTAAAAGAGCATGCTAACTCGAGAGATAATATTTAGTAAATTAGGGTTTTTGACCATCAACATGTAATAACAACTTGAATATCGAGAAAAGAAAGGCGTATTGATGCAATTAGATGAAATCAGATACCTTGGATCTTAGTAAATCATTAAACTCATCTAAAATCAGAAACCTTTTCATAAAAATCATTAAACATTTAGTTCTTTTTTATTTTGTTTTGTTTCATATAAAAAACCTCAAATTTCGGTCTTTCAAATAGTGTTGAAGCTACTAATTTCGGTACTCACTCAATAATCAATCCTCGTGGGATCATACTCTACTTATTCTATATTAATTGATACGACTTAGCACGCACTTGCTAAGGAAATACCAAGTACGCATCAAGTTTTTGGCGCTGTTGTAGGGGATTATTCTTATTTGAGTAATATAGATACCAACTAGTTTTGGTACTAATTTGAAATTGTTTTCAAAAAGCTTATAATTTTGTTTACATTTGAAGAAAAATATTTTATCTCGTTCATTTCATTCACTTTGTTTAATTTGTAAATTTTTTTTTTTTAAATTCGTATACAACAACCCCCCCTTAAAATAGCATTTTTGTAAAGTTTTGTTAAACATGTGTTATATTGTTGTTTTTCTTGTGTTTTCTCTTTATTTTCAAGTTTCTTTTACTTAGCAAGTGCACTAAGTCATATCAAGTAATATAGAAATGAGTAGATATCGTCCCACGAGGATTGTTATTGAATAAGTACCGAAATTAGCAGTTTCAACACTATTTAAAAGACCGAAATTTGAAGTTTTTGATATGAAGCAAAACAAAATGAAAAAGAACAAAAATGGTTACTGATTTTTATAACAAGGTTTTGGTTCTTATATGATTTTTATGATTTAATATGATCCAAGGCATCCGATTTCACCTAGTTGCATCAATACGCCTTTCTATTCTCGATATTCAAGTTGTTATTACATGTTGATAGTCGAAAATCCTAATTTAACAATATTCTACTCTTGAGCAACATTTAGCATGCTGTTTTACATATTAACTCATCAATATCTTGCATAAATTTAAATAAGAAAAGAGTTTTGATGATCCATAGCTTTCAATTAAGACCACACAAATCGCATTAATCTATCTCTAGCATTCGCTCAATTTATGGTGTTTATCACTTAGCAATCATCACAAATCTCCTCTCGGACTCATTATGAATCATTATAGGCTTTGAATGGTGATCAAGTATTCAAAACTCATGAAGAATAATGATAAACACTTTAACAACGTAATAAACAAAACATTGAATACATCAAATAAGAAAAGAGCGTATATTACAACTTAGGCTACATCGTAACCTAGGAAAAACAAAATCAGTTCATAGTAGACATAATATAAAGAAAAACTAAGACAAAATACATGAAATTTAAAGAAGAAAAGGATAGAAAAGAACTTGAAATTGAAAAATTACAAACCAAATTCTTTCTTTTCTCTCCCTTCCTCTTCTATCCGAATTTTCTTTATTTTTTCTACTTTGGATTGATTTTTCTCTGAATGAATTGATGCTCAAAGACTTCCCAAACATCCCTATTTATAGTATTTGAGGATGAGAAGCCATGGAATAAAAAAAATAACACAAGTTCATCCTCATTTGTTCATTATGCCGCCCATTGCCGACAAGTTGCTGATTTCTTCATTTTTTTTTTTTTACTTCATTTTGCAGGCCAAAACTCAGCTTTTCAATCAATTTGGATGTTTTCATGAAGTTTTTAAGAAGTTCTTGCCCTTGATTTGTGCATTTTACCACCCAAAATTGAGATTTGCAACAACTTGTATATGGTATTGTTGTTTCCTTGCTTTACTGTGTGGAATTGATGTGTTTAGCCCATTTTTTTTGCTTTTGTTTGATGTGTCTTGCACTTCACTTGTTGATGTTAATGGTAAAACTTAGAAAGAATTAGCATAAAATGAGTATTTTTGCAAGAAAATAATGATAAGAGCAAAAAAGAGCAAAAGCGAGCAAAAAAGATGAACATTTGATGTAAAATGGTTAGAAAATGAATCTAATCGATATGAATAATTATATACTAAATTAGACTTATCAAAATATCCCCAAACTTAAATCTTGCTCATCCTCGAGCAAGGACAAATATGAAAGTGCAGGATCATATGTCTTTTTAATAATTTTTAACACAATTTAAAGTAAGACTACTTCTATTAGAAAAGAATGACTGTGGCTAAAAGTTTAAGGTTCTAAAGGCAAAACAATCTTTCTAAGGAAAAACCCATTAATCACCTAGGTATCTAAATTCAAAAGTTGGCTAAGCAAATTAAGTTTATCCGTTGTTTCTAATATGAAGACATTCAAACCGAATAGATAACAAAAATCATGTCATTCATAACTAGACTTCTCAGGTACGCCCAAGACTAAACGTTATTCACAAAATTCTCTTTTTTTATTTTTTCTATTTACGAGGGACTGATCTTCCCTAGTCAGCCCCCGTTCATGAGTATATCTTTCAGCGAGAATCAAACTCATGACTCCTGGGTGATAAACGCATGGGTAAGAGACGCCACCATTGAGACACCCTCAATATGACCGCGTGAGTGTATCTTCAGCGAGAATCGAGCTCCTGACCCTTGAGCGATGACCACATGGGTAATAGATGCCACCACTGAGATGCCCTCATTATGACTGCATGAGTATATCTTCTGCGAGAATTGAGCTCCTGACCCCTGGGCGATGACTTTGGGTAAGAGACGTCACCATTGAGACCCCCTCATTATGACTGCATGAGTATATCTTCAATGAGAGTCGAGCTCCTGACCCTTGGGCAATAACCGCATGGGTAAGAGACACCACCACTGAGACACCCTCATTATGGGCAGCACATATCTTGAAATGTTTATATGGGATAGCGGTGCTAGAGATGTCTCCCTCAATTTCTCTCTCTCTTTTTTTCTTATTTTTCTTTAGATTTAGGCATTACTCTTCAAAGTCTATTATGAAAATGATAATCTTAATGTAATCCTTTCAAATTTGAGCATTTTTTAATCAAAAAGAAAGTTAAAACAACCATGCTAACTAGTGAACTAAAATACCGCGGTTTTATCAAGATAGTGCTTTAGAATAGATCATGTCTTGCAATTAGTATACAAAAACAATTGATTCTCAGGTTATTCAAATCTAATTAAAGTAAACGAGCTAAAACGAGGAGAAAAAATTGCCTAAAAAGCATGATAATAAGATCTTAATTTTTTTTTTTATGATTTTAACTTAGTTTAAAATATAATTTAAAAATACTAATGATTTATACTATAGAAAATAGAAAATCCTTTTGTTAGCCGACACTCTCTACTTCCTCATACAAAGGCTCCAAACTCTGGAAGGCACAAAAGCCAACCATAAAAGAAAAATACGACTAGACATGAAAATGTTAGAAAAATTTTGTTCAAAATTTAAAAAGAATATGACAAAATGTCTCTCTCACCCCCAAACTTACAAGTTAACGTTGTTCTTAATGTTAAAAGAAATACAAGGAGCGAAGCAGTAGGTGAGAGAAACTTCCTAGGTTTGAGGATTGCTTTTTGATGGTGAATGTTTGTCATCAGGGTACCCCCAAACTTTTTTCAAAAACCTATTGAACAAAATGTACAAAAAGATTAGAAAATAATAAAAATTAAAAGAAATGAAGTAAGGAAAGGAAAACTTGGGTTGCCTCCCAAGAAGCGCTAAAGTTATGTTCGTTAGCTTGACTTTTTAATGATGTTCTATCCTGTATACTGAAGGAGAATGGAGTTTCCTCCATCCACCCTCAATGACCATTTCCCTTTCATAGATCTTCTTTGTACCCTTCTTTACACGACCACCCCCACCTTCTTTAATCATTGGATCCTTAAGCTTAATGTGCCACAACTTGAATTTCCATTTCCTATCTTTTCTGCATTTTTTCATAAAGTCATCCTTGGCTCTGAAAACCTCTGACTTCGTTAGACAAGCTTGACACTCTATTTCGATCACTGGAGGTGGGTCAATCAAGATGGGTTTGGTCATTGGTGATAATGAGTCGGTCAAGCATTGAGGTGGTTCTTCTAATATGTCTCCATCCCTCAATGCTATGGCGTTAGTTTGTTTCCCTGGGTTGGTGATAGTATTGAATAGCAAGGAATCTTTAGACCTCTTAGAAAGTTCCTCTAATGTAGCCCCTATTTGAGTTTCTAAATTTTGAATGGAAGCTTCTTGATTTCAGATTGTATCATCATGCTTTTTAGGCAACTTTTCTACTCTTTTTAGCTCGTTTACTTTAATTAGATTTGAATAACTTGAGAATCAATTGTTTTTGTGTTCTAATTGCAAAACATGATCTATTCGAAGGCACTATCTTGATAAAACCTTTTTTAATTAAAAAAAATGCTCAAATTGGAATGGATTGCATTAAGATTATCATTTCCATAATAGACTTTGAAGAGCTACGCCTAAGTATAAAGGAAAAAAAAAGATAAAGAAAATGAGGAAAACATCTCTAGCACCGCTATCCCATATAAACATTTTAAGATATGTGCTGCACATCATGAGGGCGTCTCAGTGGTGGCTTTTTTTACCCATGCGGTCATCACCCAGGAATCAGGAGTTTGATTCTCGCTGAAGAAATACTCGTGAAGTCATATTGAGGGCGTCTCAGTAGTTTCTTCTCTTATCAATGCGGTCATCACCCAGGGGTTATGAGTTTGATTCTCACTGAAGATATACTCACGTGGTCATATTGATGGCGTCTCAATGGTGGCTTCTCTTACCCATGCGGTTATAACCCAGGGGTCAGGAGTCTGATTCTCGCTGAAGATATACTCATAGACCAAAATTGACTAGGGTAGATCAATCCCTCATATATATGTATAAAGAGAGAGAGAGAGAGAGAGAGAGAGAGAGAGAGAGAGAGAGAGAGAGAGAAGAAGAAGAAGAAGAAGAAAACCTTGTGAATAATTTTTAGGCTTGGGCATACTTGAGTAATTTTGTTATGAGTGGTATGATTTTTGTCATCTATTCGATTTGAATGCCTTAAGATTCGAAAGAACGGATAAACTTAATTTGCTTAGCCAACTTTTGAATTCATTAACCTAGGTGATTGACAGGTTTTTCCTTGAAAAGACTATTTTGCCTTTAGAACTTTAAATTTAGAGCCTCGATCATTATTTTCTAATAAAAGTATGCTTTGAATTGTGGTAGAATTCTTAAAAAGCATGAGATCATGTGCTTCAATGTTTATCCTTGCTCGAGAACGAGCAAGATTTAAGTTTGGGAGTATTTTGATAAGTCCAATTCAGTATATATTCATTCATGTCAATTAGGTTCATTTTCTAACCATTTTACGACAAATTTTATCGCCTTTAATCGCTTTTGCTCTTTTTACCTTCTATTGCTATTTCTTTGCAAAAACACTCATTCTATGCTAAATCTTGCTAGGTTTTATCATCAATATCAACAAGTGAATGCAAGATATATCAAACAAAAACAAAAAGTTGGGCAAACCACAACATTTCACACGGCTAAACAAGAACACAACAAGTTCACGCATAATTCATTTCAACTTGCGAAAATGGGTGGCAAAATGTACAAATCAAGTGCAAGGATGGATTAAACAATACATCAACATGTCCAAGATGATGTCAAGAGTGAATTTGAGTGGTGCAAAGCTGAAAAAAACTAAAGAAATCAGCAACAAAACAGCAACTTGCATCCATGGGTGGCAAATCTAGCAAATGAGAATAAAGCTTGTGTAATTTTTTATTTCTAGTATTCCAAACCTCAAACATTATAAATAGGGAGGTTGTGGAAGTGTTTTAATCATCCAATCAGCCAAAAAAAAAAAAAAAAAAAAAAAAAAAGTAGAGAAAAAGATAAGAAAACCAAGAGGAAGAAGAAGGAAGGAAGGAAGGAAAGTTTGGCTTGTAATTTTTGCATTTTTAAGTTCATTCTATCCTTTTCTTCTTTAAAGTTCATAAATTTTGTTTTAGTTTTGCTTTATATTATGTCTGCCATGAACTAATTTTGTTTTTTCAAGGCTACGATGTAGCTTAAATTGTAATATACGCTCTTTTCTAATTCAAAGTAGGCAAAGTTTTTTTATTGCGTTGTTTGAGAGTTTATCATTGTTCTTCATGAGTTTTGAATTCTTGATCACCATTTAAAGCCTATAATGATTCATAATGAGTCCGAGAGGAGATTTATGATGAATGCTAAAGTGATCAATAGCACAATTTGAGCAAATGTTAGAAATAGATTAACGCGATTGTGGTCTTCAGTGAAAACCATTGATCTTCAAAACTCTTTTCTTATTTAAATCCATGTAAGAGATTGATGATTTAATATATAAAAGGGTATTATAAGTGTTTCTCGAGAGAGAACATTTAGTAAATTAAGGTTTTCAGCCATTAACACGTAATAACAACTTGAATATCGAGAATAAAAAGGCGTAATGATGCAACTAGGTGAAATCGGATGCCTTGGATCTTATTAAATCATCAAAAATTAGAAAATTTTTCAAAAAATCAGTAACCTAATTTGGTTCTTTTTATTTTGTTTGTTTCATTTCAAAAACTACAATTTGTGTATTTCAAATAGTGCTAAAGCTACCAATTTCGGTACTCACTCAATAATTAGTCCTCGTGGGAATGATACTGTACTCACTATGTATTACTTGATACGACTTAGTTTAGTTGCTAAGCAAACACCAAGTAAGCATCACTAACTCACCCAAGGGCTAACCCAAACTTGACCCTGACCCACCATCGTAGTCCATAAGCACAAGCCAACAGCAGGTAAGTAATATTTGAATTTAGATTCTCGACTAGGCACCATCTTCAGGTCAGATCTCTCATTTATTTTTCCCGCTCTCTCGGTCAAATCTCCCCACTCCGCGATTCTAGGTGAGCGTTGAGGTCTCATTGTTGGGTATTATATTTGGATTTCTCTTTTCTATTTTCGAACTACTTTTGCACTTAATTGATTTTGATTGTTATTGATTGCAACTCATTATTGTGCTTTGGTGATATGCTTTGTGTTTCTGTGCTTGCATACCTATGATTGTGACAATTAGTTGATGGACGCTACTAGTTATAGAGCTCAGAACTTAAGGCCATCTTCAAAGAGGTTGAGAAGGGAGAGGGCGAGGCAACATATGGAGGGAAACCTGCGACTTGGGACATTAAATGTTGAAACGTTAATGATGACGAGTTTCGAGGTCGTCCAAATGATGATGAAGAGGAAGATTAACATCCTGTGCCTGCAAGAGACTAAATGAGTTGGGACGAAAGCTAGAGATGTGTTGGGATATAAGTTGTGGTATGTGATGCGTATTTTTACTAGCAAGTGCACTAGTCGCTTCAAGTAATATAACGTGAGTAGAGTATCGTTCCCACGAGGATTGCTGAGTGAGTATTGAAATTAATAGCTTTAATACTATTTGAAAAATCGAAGAATTGGGGATTTTGATATGAAATAAAGTAAAAATAAAAATAAAAAGTTAAAACTAGACTAATATTAGCCGATTTAAGTTTTTTTTTAGTTAATAAAGTCTAAGGCATCCGATTTCACCTTAGTTGCATCAATACGTCTTTTCTATCCTCGATATTCAAGTTGTTACTGTGTGTTGATGGTTGAAAATCCTAATTTACTAAACATTCTCTTTCGAGCAACATTTAGCGTACTCTTGAACATATTAACCCATCACTTTCGTGCATGAATTTAAATAAGAAAAGAGTTATAAAAGCTCTATGATTTTCTTTTAAAAACCACACAAATTGCGTTAATCTCTCTCGAGCATTCGCCCAATTTGTGGTGCTTATCACCTCAGCACTCATCATAAATCTCCTTTCGGTCTCATTATGAATCATTATAGGCCTTAAATGGTGATCAAGCATTTAAAACTCATGAAGAGCAATGATAAACACTTCAACAATGCAATAACATAAACATTGAATATCTTAAATTAGAAATAAGCGTATTTTACAACTTAGGCTACATCGTAGCCTTAGATTAATAAAATTAGTTCATGTTAAAATTAAAATTAAACATTACAAACATCAAAATATATGAACTAATGAACAAAAATGATAAAACAAACAAAAAATAAAAAATAGCAAAGAACAGGTCAGGTCTGCTGCACAGACCCGACCCCTTCTCACCCCTATTTCACTCGATTTTTTTGTGTTTTTTTGGTCTAAAAACTTGATTATCATAATCCCTGCATCCTCCCCTATTTATACAAGTAGATTTTGGAATAAAAAACTAAGAGAAAATCTCAAAAATCAGCTCCCAATTGTGCTTCCCAGCTGCAGCTGCTGTCTGTCTAGGAGTTGCTGATTTTTATTGATTTTCTTGATTTTTTCTACACTCCACTGCCCAAACTCTGCTCAAAAACATCATATTGATGTTGTTTCATGTTTTTACATTGAATGTGGCTAAAAAAATCGAGTTTTAATCGCCAAAATGCAAGTTGTTCATGAAAATCTGAAATCTGTCAAAATTTCTGCATGTTGATTTTCAGCTTGTTTTTCTCCATTTTTTCACGAAATTCTCCACCCAAATGCTGCATAAACATGTTAAAAAGATGTTAAATAACTTATTTAAGCTTTGTTTCAGTGAATTTAGTAAAAAAAAATGCTAAAATCGAGCTGCAAAGTGACATGCTGCCGCAGGTCGTAAAATGTTTTATATTTTTTCTAGTTTTTTATGTTAAAGAGTGCTCAAAATGTCTTCAAGTAATGTTAAATTGTATTATAAAATACATAAAAGATGAATCATGAGGATAAAATCTTAAACTTTGGCTAAAAATTGATGCAAAACTTGTGAAATAGGGTGTAAGTTAGGTGTTCTTGGTAATTTTGTACAATTTTTGTTATTATTTTGCAATTTTTTTATTTATCTTGCTTTTACTTGTTGATATTAATGATGAAACTAGCAAGATTTAATACAAAATTAGTGTTTTTACAAGAAAATAGCAAAATTCTGCAAAATGAGCAAAACCGGGCAAAATTGATAAAAATTATAAGTAAAATGGTTAAAAATGTATTAAAATAATATAGATAAATATATACAAATTTAAGGTTATCAGTATGCAGGCAAGGTCAGAGGTAGGAATGAAGTTGGCATCATGGTGGATAGCGGCCTTAAGGATAAAGTAATCGGAGTGTCCAAGATTGGCGATAGGATCATAAGCATCAAGTTGATTTTAGATGTGGAGGTATTGAACATAATCAATGCATATGCACCCCAGACTGGACTAATTGGGAATGATAAGGCTAGGTTCTAGGAGGACTTAGACATAACGATGCAAGGCATACCCCAGACCGAACAAGCGGTGATTGGTGGGGATTTTAATGGACATGTTGGCACAACCACATATGTCTACGTATCATACCATGGAGGGTTTTGTTTTGGTACTAGGATTGATGAAGGAAAATCCCTCCTAGACTTTCCGGTCACTTACGGGGTTACGGTTGCCAATATCTTCTTCAGAAAGCGTGATGTGCCCATCATCACGTATCAAAGCAGTTGGATGAGGACTCAGATTGACTACAAATTATTAAGGAAAAGGGCACAAAAAGACTGCAGGGATTGTAAGGTTATTCCAGGGGAGACCTTTCTTCATAGCACAATGTGTTGTGTGTGGATGTAAAGGCCAAGAGGAGATGCAAAAGAACTAGAAAACCAACGTAGACACATACTCGTTGAACGGACTTGAAGGGGGACAAGTATAAAATCTACAAGGAAAGAGCGAAATTTGAGCTCGGGTGGGATTTGGAAGGAGATATAAACCACATGTGGGGCCGACTGGCCCAAAAGATTAAAGGCTTAGCATGCGAAGTTTTGGGAGAGTCAAAGGGCAAGGCACCAAACAACAGAGAGTCCTGATGGTGGTGCAAGCAGGTCCAAGAGAAGACCAAGGCCAAACAAGATTGTTTCAAGGAGTGGGATCGAAGTGAAAATGAGGACAAGAAACATCAGTATAAGCAAGCGTAGAAAGATGCAAAGATAGCACCTAGGGAAGCACAATCCAAAGCTTACGAGGATTTCTACAAAAGGCTGGCTATGGAAGAGGGAGCTATGAACCCATATAAAATCACTAAAGCGAGAGAAAGAAAGACTAGGGACTTGGATCGGGTAAAGTGCATAAAAGGGGAGAATGGATAGGTGCTTGTGGATGAGCAACAAATTAAAGCTAGGTAGAAAGCCTACTTCCACGGTCTGTTTAACGAACAGGTCGATACAGATATATACTTAGGTGATCTTCAAACAACTGAGGAGCACTAGAACTATTGTTACTGTAGGCAAATTAGACATGAGGAAATTAAGGAAGCATTGAAACATATGGGTTGGGGTAAAGCAGTTGGTCCAGATGGAATACCCATACAAGCATGGAAATGCTTTGGAGAGAAGGGCATTAGGTGGTTAACTAAACTATTTAACCAAATTCTTCTAGAGAAGAAGATGCCTGATGAATGGAGGAAGAGAAAATTAATCCCGATCTAGAATAACAAAGGCAACATCCAGAGTTGCCCTAACTATTGGGGTGTTAAACTGATGTGCCACACTCTTAAGCTATGGGAGAGCGTCATAGAGAGGAGGTTACTACAACAAACAGTGGTGTTTGAGAACTAGTTCGGATTTATGCCCGATAGATCGACAATAGAAGCCATCCATCTCTTAAGGCGAATGATACAACACTACAGGGGCAGACAAAAGGATCTCCACATAGTTTTCAATGATTTGGAGAAGGCATATGACAGAGTGCCAAGAGAAGTTCTATGGAGGGTTCTAATGAGAAGAGACATCCCTGGACCCTATATCCGAGCCATTAGAGACATATATAAAGATGCACATACTAATGGGCATACAGCGGAAGGCAAGACGGAAGCTTTCCCTGATCACAGTGGAGCCATTACAAAAGAAGTAATGAAAAATGGAGGGGAGGGGGATAGTAATACTAATGTATTGAAATACTTCAAAATAGCACTCTTAACTTAAAAAAAAAACAAAAAACAAAAAAAAAAACCTATCTGGGTGAATTACAAAGTTAAAAGAAGGATAAAACTAATCCAAAAATACAATAATATACTACAAAAGTTAAGAAAATCCAAATTTTAAAGAGGTGGGGGGAATAGTAATACTAATATTTTAAAGAAATTTTAAAATAATGAACTTGAACCTTGAAAAAAAAAAATTTCAAAGTGAACTTCTAAGCTAAAGAAAGATGAAAATAAAGAGAAAACACAAGAAAAACATCAAAATGACACAAACTTAATAAAGCTTTAAACAAAACATAACAAAACTTATCAAAACTAAATTTTTTTTCTTTTTCAAAACAACAATCTTAACTTATCTAACTGAACTTAAAAGTTAAAAAAAAAGATATAGTAATGATAAAACATAAAAAGGTACAACAATATAACATAAAACTTAACAAAAAACACAATTTTAAAGGGAGAGGTGCTATATGAATTTCATAAAAATAATCTTCACAAATCAAACAAAGTAAATGAAATGAATGAAATAAAAGATTATTATTCAAATGTAAAAAAAAATTACAAGTTCTTACAAAAGAGCTTCAAATTAGTACTAAAACTAAGTGCTATCAATATCACTTAAATAAAAAAATCCCCGGTAACGATGCCAAAAACTTGATGCTTGGTGTTTGCTTAGCAAGTGCACTAAGTCGTATCAAGTAATACAAAGTGAGTAGAGTATCGTTCCCACTAGGATTTGATTATTGAGTGAGTACCAAAATTAGTAGTTTTAGCACTATATGAAAGACTAAAAATTGAAAATTTGAATATGTAACAAATGAAATGAAAGAATTAAATTAGGTTTCTAAATTTTGAAAAGTTTTTCTGACTTAAATAAGGTCCAAGGCATCCGATTTCACCTAGCTGCATCAACACGCCTTTCTATTCTCAGTATTCAAGTTGTTATTACATGTTGATGGTCAAAAATCCTAATTTACTAAATATTCTCTCTCGAGCAACACTTAGCATGCTCTTTTACATATTAAATCATTAATCTCTTGTATAAGTTTAAATAAGAAAAGAGTTTTAAAGATCCATCGTTTTCATTTAACACCACACAAATCGCGTTAATCTATCTCTAGCATTCGCTCAATTTGTGGTGTTTATCACTTTAGCAATCATCATAAATCTCCTCTCGATCTCTTTATAAATCATTATACGCTTTAAATAGTGATTAAGCATTCAAAGCTCGTGAAGAGTAATGATAAACACTCAATAGAGCCATCAGCCTTGGGGATGGCAATAGAGAGAGCGTGGGTGATTTAAGCCATTATCTATGGTTTGAAAAATATAAAAGCTCTAATAATGAAATCAATAAGTGGCAGAGCACTTGATTGCAGCAAAAAGAGAGCACAGAGGGAAAAGTGAAAATTTTTGCTGCCTTAACTATCATATTTAGAGACACGTGGGAACAAAGGAACCTCAAACGTAAAATAGTGCTCTCTCGAGCTCCCTCTCGAGCCCCTGTAGCCGTTGAAGGTCAAATCAGGCAAGCCCAGAGGGAGTTGGGACGACTCCATTTTAAGCAAAGCGCCACGCACTTGTAATTTGAGGCTCTCTTCAAAGGAGGTAATGCCTTTAGGCGCTAAGGTAATAGCGTATCGAGCCCAGCTACTTGAGGAGTTTAGAACCCAGACAAGCAAATCAGCCACTCGAGACTCGAGATGGTTGAGGGGATAAAAGAAGCTTAGGCTCAAGGGACTTCCTAGAAGGCTGCAAGATAGATGGTTTCCATCCTCGAGGCAGTTACTTGGAGCACAATTTCATATGCGTGAGCCTCAAGCCTATCTAATAGAGTGTGGGACATTTGGAAGGGACTCCAGCTAAAAAAGCGAACATGTGCTTCAAGAAATATGCTCAAACACACCAATTCACGGCACATTCACTGCCTATTCAAGTGCTAAAGGAGCTTTGAGGCCAACGTGGGAAGAAAATGCCGAGGAATTAGGGAGAAATAGTTATTTCCTTTTTTAATAAATAACAGACACTATTTTAGTTGTAAAGGGTCCAACATCACTCACATAAACTTCTTCAAGTTTCTTCACAGCACACTTGCGCTTTTTCCTAGAAGCATCGTAACTTAGCTTAGCTTTAGCATAGATCTTGCTATACTTAATTCCATCAGAATAATACAGTTCTTCGGGTTTTAGGTATAAAATTTCTATTTTAAAGTGTTCCTAAAATCAAAATATTAAGAATTGAGGCTTTATTTTAAGGCTTTGACAGCCAAGGCTTAACCTTGATTGCGTTGGTCTTAACATTACTGTCACCGCATAATAAATCAAGGGTGACAGGCCTAAGAATCTAATTAGCTCAAGCTTATTAGTGGACTGCTGAGCTTTTGATTTGTCTCTTACCTAGTTCTTGACTTTTAAGTGTGTGAGGAAAGGCGTCTGTGGACTCTGCTCCGTCATTGTAATTGCCATTTGAGTTAGGTCAATATCCCTTTTAATTTGCTGTCAACTTATATTTTGAAAAATCCATAAAAATATAAAGTCTCCTTAATTAGAGCGTAACCAAAATCCACGTGTTTATCAAATGAAGTTGGATATGCCAAAAGCGTCATCCCTTTTCTCCAAAAAGGTGAGTGGTTGAGGTCAAAGACGTGCAGTCTGGAATTTAGACTCGCGCCCTAGTCATGGTGAGTCCCTTTTGCACATTCAGTTGAATTTGTTTTTACAGCGACCACATTCACACACTTAACATTCACACACTTAACGGACAAATAAAGTAAACACGCCTTTTGGTGACCATAGTGGGAGGCTTAATATTAGACCTAATTGTCTTTAACCCCATCTTGAATTATCAAAATAAAATCTCAAACCAGTCACCAATGGTCAAAACAAGGAGATCTAACGTTTTTAAACCTAAGGGACCTGAAGGCCTAGCCTTAATTGGTTCTCCACCTGAGCACCCCCTAGAATAAAGTCCTGTATTAGGAGGGGATGAGATGAGTCATAACCGCGGCAATGAGAGCAAAGGTGATGAAGACAACCTAAAAGACAAGCGTATTGGGCTTGATGGCTATTCTGGCAAGAATTTCATGGCCATGCTCAAGTGTCGAATGGAACATGTTGATCAAAGGATTGAACAAGCCATAAAAGAGATCTATGAAAAACAACATGCTGAAACAGAACTCACTATAGCAACCCAGTGTGAAAACTCTATTGTAATGAGAGCTACAATCAATGATGTTGGGACCTCAATGAATGAAAGGCTTCATAGAGAAGCTGAGAAAGTCTTGGTTGAGAGGAACTCAACCCTATCTTGTATTGCTACTCTTATAGCTAAGGATGTGGTAAGGCAGACAATAATTGAAGTCGAGCCTATCTTAATCAGGCAAGCTGAGACTGATAATGGCTTTGTCCAAGCCGTTAGAGAGGATATTAGGCACCTCAGCTCAAAATGGGTCAAATTAATTATCATCTCGTGATAATATTTGATTACCATTTAGTGGACTTAATTCCACTAAACGAGTCCTATTGCATTCTAGCATTAAACTTATTTATTCGATAATTCCAAAATAGACTAATTTGACAACAATAACCCCTATTAGATATCCATGAGAAAAATAATTATAACTACTACCATTATTTTCTCACAACTTTTCCGCTAGTTCCCGACTTGCCCTTCTCCTAATAATTTATTTATACATAGACAAATTCATAGTATAAACCCCAAGTGTCAAACGCTTAGAATACTTTGGCCAAAGTTTCCGAATTAATTCAAACATTTGTGAAACAACTAAGGGGACATCTATATCTCATAAGAGTTAATAGACTCCATATTAAACACCTGGTCCCTGCCACACTTCTATGGGTGTAAATGAGCCATGCCGAGCCGAGTCAAGCTCCCTCTTGCTAGAACTCGAGTTTCATAAGGCTTATCGAGCTCGAGTTTGAGCCGATCTCTTATTGAGCATTTCAAACCCTTGTTCAAACACCATTCAATTAGCGTTTAGTGCATTCAATATTTGGCTCGGCTCGGTTAGTTACACTTATCAAGCTAAGTCGAGCTCGCTATCAAGCCCAATTGACCTCAATACATAGTTGAGCTTGCTATCGAGCCAAATTTGCTACAGAGCCAAGCTTTTCAAGTTATTATCGAATCATTTTCACACCAATACCAATTGTTAGCGAGCTCTTAACAAGCCATTAACGAGCTTTTTAACGAGTTATTATCGAGCCCTTTAACGAGCTCTTATCAGACTGTTCACGAACAGTAATGAGCCAAGCACCCCTCTATTATAACTCAGCTTGTTAAGCTTATCGAGACTGGTCGAACTCAGCACGATAAGCTAGCGAGCCCTCATAATGAACAGGAATGAGCCCTAATCGATTTCAAACATGAGTAGTTCATTGAAAGTTGGGTTCGTTTACACCACTACACCCTTCATGCCGTTACCCGTTACGCGTAGATTTCGGTCACATTTAGAGACCTAACTTTTATTACACCAAGATAACTAATACTCCATACACAGGTCAAGAATACCCTGAAGATTTAGAGTCATCGTTCAAACAATATATTATGAATCACTCATTTCAGATAGAAGTTTAGATACAAGTAATTCACTCGGTCCTGTTTGCTTTATTTTGTTTCAAATGATATGTGCTTTGTCACCATAAATATGAAAACAAAACAAATGTCCAAAAGGGACTCACAGCGACTAGGGAGTGAGCCTAATTATGAACTGCACGTTTTTTACCTTAACAATTCAACATTTTCGAAGAAAAGGATGTGATATATTGGTGTATTTGACTTTGGTTATACTGTGAGTTCTGCTTATGTTTCAATTAAGAAGACTTTGTTAAGTATTTTCATGGATTTTTTTAGTATTTTTATATTAGAAAATTAAACGATATGGACCTAACTCAAGTGGAAGTTATAATGACGAAGTTGGGCCCCAAACACCTTTCCTCGTACACTTAAAAGTCAGGAACTGAGGTGGAGACAAATCCAAGAGCTCAGTAGTTCACTTACAAGCTCGAGCCAATCAGGTTTCAAGCTTGGCACCCTTGATTTGTAATAACTCGAATGAGTTTAGGTCTGACAAGATAAAGGTGGAGCAAATCATATTCAGGTAACTGGATTAGGACCAATGCAATCAAAGGAAGGGCCTTGGCCATCAAAGCCCAAATCAGTGGCGCGAACCTAAGTTCACCTAACTCATAAAGCACTGACAGTAGTGTTAAGACCAACACAATTAAGGGACAAAGCCTTGGCCATCAAAGCCTTAAAATAAAGCCTCAAATCTCAACTTGTCTATTTGTGGGAACAAATTAAAACTAGAAAGTCATACCTCAAGCCCGAGAACTATATTACTATGGAGATAAGTATAGCAAAGATCTACGTTATGCTAGGCCTAGCTACGTTACGCTACTCCTAAGAAAAAGGGAGCAAGTGTGCTATAAAAACTTGAAGAAGTTTTGTCTTGAATGTATGTGTACTATTTGGACTGATGTAGAGTCCTTTATTTATAGAAAAAAATAATAATGGCTGCTCATATCTGCATGAAAACTCCATCCATATCTTGCCACTAAGCTCCTCTTTTGCACGCATTTATCCTTTACCAACGCGTCTTGGAGGGAGATCCTTGATGCCCACATTCGTAATTTTAGTAGAAGTTCCCTCTAAAAGCTCCATGTTTCATTAAATTAAGCTTAAGGCCCAGCAACTAAAATTACGCTCCAAGTAAATTTTTTGAACTTGGAAACTACCGTTCTTGCAGCTTTCCTTACAACCCCTCGAGCTCAAGCTTATTTCACCCTTCAGCCATCTAAAGCCTTACGTGGCTAATACCCATGTCAAGGGTAATAATGTTTTCCCGAAACTGGACTCAAGATGGCTTTGATGTAGTACTCAAAAGCCTAGCCCCTCTCGAGGATAACCTCACATGATGACCACGTGGCACTTCACTAAAAAGTAGAGTCATTCCAGCCCTGTTGAAATTAGGGCGTAAACAAATGCCTCCCTTTAGTCGTTGGTAAATTCAAATGTACAATGGTAAAAAAGTTTGCTTGGTTTGACCCTTAACGGCTAGCAGAAGCTTGAGAGAACACTATAACTCACTTGCTCTTCTTTTTTGCACCTCTATACGTATGATGATTAGGGTTTGAACTTTTCACTTTCTGTTGTTCTCTCTTAGTTGTCATCAAGCGCACTTGCAATATCTTGCCTTGATTCTTAAATCACTGAATCTTTGATCCAATTTGCTTTCCATCCTTCTGCTTCCTTTAAATCTAACAATGGCACAAATTTCATTCGTTATCTCTGCTCCCCCTCCTCAAGTGGATAGGCCTATTGAGCAACTGACGGTTTCTCCTATACGATGTTTTGATTGTCTCTGATGTTCATCAAAGCCCAACTGATCTTAGTGTTATAGAGGAATATTTTTCTTGGTTGTTAGAGAATGATCCCTCATTGAACCTACCATCTTGTGCCTTAAGGCCAATTTTCTCTCCATCACGCGACATCCCAAGCCTTGATGAACTGTGCCCAGATATGGATGAATCTCCTCTTCTTTGTGCAGCGTCTTGTAGCTTTTCTAGGGGAGGCAGATGCATTTGTAAGGAAGCAGTGCCCTTCAAAGGGTGGACACTCTGAAATGGGTAGATGAGCTAATGGTGACTCATGGCGATAAATGAAAGCAACTTCATATCTATGAAGCCATCAAACTCTCCACTATCGCCCTCAGGAATGATTTTCCTATTGTTACAACATTAACTTGTTGCTGGAACACCTGTTATAACGGTTTTGTCCTCCCAGAGGGGTTCTTAGGAATCACCTTGGAGGACATAGTGGTCCTAATGGGTCTTTCACCTGGGGGAGAAGAGTTGCCCCTTGAATCTTTCATTTCTTTAGAAGCCAAATGCCTTGCCTCTTCCTTCTCTAGTATTGATTTGAGTGGAGGTTATGCGTCTTTTGTCAAAAAGTTCATAACAGAAGCACATGACTTTCGGCAAGGTTCCAAAGAAAAGAAGGTATGCTTCTATTTGTTTTAGTTAAACAAAATTTTTACCACCTCTTCTAACTCAGTTCTCAAGTTCCTCAAGACATCGATCTTGCTATTAGTAATGGCCCTTTATCCTTGGGTCCATTGTTTTTCGCTTAAGTATATGGCTGTCTGTGGGACATTATAGCCAAAAACTATGGTGCTCATGTAGGTGGTACCTTATGGCTAGTCCAATTGTGGCCCCAAGCCGATTTTTTTGAGTTATGTCCCAAAGGCCCCTATGCCCTCACAGGATAAGGGGTTTCTGGTTTTGGTGAGTGGTTTGCTAGTTGTGAGGTCCAACTTCCTCTAGGATGGTCATTTAACCAATGCCCTAAGACTCTATTGTCCCCTCGAGAGAGGCGAGGACCCCAGTAGACCCCTTTTAAGAGGAGGAACCTTGGCGCTGAATAGTTCAAGAAACTAGACCTCCATAATGATGTCTCAATAGACATCAATTCCCAAACCTGGCAAGCAATCTTGTGCCCCCAAGATTTGTTCTTTTATCACCAAACTCAGCCCGGTGTGGAAACTTATAGGCCTAGCTTGTTTGCCAGGCAATTTGGTATGGTCTGGAATGTCCCATTTTCATACCTAAGGACCAAGAACCTATGATGGGCTAGGAGGTCTTCACTTCAGCTTGCTCAACTCCCAGAGCTTTGAGCTCTAAACCAGAAAATTAGGTCCCTTTATGGGTACCCTGTGGCTTATAGGTACACCCCATGCACCACGCCACGTTTTTTAGCTTGGTACCAAGCCTATTGGTCCTCCTTAGAGGCCAGAGGCACTAGGCGGCATTTTATGCTTCCTCTTGAGATTGCAAGTCCTAGTTCCAAGAGAAGCCAGCCAATTTGTTGCAAGCCTAACCCACAAAAAATGCAATTATGTAGTAAGCCACTATGAAGTATGCTTTGATTACCAGTGGCTCAAATAAGATCTGACCCATATTCTTTTACCTTTATAGCAGCTATCCAGGTGACTCCTAGCAGTGCCAGGACCAGGAGCTTCACTCAGGTGCACCTTTTAGTAGGATGAAGTTCAGTGATGTGCCAACGGCATATCCCATCCTCCAAAGTACGCATTAGACTTGGGAATGCTAGTATCCCTTCAATGACTAACCGTTCAAAAAGGTGGCTAGCCATCTGAGCCTTCTGATTGTCACTGAGAACCATTTTCTTCCTATCAAAAGAAAAATAATTAGTCTGGACACAACAGGGCTTATTTTTGTCAATAGTTTCAACAACATTGACCTGGAGTCCAGGCATATGATGCTTGAGTTAGCCATAAACAGGTTTTCCATTTGCTCGGGGACCGTATAGTCAACCTGAGTAACTGGTAATCGTGAGCTCGAGGAAGTCTCACGAGGGTAACCAGTTGGCACAAATGGAGGAGGTGCAGGCCTTAGTTGCTTGATATCCTCCCTGACGACTTAGACCAAGCCATTATGAGTCTCAGCTTGCCTAACCAAAATATGCTCAACTTCAACCACTGTCTGCCTGGCCATGTCCTTAGCAGTAAGGATAGCAGTAGAGGATAAGGTCGAGTTCATTTATACCACGCCTTTATCAGTCTCTTTGTGTAGCCTTACATTCAAAAAGGTTCCAAAGTCATTAATCACGGCTCTTAAAGCGATAGAGCTTTCATGCTGAGCCACAAGATTGCGTTCTATTTCAGCACGTTGCCTCTCTAAGCCTTCTCTCATTGTTTATTAAACCCTCTGGCCCATAATCTCTAAGCGATGCTTGAGCATAGCCATAAAACTCTTCCGAAAATGGCCACCGAGCCCAATACAATCATCTTTTGGGATGTCATCATTGCCGCCACTTTCGCTGTCAGGGCTGCGACTCATTTCATCCCTTCGAGATATGGGACTTCATTCTAGATGACGCTCAAGGGGGGACCCGATAAGGGCTAAGCCTTTTGGTTCCTTGAGCTCGAAAGCGCTTGTCCTCCTGGTTCTGATCATCGGTGAATGGATGGCGATTACGTCTTCGTAAATTGCAATGGGCTAATGATGGTGAAGTCTTGTTTCAAGCGTCCCATTGTGGTCACCAAAAGGCATGTTTGCTCTTTTTTTTTTTTCAAATGATGTGCGTGTGGTCGCCGTAAATGTTAAAACAAAACAAACATGCAAAAGGGACTCACAGTGACTAGGGAGTGAGCCTGATTACGAACCGCACGTCTTTGACCTCAACCACTCACCGTTTTCGAAGAAAAGGTTGTGATATATTGGTGTATCTTACTTCAGTTATACCGTGAGTTCTGCTTACACTTCACTTAAGAAGACTTTGTCAAGTATTTTTATGGATTTTTTACATATTATGATAACAAAAAATTAAAGGACATGGACTTACCTCAAGTGACAGTTACAATGACGGAGCAGGGCCCATAGACGCCTTTCCTCATAGACTTAAAAGTCAAGAAATAGGGTGGAGATAAACCCAAGAGCTCAGCAGTCCACTTAACGTCCGAGTCAATCAGGTTTTCAAGTCTAGCACCCTTGACTTATAATAACTCGAATGAGTGCAGGTCTGAGAAGACTAAGGTAAAGCAAACCGTATTTAGGTAACTGGATTAGGACCAACGCAATCAAGGGATTAGCCTTTGCTGTCAAAGCCCTAATTAATGGCGAGTGATAAGTTTAATTTAGTATATAATTATTTGTTTCATTTTGGTACATTTTTAACCATTTTACATCTAACTTTTATAGATTTTGCTCGGTTTTGCTCGGTTTTGACTATATTGCCATTTTCTTGCAAAAACACTTATTTTATGCTAAATCTTGCTAGGTTTTACCATCAATATCATCAAGTGGAAGGAAGACACATCAAATAAAAGCAAGAAATGGCAAAATTCATCCCGAAACACTCAGCAAGAACAACAAGCATTGATTCAAGTTGCTTTGGGCGTCCATTTTTTTTTTTATGAGATCTAATACATTGTATAAGCCACGACCATCATCACCTTGATGCAAGAAGCAGGTTTTGGGTAGTTGAAATCTGAAAAAAGTAAAAAAAATGACAAGAACAGGCAAGTTGTTCATGGGTGGCAATGAAGAGCAAATGAGAAGGAAGAAAGATCATTTTTTTTATTCATGATTTATCACATTTGAAACACTATAAACAGAGGTGTTTTGGGTAGTGTTTCATCATCCTTCATCCCGCAAAAACACAAAGAAAGTGAGAAAGAGTTGAGAGAAAAACTGGATGAAGGAAAGAAAAAGAAAGTTTGGCTAGTAATTTTGTATTTCTAAGCTCTTTCTAGCCTTTTTTCTTCTAAGTTCATGAATTTTGTGCTAGTTATGCTTTATTTTATGTCTATCATGAACTAATTTTATATTCCAAGGCTACGATGTACCCTAAGTTGTAATATACGCTCTTTTCTAATTCAATGTTTCCAGTGCTTTGTTATTGCATTTTTGAAGTGTTTATCATTGTTCTTCATGAGTTTTAAATGCTTGATCACCATTTAAGGCCTACAATGATTCATAATGAGTCCGATAGGAGATTTATGAAGATTGCTAAGGTGATAAGCACCACAAATTGACTGAATGCTCGAGAGAGATTAACGCAATTTGTGTGGTTTTAAATAAAACTCATAGATATTTAAAAAACTCTTTTCTTATTAAAATTCATGCACGGAGTGATAGGTTAATATGAAAAAGAGCATGCTAAATGTTGCTCGAGAGAGAATATTTAGTAAATTAGGGTTTTCAACCATCAACACGTAATACTAATACTAGCTTAAATGACGAGAACAGAAAGGCGTATTGATGCATCTAGGTGAAATCGAATGCCTTGGATTTTATTAAATCATAAAAACCTTCAAAAAAATCAATAACCTTAGGTAACAATTTTTATTTCCTTTTATTTTATTTTATTTCGTATCAAAAACCTAAATTTTCAGTATTTCAAATAGTATTAAAGCTAGTAATTTCGGTACTCGCTTAATAACAATCCTTATGGGAACGATACTTTGCTTACTACTTTACTACTTGATACCACTAGTGTACTTGCTAAAGCATACACAAGTTAAGCATCAGTGTGAACCTAAGTTCACTTGACTTATCAAGCAGTGACAATAGTGTTAAGACTAACGCAATCAAGGGACAAAGCCTTGGCCGCCAAAGCCTTAAACTAAAGCCTCAAATCTCTACTTGTCGATGTATGGGAATAAATTAAAACTGGAAAGTCATACCTGAACCCCGAGAAATGTATTATTATGGAGGTAAGTACAGCAAAGATCTGCGTTACACTATGCCTAGCTAAATTAAGCTTAAGTCTACCTATGGCATAATCTCATTACCCACTTAAAACTAATATTTAAACATAATTTGAGGACTGCATCCATCCCATGTGAAGACCCAAAGAGCAACCTAAGAGTGCGGGTCAATTAGGTTCTTTAGTAATAAATGAAAAATTAAATTTTATGAACCAAAAGTTAAATTAAAAGTTAGACAATAAATAAGAAATGAAAAAGATAAAAGGCAACAATAAAAACGATGCATAAAGATTTTTATAGTAGTTCACTTCCAAACCGGAAGCTAGTCCACTTCTCAAGTGACTATCCTTCATAACTGGAGCATTTAACTAAGCTTGATGATTCTTTCTAAAGACAGGCTTAGGATCTAACTTTTACAACTGGTCTTTCTATATGTAGGCTGTAGATCAACCTTTTACAACTGATCATTTTGTAACCATAGACTTAGGATTCAACCTTTACAATGAAATGAATTAGAATAAAGCAATGGAAGAATTAAAGCATTCAAATTCTTTACTCTTTCAAGAGTGAATTGACACTTGATCAAGCTTAGCCAAAGCTAAGGATATGCCAATTAAGCTCAATGATCAACAATAAAGAGAACTAGATGCTCAAGAAAAAACTTAAAGCAAAACTTGAAATCAAATCATTAAAGAGTAAGAATGTAAGAACCTTTTTAACAAAGAATGCTTAGAGAGTCTTGGATCATTTAAATATTCAAGCCCTATTTAAAGGCAAATGAGGGGCAAGGGGACGTTCAAAAAGTTATAAAAAATATTAGGAAAGAAATCAAGTCAAAAATAGCTGGTTTGAGCTTTTTCTAATCTGTGTGTCGACACACAAAGGTTGTGTGTCAACACACAGCAGCGCCGGGTGGCCACTATAAGTCTGTGTGTCGACACATACCTTCTGTATGCCAACACTCAGCATGCCTGGGTGGATTTGCACGTTTTAGATCAATTAGCTTGATTGATGGGATGATTTACCATAAATTGATTGATTAATTAATTTCTATATAAGCTTAATTTATGAATTAATTTCCTTGTTTGCTTTTATCATGATTGATTGAATGAATCAAGCAAAATAATTACCCATTTAAAATTTATCTTGTTTGATTTGATCATGGTTTTCAAAATACCAATCTTGAAAAATATTTTCATTAACAACTTAGATCGGTTTAAATTTTGACTTGAATATTTTTCGAATAAAATTTGGAAATTAATTTTCAAAAATGTTTTTGTTAGAGCAGCACATATCAATATTGAGATTTAGACTCAATTGATAAATCCCAATCTTAAGTCCTAGACAATAAAAATAAATAACTTAAGGCGCTTGGACTCGGATCTCGTTCTCTTCAATTTGGATGGATCTTCTCTTCAACTTCAATCTCTTTTCCTCTTGATTCATCATTTTAGAAAGTTTGGTATCAACATGATTAGCCTTGATTTTTTCTAGCTTTCTTATGAGTCAGTTAGAAACAGGATTAGAACAATTTAAAATATTATAACTCACTAAATAATTGTTATCATCAAAATTACAATATAAATGGCTTTAGGGCCAACAATCTTCCCCTTTTGGATGATGACAAATATTTTGGTGTTTTCTCTTGGAAATGTGAAGGTTGATGTATAGAATTCACAATAAAAGCATTTACTTATCAAAGCATACACATGAACATGAACTCGTGGAGCAATTTATATCATGATTAAGGTTCAAACTCAATTGCTCCCCCTAAGTTGATGCATTTTAGGAGTCATACATTCAATAGGTTAACATTATCATCAATTTTGACAATTCTCAATCAAACACAACTAAGCATGAATCAATATACACCTACACACCAATTTTTCTCCTCCTTTGTCTTCAACAAAAAGAACAAGATAGGAATAGAGAAAGTGTCCATAAAAGCATATATAAACACAAGGAAATGGTACACATTCTCAAATAGTCATAACATTGCATCACTTCAAGTAGAATGTTGTATGATAATAAAAAAATATAGCTCCAAATTTTAGAAAGAAGAAAAGAAAATAAATATAAGGAGCAGGGGGTCTTTGTCTACATGATAGAAAATCAAAAATCTTTTGTAGTATAGATCGTGTTTCTTGTGGAACTCTTCAAGATTTGAGTTCTTCCAAAGAAATAAGTCTTTCGCTTACACTTCTTCTTTTCGGAGGTCCTTGTTCAGATTCTTCCTCACTAACCCCATCCCCTCCATCAAAATCTTCCTCTTCCTCGTCTCTAACTTCATATATTTCTGCTATTCTCCTACTCCTTTTTATTTCTTTACCCATTCATTGTTTTTAAATTCAAAACTCATATTTTTCAAAGATGTCTCAATAGAATCATCTTGATAAGGAACAGAGTTTGTAAAAGATGAGCTAATTAAAATGCATTGAAAAACATGGGTAAGAAGCATGCCGTAAGCGGGATTAGTCTTTTGAGAATAAATATAAAACATGAATTTTAAGACTAAATCCCTAAGATTAATTATTTGGCCATTTAGGAGTGGAAACAAAAGGAATAAATGCAAGTTTGAGACATAGTAGAAGCCACCCGATCTTGGAGTGATGTTCATACAAATCAATTTATGTGCTAATTTAAGAACCACTCCTAAATCATTTGAGTTTGGCTTCTTTGGGTTTGAAATTGGCATTTCACCCCAAACTTGTGCAAGTAAGGAGTTGCGGTGGGATTCGGGGAGTGAGAATTGGTTGAGTTTTTGGGAAAAAAACAAAATCATCCTCTTCATCAAAAACAAAACCATGCAATTCATTTATATAAGTCGTATTAAGTTCAATTGCTTGGTCTAAAACATTTGAGGATAATTTAAGAGGAGTAGTTCTATAAATGTTAAGGTTGAAGTAAAATTTTCATACTAAGTCCGGGTATACTGGTTCCCTTATATAACAAATTTCAATCCAAGCCACTCCTTCAAACAAAGTAAATAATTCCCCTAAGTTGTTTCTCCTAAACCAAGTCCAATCTACGAATCTACCAAATAACACTTCCTTTTGAGGGAAGGGTTAGAGGAATTTACCAAACTAGGACCCTAGGAAGAAGAAGCACCTTCATTGTTTCCGGATCTCTTCTTGGAAGTGGTATCCGACCTCTTTGTGTGACCCATGACTTAAAGCTTGGAGAGATTTGGAGAAAGATAAGAAATTTTTTGTGGGTATGGTTACGGTTTGATAGGAAGTGAGACTTTGAGATTTGTCTACAAATTATTAAGGAGAACAAAATATGAGTAAAAATAGATGATTTTTAATTAAGAAAAGCAAGAAAAGTGAAGAAAAACAAACGAATTTGAGAAAAATTTTAGTGGGTTCGGTTTTGGTTAGGGTTTTTTGAAAAAGATGAGTCTTTGACAAACACCTAAAGTTTTGATGTTAAAAAGTTGATAGAAACTTGATTTTTAGTGAAAATTTAGAAGAAATTTGAGAGAAAATGAAGAAGTTTTGGATGAGTTGTGAAATTTCTGTTGAGAGAGAGGTTTGGGTTTGAGAGAGAGGGAGGGATGAAGAAGTGAAGATGAGAAGATGGGGAAGAAAGTTAAAAAATTAAAAAGAAAAAAATGGGGAAAAAGCAAAGTGCAACACATGTGACTTGCTTTTGTGTGTCGACACACAGAAAACAGTGAAGTTCACTGTTGGCTTATGTGTTAACACACAGAGAACAAAGTCTGAATACTATTTTTGTGTGGTTTCTTTTTCTTAATTATTATTATTCTTTTTAATTAAAAATACACCCCCCCCCCCCCCCCCTAAATAGGCCAAGTTCCTATATCCATGAGTTGGATAAGAATAGCTGGTCCATTAGAGCTATTTGATGTTGAGCATTAGAACTCAAAGGTGAATGCAAGCAATTAAAGTCAAATAGTCAAATTGCACATGCCAGTTCTAGTTCTAATATCATAAAAGATTTCTTGACCCAGAGGTTTAGTAAATATGTCCGCTAATTAGTCATTGATGGGAACAAATTTCACAATGACATCTCCCTTAAGCACATGATCACGAATGAAGTTATGTCTAACCTCAATATGCTTTGTTCTAGATTATTGATTTTTAGTTAAGCATATAGCACTAGTGTTATCGTACATAATAGGAGCATGGTCAATATGAATGCCGTAGTTATTTAATTGATGCATTAACAACATTTGAGCACAACAACTTCCTCATGCAACATATTCGGCCTCGGCGGTGGATAAAGCAACAGAATTTTGCTTTCTGCTAAACCATGACACCAAAGGGTGACCAAGAAATTGACAAGAACTACTACTCGGTTTTCGGTCCACTTTGCATCCGGCCAAATCCGCATCACTATATCCAACTAAATCAAAGAAATCACATTTAGGGTAAAATAAGCCCAAGGTAGGAGTACCAACTAGGTATCAAAATATTCTTTTCACGGCACACAAATGAGTTTCCTTAGGACATGCTTGAAATCTAGCACATGAACATACACTAAACAATATAGCAGGCCTACTAGCGGTAAGGTAATGAAGGGATCCGATTATATCTCGATATAGCTTTTGATCCACTTTTTACTCTTTTCATCCATATCTAACTTAAGAGTTGAGCTTATTAGGGTTGCGATTGCCTTGGAATTTTCCATGCCAAATTTCTTTAGCATTTTCTTGATGTACTTGGCTTGGTTAATTAAAATTCCTTCCTCGCCTTGCTTGATTTGTAATCTAAAGAAGTAGTTGAGTTCTCCCATCATACTCATTTCGAATTCCCTACTCATAAGATTTGCAAATTCTTTACAAAGAGATGGATTAGTAGCACCAAATACTATATTATCAACATAAATTTGCACAATAAGAATGTCATTTCTAGAGTGTTGATGAAAAGTATGGTGTCAACTTTTCCTCTTCAAATCCATTTTTCATTAAAAAGGAACTCAATCTCTCATACCAAGCTTTAGGAGTTTGTTTCAATCCATAAAGAGCCTTTTTAAGTTTAAAAACATGATTAAAAAATTTGTCATCCTCAAACCCGGGTGGTTGTTCAACGTAAACCTCTTCTTCAATAAAATCATTTAGAAATGCACTTTTTACATCCATTTGAAATTTTTAAATGAAGCAAATGCACATAAGAGTCTAATTCTTCTAATCTAGCAACAGGAGCAAAAGTTTCCTCATAGTCTATACCTTCGTCTTGGTTATGGCATTTAGCTACTGACCTTGCCTTGTTTCTTACCACGTTGCCTTCCTCATCTTTCTTATTGCGGTAGACCCACTTGCTACTGATAACTTGATGATCTTGAGGTATATCCACAAGTTCCCACATATCGCTTCTCTTAAATTGATTTAGCTCTTCCTCCATTGCCATTATCCAATTTGTGTTATTAAGAGCTTCTTCTATGTTTTTAGGTTCTTCAAGAGAGATGAACGTGGCTAGATGACAATATTCGGTTAATTTGTGCCTTGTTCTTACACTTTGGGAGAGATCACCAATGATCTGACTTGTTGGGTGATCCTCCAAGAATTTCCAATCTCGTGGCAAGTCTTCCTCTTTGGATTCTATATTTTGGTTATTTCTTTTCGGTTCATCAGTTGGAGCTTTGAGTTTATCCGTTTCTTGCTCCTTGGATAAGGGTGTGATGCTTATTGGTTTGATTACCATATCATCACCATCACAAGGAATTCTAGAGGATAAGACATTAGTTTCATCAAAAACCACTTGTATAGACTCTTCTAAAACCTTTGTCTTTTTAATATAGACTCTATGTGCTTTGCTAGTTAGGAAATATCTAGTAAAAATACCTTTATCTACTCGTCAATCAAATTTACCATGAATTGTTTTGCCATTGTTATGAATGAAGCATCTCCACCCAAAATGTTTAAAATATGCAATGTTTGGTTTTCTACCTTTGTAAAGTTTGTAGGGAGTTTTCTTCAAAATAGGCCTTACTAAAGCTCGATTTAAGATGTAGCAAGCAGTGTTAACGGCTGCCGTCCAAAATAATTTTGGCAAATTATTTTCATAAAGCATGGTTCTTGCCATCTCTTCAAGAGTTCAATTTTTTCTTTCAACTACTCCATTTTGTTGAGAGGTTCTAGGTGCCGAAAAATTATGGTCAATTCCAAAATAATCACAATAATTCTCAAAGTCATCATTTTCAAATTCCCTTCCATGATCACTTCTAACCGAAATGATTTTCAAATCGTTTTCATTTTGCACCTTTTTGCAAAAAATTTCAAATTTAACAAATGCTTCACACTTATGAGAAAGGAATAGGCACCAAGTAAAACGGGAGTAATCGTTAACAATTACAAGTCCATATCGCTTTCCACCAAGGCTTAAGTGACAAGAAGGACCAAACAAGTCTATATGTAAGAGTTCGAGATGTCTTGGTGTTGAAACTACATTCTCGGGTTTGAATGAAGATCTAGTTTGTTTTCTATATTGACATGCATCACAAATATAATCTTTTTCAAATTTTACCTTTGGTAATCCTCTAACAAGATCATTTTTTGAAAGTTCTGAAATCAAGTCCACACTAGCATGTCCAGAATCTTCTATGCCAAATCCAATGATCATTTTCATCAAGACAGTAAAACATTTTAATGAATCTACACAATCAAGATCAATCATATAGATATTTTCACATCGTAAACCAACAAGCAAAATTTCATTTGTTTTAGCATGCTTAACCATGCACCTAGATGATTCAAAGTTCACACAATAGCCTTTATCACATAATTGACTAATGCTTAGAAGATTATGCTTAAGACTTTCAACAAGTAAGATATCTTTAGTGCAAGGAGAAGAGTTAGAAGCAATGTTACTAATATCGATTATTTTCCCTTTCTTGTTGATGCATGCGTTAGCAAGGCAACTAGTCGTACCAGGTAATATAGAAGTGAGTAGAGTATCATTCCCACAAGGATAGTATTGAGTGAATACTAAAATTAGTAGCTTCAATACTATTGAAAGACCGAAAACTTTAGGATTTTGATATGAAATAAAGTAAAATAAAATGAAAAAAAAATAAAAGTTAAAATGAGATTAGAGAGAGAGACGATTTTTCTTAGTTTTAGTCAGTTTATAAAGTCTAAGGCATCCGATTTCACCTTAGTTGCATCAATACGCTTTTTCTATTCTCGATATTCAAGTTGTTATTCTGTGTTGATGGTTGAAAATCCTAATTTACTAAATATTCTCTCTCGAGCAACATTTAGTATACTCTTTAACATATTAACCCATCACTCTCGTGCATGAATTTAAATAAGAAAAGATTTTTAAAAAGCTCTATAATTTTCTTTTGAAAACCACACAAATCGCGTTAATCTCTCTTTTGCATTCGCCCGATTTGTGGTGCTTATCACCTCAGCAATCATCATAAATCTCCTCTCAGACTCATTATGAATCATTACTGGCTTTAAATGGTGATTAAGCATTTAAAACTCATGAAGAACAATGATAAACACTTGAACAACACAATAACATGAACATTGAATACGTTGAATTAGAAATAAGCATATATTACAACTTAGGCTACATCGTAGGCTTAGATTAACAAAATTAGTTCCTGATAAACTTAATATTAAACATTATAAACACAAAATTCATGAACTTATGAAAGAAAAGGGATAGAAAGAACTAAAAATACAAAATTACAAACCAAACTTTCTTCCTTTCTCTCTTTCACTCGATGTTTCCCTCTATTCTCAACCAAATCTTGTGATTTTTGTTTTGAAATCTTATATCTAAACACCCCCACACCATCCTCTACTTATAATAGTTGATTTGGGATAAAAAATTGCAAAAAATCTCAACAAAAATGCTTCTTATTGGTCGTTCTTTGTGGCTGCTGCAGGATGATGCTGAAGCTCTGTTCTTGCTCCTTTTTCTTCAATATTTTTTGCATTCCACCACAAATTCTGCTCAAAATCATCATTTTCATGTAATATAAGGTGTATACAATGAATTTGAGCTAAAATATTGCATAATGTAGCCGCCACAAGTGAAGAAAATAAGCAAGTTGTGCACAGATCTGATTTCTGCAGCTGCTGCAAGGGTTGTTTTTCACCCCTTTTTTTTCATTTTTTTTCTAAATTCCACCGCCCAAATCTTGAAAAATATGACTTAAGTCATGTCAAATTATGTTTATAAAATGAATTTGGGTAAAAATCGTTGAGTTTTTTTGCTGCAAAAATGAAGCTTGAATCTGATTGCACCACACCCTGCTACTGCTGCCCAGTTTTGCCAATGCTTCTTCCATTCGATTTTTTTCAATTTTTTCTTTTTGTGCACGGCCCAAAATCAGCTTTCACATCAACTATGACATGTTAATGAAGTGTTCAAGAAGTTCTTTCATCTTATTTGTCCATTTTGCCACCCAAAATTGCAAGTTGAAGTGAATTTTGCAAGCTGTTTTTTCATTCTCTGCATTTTTACTGTTCTAGCTGCTTTTCTTCAGATTTTTGAGCTTTCCACCTCCTAAATTCAGAGTTTACATAAACTTGGACATGTTAATGTATTTTTTAATCCATCCTTGCACTTGATTTGTGCATTTTGCCACCTATTTTTACAAGTTGAATTGAATTGTGTATGAACTTGTTGGGTTCTTGCATTAGCTATGTTAATTGTTATGTTATGCCCATTTTTTACTTTGGTTTGGTGTATCTTGCTTTTACTTATTGATTTTAATGATAAAACCTAGCAAGATTTAGCATAAAACGAGTGTTTTTGCAAGAAAATTGCAATATGAGCGAAAAAGAGCAAAATTGAGCAAAAGCGATAAAAATTTAATGCAAAATGTTTAAAAATATATTAAAATAATATAAAAAATTATATACTAATTTAGACTTATCACTTGTTGTCACCAAAAGTGATATTTCCTTTTCTTGGCATTAGTGAAGTGAACTTAAATATATCTCCGGTCATGTGCCATGAGCAACCACTATCCAAGTACCACTTTTGGTTTTGCTTTGTATTTTCATGCACCTACCACAATTCAAATGCTTTTAAGTACCCAAATTTTTCTTTGGGTCCTTTGTTATTAGCCTTTACATTAGGTGGTCGAGATCCTTTTAGGACCTAAACCATCTTGATCTTTCTCAAATTTCTTTTGAAAGGACATTGGTACATGATGTGGCCATGGTCACCACAATAGTTGCATCTTATAGAGTTTGTTGAAGGTGAAGAGTCTTTTACAAAAAGAACATTCAAAATTTTCTTTTGGACATTTCCATTATAACCAATTCCTTCTTTGTTGTAGACCGGTTTTTGAGATGAAAGAATTTTGTCAAGTGTTTCTTGCCCTTTGAAAAATTCGTTTGAGATTTTCGAAAGCTCTTCCATTCTTTCTTTTAAAGACTCATTTTCCTTCAAAAGTGATTCGTCTTTCTTAGATTTTTCTTTTTCATTTTCCTTCAAAGTATGAAGTGTTTCTTCAAAGCATTGTTTTTTATTGGTTAGTTTATGATTTCATTATTTAAAGACTTGTCCTTTTTCTTTAGTGATTCATTTTCAAGTTCAAGCAATAAATGTTATTTTGAGTCCTTTTCTAAACCCGTCTTTTCAAACCGTTTTATGATAGCATTGTGTTAGTTTTTCAATTTTTTATATTTCCTATACAAATCATGAAAACCAGCAGCTCATCATAGGATAAATCGGTTATGTCATCTTCTTCAATACTACCATCGTCAATGGTCATCAGACAAAAGTTAGCTACTTCCTCTTCACTTTGTTCATCGGAATCATGATCGCTATCTCCCCAAGCCGCAAAATTTTTGTCCTTCTTTTTGAACTTGTTGAAGTTCTTATTTTTTGGCTTAGGACAATCTCTCTTAAGATGTTCGATTTCTCTACACTCATAGCAAGTTAGTTCATATTTGGGCGAAGATGAACTGTTTTTAAAATTTTTCTTAAACCATTTCTTTTCAAGACGTTTGTAAAATATTTTTGCCAACATAACAACTTCATTATCACTTTTGTCACTTAGAGATGATTTAAATACTATGTCTTTATTTTTATTTTTATTTTTTTGTTTTTCTTCTTTTTCAAATTCTTCCATGCCAATCCTATGGGTCATGAGATTTCCAATTAGTTGATCAAGTTTATAAGTGGAGGGGTTATGAGCTTCTCGAATAGCGATAATCTTGCCTTCCATGAAATAGGAAGACATCTACGGATTTTTCTAACTTGCTCCTCATTTGAATATACTTTTCCAAGAGCATGGAGTTTGTTAGTAATATTAGAAAATCTAGTGTGCATCTATTTTACTGATTCCTCTGGTTTCATTTTAAAAAGTTCGTAAGATCTTACCCCTATATATATTTTTGAAGACTTTACTTGATCTGTACATTCATGGGTAACCTCTAGCTTGTCCCAAATATCTTTTGCCAATTGACAACCGCACACATGATTAAAGACATTTGGGATAATAGCACACAATAGTTGATAATGAGCTTTTGCATTTTTTGCAAGTTTTTCTTTATCATCTTGCATAAGCTCATTTTTCTTTTTTTCAATAGTTATCTCACCTTATTTCTTTGAAGGTACATAATCATCATTTTTCGTTATAAGCCATAAATCAAAATTAATGGATGTAATATAAAGTCTCATTCTAAGCTTCCAATAGAGAAAATTTTTCCCATAAAAAAGAAGAGGTTTGTTGATCGATTGACCCTCGGCCAAGATAGGAGTGGAGGTTGCCATAGGATCACTCTATGGTTGTTACACCCAAAAATACAAGAGTACTAGCTGTGATACCAATTGAAGGCCTAAAGAGCAACCTAAGAAGGGCAATGAATTAGGTTCTTTAGGGAAAAATTAAAAATTAATTTTTATAAAACAAAAATTAAATTAAAAGTTAGACAATAAATAAGAAATGAAAAAGATAAGGGCAAGAATAAATATGATGCACAAAGATTTTTATAGTGGCTCACTTTCAAACTGGAAGCTAGTCCACTGCTCAAGTGACTACTCTTTGTCACTTGAGCCATTAACTAAGCTTGATGATCCTTTTTAAAAATAGGCTCAGGATCCAACCTTTACAACTGGTCTTTTTATACGTAGGCTCAAGACCAATCTGTTACAACCGATCCTTTTGTAACCATAGGCTTAGGATCCAACCTTTACAATAAAATGAATTAGAATAAAGCAATAGAAGAATTAAAGTACTCAAATTCTTCACATTTTCAAGAGTGAATTGACACTTGATCAAACTTAGCCAAAGCTAAGGAAATGCCAATTAAGCTCAATGATCAACAATAAATAGAGCTAGATGCTCAAGAAAAAAACTTAAAGCAAAACTTGAAATCAAAACGTTAAAGCATAAGAATGTAAGAACCTTTTGAACAAAGAATGCTTAGAGAGTATTGGATGATTTACAACCAAAGCATTCAAGCCCTATTTATAGGAAAATGAGGGCCAAGGGGATATTCAAAAAGTTGGAAAAAAGATTAGGAAAGACATCAAGTCAAAAATAGTCGTTTCGAGCTTTTTCTAATCTATGTGTCGACACACAGTCCTGTGGGTCAACACACAGCCCTGTGTGTCAACACATACCTTCTGTGTGTCGATACTCAGCATGTCTGGGTGGACTTGCACGTTTGAGATCAATTAGCTCGATTGATGGGATGGTTTACCATAAATTGATTGATTAATTAATTAATTAACTAATTTTCATGTTATCTTAATTTTTGAATTAATTTCCAAGTTTGCTTTTATCATGATTGATTAAGTGAATCAAGCTAAATAATCACCCATTTAAAATTTATCTAGTTTGATTTGATCATGCTTTTCAAAATACCAATCTTGACAAATATTTTCATTGACAACTTAGATTGGTTTAAATTTTGACTTGAACATTTTTCACATAAATTTGGAAATCAAATTTTAAAAATATTTTTGTTAGAGCATCACATATCAATATTGATATTTGGACTCAATTGATATACCCGATCTTAAGTCCTAGACAATAAAAATAAATAATTTAGGGCGCTTGAACTCGGATCTCGTTCTCTTTAATTTGGATGAATCTTCTCTTCAACTTTGATCTCTTTTTCTCTTGATTCATCATTTTAGAAAGCTTGGTATCAACGTGATTAGCCTTGATTTTTCCTTGCTTTCTCATGAGTCACTTAGAAATTGGATTAAAATAATTTGAACACTATGACTCACTAAATGGTTGTTGTTATCAAAGTTACAATATAAATGGCTTTAGGGCCAACATCATTGATGTCACTTAAAAGAAAATCGCATGCATAATGAACTCACCGATACAATTATTATGAAAATGAAATTAAATTCTATTCATGACAAAAATTATTTACAGGAATAATTGGATTTTCAGGATACTGTTCCAAACACCATTAGGCATGAGGCTGTCTTGAAAGACAAAAGTCTCAAGAAAAGTAGCTTGTGTTTACACCCTAATTTTAATAGGGCTGGGAAGACACCGTTTCCGAGTAAAGTGCCACGTGGTCATCAAGTGACATTCTCCTCGACGGGAGTTAGGCCTTTGGGTACTATAGTAACGACTTCTTAAGCCTAGTTCTTGGAAAGCATTGTTACCCTCTACAAGGGTATCAACCACTCGAGGCTCAAGATGGCAGGAGGGGGAAATAAGCTTGAGCTCGAGGGCTGCCAAGAAAGCAGCATGAATGGTAGTTTCCAAGCTCGAAGAAGTTACTTGGGGTGTAACTTCAATTGCTTGGGCCTTAAGCTTAATTCAGGGGAATGTAGAGCTTCTAAGGGAACTTCTATTAAAATTACGGAAGTTGGCATCAAGGATTTCCCTGCAAAACTCAAGACACATTGGAGAAGAATAAGCATGTGAAGAAGAAGAGCTTAATGGCCAGAAGTGGCTAAAATTCCCGTGGAATTAGGAGCAGCCATTATTTTCTTTTTCTATAAATAAAAGACTTTGTGTCAGTCAAAAGTAGTATACATACACTCAAGACAAAACTTCTTCAAATTTTATACAGCACACTTGTGGTCTTTTCTTAGGATAGCATAACTTAGCTAGGCATAGCATCACATAGATCTTTGTTGTACTTACCTCTATAGTAATGCGGTTATCGATCTTCCTGTATAACTTTCCAGTTTTAATCTATTCTCACAAATTGACAAGTTGGGATATGAGACTTTAGTTTAAGGCTTTGATGGCCAAGGCTTTGCCCCTGATTGCATTGGTCTTAACACTACAGTGATTGCTTAAGAAGTAAGGTGAACTTAGGTTCGCGCCATTGATTAGGGCTTTGACAGCAAAGGCTTGTCCCTTGATTGCATTAGTCCTAATCCAATGACCTAAATACAGTCTGCTCCACCTTAATCTTGACTTAAACTCATTCAAGTTGTTATAAGTTAAGGGTGCCAGGCTTAAAAACCTAATTGACTCGGGTTTATAAGTGGACTGCTGAGTTCTTCGATTTGTCTCCACCCCAATTCCTGACTTTAAAGTGTATGAAGAAAGGTGTTTGTGGGCCCTACTCAATCACTGTAACTGCCACTTGAATTAGGTCTATATCCTTTAATTTTCTATCATAAAAATACGTAAACTCCACAAAAGATACTTTAAAAAAAATTTCTTAATTAAAGCGTAAGTAGAACTTGCGGCATAATTGAAGTTAGATACACCAACATATCACAACCTTTTTTTCGAAAACGGTGAGTGGTTGAGGTCAAAGACGTGCGGTTCATAATTAAGCTCACTCCCTAGTCCCGGTAAGTCCCTTCTGCACATTTGTTTTGTTTTCACATTTACGGTGACCACACACACATCATTTGAAACAAAGTAGAGCAAATACGCCCTTTGACAACCATAATGGGAGGCTTGAAACAAGACTTCATCGTCTTAATCCCTTCATAGATTACCAAGGCGTAATTGTCGACCATTCGCCAGTGGTCAGAACCAATAGGTCCAGTGCCCTCGAGCACAAGGAATCGGAAGGCTTAGCCCTTACTGAGTCCCCGCTTGAGCATCCTCTAGAACAAAGTCCCATATCCCAAAGGGATGAAATGAGCCACAGCCACGGCTGCGAAAGCGATGGTGATGATGACATCCAAGAAGATGAACGTATTGGGCTCGGTGGCCATTCTTGCAAGAGTTTAATAGCTATGCTCATGCGTCGTTTAGAGATTGTGGACCAGAGGGTTCAACAAACAATGCGAGCAGCCTTCGAGAGGCAACGTGCTGAAACAGAGCGCAATCTTGTGGCTCAGGCTAAAAACTCTGCCGCTATGAGAGCCTTGATTAATGACATTGGAACCTCTATGAATGAAAGGGTACACAAAGAGACTGATAGAGTCTAGGTAGAAATGAACTTGGCCTTTTCCTCTACCACTACCCTTGTTGCTAAGGACGTGGCTAGATAGACAGTGGTTGAAGTCGAGCCTATTTTGGTTAGACAAGCAGAGACTCATAATGGCTTAACCCAAGCCGTTAGGGAGGATATCAGGCAACTAAGGCCTGCATCCCCTCTATCAGTACCAACTGGTTACCCTCGTGAGGCTCCCTCGAGCTCACGGTTACCAGTCACTTAGGTTCACTCTATGGTCCCTAAGCAAACGAAAAATTCGTCTGTGGCTTACCCATGTGTCATACGCTTAGAATCCAGCCATAGAAACGAAAGTGTGCCTCATGGAGTTGCAAGCCCTTTCAATCAGAGTTTCTCTCTTACCACAAGGGACCTAAATCCTAGTGCGCCATTGTTGCCTGTCCCTGAGGCAGAGAGGTGCGACTGTTCTCACTCTCCTCAAGAAGTGGAGGTTACCTTGAGGCCCGCTCAAGGCCTTGACATAGGAGTGCAAGGTCAGGTCCCTATTATGGGGAACCAAGCTTCTGATCTTGAACCTCTACATGCTTACCACATTGAGGGGCAAATTAATAACCCACATCCTCAAAATCACAACTTGAGAGTTGATCAGACAAGGATGAACCAACAACTGGTTGGTACTAGTGTGCCTCCAGGTGCACCATGTAACCTAGGACCTACTAGAACATACTTCATGGCCAACCAAGCACATGGCCATTATGATCAAGGGGTTTATCCAAGGTTTGGGGGGCAACAACAGTTCCTGCACCCAATTGTGATGGGTGCTTAGGGGTATCCCGCAGATCCCTCTTGGGATCCCTACCCGATTGGGGGGCAGTGGCAGGCACATAATCATGTGCCTAACCTTCCCCTTCATGACCAATTAGTCACCCTCATAGAGCGAATATATGGGCCTAGTCTCGCAAGAGTCAACAGGCCCTTTAATAGTAAACCTTACCCTGACTACATTGATAAGGATTACCCTTTTCCTCGAGGATACAAAATCTCCGAGTTTACCCTCTTCTCAAGGGAAGGGACTGCTTTTGCTCTCAAGCACCTGGTGAAATTCAATTGCCAGTATAGGGAAGCAGCAGATAACCAATATCTTAAATTAAGGTTGTCCCTATTTCGTTAACTGGGTCCGCTTTCCAGTGCTATATTAGCCTTCCAGCTATTCCATTTACTATTGGGATGACATGGCCAGGCAATTCCAGACCCAATTCCCTAGAATGGAGTTAAGAACTTCCATGTCAGACTTAGCTCGAATGAGAAAAAAAGTCTTGCAAATCAATGGAGGAGTATATCAACCGGCTCTAGCGAGCTTGGTTAAAATGCACTATAGCTTTTTCTAAGCTCGAATACACCAAGCTGGCTCTAAAAGGCTTGGACATTGAATTCAAGAAAAATTCTTAGGCTCTAACTTTACGATTTCAGTTGGCAGAATGCGCCACTAGATATAAGGCAGTCTTAAAAGAAGAAAGCCTTAGGGAAAACAGTGCGTATGGGACATATGTGCACAACTTAACTGAGGAGGATGATCCTCCATACGAGATCGGCATAGCTAAGATCGACGTAGCTGAGTACGTCAAGGGATCTTTCGTGGTTTGTAATCCTTTGATCAAGAAGGATATTAAAGCAGGGAAGTCTTACCAGTCCCAAGACTTGAGAAAATACTCATTTGACCTCTCTAGTGTCGATGTCATACTCGATTGGCTTGAGACAAATAACAAACTTAAGATTAAGGGCAAGTACAGAAGACCGGAACCCAACTTGAATAAGAGGAAGGTATATTATAAGTGGCATGACGCGTTAACTCATTCAACGAGGACCTGCATGATCTTTAGAAAAGTAGTTGAAGATGCCATAAAAGCTAGAGAATTGATATTCCTAGGAGAAGGACAGATAGGCGTCAATAAGGACCCTTTCCCTAGTCCTCTTCAAGTCAACGTTGTTGAACTGTTGACAAAAATAAGCCTTGCTGTGTCTAGGCTAACCCTTTTTCTTTGTATAGAAGGAAAATGGTTCTAAGTGACAATCAGAAGGCTCGAGTGGCTAACCATCTTTTTGAATGGTTGGTCATTAATGGAATATTAAAATTCCTAAGACTGGTGCATACTTTGGATGATGGGATATGCAGTTGGCACGTCACTAAACTTCATCCTACTAGCAGGTGTGCATTTTCCAAAATTTGCTTATCAAGCTCCGCAATAACTCCGCCATTACACTGATAGTGGCAGAGGAATTGGCTACGGAGATCAGTGGTGGTCAGGGGTCATCCCAAAGTCTAACTAATTAAGAGAAAATATCTTACGACTTGGAAAAGATGTCATGCGCAGCATGTGAGCAATGCTTTGGGAAAATACAAGCTACAATGAGGAAACTTAAGTTGCTTCCTCGGTACATCACCCCCCCCCCCCCCCGGGATCCTCTGATAGGACTAAAAATGCCATCTGAGAAACCTTGAAGAAGTAATTCGGTCGAGGATTCTCCCTCAAAGACTTAGATTGTCATGACAAAACATCCTAAGAGAAACCTGAAGTACACCTTATTAGACATGGATACCAAATAGGCACCACGGCAGTCAGGTTATCAGCCATCAGGCGTCAGGCTCGGTAATGAATGGAGAAGGAATCACATCGATTAAGAGGTAGCTAGTCCCTCCAACTTAACTCGAACTCAGAAAAGAAGAAAATTGCGCAAGAGGGAAGATCAATGGAGAATCACACTAAATTCCTGCCTAACTAGGCTATTATGATCCTAGATATAGGGATATAGGGAAGTAATTAGTAATAAGTCATGTATGAGCTTGTACTAGTAATGTGTGTTGGTAGTTAGTCAAATGTTAGTACTTGGTGGTCAATGGCGGTGTATTAGTGGTCATAGGTGGCGGCTAGCCATCCTTGGTTAGTTTTATGGAGTCCTAGTACATTGCATCTTAGATTAGAATAAATAGTAGCGTCTCTATAATCTTTGATATTCATAAATGACATTAATCTTAACTCTTTCTCTCAACCCTAATTCTCTCTACTTCTCTTCTCTTTCTTTAAATTCTCTTCTCATCTCTACTCTCTTTCTCTATTAATCTTAGGTTATGATTCAAGGATTACCTTGAATCATAACAATTGGTATCAGAGCCTTGATTTGCTACAAATCAAGTTGTTTGATATCTAGTTTTAATCAATTGTAGTAAGCATTGACATTAGGCTCACGGTTCAGATCTTAGTGGTTTCTGTGCTGTTATGTTGCAACGAAGTAGAATTGATGCAGAAACTGAATTTATTGTGTTGAAGAGATCAATTAAAGTACAAAAATTGATCAGTTGTGCTGCAATAGCATTGCTTGCTGCAATTTGGCATTGATCAAATCAAGTTAGTTCAGAAACAGCAACATCGAGCTAGACTTCATTAAATCCTTTTGTTTTGAGGTTGATCAGCTGGTATGTCATTACATTAAGCTGGTTGTATAGAATTGTGCTGGATAGTAAGCTTGGTGGCTACTAGAGTCGTGTTGAGCAAGTTGAAGGAGAATATTAGCTCAACAATTCATCAGTATAAGTCGGACTATATGCTACTATTTATACTAATCTAAGATGCAATGTACTAGGACTCTATAAAACTAACCAGGGATGGCTAGCTGCCACCTACGACCACCAATACACCACCATTTACCACCAAGTACTAACATTTGACTAACTAACTAACTAACTACTAGCACACATTACTAGTACAAGCTCATACATGACTTATTACTAATTACTTCTTTATATCCCTATATCTAGGATCATAACATAGGCTTTCTCAAGAAGAAGCCATAGTCCGCAAGGGCAAAAAGGCCGAGCATGCGGATCTCGAGGATCTAGTGATTTGATCCAAGCCTCCCACTACTAGTGAGGGGCTAACTCACAAGAAACTCGAATGGGTGGGCTAGTTTCTCATCTTCGCAAGGGTGAGAAGCGTGGGATCACCTGACCAAGGACCCCCTAGTTCGAGAACCAGCTGATGACAAGGAGTATTCCCCTCTCAGCATTAACTTAGTGGAACCATTAGATCATATCAACCCAAGTAGTCTCGAACTTCAGAGGGTGATCACAGCAAACAACCTCAAGAATCGGATATGCCAACTAAAGATGTTCCGCAACAACAGGGAAAGGATACATGCATGGTCAATAAACCTGAGAGGGAGACAGACCAAGGGGTCCAAATTCAATTCGGGATGTTGCCTGAAAAGGTTGACTCAGCATTGCCCTACTCCTTCACTTAGAATTCATGGCAGCTGACACCCAAGAAGGTCTCGAGGATGATGTGATAGCATCAGATGAGGAGCCTGAAGTCGAGCTCGTGGCTGAGGTAGCAGCCACTAAAGGTACACTTGACCCATTATCTTTTACAGTTAATGCTACAACATCCAAATTGCCTGATGATCCACCTGACATAATGAAGATGATGTTTGATGGGTCAAATACCGCTAATAAACACATCAAGCTCCTATATATCAAGGCTAAATTTGATGGCATTTTGATAAACAGGTTCTTGGTGGACAATAGCACGGCTATCAACGTCTCGCCATCATATATGTTGGGGGTCATTGGTAAGTCTAAAGAAGACTTAGTTACCTCAGATACGGCGATCTATGGCTTTTTTGGAGCTATCACCAAATTTGGAGTCATCCCCATTGACTTAATTGTTGGCAACTTAAGCAAGCTAACAGTTTTTTTCATGGTGGAAGCTACCTCGGGCTACAATGCTTTCCTTGGTAGGGATTGTCTACATACCAATTATTGTATTCCATCCTCACTTCATCATGCTAATCTTTGGGAACCTTGAAAAGTATTAGGTTGTTCTGGCAAATAACAGGCCATTCATGGCTTGCTCTTACTTTGTTGAGACGAAATTCTACGAAGATGTGGGACCCCTAGATATCAAGAGGGCCACTCCATAATCAGCCCAACAACAAGACACAATAGTCGTCCTGGACAGCCCACTAACTGAAGCTGAGGTTGGTTAAATGGGTGTCGAGTTTGAAGATTGTGACTTCTGGGGATACATGAGGGCCCTTCTTGATGAAAAGGACTCCCAAGGCACTCCAGAATCTCAATGCGCAGCACCAAGACCTCCTAGTAATGGCCCAAGAGGCCATTTCCTCAACATTAGCAAGGTTCGTGGCCCAGTGTGCTGAGGATCAGCTCTGGCTAAGCAACCATTTCACGGTTTTCAAGTCCATGCAGTGCAAGAAAAGGAATTGGAGCTCTCTGATCTAAGAGCAGCATCAGCTAAAATGAAGGATCTATGGGATGAAGTCCAAGACCCCCTCTTTGAGGTTAATTTGGCTTGACAAAAGACCCAAGACCTACCTATCTAAGTGCTCTACTCTCTGAGGAACAGAAAAAGCAGTACTTGACTTTGCTCTGCGAATTCAAGGATTGCTTTGCTTGGGATCATCATGAGATGCCTGGCCTAGACAGAAAATGGGTGGAGCATAGGCTTACTATCAAGTCAGGCTAAAAGCCCATCATTCAGGGCCAAAGGAGGATGTCTCAAGAAGTCATAGATTTGGTAAAGGAAGAAATTGAAAGACTCTTAAATGCCAAATTCATCGAAACTGCCAGGTATGTTGAGTGGCTGGCTAATGTCGTCCCCATCGTTAAAAATAATGGAAAAATCAAGGTCTATCTTGTTTTTAGAGATCTGATTTCAACAACCCCAAAGGATGAATACCCTATGCCTATTACTGATGTGCTTATTGACTCAACCTCGAGGCACGAGGTTTTGTCTTTCATGGATGGCTGTTGTGGGTACTACCAGGTCATGATTGCCGCGGAGGATACCTACAAGACAGCATTTCGATGTCCTGGGTTAATAGGGATGTTTGAATAGGTGGACTATGCCCTTTGGTTTACAGAATGCTGGCGCCACCTACCAAAGAGCCATGAACATAATTTTTCATATAGATGGTATCGTGGTTAAATCGAAATCCCAAGTTCAACACTTGGAAGACTTAAGGAGTGCATTTATTAGAATGAGGGCTCACAAACTTAAGATGAATCTATTGAAATGCGCTTTTGCCGTCGAGCTGGAAACTTTCTGGGTTTTCTGGTATATCAGAGGGGCATCAAGGTCAATATTAACGAGACTAAGGCTATCCGAATGACCAAGCCACCTTAAAGGAAAAAGGAGCTTCAACGCTTCTTGGGGCAGGCCAACTTCCTTAGATGTTTTATCTGGAATGTCGCAGGAAAAACTAAGGCCTTCTCTCCACTGCTGAAGCTCAAGTATGAGAAGGACTTCAAGTGGTAGGAGCCACATTAAACAGCATTTAAGGCCATCAAGGATTACTTTATTAGGCCCTCAGTACTAATTCCACCAAAATAGGGCTAGCCTTTGAAGATCTATGTCTCTACTTCAAAGGAATCTATGGGTGGTTTGCTTGTACAAAAATGAGCAAGGTTTTGAACTAGCGGTGTTCTACTTTAGCCGTTGCCTAAATGAATGTGAAATAAAGCATTCGTCAATTGAAAAAATATGTTTATCTTTGTTCTATGCTTCAACAACATAAAGACATTACTTCTTGGAGTTTACTATATATGTGGTATCCCAGACAGATGTCGTTAAATATACGCTAGATAGACCATTTTTGAGAGGAAGGTTAAACAATTGGAGTGTAATTGTACTTCAATTTGAGTTGGTATGGGCCATAAAAGTCAATAAAGGGGCAAGCTCTAGCGAAATTTTTAGCTGACCATCCAAATATCCAAACTGGCTTAGACAATGAGCCAAAACACCTTCTAGTGGTAGAACTAGTTCCTGTTCTTCAACGAATCAGGGACCAATTCTAATGCTGGTGTGGGAATTGTGATAGAATCCCCTACGGGAATCATCACGAAGTTGGCTGTCACCTTGGTTGGTAGGTTCTCCAATAGCATGGCTAAGTATGAAACTCTAATAATTGGCCTTTAAACTCTTCTAGGAATGCAAGTCATTAATGGCCTTGTCAAGGGGGATTCACAATTGGTAATTTGCCAAGTCAATGGGGAGTTCTAGTGTTTCAGTGATACCTCGAATCGATACCTATCAATTGGATGCAAGCTATTGAGTAAATTCAATGGGGTACAGTTCGAGCACATCCCTAAGGAACAAAACAAGGAAGCCAACGACTTGGCTCAGTTAGCATCTGGGTATAAATTACCTAGAACTTGGTATGAAGAGACTATGGTCATTAAGACTAAGGGTTGGATCATGAGATCAAGTATGTTGAGTCCTTCGAGGGTGCGTCAAATGAATGTTTGGAATACTACGAGACACATGAAACTATCGTAAGTCAGCAAGAGGACTAGAGGAATCCTTTAATGGATTACTTCAATAACCCTCGAAATTACATTAAGGACAAAAAGATGAAAATGACAGCTCATGGATTCCATTTAGATGGTGAGTCTGGAGAATTATACAAAAGGGATGCTAGTAGAGTGCTTCTCAAGTGCCTTAACTTGGACAAAGTAATGCTAGTAATGGTAAGAGTCCATGAGGGTGTCTATGGATCCCATCTAGCCGGCAATAAGATGCATTGGCTCATCAGATGTTATGGCTACTATTGTCCATCCATGATGGAGGATTGCATTAAATATACCAAAGGATGCAGAGCATGCCAAAGGTAGGGCATGTACCCGAAGTCCCTGCTACTAAGATGCATGCCATTGTCAAACATTAATCATTTAGAGGTAAGGCAATGGATATCATAGGAGAAATTAACCCTCCATCCGGCAAACAACACTCTTATATCCTTGTGGCCACTGATTAATTCACCAAATTGGTGAAGACTAAACCATATAGGAATATCGATCAGCATGATGTGTTTGATTTTATTAAGGAATATATCCTGTGTAGGTTTAGCATTCGAGAGGCTATCACAATGGACCAAGCTAAAGTCTTTAATGGACCAGAGTTAAAGGAGTTTACCAAGAGTTTCAATATAGAAATCTTGAACTCAATACCTTATTATGCTCAAGCTAATGGCTAAGCAAAATCAACTAATAAGATTCTGAAAGCCAACATTGAGAAAATGATTAAGGACAATCCCAGAAGGTGGCATGAATTACTACTAGATGCTCTATGGGCTTATAAAACCTCTAAAAGAGATGCCACTAGGACAACTCCTTTTCATTTAACGTATGGCCATGATGCAGTACTGTCTTTGGAGGTAACAGTTCAATCTATTAGATTAGCTCATCAAGGGAAATTCTCTAAACTTGAATATGAGCAGTCCATAATAGTTAAACTCACCAATCTAGACCAAGTAAGGCATGATGCTTTGTACAAGTTGGAAACTCAGAAGAGAAGAGTTGCCAAAGCTTACAACAAAAGGGTCAGGTCTTTTGACTTGGGGGATTTGGTCAGCAAGGTGATCTTGCCGTTGGCCAAAAAGATGGTGTCTTTGGCAAGGGGTCCCAAAATTGGGAAGGACCACTTAGAGTCATTGAAGTATTTACGGGAAATGCTTATTTACTTCAAGACATAGATGGAAGAACTCATCTAAGGGCCACCAATGGAAAGTTCCTAAGGAAATATGTGCCATCCATCTGGGCATTGTAACAAGGAAGTCCTTAAGTTTAGATTTCCAGAGTTATGGGCTCAGTTTCAATATTAATGCTTGGAGGTCAACCTCAAGATTCCTAGGTAAAATAAAATAAAATAAAAACAAAGGAACCATCAAACTGAGAGACATATTGAATGAAAGCAATGCGTATTTCATTAAGGTTTGGCGATTTCATGGCTTACAAATATTGCAATGAGCAGCTTGTGAAAGCCAAAGTCTTTTTACAAAGGCAAAATCAAAAGATTTTAGTCCTAATCATCACTAAGGATTCCTTAATTGAGGATAACTGGATGGTGACATCATTTAGCTCGAGATCTAAGGAGAGAGCTTTCTCTTGAGCAGCTTGACTCTTCCTCCGAGCTTCCGCGAGGGCTTCTTCAAGGCCACCGACCACTGAACCTTAAGACATGTCTTGTTCTCTCAAGGAAAGCAGCTCCTCTTTAAGGTGTTGTAATCTTTCTTCCATGCTATGAATCTCATTCCCCAAGCCCCTAATTCCTTGGGCTTGTTGGTCTTGAGTTCTTTCTGCTGCTTGGAGCTCTTCAAGCAAGGGCTACATTCCTACTAGGCCAGCTGAATGCCCTAAGGCCCTAATGGCATCTTGGCACTGCTGTTTTCTCTAATAGAGGGCTAGAACTTAGAGTTCCTTGGCAACGGTAGGGGACACCCTTTGATTTTTCGACAGAGCTCTCAAAAGGGACATGGCTTCTCCAAAAATAGCTCCCTATGCCAGGGTCAGAATAGGGAAGTGTATGATCTAATTTAGCCTTTAAAGCATGGGGGACTCCTGGTCCAGCTGTTGAAAGGCTAGTCTTCCACATACCCCCTAATTTCTCTAATGGAGAAGCCACCTCCTCTAGTCTTAATGTGGGGGCAACTCTAGGAGGAGTGATCTAGAGAAGGATCCACCAAATTAGTCAAGGCTTTAACTTTGGGAAGACAGCCAAAGTTCAAAAAGAAGTTCCTTTACCTCTGAAGCCTCACCCTAGGGTATGGAAGGTGCTAATACAAGAAGGGTTTCCAGTGGAGTTGCTGGTGAGGTTCCCACCACTGGATTTTCTACAACAAGTGCAGTTGTTGCTGGAGTTATGCCTTCCCTAAGGGAAGTTCCTGAGTATTGACACTTGCATGTTAGGACTAGAACATGGTTAAAGACATCAAAGATGCAAAGGTCAGATAAATCTATACCTTCTGAGGCTTCCTCCATAGAGATTGGTGCTCCTGGACGAAGGAATGGAGCTTGAACAAGGCCCTGAAACAAAGTGGCTGGAAGAGTCGCCTCTTTATAAGGAAAACTAAAGATTGGCACCATATCTGAGGTAGCCACATGTCCTACATCTCCAACACTAGAACTTATTGACTAAATATCTTGAGGGGGCTCTGAGAAAACCTCTTGAGGTGGAGAATCTGGAATCTCCCCAATGTAAGGAGTAGGCTCTTTCTATGGCTAGTAATGGCCATGTTAGAAGTTTCTTTAATAAAGTAAATGAAGATACCAGTTAAGAAAGAAAAATACCTCAACTGTAGGGAGCCTGGTCCTTCTTTTCCTTCTCACTAATTGTGAGATGGTTGTTTCTTCTTCTTCTTCTTCTTCTTCTTCTTCTACTACTTCTATTACTGAAGGAAGTGCTGAAGGAGCATCATCCTTCTTCCTCTTTCTAGAGCTGTAAGCTCTAGAGATTGATGAGAAAGCACCTGGGGGCAATTCCTCAGGAAGCATTTGAATGAAGCTTCTTGACCTGGCACCTTTAGGAGTCACCTGGATAGCTGCTTTGGAAATAAAAATACAAGGGTTAGGTCTTATGACCGCCACTAGCAAATTGAAGACTTCAAGAGTGGAGAAACTACCTTATTGCATCTTTTACGGGGTAGGCCTGGGAAGAACTGGTTGGCTTCTCCTGGAGCTACGACCTACAATCTCAAGGGAAAGCCTAAAAATGTTGCCCAGTGCCTTTGGCCTCCAAGGAGGACCAATAGGCTTGATGCCAAACTGAAAAACATGGTGTGGTGCATGGGGTACACCTACAAGCCACTGGATACTCATAAAGAGATTTTTTCTCTTGATTCAGGGCACAAAGCTCTTAGAGTTAATTAAGCTGAAGAGAAATCCTCTTGGCCCACCAGAGGTTCTTGGTCCTTAGGTTGGAAAAAGGAACATCCTGAAACATATTAAATTGCTGGGCAAACAACCCAGACCTATAGGCCTCCATACCAGGATGAGTCTGGTGATAAAAGAACAAATCTTGGGGGCACAAGATTGCTTACCAGGTCTAGGAGTTGATGTCTGCTAAGAAATCATTGTGAAGGTCTAGTTTCTTGAACCATTCAGGACTAAGATTCCTCCTCTTGAAAGAAGTCCATTGCGGTCCCCATCTCTCGATGGGACAATAGAGTCTTAAGGCATTTGTCAGATGACCATCCTAGAGGGATTTGAACTTCACAATGGGCAAAATTCTCACCAAAACAAGAAACCCCCTCTCCTGTGGGAGCGTAGGGGCCTCTAGCACATGACTCAAGAAAATAGGCTTGGGCCCATAATTGGACCACATACATAAGCACCATATTTTTGCTATAATGTCTCCAAGACAGCTGTACACTTAAGCCAAAAACAACGGACCCAAGGATAGCCACAACTGAAAGCAAAATTGATCGACATGGCCTTAAGAAACTTGAGAACTGAGTTAGAAGAGTTGGAAAAGAAAAAGTTGTTGAACCAAAGGGTTTAGAAGTGTAACTCCTCCTCACTGGAACCTTGCCTAAAGTCATAAGCTTCTTTCACAAACTTTCTGACAAAAGACTCATAACCTGCAGACAAGTCAGTAACAAAGAAGGAGGAGGCAAAGGCTTCATTTTCTACAGAAACAAAAAGGGACAACACCCCCCCCCCCCCCCCCCCAGGTGAAAGACTCATTAGGGCTATTTTGTCCTCTAAGGTGATTCCTAAGAACCCCTCAGGGAGGACAAAAGCATTATAATAGGTGTTGCAGCAGCAGGCTAGTGCTGCTACAATGGAAAAATCATACCTGAGGGCAATGGTTGAGAGCTTGTGGCTTCATGGATGCAAAGTTGCTTCCATTTTTTGCCATAAGTCACCATCAGTCCATCGACCCATTCAGGGTATCGTTTCATCAACATTATCCACCCTTTAAAGGATGCTACTTCCCTGTAGATGCGTCTGCCTCCCCAAGAGTAACTTGGATATGCTGCATGAAGAAGAGGATATCATCAAAGTCAGGGAATAGTCCATCCAAACTTAATACATTGTGGGATGGGGCAAAGATTGGCCCTAGAGCAAAAGAAGACAATGAAGAATCTTCTTCAAATAGCCAAGAAAGGTCCTCTATGATGGTGTTGAGATCAATTGAATTCTGAAGCACATCAGAGATAACTGAGTGATCAGATTGAAGAAACCGAGTCAATTGTTCAATAGGACTACATGCGTGAGGAGGAGGAGCAACCACGGCATATGACAGTTATGCCATTGTCAGATTGAAGGGAAGCAGAAGATTGAAAAGCGAATTGAGTTAAGAAATTCAGTGATTCAAGATTGAAGGCAAGAGATTGCAAGATGACAACGAAGAGAGAACAGGGCAAAAAGTGAAAAGTTCAAACCCTGACAGTCATACTTATAGAGACAAGGGAAGGAAGACCAAGTGACGCACAATGTTCTATCGAGCTCCCACTAGTCATTGAGGGTCAAATCAGGTAGAATTTTTTATGCATTGTACATTTGAATTTACCAACGGCTAAAGGGGGCATTTGTTTACACCCTAATTTTAACAAGGCTGGGACAACAATGTTTTTGAGTAAAGTGCCACGTTGTCATCGTGTGAGATTCTCCTCGTAGACTTAGGCTTTTAGGTACTATAGTAACAGCGTCTCGAGCCTAGTTCTTGGAAAGCAATTGTTATGATCCAAGAATTCAAGGATTGAGCTGTGAAGGGTTGTGGTGCTGATTAGTTCTGTTGCTGATTAGTTCTGTTGCTGCTGCTGCTGTGGTGTCCTGCTGCATATTGTTCTATTGTTGCTGTTCGATTGCGGTTATTATGTGCTGTTAGTTTAGCTTAGGAGTGATGTATTAGTCTTTAGCTGAAGTGTGGGGTTTTGTGGCATATGCATTGTTATAAGCTGCAGTAGCTTAGCAGCTTAGTTAGTTGTTCTTGGTGCCATTGTTAGTTAGTAGATATTTTAGTTAGTTAGATATTTTCTTTGAGTCGGTTAGTTAGTTTGCCTAGGTTTAATGTCTAGAATTGCTATAAGTAGTAGTTGAGTTGTATTTTCAGATCCTTCAATCAAACAATCAACAAAATATCTCTTTTGAGATCAAATTCTCTCTCTCACCTAACTCTCTCTATTTCTCATCCCTAATTCTCTAATTTCTCATTTCAATTCACTTCTTTCTCATCTCATACTCTCAATCTATCCTAATTTCACTTAGCTTACGCTTGTGATTCAATCGCGAGCGTAACAATTGGTATCAGAGCCTCGTTTGGCTTCCAATAGAGTGCCTAATCAAAAGAAAATAAAAAAAAAATTCAAATTCAGTGCTGAATTTAGTTCAGCTTTAAACTGAAGGAAGTTCAATTGTGGCTATCAGATCATTTTTGATCCAGTTCAATCAGATAGAGTTTGATTCTGTTGATTTTGTCAAGATTTCAGTTCAGATTTGCGACTCTTTAACTTGATCGTGCAATATCAGAATTTGTGGATCAAATTTGGTGATTGTGCGGCTGTCAGTTCAAAATTAATTAGATCAATTCAGATTGTGAAGTTTAAGAGTGAATTATGGCTGGAGGTGTGACAACAAGATCAGGAACTGCCAAAGCTGTAGCAAGTCCATCTTATGCTGATGTTGTTGGTGGTAATGCAGAGAATGAACCGTAGTTTGTAACTTCTAATGTTCTGAATGCACAGATAAAAGCTTTGATTGTTCAGCTTAATCAAGATCAGCTTGAGCATGACCAAAGAACTAAACAAGATTAGCTGGAGAGGGAGCAAAGAATGTAAGATCGATTGCGCAATTTGCTGAAAGAACAAGAGCAAACATTTAATGAGCGTTTTGGCCTGCAAACTCAGAGTTTTGAAGAGAAAATAGCTTAGCAATTAAATAAGCAAAAGCAACAGATTGAGGAGGCATTGGCCGATCGAATTAATGAACAAGCAAAAGAGTTTGATGAAAAGATTGATGATCGTTTGAATCAACAATTGCATAGGTTCGAAGTGAGGTTTGCTGAAATAAAAAAACAAGCGATTGAAGGTCGAATGACTCAACAATTGCAAGGAATTGAGGATCGATTGGAAAATCATCTTGCTATGTTGCAGAATTAGATGCTAAAGCAGAATGCAGATGCAAGTGTTGGTGGTTTGTTGCCTGCAAGTCAGTTGGTGAGAACCTGTTATTTATTTCAATCACAAGTACCAAATGTTGGTGCTAATCCACAAGTTGGACCCCAAGTTGCTAATGTGAATGTTAGACCTCAAGCTCATCTTCACTCCGATGAGAACAGACCTCAGAATCATGTTCCTGATGCTGAAATATCTATCAGTTGGCATGAAAATCTATTGGATCAAGAGCAAATTCGATCTTCGAGCACGAATTGTGGACGGGAAGATCACCCTCCAGATCCTTTAGTTCGTCCACCTGATCCTACAGTACCAATCAGATCAAGACATGAAAATTCAGGACACTTTGATCCATCACATGATCCAACACACACGCGACCTGTTTGCTTGAATGCCGGACACGTTGTTCATCCACTAGGCCCTGTTAAGCAGTATTTTCATGGACAGATTGCTTCTGAATCTGGTCCTAATCGTAGCAATGAAGGCACTTGTGGTAATAGAAGCAATGGCTTTAGACAACCAAAAGTACAAATCGAGAATTTTGATGGGAAGCAACCACATTCATGGTTAAGGAGATGTGAACGTTACTTCCACTTCTATTCTATTCCCGATGAAGAAAAGGTGGAATTGGCTGCGGTTTATCTTCAAGGAGATCACGGAGTTTTGCTCTATAGTCTATTGAAGAGCAATTCTACACTTACTTGGGCTGAGTTTATGATTGAGCTTTGTGAACGCTATGGTGATGAAGATTCGAGTGATATAGTTGATAGCTTCAACAAGTTGACTCAAGTTACAACCGTGAAGGAGTACATAACAAGGTTTGAGAATCTCAGAGCAAGTATGATAACTGTTAATCATCAAGCCCCGAAGTCCTTTTATGTCTCGAGTTTTATCAGTGGATTAAAGCCTAAAATCAAGAATTTGGTGAAGGCAATTGGTCCTCCTTCTTTATCCCAAGCTTATGCAAAGGTGAAGTTGTTTGAGGCTACATTTCTATCAACCAATGATGGGCCCAAACATCGAAAAGTAAGCCCAACCCAAAGTGAACCGCCCCTTTGAGAAGAATACTTTTGAGAAGAGGCCTCAAAGACTCTGTTTTAAGTGTCGTCAGCCTTATGAAATAAGCCATAAATGTAATCCTAAATTTCTCATGACGGTTAGAGGAGTTAACCTCGAAGGGCAGTCAGATAGTGATTGGACCGATGTTGAATATGAGGATTCTGACCAAGAACTTTTCATTGAGGATGAAGTGGAGATTTGCTTGACAGCTTTGACAGGGCAAGGAATGCATAAAACGATCAGGATCAAAGGGAAAGCAGGCACGAGATCGGTTGTCATCTTGATAGACAGTGGAAGCACTCACAGTTTTATTGATCCAAAAATAGTGAAGAAAGTGGGACATGAGGTGATCAAGACTCATCCCTTGGCAGTGACCATGGCGGATGGAAACTCTATCCTTACTCAGGACAAATGTCGAGCCTTCCAGTGGTCTATGCATGAACATCAGTTCACATACGATTTCAGAGTCCTTCCCTTGGGTGGATGTGATATGGTGCTGGGTGTTGATTGGATGCGTGGTTTTAACCGGGTGTCCTTCGATTATGTTAAGCACGTCGTGTCCTTTGAGTGTTAGGGATCTAGAGTTACATTGCAAGGCATGGACGATCACTAATTTCCATTTTTGAGGACAAGAATGTTTTCAAAGGGAAGGGAATGTTATGATCCGAGAATTCAAGGATTGAGCTGTGAAGGGTTGTGATGTTGATTAGTTCTGTTGGTGCTGCTATTGTGGTGTCCTGCTGCATATTATTCTGTTGTTGTTGTTCTGTTGCGGCTGTTATGTGCTGTTAGTTTAGCTTAGGAGTGATGTATTAGTCTTTAGTTGAAGTGTGGGGTTTTGTAGTTGATGTTAGTAAATGTCCTTATGCGTATTTCCCTTGCTGCAATGTAATAACCTGCAATTGGCATCTACATTGTTATAAGCTGCAGTAGCTTAGCAGCTTAGTTAGTTATTCTTGGTGCCATTGTTAGTTAGTAGATATTTTAGTTAGTTTTATATTTTCTTCGAGTCGGTTAGTTAGTTTGTCTAGGTTCAATGTCTAGAATTGCTATAAGTAGTAGTTGAGCTGTATTTTCATATCATTCAATCAAATAATCAACAAAATATCTCTTTTGAGATCAAATTCTCTCTCTCATCTAACTCTCTCTATTTCTCATCCCTAATTCTCTAATTTCTCATCTCAATTCACTTCTTTCTCATCGTATACTCTTAATATATTCTAATTTCACTTAGCTTACGCTTGTGATTCAATCGCTAGCGTAACAGCATTGTTGCCAGCAATAAGGGTATCAATCACTCGAGGCTCGAGATGGCTGGAGGATGAAATAAGCCCGAGCTTTGAGGGGCTACTAGGAAAGTTGTAAGAATGGTAGTTTCCAAGCTTGAGGAAGTTACTTAGGGTGCAATTTCAGTTGCTTTGGCCTTAAGCTTAATTCAGGGGAACGTGGAACTTCTAGAGGGAACTTCTACTAAAATTATGGACGTGGGCATCAAGGATTTCCTTCCAAGACACGATGGTAAGGGATAAATGCGCGCAAAAGAGGAGCTTAGGGGCCAGATGTTGATCGAGTTGCCATGAAGACAGGAGTAGCCTTTTTTTTTCCTACAAATAATGGACTCTGCGTCAGTCCAAAGAAGTACACATACACTAAAGACAAAACTTCTTCAAGTTTTTTATAGCATACTTGTGCTCTTTTATTAGGAGTAGTGTAACATAGATCTACAACATCCAGCCAATCACGACGCGACATGTGTACTGCTGTGACTGGCAGCAGTCCAATCCGCTTCTGATGATGTTGTAGGAAAACCCTAAAATTTACATATATTATAAAGTAGGATTTTCACATTACTTATCAAACTTGGTATAATCACCAGGCACAGAATGGGCTGCGGCCAGTCATGGCGCGACATGGACGTTGTAGATACAGATCGCAAGGGCTATGCACACATTTCAATTTTTTTATTTAAATTTCCACACGTATAAATTCATCTTACGAAATATATTATTTAGCAAAATTAATTTATTCATCTCATGAATTATGTTTCGCAAAAATAATCTATTCTTCGCATGAACAAATAATTGATCTCATGAATTCATTTTAAATATTTTCAACCGGTGCTTAAGTTGAGGCTTGTGAAGGGACTTCAGGAAAAATCTAACTCTAGCTCCAAATGAGTCAAATCCAATTATCATCTCATGATAATAATTGATTACCATTTAATAAAATTTAATTCCACTAAATACTTTTTACTGCACTTTAGAATTAAATATATTCTATCAAGAATTCCTCAAATAACTTTTATTATGACAATCAACCCTCTATTAGATATCCGTGAGCTAAAGTAACTTTAATTGCTATCATTACTTTTCTTTGACTCTCTCTTCTCTAACAATTTAATAATATAGAAACAATTTTGTATTAATTTCAAATGTCAAACATATGGAATACTTCGGCCAAAGATCTAGAATCTATTCATATATTTGCAAATCAACTAAGGGGACATCTTTATCTCATTGGAGACTATAGATTCCATGTAAAACAACTATTCCCGCTGCAGTTGAAGCTATTACCCAACGTACGTAAGATTCAAGTCAACGCACTTTGATTAATTCTTTTGACACATCAAAGCAACAAACAATCCATGCACGAGATCAAACTGTTTCCTAGATTTAAAGTTATCGTCTTATAAAATTAATTATATCTGATAGCATTAAAGAAACAACTAGTTCATATGGTCCTGCTCAGTGTTCCAATCTTATTGGCAACACCAACATGATACTCATGGATCCCTATCCACATGACCAAGACAAGTCGTTAAAAGTATCATATTATAGTCTTATCAGACAAGTTGTCCAAACTTATCAGCGACTACGAACATACTTTGACAACATATTATTAGTTTGATCTAAGTCTATCTGTGGTTCAATATCATTGACCATTAAACCAAACCTGACATGTCATCTTGGACTACGTCCATCTCATGAAAGGTTTTAGAAAACAATCACACGCTTATTTGACTCCAAAACATAATTAGACAATAAATAAATAAAATAATTTTATTTATTTAATATCTAAAATATAACTAATAGGGTTTTTCCAAGACACCAATTTCAACATACCCTTTCAAATTCTTTCTTAGTTGGGGATTACTTAATAATGATTTTGTTTTGATCATGAGCAGTACAGAAATTTTCATCCAAAATAAGAATTTTCTTATTCTTTAATGGGTGTAAGATTTTCTAATGATTCTCTTAATCATTGTTATACTCGAATGACCCAAATAGCAATGCCATAAAATAAAAGCATATAGGTATGTTAACTTCTAGTTAACCATCTCGACGAGTATCTTGAAAACTAATTAGATTTCTCTATGATCTACTAGAAAACATAATCTTGTTAAAAATTTTGTTTCTCCAAAAAACATAATATGTGATCTTTTGAAGCTTTTAAATTTGAAACACCCGCTATTGTCACACTGTTTGTTGGACATGAATTTCCACAATCTAAATTTTTCAAACATAAAGCACATACAAGTACAAACAAAACTATAAGTTTGATATCACCAAACATTTTAAATAATCATAATATATTTAAACTCTTATTTTAGAGTTATAATTCAACTTGTCCGATCCTTGTTGAGAAAACATATCAAAAATAATTTATACATTTAAATAAATATATGCCGTATAAAATACCAAATGTATGATACAACTCTAATTTGTACATAGTAAGACAACATCAATTTATTAAAGTGAAACATACTTTAGTACAAAAAAAAGACTCAAAAACACAAATTTTAGTCAATTTAAACATATTTCCATCACCTATCAAATGATCAATTCTCCTATTAATATATACGTAAAATTCAGAAACATCTAAATTTGTATCAATGAGTGGAGAATAATCTTCAACAAAAATTGGTTTTTGGAATTTTTCTTTCCTTTTCGATGATGTTTGGTAAAGGTCCATCAGGTGTTCAGCTGTACTGTACGTACACGTCCAATAACCTTTTATATTGCATCGCATAGCAATTTATTTCCAGATCTTTTGACATTTTTGTTCAGGGTATTTCCTGTTTTTGTCTTTCTCCTCATCATCTATAGATTTCTTATATTTTGGTCCATTTTGGGTACCACAGGACCAATAATTATAACCGCAACTATAACCTCGTCCATGGCAACGATCACGTCCTGACGACGACCATGTTTATGACCTCGACCACTTCCTTGATAGTCATATGTCTTAGCATTCACTTCTTGGAATGGTTCTAACCTAGTTGATCGTGACTGATGATTTTTAATCAATAGTTCTTTTTTTTTTTTTTTCAGAAACAAGAAATAATATTAACTCTGAATACTTTTTGAAACCTCATTCTTCATATCACTGCTACAGGAGCATATTCGAGGCACGAAAAGTAAAGAATGTTTTCTTTAATATATCCTTCTCAGTAATATTTTTTCCGCATAATTTTAATTGGGAGATAATATTAAATACTGCAGAATTATATTCGCTGACAATTTTAAAATTCTGCAACCAAGGTAAATCAATTTATATCGAGCTTTAGGGAGGACCATAGACTTTTGATGATCAAGCCTCTCTTTTAAATTCAACCAAAAGGACGTACGAGTCCTTTATAATAAGATATTCAGCTTTCAATCCTTCAAGGATATGGTGCTTGAGAAATATCATTGCTTTGGCATGATCCTACAACGATGCGCTATTTGCCCTTTTGATTTTGTCTCCGAGATTCATAGCATCAAGGTGAATCTTAGCATCAAGGGTACATGGTAGATAATTTTTGCCAGATATATCAAGGACAGTAAATTTAAGCTTAGTAAGATTTAACATTATAAAAAAAAGGATTAGGGAACGATAACTTATCTTGAGTATATAATGATTCTCAAGTTCGCGAGAGATTAGTGCTGGTAATGTGTTATAAAACTAGGAACATAAATATCCAATAGAACAAGAATAAAAATGCATACTTAAACATAATTATATAGAAATAACAAGTATTTTATTCCAGGATTAAGAAAACTAAACAACCCTAAACATGTTTCATTCACGAATAAACTTACAATTCTGAGCACATACATATATACTCATGTTTTGCATGGTGGGTGGCAGATTGAAGAATTGGGGTGATGCAACATATTAGTCCGTGTGTCTCTTTGTTGCATGGTGTGTGTTAGATTGAAGAATCAAGGTGATGACACACATTAGTACATGTGTCACTTTGTGGCATATGTACATATTTGTGTGTATATATACACATATGTCATCATCATCATCATACCCAGTGCCACAAGGGCTCCCGTTTGTGCAAGATCTGGGAGGGGTAGGATGTACGCAGCCTTACCCCATCAGGGTGAGACCCTGACGAGAGACTGTTTCCAAGGACTCCCGACCTGATAGTGTTATATTGTAAACAGCCTGTCTAATGGGCCTGTATATATACACATATGTAATGAGGTTAATCCTCAACCTTACTATTGAATTCACTATTTTTGTTTTCAAACTAGTTTGAGGGTTGATTTCATTGACTCATTTTTTTGACTAACCCCACACATTAAGGTGTATTAGTACAAATAATTCTAAGGCTAAGGACTTGAGCACTTTACTTCTATTAATGTCAAAATCACCAATCTATTTTATTTTTCTAAATGCATTGTAGAGGATATCAGAAAGAAAATAAAGGAAAAAAAGGGTACCAATCCCAGTAGTAATTAGGTAATTACTAGTAACTAATTGGCTCTTGTAACCCCTATGTCTCGATCAAGTAAATTCGTAGGGGTGTTATAACACCCGGTACCGTGAGCCAACTGGATTAGGAGCTACTAATGGAAAGCACGCTGCACGAGCCACCGGGAAAGCTTAAAAAGAGTTAACTTCCATAAGTCATCTTGATAAGTACCAATGCCAAAATGTGAGCAATATATTCTATTAAAGTATATGTTAGTAACGACTTAGATTGTGAATTTCTATGACTCGAGTTATTAGGTTCGAGGGGTGCTCTACACTGAGTACCTTGAGCCAACTGAATCTCGAGTCACCGACGGAAAACTCGTTACATGAGTCTTAGAAAGACACACCTAACCATAGTTACTTCGAAAGAAAACTTAATTTATATAGTTTGGCCTATAACTCCCTACAGATTAAAAATTACACGCATTTTAAATCAAATGCGCGCACTACTAAGAAAAGACGCAGCATGCCCCTAGGGCACTCTTCCTCCATATAAAGGGAGGGAGAGACCTAATTATTCCAAATTTTGCTCTATCTTCACATCTCCTCTCCCCCCGAGCCACCAAGAAAGATCCGAATTCTCACGAAGGCTAAAACACAAGTGGTTGGAGTATTGGAGAATTAAAACAAGACTCAAGTTGACATCAATCAAAGGAGTCATAAATCCATGAGATTTTCTTTCTCTTTTTCTTTTGAATCTTTGATTTGTAAAACTCTTATGGAAGAGTAGACGTACAGTTTAGGAGAGAAGGACAAGCCGCCATCTAGATCCCGAATTTATATTTTATTTTTGATAATGACTTTTGTTATACTATTTTGCGCACCCCTGTGCGAAATTCTATATTTTAGAATAATTTTTCTTTTATTTTGCTAGTAGCCATGAGTTGATTTACCAATTTATTTGCATATTGTCTTGAGTTTATAGCCTAGATTATAGTATGACTGTTGGAAAGCATACGGGAATAATGAGCAATCATTATATAATATCAGAATAAACAAAGAAATTAAATTGAGTTTAAGTGAGGAATTTATTCTGACCTTTCAAAAGATGCAATCTCAATATGAATCACTTTTATCATCACAATTTTCAATCTTAAGCTTTCACAATATTTAAACTTATGTCCAAAGTAATTAGACTTAACATGAATAGAAAGATCCCAAGCTTGAGAAGTGTAAATATCAAGCTTTAATGGGCAAGAGAATAAAACAATTGATGTAACTAAATGAAGGCATAAATAAGATGAATAAATCAACTTTAAACAAGATAATAGAAGAGGAAGAATTGACCAAAGAAATGGTCGCGTCATGGAGAATCTGCTGCCCTAAGTCGTTTTTGGCCCTATAGAGGTACAATAGGGTAAATGGCACTCCGACACCAGGGTTAGCACGACACCCACCTTAGTAGTGTACTCCAAGCAGAAGGGTTGGCGTACGTGTTATGATCCGAGAATCCGAGGCATGGGTTTAAATTGGCTAAAAGGCGAGAAAAGCTATTAGTGGTTAAAATTCTGTTTTTTTGGTCTGCTACTGCTGGTATTCTGCTGCTGCTGCTGGGCCGTTACTACTGCTGAGTTGTTGCTACTTTTTTTCTGAACTTGGCGCCAATAATAATGAGTTTAAGTGTTAGTTAGCTTAAATTCTAGATGCTTCTAAGTTGGTTAGTGAAATAAGTCTAGATTCATTGCATTAGCTTGTATTAGATTGCTATAAATAAATGATGGATGTAATGTTCAGATTTAATCAATGAAAATTCATAAACAAATATCTCAATTTGAGATTAATTCTCTCTCTCATCTAACTCTCTCTATTTCTCATCCCCAATTCTCTATTTCTCATCTAATCTCCTTTCTTTCTCATCTCAAATTCTCAATCTATCTCATTTTTACTTAGCTTATGTTTGGAAATCGATCCCGATCATAACAATTGGTATTAGAGCCTCGTTTGGCTTCCAATCGAGGGCGTAATCCGAAAAAAAAAATTTGATCAAAATCAAAATCAGAAACTCCAATTCAGTGTTGTTCTCGCTGTATTGGTTCAAATTTCAGCCAGTTGAGGACAATCTGATCAAGATCATTCTGATCAGTTGCAGATCAGTTTTGATCAAGATCACTTCAGTTTTGATTCACAAATTTGATCTAGACATTCAAAAAATATATATATATATATATAAATAGTTGATCAAATTCAGATTCTTGCAAATTCAGGACAACAGACTCATCAAATCAGCATTGATCATTTACGATTGTGTAGTTCAAGAATGGACTCCAATGCATTGGTGTGTTCCAGTGGTGTTCTCACGCGCGCTGCAGCTGCTCGTGCAGCAGCAATCCATCATATGCAGATGTTGTGAATGGTAGTTTAGACAGTGAACCGCAATTAGGCAATGCAATTGGAGCAAGAGCAACAAATGAGATGCAATATGTTACTAATGATCAGCTGGCGTTACAAATGGAGCTGCTTTTCAACTGGATCCAGTAGGAAATGAGGCAGGTGCTTAAGGAAAATGATCAAAGTAAGGAGGATCTAAGGTCTCAACAATTTCAAGAATTGGAAGGAAAGATTCATGATCATGTGCAACATCAAATTCAAGGAGTTGAGGAGAAGATTTCAGTTAAGTTGAATCAACAAGCTCAATAATTACAAGGACTCGAGGAAACGATAACCGATCAAGTGAACCAACAAGCATTGAACATTGAAGAGAAGATTAAGGAGTTGCGCAACCAAATTGATAAACAAGATGTGGCCTCTAAATCTGCTCCTATGTTGCCTGCAAGTCATGTAGTAAGACTTCCCGAGCTGCTTCAATCACAAGTTCCAGGCGCTGGAATTCATCTTTCTCATCCACAAGTTGATCCTCAAGATGTTACGGTAAACACAAGACCTCACGTACAGCTGCAAACTGAAGAAGACGGACCTCAACATCAGGTTCCAGAAGCTCAAGAAGCTGACAGATTGCATGAACATCAATGGGAACAAGAGCATAGGCGATATGTGAGCATAAATTTTGATCAAAAGGAACATCCTTCAGATTTAGCAGGTCGTTTCCCTGGTTATGCAGCACCGAACAGATCACGGCATGAGAATGCAAGACACTTTGATCCATTTCATGATCGATCTCGCGCACGACCTATTTTCTTGAATACCGGACACAATATTCATCAACCTGACATTGTTCAGCAGTACAACTCTGGGATAAATGCATCTGAATTTGTTATTAACCGAAGCAACGAAGTCTCTTATGGCAATAGAGGCAATGGCTTTCGACAACCTCGAGTTCAACTTGAAAAATTTGATGGAAAGCAACCTCACTCTTGGATAAGAAGATATGAGCAATATTTCCATTTTTATTCCATTCCCGATGATCAAAAGGTGGAATTGGTCGCGGTTTATCTCCAAGGGGATCACGAAGTTTGGTTTTACAGTCTATTGAGGAGCACTCCCGCTCTTACTTGGGACGAGTTCGTGACCGAGTTATGTGAGCGTTATGGTGATGGAGAAGTGGGTGATGTCGTGGAAAGCTTCAACAAGCTAACTTAAGTCACTACCGTGAAAGATTACATGACGAAATTTGAAAATCTTCGAGCCAGTATGATTACAATTGCACCTCGAGCCCCCGAGTCCTTTTATGTCTCAAGCTTCATCAGTGGACTAAAGCCTAGAATCAAGAACTTGGTAAAAGCACTTGAACCTACTTCCTTGTCTCAAGCTTTTGCAAAGGAAAAGTTGGTTGAGGCCACAGATTTAACATTCCTTGATCGGCCAAGGCATCGGGAAGAAAACTTCCAACATTATCACAAGGGGATTTATCACAAAGGGGTAGATGAATGTAAAGATCCACGAAACATCGAGAAGGAGCCTCGACACCGCTGTTTTAAGTGTCATCAGTCTTATGTACCTGGTCATAAGTGCAATCCTAAATCTCTCATGGCAGCTAGAGGAGTTGATATTGAAGAGCAAACCTAAAGCGATGAAAGTGCTACTGATGTTGATGGATCATTTCGGGATACCGGTAGTGAAGAAGAGGTTGACATCACAGTTCGAAGCAAGGAAGGAAGGAATGTGTTCAAGAAAATGTCAAAGTCCAAAGCCCTCCAGTTTCTAAAGGGCAATTTCTACAACAAGTGATCTTCAAGGTCTCAACTCTCTTCCATTCTTAAGGACAAAAATGTTTTCAAGGGGAAGGGAATGTTATGATCCGAGAATTCGAGGCAAGGGTTTAAATTGGCTAAAAGGCGAGAAAAGCTGTTAGTGGTTAAAATTCTATTTTTTTGGTCTGCTACTGCTGGTATTTTGTTGCTGCTGCTGGGCTGTTACTGCTGCTGAGTTGTTGCTGCTGTTTTTCTGAACTTGGTGCCAATAATAATGAGTTTAAGTGTTAGTTAGCTTAAATTCTAGATGCTTCTAAGTTGATTAGTGAAATAAGTCTAGATTCATTGCATTAGCTTGTATTAGATTGATGATGGATATAATGTTCAGATTTAATTAATGAAAATTCATAAACAAATATCTCAATTTGAGATTAATTCTCTCTCTCATCTAACTCTCTCTATTTCTCATTCCCAATTCTCTATTTCTCATCTAATCTCCTTTCTTTCTCATCTCAAATTCTCAATCTATCTCATTTTTTACTTAGCTTATGTTTGGGAATCGATCCCGATCATAACAGTACGCCCCAACTTGCTCAGTATTGGAGGAGAGAATTATTTTGAGAGAGAAAGAAACCACAAAGTGGTGCAGTAGAAGTTGGAAGCGAAATGGCGAGCAGCGATGAGGATTCTCGGAGAAACGCCTAGAGCTGTAGGTTTTATAACCAACATGTACGCATAAGTAGGAGTATCAGATTTGAGTTGGACTCAAATTCAATTTAAATTAAAAAGATTTAAATATTTTGAATTGGGCGCAATTCAATTTTGAATTAAAAAGATTTAAATCTTTTGCTTACATGTTTGAGTTTCAAGTTTAAATCTTTTTATTTTATTTCATATTTTGAAAGACTTATCAAGGCAATATATTTATAGAGAAGAATTATAGTAGGTTAAGGAAAAAAATTTTGGACTTAGTATCCGACTACAATAAGGAAAGTGGCAGATTAAGGTATAACAAAATTGAAGCACACAACCCCAAATTCCAATAATAACATGCTCTTCATGAATGTAGTCGGGGTTTAGGTTGTACCCAACCTCAAATACAATTTTTATTCAAAATAATACTAAATTAAGAGTTACAAAGGAATTTGTTAGTGTTATTGAGATAATTCATGCTGCACCTAGAGTGATTAGATGGGTTATGCCCCTAGACTAATTCATTACCTTAAGCCCCAACTTAAGTATTAATCCAGGTACAACATGAAATCATGTGTGACAAAGGAATTTAGTAGTGCTATTGAGATAATTCATACTACACCCAGAATGATTAGATGGGTTATGCCTTTAGACTTATTTATTACCTTACACCCTGATGTGCCTTATATTTACAAATTTTATTCTTTATTCCTACAAAATATTCGGCTTTTACACAAGTATTTTTGTTGTAATATAGGAATATTTAGGCTTGGAGTACAGCGGAGTGAACAAAAATGGAAAAACGGCAAAGTTAAGCATAATCGACACATATTTGAAGATTACTTTCAGAAACCTGACCACGTGTGAAAAAGAATGACCAATCGGATTATAATTCGATAACCCAAATAGATTTCATGGATAGTTAATATATATATTATATATATTATTATATTATATTATATTTATATAATATTATATATTATATTATATCATATATATATTTATACATTGATAAAAATAGAGGGAAGGAGGACGGCATAGGACCCGCAGAGCTTTCGTCTTTAAATACGCAAAAACCTAATTATTTGGGGATCTTTTGCCACGCCTCCTCTCCTCCTTTCCTTCCCGAAGCTGCTACGAGATCCAAGGGGTTCAAACGCCGAAGCGGAGGTGGTTGGAGTGCTGGAAGAATCAAAGCAAAGATCAACATCAACGTCAATTGAGGGAGTCTTCAAGTCCTTAGTTTTTATTCATTGTTTTTATCTTTGTTAGATTTGAATGATGTGTAAAACTCCTATCGAGGAGTAGACTTGTAGTTTAGGGATGAAGGGCGGGTAGACGCCCATATCCCGGATTTATATTATGCTTTTGACAATGGATTTATGTTATGTTATATACGTATACCTGTGGGGGAATTTATGATTGTGTTTGGTAAGTCTTGTGTGCGCTTGTAGCCATGTTGAGATCTCCAAATTATTAGCGTTAGTCTACGAGCTTGTAGCCTAGACCATAACATAACTGGTTTTCACGCGTGGTTAGGGTTAAGGTTGTACCCAACCCTAAACACAATCCTTTATACAAATTAATATTTAATTAGGAGTGACAACGGAATTTGTTTGCGCTATTGAGATCATCCATGCCACATTTAGGGTGATACGATGGGTTATGCCCTTAGACTAATTCATTACTCTGAACCTTAACTTAAGTATTAATACAGGTTTAATATTGAACTAAGAGCAAGAAAGGAATTAAGTAGTGCTAATGAGATAACCTATGCTACATGTAGGGTGATATTATAGGTTATGCCTTTAGACTAGTTCACTACTGTAAGCCCTAGTTAAATATTAATCCAAGCTTAGTGCTTGCAGCCTAAGTCTCTTAAATTATTGTCATAGTAGAATATAATAACGGGACAAAACTAAAGTTACCCTGAATCCATTCCTTTAACTAATCTTAATTGAATTGGCAACTTTAGTTTATATTTAGTTTTATTAATTTAGTTAACAAATTCAAATTAACAAAACCCCGATTTCAACCGCTCCTTAATCTCTAAATCCGACTTAACTTCGATTCCCCTGTGGATACAACCCATATATCCAATTTAGCTATGACGATCTTGCACGCTTGCGAGTAGACGGTTTTAAAACACTCTTGTAAAACACATCAAGTTTTTAGCGCCGTTGCCGGGGAATTGGTAGGCCAAGTTGATTTAGAAATTATCGTGCTATTTATTTTCATTTTTATTCATTTAGTTATTCTTTTTTTTTAAAAAAAAACTTATTTATTTATCATTAGTTTATTTATTTATTCTATTTTCATTAATTTACTTTTCTATTTTATTTTTTTCTTTGTTTGTTGTTTATTTTTATTTATTTAATTTTTTATTTTTATTATTATTATTTTTTGGTATGGCTAACTTTGCACCGCGTACGATTGGGGACCACTTCATTCCCCAAACGTACGTCGCACCTGCCCGAGTCACATTACCCGCCGTGGGTAATGCAAACTTCGAAATTAAGCCTAAGATCATCAACATGCTTCCCGCTTTCTATGGAAAGCTGATGGAGAGCCCATATGAGCACCTTGATGCATTTATAGAAATTTGCAAAACTTGTTATTTTCAAGGTGTCTCAACTGATGCTGTTCGATTACGTCTTTTTTCCATTCTCGCTAAGGGATATAGCTAAAAGGTGGTTTCAGTATCTCTCGAGAGGTGAAATCACCACTTGGGCTAACCGCCAACAAAAGTTCCTGATCAAGTTTTATCCTAAAGCCAGAAATATGGTTGTTAGGCGTGCAATCAACAATTTCGAACAAAGGATCGGGAACAATTTCATGAAAGTTGAGACAGATTCAAGGAGCTCCTTAGCAGTTGTCCCCACCACGAGTCATCCAAGTGGGCTCTAGTGCAACATTTTTATGATGGTCTCATTGCGTCCCACAAACAAATGATTAATGCTTCATGTGGGGGAGCATTTAACCAATAGGATGAGAATGAAGCGTGGACCCTTTTTGAGTGTCTTAGTGAGCACTCTCTTGGCCAGGCTTCATCTGCTAGAATGTTTAGGGGAGGTGCACATGGTGTCTATGGGGGTGGCACCAAATGATGTCATCGCATTTAAGTTAGAAGCGCTAAGTAGGAAAATCGATTAGATCTTGGCATCTTAAGCCAATCCTACTAACGTGCAGGGAATTAATGCTGCTGAGTCATCACATGGTGCTAACACCTATGGCATTTGTTCTAGTGCTGACCATTTTATATTTGACTGCCTTGACCTCACAATTTCCCAAATTTGTGCAAAAATAGGAATGTGGTATGTGCGGCGCAAGGCTTTTCAAAGAACAGAGACCCATTCTCAAACACCTACAATCCTGGATGGCGCAACCACCCGAATTTCTCATGAAGACATAGTGACCATCAGAATCCATCCACGGGACAATAGAATTCCTGTATTGTAGGTAATGCACACCCTCCTGCCTTTTTGGGAGGGCAGAGGTATATTTCTCAACCTACCCTCCCCGTTTTACATGTTGACCCCCTCCTCCACCTCCAGGATATTCTTCTCAGTTCGAGGAGCATATGCTCATATTCATGGAGGATAATACACAACTGGTCAGGTCCCATTTTCAGTCCATAGCAAAATTAGAAGACTAGATAAGACAATTGACCCTAGCATTTCATAGGCAAGGGGAAGAGAGGTTACCTTCCTAACCTCTCACACTTCCAGAGGGTCAACTAATTCTACCCTTAACCTACCTCCTCACGAGCAAGTTCAAGTTTTGTTAGTGTCTGGGGAGGGGAACCTTAATGATGTGGAGGTCGAGGTTGAGAATGAGAGCACAGACCTCTCCCCCATTGTTGATAGGCAGGACCCACATGGTAGGTTTGCTGAACCTGCTGTCTCTTCTCCTTCGACCCTTATAGGACCAAAGAAGAAGGACGATCAAAAGAGGACTGAGATGATAGATGTGTTTAAAGACATGAAGATCAACTTACCATTGATCGAAGTTATTAAACACATTCCTATGTATGCCAGATTCCTTAAGGACCTTTGCACCAAAAAGAAACGCGCGCAAGCGCATATCCTGAAGAAGGTCTGGCTCACCGAGAAGGTGAGCAGCATTGTTGCGTCGGGTGCGCCACCCAAGTTTCGAGACCCCGGAGCTTTTACAGTTTCATGTGTCTTAGGATAGCGTTACACCAGTAGAGCTTTACTCGATCTAGGAGCGAGTGTAAATCTCATCCCGTACTCAGTCTTTCAGGAATTGGGTTTATGAGACCTTAAGCCAACTAATGTTACACTTCAGCTGGCTGATAGGACACAACGGGTACCTTGGGGGCTAGTGGAATATGTACTTGTCAAGGTTGACAAGTTTGTTTTCCCTGTGGATTTTATTGTCTTAGATATGGACCCTACATCTAGGCAAAAGTGCAATGCTCCTATTATTCTAGGTCGGCTATTTCTAGCAACAACCGATGCTATTATTCACTGTAGGACGGGAGTGTTGGAGGTTTTTTTAGGAAACCTCAAGGGTAAATTGAAGGTCTCGAACTCTGTTCAGCACCCTGAGATTGAGGACAAGTTGGAATGCTACAGGGTTGATGATGTTGACTCCACTATAAGTGTGGAATGTAATAATGTCCCTGTCTATATCAATAGTTATGTGTCATCACCTACATCTGGTATGATAGAGAGTTGTGACCCCAATGCTGGTAATGATTCCCTCCTTGATAGTTACGGGTCTAGAAACACTGTCGGGTTTGGGGATCGTCCCTGCTGGATCAACCTGAGTTCTATGGCAGACATTGCCTCGGATTTTGGTTGATCTCGTGTTCTAAACTACGTCCGGCTGAAGACATTAACCTCAGTGCTCTTGGGAGGCAACCCAACCTACCTTTAGTTTTGTTTTAATTTGTTTTTCAGCATGAACTCTCTTTCAATTGCAATCCTTTTGTTATCTCTCCCGTATTCACCTTGTTTCTCTTTTACTAAACGCTTGTATGATCCTTATTTCTAACACTACTATCAAGTCTATTTAATATCCTGTCTTCAATGTCTTTGATTGCAGCTTGCTACTTTTGTCTTCCCTTTTGGATTTGCTCAACACGTGGCTGAATATTTCTACTCTCAAGTCGTCTCTTTCCTCTCCTTGTTTTTAATATAATTGATATGCATTGAGGACAATGCAAAGTTTGGGTTTAGAGATGGCCGATGAGAGTACACTTTTGTTTGTCCTTTTAAGCTTAATCTGGCTTAAATTAGCTACATTTTTAGTAGGAACGAGTATAGAGTTTGTGAGTTTCCTTGTAGATCAAATTTGAGATGTAGATGACGATTAGAATAGTTATGTAATGAGATTATTGTTGGAATGGACTTTTGAGTTCGTATTGTTGTCTTTTAACTTCTCAAAGAAATTAGTACTTTTCACCCTTAATTTTGTGACATATCTTACTGTTTAGATTGAAATAGTGGTAATAATTTTAGGAATTGGAATCCACCGTTCTACTTCAAGCAATGTTGAAAACGATTTACTATCACTTTATCTTGAGTATTTCCTTAAAAAAGAAAAAAAAGAAAAAAAGTGACTTGTTGATTCTTGTAGCCCCTGTGTCTCGAGCAAGCAAGCCCGTAGGGGTCTCTTAAAACCTGGTACCTTGAGCCAACTGGTTCGGGAGCTGCCGGTTGAAAGCTCGCTACAAGGGCCACATGGAAAGCTTAAAAAGAATCAACCCTTTAGGTCACTTTAATAAGGACTAATACCTAATTAAAAAAAAAGGGTATGTGCTAATGGATTAGGCTGTAAATTCCTTGGACTCAAGCCATTGGGTCCGTAGGGGTCTCTTAAAACCTAGTACCTGGAGCCAACTAGATTTGGAGCTGCCAGCCAAAAACTCGCTACATGAATCTAAGGGAGACACGTCTGATCGTAGAAAAAAAGAAAAAAAAAAAGAAGAGAAAAAAGAGGGGGAAAATAAGAGAGAAAAGAAAAGTTTTTCTAATTTCATTGTTGATTAACGGTGAAAGAGTTAGGATAATTGATTTCTTTGTTTATTCTCTCTATTTTGCCTTAAACTTGGAGGTTTTGAAATAAGACAAAAGGAGGGGAGGGGGGGGTTGAGTTCTAAGCTCACTCACTAGTAAAAAGACTTAAACAACCGGAACTTGAGTTAGAACCAATACAATAATAGTGTAACATAAGGATTCTCTACTTTCAGGCACACCTTCAAAAATGGTCGGACAATAATTTTCTCAAGCGACCCTTACCATTATATGCTCGACTAAATTTTTTTCATCATTGGCTAGTTTAAGTTGAATTTTGCTTCAGGACAAGTAAGAAGTGGGATTGGGGATGTTGATGTGCCTTATATTTTCCTATTTTATTCCTTATTCCTGTGAAATATTAGGCTTTTACACGTGTTTTTGTTGTAATCTAGATACACTTAGGCTTGGAGCATGACGGAGCGAACAAAGATGGAAAAAGGCAAAGTTAAGCATAATCGAGGCATATTTGAAGATTACTTTGAGAAACTCGACTACGTGTGAAAAAGAAGGACCAATCGAATTATAATTCGGTAACCCAAATAGATTTCGTGTATATATATAGACACACACACACACATTGATATAAACAGAGGGAAGGAGGATGGCACAGGACCCGCAGAGCTTCCATTTTTAAATACGCAAAAACCTAATTATTTAGGATCTTTTGTCACACCTCCTCTCCTTCTCGAAGCCGCTACGAGATCCAATGGGTTCTCAAACGCTGAAGTGCAGGTGGTCGGAGTGCTGGAAGGATCCAAGCAAGGATCAATGTCAACATCAATTGAGGGAGTTTTCAAGTCCTTAGTTTTTATTCATTATTTTTATCTTTGTTAGATTTGAATGATGTGTAAAACTCCTATGGAGGACTAGACTTGTAGTTTAGGGATGAAGGGTGCTTTTGACAATGGATTTATGTTACGTTATATACGCACCCCTGTGGGGAATTTATGATTGTGTTTGGTGTGTCTTGTGTGCGCACTTGTAGCCATGTTGAGATCTCCAAATTATTAGTCTGCGAGCTTATAGCTTAGACCATAACATAACTAGTTTTCACGCGTGGTTAGGGTTGAGGTTGTACCCAACCCTAAACACAATCCTTTATACAAATTAATATTTAATTAGAAGTGATAAAGGAATTTGTTAGTGCTATTAAGATTATCCATGCTACACCTAGGGTGATATGATGGGTTATGCCCTTAGACTAGTTCATTACCCTAAAACCTAACTTCAGTATTAATACATGTTTAATATTGAACTAAGAGCAAGAAATGAATTAAGTAGTGCTAATGAGATAACCTATGCTACATGTTGTGATATGATAGGTTATGCCTTTAGACTAGTTCATTACCCTAAGCCCTAGTTTAAATATTAACCCAGACTTAGTGCTTGTAGCCTAAGCCTCCTAAATTATTGTCATAGTAGAATATAATGATGGGATACGAGTAAAGCTACCTTGAATCCATTCTCTGAACTAACCTTAATTGAATTGACAACTTTAATTTATATTTAGTTTTATTAATTTAGTTAACAAATTCAAATCAAAAAAACCCCGATTTTAACCGCTCCTTAATCTTTAAATCCGAGTTAACTCCGATTCTCTGTGGATATGACCCGTATGCCCAATTTAGCTAGGACGATTTCATACACTTGCGAGTAGACGGTTTTAAAACACTCTTTTTAAAACACATCACACACTAATTTAATGCTAATTTAGGTTTAGAGTTTAAAACCTAAATTTTCAAAAGCCAGTGTCTTGATGAAATATACTAACTTTGATTGATTAACAACTCATTTACTGTTTAAATTGCTTTATTTCATTAATTGTTCAACTCTTCCCACAAAAACCCAGATTTAAGCAACTCATTAGTTATTGAATTAAACTTTATATTGTATTTCCTGTGGATACGACACCCATTAGGGGTGTAAACGAACCGAACGTTCAATAAACTACTCGTGTTCGAAATCGATTATGGCTCGTTCATGTTCATAATTAGGACTTGATAACTTATCGAGTCGAGTTCGAGCAGGTTCGATAAGCTTAATGAGCCGAATTCGAACAAGGGGGTGCTTGGCTTGTTAATGTTCGTGAACAATTCGATAAGAGCTTGTTAAGGGCTCGTTAAAAGCTCGTTAAAAAACTCGTTAAGAGCTCATTAAAGGCTCGTTAGTAGTTAATATTAACTCTAAAAATGTTCAATAATGACTCGATAGTAACTCGAATAACTCGGCTCGATAGGGAGCTCGGCTCAATAATAAGCTCGTGTTTGTTATGAGCTCGATTTCATTCGATAACGAACTTGGCTCGGCTTGATAAGGAGCTCGAATTGGTTCGATTAGCTTAACGAGCTGAGCCGAGCCGAGCCGAGCCTCGAGCACAACAAAATCTTAACGAATCGAACTCGAACAATGGGTTGGAAAGCTCGATAAGAGCTTAGCTTGAACTCGAGCTCGATAAATCTTAATGAACTGAGTTTGAACAAGGGGATGCTCAGCTCGGTTACACTCCCCATATAGCCATCACAAATACAACTTGTTCATGTGCTTGCGAGTACACTGTTTTAAACATTTTTAAAACTATAACAAAATGTCTTTTACATAATCTATAATTTTTAAGATATTTAATAATGTTAAATATTGCTGATAAAAATTATACCAAAAAATATCCAATAATTACCACAACTAGCAAATATTAGCAAAAGTTAGGCTTTCACATACATAGCAGAAGCAAAGAGGACCAAAATGTCCATCATGAGGGTGTCTTTAGAGGTGGCCAACGGGCCGGGCCACGGGCCCAATTTTGATGGGGGCTGGGCCTGGTTAGGCCCGGCCCGGTAGCCGTTGCTCCCCCTCCTCCTAATTAAAAAAAAATTATATTACTTTTACTTGTAATTTTTGATAAACAAGTTTGTACTTTTAAATATTAGGCTCCAACTGCGCTGTATTTGTACTTGTTACGTTATTTATTTACCATTATTTACTATTACTTATTATATATTTTATTTTATTACATATATTTAGCATTTTTAGTGCTTGGGATAAAATCTATTTGTATCTCATATTATTTATCAATGAATTATAATAATTTTAGTACAAAATGACTTTATATTTTTTAAATTTTGCATTTTTTTTAAAAGCTAATAAAAAACGGGCCAACCCGGGCCCACCCGACCCGACTCGCACTGTAGGCCCGGGCCGGGTGGGGCCCTGGAGCCCCCAGGCCAGGTATCCAACCGAGCCGAACTCGGCCTGGCCCATGGCCACCTCTAGGTGTCTCATTTGGTGGCATCTTTTACCTATGCAGTCATCGACCAGGGGTCCGAAGTTTAATTTTTGCTGAGGATATATTTATGACTTACCTGCTCATGAAAACTTATGGGCTATTCTCATGAGCCGGAATTGGTTGAGGCAATTTAACCCCTTGTTGCCCAAAAAAAAAAAAAATAAAAAAGAAAAAAAGGGGGGACCAAAGTATCAAATTTTTCTAAAGCTTTTAGTAAATTAACAATGTTGCGTTTTTCAGCATCCTAGAACCCGCGAATGCCTCCTGCATGCCCACCTCTAGCACCGCCGCGATCATCCCGATCGTCTACCACCATCGGTCTTCTCTGCCGGTACTCCCAGCCCTACCTTTTACTCTAGTCGCTTATCTTCTGAGGTACTCTATTTTCCAATTTTTTGGCAATCGGGTTCCTGGATTTGTGCCTCTTTAACGGTTTCTCTATATTCCTTGATACTTTTGCTGATTTTTCTACTATTGGGTCCGTTGGTAGACCCTGGAAATCAATTTTCTGAAACCGCTTGGCGATTTCTGATTCATGACGCTTCAGCTCTTCTGATCTTTAGATTTCGGACACAGAGTGCACATTGTTAGCTATGGTGCCTTCGAGAGGTTATTTAGCTTTGATACCATTGATACAGTTGAAATTAGGAAGAGTGGCTAAGTTGCCCGATCTAAAGCTTAGCTAGGGTAGATAGTGGAATTCAGAGGGGAGTCTGGGAAGAAATTCGGAGAGAGAAAGAGGCGAGGAGGAGAATAGGGAGAGAAAAATGTCATTGACATTACTGTTCATATTGGCCCTTACAACCTTAATGATCATTATGATCATTTTATAATACATTTGGGAGGGAGGACTACTAAAATTATAGCTACTCACAATGATAGAAAGATTACCTAAGTTACCATTAAAATGAAACTACTTATCGAAATATTATTCAATTGTATGTATAGCACGTGAGGAGGCACTGGGTTTGTTGTTGTTGTTGTTGTTTGTATAGCACGTGAATAATTTCTTTTTTTTTCCCTGCAGCATCCTACTGTTTTGCTCTTTCTGAATCATATCTCTCTTATCTGTATCGTATTTCTCTAATTTTCTAAATGTGCGTTTGTATGTTGAGAAAAGGAAGAGTGTTAGTCACAGAAGCTAGTTGGAGAAATTAGAGTGTCAAATTCTGCAAAACTATGGAACCCTCCAAAGAAGAGCAGCCAATTTTCCTTGAACGCTCTTCCCGACTTACAAGAGGAAAGCGGTAAGAGATTTAGCACTTCTAGGATCACATTTTATCTTTAATTTGGAAAAAAAAAGGAAAACAATTTGGGATAATACCATGGGTTTATTTATTTTTATTAGGATGAACAAATTGCTTGATGAAGAAATTGAAGAGGATGAAAGTTTTTGGAATCAAGATGCTTTTAAAGAGGTAAATGATATATATAATGATGTCTGATGAGTATGTGATGCTACTTCTGCATAGACAATATGTGTGGAGATGCTGTGCTTTTAGGGCAAAATTGTTCTGTTTCTCGTGATCACTTATTAAGATGTGCCAGAGATTCATGACCTGTATATGCTATGTACATGGGTTGTTTGCCATGTAAATTTTTTAGGAAGAGAATGATGAAGAGTATGAAGAGGAAGCAGATGCTGCAGATGAGTTTGACAGTGACTTCGATGAAGATGTGAGTTAATTCGAAGCTGCATTCTTATTTCTTTCTCACTAGTATATTTGCTTTGTAGCTTATTTTTATGAAACTTTTTCAATTGCCCTATGTCCACTGATATGATTCACATATGGATCATAGGAGCCTGAACCTGGTATTGATGCAGAAGATGATGTCGAGGACAGGTTATTCTTCACTGTTGGGTTGTTGGTTTTGGTCTATGATAATTGCTGATGCTTTGAGTGGATAAAGGTCTTTTTCCTTTTGTGCAGGGTACAGAAGCCAAAGAAGAAACTTATTTATCCAGGGAAGCCCCCGACAAAGAAGAAAAAGAAAGACCTCGTGAAATTGGAGAGTGCCAAGAAGGAAAAATCCTCTGAGCAGCTTGCGGCTTTTGATAATCTTGCTGCCAGTGACGATGTTGAAGGAGAGAGAACAGTGAGGAAATCTACAAGAACTTCAGTGGTTGTTAGGCAGGCTGAAAGAGATGCAATACGAGCTGCACTACAAGCTACAATGAAGGTCAGTACTATGCCTGGCCTTCTAGATGTTATACTAGTTTTTGAGGGAAGTTCATGATAGAAATGGTTTTATATTTGTTTTTCTGACTTTGCACCTGCCGAAAGAATATTACTTATATAGGAATGATTTCTTCTTATTTAGTGTTCTTTTTGTGCTCTGTGTTATTTTTGTGGAGTTAAAGTGATAGTTCTCGTATTGTATATGACTCAAAATGAATTGTATAGAAGGGCTAGCTTTTCAGAGCGTAAGAAAAATTAAAGCGAATGTTTCTACATTTTGTAGTAGATATGAGTTCTCAGAAATAGCCTCTTTTCAGGTTAGCACCCTGAAGGGGGAAGGCTGCGTACATCCACCCCCCAGACCCTGCTTAGGTGGGAGCCCTTGGGGCATTAGGAATGTTGAGTAGTAGATCTAAGTTCATTTGTTGATAATTATGAAACTGAAGATATTTTTTTCCCTGTAGGAATGTAATTGAGGATACACAAATTAGGTTAAACGTCAAAAAGAATATGAAATATTATTTGACTTATTCAAGTAGACGATAGAACATGAACAATTAGATTCACATAGGTTCGTCACTTTTGGTGTATCATGCAAAGCATACATTTCCATTCCACCATGTCTAGGGAAGGAAACAAGTAGAGCGCTCTAGAATTTTACAAGTTTTGAAACTAAATCCTTTATGTATTGACTATAATATAAGTTTGTTATTAGGGTCTGATTCTTTCACTCCGCATGAGAGGACACAAATACTTCTTTTGGGCTTATTTTTTTGTACCTTTGAGTTCCTTTTAGCCTCTCTTCTACATCAATACTATACTGTACTCTCTTATGATAAAAAAGGATGTCTAAACCTCTTGCATTTGCCAAAGGAGAAAATATCTAGCCATTGTTCATCCTTGAGGGTTCATTTACCAGGCACTAAGGCACCGGATTCCATTAGAACTCCGAAGTGAAGTGCGCTTGGGCAAGAGTAGTACCAGGATGGGTGACCTCCTGAGAAGTCCTCGTGTTGCCAATCCTATAAGGTTGGGGGTCCTCGGAAACAACCTCTTGGCAAGGTTATACCTTGAAGGGATAAGGCTGCGTACATCCACACCTCCTAGACCCCGCTTATGCGGGAGCCCTTGAGGCACTGGGTCTGTTGTTGTTGTTGTCCAATTCATCCTTGGTCTTATACTTGTTACTTTGCATTAATTTAGTACATTGTCTTTTCTCAATGGCTGTCTTTGTTTGCAAATTCTCTAGAGGAAGTAAAGAATAGATATTTTTAGTAAGTGTCAATGCTCTGCATTTAGGATATTACCACTATGTCGAGGAAAATTCACTTGATTGGATTACTTGGGGAAATCAGATGTAATGTCATGTGACATGTACTATTAGGCTTTGGCAATGGAATGGGATTGAGTTACAATTCCAATTCCAATTCAAATGGAATTCGAACTAGGATGAAATCAAAATAATTGAAAGTTAGTATTGTAATTTCGTAACTAATTGTCTTGAGTTTGAGTCAGTTGCATTAGATCATTCCGGTTTTCGGTCAAATAGGGTCAGGTTTAAATCTGTCAGATCATTTTGGGTTGGAGCCATGTTGAGTTTTAGGTTAACTCAAGTTGGATTTAGTTAGGTCAAATCATATCGTGCTCAAGTTGTATCGAATTTAGGGTAATTTGGTGAGTTCTTTTCTGGATTTAGACCGGCACGAGTTGGTTTTCGGTTGGGTATGGTGATTTGCGTCTCGACCCATCTTTGTTTCAGATCAATCAGGTTGTGCTGTCTGTTTCTAGTTCCATGTTACCTGGGATTGAGTCAAATTTTGGTCGGACTGAGTAGGCTTGGGTCATTTTCAACTTTAGTGATCTCTAAGTTTTGAGTCAATTATATTGGATTATCTTAGGTTTTGGATCAGCTTGGTTATGTCACAATCAAGTTAGGTTCGAGTCAATTAAGGTTGTTTCAGGTTTGAGTCATTTTGGATTTTGGATCTATTGAGTTGGGTCATTTCCAACTTTGAGTTAAATCGGGTCAAGTTTTGGTCGAGTTGGGTCAATTTGGGTTCGTGTCATTCAAGGTGAAGCATTTTGAGTTTTCAGCCAAATCTCTGGCGGGTCGGGTGTTTTAGTTTTGAGTCACTTGGTTTTTTTTTTTTTTTTAATTGAGTTTTGTCATTTTGAATTAAATAAGTTAGATCATTTTAGGTTTCATGTCTGTAGAGTTAAATAACAAAAAAACAACAACAGCAACAAACCCAGTGCCTCAAGGGCTCCGGCATAAGCGGGGTCTGGGAGGGGTGGATGTACGCAGCCTTACCCCTTTAGGGTGTAACCCTGCCGAGAGGCTGTTTCCGAGGGCCCCCCAACCTGATAGGGTTGGCAACATGAGGACTTCCCAGGAGGTCACCCATTCTAGTACTACTCTCGCCCAAGCACGCTTAACTTCGGAGTTGTAATGGAATCCGGTGCCTTAGTACCTGGTAAATGAACCTTATGTCAGTAGAGTTAAATATGGAATTACAATTCCTTCCCCACTTTAAGGAATTGGAATATATGATTTTTTAGTTAAAATCCAATTGCTTGGAATTGGGCAATGGAATTATAATTCCATTTTCAATAGGTGAACCAAACAATATTAGAATTTTGGATTATTCTAGCTTCAGCCTCAATTTCAGGCTCCAATTCCATGTGCAAATCATGACCTTAGTATGATGTGCTGTTTGCTAAAGATTCATGGAGTAATTAGATCATAGTTGCACGAAGCAGGAGCGGAAACGGGAGCAGGAGCGGGGGACCCGACAATCATAAAAGTTTCTTAAGTTAGCAGCGTGGGGCTGTGGTAATAAAATTTAATAAATTAAACTGTTAAATCACAAAGCCTATGTAAGAGTTTATAAGTATTTTCTTGGTTATTGGTATTCAAATAACCAAACCAAATCAATGAATTACCAAAAAATGGTTAACCGGACTTTTTGTTAACGGTAACGGTTAAGTTATTCTGACTATTTTAGTTATAGTTAAACAAATTTAAATATTTTTCGGTACGGTTAACCAAAACTTGAACCACCCTATTAATTTAGGTTAATTATGCGATGAATCATGCATTGATACTTAAATTACGGTGAGCATGCAATGAACTTAAGTTAGATTGAGCATGCACTGATACCTAATTATGGTGAGCATGCTTTGTTTAATTCCCATGTAGAATTACTAAGCATGCATTGGGACTATGTTAAAGTCTCTGAGCATGCACTAGCACTTAAATGCTAGTAATGCACATCCATTTAATGTGTTTTTAAATAAAGAAAACCTTTCAGTTTTTTTGAATTTTTAATAGACATGCTCTAGATTTATACCTACTACACTCTCTTCCCCTTCTAATACTGTAAAAGCAAAGTATTAAGCCTCTTAAATTTGATCTTCACTACAAAGAAGATTTCCATACAGATCCTTCCCCTCTCTCACCTTTTTCCCTTGTTTTTTCTCCAATATTTACTTCTCTCAATCTATTTTGCTTACTAAAGAAGAAAATAATGCAATAGAGGTTTATCAAGACTCAAGACATGGATAGTTATATAGAACAGAAAAAGGTAACTCTCATTTTTGATGTTTTACTTACTCACTATGAATTCTATCTTTTACCATTTGAAGACACTGCAGATTGACTACATACTATTAAGGAAAATGGTACAAAGAGACTGTAGGGATTGCAAGGTTACCCCACGAGAAAACCTTTCTACACAACATAGAGTGCTATGGGCGGATATAAAGGCTAAGAAGAGGGCTAAAAGAACTGCAAACCCGCGCAGTCACATACCTGTTGGAGGGATTTGAAGGGGAGAAGTATAAGGTAGGAAAGAGCGGAGTCCGAGCTCGGGTGGGACTCCGAGGGAGATACAAACCAGATGTAGAGCCAACTAGCCCAAAAGATTAGAGGACCGGCACGGGAAGTTCTGGGTGTGTCAAAGGGAAGGGTACCAAGCAATGGGATTGTAGTAGAGATGAGGATAAGAGACATCTATAGTTGCAAGCCAGGAAAGAAGCGATGAGAGCAGTCAGAGAAGCACAATCAAGAGCTTATGAGGATTTCTACAAGAGGCTGAATACTAAGGAGGGAGTGAGGGATATATATAAAATCGCCAAAGCTGGAGAAAGGAAGACTAGGGACGTGGATCAAGTACAATGCATAAGAGGGGAAGATGGACAGGTGCTCATGGACATGCAACTTATTAAGGTTAGGTGGAAAGCCTACTTCCACGATCTGTTCAACGAACAGGGAGAGACAGAGATATCCCTAGGTGATCTTCAAACATCTTAGGAGCACTAGAACGACTGTTATTGTAGGCAAATTAGCCCCGAGGAAGTCAAGGAAGCCCTGAAACATATGGGAAGGGGTAAAACAGTTGGCCCATATGGTATACCCATAGAGGTATGGAAATGCCTTGGACAAAAGGGCATCAGTTGGCTGACTAAATTATTTAATCTAATCCTTCTAGGGGAGAAGATGCCTGACGAGTGGAGGAAGAGCACATTGATCCTGATATATAACAACAAAGCCGACATCCAGAGTTGCGCCAACTATCGGGGTATCAAACTAATGTGCCACACTATGAAGTTGTGGGAGCGGCTCATAGAGAGGAGGTTACGGCAACAGACAGAGGTTTCGAGAACTAATTCGGATTTATACGAGGGAGATCAACAATAGAAGCCATCCACATCCTAAGGCGGACGATAGAGCACTGCAGGGAGAGACAAAAGGAACTTCACATGGTTTTCATTGATTTGGAGAAGGTATATGATAGAGTGCCAAGGGAGGTCTTATGGAGAGTTTTGGATAAGAAAGGCATCCTCGTGCCCTACGTCCTAGCCATTGGAGACATGTATGAGGATGCACAAACTATGGTGCGTACAGTGGAAGGGGAGATAGACGCTTTCCCGATAACAGTAGGGGTACACCAGGGGTCTGCCTTGAGCCCTTGTCTGTTCATTCTGGTTATGGACGAGCTCACTAGGCACATCCAACGAGGTGTACCTTGGTGCATGCTTTTTGCAGATGACATAGTGCTGGTGGGAGAGTCGCAGGAAGAGGTAAATGAGAAGCTTGAACTGTGGAGAAGGCTACTAGAGTCGAAGGGCTTACACCTAAGCAGGGCCAAGACCGAGTACATGGAACTCAAGTCCGATCCCTCCACCACGCCTAGCCGAGAAGACGTCAAGATTGGATCTGAGGCCATATCGAAGACGGGGAGTTTCACGTACTTGGAGTCCATGATACAGCAGAATGGCGAAGTTGACGAGGATGTCAACAACTGGATTAAAGTGGGATGGCATAAATGGAGGATGGCCTCCGCGGTACTTTGCGATAGAAAATTTCCCTTAAAGCTAAAGGGAAGATACTATAAGACGGTAGTGAGGCTGGCCATGTCGTATGGGGCTGAGTGTAGGGCGATGAAACAACATCATACACAAAAGATGAAGGTGGTGAAGATGCTAATGCTGCGGTGGACACACAAGGAAGGATAGGATCAGGAACGACGTAATAAGAGGTGAATGGGGTGTGGCCTCAATTGAGGATAAATTGAGGGAGCAACGTTTGAGGTGGTTTGGACATGTTAGGAGGAGATCGATCAACGCTTTAGTGAGGAGATGCGAACAACCCCATACTACTAGGCTGGAGAGGGAGAGACAGACCAAAGAAGAGATGGCTGGAGACGATCCGACCAGACCTCACCCACCTAAACCTTTGGGAGGAGATGGCCTTAGATAAAGCCCAGTGGAAGGCTAGCATAGGGGTAGTAGATGTAGCGGTTTGGAGTAGGATAGTCTGGCTTATTAGTGCTAGGCCTTTGGCTTCTTCTTTAACACACTTATGTGCATACTTGTTCTCCTGATTCGCTACTTGCCTGCTTGCTATTTGATATCTGCTTACCTGTTTACTAGAAATTGGTATTCTATCTGCTTATTAGTTGCCTAGTTGCTTAGTGTTTGGCTTGCTTTGAGCTTGTTTGTTTTGCTTGCCTTGTGTTTTGCATTGCTCATGCGTTGTTGTTCTCTTGCTGCCAGGCCACCATGCTTTATGCTGCTGACAAGCTTATCAGGTTGGGGGTCCTCGGAAACAGCCTCCCTTCAGGGTAGCTCCAGGAAGGGGGAAGGCTGCGTTCATCTACCCCCTCAGACCCTGCTTATGCCGGAGCCCTTTGAGGCACTGGGATTGTTGTTGTTGTTGTTGTAACATTTGAAGACACTAAGGCTAAGTCCATAAGAATTTAATGTATTATTTAGAAGTCTCATCAAATGAATAGCTACTAAATCATCCCATGAGGTCAAAATAAACGATATCTTAAAAAATCTAAGGCCAAAATAAATGATATCTTCAAAAATCATTCTTCTTTATTGAAACGTTTCAATCTAAGGTTGAATCGCGTTTCTTCTAACTTGGAAACGTGTTCCCTACACGTTTCTAAGTTAGAAACGTGGAATCGCGTTTCTAAGTGGGATACGTTAGTGTTTTGAGCGTTTCCTGCAACTATGAACCAGATAATGTCCTACATTCCAAGAAGCCAACACTTGGAACATATTGGTAGTTCTTCTAGGACACTGTCCCTCCCATTATTGATAGGCTCTGTATACATTGTGGAGTGTATGTTCTTGTCGTGTCTATTAACATCACAACATAAAATGTTTCGAGAATTAGATAATATCTTATAGTTGACAATGGGATTTCAATTATGTAAATCTGAACATAATATGTGAAAAATATGCACGTTAGTGCTAAACGTGGAACTGACAAGCATAACATAATGGAATCGTTGTTATGTTTCATGATGAAAATTGGGCTAGCTGTTGCGTTCTAATCGTGGGTGAAAATTTAAACCTATTTCATTAAGTCCACAATGCCCCTTCTACAGCTCTATGACCGCACCCTTGATTGGGACTATCATTGCTATCATGACTCCAAACTAAACAAATTGTGGGCCAGCGATCTATGAGCCAATCAAGAAAACTATTAGGTCTTGTTCGGCACATGCAGTTGAAGCCTAGAATTGAAACTAGAATTGGGTTGTAGAATTCCAATTTTGTTGTTTGGTTTACATTCTAACACTCTAAATCCTTTAAAATTGGGGGTTATACGCTGTAGGCACGCATAGAACCTACAAGGCCTTTAAACTTAGCAGAAGTAATGAAATATTGGACTTGATTAAAGTACCATGAATTTTGTGTACGCTTATCCATCCTTAATTGGATCAAATAAAAGGTTAGGGGACCTCGGAAACAGTGTCTCGTCAGGGTCTCACCCTGATGGGGTAAGACTGCGTACTTCCTTCCCCTCCCAGACCTTGCGCGAGCGGGAGCCCTTCAGGCACCGGGTTTGTTGTTGTATTGAAGTATCATGAATTTTACATATATAATGACTTTCAAACTAGTACGATCTAACAAAGTTATATACGTGCTTATACAAAAGGAAGAAAAAAGTAAGTCTCCTTCAGTACAAAATGCCTAGCACCTTATGATCCGTCTTCAAGGAGTATCTGTGACATTTTAAGGAAACACACAACAAATGAGCTGAAAGCTCAATAAGGAAATCATCATCAACCATAAAACCAATTTGACCATGATATTACTAGTAAAAACTTATTCTATCTTTCTGTAGAAATAATTTCTCAATCAAATGATTTAGAAGCAGGGTAGTCAGTTCCTTTGAGTCAGCTGACTTTCACCACATACATGGCCAAATTATTTTTTCGGAACATTTAACACCACTATGCATAGCAACACCTCACAGTTAGGTAGGTCAACCTCTCCACCAATATATGCAACATGGACTACCTTTCCAAAACAGCTTTTAACACACCATGGTTATTTTTCTTATGCTTTTAACTCAACAGATGTAAAACTCATCGTTTTTCCAACATTGTTTCAAATTTCAAGTAACATACTTTCAAAACTCACACAATTTTGCCAATCCAACATCTTTTAACATAAAACATTTTATTCTATAAATCGCATGAAATTAGTGTTAGGTTACATCAAATAGATAATTTGCTAATCTTATCTAAACAAAGCTTAAAAACTCATTTTCATTTAGTATTTGATTTGATCTCTTGCTCTGGCAAAATTTTACTTTCAAATCTGATGCAAGTTGTTAAAATAACATTTTTACACTCTAAATACATCAATATATGAACTTAAAGCATACTTCATCAAGGATATTATTGCCTATTCCTTTTTACCTATTCGCTGCGTAGAGCTTGCTATGTGTCGTTGTGTATGCTCTTACACCTAGATGCTTGTATGGTTTTTACTTTTATGCTTCTCAGGTTGGAGGTCCTTGGAAACAACCTCTCGTAAGGGTATCACTGTAAAGGGGTAAGGCTGCGTACATCCCACCCCTCCCAGACCCTGCTTATGCGGGAGCCCTTGAGGCACTGGGTCGTCTGTTGTTGTTGTATCAAACAAATTAACTACTTAAGCAGAATTATGAGTAAAACATATTAGATGCAAAAACAAAGCTTAATTACAAGAGATTGATGATAATTTACTTACCTTGTTGCTATTACTCTTTGCTGGGATGGTTTCACACACCAAAATACTTTTGACTTTTTCTTCTTATTTTCTTATCAATGTTTTGTTTGGAGTTGGTCTGAACTACTTACACTTGCAATCCTATTTATACTTGAGGGTTCTTTAAAGCTAAGGAATAAATCTGATGGGACGGGAGAACGCTTAGGCTGCTAGGTTTTGTGCTACCTCATGCTTGGTGGCTACCACCTGTTATTGGTTGTTGAGACCTTTTACTTAGGTGTTGCTACCTCATGCTTTGGGTGCCACCTCGTGCTTAGTTTACATGCATCAGACGCCACCTCGTGCTTACGGAGCCACCTCGATTCACCTACTTCGGGCGCTACCTCGTGCATAAAAGTGCCACCTCTTGCTTCACCTACTTAGGACGCCAACTTGTGCTTGCGGAGCTGCCTCGTGCTGACTCACTTGCTTCGGCCGCCACCTCGTGTTGATTGACCTACTTTGGCCGCCACCTCGTGCTTAAAATGCCATCTCGTGCTACTTTACCTAATTTAGTGCCACCTAATGCTTAAAATGCCACCTCGCACTTAAAGTGCCACCTTGTGCTTATTTATCAAAACTAGTATAATTCCTTTATGTTTTATTACCTAATTTCTAGGTATTTGCAACATGATGGAATTAGTATTACAATTTCACTGCCTAATTTCATAGAATTGGGTTTTAACTAAAAATCATGCTTTCAAATTCCTTGGGATGGAGGGAAGAAATTATAATTCAATATTAACTTTATTGACTTGAAATCCAAAATAATTCAACTTAATTTTACCCTAGTTGACGTAACCTGACCTAAACCTAGCCTGATCTAACTCAAAGTTAGAAATAACCCAGCCTACTACAACAACTGTCAAACATTGAGCAACAAATCACAAGCGATGCAAAGTAAAGCACAAAGCACCCTAAAACACACACACACGCACCGGCAACAGGCCCCAAGCAACCACAGTAATGGACTTGCTCCGTTATGCTTCCCTATCCTAAGTTGCTATGTCTGCTATCCCTATTCTAGCTTGCCATGCTGCTTTATCTAAGGACATCTCCTTATTTAGGTTTAGGTGGGTGAGGTCGTGTCTAATTGTCTCCATCCAGCTCTTCTTAGGCCTGCCTCTACCTCTCCTCTTGTGCGTAATAAGGAGTTGTTCACCTATCCTGACGGGTGTAGTGCTGGTCTCCTCCTAACATGCCCAAACCATCACAAACGCTGCTCCCTTAACTTATCCTCGAATGGGGCCACGCCTAGTTTGTCTCTTATAACATCATTCCTAATCCGGTCTTTCCTAGTATGACCACACATCCATCGCAATATCCTCATCTTTGCACCTTCAACTTCTGTACGTGGCTTCGTTTAAGCGGCCAACATTTGGCACTGTAAGACATGGCTTACTACCATATTATTGTATTTTCCCTTTAGCTTGAGAGGGAACCTTCTATCGCATAGTATTGTTGAGGCCATTTTCCACTTATACCATCCCACTTTAATGCGGTTATTTACATTCTCGTCTACTCCTCCGTCCTATTGCACCATAGAGCCTGAGTGTTAAGGATCAAGATGAATCTTGATCTTAACCTAGGGGAGAGAGAGAGAGGTAAGATGAGAAAAGAAGGTGAAAGAGATGAGAAAGATAGAGAGAGTTAGATGAGAAGAGCAAATCAAGATATTATTTCATTCATATCCCAAATCTTACAATCAAACTCTTACTTATACTAATTGCAAGATTAAGCCACAAACAATGAATCTAGACTCAAAGACAACTACTAACCGACTTATTACATCTGAATTAGTCGCCACATTTGACTTAAGACCACCGCGAAAGACTTAAAACAACTAAACAAGACTTAACTAACAAAACCAACTTTGCCGGCAAAACCATTTGAACTGTTTTCCCTCCATCAGCTAAAGGAATTGATAAAAATCAGCTCTGATAATGACAATACCCTCCCCTCAAGCACATTCTTGCCTCAAGAATGGAAGGAAGGGAATTGAGGCGTGAGAAACCTCCAATTTTCCCATGTAGCACATTCAGGACCAAGGTTGGCCCACTGGATCAACACCTGCTTGCTGTCAACCCCTTGATCTTGCACCATCCTGCTGTTAAGAATTGCTGCAGGCTCCTGTATCAGCAGGCCGTGGGAGGAAGCTTGCAGAACAGCCACAACTCCCTTGACCTTGTCTGGCACATGCTTCCTAAGCAAAGAGACATAGAAGACAAGGTGCACCAAGCTATCTTCTGGAAGATCTAACGTGTATGCGACCTTGCCAATCCTCTCAAGAACCTTGTAAGGGCCAAAGTACCTTGCAGATAACTTGATGTTCTTATGGACAGCCACTTAACTCTGTCTATACGGCTGTAGCTTGAGATAAACAAGATCTCCAACATCAAAATTTCTGTCAATCCTTTTCTTATATGCAAAAAACTTCATTCTGGCTTGAGCCAGCTGAAGATTGTCCTTGAATTGCCATGCTTACTGAGCTCTCTGAAATAATAGCTCATTGACTCCACCAACATGAGAAACCATTCCTTGTTGCACCAAAGGAGATGGAGGTTCATACCCATATAAAGCCTTAAAAGGGGTTGAACCTAAAGAAGAGTGAAAATGAGTATTGTACCAATACTCAGCAAGAGGCACATACTTATACCACTGCTTAGGATGAGTGAATGTCATCCCTCTCAAATACTGCTCGATGCACTGATTGACCCTCTCTGTCTGACCATCAGATTGAGGATGATGTGAAGAACTCATAACCAAAGTGGTGCCAAGCAATAGGAACAACTCACGCTAGAATGAGCTAGTGAACAACCTATCCTTGCCTGAAATAATGGACCAAGGGAGTCCATGAAGCCTATGCACTTGATCCAAGAACAACCTGGCCAATTTCTCTGCTGTAATGGGATGATAGAGGGCAACAAAGTGTCCAAACTTAGTGAAGTGATCCACAATCACCTAAATGACTTCTCTTCCCTTAGACTTAAGCAGACAGTCAACAAAATCCATGCTAATATGAGTCCAAGCCCCACCTGGAATTGGCAGTGGCTGTAAAAAACCCTTATAGGGAGTTTGCTTAACTTTTGTTTGCTGACAAACTTCACATTGCTGCACAAATTCTTGAACATCTTCCTTCTTCCCTTTCCACTGGAAGTAGAGCTTAATTCTTCGGTAAGTTCCCTCTATATCGGAGTGTCCTTCCCAAAGAGAGTCATGTGAAGCTCTAATGACTTGTTTCCTTAATCCATGACCTTCACCAATTTAAATCTTGCCTTTAACTCGAATAATTCCATTGTTCACTGTCACTTCTGCATCAGCTTTGGTAGGAGTAGCTTGTATGCTGTCAGGAACAATGTATGTCTGAGCAAACGCATCATGCTCATAGGAACTGATCACTTACTATCATCCACAAGGGAACTACTTGAGTAATGGCTGCATACGACCCCTCAGCTTCCAAAACCTCAAGTCTTTTGGACAGAGCATCAGCAACAACATTTTCAGCTCCCTTCCTGTACTGAATTGTATACTCCAACCCCAACATCTTCATTAAACCTTTCCTTTGAACTCTTGTTGAAATTCTTTGCTCAAGTAGATACTTGAGACTTTGTTGATCTGTCTTGATCACAAATTGGTGCCCTTCAAGATAATGCCGCCACTTCTGAATTGCAAGAAGTATAGCCATATATTCTTTCTTGTAAATAGACAGCTTCTGATTCTTAGGACCTAAGGCTTGACTGAGGAAAGCTAAGGGTCTTCCATTCTAAGAGAGCACAGCTCCAATTCCAGTACCGCAAGCATCAGTCTCCAACACGAAAGGCAAGCTGAAATCAGGCATCACAAGCACTCTAGCCATAGTCATAGCTTGCTTCAAACGTTTAAAAGCTTCTCTTGCTTTATCATTCCACAAGAACCCATCTTTCTTAAGCAGATCTGTCAAAGGCTTCGCAATAATACCATAACCAGCTATGTACTTGCGGTAGTATCCAGTTAGACCCAAGAAACACCTTAGCTGCTTGAGGGATTGAGGCTGAGGCCAATCTTTCATTGCTTGGACCTTGCTTGGGTCTGTTGCAGCACACTTCCCTGAGATATGTCCAAGATACTCAACTTGTGTCTTGGCAAAGGTACACTTGGAAAGCTTTGCATAAAGCTTGTGTTGCTTCATGGTCTGGAACACTAGCTCAAGATGAGAATAATGCTTCTGCAGGGTGGGACTGTAGACCAAAATGTCATCAAAAAAATACTAAACTTCCTTAAGTAATGCTTAAACACAAGATTCATCAACGCTTGAAATGTTGATGGTGCATTAGACAATCTAAAGGGCATCACAACAAACTCATAATGCCCTTGATGAGTTCTAAAAGCTGTCTTATGAATGTCTTGCTCTTGAACTCTAATCTGGTAATAGCCCTGCCTCAAGTCCAGCTTAGAGAAATACCAAGCTCCATGCAATTCATCCAACAAGTCGTCAATGATAGGAATTGGGAACTTATCCTTGATTGTGAGAGAGTTCAAGTGACGATAATCAATGCACATTCTAGAAGTCCCATCCTTTTTCTTCACTAAAATCACTGGAGGCAAAAGGACTGTGACTGTGTCGTATGAGCTTTGTCTTCAACAGCTCATCAATTTGCCTTTCAATTTCATCCTTCTGTGAATGAGGATATCTATTGGGGCGCAGATTCACAGGATTGGACCCCTCCTTCAAGGGAATTGCATGATCAAGCTCCCTCTTTGGAGGTAAAGTATCTGGCTGCTCAAACAATTCTTCATACTCTTTAAGCAAGGCAATCAATTCATCACTGGATTCAATGGACTCAGCTTCTGAATCAGCTATGAGTGATTAGAGTTGTCCTACCCAGCTGTAATCACCCTTCTTGAGCACCTTTTGCAAGCTTTTACCCCTCATCAATTGCAGTTGGCCATGCTCCACTATTCCTTGCAACTGGATCTTCTTTCCATCTTTCTCAAAAGACACAGTTAGCTGCGAGAAGTCGAAGAGTATTGGGCTAAAGCTTTTCATCCAGTTCACTCCCAATACTATATCACATCCTCCCAATCTCAAAACCCTGAAATCATATTCAAATTTGTGCCCTTGCATCTTCCAACAGAAGTTCTTGCACTTTGTATGTGTCAATATTGAATTCCCATCAGCAACTGTAACGGCTAAGGGATTGGTCTGAATCGATTCTTGTCCCACAGCTCTCATAACCTTTGGATCCACAAAACTGTGAGTAGATCCACTGTCAATAAGTATCAGTAATCCTCGTTGCCCTGCTACTCCCTTAATGTGTATAGTATTGTGTTAACCACTCCCTGTCAAAGCCTTAACAGAGATCTCAACATCCTTCTCTTCATCAGTATCAGCTGTCATCTCTTCCTCAGGTTCCTTGCAGTCAATCTCGTCATCCACTTCAGTCTCAACTGCTTCTTCTCCAGATACTGCCATCAGGAACTTAGGATCACATTTGTGACCAAAGAAATATCTTGGTTGCACTTGAAACAAAGCTTCTGTGGCCTCTTTTCATCACTGCTTCCAACTTTGCTATTGTTCTGAGTGAACCTAGTGGAAGAAGATCCACTAAAATTGCTCTTGGGCCTTTGAGAATCTGAACTTGTCATCACTGAACTCTCACCCTTCTTAGCTTTAGAGTATGCTTGAGTGAGACTGCAGGGATCAAAAGCTTTCACTAAGCTCTTAATTCTTGGCTTGAGGCCACTTACAAAACTTGACACATAATAGGACTCCGTAGCCTCAAGATATACAGACAACATCCTGGCCCTCAACCCCTAAAATCGTGTCATGTAATCTTTCACTGAAGTAGTTTGAACAACCTTGTTAAAATTGTCCACAACTTCCCTAACATCCTCATCACCATATCTATCACAAAGCTCATTAGCGAATTCAGTCCAAGTGATGGAAGGCCTAGTACGCAGCAAACCATAGTACCAAGTCTCCATCTCCCCACACAAATGCACAACTGCCAATTCTACCTTTTCTTGCTCTTCAATTTTGTAAAAGTAAAAGTACCTTTCACATTTCCTTATCCAAGATTGAGGGAGGGTACCATTAAAAGCCTCCAAGTCCACTCCTGGCTGCCTAAATCCCCTGCTCCCAGCACTCGCAGCACTATCACTACTGTCAGTTGGAGCAATTACAGGATCAGGAGGTCTAGCTTGCTGACTTGCTGCTAAGAGTATACTACCACCAGCTGGCGGTTGCTGCCTGTCCATTCTTTGCTGCAGACTAGAAAATTGCTGAGCAAACTGCTCGGATTGAGACTTCAATCTGCGATCCATGTCTTGCTGCAGCGTTTGCATCATATTCTGCATCATAAGCATCATCTCATCCATACGATCTCTCTGAGGATTAGCACTGTCACCAGTAACAGTTGCAGCCTAAGTAGAGGCTTCTCCAGCGGCATTGTTAGCATCATTACTAGCTGCATTGCTAGCAGCATTAGCTCGAGTTGTTGGTGCCATGGCAGATTTCTTCCTCGCCAGATTGCAAATGATCCATCCACACAATGCAGCAATTTTTGAACCGAAACTACACAATTCAATCGAATTGAAGCTTGAGTTCAATCCAATCGAGTGTAATCTCTAGGCTCTAATACCAATTGTTAAGGATCAAGATGGATTTTGATCTTAACCTAGGAGAGAGAGAGAGAGGTAATATGAGAAAAGAAGGTGAAAAAGATGAGAAGGATAGAGAGAGTTAGATGAGATGAACAAATCAAGATATTATTTCATTCATATCCCAAATCTTACAATCAAACCCGTACTTATACTAAGTACAAGATTAAACCGCAAACAATGAATCTAGACTCATAGACAACTACTAACCGACTTATTATATCTGAATTAGCCGCCACATTTGACTTAAGACCACCGCCAAAGACTCAAAACAACTAAACATGACTTAACTAACCAAACGGACTTTGCCGCCAAAACCATTTAAACTGTTTTCCTCCCATCAGCTAAAGGAATCGATAAAAATCAGCTCTGATCATGACACCGAGTATCTGAAGCATTGGATTTTTGGTATGCTTTCTGATCCAATCTTCACTTCCTCTCCTCTTGGGCTGGTTGAGGTACAAAACAATTAGAAATAACCTAGCCTGATACCCCAAATCCATAATGACTCAACTCAAAATGACCTTACCTGGCTCGGACCTAACTTGAGTGTAACCCTACCAAGTTGATCCAAAACCCCAGATGACCAACTTAATTGACCTAAAACCCTGAGATGACTGTCAATGAAAATGACCCAACTTGACTTAATCCAACCTAAATTTGACTTGACCCTGGGTAACCTGGAACTGGAAGCAAACGTGGCTGATGCCAAACTAAGATGGCTTAAGCCTAAAATCACCCTACCTAACTCAAACTTAGCTCTTGCTAACTCAAATCTTGAAATGAACCCATTTAATTAATACAAAATTTGAGATGACTTGAGCATGATATGATCCAAACCAACTGAAACCCGACTCAAGTTGACCCGAAAATAGAGCCTTATATAAGATAGATGAAAAACTAGAAATAATTGTCATAAGATACTTCATAATGTTAGGGAAGTAGAAGATAGAATCTCTAATAGATTGAACATGGATGAAAGTCCACAAACTCTTGAGGTTAGAAGTCTAAGATTTTCATCAAGCAAAGAAATTCTAATATATTGATATTATTGAAGTCACATAATATGGAAGGAAGTTATCCAAGCTTGTTGCAAACTTCAACAATATAGTACCTAAGTTCCGTGAGCTTCTCTAGAAGACCCACTATGCCTTGTATTAAATTGGTAAATAAGGAGTGAGCATAAAGGCCAACAAGTAACAAATCCACCACCCAAAACTAAGATCAGGCATACTTTAGTCCACAAATAACATAGCGTAAAACAACAACAACAACAACAACGACAACAAACCCAGTGCCTTGAAGGGCTCCCTCCTAAGAATGGTCTTGGGGGGATGGGATGTACGCAACCTTACCCTTTGGGTTGAGGCTGTGTCCGGGGACCCCCAACCTGAGAAGCATAAAGCATAAAAGCATAAAGGCATACAAGATTGCAAGCATCTAAACTAAGAGCAGAAGAGCAAACAGAGCAGGCAACTAGACAACAAATAGAAAGCAAATAGCCTAAAAAGGCAATAAAACAACTCTCACTATATCAAGTCAATCAAACAGACCTATACCTAGTAACCTAGAGGCACTAGCTGCTAGCTAAAATACGCTCCTCAATTCTAAATTGTATACTGCCACATCGGCTACACCTATGCTGGTCCTCCACTGAGCTCTATCTAAAGCCATCTCTTCGTGTAGGTTTAGGTAGGTGAGGTTGTTTCGGATCGTCTCCAACCATCTCTTCTTCAGCTTGCCTCTCCCTCTCCTCCCTATCGTACCATGGAGTTGCTCGCATCTCCTAACAAGGGTAGTGGTCGGTCCCTCCTAACATGCCCAAACCACAGCAAAAGTTGCGCCGTCAATTTATCCTCGATCGGGGCCACCGCTAATTTGCTTCTTATGACATCATTTCTGATTCTATTCTTCCTTGTGTGTCCACACATCCACCGTAAAATCCTCATTTCCGCCACCTCCATCTTCTATGTATGGTGCCATTGTCACGTTCCTAAGGTCGTGACCTAAATTCAAAGATCAAGGGAGATCAATGAATCTAGAGGTTAAGAGAATTTTTAGAAATTAAGGTGAGGAAGAGAAGAAATTAGATGAGAAATTAGAGATAGGAGATGAGACGGGATAAGAGAGAGTTTTATTGATATTTGATTGGATGATCAATACAAGTATGAGCTCCCTTATATGACTACTTACAAATATTCAAATTGGAAGGCGGGAAATAACCGCTTCTTCAAAATGGCGGGAAGGGGAGGAGCGGGGGTTAGTTACAAGCAATTCTAGGGTATTCTAGATTATTCCATTACAATTGATAATTCCTCACGTGTCCCATTGTTTGAATTAATACCCAATATATTCTTATTTCTATCGGGTGTTAATACAAGCAAGTGTGGACCAAGACATAAACGCTAACGGACCATGACAATGTCTTGACAAGGAGCTGGTGCGTACTCGGGCCGGACCCAGGTAGTGTCATGACAAGCCTCTGGTAGCGAACTGGTGCGGACCCGTGACAGCCATTTGATTGGCCAACACTCCGCACCATATGTCATAGCCGGTCTTTCTACTGTCTTATAATATTTTCCCTTCAACTTTAACGGGAACTTTCTATCACAAAGTATCGCGGAGACCGTCCTCCATTTATGTCAGCCAACTTTAATGCGGTTGTTGTCATCTTCATCAACTTCTCCGTCTTGCCTTATCATGGAACCCTTATGGGCTTCGAACCAATCTTCGATGCTAGGTGTGGTGGAGGTGCATAACTTATGTTCCATATACTCGGTCTTAGCTCTACTGAGTCTTAAGCCTTTCGACTCCAAGGCCCTTCTCCATAGTTCCAGCTTCTCATTGACCTCTTCTCGAGACTCTCCAACTAAAACTATATCATCTGCAAAAAGCATGCACCACAACACACCCCCTTGTATGTGCCTATTGAGCTCATCCATAACTAGAATGAACAAAAGGGACTCAAGGCAGATCCTTGGTGGGACCCCAACTGTAATGGGGAAAGCGTCTTGTCTCTCCTTCCGCTGTACACCAATAGTTTGTGCGTCCTTGTTCATGTCTCTAATGGCTCGGATATAAGGCATGGGGGTGCCTTTCTTCTCCAGAACCCTCTATAGGACCTCTCTTAGCACCTTATCATATGCCTTCTCCAAATCAATGAAAACTATGTGGAGGTCCCTTTGACCGTCCTTGTAATGCTCTATCGTTTGCCATAAAAGATGGATGGCTTCTATTGTTGATCTGCTAGGCATAAATCCAAATTGGTTCTTGGACACCTCAGTTTCTTGCTGTAGCCTTCTCTCTATGATCTGCTCCTGCAACTTAAGAGTGTGGCACATTAGCTTGATATCCCAATAGTTGGCGCAACTCTGGATGTCGCCTTTGTTCTTATATATTGGGATTAATGTGCTCTTCCTCCATTCGTTAGGCATCTTCTTCCCTATAAGGATTTGGTTGAATAGTTTAGTCAACCAGTAAATGCCTTTCTCTCCAAAGCATTTTTATGCCTCTATCGGTATTCCATTTGGGCCAATTGCTTTACCCCTACTCATCTGTTTCAAGGCTTCCTTGACTTCCTCCGGTCTAATTCGCCTACATCAACAAGAGTTCTGGTGCTCCTTAGATGCTTGGAGTTCACCTAGGGATATATCTGTAGACTATGTCCCCCTGTTTGTTGAACAGGTTGTGGAAGTAGGCTTTCCACCGAACTCTAATTTGTTGCTTGTCCACGAGCACCTGTCCATCCTCCCCTTTTATGCACTTTACTTGATCCAGCAATTCTATATAGGTCCTTGGGTCCCTCCTGGGTATCCAGCCTTTTGTAGAAATCCTCATAGGCTTTGGATTGTGCTTCCCTGATTGCTATCTTTGCTTCTTTCTTAGCTTGCTTGTATAGATTTTTCTTGTCCTCATCTCCACTTCGGTCCCACTCATTCAAACAATCTCGTTTGGCCTTAATCTTCTCTTGGACCTCCTTGCACCACCACCAGGACTCTCTGTTATTTGAACCCCCGCCCTTTGACACGCCTAAAACTTCGCGTGCCAAGCCTCTTACTTTTTGGGCCAATAGGTTCCACATGTGGTTCGCATCTCCCCCCAAATCACAACTGGTCTCAGACTCCGCTCTTTCTTTAAAGATTTTATACTTATCCCCCTTTAAGTCCCTCCAACGAGTTCGTGCCGGGTACCTAGTTCTTTTGCCCCCTTCTCTTGGTCTTTACATCAGCACACACCACTCTGTGCTGTGTGGAGAGGTCTTTCCCTAGGATAACCTACAATCCCCGCAGTCTTTCCTCTTCCTTAATAGTATATAGTCAATCTGAGTCCTTGTCCCGCCGCTTCGATACGTGATGATGTGCTCATCACGCATTTTGAAGATTGAATGAACGCATAGCATCAAAATTAACAGTAAATGAGATGCTAAAAATTATGCAGAACTTATGATGAAGATTGAATGAACACGTAAGGCATGTAGTTTCATGTTGTGGTTGCTTAAAATCCCTACGATTGGGCTCAAAATCGGCTATCGTAAAAGGGTGCTCGACCAATTTCAAAGGAACATTCCAAGCAACGCTCCAGTCAGAAGATGCGAACAGCCTCTTACTACATTGGGCAGAAGAGGCAGAGGCAGACCAAAGAAGAGATGGCTTGAGACGATCTGACAAAACCTCACCCACCTAAACCTTCGGGAGGAGATGCATCCCGAGTAAGATCACTGCCACACTTGACCGGTTCATCCTTAATGACGTCTACAGCCGACCCACATCTCGAGGATGGCCTTAGATAGGGCCCAATGGAGGGCTAGCATAGGGGTATTAGATGATCCGGTTAGAGTAGGGTAGTCTTTATCTCTATCTTTTCTATCCCTATCTCATTCTCATTCTCGTTCTCTTTCTTTGTCTTTATTTTTTTTTTTTGGCCATACTTGTGCATTTTTGATGTTTCTCCTGTGACAGGTCTTTGGCTGATGGATGCAAACCATCTTTTAGGCTGGGTGTCCTTGGAAACAGCCTCCCTTCAGGGTAGCCCCCTGAAGGGGAAAGGCTGCGTACATCTACCCTCCCCATACCCTGCTTTTGGCGGGAGCCCTTGGAGGCACTGGGTTTGTTGTTGTTGTTGTTGTTGTTGTATTGTACTTGTATATTGCCAGATAGGGTTTTGATTATGTGAGTGGGAACATACCCAGTTCCTCAAGGGCTGCCGCCTACGCAGGGTCTTTTGTTGGGGGGGGGGGGGGGGGGGGGGGGGGGGGGGGGTGGGGGGGGGGGATGCAAGGTTGTTAGAATCAGTATTTTACTTAGAATCGACACGGGCTTTTAAAATCAGAATCGTAGAATCGAATCATGAATCGTAAGATTCTACTAATTGTATATTATAGTTATTTTCTTGTATTAATATCAGTTATATAGTTTAAAAAATTATTAATAAGACCTTTACTTACATGGATATTTATAAAAAAATATAATCCAATATGATAAATATATTATCTTATGACATAGATGTGTCATTTTATGCTACAATAATCATAAGAGCTTTTAAGATAGATGCTGCTAACCGAACTTTATATTAAGGTTAAAATATAAAACTAAACTTAATTTAAGGTCTTGAAAGTATAAAACGCTTAACTAACTTTCTTTTACTTCAAACTAAACACTTAACTAACTTTCTTTTACTTCAAACTAAACACTTAGCTAACTTTCTTTTACTTCAAACTAATAAAGTAAGTTCATTTATAAAATATGTTTGATTTTTTTACATTTTAATTTTTTATTTGTATATGTTGGTAGAATCGAGGTTGGATCGGTAGAATTATAAAATCGTATTACGATTCTATCCGTTAATTTCGTGTAATATCAATGAATCGTAAGATTCTATAAAATTAAGATTCTACTTAAGATTCAGATCGCCCTGCCATTGTGGAATCGTAGAATCATAAGATTCTAAGATTTGAATCGGGATTTTAATAATCATGGGCGGATATACACAGCCTTCCCCGTTCAGGGTGTTAACTTGAAGAGAGGCTGCTTTCCCGTGCCCCCAACCTGAGGGTGAGGACTTCCCAGGAGGTCACCCATTCTAGTACTATTCTCGCCCAAGCAATGGGATGGGAAGACTTAACTAAATCCTAGTGCCTTATTATCCATGCAATGGGAAGACTCTGATTTGGTGCTTAATGAAAATAATTATACACAGTAACCACACTTTTGCTTGTTTGTAACAAGCTCTAACTCATGGCAAGGAAATCTTTTAACTTTTAATTCCTAAAATATTTTTGCAAGCTTTTGGTTTTTTGGCCTTTTCAATCTGTCTTACCTTGTCTAAGTAAATTTGTTATTTTAACCTTATTCGATCTATCTGTTATATGTTTCATTTTCTCAAAATGATTCATTGATGTCCCAACTTTCCATAGAAGAAATATAAAAATATATCTGATACTCTTATAGCCTGTGAAAAGGAAAAGAGAAGGTGAGGAGAAGCGGATGACCCAAGAAGAGATGCTTTTGGAAGCCGCTCAAACAGGTTTGCATGCATTACTGTGCTTTTGAAGAAAAAAATCTAGCTTGCGGTAGAACTCCTAGTTAATTAATCTTGCTATTGGCATCTTAATCAGATTCTCTTTGATGTTGCAGAAATTAGAAACTTGAGAAACTTAGAGCGTGTATTAGCAAGGGAAGAAGAAGTTAAGAAAAGGGCTATTGTGCACAAGGAAGAATATACAGGCCCGCAAATAAGATTCTCCTCGAAGAATGGCAAGCTTTCTTTTGTTCTCCTGGATTGAATTGATTAATCCTTGTTGACCTTTTGTTTGGCTTGATTATATAATTGACTTATTCTGCCATCCTCATAAGCGACATGGTTGTCAATTTCTTAAGGTCTTATTTGACACCTATGATTGTAGCCTGTAATTGAGTCTAAATTTGTTTGGGGTCTATAATTTCAATTCAGGTTTCGGTTGATCTCTTGTAATTTGAATTACAATTCTAAAGCCCAATTCCTTGGGATTGGGTAATGAAAAAAAAAAAAAAAAAATCATACATTTCAGTTATTTGGTGCGGGGAAGGGAATTTTAATTCTACATTCACTCCCCTAACTTAGAACACAAAATTATGCATGGCAATTGACTCCAAATGCAAATGGCTTCAAAAGCACTATGACCCAACTCGATTGAGAACCGATTAATCAGACAAAGCTTGAATCAATCCAATGCAACAACAACAATAACAACGACCTAGTGCTTCAAGGGCTCCCGCTAATGTAGGGTTCTCTGGAGGTGCGATATATGCAGCGTTTTCCCTTCAAGGTGCTATCCCAAAGGGAGGCTGAATCAATTCAATGCAATTGACATAAAACTTGGGATGAGTTGAACCTAAAATGACCTTATACGACTTTGACTTGACATGAATTTGACCCAACTTAGCTGAGTTGAAACACAAAATGGCCCAACCCGGTTTACTTAGAACCAAAATGAGTCAAAAACCTGAAATGACCTGACCCAAACTAATTTGGATTGACCCAGTTAGAATGATATGAAGCTTGAATATAAGTGCAACTCAATTGACTTGAAATGCTAGATGTCCCAACACGAGATGACCTACCCGACTTTGACACATGTCAACATAGCTTGAAACCTGAGATGGTCCATCCCGATTGACCCGAAACAGGGATTACTTAAACTTGAAATGGCTTAGCTTAACTGACTGGAACTGGGATTACTCAAACGTGAAATGGCGTGATCCAACTTAGATTTGACCCGGAATTGATCCCAATCCCGTGGTGACCCAACCCTATTATATCGGAACTCAAAGATGAGTTGAAACTTAAAATACTTGCCGGACTCAAACTCAACCCGTGTTGAACCAAGATCCAAGATTTCTTGAATTCTTACTAGAGTAAGAATTCTAGTGTTTGATTTCTTTATTATCCAAGCTACAGCATTTTAGTTCTACCTCAATTCCAACTCCAATAATATTGAAGTTGGAATTGTAATTTCACTATTTAGTTCCAATTGTAGGCACCAATAGGGCCTAATAGTTTTTCGATCGAACATTTGGCTTAGCAACTTTTAAGCTGACATGTGCATGTCTTGCTTGCAGGTCATTCATTCATAGAATTCAGCAGAGGATTGTCATTTGTGTCAGAGATTATGACAAAGTCTATTCCTTGTAAGTTGAATTTCACAAAGTGAGCCGATTTGACAGTTTCAATTTGTTGACGAAAATACTGCTGGTGCCACAGTAATTATGCATTACTGCTGCGATGCATTAGGTTATAAATTTGCATATGGTAGATCCATTATTTTCCTATGAATATCACGAGAAGCCCTGAAGAATTAGGCCAATATATTTTGATTAGCAGTCCATATTCTGGGTTTTCTTAGGTTCTTTAGCCCCCTCTCCTCTGCTCCCTTTCCAAAAAGATCACACTAGATGTCAGAGAAAGAAGTCTCTTTTTAATTTATTGTATACATAATTAACTCTCATTGAAGATCCTTCTGTTTGTATTGATCTCAGGTTATTTATTTTTTTTTTTTTTTGGTAAGTATGGATCTCAGGTTATGTTTATATATTTATGAGTTCTTCCCATGATTGGGTTACGTTTGGGGGAATTCTAAACAATTCAATGATTCTGAACAATAGCTAGTGATAAAAGGTGTATCCGAGGATAGATACCTTCTTTGCATACATCCACAGTAGGCTGAGGTTTAGTTTTTCAACGAGATAACATGAAATTCTTCCTAAGTATTTAAAATAGCTCGTGGTTTGAAGATAAGAGGAAGGATGCATGATCTTTATGTAAGAAAAAATATATACTTCTTTGGTAGGGAAGAACATTAGGTGGTTCATCTACGAATGGGCTTGCCCAATGATTCTTCATATAAAATATCCTTAGATCCTAGTTTTGTGCATGGAATTAGAGCTTGTAATTGGGGCTGAAAATGGAATTGTTGTCTAGAATCAATTTTGTTTGGTTCCCATTCAATTCCATTGCAATTCTGTGGAATATAGTTTTAACTAAAATCACAGTCCAATCCTTAGGGTGGGGGAGAGGGATTGTGATCCCATATGGACTTCACTGACCTGAAACCAAAATAACCTAATTTGATTGATCCCAAACAAGATAACTTGACCCTATTTGACCTAAATTTGCCCAAAAACTCAAAACAACCCATCTAAAATGACCAAATCCTAAACTTACCCAATCTGACTTAAATCCAACTGAATTTGCCTCAAAGCCTAAAGTGACCCACTTGATTGACCCAAAATCTGAGATAACTCAAACCAAAATAACTGTGCTTGACTTGGACTCGACTTGAATGCAAGCCAATCGAGTTGGCAAAACCAGAATGATCCATTAATTTATTCGAAACCAAGATGATTGGACCCCAAAATGACCTACCCAACCCAACTTAGTCTAGACCTAAGTTTAACTTGACCTGAGAAAATGATGTAAACTGATTGACCCAAAAATCTAGATGACTCGAGTTCAAAAGGACCTCACCTAACTCAAACCCGACCCGTGCTAACCCGAATCCCTGTATGAACTAACCCAAAATTCAAGATGGCTTGAGTACGAAATGATCCTACTCGACTAAAACTGAGTTGACCCAAAATTTGAAATGATTCAAACCCTATGATCCCACCTGATCGTATTTGAACCAAAGCCTATGTTGATCCTACTCGATTGACCCAAAATCCGAAATGAATCCTATTGTTATGAAATTACAATTCGAACTTCTGATACCCTTGATTTTCCAAGCAATGGTAGTTCCATCTCAGAATTGGAATTGCAATTGTACAGTCCATTTTCAATCCCAGATGCCAAACAAAGCCTCAAAAATTGTAATCATAGTGATAGAAAATATTTTGTTTTAATGTCCTGTCTCTTCCCTATTCATGGGAAATTTTTACCATACTTGGACACACCCACACTTGTCTTGAAAGTGAGAATAACGAGTATTAGCCATTTCACCTCATCCAAAGTGTGTATTTTATCTCCATATTTACTTCGTTGCTCTCTTAGTTCTAGACAATAATTCTGAAAGGAATGGTGTATATAAAATGGCTTTTTAGCTTTGAGCCAATGAAGGACAAGAAGTTGGTATCATCAACGACAGGGATGATTTGCTATTCCCCTACTATATTGTGAAACATACCGACACACTGCTATTATTGATTATATAGGGTGGCCACATGGAGCAGGGTAAAAATGTGATTTTCCTTTCAGAAAGAATATCTGATATGATGGATGGCACCTCTCTATGAGTTACCCCTAACTAATAAACTTGTTTTGGACCGCTTCCACCATTGTTTGTGTCATATAACTAAAGACATCCATAAATAAAAGAAAGAAAAAGCGACATGTAGAGTCAAGATCTATTTGTCTAAGCCTGAGGCATTGTAAAAATTGCTTGCTCTAGGTTTGTTGTGGATGTTTTTTCCATTATCCTTTAAAAGGTCTAATGCTTATGTTTAAACTTCTTGTGATGGGCCTTCTTTATATCGATTTTGAAATAGATGCTGTTCACCTCTTACAGGAATGAAACAACCTTTTACCATGAGCATGTTATGGGGATACACATTCTCGAACAAAGCCATTTTGATTGGAGAGAACTTTTCTAATATCTTCAATTTAGAAGGTTACCAATTTTAGACAAAATGTGACTGATGGGGGAAATTTTTGGGTGCCCTTCTGATTTTGCTTGGTAGTGCGAGTGACACAAGTGCTGTTGATGATTGAACGTATTCTGTAATGGAGAAGAATACATGACACATCTTTGTAATGTCATCCCCGGCTCAACTCATAAATAAATAGATGTTGTGCTTGTTCTACTCAGATTGGGAGCTGTATCTCCAAGAGATCATAGCATTAATCGAAACTGAAATTTGAATGTTCAATACGGACATATTGTTGATTTCATATATTTATCACATGATTTTATTAATTGTTGTATATTTTGGCCAAGATTCTTTTTTGATAGATTGTTGCGATCGCTTGTACTCACTTGAACTTTTTCTACAGATCCTCAGAAATCTGTCTGTGTGGTTACAGGACTGCCGGCAAGGTGAGAGCTTACATCTATTTTGATCTCTAATTATCTTCAAAAATTGTGGACTATCGCTCTAGTCCCATCTTTCTTTTTGATAGTTGTAACTTTATATGAGAATGTCGTCGCTAGTTATTGGTAATTTGTGGCACTTGTTAATGGATATATTGTTTGTCTAGCTAGTGGTATAATGTTTCTTTGGATCAACTGATGCAGCTCGAGTTTCGGGCTCATTAAGTAACTCGCCAACTGACTTGGCGGGTACGATGATGGGGGAGTACGAGGAGTTGGTGAGTAGCGAGCCATCTTGCAGCAGGAGTTCGTCCTTCTAGAGGACTTAGACATAACGATGCAAGGTAGTATCCCAGAGCGAACAAGTGGTGATTAGATGGTGATTTCAATGGGAATGTGGGCGTAGCCACATGGCTACACATCCTACCATGGAGGCTTTGGGTTTGGAACTAGAAATGACAAAAGTAAAGCTCTCCTAGACTTTGCGGTCACTTAACGGTTGTTAACACCTTCTTCAAAAAACGTAAAGAGCAAATCATCACATATAAAAGTGTTGGGCAAGGACTCAGATTAACTATATACTACTCAGGAAAATAACACACAAAGATTGCATGAATTGTAAGGTTATCCCTGGGGAAGGCTTAACCACATAGCATAGGGTGTTGTGTGCAGATGTCAAGGCCAAGAGAAGAGGCAAGAGAACTAGGAAACCCGCGCGCCCACACACTCGTTGATAGGACTTGAAGGGAGACAATTATCAAATCTTTAAGGAAAGAGTGGAGTCTGAGCTTGATTGGGGCTTGGAGGGGGATATAAACTACACGTGAATCAAATGGCACAAAAGATCAAGCACATGAAGTAATAGGCTAGTCAAAGGGTGGGGCACCAGATCACAGAGAATCCTGGTGGTGGTGCAGGGAAGTCTAAGAGAAGATTAAGGCCAAACGAGACTGCTTCAAGGAATGGGATCGAAGTGGAGATGAGGACAAGAAACAACAATATAAACAAGCCAAGAAAGAAGCAAAGATAGCAGTTAGAGAGGCACAATCAAAGGCGAGCATTTCTAGAAGAGGTTGGATACCGAGGAGGGAGCAAGGGACCTATACAAATTCGCTAAAGCAAGAGAAAGGAGGACTAGAGTCTTGGATCAGGTAGAGTGCATGAAGGGGGAGGATGGGCATGTGCTGGTGGATGAGCAACAAATTAAAGCAAGGTGAAAAGCCTACTTTTTTTATTTGTTCACCGGAGAGGGGGATACATATATATCCCTAGGAGAACTTCGGTCATCTAAGGAGCATCAAAATTACTGTTACTTTTGGTGCATTAGACCCCGAAGAAGTCAGGGAAGCTTTAAAATGGGTAGGGCACCAACACGCCGTCACCGGATCCCATGAGAACTCCGAAGTTAAGCGTGCTTGGGCGAGAGTAGTAAAAGGATGGGTGACCTCTTGGGAAGTCCTCACCCTCAGGTTGGGGGCACTAGGAAACAACCTCTCTTCAGGTTAACACCCTGAAGGGGGAAGGCTGCGTACATCTGCCCCCCCTTAGACCCTGCGTAGGTGGGAGCCCTTGAGACACTGGATATGTTCATTTTTTGTTCCTTTTTGGGGTAAAAATAGAGGGTGAATTATTATGGCAGAATATTTATGGGTGAACTATTATGGTGTATAATTTGTTTCATTGGGTACATGTTTGGTTTCTCATTAAAAAGCCCTACCAGTGTTTCTCTCTGTACTCCACCTCCTCTCTCTCCTCACCCCCTCTCTCTCCTTATTAGCCTCAATGCCACCCTTTCTCCCTCCTACTCACTCATAAAATCACCCTCATAAACTCCCCTTGACCATCCCCGCTCACCCTGACCACCTGACCCTCCCTTCCCGCTAGCTCCACAGTGTCACGATGAGCAGGAACGTGAACTGTTGTTGTCGGAACCTACAGATCTGAGTTTGATTTGCCCAGATTTGGATCGATCCGGCTTAGATCTCAGTGGATCTGGCCCAGATCTATCGGTCCGCCTAGATTTGGGCGGGATTTGGCATAAATATATCATCTTTGACACTTTGTGACTTTTAGATTTTTTGGTTTTTGGTGGTTGAGACTGAAAAATGGTCGCCCAATATGCTTTATGTGTCGCTTGCGGTGGCTGGAAGTGTATTTCAGGGTGCTTGTGCAGTGGTGACATGGGGCAAGTGGTGGCGCTAGGCGGTGTTCGCTAGTGGTTTGGGGTCGCAGTGGTGGCGTCTGGTGGTGTCGACTTGTGTTGGCGTGTGGTTTGAAGGTGGCAGAGGTCGCTTATAGCGAGGTCGCCCTAGGTTGGGTGGCTTGTACACTGGTGATGGTGGTCTGGTGGGTGGATGAAGGGTGAAGAGGTCATGTGCCTAGCACATGACTTTACCCTTGGAGGTATTATGGGTGTTGCACTATGCCCCCCTCCCCAGTGCAACATCCATAATGAAATTTTAGTTGAAGTTTTCCCTCTTCCCTTCCCCTCATCAAAAATTATTACATAACTTTTTATGTGATATTTGGTTTAATGTCGATAAAAATTATGTCCATCTTTTTTTATGGGATTTACCCCTAAAACATACATAACCTGCAAGTAATTTATTTTAATTGTGCACGATAAATTTCATATATCCTCACTACCTTATGGTTAATTTGTAGTGCTAAGTATATATATACCCATTTATGATAAAATTTATACTTGCAACGATAAATCTACAGTCCATTCAATTATGCACATCTTTATTAATCGAAGAATGGATTTGGCCATTAATATGCTTATAAAACAAAGTAGTCTACATGTGTTGCACATGGTAATGCTTGTATCCTAGCTTTGAAACATAAGGATTGACTTTTGAATCAAACTGAAGCAAGGTTTATTAGACTTACAACATCTAGAGTATGGACTAATGGTTCCTGGGGAGCACATAGCAGAGTTAGTAGGGAGTGTAGAGTAAGCGTGCACATGATACAAGGAGTGATTTTTTGAAATAATAATTTCTTTTCAAAGAAAAAGAATGCGGAGATAATATCTAGAATAGTTTTCATGTTATGTATATAATAGTACAAATTAATGTTTTAACAAATGACTCAATCGATTTATTACTGTCCTTGGAGTATAATAGTAAGTCATATCCAGAAATGATCGAGAATCTTTATTGGTAGTCGAAGACAACCATTTAGGTTGGTTGGGCTAACACATACTTGAGAATGAATAAATAAGGTAATGGTGTTAAAAAAAATTTCAAAGACACTTTTAATTAGGGCAATATTATAGATAATTTAATTTCATAAAAATATTAAAGTTGACATTTCTTTAATTAAGAAATTGAAGATAATGCTTCATTATCATTAATATATCTTGCATAGTGCCGTGGCTTAATGCATCAATACAATTTACGAGCGTTAGTAGTATAACAGGTAGGATTGTAGGCTTGCAATGTAAGGAAAAAGAGTGCAATACAACACTCCCTAGCCCCTATCAAACCCATTTTATTTCCATTTCTGAAAGATAATGCATGTATATATGTGTATATATATATATATATATATATATATATATATATATCAAACTATGGCCTCGTTTGGTATGCAGGAAGTAGATGTAGATTTCACAGCCTACATATTTGGTGTGACACGCTTGAAATTGTAGATTGAGACCAACATAGAGTTGAATCTTCAGAAGCATGAGATCTTGCTTGATTGGATCTTTATCACAGTAAATCTGAGGAATGAGTTTTATGATGTTGACAATAGCATCATGATACTCTTTGAAAATGTAGCCATTTGTCTTGCGGCATGGCGAGGTACCTATGTATGTGTAGACACCCGCATAAGGCCAACATAGACAATAATAGAGAATGGGAAAATCAAAGAAACTAACAAGAGAATTAAGCATCAAGTTAATTAAAATGTAACTAATTAGTCGTGTCAACTAAAAAATGACATCGAAGGAAAAGAATTTAAAGTAATAGTTAAACTGATTGTCTAAGGGTGCCCAAATTGTCATTCTTCTTACCAGGTGAGTCTGGTGTGTTGAAATACTCAAATAGCTTGAGCCTTAAGCACGTTCCATGCTCGTTCCATTCATACTCCCAAAAAAGTCGGCATCCTTCCCATTGAAGTTAGGCCAAATGAATTTCATTGTAGGCACCGAGTCTTGTGAAAAAGAATTATAAAAAACTTGTCAAACTATGAAAATATAATCAAATCTAAAAAACAAGTGATTGTATAGAAATCAAATGTAATCAAAGAAACAAATATGAAATGAAAGCTCCATCGACTAGTGATGCAATGTTTAAAAAAAAAAAAAAAAATTTAGTGATGCATGATATGCGTACGTACCTTGATATAGCCAATTGAGAACTTTTCATCACTGGAGCACTGCTTGTTCAACATCCTATCCTGGTAGGCAGGCCAAATGCCATGGAGTGTATAGGCCTCTAGAATAGGATAATGTTTTTTGTCGTAAGGGAATCTACCTTGACCTTGGCTAATGCAAAAACTAACAGGCCATTGCATGCCCAACCGGTGGAATGCGATGGGAACCCCATTTTAGAGGGTTACTATTGCAAGTGAACAAAAAATTAAGACAAGCAGGGATATTACTAAGACATTGGAGCTAGCATTGAATTTTGAAGTATTATGCATAAGATGTGATTTGTGAGGCAATATTGTTCTGTATATATTGGCAATAACTTAATGAGGATAATCTCACTTGTGCTTCTTTTCAATGTGACTTGGTCATAAACATTTGTTCATATTTAACAATCACAAGAATAACATGTGATTTTTATTTGTTCTTTGGACATTTGTAGTTGGGGAATTATCCTATCCCAAAAACATTAGGCTACCCATTTTAAGGGCATTAGGGCGCGGTCCTCTCCATTCGTTTTTTTAATTTTTGCAGCAAAATAGGCAGTGTCAGGAAAGTTTCATCTGGGAGCTCCGCATTTTAAGACTTGCCCACCTACTTTGTGCATCCTTTTGGCTGTTTGTCTGTTATTTTGCTCATTAAAATAAACCCACTCCCATTTCATTTTTTTAAATGAGAAAAACAACACATAAATAGCCAAAAGGCTGCAACGTTTAGGTGGGCGTGTCCCATTTTGGCCAAAACGTGGAGGTCCTGAACAAAACTACCTTAACACTGGTATTTTGCTACAAAAGATATAAAAAAAAAAAATAAAAAATGGAGGGGCCCTCGCCATATTTTTGTGGCACCGTGCCCTTAAAATGGGTAGAATATTTTTTTTTTGGGAGATAGAATAATTCCCCAACTACATTGACAAAAAAAAGAAAAAAAGAAAAATCACATGGTATTCTTTTGATTGTGAAATATGAACAAATGTTTTTGACCAAATCACGTTGAAAAGAAGCACAAGTAGGATTATCCTCATCAAGTTATTGCTTATATATACAAGCAACATAGCCTCACAAATCATATCTTCTGCATAATAGTTCAAAATTCCTGCTAGCTCCAATGTATTCTTTAGTAATATCCTTGCTTGTCTTGATTTGTAGTTTACTTGCAACAGTAACCCTCCAAAATGAAGATCCCATCGCGTTCCACTAGTTGGCCATGCAATGGCCTGTTAGTTTTTGCATCAACCAAGCTCAGGGCAGGTTTCCTTGCGACGAAAAACATGATCCTATTTCAAAGGCCTTTACACTCCATGGCCTTTGGCCTTTGGCCTGCCTACTAGCATGGGACGTTGAAAAAAATAGTGCACCAATGATGATAAGTTCTCAATTGGTCTATCTGCATACGTATATCATGCATCATTACTTAATGGAGTTTTGCTTTCTTATCTGTTTCTTTGACTATATTTGGTTTGTATATAATCAATTGCTTTTAAGATTGATTATATTTTCATAGTTCAACATGTTTCTTGTAATTCTTTTTCATAGGAGTTGGTGCCTACAATGAAATTCATTTGGCCTAACTTCCACAGGAAGGATGCCGACTTTTGGGAGTGTGAATGGAATGAGCATGGAACGTGCTCAGGGGCTCAAGCTGTTTGAATATTTCAGCTCAATAGTCTCACTTCTTGTTGTTCTATTGCTTTATTACTTCTTGTTGCTATTGCTTATATTTGCTTACTGCTGCCAGCGGCGGATTTATGTTATATGAACGGGGGCTTAAGCGCGCCTCCCCCCCCCCCCGGGCCCCGCCCCGACCCGACCCGACCCGAAGTCTTAATATTTAACTATAGACATGCAGTAGCTGGCAAGTGTTGGGTGGGCTAAGCTCATCCTGACACTATGCAATTTTATTGTAGATATATATTATATGTGCAATTAGTTTATATTTTGATAATTTATCATTTAATATATTATACTACGACTATTTAGTGCAATTAGTTTATATTTTGATAAGTTATCATTTAATATATTATACTATGACTATGTAGTAGACCTGAGGTTAAAATTTTTTATTATCTCAGTAATTTTGATCGGGATTTGCAATTCAATGATTTTTTGTGAAAATCCTATGAAATTTTCACAAAATATTACACTAAAATGTGTTGACATGTTATATAATTATGACAATATAAATGCATCAAATATGTAATCTCCAAAAAAAAAAAAAAAAAAAAAAAAACCCCTCATATATTACAGTGATAAATTTGCTTAAACTTTTAGAGTTTATATTTCTTATCCCTTAAATTTATCAACTCTCAATTTCATTCATTCAAATTTAAATGAACCTAGATAGAAATAAATACATTTAATTGTAGACTTCTTTTAATCTACTTTACGGTAAAGGTATATTATTTCTAAGCCCACCCTCACTTGAAATCTTAGATCCGCCACTGATTGCTACTTGATGTTCTCTCTGTGCTAGTGATGTTATGCTTTTCAGGTTTCAGGTTGGGGGTCCTTGGACACAACCTTCCTTTGGGGTAGCACCCTGGAGAAGTAAGGCTGCGTACATCTTACCCCCCTAGACCCTACATTAGCGGGAGCCCTTGAGGCATTGGGTTTGTTGTTGTTGTTGTTGTAGTCTCGCTACGATGAATGACATTGTGGGCACCCTTAGAGAATTAGGTTAACTATTACTTTAAATTCTTTTGTTCTGATGTTATTTTCTGCTTGACACTACTAGTTAGTTACATTTTAATTAATTTGATGCTTAATTATTGTGTGCCTTATGTGGGTGCCTACACATACATAGGTATCTTACTAGGCCGCAAGACAAAAATGACTGCACTGTCAAAGAGTATCATGATGTCAACAACATAAAACTCATTCATCAGATTAAGTGTGATAAAGACCCAATCAAGCTAGATGTCAGGCTTCTAAAGATTGGACTCTGTGTTGGTCTTAATCTACAATTTCAAGAGTCTCATACTAAATATTTAGATTGTGGAACCTGTGTCTACTTCCTGCATACCAAACGAGGCCATAGTTTGACATATGCATGCATAGGGCTCTTAGAAATGGAAATGAAATGGGTTTGATAGGGGGCTAGGGAGTGTTGTATTGCTCTCTTTTTTCTTACATTACAAGTCTATAGTCCTACCTGTTATACTACTAAGGCTTGTAAATTGTATTGATGCATTAAGCTCATACTATGCAAGATATATTAATGATAATGAAGCATTATCTTTCAATTTCTTAATCAAAGAAATGTCAACTTCAATATCTTCATGAAAATAAATTATCTATAATATAGCCCTAATTTAAAGTGTCCTTGAAAATTTTTTAGCACCATTTACCGTACTTATTCATTCTCAACTATGTATTTATCCAACCAACCTGAATGGTTGTCTTTGATTACCAAAATTATAGATTTTCGATCATTTCTTGATGTGACTGACTATTATACTCCAAGGATAGTAATAAATCAATTGAGTCATTTGTTAAAATATTAATCTGTAGTATATTATACATGACATGAAAATTATTTTAGACATTATCTCAACCTTCCTTTTTTTAAAATAAATTATTATTTCAAGAAATCACTCTTTGTATCATGTGAACCAAAGAGGGCACCAACACGCTGTCACCGGATCCCATTAGAACTCTGAAGTTAAGTGTGCTTGGGCAAGAGTAGTACCAGGATGGGTGACCTCCTGGGAAGTCCTCACCCTCAAGTTGGAGGCACTGGGAAACAACCTCTCTTCAGGTTAACACCCTGAAGGGGAAAGGCTGCGTACATCCGCCCCCCCCGCCCCCACCTCCCCCCTCGACCCTGCGTAGGCGGGAGCCCTTGAGGCATTGGGTATGTTCCTTTTTTTTTTACTCTTTGTATCATGGGCATGCTCACTCTACACTCCTCTATAGTCCATACTCTAGATATTGTAAGTTTAATAAAGCTTGTTTCGCTTTGATTCAAAGTCGATCCTTATGTTTGAAAGCTAGGATACGTGCATTACCAGGAGTAGAACATGTACGCTACTTTGTTTTATAAGCATATTAATGGCCAAATCCATTCTTGGATTAATAAAGATGTGAATAACCGAAAAAAACTGTAGATGTGTCGTTGCAAGTATAAATTTTACCATAAACGGGTATATATATACTTAGAACTACAAATTAACCATAAGGTAGCGATATATATGAAATGTGTCATGCACAATTAAAGTGATTATTTGTAGGCCTTGTATGGTTTAGGGGTAAATCTGATAAAAAACTATGGACATCATTTTTATGCCATCAAACAAAACATAACATAAAAGTTATGCCATAGTTTTTTTTTTCTTTTTTTTGTTTTTTTTTTTTTTTTTGTTTTTGGGGGGGGGGGGGGGGGGGGGGGGGGGGGGGTGTTAGTGCAACACCCATAATGCTTCCAAGGGTAAACTCATGTGTTAGGCACATGACCTCTCCACCATTCTTCCACCCACATCACCATCACCATCGTACAAGTCGCCGGATTTGCGCTGACCTTGCCATAAACCACCACTGCGATCTTGAAACTACACACCAGCCCAAGTCGGCACCACCATACACCACCCCAACCCACTAGCAAACACTGCCACATGTCACCACCGCATAAGTACCCTGAAATACGCTTCCAGCTAGCACAAACGATGGATAAAACATCTCTAACGAACATTTTTTTAGTCTCAACCACCCAAAAGGTAAAAACCTCAGAAATCTAAAAGTCACAAAAGTGTTGAAGATGATATACCTATGCCAGATCCTGCCCAAATCTGGGTCGGAACTGATAGATTTGGGCTAGATTTTGGCGGGATCTGGCATGGGTCGAAATCGATAGATCTGGGCCAGATCCGCTGGGATCTAGGCTGGATCGATCCAGATTTGAGCAGGTTTGGCCTAGATTTGTCGATCTGACGATAACAATTCACTCTCTTGCTCATCTTGACAGGGTGGAGCTAGCAGGCAGGGAGGGTCAGGTGGTTGGGGTGCATGGCGGTGGTTGAGGGGAGTTTGTGAGGGTGATTTGTAGGTGAGTAGGAGAGAGAAAGGGTAGCAATGAGGCTAAGGGACAAAGGTTGTCGGTGAGGATGAGGTGGAGATGGAGATGGAGACAGGGTGAGAAGAGAGAGGGCAGAGTAGATAGAGAAAAACTGTTGGGGCTTTTTAATTTGAAACCATATGTGTACCCAGTGAAAAAAACTATGCATCAATTGTGGCATGGAAATGCATTGGAGGGAAGGCCATAAGCTAGTTGACTAAACTATTCGACCAAATTGTTCAAGGTAAGAAGACGCTTGATGAGTGGAGGAAGTGCACGTTGACATTGATTTACAAGAACAAAGGCCACATTTAGAGTTGTGCCAACTATAGGGGTATCAAACTAATGAGCCACACTATGAAGCTATGAGAGCGGGTCATAGAAAGGCGACTATGACAACAAACATGTGTCTCAGGAAATCAATTTGGATTTATGCTGTGTAGAATTATGACAGAAGCCATCCATCTCTTAAGTTGTACTGTAGAGTACTACAGAGATAGGCAAAAGAATTTGCGCATGGTTTTACATTGATTTGGTGATGGAGGGCCTTGGAGAAGAAAGAGAACCCCATATATTCGAGCCATTAAGGACATATATAAGGGTGCATTGACTAATGTGCATACAACAGAAGGGGAGACAGACGCTTTTTCGATTACAGTTGGGTTACATCAAAGATCAGCCTTGAGCCCCTTTCTGTTTATTATAGTTATGGAAGAGCTCACTAGGCACATTTATGGGTGTGCCGTGGTGCATGCTTTTCGGGGATGATATAGTCCCTGGTAGGCGAGTCAAGGGTATGGTAAATGAGAAGTTGGAACTTTGGAGAAGGGCCTTGGAATCGAAAGACTTACGACTCAGTAGATCCAAACCGAGTATATGGAATTCAAGTTCTGTACCTCAACTAGGATAAGTATAATGGAAAAAGAATGTTTCAGATATTTGCGGTCCATGGTGCAGCAGGACAGGAATTGATGAGGATGTCAACAACCGGATTAAAGTAGGATGACATAAGTGGAAGATCGCTTCTGTAGTACTATGTGATAAAAAGTTTCCGCTAAAGTTGAAGGGTAAATACTATAAAACGGTTATAAGATCGGCTATGTCATACGCTGTAGAATGTTGGCTGGTTAAACGACAACATACACAGAAGTTGAAGGTGGGATGTTGCGGTTGATGTATCGACATGCAAGGAAGGATAAGAGAAAAAATGATGTTATAAGAAGCAAATTAGGTGTGATCCCAGTTGAGGATAAGTTGAGGAAGGAATGTCTGCGATAGTTTGGACATGTTAGAAGGAGCCCGAACACTGCCCTTGTCAGGAGATGTGAACAACTTCATATTAGGCATGGGAGGAGAGGTTGAGGCTGGCCAAAACAAAGTGAAATGGAGATGATTGGACAAGATCTCACCCAAGTAAACCTCAATGAAAAGATAGCCTTATATAGAGCTGAGTGGCGAGTCAGAATAGGTATAGCTGACATAGAGGTTTAGGATAGAGGAGCATAACGAAGCTAGTCTATAGTATCCCTAGGCTTACATGCTTGCTATTGTTGCTTGCTACTTGCATGTTTTATTGCTGCTTTGTTGCTTTATTGCTATATTGCTGCTATATGGTTTTGTTTGCTGTTTGCTTTTTAGGGTTGAGGTCCTTCAGACACAGTCTCCATTGAGGGTAGCACCCTAAAGGGGTAAGATTGCGTACATTTCACCCAGCCCTTGAATTATTTTATTTTTCTTGATTTAGAAAACACTTAGGACTCTAGTTTTATAAATAGAGGTAATTAGCCTAGTTTTCTTTTCAGTTTTTCCCTAGAGTTTGAATTGAATTTAGTATTTTCTCTTGTTCCCTAGAGAGAGTTCCAAGATTGAGAGTACTTTCCTTTTTATTCTTCTTAGCTTTAGCAAGAGAATTAAAGGAAGGCTGTTGAATCTTCTATCTTCATCCTAGCATACTTGGCGCTACATCATCAACACTAATAATGATCCTTTTTTTTTTAAGGGGGGGGGGGGGGGGTTATTCTCGATAATAGCTGTTTTTCTGGTCTTCTACGTGCGATATAGGCGTAATGATGGGATTTGTGCCCGTGCTCTCTCCATTTCTGTAATGGGATTTCTCATTGAGATGCTATAAAGCAGACAAGGTAGAGGCTCTGCTCCCTTGCGTTCATGGCACAGTTCTATTTCTTGCCTTTTTGACATTTTATAAATTCTTAATGTTTTTGCTCTCTCTTGAATTAGAAGGGACCTTAATTGTGGTGTTTTGAAAGTAATATAGTGATTCATGCTGAAATATTTGAGGTGTTGCTCAGAAACCCTTTGCTTAATCTACATCAGACTTTGTTCATGTAACGAAAGGGAAGATGGTTCTTTCCTTTAGAAGTTTGAAAGAAGAAATAGGTGTTAGCGCAGGCATTAGTTTACTCACATGCCCAACATGGGTCAGTTAAGAAAAGAATGAAAATTAAGCAGAATAGATGAGACTTTTTCTTGAGTTCATCCCAGAACTGATTATCAGACTGGAGATAATATCAAATCAGTGCCAGCAATAAAACTAATTTGTTAGAGGGGGACATGTATCCAATGGTTGTCACAAAGGATCAATTTGGCTATGCTGTCATAGATGGATCTGGTCTCTTAAAGGAACATACCTAGTGCCTCAAGGGCTCCCGCCTAAGCAGGATCTTTTTTGTGGGGGGGCAGGAGGGGGGGGGGGGGGGGGGGGCGGGCGGATGTATACAGCCTTCCCCCTTCAGGGTGTTAACCTGAAGAGAGGCTGTTTCCCAGTGCTCCCAACCTGAGGGTGAGGACTTCCCAGGAGGTCACCCATCCTGGTATTGCTCTCGCCTGAGCACGCTTAACTTCGGAGTTTTAATGGGATCCGGTGACGGCGTGTTGGTGCTCTCTTTGGTCTCTGGATTCTTATTAGGGTGAGGATGTGGTCTCTTGGTCTCTGGATTTCTTATTAGGCTGCAGGGGTTATAATACACGATTCAGTAATCATGATTTCCTTATTGACCTTCATGGTAGTGCTGTCCTTCAATTTTGGCGCAAACATTAATTTGGCGGCTCAATATGGAAATTCTACTCCTCTAAGTCTCTCCCTTCCCTTTTGTGTCCTTCTGTATTGACTTATGGTGGTGATGAGTTGACAAATTGGTTTATTAAACATAATTCAAGATCATATCCTTGGAAGTTAAGGCTTTGGAAAGGGGGTGTCTTATTGGGTAATGTTTTATCACATTTAGGGAAAGAGGAGGAAAATATTTCAAAAAGGAATCTTGGGATCCAACTTCCATTGTATCTTCTTTGCATGAGAGGTTCACTTAGGCTCTGTTTGGCACATGGAATTGGAATTGGACCTAGAATTGCAATTCCAATTCCAAATCTGATGGAATTGGAATCTTGATGAAATTGAAATTCTATTGTTTGGTTCATCAAAGGAGTTGGAGGTCGGAATTATAATTGCATAATGATTTGAGTTGGAGTATTTCGATTTTAAATCAACTACGGTTGGATTTTGGTCGGAGCGGTTCATGTTGCATTCAAGTTGTTATGATCGGAGCGATTCACTTTGAGTTCGAGTTATTCGAGTTTTGAGTCCAATCGGGTCGATTATCGCGTCTGATCATTTGGTGTTCAAGTTATCTTAGATTTTCAGTTGATTGAATTATGTCTTCTCGGGATTCAGGTTAGTTACGATTGGGCTTGAGTTCATTTAGGTTATTTCATGCTTGAGTCATCCTAGTTTTGGTACAAATGAATTGTTCATTTCAAATTTTGAGTCATCTTATGCTGAGTTTGAGATGGGTAAGTCCATTTTGGGTATGGGTCGTAGTAAGTTTTGGGTCAATTTGGTCGGGTCATTTCCACTTCGCCTCAACTTGTTTACACCACATTCAAATCGAGTAGTTTCATTTTCTAAATTTGAGTCATCTCGAGTTTCGGGTTAATCGGGTTGGGTCATTTCGGACTTTGAGCTAAGGTGATTTCAGTCATTTCAAGTTCAAGTCATTTGAGTTGGGTGATTTCGAGGTTTGAGTCCAATTTAGGTTGTGCAAGTCTTTAAATTTTGAGTCATCTTAGATTTGGCAAGTGGGTTCATTTTGGGTTTTAGGTCAACGGAGTTAATATGGAATTACAATTCCATACCCCCATTCCAGGGAATTGGAAAGTATGATTTTCAGTTAAAATCCAATTCCATGGAATTGGGCAATGGGATTATAATTTCAATTCTAGCAGGTGAACCAAACAATAGAATTGGAATTTTTGGGCCCTAATTCCAGCCTCATGCCCAATTTCAGGCTCCAATTCGGTGCTCCAAACACAACGTCAATGGAATTTCCATGATGACCAATATGGAATGGGTTTATGATGGGTAATTACTATCCTTGCACTGAACAACGAGGGTTTACCAAAGAGGGCACCAACACGCCGTCACCGGATCCCATTAGAACTCCGAAGTTAAGGGTGCTTGGGCGAGAGCAGTACCAGGATGGGTGACCTCCTGGGAAGTCCTCACCCTCAGGTTGGGGGCACTGGGAAACAACCTCTCTTTAGATTAATACCCCGAAAGGGGAAGGCTGCGTACATCCGCCCCCCCCCCCCCCCCCCCCCCCCCCCCCCCCCCCCGGGGGACCCTGCGTAGGTGGAAGCCCTTGAGGCACTGGGTATGTTCCTTTCCCACTGAACGACGAGGGTTAGCCACTGGGCAATGGATATCTTTAGGTGGAATTTGGAAGATAGCCTGCTGACTGCAGAGTTTTAATTTTTGAGCCCTTGGCTAATTTGGATTACCTATGAAAATTTCGGTAGTCTATGAGTATGCAAAGTCCATAGTCAATTGTTCCAACAGACATAGGAGCATGCCACAAAATTTTGAATGGCTTTTGTGTTGCAATGCATTTCTAGGCATTGATCTGATTCATTCTTTTATTTATTAATTTAAAGGAAGTAGTTGTCATAATTGTCGGATGAGTGATGCCAGACTATGTAGACTATGTTCGTGCAATCGTATTTCTATTATGTCCTAGTTCTAAATATTTTGAGTCTTTTCATTGGAAGATGTCTTGGTTTGTTGGTTTGTGCATGTTGCCATCTTTGATGACTTCACCGTACTTAGAAGATTGGTCCTTTTTGTTTTCTTGAATTTAAGAAATAAATTAGTGGTATTGTGACAATCATAATTAGCTGTCACAATAGCAGTGACTGAAAGATAAGGCATATAGAAGTCCTTGGATGAATACTTATAACAATCAATGCTATTCCATTTTTAGCTTTAGTTAGCAAGTAGGACCCAGAAGGTGCAAATGTTTGGGGTCAGTCATCTTGGGGTGGACTAGTGTTGAGAAAACTAGTTATGGTATATCTGGACTGTGTGATGTAGCACAAAAGGAAAACTAAGAATTTCTAACTCAACTCTCAAATTCTAGATTTTATTTCATTAAAAGATATCTCAATAAAGTATATAAGGATCCTATTTATAGAGTAGGAATCTTGAATCCAAAAAGATAAAGAATTCTATTTCAAATCTAACTAGAAAATAAAAATAATCAGAATCTTAAATATAATCCTAATCTAATTAAAATAAAGGGTAAATTACAGAAAACCTCCCTGACTTTTGCTTCAATAACAGAAAACCCCCCCTCACAAATAAAATCACTCACTAAAGCTCCTCACTTTTGAAAATTTATCACTTTGCCTCCAAACAACTTTTTTTGACAATTTTGCCTCTCAAAATAAAATGATTAAGTGTTTAATTTTATTTTTGGTAGGATTTTACGTTTTGAAGAAAACTAATAATTTTTTTTATAAAAAAGGGTGATTTTTTGTATTTATAAAAATTATTATTTTAATTAATTATAGTAGTGACATTATAATATTAACAAAAAATAGTATATTTTGTCTCATAATATCTTTTGTGAAAATTTGAAAAATACTTTTTATCTTCTGAATTTATAATATTATTGCTATAATTAATTAAAATAATTATATGTTCATAAATACAGAAAATCCCCTTAATTCTTTTGCTAAAAACATAAAATTTTTAATTTTTGTCTAATAATATAAAACCCTCTTCTAAAAACAAAATTAAACATTTAACCCCCACACTTTTGAGGAATAAAATGGTCAAAAATAAGTTGCATGGGGCTTAAGTGATGAATTTTTAAAAGTGAAGGGGTTAAAAGATAGGGAAATTTTCTGTAATTTATCCTAAAATAAATGATAATCCTAAATAATATTAATCTAAGTTAAACCCAATAAATCCTAAAGGATAAACTACTATCTTAAGAATTTAAAAGTTACAAATATACTTAAACTCTTTCTAATCCTGATATCTTCACGAATCTCTTATTTTACACTGCATCGTTCTCCCCCAGTTTGTAGAAGGAGAGAATGAAAGAGTGAATCATAGGCCGTTATCTTAGCTTGAGGAAGAACTTTTGGTTAGGTTCAAAGAAGATCCTTGAAATGAACTAAACATGTTGAACATGCTCTATATCAACCTTGAGATTATCGACTTGTATAGGCCTCCCTTCTTGTCCTTCATTGTTAAACTCATTTGCTGTCTGAAAGGAGTTTTTCATCCTTTACTTCTTCTTCAATCTTTGATGCGTACTTCAATATGTACCTCGTCAATGTCGTTGTCATTATCTTCAATGTTGGACCTTCTCTTCATCATTTATTTTTTCTTATGTCTTTACCTCTACATTACTGTTAATAGTAACAAGCTTTAATTGACCTTCTTCCACTTTATTTGGTTGCTGGATGGTTCTGTTATCATCATAGTTAAGTATATTTGGTCCAAATATTTAGAAGCTCATTTAGATGTCCTATGACCTTGTGGCGCTTGAATTCACTAGCAAGCTCTATACCGAGTTGACAACAATCGATGATAGATGTACGTCCCTTGTAGTACTTGCTTTGCATAGGTTGCATCATCACGATAGTGAAATTGTATACACGGAAGGTAAGTGTCATCAACCCAAGTAATATTCTCTATTAATCCATAATGCGAAATAGCCAATGTAGATCCCTATGCGTAATGGGCTTGGAAACATTGTGAATCCTTACTATTAAAAATCTATCATCTGAATTACCTCATAGCCAATATTTGATCACCTTGTGATTTTCCTCAAGCCCTTTTGTAGGTTTTCCCATTAAATACACATCTTATATGAAAGAGTGTTTAATTTGAATGACATATACCTTTTTCCTTCGTTCCTAAAGTGTTTTTGGTGTTTTCCAAGTTGTAAGCGAACCTTAGTCTCAAAGCAATACCCTCTGCGGTCCCCGAGCAACAGTAACAAAGATGGTGGCCTCTCGACGAAGCGTGGGTATCTCTGATGGTCAGCGGCAGCAAATGGTGGTGGAAATTTGGGTGCTGAGGTTTTAATGGGGAAGGATGGAGTTCGACGGGTCCTTGCCGATCGACTAGGGGCGTTGACCCGCGACCGTGGTCACACTGCTGGAGGTTGAAGACAAAACGACTTGGGTAAGGTTAGGGTTCCGAACGGCTATATAGTCGAGGATAAAGAGGGAGTTCAATCGGGTAGGGTTTGGCAGGAGTTTGTGGGGGGTTATGATGGTCAGTGGGAGCGAGGGCTTTGTGGGTTTCGATGGATTGTAGGTCGTGAGGTTAGGGCTGTGATTTTTGATGGGGTTATGGGTGTGAGGGGGTTAGGTTTGGTGATGGGTGGTGTAAGTTAGGTTTCTGTAAGTTAGGGTTTAATGGGTTGTGGGTGGGGTCTGGCAGTCGCGGCGGTGGGTCGAGCTGTTATTCCGGCAGTCAGCGCCATTGAGAAATTGGGTTTAAGGTTTTGTTTTGTTTTGTTTTTTTGTTTTTTGGAGGAGAATGAAAATTGGATCGATTTTTGCTTTGATACCAAAATTGATGTCAAGGAAAACTAAGAATTTCAAACTCAACTCTCAAATTCTGGATTTTATTTCATTAAAAGATACCTTAATAAAGTACATAAGGGTCCTATTTATAGAGTAGGAATCTTGAATCCAAAAAGATAAAGAATTCTAATTCAAATCTAACTAGAAAATAAAAAAAATTAGAATCTTAAAATATAATCCTAATCTATTAAAATAAATCCAACAACAACAGTCCCAGTGCCTTGCGGCTCCCGCTGAACGCAGGGTCGGGGGGGGGGGGGGGGGGTTGATGTATGCAGCCTTACCCCTTCCAGCTGGAAAGGAGACTGTTTCCGGGCTATTAAAATAAATAATAAACCTAAATAATATTAATCTAAACTAAACCCAATAAATCCTAAAGGATAAACTGCTATCTAAAGAATTTGAAAGTTAAAAATATACTTAAACTAATTCAGATATCTTCACGAATCTCATATTTTACATTATCCTCGTATTGCGTGTAGCACAAACGAGAAAATTAAAAATTTCTATCTCAACTCTCACAATTCTGGATTTTATTTAATTCAAACATATCTCAATAAAGTACATAAGGGTTTATAGAGTAGAAACCTTGAATCCAAAAAGATAAGTATTCTAAGTCAAATCTAAATAGAAAATAAAAATAATCAGAATCTTAAAATATAATCATAATTTAACTAAAATAAATAATAATCCTAAATAATATTAATCTAAGTTAAACCCAATAAATCCTAAAGGATAAACTACTATTTGATGTATTTAAAAGTTACAAATATACCTAAACTCCTTCTAATCCAAATATCTTCATGAATCCCATATTTTACATTATCCCCGTACTGCATCACTGTGATTATGTGAGTATGTGGGAGTTTGAGTAAGGTGCTTTTGTGGGGTTGGGATCCCTGATGGTTCTTTATTCTTGACTTCTATTTGGGCCATGGGACACTATAAGGCACTTACTAGAGAAGTTCAAGGATGTTTTTTGGGGGGTTTGGGGCAAAGTTGACTTCTTAGGTATTTGAATGGGAAAAATTGTGAGATCATGTCTGAATCATGGAGTCAGAGAACAGTCATCACATAATGCAATGTCTATTATGTAATGCATTTTGAGTTAGCCTTGAACTGATTGATCATTAATATTGCTTCTGTAAATGGTGCTCGTAGTTTTGTATGCATTGCATTTGTTGGAACACGTTATATATGTGTTTACATACTGGAAACTACTAAACGGGTATAAAGATTGATGATCATGTTCATTCAAATGTTTTGCAAATATGAGCATATTGGTTGTATAGGGTTCATTTAATAGGCACTAATGCACTGGATCCCATTAGAACTTCGAAGTTAAGCGTGCTTGGGCAAGAGTAGTACTAGGATGGGTGACCTCCTGGGAAGTCCTCGTGTTGCCAATCCTATAAGGTTGGGGGTCCTCGGAAATAGCCCTTGACAGGGTTGCACCCTGAAGGGGTAAGACTGCGTATATCCATCCTCCCCATACTCCGCTTAGGCAGGAGCCCTTGAGGCACTGGGTCTGCTGTTGTTGTTCTTGTTGTAGCATATTGGTTGTATCATGAGGGTTTTCCTTTGGTGTAGGGTGGATGAGGGCCACCAAGATCATTTGGTGAGTTGGGAGGAAGTTTGTAAGCCACATAAATGGTTGTGGCGTTTTCATAATGAACCTAATTTCTTTTGGATCATGGTGATTAAGTGTAAGTATGGTCTACTAAAGAATAGTTTTGGGTGGCAGACATAGCTAGAAGTTTGTCCCATAGTTAAAAGTTCGTCCTTGTGAAAGTTCATATCATAGTTATATCTTATTTTCCATCCTCATGTATGACTTAAGATTGGCGCAGGTAATTAAATTCGCTTTTGGGAATATAATTGGGGTTGCTGGCATCTTTTGTTGATCAATTTCCACTCCTATATTGACAGTTATGCTTGGGTCATTCGCTATGTTGAGTCTGTTTCCGACTTGCATTTGCCCAAAAATTTTAATGAATAGGGAGTTGGTGGAATCATTGAAGCGATATTCTCAGATGAATAATTTATTACTGGATAAAAGGATGGGGGTGTTAGATGCATCATGTGTGTCACTGCAAAATTTATTGCAAGATATTGCCTGGAACCTCCACAACCATTATCCTTTATCCCTTCTATATTATTTTATTTGGAGAGCCAAGGTATGCATTAGAATCATGGCCTTTCTATGGTCTCACCTTCTCAACGGGCTTAACTATGATGACTTGCGGAAATGGACCTATGTAGTCTTGTCCCTGAGGATGTCATGTGGTTCCAAAGTGGAGAAACATATGCACATCTATTTTACTATGTCCATTGAATTTGAATGTACCATGTGGGCTTTTCTCACTTTTTCAAACAAGTATGAGGTAAAACTCCTAGCAAAGAAGAAAATGTTCGTTTGATGTGGTCCAGTGGATTGGGGACGGACAATGATGTGAAATTGTTATTTCTTTTGCTATGCTACTATTTGGTAGTGTATTTGTTGGAAAGAAACAACAGAAGTTTCAAGGAATAATATCTGCAGGTGAATCTTTGTGGGATAAGGTGGTTTTTCTACCCTCTCTCTTGGAAAGGAGCTTCAGAGACTTTCCTACTACAACCTTGGTTGATTTCAGAGACATTGAACTCATACTGCATGTAGCACAAATGAGAAAATTAAAAATTTCTAACTCACCTCTCGCAATGTTGGATTTTATTTAATTCAAACACATCTCAATATAGTGCATAAGGGTCTTCTTTATAGAGTGGAAACCTTGAATCAAAAAAGATAAGAATTCTAATTCAAATCTAACTAGAAAATAAAAATGATCAGAATCTTAAAATATAACCATAATTTAACTAAAATAAATAATAATCCTAAATAATATTAATCTAAGTGAAACCCAATAAATCCTAAGGGATAAACTACTATCTAAAGAATTTAAAAGTTACAAATATATTTAAACTCCTTCTAATCTAGATATCTTCACGAATCCCGTATTTTACATTATTCTTGTACTGCATCTGATTATGCGAGTATGTGGGAGTTTGAGTAAGGTGCTATTGTGGGGTTGGGATACCCCCCTTTTTTTTTTTTTTTTTTTCCTGAACACCTGGGGTTGGAATACCTGATGATTCTTTATTCGTGACTTCTATTTGGGCCATGGGACATTATAAGGCACTTACTAGAGAAGTTCAAGGATGTTTTTGGGTTGTTTGGGCCAAAGCTGCCTTCTTAGGTATTTGAATGGGAAAAATTGTGAGATCATGTCTGAATCATGGAGTCAAAGAACAGCCATCCCATAACGTGATGTCTATTATGTAATGCATTTTGAGTTAGCTTCGACCTGAATGATCATTAATATTGCTTTTGTAAATGGTGTTTGTAGTTCTGTATGCATTGCATTTATTGGAAGACATTTATAAATGTATTTACATATTGGAAACTACTAAACGGGTATAAAGATTAATGATCATGTTCCTTCAAATGTTTTGCAAATAAGAGCGTATTGTTTGTATCACGAGGGATTTCCTTTGGTGTGGGGTGGATGAGGGCCACCAAGATCATTTGGCGAGTTAGGGAGGAAGTTTGTAAGCCATACAAATGGTTGTGGCGTTTTCATAATGAACCTAATTTCCTTTGGAACATGGTGATTAGGTGCAAGTATGGTCTACTATAGAATAGTTTTAGGTGGCAGACATAGCTAAAAGTTTGTCCCATAGTTAAAAGTTCGTCCTTGTGAAAGTTTATATCATAGTTATATCTTGTTTTCCAACCTCATGTACGACTTAAGGTTGGCGCAGGTAATTCAATTCACTTTCGGGAATATAACTGGGGCTGCTGGCATCTTTTGTTGATCAATTTCCACTCCTATATTGACAATTATGCTTGGGTCATTCGCCATGTTGAGTCTGGTTCCGACCTACATTTGCCCAGAAATTTTAATGAATAGGGAGTTGGTGGAATCAGTGAAGTGATATTCTCAGATTAATAAATTTACTACTAGATAAAAGGATGGGGTGTTAGATGCATCATGTGTGTCACTTCAAAATTTAGTGCACGATCTTACCTGGCACCTTCACAACCATCGTCCTTTATCCCTTCTATATTATTTTATTTGGAGAGCCAAGGTACGCTTTAGAATCATGGTTTTCTATGGTCTCACGTTCTCAACTAGCTTCAAGTGTGACTTGCGGAAATGAAGGACCTATATAGTCTTGTACCCTGAGGATGTCATGTGGTTCCAAACTGGAGAGACATATGCACATCTATTTTACTATGTCTGTTGAATTTGAATTTACCGTGTGGGTGTTTCTCACTTTTTCAAACGAGTACGAGGTAAAACTCCTAGCAAAGCGCAAATTGTTCTTTTGATGTAGTCCAGTGGATTGGGGAAGGACGATGATGTGAAATTGTTACTTCTTTTGCTACGCTACAATTTGGTAGTGTCTTTGTTGTAAAGAAACAACAGAAGTTTGAAGGAGTAATATCTGCAGGTGAATTTTTGTTGGGTAAGGTGGTTTTTCTATGCTCTCTCTTGCAAAGGAGCTTCGGAGACTTTCCTACTACAACCTTGGTTGATTTCAGAGACATTGAAGAGATTTTTATCTTGGCTTTTGTTTCTTTTTTCTTTGAGGACATCTTGCCCTTCATGTACATTTTTTCTGTCTTAATCCAATATTGTTTTTTTAGCAAAATGCATCTTTTAGTGTTGTGGAGAAGCAGATAATTAGCTTTGGGATGATAAACTTACTTCTTCAGAGGTATATATAATAACTATGTGAATTTGGCAATGACTTGCACGTTGAATTCTGTAAATGTGTTTTCCAAGTTTGTTTTGATGTGTTTTGAGGGTTTTAAAGAATTCTTTTATACCTCAAACTTTGCTTATTTTTTAAGTAACAAGGAAATGAAAAGAATACAATGTGATGGCTTCTTGATCATGATTGCCATAAATGTCTACTCAGCAAGGACAGTTGCCAATAGTAATCATGCTAATCGAGATAAATGTCTTTTCATCTATGAATCAAACAATGCTTGACCATATTTGTTAGTGTGCATGATGGACTTCAAGATTTCAGCTTTTTTAGAATAGCGTACCAATTAAGAGAATATTTTTGTTAGCTAATGATTTAACTGTATTTTCATATGTTGTAGGTATCGCGATCCAAAGACGGGGCTACCTTACGCAACAAAAGAAGCCTTCCAAATTCTTCATAAGCGGTATCACTTCAACTATTCATGTCATGCCTTATTTTTGTCCATTTTGGGCACCCCTGTACCACAAATTATCTTGCGTGGATACAGTGGAGTATGAAATTGGGCTGTGTTATGGAAGCATATTTCTTTTTTTTTTTTTTTTTTTTTTTTAATATTTTATCAAAGGAAGCATATTTCTTTATTCCCATTTTTGCCTACTCTTTTCCCCGATCTATCCAACAGGAAAAAGGATGTATGGGAAAGACTGGCAGTCTTGGTTTAATAATAGTAAAAGCATTAACAAGTTTAAGGCCCTGTGGTAGTCCTTAAGTTCCATTCTCCATTCCCGTTTATCTACCAAAAGAACAGAAAATAGACTGCTAAATTAGTTATTCAATGCGGTATGTTGACATTGCCAGTTACCTCCACCCTGTGTCTTCCCTTATTTGTTCTCTCCCTTCTCGTCTTGCCTTTTTTATATTTCAATGTCAGTGGTGTTCAACGTACGAACTCATTTATGTTGGTTCTAATAATAAATGAGCTGTATTTTTCCCGGAGTTTCTTTTGGTAATGCCAGGACACCGACAAAACTATATATATATATATATATATATATATATATAGTGAATGCGGTTCTAATAATGAATGAGCTGTATTTTCCTGGAGGGTTTCTTTTGTTAATGCCAAGGTACTGACAAAACTATATACATTAGGTTTTTTTTTTTTTTTTGTTTTTTTTTTTTTTTTTACTGAAAATCACCTACATTTTAGGTGTGATTTTAAAAAACGACCAAACTTTTCTAATTTTTCAAAGTCACACCTGAACTTTTCAAAAAAATTTTCAATGTCATGCCTAATGTTGACACTGTTAACTTTCCGTTAAATGAAACACCACATTTTGGGAATAAATGCATCAAAACACCAAGTTTAACTTAATTTAATTAAATTATATTAAGTAATGTATTTTGCAAATGACAAAATTGCCCTTCACTTCTGAATTTGTAAAATTGTTAAGGGTTTGGAGCCCTACTACAATCTTTAACCACAAAAAAAATTAGAAGTATTTTTTATTTGTAAAATTGTTTATAATTCATTGATAAAAACAATTCTATTGAGGGTTGTTTGGTAAATTCGTATTTATTTTAACGAAAAGTTAACGGTGTCAGCATTAGGTGTGACATTGTTGAAAAGCTTAGGTGTGACTTTGAAAATTATAAAAATTAGATGGTTTTCTGAAACTGCACCTAAAATGTAGGTGGTTTTTAGTGAAAACCATACATATGTATATATATGTATATGTATATATGTACATATGCCCTAGCAATGGCGCCAACACCCTAAATAAAATGCAGTACATATGGATTGTGCAGGCGATTGTAAAAGAATCATGGTGTATTCGGGTAGGTCATACTCCAAGTGTTTAACAGTCATTAAGCTATACAACATGAATGATGCTTGTTTTCTTCTCCCCACTCCCCTCCCCCCCCCCCCCCCCCCCCCCCCCCCCCCCCCCCCCTCTCTCTTCTGGGCCAAGAAAAGGATGGTCTGCTGATGTGCATGTATGTTCTGATCTTGAAGGGGGTTATGTAATATTTTTGATAAATTTTTGTCTTTATGGAGAGCGAGTTTCCATTATTGTTCAACATCCACCAAAGTTGTTGGATTATAAAATGTGATTTTGACCTTTAGTTTGATTTTGGCTTGAAATTCTCTTGCCCTTCCTGTTTTTCTTACATTTTCTTTCTTTTTTTGATGGAAAGAGGGTTGGGGGATCTTGATGCTGATGAAATTTTTCCTTCTTTCCTTTTTTCTTCATTTTTAGAATCTTTCCTCTTCATGACCATTTTGTAATACCTCCCTTGTGAATTCCTTTTCTCTAGGTTCTCCCAGCTAATGTGATAAAGGACAAAAATCGCCAAAATATCTTAGGAATACAACTTTGAGAAATAAATGTCACGTCTATCAAATGCATGAACGGAGCGGCATGTTTTCGGGAAACACTGAGATTGTGTTTGGTGCATGGAGTTGGGCGTTGAATTGGGGCCTAGAATTTTAATTCTGTTATTTGGTTCACCTGCTGGAATTAGAATTGCAATTCCGCTGGCCAATTCCATAGAATTGGATTTTAACTGAAAATTGTACTTTCCAATTGCTCGAGATAGGGGTAAAGAATCCATTGACCTGAAACCCAAAGTGATCCTACTTGATTAAGCCAAACCCAATTTGACTCAAAATCTAAAGACTTAGATGCAACCTAAACTTTGACCCGAACCTCGAAATCACACAACTCGAATGACTTGAACTTGAAATGACCAAGATCACCTTAGCTCAAAGTTCGAAGTGATTGACCCGAAACCTGAGATAACTCAAATCCAAAAAATTAAAACCATATGACTTGAATGTGATGTAAACAAGCTGAGCCAAAGTGGAAATGGCCCAACCAAATTGGCCTAAAACTTAATACAATCTAAATCCGAAATGACCCGACCCATCTTAAACTCAGCGTAAAATGACTCAAAATTTGAAATAATACAACTCGTTTGTCCCAAACTAAGATGATTCGAGCTTCAAATGATCTAAATCAACTCAAGCCTGATCAATCCTAGCCTGAATCCCGAAATGACCTAACCCGATTAACTGAAAATCTGAGATAGCTTCAATAACAAATTATTTGATGCGATATTTGACTTGATTTGACTTGAAACTCGAACTCAAAGCAAATCGCTTTGACCATGATAACTCGAATGCAATGTGAACTGCTCCGGTCACAATCTGATTGTATTTGATTTAAACCTCAAAATACCCGAACTCGATTGATCGAAAACCCTTGATGATTTGAATCATTATGTAGTTATAATTCCAACCTCCAATTCCTTTGATGAACCAAACAATGAGTTTTCAATTCCATTAGAATTCCAATTCCGTCAGAATTGGAATTGGAATTGCAATTCCACAGTCCAATTCTAGGCTCTGTTTGATACATGGAATTGGAATTGAACTGTGGAATTGTAGTTCCAATTCCAATTTTGGTGGAATTAGAATTCTAATGGAATTGAGATTCCATTACTTGGTTAATCAAAGGAATTGGAGGTCGGAATTATTTGCATAATGATTTTAGTAATAAGAGGTTTTTGGTCAATCGAGTTGGACCATTTCGAGTTTTAAATTAGCGAGGGTCAGATTTTGGTTGGGTCCAATCATTTTGTGTTCGAGTTATTCGAGTTTTGAGTCAAATTGGGCGAGTTTTAGTTGCGTTGAATCATTCTTTCAAATCATCTTGGCTTTTCAGTTGATCAAGTTATGCTAGAATGGGTGGGTTTGAGTTGTTTTAGATTATTTGGAGTCTCGAATCATCTTAGTTTTGGGTCAAAGGGTATTTCAAATTTCAGGTCAGGTCAAATTTAGACTGAAGGCGAGCTAGGTTAGATCATTTTGGGTTTCGATCATATTAGGTCTTGAGTCATTTTAATTTTGAGCTTAGCTTGGTTACTTCTCATTCAAGTCAAGTAGCTTCATAGCTTGGATTTGGGTAACTTTGAATTATGTTGATTTTGGTCATTTTAGGTTTAAGTCATTCGAGTTGGGTGATTTAGAGGTTTGGGTCAAATTTAGGTCTAAGCCTTTTGTTTTCAAATCATATTGGGTTTGGTTAATCAAATATGGTTATATTGGGTTTCAGGTCAGCATTGATAAGGATTTGCAATGCCTTACCCCCATCCCAAGGAATCATAGTATATGATTTTCTATTACAAACCAATTCAATAGAATTGGGCAGTGGAATTCTAATTCGAATTCTAGCAGGTGAAATAGACAACAAACAAATTCCAGTCTCAACCCTAGTTTTAGGCTCCAATTCCATGCACGAAATAGGACCGAAGAGAATTATCGTGACGACTTGACAGCAGAATTCTGACTGGGATGCCGAAAAGCTGACATGATGCGTATTCTTTGGCATACAGGGTTTCTGTCTGCTGCCACATAGCTTCCCGATATCCAATGGGGTCCAATTTAGTTTCTTGGTTACCAATTGTTAATTCGTTGAATCAAAGCTCTTCTTATTTGTACATAATAGGTTGGCTCTTTTTCTGTGTTTATGGACCTTGATACTCTTCTTGTTCATTCCCTTCAATTCAGTGCCCATGTGACATTTTAGCCTAGAAAAAGATGCTTTCTAAGGCTACAGTATATATTCTTTGCAATGTCTTATTCTTATGTTCTATATTACCATGGTTTTATTGCAGATATGCAGCGGAAAACAGCAGTGGTATAGCAAATATGTATATTGGGAATTTATTTGATTCAGTCGTTGGGCAAGGTTTTTCAGGCCGAAGGAAGAGAACACCAATGATTCCAAAAGAAAATGAAACATCAAATGCAAGATACTCGAGACGATTCCATCGAATACCTACTGTCTATAATGAGCTATCAGACTAACTGGTAACTTTTTCTTTGTCCTGTCCTGGAATGTTTTAGCCTAATATACTTAGTTCGATATAGTAGTTTAGAGTATTGTAGTTAGACTAGCAAATGAAGCATAAGATAGGTTTAGAAACTGAAAACTATTTACGTGTTTCATTTCCGGTTTTTCTTTTCCTTTTCCATGTGGAAAACACATTCAGAAATGGAAAATTGATGATAATTATCCACATAGAAAGTTGGAAAATGTATTTATGTGATCGTTTTTCCTCGTTTTTTGATAAGAAAATAGGCATAAGTAATACCCGTAGATATGAAAGCACAGTAATCCGATCCGAAACCCATCTGAACAATTAGGTTTAATTGATTTGAAAATGACCGGTCTAAGTATATTTGATCAGTAAAGACTTGAACATTTGATCTGGTACGAATACTACTTTGTGACTTTTTAAGATTTATAGATTAACCATCTACGTACATGTACAAATTATATATGTAGTTCAATATCATACATATATGGGTTACACAATTTTTGTGTGCAAACAATCTTCTTATAATGTTTAATTGAATGCAAATATTGATACGCATACAATATGCTAACTTCTGCTTTACCTGTTAGTATAATTGTTCCAAAATTGGAAGGAATGATAAACATATGATTAATATAGTAAGTACACTATGTAGTTGATAACAGTGGGCATTGTAAAGAAATGATATGATAGGATAATATAGTGAGTATTTATATGCACTCAATTTATGTACGAATTTGGATATTCATTAATGTGACAATAATTAGTTGGATCTGAAAAAAATATTAAATAATAACTTTTTCCATAAGCTAATAAATTTGTCATGTGTAGTTCGTTACAAGGTTCATAAATTGGTAACTTAGCATTGCTTCATTCGAAAACAAGAGTGGAAAAGTTCAGAAAACAGTAAATTGTTTGAAATTTCTAATAAAATGTGAAAAATTGGAAAATTTTTTCTTACCTATCTAATAAATGTGGAAACTTTAAACTAACTTAGTTGGAAAATTGGGCTTTTTAACGAAGTTTTGCTCGATTAGTGGAAAAAAATTTTGGAATAAAAGAATCTAAAACATTGCCTGGTTCTAAACAGGCCCAATTTGAGCAAGCCAAGTTCCTTTTGGGTTGCAGAGCAGGCATGCGGTTGCATAGATGCCAAAATGTTTACACGGGGATGAATGCGATGGATTACGGCTGCGTTGAATGACAGATCTAATGAGATCGCTGTCTCAGCTGGATGTAAAGCCTGCTGTTTTCTAATTTTGGCAGCCTCAAAGCTCTTGGACCGGATGGCTTTCCATCTATTTCCTATCGTGAGTTCTGGTCTTAAATTGCTGGATGTGTATTAAGGAGTTAAAAGCTTCTTTGAAAGTGGCAAGCTCCTCCGGAGCCTAAACCAAACTAACCTGATTCTCATTCCGAAAATGCCAAGAGCCTCTCATGTTAAAAATTTTAAATCAATAAGCTTATGTAATTTCAACTACAAATCATAGCAAACACAATTCGATCAGACTAAAGCCCATCATGGACAAAATTATTGCCCTCCTCGGGGGTCTTTCATTGGGGGGACGTCTCATTTAGGGTAACATTATAATTGCCCATGAGGATTTCCATGCTCTAAAAGAACGTCAGAAGGCATTTTGCCACTCTCAATTTGGACTTAACTAAAGCCTATGACCAAATAAATCGGGACTTCCTTCTCGTGGCTATGACCAAAATGGTGTTCAATGAGGCGTTTGTTTCTAGGATCCTTGAATATGTTCAAACGGTCCAAGTTTGCCCAGTCGTTAATGGTAAATGAACTCATACTTGTAATATTAAAGGAGAGCTTAGGTAAGGGGATCCATGATCTCCCTTTTCTGTTTATTTTTGTTATGGAAGTTTTTTCTCTCTTTGATTTTTAATCAAGTTGGGGAGGGTCATCATTAAGACTTTGCCCACCTTTGTCCCATTTATTCTTTGCGGATAACTGCCTCTTTTTTGAGGCCTTATCCCGTGGGTGCAAAACGGTTCAGTGGTGGATTCATTTGTGAAGCCTCGTGTCAAGCCGTCAACCTTTCTACATCTAGTTTTCTTTTTTCTTTTTTTTTTTAAAAAAAAAAATTCCTCAAAATGCCTGATGGGGTGAAAGTAAGAAGGTTGTCCTCAAAGCCATAACCAATAGAGTTCGGGCTAAAACTCAGGGTAGGCAATCACAATTTCTGTCCATCGCAAGCTGCGGAATTTTATTTGGGGGCATGGTGTTAACTACCAAACCTAATTGATAGCTAAATTTGTGAAGGAAAGAGGTAAGATAAGAGAGAGAAGTGAAAGGGATGAGAAATTAGAGAAGGAGATGAGAAAAAGAGGGAAACCCTAGAGGGATTCAGATTAGTATTGATTTCATAACCAAGAATACAAGCTCTTGATCTATTTATAATAGATCTCAATACATGAAAACAAAAGAAACAATGAACCGAGCCTAAAAACCAGCAAAAACAGAAAAGGGCGCCAAATTCAGTTAACCGCTTGAGCTGATACTGTAGCAACAACTTCCCTTGGCGCGCGACTACCTAATTCAAAAAATACAACCCATACTTGAGCTTATTACATCCCTTACAAGACTATTAATATTTTTTTTTTGAATTTTAAGCATTTATAACAATCCCCTCCCCTTGAAGGACTCCTTGTCCTCAAGGACAAAAACTTGAAAATTGGCTCTTCAAGAACTTCGGTTGCTCCCAAGTGAGGAAATTGTTGTCTAAATTCATCCATTTCGCCAAAATCTGCTGTGAAGTCCCTGTTCCTGCTGCAGTCATCCCGGTTCTCTTGGCTGGACAGGGTCCCAACAGCAACCGTCCATCGGAACTGGCTTCGGGAGGTGCCTTGGAGCTTTTTTCACCCCTTGCGACCTGCTTTTTAAGCAACGAAACATGAAATACGGGGTGAATATTTGAGTGTGATGGTAAATCAAGTTCGTAAGCCACGTTGCCAATCTTCTTTTTGATCCGGTATGGACCAAAATATCGGGCACTCAGCTTGACATTCCTTCGCACTGCCAAAGACGATTGCCTATACGGCTGTAATTTCAAATAAACCAGGTCTCCAACATCAAAAGATTTGTCCACTCTCTTTTTGTCAGCATAAAACTTCATACGAGCACGAGCTTGTTGCAAATTGTCTCTAAGAAGCTGAGTTAACTCCTGTCTTTGCTGCACGACCTCAGCTGCTGCAGAATCTGATCCACCTCGTGGTTGTAGCATCATCGGGGTAGGAGGAATGTAGCCATACAACGCATGAAAAGGGGTTGTACCTAAGGAAGCATGGAAGTGTGTGTTGAACCAGTATTCCGCCAACGACAACCACTGATTCCATTCTCTAGGCTTAGCAAATACCATACTTCGCAAATATTGCTCGACACACTGATTCACCCTTTCCGTTTGACCATCCGTTTGAGGATGGTAGGATAAGCTAAGAGCCAAAGTTGTACCCAGCAATCTGAATAATTCTCGCCAAAAATTACTCGTGAAGATCTTATCCCTATCTGAGACAATCGTTTGCGGCAATCCGTGCAACTTATATATGTTGTCTAAGAAGCTCTTAGCCAACCTTTCAGCCGTAACAGGACGAATAAGGCTGATAAAATGGCTATATTTTGTGAATCGGTCGACCACAACCCATATTACTTCTCGGCCATCGGACTTGGAAAGCCCCTCGATGAAATCCATGCTTATATTGATCCAAGCACCCTCGGGAATAGGAAGTGGTTGCAAAAGTCCCTGATATCGGTGATCCCCCAACTTAGTTCGTTGGCACACCTCACATGACTTCACAAAATCAGAAACTGATTTCTTCAACCCGGGCCAATGGAAGTATGTTTTAACTCGTTGATAAGTGCCTTCGACCCCGGAATGACCTCCCCAAGCTGTATCATGGGATGCCCGTACGATCTGATCCCTCAAATCAGTTGAGGAACCAATATATATTCGCCTCTGCACACGCACAATTCCACTCTGCACAGACATCTGTTTTTCTGCAGTAAGGCTGTTCGGGATCCCGGTTTTAGCCACTACTGCAGCTGTTGCTTCTTGAGCAAATGCGTCCCCGTCATACGACTTGTAAATTTCATCCATCCATGAAGGCACAACAATGGATAGAGCCCCACAAGAGCCCCGCTCGTGATCCTCAAATCTCTGAGAAAGTGCATCGACAGCCACATTCTCTTTTCCTTTTCGGTACTCAATTGCATAATCCAACCCAAGCAACTTCATTAACCCTTTCTTCTGGATGCGAGTGGCTATTTTTTGCTCCAAAAGATACTTGAGACTCTGATGGTCCGTTCGTATGATAAAATGATGTCCTTCGAGATAATGCCGCCACTTCTCCACCGCAAGGAGAATTGCCAAGTACTCCTTTTCGTAGGTGGCTAAGGGCTTGACTCAAATAGGCAATCGGCCTCCCATTTTGAGAGAGAGCAGCCCCACAACCAGTACCGCTCGCATCGGTCTCCAAAATGAAGTCTTCCGCAAAATTCGGCATCGCTAAAACCGGTGCCTTACACATAGCGGACTTGAGCTCGTCAAAAGCTTCTTGTGCTCTATTACTCCATTTGAAAGCATCCTTCTTGAGCAACTCGGTTAGGGGTTTAGCAATGGACCCATAACCATACACGAACTTCCTATAATACTCGGTCAACCCCAAAAATCCTCGCAATTGCTTCAACGTAATGGGAGTTGGCCAATCTTGCATCGCCTTTACCTTGGAAGGATCGGTTGATACACCCTCGGAGGAGATTACGTGTCCTAAATACTCAAGTTTAGATTAAGCAAAGGAGCACTTTGACAGCTTGGCATAAAATTTGTGTTGTCTCATCACAACAAATACCTCCCTGAGTTGCTTGAGATGATCTTCATAAGTCGGGCTGTAGACTAATATGTCATCGAAGAAGACCAAGACCGATCTCCTCAAGTAGGACTTGAATATGTCATTCATAGTGGCTTGGAACGTGGCCGGAGCATTCGTTAAGCCGAACGGCATTACCACGAACTCAAAGTGTCCATGGTGAGTCTGAAAAGCGGTTTTATATATGTCCGACTCGAGCACTCTAATCTGATGGTACCCTTGCCGTAGGTCCAATTTAGAGAAAAAACGAGCACCAAACAATTCATCAAGCAAATCGTCGATAACAGGGATAGGAAATTTGTCCTTCACCGTTAATGAGTTTAATTGCCGATAATCGATACACATTCGGGCAGTGCCTTCCTTCTTCTTAACGAGTATGACGGGTGAAGCGAATGGACTATGACTTGGTCGGATAAAACTCATTTGCAGCAACTCCTCCACCTGTTTTTCAATTTCAGATTTTTGAGCATGGGCATATCGGTACGGCCTGATTTTCACGGGATCCGAATTAGCTCGAAGGGGAATGGCATGATTAACATTTCTTTGAGGAGGGAGGCTTTTAGGGACCTCAAACACATCCTCAAACTCCTTAAGCAAGGCCACAACCAATTCTGTTATAGGCTGCTGCAGATCAACCGATGATAGCATGAAAATCTGTCCAAACCACCGAACAGCCTTCTTCTTGAAATCCCCTTGCAACTGCTTACCGTTAATCAATTTCAGCTGTGCTTGGTCCGAAATCCCATGCAAAGTGACCTTCTTACCATGGGCCTCAAAAGCCACAGTCATCTTGTCGAAATCGAAAAGCACCGGATTAAAAGACCTCATCCAATCAACCCTGAGTACCATGTCACTTCCGCCCAAGGGAAATACTCGGAAGTCAAATGTGAATTTATGGTCTTGCATAGACCATTGAAACGATTGACACTTGTTTTGAATGGTAATGGAGTTACCATCCGCCACCATTACGGCCAAGGGTTGTATTTTGATGATCTCGTGCTTCGCCTTCTTCACCAACTTGGGATCAATGAAGCTATGCGTGCTTCCACTATCCACAAGGATGGTGATAGAATATTTGCCCACCTTGCCACCAATGCGTATGGTGTTATGAGCACCATTTCCCGTAAGAGCCTTCATTGAAATTTCCGCCTCATCGTCTAACTGCTCTACACCCGAGTCTTCTGCTGAATCCTCATCAACCGACTGAGAACTCTCGAAATCTGATGCCAAGGACACATGTGAACTTCTTACTGCCATCAAGAACTTCGAATTGCACTTGTGACCCGGTTGATATGGCTGATTGCATCTGAAACATGGTCGAGCAGGTCTCCTGTCCCCAAACCGACCTGACTTGCCGCTATTAGCTTCCCTTGGATGAGGCTTGTTATTGTTACTCTTGAATCTACTTTTATCACTTGAAGATACAAGAGTAGTTTCATACAATTTCGCCTTGTTGTAGGCTTTGGAAAGGGTCTTTGGCTCAATGGCTTTAACCAAGCTTTTAAGTCTTGGCTTCAAACCACTAATGAAGCTCGAGACATAATAAGCTTCACTTGAATTGGGATGAATGGCTATCATATTGGCACGCAAGTTCTCGAATTTGGTCATGTACTCCTTCACTGAGGAAGTTTGATAAACCTTGTTGAAACTATCCACAACGTCACTAACATCCTCTTCTCCATACCTTTCGCACAATTCCTCCACAAATTGGTCCCAAGAAAGACAAGGAGTGCTTTTTAGCACGCTATAGAACCAAACTTCGTGGTCTCCATGAAGATGCACAGCAGCGAGCTCAGCTCTTTCTGCATCACTGATGTTATAGAAATGGAAATACCGTTCACAACCTCTAATCCATGATTCCGGCTGTTTTCCTTCGAAAGGCTCGATTTGAACCCTCGGTTGGCGATATCCTCTACCACCATAAGTAACCTCATGACTCTCAAACCTGTGGTGCACATCAGGTGGCCTATTTTGATGCTCACAACCATCGGATGACAGCCTAGGACGATCGTTCCCATCAGGAGGTCGTTGTTGGCGATCAAGGTGCAGTCCAGCATAACGGTTATGTCCAGAGTCCATACTTCGAATAAATGTTCCAGCCACTTCTACATCAGGAGGACGCACTTCTGCCGATCTAATATGAACTGATGGACCAGCCTCCCAACACAATTTTAGGTGCCTTTCCTCGATTCTGCCCTGCATTAGGTCCTGCATCATTTAAAACTGCGTTTTGAAGTGGCTGCTGTGGATTCGAATTATTTGGTGAAACAAGTTGACTTGTAGGCTTTAAAATTGCATTCACTGATGGTTCTCCCTGATTCTTGAGCTGATCCTGCAATTTATTCAACCTATCCTCCAACTTGGACATTCTTTCATCATTCTTGTGCTGATTGTCCAAATGCAACTGCTGCATCTTTGCCATCCAACGCTCTTCGAATTGCTGCTGCAATTGATTTAGAGTTTGATCGAGAACTTCCTTCAACATTTCAATTGTCACATACGATGTGGAAGTACGCGTATCAAATGAGGTGCCACCAGATCCATCTGCTACAACTTCAGGTGCAACAACTCCACCTCCCGCACCAGATCGGGTCCTGACACCTTCAGACATGACTCGATCGTGTTTTCTTGATTTTGCCAGATTAATCAAAGCCTAAGACCACTTGAATCCGGCTCTGATACCAATTGTTAACTACCAAACCTAATTGATAGCTAAATTTGTGAAGGAAAGAGGTAAGATGAGAGAGAGAAGTGAAAGGGATGAGAAATTAGAGAAGGAGATGAGAAAAAGAGGGAAACCCTAGAGGGATTCAGATTAGTATTGATTTCATAACCAAGAATACAAGCTCTTGATCTATTTATAATAGATCTCAATACATGAAAACAAAAGAAACAATGAACCGAGCCTAAAAACCAGCAAAAACAGAAAAGGGCGCCAAATTCAGTTAACCGCTTGAGCTGATACTGTAGCAACAACTTCCCTTGGCGCGCGACTACCTAATTCAAAAAATACAACCCATACTTGAGCTTATTACATCCCTTACAAGACTATTAATATTTTTTTTTGAATTTTAAGCATTTATAACACATGGTGGCGGCTATCCTGAACTATATCATGAGTTGTTTTCTTTTGCCTAAATGTGTTTTAAAAACCCTTAACTCCCTAATGTCGAACTTCTGGTGAAATTCCAATGGTAAGGGGGCATATTATTTACATTGGTGTAGTTGTGATAAAGATGATTAGACCCAAAAAGGAGGGAGGAATGGGTTTCAGAGATATGGAGGGCATGAATAAGGATCTCATGACTAAAGAAACTTGGTTACTAATCCCTAATCCCGATTCTTTGTGGGCTACGTTTATTAGAGGAACTTATTTTCCCACGGGTAGTTTCAGGGAAGCGTAGCTTGGTAGCAATCCTTGTTGGTTCTGGAGGCGTGTTATCGAGCGTAGGGGTTTCATTGACAAAGGTCTAAAATGGAATGTCCATAATGGCAATCAATTTATCTGTGGCGCGATAAATGGTTGCTGTTCGCCTACCCTTCCTTCATCCGCAACCCAGACCTGGGAGAGGTCCCATTTCTTAGTGGCGGACCTCATATCCCATGATGCAAGATGGTGGAAAGAAAGTGGTGTTGGCTCAATCTTCCCTCAAAGTATAGCCACCCTTATCAAACCCATCTTGGTTGCTGAGCCATTTATGGAGGACTGAATGGTGTGGGTTCACTGTCATTCTGGCAACTATTCAGTTAAACTGTGTATTCAGCTCGGAAAATAGGGGAAAGATTTTTCCCACCCTCAGAAGCCCTTCAGCTCTTTTGAAAGACCAAATATTTTCAGAGTTTTTGTTGATGTATTTTTAAAATATGGAAAGAATAATGTGTTAAATGTTTGTTTAATATGTGTATAGGATGTGTTTGAGATTGTCCCAATACATGTTTAAGTGTTTTAAAGCTTGTTAGGAGTGTGTGTTGACACATGGGCCATGTGTGTCGACACACAATCCAACAGAGCCGTAGGGGGCTGCTGTGTGTTGACACACACGGCCCGTATGTCGACACACAACTTTTAAAAAAGCACACGGAAGAAATTTGTGTGTTGACATATAGGTTTATAGTAACATGTGTGTCGATGTGTGTGACGACACACAGCTTTGACGCACAGGTCGATTTTTAATGTTTGTTGCGCGAATTTTTCCTGGTTTTTGGTAGTTCCTTTTGGCTTTGTTTGGGGCGTCTCTCTACTTGTATATACATATAATCCCTTGATCTGGACACTTGAATTCAATCAAAGTGTTACGTTTGTGATCGAATCTCAAACGTAAGCTGAGAATAAGAGAGTATGGGATGAGAAAGAAGTGAAAGGAGATGAGAAGATAGAGAGAGAATAAGATGAGAAGAGAAGTTGATCTCAAAGAGATTGGTAATTTTCATTGAATGCCTTAGAATCACACTTGATCAACCTATTTATAGGAATTTAGATACATTGAACTAAGACTAATACATCTTTATTAGCTAACATCCTAAAATATCAGCTCCAATCAGCCACATAACAGCCTCCCAACAGCAGCAGTATAGCAGCAGCAACCGAACCGGCACACAGCCTCCATCAACTCATGCCTCGGATTCTCGCATTCATAACATTCCCTTCCCCTTGAAAACATTCTTGTTCTCAAGAATGGAAGAGAGTTGGAGCAATGCAGATCACTTAGCTTATGAAAAGATAGCTGAAGTATTGAACTACTCACTGAAATCTGCAGCTGGAATGACATCTGAAGCGACTCCGCATGAATTTGAAAATCACTTGTTATGCAATAGAAGATAGCTTGAATGAGCTAACTGCCCTGCCATATCAAACAACAGCAAGAACAAGTATGTAACTCGTGCAGATCAAGAACCAAATGGTACTGCATCTAGTCCGGCTGAGATCTGTTGCAACTGAAACGAGCCCATGCTGAACTGACTCCGAATTGCAGAAGATACATGAGTATGTTTCTTGTTACGACAAAATGTTTGTGCTTGAATGTATAATCCTCTTCAAGGGGTCTGCACTGATCAAACCAAGCATCCACAACCCATCCAAGACACTTCCTGATGCAAATAATACAGCTCAAGGCTTGACATTGCTGCAGAGAATCTATAAACGCAGCATCAACTCGGTAATTCTGCTTGACAAATGCTGCATAACCGAATTTAAATGTCATTAAACCCATAAGACTGCACATGAAGTCCCTTATCAACTCAGGATGGCTTCCCAACTCGAACCAAGTGTCAAAACTTGTTGGTAGAAGCAATCTGTAACTGTCACTGCCACCAATTCCAGTTCGTGTTGGGCTCAGCAAGAAGCTTCCCGTCTTTAGCAAGTTCATAAGACCTCTCAAGATCACAGTTGTACCATCAATCAGTCTACTTAACACCTGATATGCAACTGACAGTGAAAGAATTAAAATTCGCCAAGAATTTTCAGCAGCTTACTTGCTTTCTTACTGTCCCAACTTAAACAATTGAGTACTTATGTCTTCGGCTTGAAACTTTGGACTTTTGCTCCACCAAACTAAGTACCCACGGGTCACACATGAATTCCAAGGACACAAGGTCATCACTTGAATGCCCAAAGCAACCCCAGTGACAAATTGTGTTCTGCAGCTCCCAATTTTCAGCCTGATCTCAAAACTTCCTTGGATCCCATGCTCATCCAACCACCAAACATGCCTCAAATGATCAAGCTTTGCTTCCTTGTCAGGCATCTCAAACATGAGTAACAAATATAACAAGTGAAGACACCAAAATAACTCCTAGTCAGATGTAAACTTCTTCAAAATCAGCGTTGATCTGTTCCAAACCTCTTTGCTGATATTTAGTCCAATCTGAGCTGGAGTTGCTTTTCTCCCTCCATACACTAAGGAAATATTGAAGCTTGTGCATATAATTTTTCCATGCAAAACAACCACAACAGATCACCCCAAACATGTTCAGGTTCTGAATCTGATCAGCACTTCCCATTTGCTGATTGTTCCAATTTTCAGGTGCTATTGTCCTTGGCTTTACTTGGCTTCATGCACCAGCTTTGAGGTCATACCAGCAGCCCAACATAGCTTCAAGCCATCCATAACTCCTCGAACAACTAGCAACAATTACCATTCCTTCAAGGAAAAGCTTTTGTATCAATTGGAACTTCAATTACACCAATTCTGTAACAATTGGGACTACAATGACTTGCTCTGAATTATGCAGCTTGCAACATGTAAAATCCTTTCCCTCAAGGCTTGCTTTGATGTTAACTTCATCATGACTCATAGCCACTACCATTTGTCCACCATTTCTTGCACTAGCACTGAATTGTTCATCCACAAACAATAGCACCGTAAGTCCAGCTATTCCAATCACTTGTAATTCATCCCTTCCCGGTTCAAAGGGCCTCCCTTCATCAATTACATCATTTAAAGAACCTATTGTACTGATGTGGATCTGATCAGAGATCTGTCTTCCCACCTTATAACCTTTGTGCACATCCATCAACTTAATTGCTTGCACAGGAAACAAGCTTTGTTTGTTGTGAACCTTGAAACGCACTCTCGCAGCTCGAGTGCTTCTTTTCAGCAAAAAGTCGACTCCTCTACGCTTCATATAGTCTTGAGAATCTTCTCTCGGGTTAGGAGGCAGCTTATCACAAGAACTTGCACGAGGATGAGTCATAACTTCCCTCAAATAAAGAAATAGATCATTCCGAACTTGCCGATCGGCACGCCGACAGTGCATTTCAGCCAATATACATTCGTAATCATTTACCCAACACAAGGGACCTTGCAAAGCATCTAAGATGATGTTGTTCTGGTCCTGAATTAACACTCCAGCACGCCCAAAAGTGAACTGAGGCATACCCTGATCTGTAATCGATGATACTGCAGCAGCATAATTGATTTCCCAATCAGAATAACCTTGCTCAGCAGGGAAAGTGCTTCTGGTCTGCATATAGGCCTGCCATGGAAACATACTTAACCGATTTGGTGATATACCAACTTATACATCAGTAAAATCAGTATCTTGAGTTAGTTCTTGTTGATCAACAAGCATCCTAACTTCTTTCGGTGAATCATCTCGATGTCCCATAACTGAATTGGACTCGATCAAGGCAACCACCGGTTGTCTACTGTTCTGTTCTTGCAATTTCAGAAGCTCCTTAGGCTGACACACAACCACTCGCTTCAATTTATTCTTTGTAATCTTCTTTGCTTCCCAAAAAATTGTTCAATGTGTTGTTGAGTTGGCTTCTATTAGCTTGACTCCTTGCTTTCTTAAACATTCCCTTGACATGAAACTCATATTCCCATTCCGGAAACATGTCCTGTTGTAGTTCATCATCTTCAAAATACTCTTGGTCGAATTCATCTTCAACTACATTAAGTGGCTCCACAATGTGCGCCTCAGCTACTGCGGTTTTATCAGCCTCACAATGCACCCGATGATTCAATTCTTCAAAAGGCCTCACTGGTTGAACAACAGGAGAGTTTGGCCTTCTAAATTGTTCTCGAACCTCAGCTAATTTCACTTCAAGTTGTTGCATATGCTGATCAAAATGCATGTTAAACCTTTCCTCCAATTCTTGTGATTGAAGAACGACCTGGTCAGATCTGTTTACTTCAATCAGCTGAATTTGCTGATCAACCTTACCATTGAATTGCCCATTCATCATTCGATCCTGTTCTTGCAATATTTTACACAATTGTTCCTTAGATCTTTGCTCCCTTTCCAGCTGATCTTGTGATTTCTCCACTGAACTCTGCGATTCTGCAGCAAGAACTACTCGCGTGCATCTGGCTGGAGTGATTACACCTTCATCTTGCATCAGACCTTGAACTGCAGAGGAACACCATTTTTAGCCACAGATTCCACTTGTTGATTTAGTTCATTTATATTTTGACCAACCCCTTGCACCATTTCTCTAATTGATTTCCTAAACCGAACCATAAATTCTTCCAACTTAATTTCCAATTGACCACATGGAAGAACCTCCTGTTCTGCTGCGAAACTCATATCAGATATCATGCTTGATTCCTTGAATCAACAATCTACAATTTTTGATTCTGCTAAAATAATGACCGCAGAATCCCAAACCCTAACTGACGAACTTCGAACAGAGCAAACTCGAACAAACCCTAACCGCAATGTTAGTTGAGTAATTCGACCTACACTTCTGAAATAAGCTCGACTCTAGCTCGCAATCAAGTCCTCAACACAATACTCAAAGCGAACTTCACGAACGAAATCGGATTGCAACACTTTCGTTACTCAGTTCACTGTCAGATTTTTCACTTCGCTGTCAGATTTTCGCCTAAGCAATTCTCCACTCAATAACATATAATTCTTAAGAATCAACGCAGATTCTGATGAATTCACACCACTTCTATGCTTATCAACACAATTTCATCCCAATTCAGCAACAAAAACAGATTCGGATCGAGAGTGTAACTTGTAGTTCAGAAACGATTACCTCAACCTCAATTTCTGAATTTAAGAATCTGAAATCACCTCAATGCAACTTGTTTCTGATCAATTTCTGAATTTAAGAATCTGAAATCACCTCACGTCAGCTTACTGAATTCTACAAGAATACTGCAGCAACAGAAGTTGATATGCTCAACTGAATGTGACCAAAGTACTGCAGTTAACTCTCAATTCTGATCACAATTACGATCAAACTAAACTTGCTCTTCAATCACTGAACTCTGCTGTTTAACTGTCAACAATGTGATCAACACGAGCTTGAATTCAAGGATTCACAACCAACCACAATTGAACCTCTTTTTATGTGTTTTTCAAACAACTTTTCTCCGCAATTACAATAGAATTTAGAACTAAATTCTTAAGCAAATTGCAATGCAATCAAAGGATATTTGATATCAAATCACGTTTGATTTGAAAGCCAAACGAGGCTCTGATACCAATTGTTACGTTTGTGATCGAATCTCAAACGTAAGCTGAGAATAAGAGAGTATGGGATGAGAAGATAGAGAGAGAATAAGATGAGAAGAGAAGTTGATCTCAAAAAGATTGGTAATTTTCATTGAATGCCTTAGAATTACACTTGATCAACCTATTTATAGGAATCTAGATATATTGAACTAAGACTAATACATCTTTATTAGCTAACACCCCAAAATTTCAGCTCCAATCAGCCACATAACAGCCTCCCAACAGCAGCAGTATAGCAGCAGCTACCGAACCAGCACACAGCCTCCATCAACTCATGCCTCGGATTCTCGCATTCATAACACAAAGAAAGAGAGAAAAAGAGATTGCAAAAAGAACTTTGAATGTTCTTGTGTTCAAGTAAGTGATTGTTAAACATCAATCTTTTTACATCTCATTCAATCTCTCCCCTTGTACACTCTCGCTTTATATTTGGTGATGGTTGTATTTCCTATGATATTTTGTATACTGAAATAAATTTTAAGGAAAGTTATTACATGGCCTTAACACTGAAGATCATTTGGTTACCCGGTTCCAAGGATTTTGCAAGATTTTGAAGATTTGTTCTAACAATTTTAAGGTTTAATTTTCTTGGTTTCGGGATATGGCTTCATCACTTCAGGAAATGACAGCCAATTTCGTGAAGTTGGATCGATTCGATGGCAGGAATTTCCGCTAATGGCAGAGGAAGATGCACTTCCTCATTACGACTTTGATTGTGGTGTATGTGTTGAATACACCATTCCCTTCCCCCGCTTTTGAGGAGGAGGAGACTTTGGCAGAGCAGAGGGCCAGATTGAAATGGGAGAATGTTAAATTCGAGATTTAATCTTGAACTTAACCTAAGAAAGTAAGAGAGTTTGGGATAAGAAAGAAGGGAAAGGGGATGAGAAAATAGAGAGAATTAGATGAGAAGAAGAAGATTTAATCACTAGGATTAATTGATATTTCATTGGATAACCAATTACAAGCAAAACAGCCACTATTTAAGGAGAAAAGATGAAAAACAATAACAAGGGACCACTTCACAAGCTCCCGCCAAAACAACCCATTGGAACTTAACCGCTAACCGCTTTTCGCTCCTAAACCAGAATTTGAATATAATAACTTGAATTACAACTCGATAGACATAACAATCCCCTCCCCTTAGAAAATTTCTTGTCCTCAAGAAATAAAAGAAGGCAATTGGCTCAACAAAAAACGTTTATCCTCCCATGTGATGAAGGATTTGTCCAGGTTGCACCAGCTGACTCGAACTTGCTGTCGGTTGGATACATTGGTACTTTCTAGCTGCACTTCTTCCACCGATGTAGGTTGTAGGAGTAAGGAGCCACTAGAACCCACTTCTGGGGGTGTTGAGGAAGTCTTTTGTCCGTGCTTAACCTGCTTTTTAAGAAGAGAAACATGGAAAACATGGTGAATATATGAATCGGTTTCAGGCTCGAGCTTGTAAGCCACCTTGCCAATCCTCTCTAAAATCTTGTAAGGACCAAAGAACCGAGCACAAAGCTTGACATTCTTCCTTACAGCTGCAGTAGACTTTCTATATGGTTGAAGTTTCAAATATACCATATCTCCTACTTCAAAATTTTTATCTACTCTCTTGCGGTCTGAGTACCACTTCATCCGGGCCTGAGCATGACCAAGATTCTGCTTTAAAAGCTGCATAAGATGTTTCCTCTGCTGTAATAGTTCAATCACTTCAGTAATTTGTGTCTCTCCTCCTTGCAACATCATAGGATTGGGTGGATCATACCCATACAATGCCTTGAAAGGTGTTGTGCCCAAGGAAGCATGGAAATGAGTATTATACCAATATTCCGCCAATGCAAGCCACCTACTCCACACCTTAGGATGGCTAAATACCATGCTTCTAAGGTATTGTTCAATGCATTGGTTTACCCTTTCAGTTTGACCGTCGGTTTGAGGATGGTAGGCTGAGCTAAGGGCCAATGTAGTTCCCAAGAGACCAAACAACTCCTTCCAAAAGCGACTTGTAAAGAGCTTGTTGCTATCTGAAATTATTGAATGAGGCAATCCATGAAGCTTGTAGATCTTATCAGGGAATACACGAGCTAATTTTTCTGCAGTAACTGGTCGAGCTAAAGCCAGGAAATGACTAGTTTTGGTGAAACGATCTACTACCACCCAAATTACCTCTTTTCCTTCGGATTTGGGCAAACCTTCAATGAAATCCATGCTGATATGCTGCCATATACCCTCTGGAACCGGTAAAGGTTGGAGAAGACCTTGGTATCTATGATCACCAAGTTTAGTTTGTTGACAAACTTCACAGCCTTGCACATATTCAGTTACTTCCTTCTTCATACTGGGCCACTGGAAGTGAATCTTCAACCTTTGATATGTTCCCTCAATGCCTGAGTGACCACCCCATGTAGAATCATGAGCAACACTGATAATCTGATGCCTCAATTCAGTATTGCTGCCAATGTACAGCTTTCCCTGAGTTTTGATTATTCCTCGGGTAACAGTCACCACAGCACCAGAAGTTAGTTTTACCGCCTTGTTCATGCTAGCAGCTGCTACGCATTCTTGAGCAAATGAATCATTTTCATAGGACTGGTGTACTTCTTCCATCCAAGTAGGAGAAATCACAGAAATAACCCTAAGAGAACCTTGCTCAAGGTCCTCAAATTTGCGTGACAGTGCATCTGTTGCTATGTTCTCCTTGCCTTTCTTGTACTCGATATCATAATCCAGCCCAAGCATCTTCAACGATCCTTTTCTCTGTAATCTTGTGACAATTTTCTGCTCCAACAAGTGCTTTAGACTCTGATGATCAGTCTTAATGATAAAATGATGCCCATCCAAGTAATGCCTGCATCTTTCCACAGCGAGCCAAATTGCAAGATATTCCTTTTCATATGTGGAAAGAGCTTGATGTTTTGCATTCAAAGCCTGGCTAAGAAAAGCTATGGGTCTTCCTCCTTGTGACAATACTGCCCCAACACCATTTCCACACGCATCCATTCCCAACTGAAAGCTCGAAGTGAAATCGGGCATTGCCAAAACAGGAGCTCTGCTCATTGCTGATTTAAGAGCTTCAAAAGCCTCTTGAGCCTCTTCTGACCATCTGAAGGCTTCCTTCTTTAATAATTCAGTAAGTGGCTTGGCTATAGCTCCCTAACCTGGCACGAATTTGCGGTAATACCCTGTCAACCCCAAAAAAACCCCTTAATTGCTTTAAGGTCACTGGAACAGGCCAATTAGTCATGGCTTGGACCTTTGATGGATCAGTGGAAACTCCATCATAAGGGTTACATGACCAAGGTAAACCAAGTGAGTTTGAGCAAAGGAACACTTGGCCAATTTAGCATACAACTTATGCTCACGCATGACCAAGAATACTTCTCTCAAGTGCTTCAAATGATCCTCGAATGTTGCACTATAAATCCGGATGTCATCGAAGAAGACCAACACAAACTTTCTTAGAAATTGTTTGAAGACATCATTCATTAGAGCTTGGAATGTAGCCGGTGAATTTGTCAAGCCAAAGGGCATGACTACAAACTCAAAGTGACCATGGTGAGTCCGGAAGGCAGTCTTGTGCACATCTTGCTCATTCACTCTTATTTGATGATAGCCTTGTCGTAAATTTAGCTTGGAGAAGACATGGGCTCATACAATTCATCTAACAAATCATTTATAACTGGTATAGGAAACTTGTCCTTAACTGTCATAGCATTAAGCTGTCTATAATCAACACACATGCCAGCCGTGCCATCTTTCTTCTTGACTAGAATAACCGGGGAAGCAAAAGGGCTGTGGCTAGGCTGTATGAAGTTTGTTTTGATCATATCATCGACCTGTTTTTCAATTTCTGTCTTCTGAGCATGGGGATAACGATAAGGTCTAAGCCTCACTGGTTCAGCATCACCCTTAAGGGGTATAACATGATCTAAACTCCTCTTGGGAGGTAGAGATTTAGGTACTTTGAACAAATCTTCAAATTCAGTGACCAAAAACTACACCTCAGGTTTTGTAATGTTGATTAATTCAGTAGGGCCTATAGCAAATAGCTGGCCTACCCATTGAAATGAGCATTTCTTCATTCCTTTCTCCAACCTACTTCCCTTCATGACCTGCAAATGGGCTTGCTCAGCTATGCCGTGCAAAGTCACCTTACTTCCTTATATCTCAAAGGAAACTGTGAGGTTAGCAAAATCAAATAACACCAGGCTATAAGTTCTCATCCAATCAACTCCAAGTACCATATCACACTCTCCCAAAGGAAGGATTCTAAAGTCATTACTGAATTTTCGGTCCTGCATTACCCAACTGAACCCACGGCATTTGTTGTGAGTGATAAATGATTTACCATAAGCTACAGTGACAGCAAGGGGATGGGTTTTAATCACTTCATGACCCACCTTCTTAACCACTTTAGGATCAACAAAGCTATGGGTGCTACCACTATCAATGAGTATGATGATAAGACTTTTTACCTGCCATTCCTCTGATGCGAATCGTGCTATGAGCACCATTTCCTGTCAAAGCCTTCATTGATATTTCCACAGCTGCATCATCTATGCTGTCATCGATGTTCAGATCAGATTCATCTCCTTCAGCCTCATTTCCTTCATCATCAGACTCATCCCCAGCGCTAACCCCTTCAGCAGACATGAGGAATTTGGGGTTACACTGGTGGCCAAACTGATAAGGTTGGTTGCAACGGTAACACAACCTTTGTTGCTGCTTATCATCAGATCAGTTGGTCCTGGTTCTGGCAGAACTTTGTTGTTGTTTGAAGCTGCTGCTGCGAGGTCTAGGAGCCTCATTTGGAGACAAAATTGTGGATTCATAAAGCTTGACTTTAGCATAAGCCATAGACAAAGTTGTAGGATCAACGGCTTTAACCAAGTTTTTCACTCTTGGTTTCAACCCACTTATAAAAGCTGAAACATAATAAGACTCGGATGCTTGAATTTCAGTTATAATGCTAGCCCGTAGATTCTCAAATCTGGTCATATAATCTCTAACAGATGTCTCCTGTTTCACCTTGTTAAATATATCAACAATATCACTATCATCTTCATCACTAAAACGATCACACAACTCTCTTGCTAATTCAGTCCATGTGAGGGATGGATTACTCTTCATCAAACTATAAAACCACACCTCATGATCACCAAGAAGATATACAGCCGCGATTTGTACCTTTTCGGAGTCATCAATGTGGTAGAAATGAAAGTAACGCTCACACCTTCTAAGCCATGAATGCGGTTGTTTACCATCGAATGCATCAATTTGCACCCGAGGTTGTCTGTGGCCATTGCTTCTGCTGTTGGAGCCCTTCTCATTACTGCCAGAACGTGTTTGATGCCAATCATCAGTTGGTCTATCAAGGTGGTCCATATTCAATCCCCTCGGCCTGTGAGCATCTTCAACTTCAGTGAATCGCACACCATCATTCCAGTTAGAAGGTCGAGAATTCACAGGTTCATTGCGAACCTGCCTCTCAGACACCTCAATCTCAGGGTTTCGATCAATATCTCTCCTCTCAGCACCGGAATTTGCCATAGAAACAGGTGCATTTTGCCTTACTTCCTCCCGAGGTCTGATCGGTTGATTAGTTTGCGAAACACTTGCTGGTATTAATGGATCCTGAACAACGGAAGGGATGGGCCTCATAACTTGTTCTCTGATCTCAGTAAACCTCTCTTCCAGCAATTGTCTTTGTTGATCGAGCCTCTGGTTAAATCTTTCCTCCAATTCTTGCGATTGTCGTGAGACTTGATCAACAATTTTAGCTTCTACCCGTTGCTTTCCCTGATCTACCTTTACCTCAATCTGCTGAGGTACTGATTCATTGAAGATCTGCCTGAATTGAGCTAGCATTGCCTCAAACTTATTGTCCATTACCTCAAACTTACTGTCTAATTGAGCATTTGTCACCAAATCACGAGCTGCTGCATCACTGCCTCCAATAACCTCAACATTGGGTGATCTAACCGCGGTTCTTGCTGCTGCTGATCTGGTTGTGACACCACTGATCAAGGGAATTACGTTTGTATCCATTAATTTGTTAGTCGAACGAGGCTCTGATACCAATTGTTAAATTTGAGATTTAATCTTGAACTTAGCCTAAGAAAGTAAGAGAGTTTGGGATGAGAAATAAGGGAAAGGGGATGAGAAAATAGAGAGAATTAGATGAGAAGAAGAAGATTTAATCACTAGGATTAATTGATATTTCATTAGATAACCAATTACAAGCAAAACAACCACTATTTAAGGAGAAAAGATGAAAAACAATAACAAGGGACCACTTCACAAGCTCCCGCCAAAACAACCCATTGGAACTTAACCGCTAACCGCTTTTCGTGCCTAAACAAGAATTTGAATATAATAACTCGCCTAATTTTTATTAACTGGAATTACAACTCGATAGACATAACAAAGAATGATGACTACATTTGTAGAGGGCACATCCTGAACGGCATGACTTACGCCTTGTTCGATATCTACTCAAACGTGCTGATCGCAAAGGAACTATGGGATGCACTCGAGGCGCGCTACATGGTCGAGGATGCAATGTGCAAAAAGTTCTTGGTTAGTCACTTTAATAATTATAAAATGGTAGACAATTGTTTTGTCATGGAGCAATTCCATGAAATCGAACGAATCTTGAATAATTTTAAACAAAATAGCATGAATATGGGTGATACTGTTGAGGTAAGGCTGGACAGATCTGATGTTATTTGATACCAATTTGTAAGGAAAAATATAAATACTTAATGCAGGAACTTAACACCCAAGATAAGATTCGATTCAAATACTATAACTCACACAAAAGAGAAGTAAACAAAATAGGTAAAAGGAGGAAGAACATACGAAACAACATCCAATGATTTACGTGGAAACCCTTCTTCAATTGAGAGGGGAGAAAACCACGGGCGGAGATGGAGATTCTTTATTGATACTTGAATGGAAGAATTACAACGACACTTCCTCTGAATGAGATTTATGGAGAATTACTAAATTACTAACTCTCGTAATGCTCTCAAATTGATGACGACGGTGGCTCACTTTAATTGGATTTTTGATTGGATAACTAAAACGTACCCCCTAACCCCATATTTATACTAAACGGCTAAGGTTACGCAAAACGGACATCGATCGGGGTCACGATCGGCCCTCCCCTCTCTCGGCCAAAGAAGCTGATTTCTTCTTAATTCACCTAATCGATCGGACATCCCCCCGATCGATCGGTGACCCATCGGTAACCCATAAATTCTAAATACATAAATTTGAGGTATATTCCTAACGAACCTCTACCTTGACTCAAATTTTAAAAATAAAGACAATTCTTCATCTTCTCCACAAAACACCCCACACACGGGGTTATCTAAACAAAACACAAAATCTAACCGAGTTTGAGCTATGTTTGAACTTTCTGCTAGGTAGCACTGAAGTGAACATATCTGAGAGGTTATCATCAATGCCAATTTTCTTTTTCTCTTAATTGGCTTTTGACAAATCTTCTGAAACAGCCACCTGCTGCTGAACTGTATTACTTAAGTGAAACTGAACTCCCTCTTGCTTATTCACCTGACCTGAATCATAACTAACTGATGACATCTTTTGTGGAGATAGCAATGAAGACTCATCAAATGTGACATCTTTACTTGTTAGGAATTGCTTGAAGCGAAGACTCTTTTGCTTCCCATAAATACTTTGTTCACAGGATATCAGTCTTTTAGACCGGCCACACAACGAGCCCCTTTTAATGTGCTCAGACAGACCTATATCACCTGAATGATCCAATCTTAAGCTCCTTGACTTTGTGATCTCTAGTTCTGTCAACAACAACAATGATGAAGATATCTTAACTGATATGACAACTGTGGAGCCGACAAGCTCATACAGTGTACCTACCCTTCTGCCTTTCATAACTGTCAAAGCACCCTTAACGACCTTCAAAACTCCATTTCAGCTGTGTATCTGTACCTTTTAGACTCAATAGTATCTAAAGAGATGAGACTTTTCTTCAAATTAGGAACATGACAAACGTCGCTCAATGTCCTAATAGTACCATCGAACATCTTAATACCAATTGTTCCTATCCTCAAACTCTGCATACTGTATTGTTGCCCATCTGAATAGTTCCACCCTGAATTGACACATATGTGGTGAACCAGCCTCTATAGGGACAAACATGATAGGAGCAACCCGAATCCAAAATCCAACTTTTTCTAAAACTGAGCTTAGGTTCAGACATTGACTGAATATCTCCATCCTCATATTTAACAACACTAGCTTCTGCGGATCTCTAGTCAGACCTGTTATCTGCTTTTAGTTTTCTCTTAAGCTTGTAACAGTCTCTCTTAATGTGTTTTTTCTTATGACAGTAATTACAGGTTAGGTCTTGATGTCTAGACTTAAACTTGTTTCCACTATGATCATATTCTTTAGACTTAGTTCTTTCCTACACAAATAAACCATAATCTGAGTTCTGAACGGAGTCGGACAACTCCTTATCTACTCTTTCTTTGCTCAGTAGGGTTCTCTTTACTTCATCAACTGTGATAGTTGACCTACAACCATAAATCATGCTTTCTACAAAGCCTTTATATGAAGTAGTGAGTGAACATAACGAAAGCATAGCTTAATCTTTCATCTTTAGGAGCATCATCCAATTCTTTCAATTCTTAAATAATTGAATTAAACTCGTTAACATGATTCTTAAGTGTCGTACCTTCTGACATACGAAACGTGAACAACCGACGCTTAACTGCGATTTGTTGGAGACTGACTTGAAACAGAACATATCCTGCAATTTCTCCCACAACTCCTTAGCAGTCTTCACTTCAAGAACTTCTGTCAAAACGTCATCGGTAAGACACATCTAAATAGCCGTGAGTGCCTTCTCATCTAACTCCTTCCATTGTGCATCACATAGACTCTCCAGTTTCTTTCATTTTCCTTCTAGGGCTTTCTTCAAGCCACTCTGCATCAAGAGACCCTTAACCCGGACTTCCCACAAACTAAAACTTCCTTGACCTCCGAACTTCTCAACTTCCGTCTTAATTGCGGACGCCATAATATCAAATCGAAATAAACAAGGCTCTGATACCAATTGTACGGCTCTGAAACCAATTGTTGAGGTAAGACTGGACAAAACTGATATTCTTTGATACCAATTTGTAAGGAAAAATATAAATACCTCCTTAATGGAACTTAAAACCCAAGACAAGATTCGATTCAAATACTATAACTCACACAAAAGAGAAGTAAACAAAATAGGTAAAAGGAAGAACAAATGAAACAACACACAATGATTTACGTGGAAACCCCTCTTCAATCGAGATGGGAGAAAACCAGGGGCGGAGATGGAGATTCTTTATTGATACTTGAATGGAAGAATTACGACGACACTTCCTTTGAACGATATCTATGGAGAATTACTGAATCACTCCCTCTAAGCTCTCGTAATGCTCTCAAATTGATGACGACGGTGGCTCACTTTAATTGGATTTTTGATTGGATACCTAAAACGTACCCCCTAACCTCATATTTATACTAAACGGCTAGGGTTACGCAAAATGGACTCCCGATCGATTGGGAGGGCCCGATCGATCAGGGTCACGATCGATCGGCCCTCTTTTGGCCCAAAAGCTAATTTCTTCTTAATTCACCCGATCGACCGGACATCCCCCTGATTGACCGGTGACCCACTCAGCAACCCATAAATCCTAAATACATAAATTTGAGGTATATTCCTAACAGATACAATAGTTGTTTCATCCTTGATTGACAAACTTCCGCTTTCATAGAGAGACATTAAGAAAAGTCTCAAACATAAGAAGATATGTCAATGAAGGAATTGGCTAACTATTTGCGTATTAAGGAAGGCTACAGGGTACATGATGACAACAAGGACCGCCCCGGTGATGTTGGGAAAATGAACATCATAGAAGAAGGCCACTCAAGCAAGGGATCCAAGAGAATCGGATGCTTCCATAAGAAGAAAGATGACAAGAGGCCAAAAATGGTCTGTTGGGAGTGTCAAAAGCTGTCACTTATGTAGGGATTGTTACCGCCTTAAAAATAACAAAAGGCAAGGGGCTTGATCATCGCACCAAAAAGTCGAACGATAGGTTCGTGGCGATGATATCGGAAGTTAACCTAGTCGAGAGTGATAGCTCTTGGTGGGTTGACTCCGGGGGCCACGAAGCATGTGTTAAGGACAAGGGGTTCTTCATGACTTGTGGACCCATGGACAACGGAACTGTATTGTTCATGGGCAATGGGGCGACTATACTGGTTAACGGGAAGGGAAAAGTTGATTTGCTTTTTACCTTTGGAAAAACCATTACTTTAACTGATGTATGTTATGCTCCGGTCGTGAAGAAGAATCTCGTGTGCGGTGGCCTACTAAATCGGTTTGGGTTCAAGTTGGTCTTTGAGGTTGACAAATTTGTATTGTCGAAAGGGAGGTCTTTGTTGGCAAAGGGTACTTATGTAATGGGATGCTTAAGATGAACATTGATAATCAAATTGATAATTCTATTTATATGCTTGACTCATCGTTTTTGTAGCATCAAAGATTAGGTCATGTGAATTTTTATAGATTGCATGAAATGGTTAATTCTTTGTTGACACCTCACATAGACAAGATTGATGATAAATGCAAAACGTGCATGTTAACAAAAATAACAAGATTGCCATTTCCTTTGGTGCAAAGAGAGACTAATTTATTTGATCTAGTACATAGCGATTTATGTGATTTCAAGAACACATCGAGTTTAGGTGGAAAGAGATATTTTATGACGTTCATGGATGATTGTCCAAGATTTTGTCATGTATATCTCATAAATAACAAAGATGACTCACTAGATAGATTTAAAGCATATGAAGCAGAAACCGAAATACACTGTGAGACCTTCCTCAAACGCCTTAGGTTGGATCGTGGTGGGGAATACTATGATCCCAAGTATTTTAAAACCATCGGTATTGTTCATGAGGTCACAGCACCTTATACGCCACAACAGAATGGCGTGGCTGAGAGGAAAAACCAAACTCTAATTAAAATGGTTAATTATGTGTTATTCTATTCCAGTCTTAGCGATGGACTTTGAGGTGAGGCGATGTTGACGGCTTGTCATATATTAAATTGAGTTCCAAATAAGAGAAATAAATAACCCCATATGAACTATGGAACAAACGAGCCCCTAATTTCAACTATGTAAAAGTGTGGGGATATACGGCAATCGTTAAAGTCCATGAACCTAAGCGTAAGAAGTTAGGCGAAAGAGGCATTGATTGCATTTTTGTAGGATATGCGTCTCATAGCAAGACATAGCGGTTCTATGTAATTGAATCTAATGATTATATCAATGTAAATACAATAATCGAATCGGGAGATGCCATCTTTGATAAGAATCTGTTTACCTCTATCCCTAGACCAAGGGATTATGTACCGGTTGAGAATGACATTCCAATGTTAAATGATGATGTTCATCATTAGAGGGAAGATGTCCCTGAAAATGCTCTAGAACTCCGAAGATGTAAGAGAGCGAGGAAAGATAAACCTTTCGGTTCAAATTTCTACATGTTTTTGGTAGAAGGCTCGAGAAACAATATGGATCATGCGACTCCATATTGTTGTGGCATGGAGGCTGATCGTATGACATTTGGTGAGGCAATGAGGTCTCATGATGTCTCTCTTTGCAGAGATGCAGTGAATGATGAGATGGATTCCATCATAGTTAATAATACCTGGGTATTGGTGGATCTTCCACAAGGCAATAAGTCCATCGGGTGTAAATGATCTTTAAAAAGAAGATGAAAATTGATGGAACAAGAGATAAGTTCAAGGCCCGATTGGTGGCTAAAGGGTTCACCTAAAAACACGGGTTGGACTACTTTGACACATATGTCCTGTGGCAAGATTATCGATGATAAGAGTTTTGATAGCTCTTGCCTCAATTTATATTATAAACTAGCGCATCACCAATTGGATGTCAAAACGACATTCCTGAATGGTGAGCTAGAAGAGGAAGTATACATGGAACAATAGGAAGGTTTTGTTGTTTCCGGCCAAGAGAGAAAGTATGTAAACTCATACGCTCTCTGTATGGGCTAAAGAAAGTCCCGAAGCAATGGCATCAGAAATTTGATTAAATTGTTCTAAACAATGGATTCGTTATAAACAAATCCGATAAATGTGTCTATAGCAAGTTTAATAATGGCAAAGGGGTCATTATATGTTTGTATGTCGATGACATATAATAATATCCGGTACTAATGTGGAACAAGTAGAGAAAACTAAATGGTTTCTCTCAGAAAACTTTTCTGTGAAGGACATGGGTGAGGCGGAGGTAATCCTTGGTATAAAGATTGTAAGGAATGGTGATACCATTTCCTTGACACAGTCTCGCTATGTTGAAAATGTGTTGAAAAAGTTCCATTTTAGTGATTGTGCATCGATATCCATTCTAATGGATCCTAATGTGAAGCTAGTACCGAATGAGGGAGCTCCAGTGTCACAATTGGAGTATGCACGAGCCATTGGTTGTCTGATGTACGCCATGACGAGCACAAGGCTTGGTATAGCCTTTGCTGTTGGAAAGCTGAGGAGATATACCAGCAATCCAAGTAAGATGCACTAGGATGCAGTACATCGTGTACTGAAGTACCTTGAAAAGACTATGAACTGTGGTCTTTCTTATGTAAGGTGTCCTCCTATCTTAGAGAGGTACTCTGATGCGAGTTGGATCTCCGATGTGGATGATCATGCATCCACAAGCGAATGGGTATTCCTGCTTGGTGGGGGTACGGTTTCTTGGGGATCCAAGAAACAAACTTGCATATCTGATTCTACAATGGTGGTGAAGTTTATAGCTCTTGCGTCTGCGGCTAAAGAGGCCGAGTGGTTAAAGGATCTTTTGTATGAGATACCTTTGTGGCCTAAGCCGATCTCGCCGATATCTATCCATTGTGATAGTCAAGCTGCGCTTTCTAGAGCGTACAGTAACGCATATAACGGGAAGTCTAGACACATTGGCGTAAGGCATAGTATAGCGAGACATCTTATTCGAGAAGGTGTTATCACTGCGGACTTCGTGGGAACAAGTCAGAATCTAGAGGATCCATTTACAAAAGGCCTGGCTAGAGATTTAGTTCTGAAAACAAGTGAAGGGATGGGGTTGAAACCTGTCATTATTAGTCGCCAATGGTAGGCCCTCAACTCGACGCCTAGTATGACGCTAGGTTTCGGGTTCAATGAGAGAGACTTGTCATTTGTGTGACTGCAAGCACTAACTGATAATTTTCTATCCCGAGTGTGAAGTGTTTGGTACCTGCATTAGAGATACTAAGGGGATGAGCTAATGCTATAAATGGACCTGACTTTAAATTCTTATTGAATGTCGCGTTATAGGGACATGATCAATGAGGTCCACCTTAGTGTGTGTTGAAGTTTGGCCACTTCAAAGGGGTAATTTTTGAGTAAGGATTTAGCCCTGAAATACTCACAAAGGGTACAGGACACATGGCCATAAATGTGTTGATATGGGAGTTGTAGGGTGTGTACGGGGAGTACGCTTTGTGCGTGATTAGATAGTCGGTCAGTCAAATGGGTTGTATGGTTCAAAGATTGGTCTACCATTTTCGATCTAATTAACTGTATGGCCTTTTCGCTAGCTGGGGGTTCAATCATGAGACACCCTCGTTGACGCACAACAAGAGCTCCTTTAACTGAGATGCTATTTTTGAGATTAATTGTATTTTGAAAATGGTGGGAAATGTTGATGTATTTTCAAAATATGTAATAATGTGTTAAATGTTTGTTTAATATGTGTATAAGATGTGTTTGAGATTGTCCTAATACATGTTTAAGTGTTTAAAGCTTGTTAGGGGTGTGTGTCGACACATGGGCCATGTGTGTCGACACACAATCCAACAGAACCTCAAGGGGCTATTGTGTGTTGACATACATGGCCCGTGTGTCGACACACAGCCTTTACATAATCGCACGAACGAAATCTGTGTGTTGACACATAGGTTTACAGTAACCTGTGTGTCGATGTTTGTGTTGACACACAACTTCGACACCCATGCCGATTTTGACGGTTTGTTGTGTGATTTTTTCCCAATTTTTGGCGATTCCTTTTGGCTTTGTTTGGGATGTCTCTCTACTTCTGCATACACATATAATCCCCTGATTTGGACACTTGAATTGAATCAAAGAAAGAGAGAAAAAGAGATTGCAAAAAGAACTTTGAATGTTCTTGTGTTATTGTGTTCAAGTAAGTGACTGTTAAACAACATTCTCTCTACATCTCATTCAATCTCTCCCCTTACACACTCTCGCTTCATATTTGGTTGTTATTGTATCCCCAATGATATTTCGTATACTAAAATAAACCTTAAGGAAAGTGATTACACGGCCTCAACACCTGAGATCATTTGATTACCCGGTTGCGAGGATTTTGCAAGATTTCAAAGATTTATTCTAACAGTTTTTTGGAGCACATAGCCTCGAAAGTGAAGTCATGCATATGGAAGATGCTTAGTAATGTGCTCCCAACCTCAGCGAAACTTCGCATATGAAAGATAAAGGAGTCTCCCTTTTGTCCCGGATGTCCTAATGAAGTCGAAACAATATGTCATATTCTTTGTTGTTTTTTGTTTCCTCTAGTGTAAATTTCCGCCCTGATAAATATGGCTTAGAGCATTATTGATCTCTTAGGAGCAAAATCCCATAGCTTGAGGCTTGTGGGGTCTTGTGTTGGTAGTCATGGATGGCCCACAATGAATTTGTCTTTGAAAACAAACAGGCCCAATTTCATATGTCAGGTGCTTGTAATCATGACCGGTGGGTTAATGCCCCAAATTTGGTATTGTATTCTCATAAATAGGATTGTTTATTAGCTACGTAGTTGCTTTCGGGCTTTGTGATAAAAAAAAAATTCAGTATATGTTGGTGACAATCTTCTTAAACATAATATTTACAATCATGCTATTGAATCCTTAGATAATAGAAACTAGTGTAGCAGGTGCAACATTAATAAAAGAAACATGTAATCTATTCAACAAGTGTTACACAGATAAATATAAAAAAACAAAGGCGACCCATTATAAAAATGGAACCACAGTTTGCTGAATAACATATATGTCATATACGATAAAGTTTGCAAGAAACTTTATATATGCTAAAAGAACAAAGAACAACAAACTTTGTCCAATATATGCACAAATGAGTGAATTTGATATCTTGCATTTTATACTAAATGCCTAAATAAATTCACTACAACACCAATAAAAACAATGTTGCCTAGAATTATGACACTACACGAAATTGTTACAATGTACAACACAACTTTAATTAGAATAGAGACATCATTTTTAAGGGTGTTTTATATTTCATTATAAGACGTTTTTAGAAATAATAAAAATATTCCTGACTTTTTTGAACTAACAGAAGACCCTAAGTTTTTGTTGTATTAAAAAAAAAAGACCCGTCTTTGACATGATGATGTCGTTTTCCGCTGATAACGTTGCTTTTTTATTAATGTTACAATAAAATGACAAAAATACTTTTCAATAACAATAATTTTAAACATACTAAACGAAAATAGATTGTTTCTACATAACATAATTTCTCGAATTTCGTGCTTAGAAAATATGACTAAGGGTATAAAAGGGTATTTAGTGTAGCATTAACAAAAAACACAGTTGCATAGTCAGCTTTGTTGATGGAAAATGACGTTATCACGACGGAGAAGAATCTTTTTATTAATGCAACAAAAACTTAGGGACTATTATAGTAATGTAACAAAAATCTAGGAGCGTTTTATTAATTCAAAAATATTAGGGCTCCCTTCATTATTTTCAAAATGTAGGGGTTTTAGAATGTAAGTAACTCCATCTTCAATTACAAATAATAGGGTAAATTACATATTAGTACCTTAAAGTTTGGTGTATTAATTTTTTAGCCTGTAAATTTTGTGAAATGATTTCTAAATCCAAAAATTTGCATGTATTTAATAAAATAATCCAAATAATGATGTGAAAGGGTGTAAAATATACCGTTATTTTTGGTAACCTCACATATTCCCCTTGTACGAATGTTGTGACACTTCAAACGAATAAGAGTTCGATGAAAACCTATTTTATACTCACAAACTACGTTTTGGATTATTTTATTAAATAAATATAAATTTTTTGACTAAAAAGTTATTTCATAAAATTTGTAGATTTAAAAATGAATACATCAAACTCAAAGGACTAATATGTAATTTACCCAAAATAATAATATGCAAAATGTAGATCACCAAAGGAAAGCAATATGTACAGTGATCAGAATCCTCTGACAAATTGCACGAAAATAAAAATAAAAGGTTTTCCCATTCCTATGTATTATTTAAAACCAAGGGATGTGTTTTATGGGGTAATATTTTTTGTTGTCTTCTTGTGTTTAATTTCAATGTTGTTAGCGTTAGATCTACCCCAAGGCCGGTCCTAACATTTTCGAGGTCTCAAGCGGATATTTTAAATGTGGGCCCTTTATATGCAATAAAATTCAAAAAATTGTAATATTAAAACTTATTAATATTAACAACTAAGACTTTAAAAGTACAATCCTCTAATATTTTGGGCCCTTAAATTTCAGGGGCTCCAAGCAGGTGCTTGAATTGCTTAAAGTTATGTCTGGCCCTGATCTGCCCTTACCGTTTGTGAGAGAATAGTATTGTCGGCATATCCATTAGGGTTGTTAATATGACATTATATACAGAAACAACAACAGAAGAAATTATAATATAATCCTAGAAGGATAAGACAAAAAATAATAAATTCATTTACCAGTCACTAATGCACCGGATCCCATTAGAACTCGGAAGTTAAGCGTGCTTGGGCGAGAGTAGTACGAGGATGAGTGACCTCCTCGGAAGTCCTCATGTTACTAACCCTATGAGTTTGTCGATCCTCGAAAACATTCTCTCGGCAGGGTTACACCCAAAAGAGGTAAGGCTGCGTACATCCACCCCCCTCCCCCAAACCCTGCTTAGGCGGGAGCCCTTGAGGCACTGGGTCTGTTGTTATTGCTGCTGTACCCTAGGCCACTATACTAATACACCCCCTCAGGGGGTGGAGGGGCATTGTGCAGATTGGATTAATGATAGCAGAGGCGATTTGCTGATAATTCATTTGGTGAAGATGTCAGCAATTTGTTTAGTAGTTGGAGGGAATCAAATCTAGATATCACCCTTGACTACCTTTTCCCTAACATAGTGAAAATCAACATCAACATTTTTGCTACGATTATGGATATGGGATTGACGGCAAGACCTGTAGCGGAGACATTATCTGATAAGTTCTATACTGGATAAGAATGACATAACCGGAGTTCACACATGAGGTACCAAATGCAATCACATTCAGTAATGACTTCGGTCACAGCATGATATTTGGACTCTATAATAGCACACCAAGAGATAAGGTTGGGGCCCAGAAATAGGGCAAATCCAGTAGTGGAACGTCAAGTATTTGGACAACCCCCCCAATCAAAATCAACATAGGCTGTTATGGTCGTACAAGATCCAAAAATGATGCTGAGGCCCGTGATAAGGAGTATTCTTAAGGTATTTGAGGATGCACTTTACCATTTGACAAGGAGAGGACCAAAGGGCACGCATAAACTGGGACACATGGTTAACAGCATGACATATATTGGGACGAGTCATGGTTAAGTATTTAAGAGCACCTATCGCACTTTGGAACTCAGTCGAATTTGCTAGGGGCTCACCATCAGTAATTGACAGTTGGACCTTGGTAGATAAAGAAGTTTGAACAGGTTTAGCCTTGAGCATGTCATGCTTGCTAAGGAGATCTAGTGTGTATTTATGTTGTGTGAGAAATGATGCTTACTTGGTGTTTGCTTAGCAAGTGCACTAAGTTGTATCAAGTAATATAAAATGAGTAGAGTATCATCCCATGAGGATTGATTATTGAGTGAGTATTGAAGTTAGTAATTTCAGCACTATTTAAAATACCGAAATTTAAGGTTTTGATATGAAACAATGCAAAGAGAAAAAGAACTAAATGTTTACTGATTTTTATGAACAGGTTTTTGATTTTAGATGAGTTTAATAATTTAATGAGATCAAAGGCATCTGATTTCACCTAGTTGCATTAATACGCCTTTCTTTTCTCGATATTCGAGTTGTTATTACATGTTGATGGTCAAAAACCCTAATTTACTAAATATTCTCTCACGAGCAACATTTAGCATATTCTTTTATGTATTAACTCACTGATCTCTTGCATGAATTTAAATAAGAAAAGAGTTTTGAAGATCCATTGTTTTCACTTAAGACCATACAAATCGCGTTAATCTATCTCTGGTATTCGCTCAAATTGTGGTGTTTATCACTTTAGCAATCATCATAAATCTCCTCTGGTACTCATTATGAATCATTATAGGCTTTCAATGGTTATCAAGCATTCAAAACTCATGAAGAACAATGGTAAACACTACAACAATTGAATACATCTAATTAGAAAAGAGCGTATATTACAACTTAGGCTACATCATGGCCTTGGAAAGACAAAATTAGTTCATGGTGGACATAATATAAAGAAAAAATAAAACAAAATCTATGAACTTAAAGAAGAAAAGGATAGAAAGAACTTAAAAATGCAAAATTACAAACCAAACTTCTTCTTCCTTCTTCCCTCTTCTTCCTCTCAGTTTTCCTCCCTTTCTCTCTACTTTCTATTTGATTTTTGCTGATGGAATGATCAAAAACACTTCCCATACCTCTCTATTTGTAGTACATGAGGTTGGAAATACTTGAAATAAACATGTTACAAGCTTCATTCTCATTTGCTCATTTTGCCACCCTTACCGCCCATCCCTTACAACTTGCTATTTTTGCTTCTTTTTTTTTCAGTTTTTTCCTTCTTTTCACTGCCCAAAATCAGGCTCGACATCACCATGAACATGTTCTTGAAGTGTACAAAGCATCCTTGCTTTTGATTTATGCATTTTGCCGCATGTTTTTGCAATTTGTAATGAATTGTACATAAACTTGGTTCATCCTTGCTAAACCGTATAGAAGTGATGTGTTTTGCGCATTTTTTGCTTTTGTTTGATGTATCTTGCATTCAATTGTTGATATTGATGATAAAACCTAGCAAGATTTAGCATAAAATGAGCATATTTTCAAGAAAATAACAATAGAAGCGCAAAGGAGCAAAAGCGATAAAGTTTGCTGTAAAATGGTTTGAAAATGAATCTAATTGATATGAATAATTATATACTAAATTAGGCGTATCAAAATACCCCCAAACTTAAATCTTGCTCGTCCTTGAGCAAGGCTAAACATTAAAGTGTAGGATCTTATGCTTTTTAAGAATTTAATCACAATTCAGAGCAAGACTACTTCTATTAAAAAAAAATAATTGAGGCTCAAAGTTTAAGATTCTAAAGGCAAAACAATATTTCTAAGGAAAAACCCATAAATCACCTTAACCGAATTCAATAGTTGGCTAAGCAAATTAAGTTTATCCGTTCTTTCTAATCTCAAGACATTCAAACCGAATAGATGACAAAAATCATGCCATTCAAAACAAGACTTCTCAGGTATACCCAAGACTAAAAGTTATTCACAAAATTTTTTCTTTTCTTCTTTTATTTATTTATTTATTTATGTGGGACTGATGTACCCTAGTCAACCCAGCCTATGAGTATATCTCCAGTGAGAATAAAACTCCTGACCCCTGAGCGATGACCGAATGGGTAAGAGAAGCCACCACTGAGATGCCCTCATTATGACTTCACGAGTCTATCTTTAGCGAGAATCAAACTCCTAACCCCTGGGTGATGACCGCATGGGTAAGAGAAGCCACCACTAAGATGCCTTCATAATAGGCTGCACATATCTTAAAATGTTTATATGGGATAGCAGTGCTTGGAGACACTTCCCTAAATTTTTTGATCTCTTTTTTTTTCATATTTTTTTCTTTAGACGTAGGCATAACTCTTCAAAGTCTTTTATGCAAAATGATAATCTTAATGCAATCCATTCAAATTTGAGCATATTTTAATCAAAAAGAACGGTAAAACTGCCATGCTAACTAGTGAACTCAAATACCATGATTTTATCAAGATAGTACCTTGGAATAGGTCACATTTTTGCAATTAGAACACAAAAATAATTGATTCTCAAATTCAAATCTAATTAAGTAAATGAGCTAAAAAGAGTAGAAAATTTCCTAAAAAGCATGATGATAAGATCTCCAAAATTTTTGTATGGTTTTAAATTAGAACTCTGGGAGGTACTAAAGCCGTCTTTTAAAAAAAAATGAAATAAGACTAGACAAGAAAAATTTTCAAAACATTTGGTTCAAAATATAGAAAATGTGACAAAACGTCTCTCCCACCCCTAAACTTTAAAGCTAACATTGTCGTCAATGTTAAAAGAAATACAAGGAACGACGCAGCAGGTGGGAGATACTTCCCAGGTTTGAGGATTACTTTTTGATGGTGACTGTTGATATCATGCTACCTTCAAACTTATTTCAAAAAACCTGTAGAACAAAATGTACAAAAATATAATAAAATAATTAAAGGAAACTGAAAGATAGTGTTAACCCTCTAGTTGAAGTAGAAGTCTAACCTTGTGAAAGAGAGAGTTTACATGAGAAAAGAAGTGAAGGAGATAAGAAATAAGAGAGAGAATTAGATGAGAGAGAGAAAAATATCTCAAAGAGATTAGGTTGTATTTGATTGAATGAATGAGTCTTACACTTAAGCCTACTACTTATAGAAATCTAGTTACAATGAATCAAGATAAGAACCAACTGTTTAAGAACTAGCTCATCCGCTATATTTGACCATCACTTGACTTACTTAACCGACCTAACCAACTAATACAAGACTTGGTGCCAAACTACCAATTCAAACGTAACAACAAGCAACTAAGACAACAGCTAGCAACTAATCAAAACAAGCTTCAATTATCAAAAGCTAAATAGCAACCACCAAAGACTTCTGCAGCTCGATCATAACATTCCCTTCCTCTTGAAAACATTCTTGTCCTCAAGAATGGAAGCTAGGAAATTGACTTTTCAAGAATTGAAGCACCTCCCAAGTCAAAAACTTGTCATCCAAATTGGCCCACTGCACTAGAACCTCTTGTCTGACTCTGTCACCATCTTTCAACTTTCGAGAATCAAGCACAGCAACAGGTTCCAGCAAAATAGCTCGATTTGAGGCTATGTCAGGAGGTTGAATTGAGCTTTCACAACCTCTCTTCACCTGTTTCTTAAGGAAGGACACGTGAAAAACAGGATGAATGCAAGAGTTAGGTGGTAAGTCAAGCTTGTAGGCTACTTTGCCACTCTTTTCGAAGATCTTGTATGGGCCAAAGAACCTAGCGCACAACTTCACATTCCTCCTCACAGCCATGGTTGATTGTCTGTAAGGTTGTAACTTCAGATAGACCATGTCTCCAACTTTAAAATTTCTGTCCACACGCTTCGTATTTGCATAAAACTTCATTCTAGCTTGTGCTTGATGGAGATTGTCCTTCAACACTTGCATCAATTGCCTTCTCTGCCGAAGTAAATAAGCCACTTCAGGTACGGTCCACGCAATGCCTTGCAACATTAGTGGTGTTGGGGGATCATAGCCATAAAGAACTTTGAATGGGGTAGTTCCAATGGAAGCATGAGCATGAGTATTGTACCAATACTCTGCCAAAGATAGCCACTTACTCTACACCTTGGGATGATTGAACACCATACTCCTAAGTTATTGCTCAATGCATTGGTTGGCTCTTTTAGTTTGTCCATCGGTTTGGGGATGGTATGATGAACTAAGAGCCAAGGTTGTTCTCATCAAGTTGAACAATTCTTTCCAGAAATGGCTAGTAAAGATCCTATCACGATCTGATACAATAGATTGAGGAAACCCATGTAACTTATAGTTGTTGTACAAGAAGCTCTTAGCTAATTTCTTAGCTGTTATTGGTCTAGCTAAGCCAATAAAATGACTAAATTTGGTGAATCGATCCACCACAACCCATATAAGCTCTTTTCCTTCTGACTTGGGCAAACCTTCAATAAAGTCCGTGCTAATATTTTGCCAAGCTCCTTCAGATACTGGTAAAGGTGGGAGAAGACCTCGATATCTATGATCTCCTAGCTTAGTTTGCTGATAAACCTCACAAGTTTGAACAAAATCAGCAACTAACTTCTTCATGCCTGTCCAATATAAATAAGCTTTAAGCCTTTAGTAGGCCCCTTCAACTCCAAAATGTCCTCCCCGTGCTGACTTATGTGAGGCACTAATGATTTGTTGTCTTAAATTAGTGGAAGCGCCAATATACAACTTGCCCTTCAATCTAATAATTCCTTTCACAACAGACACCTCAACATTAGTGGCTTCACTGCCATTCTTACTCACATTGAAAGCAGAAATGCATTCTTGTGCTAAAGGATCATCTTCATAGGGCTTGTATACCTCATCAACCCAAGCTAGAAGTACAATTGATACTGCTCCACAAAATGCTAACTCACAGTCTTCCAATCTTTGAGATAATGCATCAACTGGAGCATCATCTTTCCCTTTCTTGTATTCATTGTAATAATCAAGCCCCAAAATCTTCATTAATCCTTTCTTATGGATTCTTGTAACAATTTCCTGCTCCAAAAGATGTTTCAGACTTCGATGATCTGTCTTAATTGTGAAATGATGCCCATCCAAGTAATGCCTCCACTTATCAACAACAAGCAGAATTGCAAGGTACTCCTTTTCATAAGTGGATAAAAGTTGGTGCTTAGGACTCAAAGCTTGGCTGAGGTAAGCTATTGGCTTCCCTTCTTGAGATAGAACAGCCCCAATTCCACTTCCACAAGCATTTGTTTCCAGGATGAATCTCAAAGTGAAGTCAGGCATTGCTAGAATTGGTGCCTTACACATTGCAGACTTCAAGGATTCGAATGCTTCTTTAGCTTTGTCTGACCACTTAAAGGAATCCTTCTTCAACAATTAAGTTAGAGGTTTGACCATAGCTCCGTAGTTAGCAACAAACTTTCAATAATAACCTGTCAAGCCCAAAAATCCTCTCAACTGCTTCAAAGTCACAGGTACAGGCCAATCCACCATAGCTTGCACTTTGGAAGGATTAGTTGAGACTCCTTCATAAGATATCACATGGCCCAAGTACTCTAAATGAGTTTGAGCAAAGGAACACCTAGCCAATTTGGCATATAACTTGTGCTTGTGCATGACCAAGAACACTTTCCTTAAATGCTTCAGATGTTGTTTAAGTGAGGTGCTGTAAATCAAAATGTCCCCGAAGAAAACCCTTACAAACGTCCTCAAGAACTACTTGAAAACATCATTCATAAGAGCCTGGAATGTAGCTGGAGCATTGGTCAATCCGAATGGCATGACCACAAATTCAAAGTGTCCATGATGTGTTCTGAATGCAGTTTTATAGACATCTTGCTCTAACACTCTGATTTGGTGATAGCCTTGCCTCAAATCCAGCTTGGGGAAGACTTATGCTCCATGTGATTCATCAAGCAAGTCATCTATGACAGGAATTGGAAACTTATCCTTCACTGTCATTGAATTTAGCTGTCTGTAGTCTATGCACATCCTTGCTGTTCCATCTTTTTTTCTTAACAAGGATTACAGGAGAAGCGAAAGGGCTATGACTTTGCCTTATGAAACTTGTCTTGAGTAACTCATCCACCTGTTTCTCAATTTCTATCTTTTAAGCATGAGGATACTTGTAAGGTCTTAACTTTGCAGGTCCTACATCAGACTTGGGAGGGATAGCATTATCTAAGCTCCTCTTAGGAGGTAAGGCCTTAGGCAATTCAAACAAATCTTCAAACTCCTCTATCACTGCCTGAACTTCAGGTTGAGTAATCTACACCACTTCATTTGGAGATATAGCAAACAATTGTTTTACCCACTGGTAAGCACATTTCTTGAATCCTTTCTCCTATTTCTTGCCATTCATAGTCTGTAATTAAGCCTGATCTGCCATACCCTACGAGGTGACTTTAGATCCTTGAATCTCAAATGAGACTGTCAACTTAGCAAAGTCGAAGAGAATTAGATTGTAAGATCTCATCCAATCTACCCCAAGGACCATGTCACATTCACCCAAAGGTAAGATCCTGAAGTCATAATCAAACTTGCGATCTTGCATCCATCACTGGAATCCTTGGCATTTGTTCTGAGTTAACACTGAGTTCACATCTGCAACTGTCACTGCCAAAGGATGTGTCTTGATTGCTTCATGTCCCATCTTCTTGACCACTTTTGGACAAAAAAAACTATGGGTGCTCCCACTGTCAATCAAAATTATGATTGATCTCTTTCCTACTTTCCCCTTGATCCTTATAGTGTTAGGAGTTCCATTGCCAGTTAATGCTTTCATAGAAATTCCAACTTCATCTTCACTAAGTTCCTGTAGTGACTCTTGTTCTGAACTATTGTTATCCACTTCAGATTCTTCACTATCAAACAATTCCACAGCACTCTTTCCCCTGGTTTACATGAGGAATTTTGGGTTGCATTTATGGCCAAATTGATAAAGTTGATTGCACTTGAAACAAAGCATTTGCGGCCTCTTCTCAATGGATCGACTGGCTTTGGCCTTATCAGCCCCTTTCTGTTGCTTAGAACTGCTTCCACGATATCCTGGTCCTTCATTTGAACCAAGAACTGTTGCCTCAAATAGCTTGGCCTTAGCATAAGCCTTAGGCAGTGTTGTAAGATCAACAGCCTTAACAAGGTTCTTAACTTTGGGCTTTAAACCACTTATGAAGCTTGAGCCACAGTATGACTCGGTAGCTTGAGGATATGCAGTTATCATGCTTGCTCTAAGGTTCTCAAACCTTGTCATATACTCCTTCACCAAAGTTTCTTGTATGACTTTATTAAATCTATCAACAATATCACTGGAATCTTCCTCTCCATATCGCTCATAAAGATCTTTCACAAATTCAGCCCGAGAAAGTGTAGGATCGCTCTTCAATAAACTGTAAAACCGCACCTCATGGTCTCCCAGAAGATACATAGATGCTATCTGCACCTTCTCAGTATCATCAATGTGGTAGAAATGGAAATAATGATCGCATCTTCTCAACCATGAATAAGGTTGCTTCCCATTGAAAGGATCTATCTGAAATCTTGGCTGTCTGTAACCACTACTTCTGTTATTGGATGAAGTATCATTACTTCCTGAATGTTGTTGGTGCCACTGATCAGGTGAATGATCAAGCTGTTCAGCATTAGAATTGGCAGATCCGAAGTGAATTGGATGATCAAGAGGTTGATCATTCTGTCCTGGAATTAAGCAGGTAGCTCGTGACTGAACTTGATCAGATGGTCGATCTTGTGCTCTGGCAGTTACCTCAGCTTCTTGAATCTGATCCTGAGATCTAACAGAAGCCACTAGAGCACGATCTTGAGGTCTAGCAGCAACATTTGGCAGTTGAGGATTCACCTGATAACGAGGCCTCCACTGTTGATTTATGTGTATCAGACTAGCAGGAATTAGAGGTTTAGGAGCAGATGACACATTTTGCCTATCGAATTGGTTGCGCAACTCATTCAACTTCTCTTCAATGTTTTGTGTCTGTTGATTTAACCTATCTGTATCCTTTCCTCATACTCTTGAGCTTGCTAATTCACATGATGCTTACTTTGCGTATTCTATATGCCCAAAGTGCACTGATGCTTACTTTGCGTATGCGTTAGCAAGTGCACTAGTCGTATCAAGTAATAAAGTAGTGAGTAGAGTATCGTTCCCACGAGGATTGTAATTGAGCGAGTATCGAAATAAATAGCTTTAATGCTATTTGAAAAACCGAAAAATTGTGATGTAGATATGAAGTAAAATAAAATAAAAAGAAACAAAATGTGTTAACTGATTTTTAACTAAGCTTACTGAATTTTTTTTTGAAGTTTTTATGATTTAATAAAATCTAAGGCATCCGATTTCACCTAGTTGCATCAATATGCCTTTGTATTCTCGTTATTCAAGTTATTATTACATGTCGATGGTTGAAAATCCTAATTTACTAAATATTCTCTCTCGAGCAACATTTAGCATGCTCTTTTACTTATTAACCCATCACTCTCATTCCTAAATTTAAATAAGAAAATAGTTTTTAAAGCTCTATGATTTTCACTTAAAAACCACACAAATTGCGTTAATCTCTCTTGAGCATTCGCTCAATTTGTGGTTCTTATCACCTTAGCAATCATCAAAAATCTCCTCCCAGACTCATTATGAATTATTATAGGCCTCAAATAGTGATCAAGCATTTAAAACTATGAAGAACAATGATAAACACTTCAACAACACAATAACAAAATATTGAATACGTTGAATTAGAAATGAGCATATATTACAACTTAGGTTACATTGTAGCCTTGAAATAACAAAATTAGTTCATGATAAACTTAATATAAGATATATTTAACGCAAAATTCATGAACTTAATTAAGCGAAAGATAGAAAAGAACTTGAAAATGAAAATTTTCAAACCAAACTTCTTCTTTTCTCCTCCTTCTTTCTTCCTATGAATTTCTACCTTATTTCTCTACTTTGTATTTGATTTTTCTGGATTGAATGATAATAAAAGACCTCCCAAGCATCCCTACTTATAGTATTTGAGGTTGTGATTACTTAAAATAAAAAATATAGCAAGCTAAAACCTAATTGCACCTCCTTCTTGCTCCTTGCCACCTAGTTCTGCAGATTTCAATAAGTTGCTGATTTTTTTTTAATTTTTTCTTGCTTTCCACAACCCAAAATCAGTCTCGACATCAAATTGAACATGTTATTGAAGTGCACAAGTGGTTCTTTAACTTGATTCATCCATTTTGCCACCCAAAATTGCAAGTTGAAGTGAATTGTGCAGGCTGGTTTTCATTCTTTGCATTGTTGTTGTTCTTGCTGTTTTTCTTCATATTTTTTAGCTTAGCACCACCTAAATTCAGATTCTTGCTGGTTTACATCAACTTGGACATGTTAATTTTTTGTTTAATCAATCCTTGCTCTTGATTTGTGCATTTTGCTACCCATTTTTGCTACTTGAATTGAATTGTGCATGAACTTGGTGATTTCTTGCTAAAACTAGTATTTTGATTGATTTAGCTCATTGATGTATCTTGCATTCAAATATTGATTTTGATAATAAAACCTAGCAAGATTTACCATAAAATAAGTGTTTTTGCAAGAAAATGGCAATATGAGCGAAAAAGAGCAAAATCGGGCAAAAGCGATAGAAGTTTGATAAAAAATGGTTAAAATGAATAAAAATGATATAAATAATAATATACTAAATTAGACTTATTATGTGTCATTTAACTCTTTTGACCAATCTTTTCTAGAAGCACTAACTGTATTTTCAAGAATAATTTTCAATTCTCGATTTGAAATTTTCACTTGACCACTCGTTTGAGGATGGTATGGGGCACCCGCATGGTGTGTGACTCTATACTTACTCTTTTTTTTTTGATAAGTCAGTGTGTATATAAAAAAACTCCATACTTACTCAATAAAGCTTTAAGTTGATGGTCACAAAAATGTTTCCCGTCATCACTTATAATTGCTTTAGGAGTTCCAAATCGGGAAAAGATGTTCTTTCTTACAAAGTTGACCACAACTCTTGCATCATTGGTTGGAAAAGCAGCTGCTTGAACCTACTTTGATACATAACCTGCAGCAACCAAAATAAATCTGTTAAAAAATTATGAAGGAAAAGGACCCATGAAATCAATCCCCTAAACGTCAAATACTTTAACAACTAAAATGTTGTTTAGGGGCATTTCACGTCTCCTGGAAATATTTCATGTTCTTTGACATCAATCACATTTACTAACAAATTTGAAAGCATCTTTAAAAAGTGTAAGCCAATAAAATCCTGATTATAAAACCTTAGCTGCACTCCTTGTTCTACCATAATGACCGCCAGTTTTTAATGAATGGAAATGACGCAGAACGTGTTCCCTTTCTTCTTCAAATACACACCTCCTGATGATTTGGTCCGCACAATGCTTACATAAGAATGGTTCTTCCCAAAAATAGTGCTTTAAATCTGTAAATGACTTCTTCTTCTATTGATATATCAAGTCCTTGGGCAGTTCTTGTACAACCAAATAGTTAATAATGTCAGTGTACCATGGATAATTAAGATTTTTGCTCACCACCATAAGACTTTCATCCGGGAATTTTCCATTGATAGAGGGACTTTCGTCCTCTCATTCAAGGCGTCATAAATGATCCGCCATAACATTCTCTGTTCCTTTTTTATCCCGAATTTCTAAATCGAATTCTTCAAGCAATAAAATCCATCTTATCAGTCTCGATTTTGTATCCTGTTTTGCAAAGAGGTATTTAAGAGTAGGGTGATCAGTATAAACAATTACCTTAGAATTTAGCAAGTAAGAACATAATTTTTCAAATGCAAAAACAATAGCTAGTAATTCGTTCTCGGTGATAGCATAGTTAACCTATGCGTCTGTTAAAGTCTTACTAGCATAGTAAATTACAATAAATTTTTTGTTCCTTCTTTGCCCTAGCACGACCCCTACTACATAGTTACTAGCATTGCACTTAAGTTCAAAGTGCATGGTCCAATCGGGTGCTACGATTATTGGTGCTGATACTAGTTTTTTCTTCAAAATTTCAAAAGCATGCATACCGTCACTATCAAAGTTAAAAGGGATATCCTTCATCAATAAGTTATAGAGAGGCTTAGTGATCTTAGAGAAGTCCTTAATAAACCTTCTATAGAAGCCTGCATGACCCAAGAAACTTCGAATTCCCTTAACATTAGTAGGTGGCGGTAATTGCTCTATCACTTCAGTTTTTGCTCTATCCACCTCAATTCCCATTTTCAAAATCATATGCCCCAACACAATCCCTTACTATACCATGAAATGACATTTCTCCCAATTCAAAACAAGATTAGTATCAGTGCATCTTTGTAATACCATAGAGAGGTTCACTAGACAATCATCCAATTAGGCACCAAAGACTGAAAAATGATCTATAAATACCTCTATGAACTTTTCCACCATGTCACTAAAGATTTCCATCATACACCATTGAAATGTGGAAGGAGCATTGCATAATCAAAAAGGAATTCTCCATTACGAAAAGATAGCATATGGACAAGTAAAAGTGGTCTTTTCCTGATCTTCAGGTGCTATAGCAATTCGGTTATATCCTGAATAGCCATCAAGGAAACAGTAATACGAATGGCCAGCAAGTTCTTCTAACATTTGATTAATGAATGGTATGGGATAATGGTCTTTTCGAGTGGTATCATTAAGTTCTCTGTAATCTATGCATACCCTTCACTCTGTGACTGTCCTAGTAGGGATGAGCTCATTGTTCTCATTTTCTACTACGGTTATTCCCCCTTTCTTTGGAACTTCTTGCACTGGACTTACCCACAGACTATTAGATATGGGATAAATGATCCTGACATTTAATAACTTTACAACTTCTTTCCTTACCACCTCCGTAGGCTTGAAGCTATCTTCCATGAGAATCTTATGCATGTATAAGGAGGGGTTGATTCCCTGGATGTCTGAAAGGGTCCATCCAATGGTTGATTTATGCTCCTTTAGAACTTTTAAAAACCTTTCCTGTTTGACATTACTCAAAGAAGCATTAATAATAACAGGATAAGTGTTAGAATTACCAAGATATGCATACTTGAATGAGATGGCTGTGGCTTGAGCTCGAGATTTGGTGGCTCATCTTCTTTTATTCTCTGCTGTGTTTCAATGTATTGTATGTCCTCCACTCTTGTTTCATAGTGTGAATCGAAAGGTTCACAGTCCTCTAGATATTGGGCACATTCCCTTATCAATTCATTCTCAGTGTCTAAGGTCCCTGACTTGGTTAGACACGCTTTAAGTGGTAACTGAGAGAATGTGTCTTAGAACTTCTCGGCTACCAAACTGTCTATAATATCAACCTCAAACCAAGAATCCATGTTAGTAGGGAATTTCATAGCACTAAAAACGTTAAAGGTTACTTGTTCATCTTTCACCCTAAAATAAGCTTCCCTTATTGCACATTGATTGGGGTCCTTCCTGTAGCAAGGAAGTGTCATCCAAGAATAAGAGGTATCCCTCGATCCAAAGTAGGAAGTGTTTAATCATCAATTCATTTAGAAAAAAATCAATCCAAAGTAGAAAAATTTAGAGAAAATTCGGATAGAAGAGGAAGGGAAAGAAAAGAAAGAGTTTGATTTGGAATTTTTTAATTTCAAGTTCTTTTCTATCCTTTTATTTTTTTAAGTTCATGGATTTTGCTTTAGTTTTGATTTATAGTATGTTTACCATGAACTAATTTTGTCTTTCTAAGGCTACGACATAGCCTAAGTTGTAATATACGCTCTTTTCTAATTCAACGTATTCAAAGTTTGTTTATTGTGTTGTTTGAGTATTTATCATTGTTTTTCATGAGTTTTGAATGCTTGATCACCATTCAAAGCCTATAATGATTCATAATGAGTCTGAGAGGAGATTTATGATGAATGCTAAAGTGATAAACACCTCAAATTGAGCGAATGCAAGAGATAGATTAACGTGATTTGTGTGGTCTTAATTGAAAACCATGGATCTTCAAAACTCTTTTCTTATTTAAATTCATGCAAGAGATTGATAAGTTAATATGTAAAAGATCATGCTAAATATTGCTCGAGAGAGAATATTTAGTAAATTAGGGTTTTCGACCATCAACACGTAATAACAACTTGACTATCGAGAATAGAGAGGCGTATTGATGCAACTATGTGAAATCGGATGCCTTGGATCTTATTAATTATAAAAATCATCTAAAATCTATATACCTTTTATAAAATCATTAACCATTTTTGTTCTTTTTCATTTTGTTTTGTTTCATATCAAAAACTTCAATTTTCGGTCTTTCAAATAGTGCTAAAGCTACTAATTCAAGTACTCACTCTATAATCAATTGTTGTGGGAATGATACTCTACTTACTTTGTATTACTTGATATGACTTAGTGCACTTGCTAAGCAAACACCAAGTAGGCATCACATACTTCATCGCCAATCAAGCCCATGGCCAAAATGATAAAGGGGATTACCATGGGTATGGGGAGCAACAACCTTTCCCACACTCGATTATGATGGGATCTCAGGGGTATCTTACTAATCCCCCTTAATATCCTTAACCACTTGGGGGCCAATGGCAAGCGTATTCCCATATGCCTAACCTACCTCTCCAAGACTAATTGGCCGCCCTTATCGGTTAGGTGTATGGCCTAGGCCTCACGAGGGTCAATAGACCTTTGTATGGTAAACCTTACCCTGACTATATTGATAGGGAATGCCCTTTCCCTCGAGGCTACAAAATCTCCATGTTTACCCTTTTCTCAGGAGAAGGATTTGTGTCTACCATCAAGCATTTGCGAAAGTTTAATTGCTAATGTATAGAAGTAGCTGACAATCGTATCTTAAATTGAGGTTGTTCCCTAGTTCTCTAAAAAGGACCGCCTTTTAATTGTACTTTAGCTTACCACCTAATTCCATTTGCTGTTAGCATGAGATGGCCAGGCAATTCTAGGCCCAGTTCCCAAAAATGAAACTACGAACTTCCATGTTTGACTTAGCTCAAATTAAATAGAAGCCAGGTGAATCAGTGGAAGATTACATTAACCGGTTCAAGACAGCTAGGTTAAAATGAAATGTAGCACTTCCTAGAGTTAAATATGCTGGGCTAGCCTTAAATGGCTTGGATATTGAATTTTGGAAGAAGTTTGAAGGCTCAAACTTCATGACGCTTCTACAGCCGGCAGAATGTGCTGCTAGATACGAGGTTTTGTTAAAAGAAGAAAACCCCATGAAGAATAGTGAGTATGAAACTTACTACATGCCTTAATTGAAGAGGATGAATATCCTCCTTATGAAATTGACGTCACCGAGTACATTAAGGGACCTCCTTTGGTTTGCAATCCTTTGGTCAAGAAGGATATCAAAGTCAAGAAGTCATATCAATCCCAAGACATGAGGGAGTACTCAATTGACCACACAAGAGATGATGTAATATATGATTAGCGTGAGGCAAATAATAAACTCAAGATTAGAGGCAAACACAGAAAAACGGACCCCAATTCAACAAAGGGCAAGTTATAATGTAAAAATGGCATGATTCATTCACTTATTCAACGAAGAACTGTGTGATCTTCAGAAATGCCATTGAGTAAAAGGAATTAATCTTCCCCGGAGGACATATGGGTGTTGACAAAGACCCTTTCCCTAGTCCAGCCCAAGTCAATATAATTGAGGTAGTACAACCTTATAGTTCCTATTATAGTCAAACTCATGGCAAATCTCTATGCAGGATGAGTGGAGACAAAGGAAGTCTGGCAGTAGCCAATGCTTTGTTTGACAGGCTACTAGAGAGGGTGGCACTTCGGTTCTAAGAACCTCGATAGTATTGTCCAATGATTACTACATGTGTAACATCATAGATGAAAACTCAACATGTGATTGTGCCACCTTCAGCAGATTCTAAAAGAAGCAATTAGAGGAAGGAGCTATCCTCCTATCTAAGGAAGAAGAGTTAGCCATGGGAATATCAACCGAAGACAATTGGCAAACCGCCTTCATACTAAGAAGCAGGCATCGAGGAAGCTCTTGCGCCTCACGCATGACCTTTGTAGAGGTTGCTAATAAGTCTAAATTAGTATATAATTTTTTTTTATTATTTTAACATATTTTTAAACATTTTACATCAAAATTTTATCACTATTGCTCGATTTTGCTCTTTTTCGCTCATCTTGCCATTTTCTTGCAAAAACACTCGTTTTATGCTAAATCTTACTAGGTTTTATCATTAACATCAACAAGTAAAAGCAAGATACACCAAACCAAAGCAAAAAATGGGCAAAACGTAATAATTAACATGGCTAAAGCAAGAACACAACAAGTTCATGCACAATACAATTCAACTTGCAAAAATGGGTAACAAAATGCACAAATCAAGTGCAAGGATTAATTAAACAATGCATTAACATGTCAAAGTTGATGTAAACTCTGAATTTAGGTGGGATAAGTTCAAAAATTAGAAGAAAATTAGCAAAGAATAGTAAGAACAGAGAAAATGCACGAAGCTCAACCAATCCATTTCAACTTGTAATTTTGGTTGGCAAAATGGACAAATAACATGAAAGAACTTCTTGAAAACTTCATTAACATGTTCAAGTTGATGTCAAAGCTTATTTTGGGTGGTGCAAAGCAATAAAAAAAAATGAAAAAAATCGAGTTGAACAGCCATTGTAGAATCCGGGCGGTAAGGGTGCAGGTGGTGGTGCAATCAGCTTCAACTTGCATTTTGAGAGCAAAACCTCAATGCTTTTTACCCAAATTTATTTTAAAAACATACTTTAACATGTCTTAACTCATCTTTTTCAATTTTGGGTGGTGGAATTTAGAAAAAATGAAAAAAAATGGATGAACAAGCAACACTGCTGCAGCTGCAGAAAATTGACAGATTTTGCAGAACTTGCTGATTTTCTCCACTTTTGGCGGCTATATTATGCAATATTTTAGCTCAAATTCATTGTATACACCTTATAGTACATGAAAATGATGATTTTGAGCAGAATTTGGGCAATGGAATGTAAAACAAATTGAAGAAAAAGGAGGGAGAACAGGGCTTCAGCCTCAGCTGCAGCTACCGCAAGTTTCTGCTAATGAGGATGAAGTTTGATGATTTTTTACAAATTTTTTTTCCTAGCTCAACTACCATAAATAGGGGATGGTTTGGGGGTGTTTAAGAATCAGATTTCAATACAAAAATCACAAGATTTGAGCGAGAAAAGAGAGAAAAACCATGAGAAAGAGGAAAGGAGAAGGAAGGAAGAAAGTTTGGTTTGTAATTTTGTATTTTTAGTTCTTTCTATCCTTTTTTCTTTCCTAAGTTCATGAATTTTGTGTTTATAATGTTTCATATTAAGTTTATCATGAGCTAATTTTGTTATTCTAAGGCTACGATGTAACCTAAGTTGTAATATACGCTTATTTCTAATTCAAAGTATTCAATGTTTATGTTAATGTGTTGTTTAAGTGTTTATCATTGTTTCTCATGAGTTTTAAATGCTTGATCACCATTTAAAGCCTATAATGATTCATAATGAGTCCGAGAGGAGATTTATGATGATTGCTGAGGTGATAAGCACCACAAATTGGGCGAATGCTCTAGAGAGATTAACGCGATTTCTGTGGTTTTCAAAAAAGAAAATAACAGAGCTTTAAAATCTCTTTTCTTATTTAAATTCATGCATGAGAGTGATGGGTTAATATGTGAAAGAGTATGCTAAATGTTGCTCGAGAGAGAATATTTAGTAAATTAGTATTTTCAACCATCAACATACAGTAACAACTTGAATATCAAGAATAGAAAAGGAATATTGATGCAACTAAGGTGAAATTGGATGCCTTAGACTTTATAAACTGATAAAAAGAAACAAAAAAATTCGCTTATTCTAATCTTGTTTTAACTTTTATTTCTTTTTATTTTATTTTACTTTATTTCATATCAAAACCCTAAATTTTTTCGGTCTTTCAAATTGTATTAAAGCTACTAATTTCTATGCTCACTCAATACAATCCTCGTAGGAATGACACTCTGCTCACTTCTATTTTACTTGGTACGACTAGTGCACTTGCTAACGCATACGCAAAGTAAGCATCAAGTTTTTGGCGCTGTTGCTGGGGATTGTATCTATTTGTATGATATCGATACCAACTAGCTTTGGTTCTAATTTGAAACTGTTAATAATTTGCTAATTTTGTTAAATTTGAAATATAAATCTATTTCCATTCATTTTATTTTATTTATAAAGGTAATTCTTAAAAATATTAATTAAATAAAAATTCGTATATTAAATTTTTTTTTTATTTTAGTTTTGTGTTGTTATGTTATTTTCTTATATTTTGTCTTTATTTTCAGCTTTATTTTTGAATTAAGTCCACTTTGTTAGTATTTTAAAAGTAAAGTTTGATATTTTTAAGTTTTGAAATACATTAGGGCTGCTAATTCTCTCTTTTTCCAAAATTTTTATTTTTTTTAATTTTAAATTATTGTATTTTTATGTTTTCTGGTTAATTTTATCCTTATTTTAATTTTATTTTACCATCTAGATAGATTTTCAAAGTTAGGGTAGCTATCCCTAATTTTTCAAAGCCTCTAGTAATACCTCTTTTCCCTTTAGAATTTGGCTTTATTAAATTTTGTGTTATACTTTTCTCTTTGTTGTTATCCTTTTCTTTAACTTTATAGTTGTTTATTTTTACGTTGTATGCGAAATTTAATTGAAAAAGAAATAACTCCATTTGACCCTGAAATCGAAAATACACTTCGACTACTAAGGAAAACAAAAACGACTAAAACCATGGCTAATAATACTGAAAATGATGATGAAAGGACCTTAAAAGATTATATTGTACCTACTGTTGGAGGGTGCACATCCAGCATTCGACGTTCACCAATTCAAGCAAACAATTTTGAAATTAAACTGGCTATTATACAAATGATTCAATAAACTGTTCAATTTAGTGGTCTACCTAGTAAAGACCCAAACCTGCATATCGCTAACTTTTTAAAGATATGCGATACCTTTAAGCACAATAGTGTCAGCGATGATGCTGTCCGCTTAAGGTTGTTTCCGTTTTCATTGAGAGATAAAGACAAAGCATGGTTAATGTCATTATCCTCCGGAACCATTACCACCTGGGATGATTTGGCTCAAACTTTCTAGCAAAATATTTTCCACCAGCCAAATCAGCTAAGATGAGGAATGACATTACCTCGTTTGTACAATACGATACGGAATCTTTGTATGAGGCGTGGGAACGTTACAAAGAAATTTTGAGAAGGTGCCCCCATCATGGTTTACCTGTTTGGATGCAAGCCCAAACTTTTTATAACGGGTTGGCACCTAACACTCAAACGATGGTAGACGCGGTGGCTGGAGGATCGCTGAACCTCAAAACTCCAGAAGATGCATATGAATTGCTAGAAGTAATGGCTAGCAATAACTATGCAAGAGCAACAGAGCAAAAAAAATCCTGCAGGAATATACGAGCTGGATGCAATAACAAGGTTAACTGCTAAGGTTTCAATGCTTGAAAAATAGATGAACATGAACATGAATACCATAAATTCTCCTGTACTAAACTGTGAATTTTGTGCAGGAAATCATCCTAGCATAGAATGCCAAACAGGAAATCCTTTTGCCCCATCAACCCATGAACAAACCAATTTTGTTTCAAATTTCCAATTCATGAAAAACCATCCAAATTTTTCATGGAACAATCAAGGGATACAAAAACAACCTTTTCAGCCCCCTGAAAGAAAGACTGATCTCGAGGAATTGTTTAGTAAGTTTATGCAAAACATTAAAGCAACTCTTTGAAATCAAGAAACTTTGATTCGCAATCAAGAAGCGAGCATTAGAAACCTTGAGACCCAAATTGGAAAAATTTCAAATCACCTTTCTGATAGATCTCAAGGTTCCTTACCCAGTAACACTGTCTTTAACCGATGAGAGCAAGTAAAAGTAATAGGATGACGAAGTGGAAACAATTTTGAAAGAACCAACTTAAGTAGAGAAAACCATGCCAAATGAACAATCCATAATTGACCTGTCTACTGATGTACATCAGGAGGCGGAAAATGAGGAAGGGACAATATCCAAGACGAAAATGAACCAAAAAGGGTTGAACCTCAACCCCACAAACCAAAGGTCCCATTCCCTCAACGCCTGATAAAGACAAAAGTGGACGAGCAATTTGCTAAATTGTTGGAAATTTTTAAAAAGTTACACATTAATGTCCCTTTTGCTGACATGTTAGAACAGATACCCAAATATGCAAAATTCGTGAAAGAAATTCTGTCTAACAAAAGGAATTTGGGAGAGTTTGAAACGGTAGCACTTACTGAAGAATGCAGTGCCATACTGCAAAAGAAGTTGCCTCCCAAGTTAAAAGATCCAGGGAGTTTCACGATACCTTGCACCATTGGCTCTATTAGTTTTGGTAAAGTTTTATGTGATTTAGGTGCAAGTATAAATTTAATGCCTCTCTCTGTTTTCAGGAAGCTTGGGTTAGGAGAAGTGAAGCCTACCACTATATCTCTCCAACTTGTTGACAGATCAATCAAGTATTCTAGAGGTGTAATTGAAGACATCCTTGTGAAGGTCGATAAATTAATCTTCCTAGCTGACTTCATAGTACTTGACATGGAAGAGGATCGTGAGATGCCTCTTATTTTAGGCCGACCCTTCCTTGCTACAGGAAGGACCCTAATAGAAGTACAACAAGGAAAGCTAATCCTAAGGATACAAGATGAACAGGTATCCTTCAACGTCTTTAATGCCATTCTATTTCCATCTAACATGAATTCTTGTTTTGAGGTTAATATTGTAGATGAGTTGGTCACTAAGACATTCAGGGACACATTCTCGAAGTTACCCCTTGAAGCATGTCTAATAAAATTTGGGAACATAGACACGGAAGATGAGTTGATAAGGGAATGTGCCCAGCACCTGGAAAGTTGCGAACCTTTTGATTCGCACCACGAAATACGAGTGGAAGCCATTCAACCAATTGAAATTCAACAAAAAATGGAAGAAGACGAACCTCCAATTCTTGAGCTCAAGCCATTGCCACCACATCTCAAATATGCCTATATTGGTAGTTCTAACTCTTATCCTATTATTATTAATGCCTCATTGAGTAACATTGAACAGGAAAGGTTGCTTAGAGTTCTAAGAAAGCATAAATCAGTAATCGGATGGACCCTTTTTGATATCAAGGGGATTAGCCATTCCATATACATGCACAAAATTCTAATGGAGGATGGCCTCAAACCTTCTATACAACCTTAGCGGCAGTTGAACCCTGCCATGAAAGAAGTGGTAAGGAAAGAATTTGTCAAACTATTAGATTCCGGGATAATTTATCCCATATCCGATAGCCCATGGGTTAGCCCAGTACAAGTAGTTCCCAAAAAGAGGGGGGGGGGGGGGGGGGGGGGGGGGGATAACTGTAGTAGAAAATGAGAACAATGAACTAATCCCTACTAGAATTGTCACCGAGTGGAGGGTTTGCATAGATTATCGAAAACTTTAAGATGCCACCCGAAAGGACCACTTCTCCTTACCATTCATTGATCAAATGTTAGAAAAACTGGCGGAACATTCGTATTACTATTTTCTTGATGGATACTTAAGATACAATCAAATTGCCATAGCCTAGGAAGATCAGGAAAAGACCACTTTCACTTGTCCTTATGGTACCTTTGCCTATAGGAGAATGCCTTTTGGGTTATGTAATGCTCCTTCGACTTTTCAAAGATTTATGATGGCAATCTTTAGTGATATGGTGGAAAATTTCATTGAAGTATTTATGGATGATTTTTCAGTCTTTGGGACCTCATTCGATGATTGTTTGGCTAACCTCTCTATGGTTTTGCAAAGATGCACTGACACTAATTTTGTTTTGAATTGGGAGAAATGTCATTTTATGGTACAAAGAAGGAATAGTGTTAGGACATATGATTTCAAAAAGAGGAATTGAGGTTGATAGAGCAAAAACAAAAGTGATAGAATGATTACCACCCCCTACCAATGTTAAGGGTATTCGGAGTTTTTTAGGACATGCTGGTTTCTACAGAAGGTTTATTAAGGACTTCTCTGAGATCGCTAAGCCTCTCTACAATTTGCTGATGAGAGATGTACCTTTTAACTTTGATAGTGACTGCATGAATGCTTTTGAGACCCCGAAAAAAAAAAAATTAGTGTCAGCACCTATAATCGTAGCACCTGACTGGACCATACACTTTGAACTTATGTGTGACGCTAGTGACTATGCTGGAGGGGCTGTGCTAGGGCAAAGAAGGAATAAAAATTTTCATGTAATTTACTACGCTAGCAAAACTTTGACAGGCGCACAGGTTAACTATGCTACTACTGAGAAAGAACTACTAGCTGTAGTGCTTGCATTTGATAAATTTCTTTCCTACTTGCTTAATCCAAGGGTAATTGTTTACACTGATCATTCTGCTCCAAAGTATCTTTTTGCAGAACAGTATGCAAAATCGAGATTGATTAGATGGATTCTCTTGATTCAGGAATTTAATTTAGAAATCCGGATAAAAAGGGTATGAAAAATGTTGTGGCAAATCATCTATCACGCCTCGAACAGGAGGACAAAGGTCCCTCTATCAACGAAAAATTCCCGGATGAAAGTCTTATGATGATAATTGAGAATTCCGATTGTGCATGGTACCCTGACATTGTTAACTGTCTAGTTGCACTGGAATTACCCGAAGACATGACTTATCAACAGAAGAAGAAGTTCTTCGCCGACTTAAAGCATTATTTTTGGGAAGAACCATTCTTGTATATGCTTTGTGTAGACTGGGTTATCAGAAGATGTGTACTGGAGGAAGAAATGGAAAATATTCTGCGCCACTGTCACTCTCTTGAAATTGGTGGCCATCATGGTGGGACAAAAACTGCAGCTAAGGTTTTACAATATGGGTTTTATTGGCCTACACTCTTTAAAGATGCTTTTAAATTTGTTAGTAAATGTGATAGATGTTAAAGAACAGGTAACATCTCCAAAAAATATGAAATGCCCCTAAACAACATTCTGGTTGTTGAATTATTTGACGTTTGGGGAATTGATTTCATGGGTCCTTTCCCCTCATCATTTTCTAATAGATTTATTTTGGTTGTTGTAGATTATGTGTCAAAATGGGTCGAAGGAGCTACTTTCCCGACCAATGGTGCTAGAGTTGTTGTAAACTTCGTTAGAAAAAACATCTTTTCTCGGTACTCCTAGGGCAATTATAAGTGATGTCGGAAAACATTTTCGTGACCGCCAACTTAAAGCTTTATTGAGTAAGTATGGAGTCACACACTATGTGGGTGCTCTATATCATCCTCAAACAAGTGGACAAGTGAAAATTTCAAACCGAGAATTGAAAGTTATTCTTGAAAAAATAGTTAGTGACTCGAGAAAGGATTGGTCGAAAAAGTTAAATGACACACTTTGGGCGTATAGAACAGCATACAAAACACCTATTGGAATGTCGCCATATCGATTGGTTTATGGCAAGGCATGTCATTTACCAGTTGAATTGGAACACAAAGCATACTGGGCCATAAAAACCTTGAACTTCAATTTAGCAGCTGCAGGCAAAAGAGGTTACTACAAATCAATGAGATGGATGAGTTCATAAATAAGGCTTATGAAAATGCTCGAATTTACAAAGATCGAACCAAAAGATGGCACGACAAGCACATTCTGGACAAAGAATTCGTAGTGGGACAAAAAGTTCTACTGTTTAACTCCCACTTACGACTTTTTCTAGGAAAGCTACGCTCTCGATGGCCAGGACCCTTTATTGTAACCCGTGTTTATCCATATGGCACGGTTGATATTCAGGATGAGAAAAAGGATACTTTTAAAATGAATGGACAAAGACTAAAACCTTACATTGATGGAGAGTTCGAGCAGCAGAAAACTTCCATTCATCTCAACAATGTCGAATAATCCACTAAGAAAGTCGAGCTAACGACTATAAACTAAGGGCTTCTTTGGAGGCAACCCAAGTGTTTCTATCCTTGTTTATCCTGTTTTTCCTTTCATTATTTCTATTTATCTCATGTTTGTATATCTTTTGTGTAACAGGCATTTGGAAATAAGTTTGGGGATGGCACGATGTCCACATGCACTATCAAAAGAGCAATTCGATGTGTTTTTCTACGTCTATCAAAGTTAATATAAAACCCTATCTATTAAACACACTTAAATTGAAGTGTAGGGCGAGAGAGTGTCAAACCACAGGGACTGAGAGTGCGTGAATTTATTCTATGACTTAAATTGATTTGAATAAAATTGAGGGGGTTTTCGTATTAATTAACCTAAGGAAACAACAATTAAACTAAGGTAATCTACTTCTAATCGAAAAAGTGTATTAAATTGGAACCTAGGGTTTCGAATCCATCATTAGCCAATTACTTTTGCATTAACTTTTAACTTGGGATTATTAATTGTTACACGGGTAGAGGTTTAGGCTATAAGCTTCAACTTACTAAGGTAATGTTGTTAGTATTGCGTATTGACCCTATCTAACTAAAGCATAAGGAAAATAGGCTCTACCTAACGTATTGTTAATTATCACGTATTAACCCTATCTAACTAAAGCATAGGGAAGATAGGCTTTAATTAACAATTCGGTTAATAGTATTGCTTGATTAATTAATCCTAAGGCTACAAGCACAAAGAATTAATTTATAAATATCAATATCAATAATTATAGGTTACAAACTCAATAATTATATCAATTGAACAAAAAAATTAAAATATAATACTTCAAAATATTTATCTAAATTGAGCAATTCATGTAAACAATCAAATTAACCTGAATTAAAAGTAAACAAAAGTAAAGGCTAAGATTTCATCTAGCCCCAGTGAGCAAGTTAGCTCTCCATCAAGAATGATCAGGTGACGAAAAAGTTGAACAAACTCATGTTGATCTCCATGCTAATTTAGCTCTCGTTCCAATTTAACGAAAAATTAAAATAAAGCAAAATTTAATATCAGAGAGAGAGAGAGAGAGAAAGCGGTGAAGGGGAAGAGAAAACTGTGAAAGAGGCAAGATAGAAACGGCGAATGAGGCGAGACCCCCAACCCAGCGACCTCGCTCTTCCTTTTAAATCGAAACGAACCCTAAGTCGGTGCTGGTGGGCCGTGCTGGTGTGGGTCGGTGCTGGTGGGTCGAGCTAGTGCTGGAAGGCTGTTGCGCGGTTACCGTTGACGATGGGCTGTGTTTGGAGATGGGCCGAACAGGCTGCGTTTGGGCTGGGCCTGCTGGTGGTGGACTGTTCGTGGGTCGGATGCAGGCGCCGGGTTGGTGGGGTGGGTCGGCTGGGCCTGCTAGTGGTGGACCTCGTGTACTGTAGCGGTGCGGCTGGATTGAAGATGATGAATAGTGTAGGTGTGGGTTGGGCTTATACGTTCCTGTACCGAATCTCGTTTGTCTTGATTTAATTGTTTCCGCATCGAATTTGTCTTATTTGCACCAACATTTAACAATTTTCGGAACTTTAATTTCAAACCTGTTAAGCATAAAAATTGCCAAAATGAGTGCAGAATTATAATTAAATAGGTGCAAAATAATTAAAAGATGTGTAAATATGAGACGCATCAACACCCCCACACCAAACCTTTGCTAGTCCTCGAGTAAACCATATAATTTAACATAAAGACTACAGTGACCAACTACCCTAACTATCCCAACCTTTACCAAGTTTTTCGAGATTAACACCTATATTACAATTCAAGACAAGATTAAATCATTTAGAGCATTCTCCAATTTTATGAATTTAGATGATTAAACTTCAAAACTCGTCATAGAACTTCATTAACCTTGTATCAACTAATAGGAATTACTCAAGCAACGCACAAGTGTAAGTGAATAGGATTTCATGCCACAGAATCTCCTTAAATTCTCACTCCCAACCAAATATATAAAGGTTTTGTGCACCCATACCATTGAACCACCTAAACACATGCCAATACAAAGAGAAATTTTAAGTGGCATATGAGCGACCACTTTACAACATTTTAACTTTGATATAGCACAAAAGAAACTTTATCACGAACGTATGTCAATTTTTCACTTTATCTTTTTCTTTTGGAGGAAACCCCTTTTTTTCTTTTCATTTTTTTTTCTTTTTGTTTCCTCATTCTTTTCTGTCATTTTTGGACTTTTTTTTTTTTAAATAACACGTACTTCATCATTACAATTGACATTGACCAACCAGTACTTTACATAACATCAAGGGCAAGGATTAGGATAAGCCAATAGGGCAGGTTTGCAAAACTCAAGATATATAAGGTTGTTTATTCAAATTCTTCAGATTTTTTGCAACATGAAAGTCCTGTGCTCAGTGAATATGTGAGCGGCATGAGTGGAACCCATTAATATCAACAACAATCAACAACACGCATTAACAAGTATGAAGTAGAATCATTTAATTTCATGGAATTAAGAGAACGAAATAAACAACTAATCACACTGTCATCATAGCATATGCGTCGATAAAGGAAAACTTAGCAAAACGGTTATGATGCACGCTCAAAATGCACAAAAAGATGTTCAAAATTTAAAAAATTTGACCAAAAATGAGCATATGCAAATGAGCCTCACCCCAACACCTAAATCATGCATTGTCTTTAATGCAACAATATCAATCATTAAAGCACAAGAGATAGGTGAGATGGAGCAATACAACTTGACAAGGCGGCGTGGACATGTATATATGATTCCTTCAGCCTGGCACAAGAACCTAAAAAGAGAGAAAACAAGCCTCGTGGCAACTAATTAGGTCAAAACTACATTTAAACAAAAAAAAAAAATAACAGACCTAGGTTGCCTCCTAGGAGCACTAAGTTTTACGTCTTCAGCCGGGCGCAATGGATCAAGCAGAGATCAAGTATCAGTCATGGTGTCCATCAAAGAGACAAATTCGATAAGCTGTCCATCAGCAATGCCATCCAACTCAACTACATGTTTAAGCCTTTGACCATTTACAGTGAATGCACGACCATCTTTAGGGTGGTATATCTCAATAGCATCCGAGGGGTACACCTGCTTAACCACAAAAGGACCATCCCACCTAAACCTTAACTTACCCGAAAAAAGACGCAATTTGGAATTAAAAAGCTAAACCTTTTGATTAGGAACAAATGTTTTCCACAAAATATGTTTATCATGAAAAGCCTTGGTTTTAGCTTTATAAATCTTTGCATTCTCATAAGCTTCATTCCTCAACTCCTCAAGTTCACTCAATTGGAGCTTTTGGTTAGATCCAGCTTGGTCTAAGTCAAAATTCAAAGCTCTAGTGGCCTAATAAGCATGGTGTTCTAGCTTAACTGGTCAATGACATGCCTTACTAAAGACCAACCTATAGGGTGACATACCAAGTGGGGTCTTATAGGCAGTGCGGTAAGCCCAAAGAGCATCATTCAGCCTAAGGGACCAATCTTTCCTATCAGGATGAACCATTTTCTCAAGTATAGACTTGATCTCACAGTTTGAAAGCTCTACTTGACCACTAGTTTGGGGATGATAGGGGGCGGCAATCTTACGATGCACTGAGTACTTCCTAATAAGTGCCTCAAATGACCTATCAATGAAATGACTACCACCATCACTAATGAGTGCTCTAGGGGTACCAAAGCGGTTAAAAATGTGGTCCTTGACAAATTGCATGACCACTTTGCGGTCATTGGTCTTAGTAGGTATAACCTCAATCCATTTAGACACGTAGTCCACCCTTAAAAGTATGCAAACAAATCCAAAAGATGGGGGAAATGGTCCCATAAAGTCAATACCCCAAACATCAAATATTTCCACAATTAAAATGGGGTTCAAAGGCAACATGTCTCGACACATCATTGCGCCTGTGCATTGACAATGCTCACATGCAAGGCAAAACTTGTGAGCATCCTTGAACAGAGTAGGCTAATAAAAACCACACTGTAGGACTTTTGCAGCAGTCCTACGACCCCCAAAGTGTCCTCCACATGCATATGAGTGACAAAAAGATAAAATGCTATGATACACAAACTCTAGAACATATCTACGAATTACTTGGTCTGCGCAATGTTTAAACAAGTCAGGGTCATCCCAGTAAAAGTGCTTTACTTGAGAGTAAAACCTATCCTTTTCTTGCTTAGACCAAGTAGATGGAATCGCACCTATAGTGAGGAAGTTAACAATATCTGCGATCCAAAGGCCACGTGAATTGGAGACGACAAAAAGTTGCTCATCGGGAAAGGAGTCATGAATTGAAATAGATGGATCATGATGCTCAAAGAAAATTTTAGAGAGATGGTTAGCTACCACATTCTCTGCACCTTTCTTATCTCTAATCTCAATGTTAAACACTTGAAGTAGAAGAATCCACCTAATGAGCCTAGGTTTCATTTCTTTCTTTGAGAGAAAATATTTCAATGCAGCATGGTTAGAATAGATAATGACTTTTGACCTCAAAAGATAGGAGCGAAACTTTTCAAGAGCAAACACAACAGCTAGCAACTCCTTTTCAGTGGTGGTGTAATGGCGTTGGGCATCATTAAGAGTTTTACTAGCATAGTAAATGACATGAGGCACCTTGTTCACTCTTTGACCTAGGACGGCCCCTATAGCAAAATCTGAAGTATCACACATAATTTCAAAAGGAATAGAGTAATTTGGGGGCTGCATAATGGGGGAAGAAACAAGTAATGACCGTAGTTTTTGAAAAGCTTCTAAGCAAGACTCATCAAACTCATATGATGTCTCCTTAGCTAGCAAACTAGTTAATGGTCTGGCTAACTTCCCAAAGTCCTTAATGAATCTCCTATAGAAACCTGCATGACCTAGAAAGGATCTAACTTGCTTCACATTGGGGGGGGGGGGGGGGGGGGGGGGGGGGGGTAAGTTTGCAATCAGATCTACCTTAGCCTTATCAGCCTCAATACCCTTCTTGGACACTCTATGACCCAATACAATCCCCTCTTGAACCATAAAGTGACTCTTTTCCTAACTCAAAACAAGATTGGTCTCCTCACATCTTTTTAGCGCAAGCCTTAATTTCTGCAAACATTCATCAAATGAAGGTCCAAAAACAGAGAAATCATCCATAAAATCCTTAACAAATTTGTCTATCATGTCAGAAAAAATAGACATCATGCATCTCTGAAATGTTGCAGGCGCATTACATAAGCTAAAAGGCATCCTACAGTAGGCAAATGTGCCAAAGGGGCACGTAAAAGTCATTTTTTCCCGATCCTCTGGGTAGACAGCTACCTAGTTATATCCTGAATATCCATCAAGAAAACAGTAAAAGCTCTGACTAGCTAACTTCTCCAGAATCTGGTCAATGAATGGTAGAGGAAAATGGTCCTTCCTAGTGGCAGAGTTAAGCTTCCTATAGTTAATACATACTCTCCAGCCCATGGTCTCTCTAGGGGGCACTAACTCTCCATAACTACTCCTAACCACAGTAACGTCCGACTTCTTTGGGACTACCTGAACATGACTAACCCACCTACTATCAGAAACTGGGTAAATGATACCCGCATCAAGCAATTTCACAATCTTTTTCTTTGCCACTTCTTTCATGTTAGAGTTCAACCTCCTTTGCATCTCTCTAGTGGGTCTAGCATTCTCATTAAGAAAAATCCAATGCATAAAAATGGAAGGGTCTATACCCTTCAAATTAGCCACAGACCACCCAATGGCACTCTTATGATCACTAAGCACTATCATCAAGGCATCCTCTTGTTCCCTAGACAACTAAGAACAGATAATTATAGGTAAGGTCTCATCGGGTCCTAAGAAAGCATACTTAAGAGTAGAGGGCAACCACTTAAGTCCAAGTTTGGGTGGTGAAACTATGGAAGGCAAGGCAGGGGAATTCGAAAGCGTAGGTAAAGCTTCTACTTTTGACAGCCAATGACAAGTCTCTAAAGGGGCACATATCTCAAGCAAATCATTCATCTCTCTAATCTCATTTTCAATCTCAAAATCATCAGAACAATCGTATACTAGTGCTCGCTCAAGGGAATCACTAACTAGGATAGAAGGGAGTGTTTGGTCCACCAAATCATGAATAATATCCACCCAGAAACACTCCGACTCATCCTCACTAGTGGGTCACAACGAAGCCTTAAAAATATTTAACCTAATAGTCATATTGGCAAAGCTAACATCCATTACCCCAGATCTACAATTAATGGTAGCATTTGCCGTCTCTAAGAAAGGCCGACCTAGAATGACTGGGACATGGTTTTTTGAATGACTAGAAGGTTTCATATCAAGCACGAGGAAATCAGCGGGAAACAAGGCTTTGTCTACTCTCACCAGCACGTTAATCTGCTCACCATGGGGAATCCTAGTTGATCTATCTGCTAATTGCAAGGTCACCGTGGTGGGTTGCAACTGTCCCAGGCCTAACTTCTCATAAACCGAGTAAAAAATAATGTGGAGACTCGCTCCTAAGTCCAGTAGGGCTTTATCGATCGGGTAGTCCCCAAGTGAACAAGAGATGGTGGGGACACCAGGGTCTTTGTACTTAACTGGAGTGTCACACTTCAGAATAGAGCTCACTTGCTCGGCAAAGAACACTTTTAGGCAGATGTGCTCTAGATTGCCTTTTTTGGTTCAGAAGGTCCTTAATAAACTTTGCATAGGCCGGGATCTATTTAATCGCATCTAGAAGGGGAATGTTTATCTTGACTTGACTAAATGTCTCCAAAATATCTTCCCACTTCTTGTCCTTCCCATTTGGATGTGGCGCAATTAAAGCTTGGGGGAAGGGTACTCTAGGTGCATATGACGAGGGAAGATCAGAGGCTTTAGGAGTGGGAGAAGGGTGCATGATGTCATCGGTCTTCTTTTCTCTCTCCTTGCTCTTCTCTTCTTCCTCACCACTCATGGGTACTTCACTTTCAGCGCTCACCCCATTGTCAACCTTCTTTCCATTTCTCAACACTGTAATGGATTTTGCTTGTTCTTGCTGGGAAGGATAGTTTTCTTGTCTTACACAGTTCCTAGGGTTCTCTATAGCCTGGCTAGGGAGTCTTCCCTCATCTCTCATACTCAGAGTGTTAGCTAGTTGACCTATTTGGGTTTCTAGCTTTGCAATCGATTATGTATGGGAGTGGACGAGTTCGGAATTAGCTTCCAAACCTTTCAGCGCACACAAAACCTTCTCTTCAAAATTCGAATCAGAGCTCAAATTGGGAGGTTGAGAGTAGTTGGAAGCATACCCTTGCGGTTGAAAACCGATGGGTCGTGTCATACCAGGTTGTTGAGGTCGTGGGTTCTGTTGTTGTGGCATAAACTATCCTTCTCCTCCTTGCCTCCAGGAGAAGTTAGGATGGTTTCTCTAGCCCGGATTGTACGTATTAGAGTATGGGTCGTTTCGTGAGAATCATTGGGCTGCATTGACTTGTTCCTCCAACCACTCCACATAAGGTGAAGCAGAGGGTAGTCATGTGTAGAATGAGAGACACTAGAACATGAAGAGCAAGCATTATGCACATTTGAAACATGAAACACATTAGGTGCAGTAGAGGGGGCCAGTGTCATCTTAAATTGGGAAGTTAACTTCTCTACAGAAGAGGTAAGAGAGTCCACTTTCTTATCTAAGATGGAGGTGTGAGCAATCTCATTTACTCCTCTGCAATATTATATCTCAAATTCATTGTATACACCTTATAGTACATGAACATGATGATTTTGAACAGAATTTGGGCAGTGGAATGTAAAACAAATTGAAGAAAAAGGAGGGAGAATAGGGCTTCAGCACCAGCTACAGCTGCCGCAAGTTTCTGCTAATGAGGATGAAGTTTGAAGGTTTTTTACAATTTTTTTTCTTAGCTCAACTACTATAATAGGGGATGGTGTAGGGGTGTTTGAGCATCAGATTTAAAAACAAAAATCATAAGATTTGAGTGAGAAAAGAGAGAAAAACCGTGAGAAAGAGGAAAAGAGAAGGAAGGAAGAAAGTTTGGTTTGTAATTTTGTATTTTTAGCTCTTTCTATCCTTTTTTCCTTCCTAAGTTCATGAATTTTGTGTTTATAATGTTTAATATTAAGTTTATTATGAACTAATTTTGTTATTCTAAGGCTACGATGTAGCCTAAGTTGCAATATACGCTTATTTCTAATTCAAAGTATTCAATGTTTATGATATTGTGTTGTGGAAGTGTTTATCATTGTTCTTCATGAGTTTTAAATACTTGATCACCATTTAAAGCCTATAATGATTCATAATGAGTCCAAGAGGAGATTTATGATGATTGCTGAGGTGATAAGCACCACAAAATGGGCGAATGCTCCAGAGAGATTAACGCAATTTGTGTGGTTTTCAAAAAACGAAAATCATAGAGCTTTAAAAATTCTTTTCTTATTTAAATTCATGCACAAGAGTGATGGGTTAATATGTTAAAGAGTATGCTAAATGTTGCTCGAGAGTGTGTATTTAGTAAATTAGGATTTTCAATCATCAACACAGTAACAACTTGAATATCAAGAATAGAAAAGGCGTATTGATGCAACTAAGGTGAAATTGGATGCCTTAGACTTTATAAACTGATAAAAACCAACAAAAAAAATTTGCACATTCTAATCTCGTTTTAACTTTTATTTCTTTTTATTTTATTTTACTTTATTTCATATCAAAACCCTAAATTTTTTTCGGTCTTTCAAATAGTATTGAAGCTACTAATTTGGTATTCACTCAATACAATCCTCGTGGGAATGATACTCTACTCACTTCTATATTACTTGGTATGACTAGTGCACTTGCAAACGCATACGCAAAGTAAGCATCAGTTGCGGTCACAAGTTGGTTTCTGAATGAAGAAGTTGAGCCTTTGTCTAAGGAAAAAGCAAGCTCACACTAAAAGGACATTACTGATTGGGCCTCCTCGAGGTCTTACTTAAAAGACCCAGATCATCATGAGGACTAGGCATCCACAGAGAAATCTAAAATACCACATAATGAACGTGGATACCAGTTAGGGACTAGACCGTCAAGACACCAACCTTTTAGGGTCCATTTTGGTAACGTCTAGAGATGAAACCACCTTGAAAAAGAGGATGCTAGTCCCCATAGCCTAATTTGAACTAAGAAGAGAAGGCAGCAACAAAAGAAAGTAGCCCGATGGAGAGCTCTACTTGACACTTGCTTAACTAGGCCCTTTGAAGAGGAAACCAGAGCCCGTAAGGGTGAGCAAACTGAGCCTATGGATCTTAAGGATCCAAAAACTAAACCCAGACTTGAGAGATGGATTAGTCTCTCATCTTTTGAAGGAAAGGAATCTTGGTGGGATGAGCTTGCCAAGGACTCACCGGCTCGAAAGTCATCAGATGATGAAGACGAATACAACCCTCTTAGCATCAATTTAGTGGAACCTCTAGACCGTGTTAAGCCAACATGGTTTGATAAAGAGAATGACTTCCACCAGGAAGACTTCCCCTAACCAATGGAGGATTATCAAACTCTAAGGGTTGATCCAAAAGGCCAACCTCTCGATTAGAACATACTAACTGATGATAGTCCCCGAAAGCAAGATGAGGATGTGCCAATGGATGGCAGTCCAAAGAAGGAAATTGATTAAAGGGTCCAAATACAGTTTAGAACGCTCCTTGAAAAGGTTGATGTTAGAAATGCCCCTCCCTTGGAGTTCATGGCAACTATTGCTTAAGAAGGCCTTGAGGGAGATGTAATAACATCACACGAAGATCCAATAATGGAGCTTATAGCTGAAGTAACAGCTATTGAAAGTAACCCTCGTAGTCCTGATAAATTGGCCTTTAATAGTCTCTCAATCAAATCTTTGACCAAGTATATTACTTCTTCTGACATCTTTCTGTAGGCCTGAATTAGAGGCCTTGAGCCTGCCTATGCTCAACCACTTTTCAGTTTAAGCTTGGTGTTTGCTTTATTTTATTTGTAATAAAGTGTGATATGGTCACCTGAAAAATGAAAATAAAACAAATGTGAAAAGTGGACTCACCGCTTGTAGGGAGTGAGCCTAAATTCGAACTGCACGTCTTTGACCTTAACCACTCACCATTTTTGGAGAAAAGGTTGTGATATTTTGGTGTACCTGAATTCGGTTATACTAGGAGTTCAGCTTATGCTTCAATTAAGAAGACCTGGTTAAATATTTTTTAAGGAATTTTTAATATGTATATCAATAGAAAATAAAAGGATATGGAGCTAACTCAAGTTGCAGTCGCAGTGACGAAGCAGGTCCCACAGGAACCTTTTCTTGTACGATTAAAAGTTAGGAATTGGGATGGAGACAAACCCAAGAGCTTAGCAGTCCACTTACAAGCCCGAGTTAATCAAGTCCTTAAGCTTGGAACCCTTGACTTATAATAACTCGAATGAGTTTAGGTCTGACAAGATTAAAATGGAGCAAATCGTATTAAGGTCACTGGACTAGGACCAATGCAATCAAGGACTAGCCTTAGCCATCAAAGCCCTAATCAATGGAACAAACCTAAGTTCACCCGACTTATCAAGCAGTGACTGTAGTGTTAAGACCACAATAATAGAGGTGAAGCCATGGCCGTGAAAGCCTTAAACTAAAGCCTTAATTCTCAACTTATCAAAATTTGGGAACAAATTAAAACATGAAGTTCTTACCTAAAACCTAAAAGACTGTATTACTAAAGAAACAAATATAGTAAGTTGTTCCGCGCTAAGCTAAGCTATGCTATGTTACGTTACTCCTAAGAAATGAGCACAAATGTGCTGCAATGAAAACTTGAAGAAGTTTTGTATTAAGTGTGTGTGTTTTTGGACTATAATAGTATCTTTATTTATAGATAAACTAAATAATGGCTGCCTTTGATTTTGCGGCATTTTCACGACACATCAGGCCACCAAGCTTCTTCCTGTGCATGAAGGATTAATGAATGTATCCATGATTCAATTTGGAGGGAATTCGTTGTAGCTCATGTTCGAATTTCGAGCTGAAGTTCCCTCTAGAAGCCCCATGTTCTCTTGGATTAAGCTTAGTGCCCAAGTATCTTAAATTGCACTTTAAGTAACTATCTCGAGCTTGGAAACCACCTATGTTGCAGCCCCTTGCACTCGAGCTCCCTTTATCCCTCAATCATCTCGAGCGTCACATGGTTGGTACCCTTGTTTGGGCGACAATCTTCTCAGGATACTGGGCTTAAGACATAGTTACTTTAGCACCTAAAGGCCTAATTCTCCTTCGCGAAGGCCTCACGAGTTAAGCGCATGGCACTCTGCTTAAAACAGCGTCATCCCAATCCCCTCGAATTTGGGGTGCAAAAAAGCCACTGGTTAACTCAAATTTACTAGTAAAAAATCCTGATTGGACCCCTAATAGCAGCAGGGATCTCTAGGGAACACTCTCCGTCATTTGTTGTTCCTTCCCACGTGTCTATAAGTATGACAGTTAGGTCTTGAAATCTCCACTTTTCTGCGTTGTGCTCTCTCACTTTACCGTAATTAAGTGCTCATGAAATAGTTGGTCTTCACCGCCTTTGAATCTTTGATTCTTGATTCAATCTTCCTTATCCCTTTGCATCTTATTGAAACCGATTTGACAATGGATCAAATTTCTTTCTCCATCTCTGCTCCCCTTCCCAGGCTGAGAACCCTATTGAGTAACTGGCATGATTGCTCCAATCTGACACTTCAATTGTCTCTGATGTGATTTAGAGTCCAATTGATTTCAACACCAATGAAGAGGATCTTTCTTGGTTACTAGAGAATGACCCTTCGTCTTCTTTCATGTCATATGCCTTACGACCCATCTTTGACTCGTCTCATGATGTTCCTAGCCTTCTAGGCATATTTCTAGATATTGATGAGTCTCTTTGACTTTGTACAACCTCTACTGGTCAATCTTGGGAGGAAGATGTATTTGCAAAGAAGCGGTGCCTTTCAAATGGTGGATGTTTCTAACAAAGCAGTGCCTTTCAAAGGATGGTACCCCAAATGGGTTAACAAGCAAATGTTGACCCATGGAGAAAAATGGAAGAACCTTCGCATCAATGAAGCCATCAGGCTTTCTACCATTGCCCTCAGGTGTGATCATTCTATCATGACGGCACTGACTTGCTATTGGAACACTTGTTATAACTCTTTTGTCCTACCTGAGAATTTTCTTGGTATTATGTTGGAGGACATAGCAGCCCTAACAGGTCTTTCACTAGGAGGAGAAGAATTGCCTCTTGATTGTTTTATTTATTTAAAGGATGAAGCCTTTTCCTCTTCCTTCTCTGTCATCGATTTACTCGGTGGTTATGAGTTCTTTGTCAAAATGATGTCATAGAGGCTTAAAACTTTGGGCAAGGTTGTAGAGAAGAAGAGGCATGTTCTTACCTATTTTTGGTTAAACAAGTTTTTCTTTATTAACTCTTCCAACTCAGTTTTAAAATTTTTTAAGACCATGGCGGCTAACCTCGTCCTTAGTACTAGTCCATTGGCCCCGGGATCGTTATTTTTGGCCCAAGTATATGGATGCCTTAGGGAAATCATAGTTAAGAACTATATTATCCAAATTGGGGGACCCTTTTGGCTGGCCTAGCTTTAGGCTCAAGCCTACTTCCCGAGATCTGCCCCAGAAGCCCTTACACTCCCATAGGCCAGGTTGTTTCTTGTTTTGGGGAGCAGTATGCTAACTGTGAGGTCCTCTAACCCCTAGGATGGTTCTTTGACAAATGCCTTGAGAGATTAATGTCTCCTCGAGGTAGGAAGGGGGCTCAATGAACTCCCTTTAGAGAGAGAAACCTTAGTCCTTGCTGGCTCAGAAAACTTGACCTTCATTATGATGTCTCTGTGGACATCAACTCACAGATCTGGCAGGCAATCCTATGACCACATGATCTATTCTTCTAGCCAGACTCATCCTAGTGTAGAGACTTACAGGCCTAGGTTGTTTGCCAGGCAATTTGGCATGGTCCAAGATATTCTCTTTCCCAATTTAAGGACTAAAAACTTTTTATGGGCCAAGAGGATCTCCAGCCAACTCCCTCAACACAGAGAGGTTCATGAGGTGAATAAAGAAATCAAGTTCTTTAATGGGTACCTCATTGTCTATAGGTGTAGTCCGTGTGCCACACCTCATTTTGCAGCTTGGTTCCGGTCCCCTTTGGAGGCCAGAGGCACCAAGCGGCATTTTATACCATCTTCTGGGTGTGTAGGTCCCAACTCGAGAAGAAGCTAGCCAATTAGCATCAGACCAACTCCACAGAAGGCACCATTAGGTAACGAAACACTCTTGAAGGATGCCTCAGTTCAAATTTTGGGTGGTTCTGAATAAAGACTGATCTTCGTCCTTCAATTTTGTAATAGTAGTTTTCCAGGGGACTTCTAGGAGTACTAGAACTAGGAGTTCCACCTAGATGTCACTAAAGGAGTCCCCACCAGGAATCTCTCCACCATCCCTTGAGCTTGGTGGCCTCAGGAAGAGAAAGTAGAAGAAGGTTCCCCCAACTCTCCATGCCGGAGCCATTTAGGCAGTAGAGGAGGAAGAAGATGAAGAAGTACCATCTCATAGCTAGGCAAAACAAGAAAATCCAGGCTCCCTCAACCAAAGGTATTAGCTTTTCTAGATTGGTGTTTCATTCATCTTTGTCAAAGCATCTCCTAACTTGGCGTTTTTCAACCACATGAAGTGCCAGATTAGGTTATTATAGAGAAACCAAATTCTCCACCTCATGAAATTGAACCAGAGCTCAGTTAGAGTACTGAACCATTGTGCTCAAGCACTGGAAAAGGAGGAGATGTGGCTACCTTTACTGTGGAGCCAATTATCAGCTACCCCTTGAAAGAGGTTTCGTTAATAGTTTCTCTTAACCAGGGCATTGTACAGGCTCCTTTCCTCCTCCCAAGAGGCTCAATCTCCATCAAAGAAATCTTTAAAGGTAAGATTTTGTAACTTGGCTTGCTAGCTCTTGATGTCTCAAACCATATTTGGTTCAAACATGTTAGCATTGTTCCCCAGAGTCTCCACTCAAGGACGACATCCCTGTGGTTGATAAGCCAATAGAAGTTCCAATGGCAGAGATGCCAGCATAAGTCATTCTTTTGCCTCAAGCTGAGGTTTCAGAGGTAATAATTGTTCCCCTAACCTTGGCTGTTTTCCAGAGTTAATATATAATCTAACTCTCTTTGATGCTAGCCTTTTTATAGGTCACACCTCCGAGAGCCATTCCTTCTCTACCACAAGGAAGGATGAGCCCTCCTTTAGAGAATCTAGGGGCAAGTGGTAGGTTGGCCCTTCAGTAAGTAGATCAGGTATCTCCGAGATTCCAAAGACTAAGGGCGCTTGCACATCTCTTCATTCTGACACTAGCTGAAAGGGCTAACTTCTAAGAAGTTATGGCTCCAGTGAAGGCTTTTAAGGTAGTCTTATTAATGTCCACCTCAATGCCCCTCTACTGCACCAGAAGACCAAAAAAGTTCCTAGCACGTACGCCAAAAGCACCCTTTAATGGATTTATCTTGAGGTTGTGGTTCTTCATTCTAAGGAACGCCCATCTCAAGTCTTCCAAGCATTTGACTTGGGATTCTGATTTGACCACGATGTCATCAATGTAGACTTTCGTGGTCTTACTGATGAGGTCATGAAGGATTATGTTCATGGCTCTTTGGTAGGCGGCGCCAATATTTTTTAAACCAAACGGCATAACCACGCACTCAAAGGTTCCTATTGACCCAAGACACTTGAACGCTGTCTTATGGATATCCTCCGAATCAATCATAACTTGGTAGTACCCACAATAGCCATCCATAAAAAACAAGACTTTATGCCTGGAGGCTGAATTAATAAGCATGTCAGTAATTGGCATCGGTTATTTATCTTTTGGGGTGGTTGCATTTAGATCTCTTAAATAAAAACAAACCCTAATTTGCCATTTTTCTTAATGATAGGAACAATGTTTGCCAACCGTTCAACATACTTGGCAATCTAGATAAATTTGGCCTTTAAGAGTCTTTTGATCTCCTCCTTGAGTAGGTCAATAACCTGCTGCAGCATTCTCCTTTGGGCCTGGATGGTGGGTCTTGAGCTTGGCTTGATAGGAAGCCTATGCTCAACCAGCTTTCTATCTGAGCCAGGCATCTCATGATGATCCTATTGGTACTTATTTAAAAAATATTTCCTATGTTAGTCAAATTAAAATCAACGAAGTGATTTAAAATTTCTAATTTTAAACCTACTAGCGACTTAGAATTCAACAACAACAGCAACAAAAACAACAACGGACCTAGTGGTGTAGCCCAGGCGAGAGGCTGCTTCCGAGAACCCCCAACCTTATAAGGTTGGCAATACAAGAACTTCCCAGAAGGTCACCATCCTCATACTACTCTTGCATCAGAGACTTAGAATTCCTAATTCTTAATTAACATATTTAAAATTCCTAATTTTAAACCTTTAGGCCTCTGTTCTAATATATTCATAATAATACCATAATTAACCAGCATAATAAAATATTATAAATAAATAGAAAGGTGAAATCTAAAAGAAAAGAAAAGAAGAATACCAGGATGTGGATCGTTGTGTCGCTCCAAGAAATCACCGCGACCACGAGATTGCAGAGATGGTCAACACTTTCAGAAAACTTTTTAATTTCAATTAATTTTCCATTCTAAACGATAGTTCTAGGAATACTATTTATAATAGGCTACTGGGGTGACAAAATCTGGAATTTTTGGTGTGGGATACAAACCAAACAAACAAAACAGTGTCATTTCACCTAATTTTTTAAGGGCAGCCTAGAATGTGCCAAGTGGCACATTTTCGTAGGTCGGCGCCATTGGCATGGATCGATCCTGTGGGCATCCTAGCTTCGTCCACATAGAGAGGCGCATATTAGGCCTATGCCCTTTTGTCATGCTGTGATTGGTTGACCCTGTTAACTCCCAAAAATTCTTTTTTTTTTTTTTTTTTTGGTTTGTTTCTCACATGTAAAAATTTATCTTATGAATTTTTATTTTAACAAAATTATTTTATTATATCATTTTAATTTTATTCATCTAATGAATGCTGTTTAGCAAATTTAAATTTATTCATCACATTAATAAAAAAATTCATCTCAAGAATTCCTTTAATATTTTTCTAGTGGTGCAAAATTAGAGGCTTGCGCAGAGACCTCAGGGACAATTTAAATCTAACTCCAAATGGGTCAAAACTCATTATCAACTCATGATAATATTTGATTACTATTTAATAGGATTTAATTCCACTAAATAAATTTCGATCAACCCCTCTAACTAATATCCATGAGAAGTAATAATTAAAAATACCATCATTATACTTCTTACCACTTCTCCTTAAGTACCGGACTAGCCCTTTTCGAATAATTATGTGACACGAGAATATATTCTTCGTATCAATTCCAGTGATAAGCACAAGGAATACTTTGGTCGAAGATTCCGAATTTTCAGAACACTTGCGAATCTATTTAGGGGGACCTCTGTATCTCGTAAGAGACTATAGACTCCATGTTGACTATTTTTTTTGGCTACATTTCATACAGTCACTCAATGTACGTAGACTATTGGCCACTTTAAAGGACCTCACTTTGAGCACACCAAAGTGGTGAACTCTACGTGCACGAGTTCAAGACAATCTCAGAATTTAGAGTTATCACCTAATCACAAAGAACTATTTATTTCTAGCGCAGCATTTAAGAAAAATACAATTCTGGTGGTCCAGCTCAATGTTCCAATCTTATTTACGAACACTAACTATGATACTTCTGGATATCTATCCACATGACCTAGACAAGCCATCTAAAGTATCATGCTATAGTCTTATGAGACAAATTGTCCATAACTCATCACCGACTATGACCTTACTTAAACAACATGTCACAATTTTGATTTAAATCTATTCGTGGCTCAATCTCATTAACCATTGAAATCAAACTACGACATATTATATTGTACTACTTCCATCTCATGGTACGTTTTAGAAATAATCACATGCATATTTGACTCATAAACTTTAATCAGACATAAAACAGATAAAGCAATTATATTTATTAAAATTTAAATAAAAATAATTAAATTTTCAGGACACTAGTTTCAACAATCTCCCTCTTGTCCTAAACCTAATTAACTTTGCATTGCATAACTATCCCTTAGGGACATGTCAACTCATTTACTATAACAATTTCAATACTAATGCCTCACTGTCACATCCTTTCGCTCACACGTTATAGAACTATATGGAGCCTCCGAAGTCAACAAGCTTAGTTTATAACTTCTAAAGTTATTAACTACCCAGCCTCTATAGTCAATTACGCAATACTAGATCACTTTACATTTCACCATCTAATGACTCGCACTCCAAGGGTGAATATATATTTTTGCGTCAAACATCAAGAATCTTTAGAATCATGTGCAACCTATAACAAACCAGCATACTTTCTCACAATCTCGCACAAGCTCGATCTAAGAGCATAGTTGATTCATCCTAGGTCTTTTATTTTGAAATAATTGGACAGTCAAATTTTTAACAACTTATTTCAATTCTACACCATTATCAATGATCAAAATGCAATCTAAATGCATCATTTAGAAAGTTGCTACTTTCTTATCATGTCACTTGCACACTTATGGTTCATTAACCATCTATTCAAACCCATAGGATTTGATGATCGTCATCCAATCTGCTATTCAATGATCAATATGCTAATTTAAGTCCATAAATGGGCTTCCTCAGTTTGCATACTATACGCTCTTGATATTTGGCAATAGACTTGTCTAGTTGTATCATATACATATGTCCCTCAAGATGACCATTCAGAAATCGTTGTATGGACTTCCATTCGTCATATCTCATCATAATGAGCTACAATAGACAAGAGTATCCTTGTGGATTTAAGCATAAAAATTGGCTAGAAAGTCTCATCATATATTATTCCTTCTTATAGGGTATAACCCATTGCCAACAATCTTTTGCCTTGAAGGTCTCTACCTTTTCATCCACTCGTCTTAGTCTCTTGTAGATCCATTTAGATCCAATCTAATGGTTTCAATGCCTTTCGGCACCGCTACAAGTTTCCAGACATTGTTAGAGCACATTTACTCCAACTTAGCTCTTATTGTCATGACGCATTGGTCTGCATTAAGAGCTCCATTGCAGTCTAGAGGATCAGATTCATCATCATGCTCAACTAGTAAGGTTGATTAAATGAATCTATCAGTAGCAATAGATTGGGACTCAGCCGTTGGGTCTTTAAGATCCATAGGCTCCTTTTGCTTGCCCTTGCCTGTTGGGAACATATTTCAAAAATTTTGCTGATTTGACTAGAGCGGGCACACTAGAAAACCGATTTAAAATTTTTAGTTTAAATCTAAAGTCCTTATCTAATTAAACAATTTAATTAGGTCTAGATCATACTCTAATAGGTTCATAGTATGACAAACAAAAAACGTCGAATAAAACAAATATAAACATGGCATGTAGAAGAAATGAAATAAAGGAAAAAATAAATTAAATGTCCCATATTTAATCAAACATACTCGAAACACAAATCCTTATTCTGACCTAGAGACCTGAAATGGGAAAAAGGTTCCTTCACAACTCAAAGTCTTCGTCGCAATGGCCTCTTCTAGCACCGGGAGTGTGGGCACCCAAAAACATTTATTTTAGGAAAAAGTTTGGAACAAAAATTTTCCTTTAATCTTGCCAAAATATAACTTTTTCAAAAATATTATACTAAATAATAATTTAAAAAACCTCCAAAATAATTTTACTGTTTCCTTCGTGCTAGAAAACCAGGTTCCAAAACTTAAATCATAATAATTTCAACGTAAATTGCGCGAATATTTATAAAATGAAAAACAGTGGATGACGTCATTCTGATGTCAGCACACAAAATGCATTATGAACGCGTATACAATCTGTTGTTGACGTCACATGACGTCAGCCACCACCGTTTCCGTTTTTTATTTTGAAACTGCGTGTGTGCCCTGCCACAAGAACTTGCACGCACAGGGCTGTGTGTTTGATACCCTGTTTCTCGTTTCTTTTTTTTCTTTTTTTTTTTTGTGTGAAACGAAATATAATTTATTATATTAAATATTCATCTTATAAATATTTGTTTTGTATAAAAATTTATTTGCCTCGTAAATAAATAATTAATCTCATTAGTTTATTTTTTAAAATATTTTCGAATGGCACTTAACTAAAGGCTTGCAGAGGGACCTTATGGACAATCTAACTCTCGCTCTAAATAGGTCAAATCTGATTATCATCTCATAATAATAGTTGATTATCATTTAATAAAAATTAATTCAACTAAATAACTTTTACTGCACTTTAGAAGTAAATATATTCACTTAAGAATTTTGCATACAACTTTTTTACTATAATTAGCCCTTCTATTAGATATCCATAAGTAAAAATAACTTTAACTACTATAGTTACATTTCTCACATATCTTGTCACAGTTCTCGACTGGCTCTTCCCAAACAATTCAATAATGCAGAAACAATTTTCACATTAATTTCAAATATCAAACATATGGAATACTCTAGCAAATATTCTTGAATCTATTCGTATATTTGCGTATCAACTAAGGGGACATCTTTATCTCATTAAAGACTATTGATTCCATGTAAAACAACTGTTCCCGCCACACTTCATGCCGTTACCCAACCTACATAAGATTCAAATCAACGCAGTGTGACTAATCCTTTTAGCACATCAAAGCAACGAACAATCCATGCATGAGTTCAGACTATTTCCTAGATTTTGAGTTATCGTCTTACAAATTTAATTATTTTCGATAGCAGTTAAAGAAATAACTCATTTAGATGTATTATTTTCGATAGCAGTTAAAGAAATAACTAATGTAGATGGTCCTGCTCAGTGTTCCAATCATATTGACAAGACCAACATAATACAATTAGATCCCAGTTCACATGACCAAGATAGTCATCAAACGTATCTTATTGTAGTCTTATCAGACAAGTTGTCCAAAATTATCACCGACTATGAACATACTTTGACAACATATCAGTAGTTTGATCTAAGTCTATCTGTGGTTCAATCTCATTGACCACCTAAGCCAAACCGGATATGTCATCTTGGACTACGTCTATCCCATGTAACATTTTAGGAAACAATTACGTGCATGTTTGACTCGTAATGCATAATCAAACAACAAATAAATAAACAATTTCATTTATTTAAAATTTAAAATTAACTAATTGGGTTTTTCAGGATACCAATTCCAACAATCTCCCACTTGTCATAAACCAAATTAGCCATGCATTGTATAACTATCCCCTAAAGATCTGTTAACTCTTTGACTTTAAATTTTAATCAATACTAATCTGACACTGTCTCATTCTTTTGTTCACATGCTTTCGTCTACTAGGACCGACTAAGTCAACTAGTCTACTCAACAACTTCATAGCTATCAAGCACCCGACTTCCATTGTGAAATAAGCAATACAAAACTGCTTCACTCTTCACCATCTAATGACTCCTACTTCAAGGTTAAATAGGAATTCTGTCGTCAAATGTCTAAACTCCCTTTTAAAACAAACGACCCGTGACAAACTCACATTCTTTCTTTTGAATCTCGCATAAGATTGATTCTAATAATATAGTGTGCTTTTCTTAGAGACTTCACTTTTTAACTAGCTGGACAATTAAACCTTAATACCTCATAACAATTCTACATCATTCTTATTAAGTAGAATGTTATCTAAAACACGTAGAAAGTCACTACTTTCGAGCAATGTCATACGTACTCTCATGGTTCACGAACCATTGATTCAAATCCCTAGGACTTGATTAGCCTTCATCCAATCTACTATTCAAAGAAGAAGATGCTTATTTAAATTTACAAATAGACTACCTTAGTTTGCATGCTATATGCTCCTGACTATTGGAAACAAATTTTTCTGGTTGTATCATATACGTAAGCGTATAAAGATGAACATTCAGAGAATGTCATCTTGATTTCCATTTCCATATCTCATCACAATGAGATACTATGGATAAGGGTAGCTTTATGGACTTAAGCATATCATTTGGCTAGAAGGTCTCATCAAGGATGATTCTTAACAATAGGGTAATAACCCACTACCTTCAAACTAGCCTTGAAGGTTTCCACCTTCCTGTCCAATTAACTCTTTATACTTGTAGATCCATTCGGATCGAATCTAGTGAACTTAATGTCTTTCGATTTCTCTACAAGCTCCAGACATAGTTAAAATACAATTACTTCAAATTAGCTTTTTATTGCCTTGACCCATTTGTCTACATCTTTATACATAAGGGTCTCATTAAAGTCTAAAAGATCGGAGTCACCATCATGCTTAAATGTTAAGACTGAAGACATGAATCTATTAGGTGACCTTGATCATCCTCCCACTACACCAAAGCTCTCATGTACGTAGTGTGACAGTAACATGGTTGAAGATAATTCAAATACATTATCCACATTATAAGTTATATGTTAACTTTCAATCCTAAATAAAGAGTTAACCTTGTGAAAGAGATTGATAAGATGAGAAGAGAAGAGAAAGGGATGACAAATAGAGAAGGAGATGAGAATCAGAGAGTGATTAACCAAAAGGAAATCTGAATTTTTATTGATTGAATGATAAGGTTACATGATTTATATCTATTTATAATAGATCTTGATACATTGTACTGAGACTCATCCACTTAACCGACTAAACTAGAATTTGCCGCCAAAACACAAGCTAGCCGCCACATTTGACTTATTTTTACTCCTAACCGACTTTGGCGCCTAATTGGCCTGCCAACTAACAATTGAATACAACACCAATACAACTCTAAAGCAAATTCATGCAGTACAAGACCAAGTACAACCAAAATTAAAGGAATCATAACATTCCCTTCTCCTTGAGAAGCTCCTTGTCCTCAAGGAGAAAAGCATGGAAATTGATTCTTCAAAAATGCAAGGGTCTCCCATGTAGCAAAATTCTTGTCCAAATTGCGCCATTGTACCAAAACCTCTTGTACCACCTTGTTAGCTACCTTCATGCTTCTGTTTGCTTTAACAGCTACTGGCTACAGCAACAATGCTCCATTTACTCCAACTTTTGGTGCTTCCCGTGAGCTTTTAGCTCCTTTCTTCACCTGCTCTTTAAGTAATGATACATGGAACACTGGGTGAATGTATGAATTAGGAGGTAAGTCAAGTTTGTATGCAGCTTTGCCAATCTTTTCCAAAATCTTGTATGGGCCAAAGAAATGTGCACTTAGCTCAACATTCTTCCTGACAGCCAAAGAGGACTGCCTATCAGGTTGTAATTTGAGGTAGACCATGTCTCCAACTTTATAATTTTTGTCTACCCTCTTTTTATCAGCATAGAATTTCATTCTTGCTTGTGCTTGGAGAAGATTGTCCTTAAGGACTTGCATCATGTGCTTCCTCTACTGTATGAATTTAGCTGCTGCAGACTCAGATGAAGTGGAAATCTGCAGTATAAATGGAGTGGCAGGAGCATATCCATATAAAGCTTGGAAGGGAGAAGTGCCAATAGATGCATGTACATGAGTATTGAACCAATATTCAGCTAAAGAAAGCCAACGGTTCCACTCTTTAGGTTGTGAGAAAACCATGCTCCGGAGATACTACTCAACACATTGATTAACTCCCTCGGTTTGTCCATCTGTTTGGGGATGGTATGATGAGCTAAGCGCCAATGTCGTACCCTACAACTTGAACAATTCCCTCCAAAAATTGCTTGTAAAGATCTTGTCCCTATCAGATACAATGGATTGAGGCAAGCCATGTAACTTGTATACATTGTCAAGGAAGCTCTTGGCCAACCTCTCTGCAGTAACAGGCCGGATGAGTGAAATGAAGTGGCTATATTTGGTGAAACGATCCACCACTACCCAAATTACTTCCCTGCCATCTGACTTGGGACGTCCTTCTATAAAATCCATACTTATATTGATCCAAGCACCCTCTAGAATGGGAAGTGGCTGTAAGAATCCCTTGTATCTATGATCTCCCAATTTAGTTTGTTGACAAACTTCACAAGATCTCACAAAGGCTGTCACTGTCTTTTTTATCCCGTGCCAACTGAAATAAGCCTTAACTCTTTGGTATGTGCCTTTAATACCGGAATGACCTCCCCAAGCTGAATCGTGTGAGGCTTTAACAATATGATCTCTCAGATCTGTAGAGGAGCCAATGTAAAGCTTATTTTACAATCGGATGATACATTTCAGCATTGATACATCAGCATTACTGTCATCCACATCTGCATTTTTCACCAAGCTTGCAGCCACACATTCTTGAGCAAAAGATTCACCTTCATAAGACTTGTAAACTTCATCCATCCATGTTGGCACAACAATGGAAATTGCACAACAAGAGCCTTGTTCACAATCCTCAAATCTTCTTGACAGTGCGTCTGCAACTAGATTTTCCTTTCCTCTTCTATATTCAATTGCATAATCAAGGCCTAGCATCGTCATTAATCCCTTCTTTTGAATTCTTGTCATGATCTTTTGCTCTAAGAGGTGCTTAAGACTCTGATGATCTGTTCTAATGATGAATCTATGACCATCCAAGTAATGCCTCCATTGCTCAATTGCTAGAAGAATAGCCAAGTATTCCTTCTCATAAGTAGACATGGCTTGATGCTTGGGACTAAGTGCTTGACTCAAATAAGCAACAGGACTCCCATGTTGAGAATGAACAGCTCCAATACCTGATCCACTTGCATCTATCTCCAGAATGAAAACTTCAACAAAATTAGGCATGGCTAGGACCAGGGCTGCACACATGGCTGTCTTGAGAGCTTTAAAGGCTGCTTGAGCCTATTCTGTCCACTTGAAGGCGTCTTTTTTAAGGAGTTCAGTTAGGGGCTTTGCAATGGATCCATGCCCTTCAATGAACTTCCTATAATACCCAGTCAATCCCAAGAATCCCCTCAATTGCTTCAAGGTCATTGGAGTAGGCCAATCTTGCATTGCTTGAACCTTGGAAGGATCGGTGGAGACTCCTTCATGAGAAATTAGATGGCCCAAATACTCAAGCTTGGTCAGAGAAAACGAGCATTTAGATAGCTTCGCATAGAACCTGTGCTGCCGCATCACTACAAATACCTCTCGAAGCTGAATGAGATGATCCTCATAAGAAGAGCTATATATCAATATGTCATCGAAGAAGACCAGCACTGATCTCCTCAAAAAAGGCTTAAAGATGTCGTTCATAGCAACTTGAAAGGTGGCCGGAGCATTTGTTAGACTAAATGGCATAACAACAAACTCAAAATGTCCATGGTGAGTCTGAAAAGTAGTTTTACATATATCCGGCTCAAGAACTCTGATTTGATGATATCCCTGCCTCAAATCAAGCTTAGTGAAGAAATGTGCGCCATATAACTCATCAAGAAAATCATCTATAACAGGAATAGGGAACTTATCTTTCATTGTTAAGGAATTCAATTGGCGATAATCAATGCACATCCTAGCTGTCCCATCCTTCTTCTTCACAAGAATCGCAGGTGGGGCAAAGGGGCTGTGGCTTGGTCTAATGAAGCTCATTTGAAGCAACTCATCAATTCGATTTTCAATTTTTGATTTCTGAGCATGAGCATACTGGTATGGCCTTATCTTCACTGGATCAGAATTGGCTCGAATTGGAATGGCACAATCAACACTCCTTTGAGGAGGTAGAGCTTTAAACAGCTCAAAGATATCTTCAAACTCTTCAACCAAGGCTTGCACCCCAGGCCGAATAACTGACTGAAGCTTTGTAGGACAGATGGCAAATAATTGCCCAAGCCACTGAATTGCATTCTTTTTAAATCCACGACGTAAACGCTTTCCATTGATCAACCGCAGCTGTGCTTGCTCAGGAATTCCTTGTAGTGTGGCGTTAGTGCCATGAACTTCAAAAGCAACTGTCATTTTGTCAAAATCAAACACCACTGGATTGAATGATCTCATCCAATCAGCACCATATCACATCCTCCCAAAGGAAGAACTCTGAAATCAAACGAGAATTGATGCTCTTGCATAGCCCATTGGAATGCTTGACACTTGTTTTGAGTGAGAATGGAGTTACCATCAGCCACAGTCACGGCTAATGGGTGAGTTTTGATCACTTCATGCATCACTTTCTTCACCATTTGGGATCAACGAAACTACGGGTGCTTTCACTATCTATTAGAATGGTAATGGAAGTTTTTTTCGGCCTTTCCTCTAATGCGAATGGTATTGTGAGCTCCATTCCTGGCTAATGCTTTCATAGAAATCTCAATCTCATCTTCAAACAACTCATCTTGTGAATCATGCTCAGAATTGTCATCATCAGCCCCTGTACCGTCTCCATTTTAATCAGCTTCTACTTAAGAGCCCCTTGCAGACATCAAGAATTTGGAATTGCACCTATGCCCGGGTTGATATGGCTGGTTACATCTGTAACATAACCTTGTAGATCTCTTGTCAAATGCACGACCTGCCTTGGAGCCTGATAATTCTTTGTGATGAGATTTGAAGGTGCTGCCCTTGAGTTTACTCCTGTCACTTGAAGATACAACCGTAGCTTCAATCAATTTAGCTTTATTATAAGCTTTGGACAATGTCTTTGGCCCAATGGCCTTAACCAAGTTCTTGATTCTTAGTTTTAATCCACTAATGAAACTTGAGACATAATATGCCCCCGTAGCTTATGGATTAATGGCTATCATGCTAGCTCGTAAATTCTCAAATCTTATCATGTATTCCCTCACGGAAGTAGTCTGGTACACCTTATTAAAACTGTCAACAATATCACTTGTGTCCTCTTCTCCATATCTCTCGCATAACTCTTCCACGAATTGGCCTAAGAAAGACTAGGATTTCTCTTCAACACACTATGGAATCATACCTCATGGTCTCCATGAAGATGCACTGCTGCCAATTCCGCTTTTTCAGCTTCATTTATGTTAAAGAAATGGAAATACCGTTCACACCTTCTCAACCATGACTCAGGTTGCTTGCCATCAAAAGGCTCGATTTGCACCCTTGGCTGCCTGTGAGCATTGCTTCTGCCACGAAAAGTAGCATCATTACTCACTGACCTTCCCTGATGATGCAGATTAGGTGGCCTATCCTGATGTTCGAAGTCATCAAATGAGTTTCTGTGGTGTACAACAGAATCAGAAGGTTTGGAATTCAGACCTGAGTTCTGGCCAAACAATCGGGAATGAGCTTGATCTGTGGTTTGATCCTGAGCTCTTGAAGCAACCTCAACCTCTGGAGGTCGATCATCAACTGATCTGATATGAACTAAAGGTCTAGCTTCCGCTTGAATCATAGGAGATTTAGCACGATTCCTATCCAAACTCTCAGCCCTGTCATTGTGAACTTATGATTGAACCACTTCAGCTGGAGGAATGAGCTGACTCGCAGGTTTAAGAATCGCATTAACTAATGATTCTCCTTGCTTCTTAATCTGATCTTGCCAATTCACCAGCTTAGCCTCCAATTGCAACAATCGATCATCATTTTTCTGGTGATTTTCCAACTGCAATCGCTGTAATCTTAAGAATAAGCGTTCTTCAGTTTGTTCAAGTCATTATTTTTGCGAATTAGTAATGTGACCATACAGTTCTTTCATCTGATCAGTAGTAACATACTGAACTTCCTTCGTAGTGTTCGAACCTGCAACAGTAGCATATGATACTTTTGGATTAACAACTGATGCTACATTTCCACCACCAGCTCCCGATTGTGTTCTAACTCCATCAGCCATAGTTTGTTTGTTTTTCATTGGTTTTGCCAGCTCAAATTAAGCAATTGACAGCTTGAACCAGCTCTGATACCAATTGTTAACTTCCAATCCTAAATTGAGAGTTAACCTTGTGAAAGAGATTGATAAGATGAGAAGAGAAGAGAAAGGGATGAGAAATAGAGAAGGAGATGAGAATTAGAGAGTGATTAACCAAAAGGAAATATGAATTTTTATTGATTGAGTGATGAGGTTACATGATTTAGATCTATTTATAATAGATCTTGATACATTGCACTAAGACTAATCCACCTAATCGACTAAACCAGAATTTGCCTCCAAAACACAAGCTAGCCGCTACATTTGACTTATTTTGACTCCTAACCGACTTTAGCGCCTAATTGGCCTGCCTACTAACAATTGAATACAACACCAATACAACTCTAAAGCAAATACACGCAATACAAGACCAATTACAACCAAAATTAAAGTTATCATAACATTATATCAAGCTGTAGAGACACAATATCTCATATTGTCAGTCTATCCAACGCAAGCTATCTGCTGTACTTTTACAATACTTTCTAAAACCTCTTACATAACAAACCTTTTGATAAGTAGAAGTGAATCATCATATGAATCTTACCGTATTTAATAAAATATTATTGCTCCTTTTTACAAGTCTTTGTAATAAGATAAAAATAAAAATTCTCCAGAAACCACCACTTCAATCTAATCAAAGTGATTTCATATAATTACATAACTGATCCCAAATTTAGTCTTTAATTCTTTGAACTTTTAAAAGAATTCCTAATAGGTATATCCATATATCAATTTATTGAGTAGTCATTTATAAAGATTTTATGAATTACGCATTGCTTCCGCTCGCTAGAACTTTTAGCAGTCCATAAACCTTTTATGAGCTAGTCCTAGCAGCTTAGTGGCTCTATTGCCTTTACTCTTAAAGGCTTTTTCAGTCACCATTAACTTTGAACATGATTCACACACTGGTTATCATTTTAGTACTTAATGATCACACAAGACATATCAAACTAGTGTTTGAATCATACTAGATTAATATGACCTAAGATTAAGTACCATGTAAAAGCTATATGGCTTTTGAAAATTCTTCTTTTATATGGTTACATGGCCGATCTTTTATTAGACTAGTAAATCGCATTTAACATAGTTTTGATTAAAATAAGTCAACTATCTTTTTTTTTTTTTGATAAATCAGCGAGATAAGTCAACTATCTACCAATGTACCCTTTTAAATAAATAATTTATTTACTTAACCATCAGTCCATTTTTAAGAAAATAACTGAAAAACTATTTTGAAGTAAATAGCAGGTAGAAATCAAATTTCTGAAGTACTTTAAGATAATTACTCAATTACAAAAACTACATTGCTTCACTTAATATATTATCTCTTGGTAGCCATACTGAAAGCCTAATGACCAGAGTACTATTGAACTACCTACAAGTCACAACTAGAGGAGACATATACCTTAGTCATGTTGTCTTTCAGTCTTGGCAACAATAGTATATAAGTACCTAGGCAGTTTCTTTTAAACATTAACGTCCAATGCTTTTATAGAAGAGACAAAACGATTTTGACTCATGTTTTATTTTACCCTCTTGAGGTTCCTAATTTCTGAGATAGATGTTTACACTAAGTGGACTCTTCTCTAAGTTCTCATGACACCTTTTCTCTCAAACTGTACTTTCATTAGTTGCGACAATGAGCAACCTCTATTATTCAATATATCTAAGTTAAACCGATTGAAAGACCTTGATAGGCAAGTCAGGATCATATCCTGTTGAGAGTGCCTATCCAAATTTGTATCAAGAAATCTAGTTCAATTAAATGAACCATCATCATATGACGCACTCTTGAGCTGAACTTTCTTCACACAATGTTGTGTCTATTGTCTTTCTCATTGGCCATTCTCATGCTACTAGTTCTCTAACCAAACACTTCTTTCCAATATCTGATAATCTCTACTACAGTTGACAATTCAAGTATCTAATACTAGAATAAGTTCGACATCTAATGTTCGAATCTTGCATCCAACTAACTCTTTAGTCTACTTTAACATTCCAAAAGTTCTTTTCAGCTTAGTAGATATACTAGCAGCAGCCTAGAGAACTTTGAGCATCTCCTAGTGCTCTTCAAGTACTAAGACATATCATATCATAGTAAGCATAATAGAACAAACAAATAAGACATACCAGTATCGATCACAATGCATAAGTTAACAACCAGTCTGAAATAAAAAATTGTAAAACAAGTCATATAACATACATGATTACTTTTCTTACTGTTAGCAAACACTCAAAGTTTGGAGTTCACAATTCGGCACTTTCATATATATCATGGCGACCCAACCGATCTACCATAAACTCCCAATCAGTGAGGTTGAATTGGGATATCAGAGGGGTGAGAACTTTTCTCAATAAATATATTTTCCTAGCAACTCCTAACTAAACATATTTAACACACCACTTTTTCCTTAGCCTCTAAGGTCCTGCAACAGAGCTCCTAAGGGAGGCTAATGTAAACCTTAGACAAATGTACACCATTACCTAAACATCCATAAAAAGTATCGATATACTCCACGTCGGTGTGATCGTACTCGCTTGCTTATCATATTAGAAGTCTAACCTTGTATTCCGCGGATTAATGTACTCCTTGAGGAGTAATGCAACCCACTATATTGTTAGACCAGTAATGGAGGCCTTGAGCATTCACTTCGAAGCTTGCTCCCACTTGATATTTTGAGTCTTGTGAACCTTTTATAATTGTAGCAAACAAACAAAGCATAAAATCCACCTAACCATTCTCTCTGTGTGTGAAACGACAAGCTTACCAATCTACTTGTTACTATGGGAGAGGCGACGTAACTAGTAATTAGTCAAGTGAAAACTATTCTCAATTAATATGTTTCCTAGACATATTTAACTAACTGTTTCTTCCTTAGTCTCTAAGACAGTATCACAATGCTCCATAGGAGACTATCATACTATCCTAGTCAAGTGTATACTATTACCTAGGCATTAGTATAAGTAAATAAGATACTCTATGCCAGCATGGTCACACTCATTTTTCCTGTGCCTCTATCTATCATTTAAGAAGTCTAACCCTATATTCCATGAACAGGCGTCCTCCTCAGGGAGGTGAGGTATCAACTCCTAATCCTCGCTCTCACTTGAAATTTACAATGACGGATCTTTCTTTTAAATATGATTATCTCATGATCAATATTAGAATCGCATTCTAAATTTTATTTAGCAATTAAATAAAACCCTAGTCCAGTTAGGTTCCTTTAATTATCCAATCTATGTATAATCTCACTAGATATATTATGAAAATTTTCATTTCAAATACTTCGGCTTTTGTATTATCTAATCACAATAGATTTATTGAAAAAATTCTCTCCCTCGACAAAATCAAATATTTTGCAAAGTTATAGGGCCTTATGGCTTTATTCACATCATACATAATGTTTAACTTATTTAAATAATATTGAACATGTGAATTGCAGTTTAACAAGTACCTTGTTAGCAAAAAAATGTATAATAACACTTAAGGGCCTAAAGGTCGGAACAATTAAAGATTTTTCTAAACTCTTTTACAATAAAACGTATAATCTTAATTAAAATCTCTTCCTAATTAATTATTTATTTATTCAAATTATTTTCATAGATTAAGTTTAATAAATAGATAATTATTTAGATTTTAATCTCATTAGATCTTAAATTGAACATCTATTCTTATTAGATATTCATTGTTTTGGATTATCATAAAATATTCTACAATTGAATATTTTAAACCTCGGTTCAAAATGTAAACTAATTACATTAATAATATAGCACGTTCAACTTCTTGAATATCGAATCTTAGTAGATACGATTTAGAATTGCGCTTCTTGATTGAATCATGACTTATCTAAAATTTTAAACAATTTAAAACTTTGATGAACCTTTAATCTTGTTATTAAACTCATTAACAACCATATTCAAGATTGTCTTTATCTTTAATGAAATTCCCAATTTCATATTTTTTTAATTCTAAATACTCTAATTTCATCAAACCTAATATTTTTAATTTCAATCATGAATGTATTCAGAGTGGCTCTTATACCAATTGTTGGGAATATATTTCAAAAATATTTTGCTAAATTGACTACAACGGGCATAGTGGGAAACCAATTTAAAATTCTTAATTACAAATCTAAAGCCCTAATCTAATTAAATTACTTAATTAAGTCCAGATCTTACTCTTATAGGTTCATAATATGACAAACGAAAAACATCAAATAAAAATGTCATGTAGAATAAACAAAATAAAGAAAGAAATTAAATATCACGTATTCAATTAAACTTATCTAAAGCGCGAATCCCAATTCAAACTGGAAGACATGAAATTGGAAGAAGGTTTCTTGACACCTCAAGTTTTTTTTCGCAATGACCTCCTCTAGCACCGTAAGTGTGGACTCCCAAAAAATATTTATTTTATTAATCTTTCCAAAAAAATGACTTTTCAGAAAAGAAATTATGCTAAATAATAATTTAGAAACCCCCTAAAACAATTTTAGGGTTTTCAGCATGGGACAAAACCAAGTTCCTAATGCCTAAATCCTAATAATCGTAGCTGACGTCATTCTGATGTCAGCACACAAAAGGCATTACTAACACATATACAGTTTGTCGCTGAAGTCACATGATGTCAACGACCATCGTTTCCTTTTTTATTTTTAAAATTGGGCGCGTGCCTTGCCACAAGAACTTGCACGAGTGAGGCTGTGCGGTTGATATCCCATTTCTCCTTCCTTTTTCTGTTTTGTTTAAAATGCAATATAATTTATCGTATTAAATATTCACCTCATGAATTTATTTTTTAAAATATTTTCAAATGATGCTTAAGTAGAGGCATGCGAAGGAACCTCAGGTACAATCTAACTCTAGTTTCAAATGGGTCAAATCTAATTATCATCTCATGATAAGAATTGATTACCATTTAGTAAAGCTTAATTCCACTGAATAAGTTTTACTGCACTCTAAAATTAAATATATTCAATCAAGAGTTTCCAAACAACTTTTCTTGACAATTAGCCCCTCTATTAAACATCCATGATCAAAAGTAACTTTAACTATTATCATTACTTTTCTTACATCTCTAGCCGTAGTTCCCAAGTCACCCTTCTCAAGCAATTAAATAATACATAAGCAATTTCTTTATGAACTCCTAATGTCAAACATATGGAATACTTTGGCTAAAGATTGTAGAATTTATTCGTATTTTTGAAAATCAACTAAGGGAAAATATTTATCTTGTTAAAAACTATAAATTCCATGTAAAACAACTGTTTCTGCCACACTTCGTGCTGTAACCCAACGTACATAAGATTCAAGTCAACATGGAGTGACTAATACTATTAACATATCAATGCAACGAGCAATCCATGCCTGAGTTCAAACTATTTCCTGGATTTTTATTGTCTTACAAAATTAATTATTTTTGATAGCAGTTAAAGAAACAAGTAATTTAGATGGTCCTTCTCAATGTTCCAATCTTATTGGCAACACCAATATAATACTCTTGGATCCCTATTAATATGAAAAACATAAGTTATCAAAAGTATCATATCATAGTTTTATTAGATGATGCCTACTTGGTGTATATGCTTAGCAAGTGCACTAAGTTGTATCAAGTAATAAAGGGTGGGTAGAGCATCGTTCCCGCAAGGATTGTTATTGAATGAGCATTGAAATTAGTAGTTTTAGCGCTATTGGAAAGACAAAAATTTAAAGTTTTTGATATGAAACAAAATAAAATAAAAAAGAACAATAATGGTTACTTATAAACACTTCTACAATGGTAAAGAAATGGTGATCAAGCATTCAAAACTTATGAAGAACAATGATAAACACTTCTAAAATGCAATAACAAAACATAGAATACGATGAATTAGAAGAGAGCGTATATTACAACTTAAGCTACATTGTAGCCTTGGAAAAACAAAATTAGTTCATGGTAAACATAACATAACAAAAAACTAAGATAGAATTCATGAACTTAAAGAAGAAAAGAATAGAAAAGAACTAGAAAATAAGAAACCACAAACCAAACTTCTTCTTTTCTCCTCCTTCTTTCCTACGAATTTCTACCAATATTCCTACTTTGTATTGTATTTTTTCTGGATGAATTGATAATAAAACACCTCCCAAGAATCCCTATTTATAGTATTTGAGGTTGGAATTACTTAAAATGAAAAATATTGCAAGCTTTAATCTCATTGCACCACACTTCTGCTTCTGCCGCCCAGTTCTGCAGCTTATAGTTCAAGTTGATTTTTTTTCAATTTTTTGTTTCTTTGAACCACCCAAAATCTGCTTTAACATAAATTTGAACATGTTCATGAAGTTTACCAGAAGTTATTTCACGTTATTTGCCCATTTTGCCGCTCAAATTTTCAAGTTGAAGTGAATTATTCATGGTCGTTGTACAGTCTCTGCATTTTTCTGTTCTTTGGTGTTTTTCTTCATTTTTTCCAGCTTTGCACTGCCTAAATTCATTCTTGACATCATCTGCACATGTTAATTTATTTTTTTTTTATCCATCCTTGCACTTGATTTGTTTATTTTTCCACCCATTGTTGCAAGTTGAAATGAATTCTGCAAGATCTTGTTGTTCTTGTTGTAGCCATGTATTTTGATGTGTTTTGCCCAACCTTTTGCTCTCGTTTGATATATCTTGCATTCACTTGATGATTTTGATGATAAAACATAGCAAGATTTAGCACAAAATAAGTGGTTTTGCAAAGAAATTACAATAGAAGCGAAAAAAGAGAAAAAGTGAGCAATAGCGATAAAAAATTAAGGTAAAATGGTTAGAAAATAAACTAAAATGATATGAATAATTACATACTAAATTGGACTATCAAAGTACCCCCAAACTTAAATCTTGCTCATCCTCGAGCAAGGCTAATCATTAAAGCATAGGATCTCATGATTTTTAAGAATTTATCACAATTCAAAGCAAGACTAATTCTAATAGAAAGGAATGACCGAGACTCAAAGTTTTAAGGTCTTAAAGGTAAAACAATCTTTCCAAGGAAAAACCCATCAATAACCAAGGTAACTGAATTCAAAAGTTGACTAAGCATATTAAGTTTATCTATTCTTTCTAATCTCAAGACATTCAAACCGAATAGAAGACAAAAATCATGCCACTCATAACAAGACTTCTAAAGTATACCCAAGACTAAAATTATTCACCAAAATTTCTTTTCCTTTTCTTATTTTTTTAAGGTGCTTAGTTCTTTGTAAGCTTTTTAAGTACCCCTTATAGTGAGCTTTTAATGCGGCAGCTCCCGTTTCAGTTGGCCCAGGGTACTAGGTGTTGAACCACCCCTACGGATCTACTTGCTCGAGGTACCAAGGCACGAAACCATCACGCCGTAGCACATATCCAAATGATAGACATTTTTAACAGGATAGTGGTGCTTAGTGATTCTCTCCCTCTATTTTTATTATATTATTTTTTTTCATATTTTTCTTTTGTTTAGACTTAGGCATAACTCTTCAAAATCTAATATGTAAATGATAATCTTAATGCAATCTATTCAAATTTGAGCATCTTTTAATTAGAAAGAAAGGCAAAACAGCCATGTTAGCTAGTAAACTCAAATACCACGATTTTATCAAGAGAGTGCCTTAGATTAGATCGTGTCTTGCAATTAGAACATAAAAACAATTAATTCTTAGGTTATTCAAATCTAGTTAAAGTAAACGGGCTAAAAAAAGTAGAAAAATTGCCTAAAAACCATGAAGATAAGTTCTCAATTTTTTTTCTCAAATTATTTTGTTCAAAATGAAATTATTAAAAGGCTAATGATCTAAACTATAGAAATTAGACAATCTTTTTGTTGGATGATACTATCTACATCTCCATACAAAGGCTCCAAACTTTTTGAGGCACTAAAGCCAACTTTAAAAGATAAAATAGGAAAACTTTTTAAAAAACATTCTGTTCAAAAATTTAAAAATTGTCTTTTCCACCCTCAAACTTAAAGTTAACACTATCCTTAATGTTAAAAGAGATAAAAAGAGCGCAACAGCAGGTGAGAGATGCTTCCTAGGTTTGAGGATTGCTTTTTGATCGTGAACGTTGCCATCAAGTCACCCCAAACTTGTTTCAAAAACTTATTTGAACAAAATATATGAGAAAATTATAAAAATAAAATGAAAATAAAACAAATGAACTTAGGATAAGAATATTTGGGTTGCCGCCCAAGAAGCGCTTAAGTTATAGTCGTTAGCTCGACTTTTTGATGATGATGTATCCCGTTTCCGGAAGGAGAATAGAGTTTCCTCCATCCACCCTCAATGACCATTTTCCTCCGTGGATCTTCTTTGTACCCTTCTTTACACGACCACCTCCACCTTCTCTAATGATGGGATTCCTGAACTTAATGTGCCACGAATTGAATTTTCTTTTTCGACCTTTTCTACATTTTTTCACTAAGGCATCCATGGTTCCAAAAACCTCTAATCATGTCAGACAAGCTCGACATTCCATTTCGATAATTGGTGGTGGTGGGTCGGTCAAGATAGGTTCGTTCATTGGTGGCAATGAGTCTATCATGGGGGTTATGTCACATTGAGGTTGTTCTTCTAATGTGTTCTCATCCCTCAATGTTATGGTGTCAGTTTGCTCCCCTAGGTCGGTGACGGTATTGTGTTATGATTCTCATAATAGGGGGCATAGGAAATAAAGTATAAATAAAATAAGGCATAGAATCGAGCCTATTGAGTTGTAATAGCTAGTTGATATTGTAATTAGTAGCTTAAGCTTTGGTGAAGTCATGTAATAAGTGAAGTCTAGAGCTTAGGTGGTCAATTCCGGTCAATAGTGGCGGCTTAGTGGGTGGTTGGTGGTTATAGCATGGGTTAGATGCAATGTAATAGATCATATCATGCAAGTAGTATAAATAGTAAGGCTTAGGCTTGTAAACTTTTAACTTTGATGAATGAATTGATATCCTTGATATCTCTCTCTACTTTCTCATCTCCTTTCCCTTCTTTCTCTCATCTAAACTCTATATTCTTTCTCATCTCATACTCTCTCTATCCCAACCAAGGTTAAGACTCAAGAGAAATCTTTGAATCTTAACAATTGGTATCAGAGCCATGATTTGGCCTCTGAATCAAGCTCATATCCGGAAAGAAATTACAAAATACGATTAATTGTATTACAATTAATCAATAAAAACAATTGTGTCACTGCTTTAATTCAGATTTTGTGATCAGAATTCAAATCTAAATTTTGAAGTGGATATTGGCAGTTACTGCATCAGTTTTCAGCAAGTGCCTAGGAAGTGTATCGGTTGGGATTAAAAGTGATCGAATTACATTGAAGGAAGTTCAATTGTTCAGTATTTGTTGAGTACATTCAACATCAAAGCTGATTCAGATTGAATTCAATAGGATTGATTAAGCATTTGCCGCAGAAGTTGAGTGCTGAAGCAAGTTTAATCTACTGAAGCTTGGTGCTGAGCTAACTGTTCTTGATCAATCACTCATTTGATTTGTTGAGAAGAAGTTACAAGTGAGCTAATTGATCCACATTGCTCTTGATCATCATCAAAAGATCAGAAACAAGCTGAATTGAGGTTTAATCAGATTCTACAACTCAGAAATTGAAGTTGAGGTAATAGTTCTAAACAGCAAGTTCAAACTCGATTCAAATCTGCTTTTCTTACTAAATTGTGATGAAATTGTGTTGATAAGCTTAGACGTGGTGTTAATTCATCAGAACATGCGTTTGTTTCTTAAGAATTATATGTTATTGAGTGGAGAAGTGTTAGGTAGAATTTTGACAGCGAAGCGAAAGTCTGATAGTGAACTAGGAAACAAAAATTGTTGAAATCCTATTTCGTTCGTGAAGCTTGCTTTAGGTATTGTGTTGAGGACTTGATTGTGAGCTAGAGCCGAGCTTAATTCAGAAGTGTAAGTCGAATTACTCAACTAACATTGCGGTTAGGGTTTGCTCGAGTTCCTCTGTTCGAAGTGCGTCAATTAGGGTGGGGAATCTGAGGTGATTCTTAAATCTGATCTTGAAATCCAGATAATTGTCGATCTTAACATTTGGTGCTGCGGTTAATTCGAAAATCATTTAGATCAATTCACAGTGTGAAGTTTAAGAGCGATTATGGATGGTAGTGATGCAACATGTCCGGATTGGTTGAAGACAATGTTTGATCAACTCAAGAAATCTAATGCTGAACTGATATAGCAAATGAACCAGCAAAACAACGTGAAGATTATTCAGTAGGCTCAGCCTATTGTAATAGAGAGATCTGATCAGGTCATGTTTCAATCACAAGAATTGGAGGATAGGATTAACAAGCGTTGGGATCAGCGTATGGAGCAACTTGAAGTGAAATTAGCTGAGATTCGAGAACAATTTAGAAGGCCAAACTCTCCTGCTGTTCAACCAGTGAAGCCTTTTGAAGAATCGAATCATCAGGTGTATTCTGAGGTTGATAAAATCGCAGTAGCTGAAGTGCACAATGTGGAGCCACTTAATGTAGTTGAAGAAGAATTGGACCAAGGTAATGCCGAAATTGATGAACACGAGTTGGTTGAACCTGAGGTTGAACGAGATGATCATTATGAAGACTCTTCGCTAGAGTTAGAGTATTTTGAAGAGGAAGAGCTACAACATGACATGCTTCCGGAATGGGAATATGATTTCCATGTCAAGGGAATGTTAAAGAAAGTAAGGAGTAGAGCTAACGCATTGAACGATTTTTGGAAAACAAAGAAGATTACAAAGAAGAAGTTGAAGCATAAGGTGATGTTTCAGCCTAGGAGGTTTGTTGATCCAAAAGAACTAACTCAAGATGCTGCTTTTACCGATCCACATGCTGGTATACAAGATTATGAAATGTGTGTTGGTAAACAAGGGTTGGGTGCCGCAGAACCTGAGATTCCAACTGAAAAACTAGATGTTACTGCTGCAATATCACTGAATACATCTCCAAATCAGTTAAGTGATATTCCATGGCAAGATGGAAGGCTGAACCGAAATGCTTTCACTGATGAGCAATGCTATTTTGCTGGGAAATCAATTGTTTCTGTGGCAGTGTCATAAAATATAGATTAGGCTATGCACAAGTCCACTTTTGGGCATGCTGGAGTGCTAACTCAGATCCAGAACAACATTATATTGGATGCTTTGCAAGGTCTCTTGTGTTGGGAGAATGTTTATGAACTTAGAGCAGCTGAAATGCACTATCGGCATGCCGATCGGCAAGTTCGGAATGATCTATTTCTTCATTTGAGAAGAGTTGTGTCTTATCCAAGTGCAAGTTCTCACGATAAGTTGCCTCCTGATCCGGGAGAGTACTCTCAAGACCATATGAAGCTGAGAGGAGTCGAATTTTTACTGAAAAGATGCACTCGAGCTGTAAGAGTACGCCTCAAGGTTCATAACAAACCAAGCTGGGTTCCTTTGCAAGCAATTGATCTGAAGGTTTTTGGGGTGGTCTGTTGTGGTTGTGCTGAGTGGAAAAATAATATGCACAAGCTTCAATACTTTCTCAATGTGTGGATGGAGGAGTACAACAAGAGAACAAGAGCAATTCTAGCTGAAAATATTTTACATTTCAGCAGTGAAGATCAGGATGGAATTCCTCTGGTTCTGAAATTATTCTCAGTAACAATGGGGTGTCATTTGTGTCCTGATCTGTGGTTCATTTTCAAGGCTGAAGACAGGAATTCAATTGTGACCCATGAGTACTTAATTTGGTGGAGCAAAATTTCAGGATTTAAAGCCAAAGTCACAAATGCTTAATGGATCAAGCTAGGTTGGTTTAGCACTACTGCAAGGTTGGGTTCTGCAGCAACTTTGGTGCAATTGGAAAGCAATCAAGAATTTGTTAAGCATGTCATGAGTTGGTTTAGTATGTGGTTGTGTGAGCAATACAAATTTTGGATAAGATCCATGATGAATGAGTTTAGTATGTGTGTTGCTTCCATGATTAGGATAAGTGGATGTGCTTGCTACATGGAAACTTGTTTACAAGCAGAACTTGAAGCTTGGTTCTCTTGGTTTGAGTTTGGAAGGCCTCCCAAGAAGTTAAAGAACTCCATATGCATTCTCGTGGGTTTCTTGACATTCAGGTTTTGTGGTGCAGCATTTTACAACCTGAATTATAGAATTGCTGCTGTGTGTTGGGACTTTCAGTAGCAAGGCTGGGTTGTTAGCTGTATTAATTGGGTTATGAGGTGTCGTGAAAGTGTTGTTGATGTTTGGTTTGATCAGTGTAGACCTCCTGAAGAGTATTTTGCATTCAAACGCAAGCATTACATCTTGATAAACAACATACATTGTACTTTGCTGATAATTCAGATGGTAGTGCCCTGAGGTCCTCTCAGCTGCACAATTCAGCAATTCTTCATTACTTCAGTTAAATTCATATTGTTTTGGTTTAGTTGCTGTGAGTTGCTGATGTGTTCGGTTAAGTCGCTGCTGCTGGTGTGTTTCGGCTACTTTGGCTGCTGCTGTGCTGTTGCTGCTGATTCTATTACTGATCTGCATTATATGGGTTCCTGGATGCTGCTGTAATTTCTATAGCTGCAGCTCTACAACCAATTTTCTTTATGTTTAGCTCGTGTTTCCTATTGTGGCATTTGTTCTTCAAGCTTCAACTTTCTTCTTGATTCTTGGGGACAAGAATCTTTTAAAGGGGGGAGTATTGTTATGATTCTCATAATAGGGGGCATAGGAAATAAAGTATAAATGTAATAAGGCGTAGAATCGAGCCTATTGAGTTGTAATAGCTAGTTGATATTGTAATTAGTAGCTTAAGCTTTGGTGAAGTCATGTAATAAGTGAAGTCTAGAGCTTAGGTGGTCAATGCCGGTCAATAGTGGCGGCTTAGTGGGTGGTTGGTGGTTATAGCATAAGTTAGATGCAATGTAATAGATCATATCATGAAAGTAGTATAAATAGTAAGGCTTAGGCTTGTAAACTTTTAACTTTGATGAATAAATTGATATCCTTGATATCTCTCTCTACTTTCTCATCTCCTTTCCCTTCTTTCTCTCACCTAAACTCTATATTCATTCTCATCTCATTCTCTCTCTATCCCAACCAAGGTTAAGACTCAAGAGAAATCTTTGAATCTTAACAATCTTGGTTGGGATAGAGAGAGTATGAGATGAGAAAAAATATGGAGTTTAGATGCGAGAAAGAAGGGAAAGGAGATGAGAAAGTAGAGAGAGATAACAAGGATATCAATTCATTCATCAAAGTTAAAAGTTTACAAGTCTAAGCCTTACTATTTATAGTACTTACATGATATGATCTATTTACATTGCATCTAACTCATGCTATAACCACCAACCACCCACTAAGCCGCCACTATTGACCGGCATTGACCACCTAAGCTCTGGACTTCACTTATTACATGACTTCACCAAAGCTTAAGCTACTAATTACAATATCAACTAGCTATTAAAACTCAATAGGCTCGATTCTGCGCCTTATTACATTTATACTTTATTTCCTATGCCCCCTATTATGAGAATCATAACATATTGCTAGGCAAGGAATCTCTAGACCTCTTGGAAAATTCCTCTAATGTAGTCCCTACTTGAGGTTCTAGATTTTGGATGGAGGCTTCTTAGTTTTTTAAGTTACCCACGGTTTCCATGAACTCCCAAAATGTCTTTTCTAAGTCATATTTCTTTTCTTGAGATGGATAAATGGGAGACCAAGGTGCTTCGTGATGGTTTGAAGAAAAGTTAGAAGGGTTCATCCGTCCTTGTCTATAGGTGCTAGAGTAGGGGTTGTACTGGGGTTAGTTATAATTTAACATGTAGTTACCTTGTTCAAAACCCGATGAGAAAAAGCTATTACCCATTTGGCATTCTATAGCAGCATAGTTACCTGCGCAAAATTCACATCTAGGAGTACGAACAACTTTAACACTTATGTTATCCAGTTATTTTAGAATTAGTGAGAGTTGAGCAGATAACGAAGAGAATGCATTAATTTCATGAATGCTCAATTGTCTTCTTGGTATAGCATGATATTGAGGTCTCATATAGTTGTTGCAAGCCATTACTTTTAGCTCTTTTTTTTTTTTTTAACAAAATACTAAAAAAATAAACATAAAAGTTAGAGGAATGATAAAAATACCAAAACGTAGCAATATAACACAAATTTTAATAAAAATTAAATTTAGGTAGGGGGTGGTGGTATATGAATTTTTCAAAAGAAGTTAAGAGGGGGAGTTAGTAATACTAAGGTTTTGAAAAACTAAAAAATTATAAAATTAACTTTGAAAAAGTTATTTAGGTGAATTAAAAAGTTAAAATAAAGTTAAAATAATTAGAAAACTTAAAAATACAACAATCTAAAGTAGAAATTTAAGAAAACCCAAATTTTTAGGGTGGGGGGGTAACACTAATATTTTGAAAAGTTTTAAAATAACAATTTTAACATTTAACAATACTTAACAAAACACAATTTGCACAAATTAATTAAAATGAATGAAATAAAAGATTGTTTTTCAAATGTAAGAAAAATTTACAAGTGTTTACAAAAGAACTTCAAATTAGTACTAAAACTGGATGGTATCGATATAACTCAAATAAGGACAATCCCCGGCAATGGCACCAAAAACTTGATGCTTGCTTGGTGTATATGCTTAGCAAGTGCACTAAGTCGTATCAAGTAATAAAGAGTGAGTAGAGTATCATTCCCACGAGGATTGTTATTGAATGAGCATCGAAATTAGCAGTTTTAGCGCTATTTGAAAGACATTAAAGTTTTTGATATGAAACAAAATAAAATAAAAAAGAACAATAGTGGTTATTGATTTCATAAAAGGGTGTGCTGATTTTTTGAAGATTTTTATGATTTAATAAGATCCATGGCATCAAATTTCACCTAGTTGCATCAATACACCTTCATATTCTCGATATTCAAGTCGATTACATGTTGATAGTCGAAAACCCTAATTTACCAAATATTCTCTCTTGAGCAACATTTAGCATACTTTTTTCATATTAGCTCATCAATATCTTCCATGAATTTAAATAAGAAAAGATTTTTAAGGAACCATGGTTTTCACTTAGGACCACACAAATCGCGTTAATCTCTTTTGAGCATTCGCTCAACTTGTGGTATTTGTCACCTTAGAAATCATCATAAATCTCCTCTCAGACTCATTATGAATCATTATAGGATTTAAATGGTGATCAAGCATTCAAAAATCATGAAGAACAATGATAAACACTTTAACAACGCAATAACAAAACATTGAATACATTAAATTAGAAGAGAGCATATATTATAACTTAGGTGTCATGATCCTAGCCATGACATGGTCCAACGCATCAGTTAGGACAACAAATAATAAAAGATAAGTCATTCTTAGAGGTTGTCATGGAAGGCCAAGCAACCAAGTCAAGACAGGGTTCTGGTTCGCTACCGGGTTCGCACCAGGGTCCAAGGGTTCGCAGCAAGACCGTGTCAAGGTCGCAGAGGTTAAAGGTCTGGGTCGGACCAGTTCGCAACCTGGCAGTGTCACAGGGTCGGCCAGGCAGTGTCAAGGGCTTGTCTTAGGCATCCGATAGTCCTGTCCTAAGCACCTGATAGTGTCAATGGTTGGCTTTCAGCTTCAAATGACCGTTGCAAGTGTCCCAGTAGCTCCTAAGGCACGCCTATATCTGGAAGCATCTAGAATAATCTAGAAATGGCCAAGTTGGATGCTCCTCCAACCGCTTTTCCCGCCAATTATTTGAATAATCCCTTTTTCCCTCCATTATTTGAATTGTTGTTATTTCCTGCCATTTTACTTAAATAATTTAGATTTGTAATAGATTAGGAAACTTCTGGATTGAATTGTTAGAACTCTATGAATGGAAGAGCAAAATACTTGTAAAAATCAATCAATGAAAATATGAATGAAATCCAAGAGTTCAACACTTAATGCTCTCTCATCTCATACTCTCTATTCTCTCTCACATCTAACTTTACTTCTTTTCTCATCTAAGTCTAAATTCACCTTCTTTCTCATCCCATACTCTCTTAAACTCTATCAATTCTCACTATCAATTCATATCTCGAGCCATTAACTCGAGATCACGAACATAGGAACGTGATAAGGCAAGGTCACGAACCAAGGATCGTGACATTAGGCTACATCGTAGCCTTGAAAAACAAAATTAGTTCATGGTAAACATAATATAATAAAAAAATAAGACAAAATTCATGAACTTAAAGAAGAAAAGGATAGAAAAGAACAAGAAAATAAGAAATCTGAAGCCAAACTTCCTCTTTTCTCCGCCTTCTTCTTCTCTACAAATTTCTACCTATATTCTGTTATGTTTTTAATCATTTTAATTCAAATAAGTAATTGGCGGGCTTAAGCAATTGTTTAGGGGGAAAAATTGTTGGTTAGTTGTTGCTGCAGGTCTGGCGGGAAGAGTCATCTAGTGGAGTTTGTGTTTCTCTAGCTCTATAAATAAGATCCGATACTTGTAATTACATCTATCCAATGAAATACATACTAATCCTTGTGATTAAAACTCCTTTCTCTCATCTTAACTTTTCTATTTTCTCATCTCCTTCACTTTTTTCTCATCCCAAATTCTATTGATCTTAGGTTAAGTTCAAGATTTAATCTAGAACTTAACAATTGGTATCAGAGCTGGTTCAATTCACAAATTAATGGATATAAACGAAATGCCTTTGAGTGGAGGTGTCACCACCCGATCAGCAGCAGCAAAAGCAGCTGCAAGGTCATCCGATGCTGATGAGGTTGTGACAGTGTCGCAAATAGATAGCAGATTTGATAGTAGATTTGAGGCAATATTGTCTCAATTCAAGCAGATTGTTGATGAAGCCATTCCTCAGAAGATTGAGGCAAAGGTCGATCAGCAGGTTCAGTGCGTAGAAGTTAAAATTGCTGAACAATTCTTGCAGCAATCACGCGAATTGGAGGAGAAGTTTAATCAGAGGCTCGATCAACAAAGACAATTGCTGGAAGAGAAGTTCTCTGAGATTAGAGAGCAAGTTATGAGGCCTATGCCCTCCGTTGTTCCTGATCCACTAATACCAGCTAGTGTCTTACACACAAATCAGCCGATCAGACCTCAGGAGGAAGGAAGGCAAAATGCGCCAATTCCGATGGTAAATTCTGGCATTGAACGGAGAATTCCTGATCCAAACCCTGAGATTGAAGTACCTGAAAGGCAAGGGCACAATGAGCCTGTGTTTTCTCGACCTTCCAATTGGAATTCTGGTCCTGATGTGCGATCCACTGAAAATGAAGATATACATAGATCGAGGGGAATGAATGTGGATCATTTTGATAGACCACCTGACGATTGGCCTCAACCACACTCTGGCAGTAATGATGAGGTCTCCAACAGCAGAAGCAATGGTCATAGACAGCCTCGGGTTCAGATTGATGCTTTTGTTGGGAAGCAACCTCATTCTTGGCTAAGGAGGTGTGAGCGTTACTTTCATTTCTACCATGTTGATGACTCTAAAAAGGTAAAAATCGTGGCTGTTTATCTCCTTGGTGATCATGAGGTGTGGTTTAATAGTTTGATGAAGAGTAATCCATCCCTTATGCAGACTGAATTTGCAAAAGAACTATGTGATCGCTTTAGTGATGAGGATGATAGTGATATTATTGATAAATTCAATAAGGTGAAACAGGAGACATCTGTTAGGGATTATAGGACCAGGTTTGAGAATCTACGAGCTAGCATTATAGCTGAAATTCAAGATTCCGAGTCTTATTATGTTCAGCTTTTATTAGTGGATTGAAACCAATGGTGAAGAACTTGGTTAAGGCCGTTTATCCTACAACATTATCCATGGCTTATGCTAAAGCCAAACTTTATGAATCCACAATTTTGTCTTCAAATGAGGCTCCCAGACCTCGCAGCAGTAGTTCCAAGCAACAACAAGGTGCTGCCAGGGTCCAGACCAACAGACCTGATGACAAGCAGCAGCAAAAGTTGTGTTGCCGTTGCAATCAACCATATCAGTTTGGCCACCGGTGTAACTCCAAATTCCTCATGTCCGCTGAGGGAGTGAATGCTGGTGAGGAGTCTGATGAAGAAGAAATTGAGGCTGAGGGGACTGATCTTGATCTGAACAACGATGATAGTGCAAATTAGGCAGCAGTAGAAATATACATGAAAGCCTTGACAGGAAATAGCGGCCACAACACGATCAGGATCAGAGGGAACGCCGGTAAAAAGTCTATCATCATCCTCATTGATAGTGGAAGCACTCTGTTATAAACCAAGGATCCCAGGCATGGACTATGGAGGCTGAGAAGCTGTACTGCTGCTGATATGTTGTTCTGCTGCAGCTGGGTGCTGTTGATGACTTACTACTGCTGCTGCATTACTACTGCTGCTGTTAGTTGTTGTGTTGGCCGCCAATATTAATAATTTGAATATTAGTTAGCATTGGTTCTAGATAATTCTAGATATTTCCTAAGTGGTTTAGTCCTTGTAAGGTTAGATTCAATGTAATAGGCTCATACAATGTGAGTAGCATAAATAAGGGGGTATTAGCATGTAATCCACAACTTTGATAATGAATTGATCTCATTTGGTTACTTTCTCTTCTCTCTCATCTCTTTTCCCTTCTTATCTCATCTCAGTTCTATATTCTCTTCTCATCTCATACTCTTTCTATCCCAACCAAGGTTGAGGTTCAAGATCGAATCTTCGAAACCTTAACAATTGGTATCAGAGCCTTGATTTGGCTTCCGAATCAAGCTCATATCCGGAAAAAAGTATAAAATCTGCTTAATTGTGTTGCAATTAATCAATAAAAACAATTGTGATACAAATTTAGTTCTGATTTTGTGATCAGAAATTCAATTCTGAGTTTTGAATTGAATTGGTGGCGGTTACTGCGGTATTGATAAGAAGTGCCTGGGAGTTGCTTTCGGTTGGGATAAATTGATTAAAATTGATCACAATACATTGAGGAAAGTATAATTGATCAGTCTTGGTGAATACATTCAACATCAAAGCCGATTTGGATTGAATTCAGAAGAATCGGATCAAGTAGCAGATACCGAAATTCTGTGACGAACATAATTGATTTTGATCAAATCTTCATTTGGTCGGTTGAAGAGGAAGCTTAGATTGAGCCAATTGATCCAAATTTCACTTGATCATCCTCAAAAGATCAGAAACCAGCTGATTGGAGCATCGTTCAGATTTCACAGCTCAGAAATTGTGATTGTAGCGAAAATTGTCAGTATAGGCGAATATCTGACAACATTTTTAAGCTCCGTAAGTGTTGAATCCGATTTCGTTTTTGAAGATTGCTTTGAGTATTGTGTTGAGGACTAGATTGTGAGTTAGAGTCGAGCCTAATTCAGAAGTACAAGTCAAATTACTCGATTAAACGATCCTGTCAGAAGTCACTCGAGGTTAGGTTTTGTTCGAAGTTCTGTTCGAAATTTATCAGTTAGGGTTTATATTCGCTGGCGATCGAGGTGCTGATAACCAGTGCTTGTTTGTGTGAATGAAGGAGTAGAACGTCATTAAGCAGTCCATTGTTGAAGAGTTACGAAACAAGTTTTACATTTCTGCGATTTTCGAACCTGCATTTCTACTGTCCAGATCGATTTTGCTGTTCAGTACAAAAATGGTTGATGATAGCTCTTGTCAATCAGTGATGAGTGGTTATTTTGAGGAAATGAAGCTAATATTCAGAGAGGAACGTGAGAGGTTGTTGCTGGAAATTAAGCTGGCATTCAATCGAGTGTGTTAACAAAATACGAATCAGCCTTGTTCAACTCATCAGTCTGATTGTGCGGGTGTTCTTGATACAAACGAGTTTTCGGAGTTAGTGGATAGCGTTACACAGCAAAAGTTCAATGTCGAGCAAAAGGAGGAAGTGGAATCCGTTGTTGTTGAAGATGAATTCGACCACGACAATGCCGAATTTGATGAACACAAGTTAGACGAATCTGAGTCTGAACAGGATGACCCTTATGAAGACCCTTCACTAGAATTAGAGTACCTTGATGATGTTGAGGCACAATTTGACATGCATCTGGAATGGGAATATGATTCACATGTTAGAATGATTAAGAAAGCAAAGTGTAAATCGAAGAGGAGTTTTCTGAGTGTAGCGTTGAAGGAATTTGAGGGTAAAAAGAAGTTGTCCAAGCCAAAATTGAAGCGTGTGGCTCTGTTTCAGCATGACTTGCCTTATGATCAGCAAAATCTAAGCCAAGAGGCTGACCTTACCGAGGTATATGCTGGCACACAAGCTACCGATGGCACACAAGGAGTTAAGACTCGAATGGGGGCTGATGGAGGCAATGTAGCTACAGCCGTTCAACTAGAAGTGTCCTATGATGCTGTGGTTGGGGCACAGGAGTTTGTCATGCTTGATCAGGTGAAGGAATTGCTCAATCATTTACGAATACGATTAGAGGAACGCTGGGTCTCGAGGTTTCAGCAAATGTGCTTAGAAAATCAGAAATTGTTTGGTGCTGGTAGTAATGTAATTGATGCATCGCAAGGGTCTGGGAATAGAGAAATGGAGTGTTCAAATGTACACTCATATGACCACTTGCCTCCTGATCCGGGAGAAGATTTTCAAGTTTATACGAAGCCGAAAAGGGTTGATTCTCTGTTGAAAAGAGTTAATCAATCTGCACGAGTACGCTTCAAGGTTGAACAAAGGCGAAGCAAGGTGGTTGAACAAGCAATCGAGCTGTTGGACGTGTATAAATGCTGTAGTATGATGTACCGGGAGTCTGTGTAGCCCAAAATCAGAACAACTGGTGCGGTAACTGATATGATTGGAGGAGCTAGGCATTCGATGCTGCTGTGTGTTGTTGACGAATGCAATGTCAGCACAAACGTTGGTGAAAAAAAGGTAGAGGTTGTGAGCCATTGCGAAGTTAACGTCAAAGCTAGATGTGAAGACAAGAATTATACATTTAACAAGCCACATAATTCGTGTGAAGCTGAAGTTTTCAATGTCCCGGAATTGCAACCTTTTTGGTTCATACAAAAGCATTTACTGGAAAGGATGGTAGTTGATGCTAGTGGGTTGAAGAGTTGTGGTTGGTTAGAGGAGGTATTGGGCCTCGAATATGACTTCACAACTGAAGTTCAAGACCAAGAAAAGCCAACGGTGATAGCAATTGAAAATCGAGACCGAATGCAAATGTAAGCAGCTGTTCGGGTGCCGAACCTGGTGGTCTTTGGGGTGACCTGCAGTGGTGTTTCGGAATGGAAAGATCCTATGCAAAAGCTTCAATGCTTTCTCAATATATGGAAGGAGTACAACAAGGCAACAAGATCCTTTCTAGCTGAAAAAGTTTTACATTTCAGCAGTAAGGATCAGGACAGACATTCTCTTGCACTGAAGTTGATCTCAGTTATGCAGTTGTGCCATTGGTGCCTTGATTGAGGGTTCATCTTTAAGTCCGATGTTGGGAATTCAATTGTGGCCCATGAGTATTCGATTTGGTGGAGCAAGAGGCTAGATATTCAAATCAATGCCACGAATGCTCAGTTAATCAAGGTGGGACAACAAGAGTTCAAGTTGGATGTTATTATGGCTTGGAGAATTTCAGTTTCTTCTCTGTCAGCAGTGAAGGAGCTGTTTAGATTGTGTGTGGAGGGTGCTATTATGTCTTTTGGATGGTGTACTAGCTTGGTCACATCAATGAGCTTCCATTTGAACAAGAAACCCGCTGCAATATATCATTATGCTCTGCATCAAGTTCACAATGCTGGAGTACTGGACTCTGCAGCATTTTTGGTGCAATTGGAAAGCAATCTTGGATTTATTGAGTATGTCATGAGTTGGGTTGGTAGGTGGTTGTGTGAGCTGAATTTGTTGAAAATCATTGCAGCAGGACATGTTAATTCAGCAAGGATTCAAGTTCCAGTAGCTATAATGCAGTTTTGGCATGCCGATCGGCAAGTTCGAAATGAAACACCTCTGTTTTGGAGCTGTTCGAACTGCGTTTTGGGATGTTTGCAAGCTGAATTCAATATTTGGTTCACTTGGTTTGAGTTTGGAAGGCCTCTTGAGATGGTCAAGGACTTCATATGCAATTTAATTGAGACAAAGATACACAAAATCGGTAATGAAGCTTACTGCATGCAGAAACACAGAATTGTATCTGCATTTGTGAAATTTTCGCAGCGAATCTGGGTCTTGCGCCGGGTCAACTGCAACAAGAGAGGCTCGGATTGTGTTGGAGACATTTGGTTTGATTAGTGTAGACCACCAGAAGGTTCAACACATCCATACAAGGTCCTTGTGTAGAATAAGCAACATATTAATGATTACTGCTGCGTTACAGAGTTGGTTCGACATAGGAGGTTCAGCTTTACAAATGACAGTAAATTTTGCAGTACATTTCAGTTCTTGATCGGCAATAAGTGTGCTCATAGTAGTACAATTCGAAAATTGCAGCTCTCCAGTCAATTGCTCCATGCTCAGCTCATGTTCATCACCCAGATGGTTTCAATTTTAGCTCTCCTTTCCACAGCAATAAGTGTTCTTGAAGTTCTCAAATCTTTTCTCAATTCTTGAGGACAAGAATGTTCTTAAGGGGAAGGGAATGTTATAAACCGAGGATCCGAGGCATGGACTATGGAGGCTGAGAAGTTGTACTGCTGCTGATATGTTGTTCTGCTGCAGCTGGGTGCTGCTGGTGACTTACTACTGCTGCTGTTAGTTGTTGCATTGGGGGCCAATATTAATAATTTGAATATTAGTTAGCATTGGTTCTAGATAATTTTAGATATTTCCTAAGTGGTTTAGTCCTTGTAAGGTTAGATTCAATGTAATAGGCTCATACTATGTGAATAGTATAAATAAGGAGGTATTAGCATGTAATCCATAACTTTGACAATGAATTGATCTCATTTGGTTACTTTCTCTACTCTCTCATCTCTTTTCCCTTCTTATCTCATCTCAATTCTATATTCTCTTCTCATCTCATACTCTTTCTATCCCAACCAAGGTTGAGGTTCAAGATCGAATCTTCGAAACCTTAACACACTCCTAGCTTTGTTGATGCCAAAGTGGTGAAGAAGGTGGGTCATGAGGTGATTAGAACCTATCCCCTCGCGATCACTGTAGTTGATGGCAAGTCTGTCATCACCCAGAACAAGTGCCGTGGGTTTGGTTGGGTAATGCAGGACAGAAAATTCACTTACTACTTTAGAATCCTTCCCTTGGGAGGATGTGATATGGTGCTTGGGGTCGATTGGATGAGAACTTACAGCCCAGTGTTGTTTGATTTTGCTAACCTCACAGTATCATTTGAAATACATGGAGTTAAGGTGAATCTGTAAGCTATAGCTGAACAAGGCCACTTACAGATCATGAAAAGAAGCAAGCTGTAGAAAGGAATGAAGAAATGCTCATTTCGTTGGGTAGGCCAGCTCTTTGCTATAGCTCCTATCGAGTTAATAAGCATTTCTGAACCTGAGGTGCAATCCTTAGTTACTGATTTTGAGGATTTGTTCGAGGTACCCCAATCCTTACCTCCCAAAAGGAGCTTAGATCATGTCATACTACTCAAGAAGGATGCAGAACCAGTGAGGCTGTGACCTTACCATTACCCACATGCTCAGAAAATCGAGATAGAAAAACAGGTTGATGAGTTGATCAAAACAAATTTCATACAACCAAGCCACAGCCCCTTCGCTTCCCAGGTCATTCTTGTCAAAAAGAAGGATGGCACGGCTCGTATGTGTGTGGATTATAAACAACTTAATGCTATGATAGTTAAGGACAAATTTCCTATACCTGTCATAGATGATTTGTTGGATGAATTGTGTGGAGCTCATGTCTTCTCCAAGTTGGACTTACGGCAAGGCTATCATCAAATCCGGGCGAATGAGAAGGATGTGCACAAGACAGCCTTCCGGACGCACCATGGTCATTTTGAGTTTGTAGTCATGCCATTTGGCTTGACAAATGCCCCGGCTACATTCCAAGATCTTATGAATGTTGTCTTCAAACAATTTCTTAGGAAATTTGTGTTGGCTTTCTTTGACGACATCCTGATCTACAGCCCAACTTTTGAAGAGCATTTGGAGCACTTAAGAGCAATCTTTTTGGTCATGCGTGAGCATAAGTTGTATGCTAAATTGGCCAAATGTTCTTTTGCTCAAACTCACTTAGAGTATCTTGGTCACATAATCTCTTGTGAAGGAGTTTCCACCAATCCTTCAAAAGTTGCAGCTATGTAGAATTGGCCTGTTTCGGTCGCATTAAAGCAGCTGAGAGGTTTTCTCGGTTTGACAGGGTATTACTGCAAATTTATAGCTGGTTATGGAGCTTTAGCCAAGCCACGTACTGATTTATTGAAGAAGGAAGCTTTCAGATGGTCAGAAGAAGCTCAAGCAGCCTTCACAGCTCTCAAATCTGCAATGAGCAAAGCTTCGGTATTAGCAATGCCTGATTTCTCTCCAAGTTTTGTGTTGGAGACAGATGCATGTGGGAATGGTGTTAGGGCAGTGATGTCACAAAAAGGAAGGACCATAGCTTATCTTAGCCAAGCCTTGAGTGTAAAACATCAGGCTCTTTCCACATATGAAAAAGATTATCTTGCTATTCTTCTTGCGGTAGAAAAATGGAGGCATTACTTGGATGGGCACCATTTCATTATCAAGACTGATCACCAGAGCCTCAAGCACTTACTAGAGCAAAAGATTGTCACAAGATTGCAGAAGAAAGGGCTGATGAAAATGCTTGGGTTGGATTATGATAGCAAGTACAAAAAAGGCAAAGAAAACACAGCCGCAGATGCTCTGTCACGCAGATTTGAAGACCTTGGGTAGGGCTCTCTTGGGGCAATTTTCGTGATTTCTCCTACTTGGATGGAAGAAGTATATTAGTCCTATGAGAATGATACATTTGGTTAGGAATGCATAACCGCTGCAAGTGTTAGCAAGGCTTCCAATCTGGGTGCTGGCGCAGAAGTGATAGTTACCCGGGGAATTATCAGGATCAAAATGAGGCTGTACATTGGTAACTCTTCTGGGTTGGGATAGCAGGTGATCAGTGCTGCTCACGATTCATCTTGGGGTGGTCATTCAGGCATGGAAGGCACGTATCAAAGGCTGAGGATATCCTTTAATTGGCCCGGCATGAAAAGAGAAGTAACAGAATTTGTGCAAAGCTGTGAGATCTGTCAGCAAACCAAGCTTGGGTATCATCGATATCAGGGTCTTCTCCAGCCCCTACCTATTCCAGAGAGTGTATGGCAACATATCAGCATGGACTTCATTAAAGGCTTGGCCAAATCTGAAGGGAAGGAGGTGATATGGGTGGTAGTTGATCGGTTCACAAAATCTGGTCACTTCATAGCGTTAACTCGACCCATTACTGTAGAGAAATTAGCTCGTGTTTTCCTTGATAACATCTGCAAACTTCATGGGTTGCCTCAATCTATAATCTCAGATAGGGACAAACTCTTTGCAAGTCATTTTTGGAAAGAGTTGTTTGGTCTTTTGGGGACTACATTGGCCCTTAGCTCAGCCTACCATCCTCAAACCGATGGTCAAACTGAAAGGGTAAACCAATGCATTGAATAGTATCTTAGAAGCATGGTATTTAGCCATCCGAAGGTGTGGAGTAGGTGGCTTTCATTGGCAAAATATTGGTATAGCACTCATTTTCATGCTTCCTTGGGTACAACACCTTTCAAGGCACTATATGGGTACGATCCTCCCGACCCATTGCTGTTACAAGGAGAACAAACACAAGTGTATGAAGTAAATGACCTACTACATCAAAGAAAACATCTGATGCAACTTCTAAAGCAAAACCTCACTCACGCTCAGGCCAGGATGAAGTGGTACGCAGACCGTAAGAGGGTGGACAGAAATTTTAATGTTGGTGACATGGTATATTTGAAACTTCAACCATACAGGCAGTCAACAGTAGCTATGAGGAAGAATGTCAAGCTTTATGCTCGGTTCTTTGGGCCATACAAGGCCTTGGAAAGGATTGGTCAAGTGGCCCACAAGCTAGAGCTTCCTCCCGATTCATATATTCACCCTGTTTTTCATGTTTCTCTTCTTAAGAAGCAGGTTAAGCGTGATAACAAGGCCTCTGCAGTACCTCCCGAAGTTGGACAGAACGGTTCTCTGATCTTACAGCTAGCAGCAGTGGTTGAAGTTATACATACCAGCCCCAATGACAAGAACAAGCAACAAATTCGAGTTAATTGGTGCAATTTAGACCAAGCATTCATTACATGGGAAGATAAACGTTTTTTGTTAAGTCAATTTCCTTCTTTTATTCCTTGAGGACAAGAAAATTTTAAGGGGAGGGGATTGTTATGTTTTTAATTGTTGTAAGTAATTGGCGGGCTTATGTAATTGTTTAGGCGGGAAAGTTTGTTGGTTAGCTGCTGCTGCAGTTCTGGCGGGAAGAGTCATCTAGTGGAGTTTGTGTTTCTCTAGCTCTATAAATAAGATCCGATACTTGTAATTACATCTATCCAATGAAATACATACTAATCCTTGTGATTAAAACTTCTTTCTCCCATCTTAACTCTTCTATTTTCTCATCTCCTTTACTTCTTTCTCATCCCAAATTCTATTGATTCTTAGGTTAAGTTCAAGATTTAATTTAGAACTTAACATATTCCTACTTTGTATTGTGTTTTTTCTGGATGAATTGGTGATAAAACACCTCTCAAGCATTGCTATTTATAGTGTTTGAGGTTGGGATTACTTAAAATAAAAAATATTGCAAGCTTTAATCGCATTGCACCATACTTTGTCTTCTACCGCCCAGTTCGGCGGCTTCTTGTTCAAGTTGATTTTTTTTTTAAATTTTTTGTTGCTTTGAACCACCCAAAATATGATTTAACATAAATTTGAACATGTTCATGAAGTTTACAAGAAAAATTTGCAAGTTGAAGTGAATTGTTCATGGTTGTTCTATAGTCTTTGCATTTTTCTATTCTTTGCTGTTTTTCTTCATTTTTTCTAGCTTTGCACCATCCAAATTCTCTCTTGACATCATCTTGCACATGTTAATGTATTTTTTAATCCATCCTTGCACTTGATTTGATTATTTGGCACCCATTTTTGCAAGTTGAAATGAATTGTGCAAGTTCTTGTTGTTCATGTCGTAGCCACGCATTTTGATATGTTTTGCCCAACTTTTTGCTCTTGTTTGATGTATCTTGCATTAACTTGTTGATTTTGAGGATAAAACATAGCAAGATTTAGCACAAAATAAGTGTTTTTGCAAAGAAATTCAATAGAAGTGAAAAAGAGTAAAATGGCGATAAAAACTTAAGGTAAAATGGTTAAAAAATGAACTAAAATGATATGAATAATTATATACTAAATTGGACTTATCATTAGACAAGTTTCCCAAACTTATCATTAACTACGAGCATACTTTAACAATATATCACTAGTTTGATCCAAGTCTATCTATGGTTCTATCTCATTGACCGGTTAAATCAAACTTGACATGTCACCTTAGACTACGTCCACCTTATGGAATGTTTTAGAAAATAATCACATGCATATTTGACTCATAAAATATAATCAAACAATAAATAAATAAATAATTTCATTCATTTAAAATTTAAAATCAACTAATTTGGTTTTCTAGGACACCAATTCCAACATTGAGGACATTGGCTTCCCCTTGAGAGAGCCTAGTTAAGCAAGAATCGAGCGAGTCTTCTACTAAGCCACCTTTTTCTGTAGTTGCCTCCTCTTCTGGGTTTGAGTAGTACTAGATGGACCAACCTCCTCTTGATCGTGGTGATGCCTTCTGTAGATATTTCTGAATCAAACCCTGGAGGGCTGGTGTCCTAACTGTCGTGTTCCTTGATTGGTGTCCACATCCAGTAGGTGGTTGTTATGATTTTTCCTTTTCGGGACTTTTAATCCATGTATTAAGTTTTTAGAGTCTTGTATTGCATTAGTAGTGTCAAAGTTCAAATGTTGGTTATGTAGCTTTTGGCGCCAAAGTCGTTTGTGGCTGGTTTTTTGCTAGTTTTGGTAGTTAAACTTATATTTAGATATTTTTGAGTCAATGTATCTGGATTTTGCTATAAGAGGATCAATGCTTGTAAGTCTTGAGCATTCAATAAGAAATTTACTTCAGTCTTGAGATAATTTTTTCTCTCTCATCTCTTCTCTAACTCCCATCTAACCTCACTTCTTTTCTCACCTTAACTCTCTCTCTTCACAAGTTAACTTCAATCTCACAAATTGAAGCTTAACATTTGGTATCAGAGCCGGTTCATGCTGTCAATTGATTGATTTGAGCTGGCAAAATCTAAAAAGAACAAGACTAACATGTTTGGCGCTGTCACTACCCGATCGGGAGCAGGAGGAGCAGGAGCTGGACAATCCGCTGCTTTTATTGATCCAAATGTGTCCTATGCTGTTGTTGCTAGTGCAAATGCAATAAGAGAAGTCCAATTTGTGACAAATGATCCATTGAAGTCACAATTGGATGATATGTTAAGTCGGTTTCAAGTTCCACAACAGCAAGGAATTGACAGCTTGAATCAAGATCAAGCAGCAAATATGAAGAAGTATGATGACTTGATTGAGCAAAAACTTCAAGGTTTTGAGAGCAAGCTTTCTGATCTACAAAATCAAGTAAATAAGCATGGTGAATCTTCTGCTTCTGGAGCTATTCGACCTGCTAGTCAGTTATCGCCTTCGGTTGAAGTGATGCAATCACAAGTGCTGAACACAAATGCAGCTGTCTTTAATAGACCAAACGATGCTCCTTTAAGGAATCACACGAATGTTAGACCTGATGATCTTCAACAATCCGTGGAGATAAGACCAAAAGGAGTTGAAGCAACTGTCAGATCACAAGATCAGCCTGTTGAACAAGTGCAATCTCGTACATCTAGCATGAAATCCACTCAGAATGTGAGGCATTTGGATTCTGTTGTTCATACTAGAACTTCACCCGATAACATTTTGCATCTAGATTGGCCACATGATCACTATCAGCAACAAAGATCTGGGAGTAATGATGCTTCTTCTAAGAATAGAAGCAATACATTCAGACAGCCAAGAGTGCATATTGATCCTTTTGACGGCAAGCAACCTTAGTCATGGTTTAGGAGATGCGATAGATACTTCAATTTCTACAACATCAAAGAATCTGAAAAGGTGGAATTGGCAGTAGTATGTCTTCATGGTGATCATGAGGTATGGTTTTATAGTTTGTTAAAAAGAAATCCAGACCTTTCTTGGGCTGAATTTGTGGAGGAGTTGTGTGAAAGACATAGTGATGAGGACACTAGTGATGTAGTGGATAAATTCACTAAAGTTTTTCAAACCACAACTGTGAGAGAATATATGAAAGAATTGAGAATCTAAGACCTAGTATGATAGCTGCCTATCCCCAAGCTTCTGAGTCTTATATGTCTCAAGCTTTATTAGTGGATTGAAGCCACAGATTAAGAATATGGTGAAAGCTATTGGTCCTATAAGACCTTAACAAAGGCTTATGCAAAAGCCGAATTGATTGAGGCCACTGTCATTTCTTCAAGTGACAAAGGCAAGTTTAGCGGAACTAGCTCCATTATAGAGTTGTAATTGGATCTAAGGCTAGTAGATCTGTTTAGAAGAGGACTCAAAGGCTTTGTTACAAGTGCAATTGGCCTTATCAGCTAGGGCATATGAGGAACTTTAAGTTCTTGATGTCTGCTCATGGAGTTAGTGCTGCATTAAGTTTAGACAGTGATGATAGTGAGCTTGAGGAGTACAGTTCTGATCATGACTCCCAGGATGAATTGGCTGAGGATGAAATTGAGATTTCTATGAAGGCACTTATAGGTAATGGAGCTCACAAGACGATAAGGATCAATGGGAAGGCAAGTAAAAGGCACATCACTATTTTAGTAGATAGTACCACGAGGTTACTTGTACGATTATTTATATATACGCAGAACTGGCGTACGTTAGTTGCTTAGTGCTTCTAGGATGTATTACCTCAGAGCATAGAGATGTTGCTGACACGCCCATACTCTCTCTCTCTCTCTCTCTCTACTTCCTCTCTCTCTCTCCCTCGTTGCTTATACGCTCCAGGCGCTCTACACACTCTCTCTACACTCTCTAATCTCTCTACACGCTTCCTTGCTTTTACCTTTTACCTTTTACATTCTGTTCTGGCTACTATGTCCCTCTGTCTCTATTTCTCTATGCTTCTATGCTTCGTCGCCCCCATGCTTCCATGCCTCTACGCGTGCATGCTTACTTGCTAACTTGCTTACTTGCTTGTTTGTTTGTTAACTTGCTCATATGCTTATATGCATACTTGCCTAGCATGATAACTGTAATTTATACGCTCTTCAAGCCTAACATGATAACTATACTCTACATGCTCTTCATAGAGACGCTTCATATCTATAATAACTATCAAAACCATCAAATATCAAGTTAGGCGTCCTCGGAAACAATCTCTTGTTTGGGTCTCACCCTAATGGGGTAAGACTGTGTACATCCTACCCCTCCCAGACCCTGCACAAGTGGGAGCCCTTGAGGCACTGGGTATGTTGTTGCTGTTGTTGTTGGTAGGAGTACCAAACATTTTGTTGATCAAAGGTTGTGAAGAAGGTTGGACATGAGGTGACAAAAACCAATCATTTGGCTGTAACCGTAGCAGATGGAAACTCAATCCTCACACAGAACAAACACCAAGACTTCAGTGGTCTATGCAAGAGCATCAATTCACTTATGACTTTAAGATCCTTCCCTTGGGAGGATGTGATATGGTGCTAGGTGTGGATTAGATGAGATCATTCAGTCCTGTGGTTTTTGATTCTGCTAAGTAAACTGTTTCTTTTGAGATTTAAGGAACAAAGGTTACTTTACAAGGCATTGAAGATCCAGCTCAATTGCAGCTGATTAAAGGTAAGAGCTTATAATGATGTTTCAAGAAGAGTGCTTATAAGTGGATTAGTCATCTGTTTGCAATTGCTCCAACTAAATTATGTTCGGTGCAGCAGCCTGAAGTTAAAGCCTTGATAGAAGAATTTAAGGACATTTTTGAGCAGCCTAAGTTTCTTCCTCCTCGGAGGTGTCTTAATCAAGCCATCCCTCTGAAATCTGGTGCAGCACCATTCAAACTGAGGTCGTATAAGTGTTCACATGCTCAGAAATCAGAAATTGAGAGATAAGTAGAGGAATGTTCTCAGAAACAATCCTTTTGCCTCACTAGTCATATTAGTGAAGAAGAAGATGGATCTGCCAGGATGTGCATCGACTATAGGCGACTCAACTCATTGACAATCAAAGATAAGTTTCCAATTCCTGTTATTGATGATTTACTTGATGAATTGTATGGAGCATGTGTCTTCTCCAAGTTGGATTTGAGACAAGGTTATCATTAGATTAAAGTGCTTGAGCAGGACATTTACACGACTGCATTTCAGACTCACCATGGCCACTATGAATTTGTGGTTATGCCTTTTGCTTTAACCAATGCACCGGCTACATTTCAAGCAGCAATGAATGACATCTTCAAATCATTCCCGAGGAGATTTATTCTGGCCTTTTTCGATGATATACTCATTTACAGTGCTTCTTTTGATGAACACTTACAACATTTGAGGGAAGTCTTCCTTGTTATGAGAAATCATAATTTTTTTTCCAAGCTATCCAAGTGTACCTTTATGCAGCAGTAGTTGGACTACTTAGGACATGTCATATCCTCTAAAAGAGTCTCCACAAATCCCTCAAAGATACAAGCCATGAAAGATTGGCCAATTCCCGTCACTTTAAAGCAGTTGTGTGGTTTCTTGGGTTTAACTGGTTATCACAGGAAGTTTATTGCAAATTTTGGATCAATTGAAAGACCCTTGACCGATCTGTTGAAAAAGGATGCTTTTATTTGAAGTGATAGGGCTCAAGCATCCTTTGAAGCCTTGAAGGCAGCTATGTGTGAAGCTCATGTTCTTTCTATGCCAAACTTTGCTGTGGAATTTGTCTTAGAAACTAATGCCAGTGGAACTAGGATTGGAGCTGTGCTATCACATAAAGGATGCTTTTGTTAGCAGTTGATAATCAGTTTGCATTATCTTGAGGGTCACAGGTTCATAATCAGGACTGATCATCAAAGTTTGAAGCATGTACTGGAGCAAAAGATTGTCATAAGAATACAGAAGAAGGGGCTAATGAAGATGTTGGGCCTAGACTATGCAATTGAGTATAGAAGAAGCAAAGAAAATCTAGTCGCTGATGCTTTGTCCATGAGAAGATGGTGAGCAGGCCTATTGTGGAGCCATATTTGTTGTCCTTCCTTCTTGGTTAGATGAGGTTTACAAGTCCTATGAAGATGATGCTTTTGCCTAAGAGTGCGTTACTGTGTTTAGCATCAGTAAAAATAGTAAGAGTAGTTCTGATGTAGATATTTCAGTAAGCCAGAGGGTGATTCGATTGAAGGGCAGATAGAACATTGGGTCTTTAACAGAATTGAGAAATCAGATCATAAGTGCCTCTCATGACAAAGCTTGGGGTGGACATTCAGGTGTAGAAGGCACATATTAAAGAATTAAAGCATACTTCAGCTGGCCTGGTTTGAAGAAGGCAGTAATTGAGTTTGTGAGCTCTTGTGATGTGTGTCAGCAAACTAAGTTGGGTGATCACAGGTACCATGGACTTTTGCAGCCTCTCCCTGTTACAGATGGAGCTTGGGTGAACACAAGCATGGATTTTATTGAAGGTTTGCCTAAGTCTGAAGGCAAGGAATTGATGGGCTGTTGTTGATCATTTCACCAAGTTTAGTCACTTCATTGCTTTGATTCGGCAAGTCACTGCTGAGAAATTAGCTAGATGCATCTTGGACAACATATATAAGTTACATGGATTGCCACAATCCATTGTATCTGATCAAGATAGAATCTTCACAAGTCACTTTTGGAGGGAATTGTTCAAGCTTATGGGAACTACGTTGGCTCTTAGCTCTTCCTACTGTCCACAAACTAATGGACAAACGGAGAGAGTCAATCAATGCATTGAACAATTTTGTAGAAGTATGGTTTTCACCCATCCTAAGGAGTGGAACAAATAGTTATCTCTAGCTGAGTATTGATACAATACTCATGCTCATGCTTCTCTTGGCACAACTCCCTTCAATGCGCTTTATGGATATGATCCTCCTACTCCTTTTTCATTGCAAAACATGACTTCATATGTTCTGGAATTCTCTGACCTGATGCAACAGAGGAAGCAAATACAACATATACTCAAAGATCATCTGCAGTAAGCAAAGGCAAGGATGAAACAAACTGTAGACAAGAAGCGTGTGAACAATCAAATTACAACCTTATAGACAGTCTACTGTGGCTGTCAAGAGCAATGTCAAGCAAAGTGCTTGATTCTTTGGCCCATACCGGATCCTTGAGAAGATTGGCAAAGTTGCTTATAGGCTTGAGCTACCATGTAATGCATACATTCATCTAGTTTTTCATGTTTCATTGCTAAAGAAACAGGTAAAGAAAGGATGCAAGAGCTCAAAGGCTATCATGGAAGTTGGATCAAATGGTGTTTTGGTGCTACAGCCTGTTGCTCTACGTGGTTCGCGGAGATTCACACTGGCAGCAAAAGGATAAAAGAAGTTCTAATTCAATGGCAGAATTTGGATTGTGATTTAGTTACTTGGGAGAATTTGGCATTCTTGAAGGGTCAATTTCCAAATTTCTCTTCTTGAGGACAGGAAGCTTCTTAAGTGGAGGGGATTGCTATGATTTTCCCTTTCGAGTCTTATAATCCACGTATTGAGTTTTTAGGGTCTTATATTGTGTTAGAAGTGTCAAAGTTCAAATGTTGGTTGTGTAGCTTTTGGCGCCAAAGTCGGTTGTGGCTGGTTTTTTGCTAGTTTTGGCGGTTAAGCTTAGATTTAGATATTTTAGTCAATGTATCTAGATTCTTGTATAAGAAGATCAACGCTTGTAAGTCTTGAGAATTCAATAAGAAATTTACTTCATTATTGAGATATTTTTCTCTCTCTTCTCATCTCTTCTCTAACTCTCAACTAACCTCACTTCTCGTCTCACCTTAACTCTCTCTCTCTCTCTACAAGTTAACTTTAATCTCACAAATTGAAGCTTAACAGTGGTATTTTGGATTTGTCCTAAAATATGATGATATGAGGGTTTGAAATAAGACCTCGAGGAGCTCTCATTAGTGATGTCTTTGCTGGGGGAGCAAGCTTTCTCTTTAGATAAAGGATTAGTTTCTTCATCTCAGACATCAACTTGTTGCAACGGCCTCTACAAAGGTCATGTTTAAGGCGCAAGAGTGTTGAGATCGAGATTAAATCTTGATCTTAACCTAACGTGAGAGAAAGAAGGTTTAATCTCATAGAGATTGGTTTGATATTTTCATTGAATGAATTCCAATTACACAAGACTAGTTACTTATAGGAAATAACAAGCAAAGTAATACAATGAATCAAGGCTTCACAAGCTAACCGACTCTAACTAGAAAATATCTAACTACTAAGCTATTGGCGCCAACAACCAACAGACTTACAACTAACACACATTTTGTAGCCTGCTGCTGCAACTTATTACCCACGCAACACCAACTAAGGCTATTACAACTTTCCTACACTAAACCATCATCACATAGCAGCAACTCATCGACCACAGTAGGACAATAGCAGCCAGTCAGCAACCAGGACACCAACAGCTCATGCTTTGGATTCTCGGATCATAACAAAGAGCTTCCTTGATGCCTGCTTCTTAGAGGTGAAAGCTGTCAGCTAATGCTGGTCAGTATGAATTCCCTTGGCTAACTCTTCTTTATTAGAGAGAAGAATAATTCCTTCCTCTAATTGCTTTTTCAGAAATCTATTGAATGTAACACAATCGCGTGTCAGATGTTCAGCAATGATGTGCCACCCGCAGTAATATTCTTGCAATCTCGCCGAAGTTCTGGGGAACCTCAGTGTTCCTAACTTTAGCAACCTATCAAACAAAGTGTTTGTTAAATCCAGACTGTCTTATTCTGTATGCATCCTACATAGAGATTTGCTATTAGTTTGGCTGTTATACGAATCGTAAGGCTTTGGTACCTCAATTATATTAACTTGAGCATGACTAGGGAAGGGATCTTTATCGACACCCATCAATCTTTCTCACGGGAAGATCAATGCCCTTGCTTCCATGGCATCCACAACCACATTTCTAAAGATAACGGAGTTCTTCGTCGAATGGGTCAACGAGTCATGCCATTTACATTATACCTTCTTCTTAGTAGAATTTGGGTAAGACTTTCTATGTTTACCCCTGATCTTGGGTTTTTTATTTAACTCAAGCCAATTGAATATCACGTCAGCTCTTGAGCGGTTAAATGACTATTTCCTCGAGGCATGGGATTGATAAGACTTCTTGGCTTTAACATCCTTCTTAACCAAAAGATCGCAAACCATAGGAGGCCCCATGATGTATTCAGCAATGTCAATCTCATATGGGAGGATCTTCATCCTCTTCAATTAGGTCGTGTACATAAGTCCCATACACGCTATTTTTCCTAAGGATTTCTTCTTTTAATACAGCCTCGTGTGTAGCGACACATTCTGCCAACTATAATAGTGTCGTGTAATTAAAGCCTTTGAACTTCTTCCTGAGCACAATATTGAGGTCGTTTGGACCTTGCAAGTATCCTCATTCTCAGAAAGCTGAGATTGAGAGGCATGTAGAGGAGCTTTTGAAGACAAATTTCATCACATTCCTTTTGCCTCCCTTGTGATATTAGTGAAGAAGAAGGATGGGATCTCCCGGATGCGTATTTATTATAGGAAACTTAATTCTCTCACAATCAAAGACAAATTTTGAATTCCCATCATTGACGATCTTCTGGATGAATTCCATGGTTCTCATTACTTCTCGAAGTTAGACCTAAGGCGGGGGTATTATCAGATTCGAGTATTAGATCAGCACATTTTTAAGATTGCATTTAGAACCCACCATGGCCATTATGAATTTGTGGTTATGCCCTTTGGGTTGTCCAATGCTCCAGCCACTTTTCAAGCTTTAATGAATGCAGAGTTCAAGTCCTTCTTGAGGAAGTTCGTTCTTGTGTTCTTTGAAGACATTTTGGTATATAGTCATACCTTAGATTCTCATGTGTTAAATTTGGGACAGGTGTTTGAAACTGTGAGACAGCATAAGTTGTATGCTAAACTCCCTAAGTGTTCTTTTGCTCATTCTTAAGTTGAATATTTGGGCCATATCATATCAAGTGAGGAAGTGGCCACTGATTCATCAATGATTCAAGCAATGAGGGACTGGTCAACACCTGTTTCACTCAAACAATTGAGGGGTTTCTTCGGTATGACTGGTTATTACCAAAAGTTTGTCTCTGGATATGGTATGATAGCTAAGCCATTTACAAATCTTCTCAAGAAAGATGCATTTGTGTGGACAGAAGCAGCTCAAGAAGCATTCAAGCACCTTAAGTCAGCTATGTGTTCAGCTCCTGTGTTAGCAATGCCTAATTTCGAGGTGTCTTTCATCTTGGAAATTGATGCTAGTAGCAAGGGGTGGGAGCAATTCTCCCTCAATGTGGTAGACCTGTGGCTTATCTTAGCAAAGCTTTAAGTCCAAGGAATTTGTGCTTGCCCATTTATGAGAAGGAATATCTCGTAATCTTGTTGACAGTTCAGGAATGGAGACATTACCTGGAAGGACATAAATTTATCATCAAAACTTATCACTAGAGCCTCAAGTACTTACTTGAGTAAAAGATCACTACAAGAGTGCAGTGCAAGGGGCTCATGAAGATGTTGGGATTGGATGATTCGATTGAATATAGAAGTGGAAGGAAGAATCTTGTAGCTGATGTTCTATCTAGGAGGTAAGATGAGGGGAATTCTGCAGCTTGTCATGCTATTTCATTAGCTCTACCATCTTGGATTAAGGAAGTGCAAAAATTATATGAAGGAGACAACTTTGCTCAAGACCGTATTACAGCCTTTAGTGTTAAGCATTCATCAAATGAAGGTCTTGGTGTTACTGTCAGCAATAGTGTTATAAGAGTCGAGGGAAAGGTTTACATTGGATTTGAAACAGATCTCAGGAGGCAAGTAATTCTAGCTTGCTATGCTTCAGCATAGGGAGGACACTCTAGAATTGAAGGCACTTATTAGAGATTGAAGCAATACTTTCATTGGACAGGCATGAAAAGGAATGTCATGGATTGTGTGCAAGTATGTGAGGTGTATCAACAAACAAAGAGTGATCATGTGCCTTACCAAGGGCTACTTCAGCCCTTACCTATTCCGGAGAGGACTTGGCAGCACATCAGTATGGACTTCATAGAAGGCTTGCCTAAGTCTGAGGGGAAAGAGGTCATCTGGGTTGTGGTAGATTGCTTCACCAAGTTTGGACACTTTATTGGCCTCAGTCATCTAATTTCAACTGAGAGACTTGCAAAATTGTTCTCGAACCACATCTATAAACTTCATGGACTACCCCTGTCCATCATTTCTAATAGAGATAGGTTGTTTACCAACAATTTCTGGAGTGAATTGTTCCTATTGCTTAGTTCCACACTTTAAGCTCTTCCTACCGTCCTCAAACAGGAGGTTAGACAGAAAGGGTTAATCAATGTGTTGAACAATATTTGAGAGGAATGACATTTTCCTATCCCAAGTAGTGGCACAGGTGGCTATCATTGGCAGAGAATTAGTACAACACACATGCTCATTCAGCTTTGGGAAAAAATCCTTTCAAAGCACTCGATGATTATGATCCACCTTCACCAATGGGACCTCAAGGAACTATATTTGTAGTAACAGAAGTTAATGAATTACTGGAGCAAAAGAGATAGCTAGTACATCAGCTTAAGGACAACTTACAATTAGCTTAATCAAGGATGAAATTTTTCGCTGATAGGAGAAGAACATACAAGTCTTTTGATATTGGTGATAAGGTTTACTTGAAGTTGCAGCCATATCGACAATCTTCTGTAGCAGTTCGCAAGAATGTAAAGCTGTGTGCTTGATACTTTGGCCCTTACAAGGTATTCGAGAAGCTAGGAACTGTGGCTTATAGGTTAGAATTGCCTCCATATAAATGTGTGCATCCAGTATTTCACGCGTCTCTCCTAAAGAAGCATGTAGCAGAAGGCATGACAGGTTCTGTTGCACCACCAGCAGCTTTTAACAATCGGATTGTTATGATTCAAGATAAATCTTAATCATGCCCTAGGGATAAAAGAGAGATTAAAGAGTATGAGATGACATAAGAAGTGAATTTGGTGGAGATTAGAGAGGACTAGGGGAAATTAGGAGAGAATAAGTAGAGAAGTTGAGAGAGAAAGAGATATCAATTATCATTCATCTTATGACATTACAATGGAAGAACTCACCTACTTATATTATACCTCACTAATGGAGGTTAAGAGCAAGATACAAATCATAAGGACACTTGACAATTGACTTACACAAGCACAGCCACCAATCAAGACTTGAATCAACCAACATTTGACTTAGCCAACCGACATAACCACCATGAAGCAAGCCTAAGGACAATTATGAGCTAATATTGCTTGATTATTGCTTGGTTACTCCTAAGGACTTATTACTACTTATCACTCCTATCACAATCATGATAATACTCTTCCTTAGAGCGATTCTTGCTCTCAAAAATAGTAGGTGAATTTCCCTCGTAAGAAAAAGATCCATGAACCCTTATTCAATGAAAATGCTGCTACGGTCAAACAAGTACTCTCTACCTTCTTCTCTTGCATCACCCACATCCTACGGCTTCCATGTCTTGGGTCATATCCATAACTGGATAGCAATGCTCTAAGCCATCCTTGTGATCCTCTTCAGTTTCAGTTCCTGTTAGTGCCATTAGATGTTGAGGATTGCACTTGTGACCAAAGTACTACCTTTGATTACACTTGAAGCATAGCTTTTGTGAGTTTTTCTCTTCCAAAATCAATGCTTTAGTTCCATCAAATGCAACTTGCAGCATGGGAGCCACTGACCGACTCCTTTGACCCACCCCTAAGTTGGTTAGTACCAAAGATTCATACAATCTTACGTTCGAATAAGCTTCAGACAGTGTTGGAGGATTAAGCGCCTTGACTAAATTCTTGATCTTGGGTTTAAGGCCACTAATGAAGCTAGAAACATAATAGGCCTCCTTTGTTCCCAGATTTATGGACATCATTCTTTCCTTCAAATTTTCGAACCGAGTTGTGTACTCCTTGACACTACTCACTTGAGCAAACTTGTTGAAATTGTCCACTATGTCTCCCGGATCTTCATCCCCATACCATTCACAAAATTCATCCACAAATTCTTTCCACGTTATAGATATTTGCTAAGGATTAAGATATGATGCCAAAATTCTTGATCTCCTTGCAAATAAATCGTGACCAATTCAACCATCTCTACCTTTAAAGTAGCATAGAACCTAAAGTATCTTTCACATCTTCTTAACCAAGATTGTGGTTGAGTACCATTGAAAGCATCAAGTTCAACTTTCGATTTCCTAAACCCAACTCTTCTCACCACAACCAATGTTTCTTCTTGTGCTTCCACTTGTCTATGAGCTATATGGTCCGAAAGCCTATCTTGATAAGGATCAACAGCAACATTCCTAGTACCAGCAAAAGCAGGAGGTACTAAAGTCCTTTCTTGATGTTGCATCGAAGGTAGGATACCTACACCAAGAGGAATAGCTTGTCTATTAATTTTTTCCTGCATCCCATTCAACCACTGCTAAAGTATTTGCTCAAATTGATCTTTCCTCGTGTGTAATCTTTGCTCAAATGCTAGAAACATCTCTTGCATTTGCTACTGCCACATTCCCATTTGTCCACCAGCACCTCTAGCAGCATTTACCACATTGACAGCAACACTACCAGCGGTTCCAGCTGCTGATTCAGCATATGTTGTAGCCTGTGACACCTCCATCAATTTCAGTTGGTTTCTTTTTGCTGGCTAGCTCGGTTATCAAATCCTGCACAATTCAGATGAAATATTCAAAGTACAGGTAGTACTTAAACTTGATTCCAGTAGACCAAGTTACACTTTAGTAGAATCGAGCACTTTTTTTAGCAACAGTTCACAGTCACAATAGCTCAAGTTAAGTATAAATGTTGAGATTTGATTATGCACTTCAGCAACTGGATGTGCTGTTGATTCAGGAATTCAATCTTAAGCCAACATGATCAAATCAATTCTTGCTGAATCAGTGAACCTTGAGCCAGATCACAAGGCTCAACTTCATATCACTTTAACCGCAACTTTTGAACTGAATTTCTTGATCAACTTTAATGGGAACAAGCGGAACTTAAGTCCAATGCCACATTGTCTTGTTCACTGTGAATTCTACACTATCAAGCACTCTTGCTAAGGCTTAACATTTGTGAGTGTACTGTAGCTGATCAACTTAAAAAAAATGCTATACAATCGCACTAATTCAGTGCTTTTGTTCGAATGGAGTACTGATGCTGAATTGAGGTTAATTCAGCAAGATGAATATAAATTTAGCTGATTTGAATGTAATTCTAGCTGAATCAATGAAGACATCACACAAGTCATAAAGAATCAGCTATATGATCAACTTAACAGCAGCCTTTGAACCGAATCTTGATCGAAACGATCTTACAGCAGCACTTGATGTCAAATTCAGCACGATCTTGAGCATGTATAGCACGATCTTGATCAAATGCAGCACAATCTTGAATGTATTAAATATAGCACGATCTTGATTAATTACAATATGATCAAGAATTTTGACAGCAAATAATGTTGATTTAATGCTAATAGAATAAAATTGAATTGAATTCAACTCAATTTGAAGCAAATTCACAAGCTCTAATACCAATTGTTATGATGTAAGATAGATCTTGATCATAACCTAGGGATAAAAAAGAGATTAAAGAGCATCAGACGAGATAAGAAGTGAATTAGGTGAAATGAGGAGAGAATAGAGAAGAGAAGTTGAGAGATTATATTTAAGAGAGAAAGAGATATCAATTATCATTTATCTTATGACATTACACTGGAAGAGCTCACCTACTTATACTGTACCTCACTAATGAGGATTAAGAGCAAGATCCAAAGCATAAGGACACTTGACAACCGACTTATACAAGCATAGCCGCCACTCAAGACTTGAATCAACTAACATTTGACTTAGCCAACTAACATAACCACCATGAACCAAGACTAGGCACAATTACAAGCTAATATTGCTTCATTATTACTTGGTTACTCCTAAGGACTTATTGCTACTTATCCCCTCCTATCACAATCATGATAGGACTGCTCTTGCAAGAACCTATAGCTATCTTGGGCTCTCGTATTGTTCAATAGTAGGATAGAAGCAAAGGCGAAGTGCTTATTTAGTGGGCAAATATGGAACACAAGAATGCTACATGGAAGGAATTGTAGTTCATCAAGACCTAATTTCCTTTATTTCATTCTTGAGGACCAGAATGTTCTTAAGGGGCGGGTATTGTTATGATCAAGGTTAGTTTTGATTTGTATGAGCCTGCTTTTGGTTATCTTCTTCAAATAATGATGTTTAATGCTATAGAAATTGAATAAGGTTTGAATTGGTTCTTGGCGGGAAGGGTAGCTAGTGGTAGTTGGCTCGTGAGTTGTTTAGTGTTTTGGCGGCTGCAGCTTCTAGTTAAGTGGGTTAGCTCATTTGTCCTTTTCCTACTATCATAGTTTAGCTTCAATTAGTATAAATAGCTAGATATTTCTTGTAATTAGATCCGCTGAATGATAAAATCTTGATTCTCTTCTCTCAACCCTTATTCTCTCTATTTCTCATCTCCTTCTTCTACTTCTCATCTCAATTTCCTCTTCTATCCTAGGTTATGATTCAAGATTGGTCTCGAATCATAACACCTTTAAACCTGAAGACCCTATGTAATAAAATGTACATCATATGTATCAAATGGAAAGTAGATATCAGTGCTCAGTGTATTATCCTTAGATAACCTTCAAGTGAGTCATGGAGATTGGTATTGCACCCATTGCGGGTAGGTCACATCAAAGTGGACCATGGTTATGAATTGTGCACCCCGTTGCGGGTGATTGCTGTTATGAGCTTTCATTTTGAGTCTTGTAATCCATGCGTTGAATTGTTTGGAGGCTTGTATTGATTTGGAAGTGTTGTAATTCAAATGTTGGTTGTTCTTTTTGGCGCTAAAGTTGGTTAACTAGCTGAAGTGTTGCTAGTTTGGTGGTTAAGGTTTAGTTAGAGATATTTTTGATTCATTATATCTTGTTTCTCTTATAAGAGGGTCAATCCTTGTAATTCTTGAATCATTCAATGAAAATTACTCTGATTCTTGAGATATTTTTCTCTCTCTTCTCATCGCTTCTCTAACTCTCACCTAACCTCAATTTTCCTCTCACCTAAACTCTCTCTTCATAAGTTAACTTTAATTCCTCATATTGAAGCTTAACGTTTTGTATCAGAGCCAGGTTCATTCTGTCAATTGATTAATTTGTGCTGGCGAAACCTAAGAAGATCAGTCTTAACATGTCAGGAGGTGTAACTACTCGATCGAGAGTAGGAGGAGCAGGAGCTTGTCATTCCGTTACTTTTGTTGATCCAAATGTTTCCTATGCTACTGTTGCAGGTGCAGATGCAACAAAAGAAGTTTAGTATGTGACAAATGATCAATTAAAGTGACAATTTTTATGATATGTTCAATCAGTTTTCGGTTCTGCAACAACAGGGAATTCATAGCTTGAAGCAAGATCAAGCAGAGAATGTGACGAACTATGAAGTTTTGATTAAGCAGAAGCTCCAAGGATTTGAGAACAAGCTTTCTAATTTGCAAAATCAAGTAAATAAGAAAGGTGAATCACATGTTTTGGAAGTTCTTTGACCTGCTAGTCAATTGTCGCCTCCGGCTGAAGTGATGCAGCCACAAGTGCCGAACATAAGTGCTGCAATCTTGAATAGACCAAGTGATGCTCCTTTAATGATTCATATGAAAGCTAGACCTCAAGATCTTAAAAAATTTGTTGAGATAAGGCCACAAGGAGTTGAAGCAACTCTCAGTTCACAAGATCATCCTGTTGAGCAAGTGCAATCTTGAACATCTGTGGAGAAAAAATGTGAGGCATCTGGATTTGTTTGTTCATACTAGAACTTCACCTGATAACATTTTGCATTTGGATAGGCCACATGATCACCATCAGCAGCAAAGATCTGGTAGTAATGATGCTTCTTCTGAGAATAGAAGCAATACATTCAGACAACCAAGAGTGCAGATTGATCCTTTTGACGGCAAGCAACCTCAGTCATGGTTGAGGAGATGTGATAGATACTTCCATTTCTATAACATAAAAGAATCTGAAAAGGTGGAATTGGCCGCAGTATATCTTCATGGTGATCATGAGGTATGGTTTTACAATTTGTTAAAAAGTAATCCAGATCTTTCTTGGGCTGAATTTGTGGAGGAGTTGTGTGAAAGATATGGTGATGAGGACACTAGTGATGTAGTGGATAATTTCAATAAAGTCTTTCAAACCACTACTGTGAGAGATTATATGACGAGATTTGAGAACTTAAAAGCTAGTATGATAGTTGCTTATCCTCAAGCAACTGAGTCTTATTATGTCTCAAGTTTTATTAGTGGATTGAGGCCACGAATTAAGAACATGGTTTAAGCAATTGGTCCTAAGACCTTAACAAAGGCTTATGCAAAAGCCAAATTGATTGAGGCCACTGTCATTTCTTCAAGTTACTAAGGCAAGTTCAAAGGAAATGGTTCAAAATTTCATTACAGAGATGTAAATGGGTCCAAGGGCAGTAGATCTGTTGAGAAGAGACCTCAAAGGCTTTGTTACAAGTGCAATAAGCCTTATCAGCCAGGACATTAGTGCAGCTTGAAGTTTTTGATGTCTGCTCGAGGCTTAATGCTGCAATATAGCCAGACATTGATGAATCTAAGCCTGATGAGGATAGTTATGATCATGAATCCCAGGATGAATTGGCTGAGGATGGGATTGAGATTTCTGTGAAGGTATTGAGTGGGAATGGAGCTCACAAGATGATAAGGATCAAAGGAATAGCAGGAAGATGGTACATCACTATCTCAATAGATAGTGGAAGTACTCATAGTTTTGTTGATCCAAAGGTTGTGAAGAAGGTTGGGCATGAAGTGATTAAAACTCATCTCTTGGCTGTAACCGTAGTAGATGGGAATTCTATTCTCACACAGAGCAAATGCCAAGACTTCCAATGGCCTATGCAAGAGCATCAAATCACCTATGATTTCAGAATCCTTCCCTTGGGAGGATGTGATATGGTGCTTGGAGTTGATTGGATGAGATCATTCAACCCTATGGCTTTTTACCTTGTTAAGCTAACTGTTTCTTTTGAGATTCAAGGAACAAAAGTTACTTTGCAAGGCATTGAAGATCAAGCTCAATTGCAACTGATTAAAGGCAAGAGCTTGCAAGGAGGTTTCAAGAAGAGTGCTTACAAGTGGATTGGTCAATTGTTTGCAATTTCCCCAACAGAATTGTGTTCTGTGCATTAGCCTGAAGTTAAAGCTTTAATAGAGGAGTTTGAGGATATTTTTGGGCAGCCTAAGTCTCTTCCTTCACAGAGTTGCCTTGATCATGCCATTCCTCTAAACTCTAGTGCAGCACCATTCAAATTGAGGCCCTACAAGTGTCTTCATGCTCAGAAATCAAAAATTTAGAGACAAGTAGAGGAATTGCTTAAGACGTGCTTCATTCGACCAAGCCATAGTCCTTTTGCTTCACCAATCATTTTAGTGAAGAAGAAAGATGGTTCTGCTAGGATGTGCATTGACTATAGGCAACTTAATTCTTTGACAATCAAAGATAAGTTCCCAATTCGTGTTAATGATGATTTACTCGATGAATTGTATGGAGCACTGCTTCTCTAAGTTGGATTTGAGATAGGGATATCACTAGATTAGAGTGCTTGATCAAGACATCTACAAGATTGCATTTCAAACTCACCATGGCCACTACGAGTTTGTGGTTATGCCTTTTGGCTTAACCAATGCACCAGCTACATTTCAGGCAGTAATGAATGATATCTTCAAGCTGTTTCTAAGGAGATTTATGCTAGTCTTTTTCGATAATATTCTCATTTACAGTGCCTCTTATGAAGAACATCTACAACACCTGAGGGAAGTTTTCCTTCTCGTGTGCAATCACAAATTCTTTACAAAGTTGCTTAAATGTGCTTTTATACAGCAGCAACTTGATTATTTGGGACATGTTATACCATCCAAGGGAGTCTCCACAGACCCCTCTAAGATACAAGCCATGAAAGATTGGCCAATTCCAGTCACCTTGAAGCAATTGTGAGGTTTCTTGGGCTTAACAGTCTACTATAAGAAGTTCATTGCTAATTTTGGATCAATTGCAAGACCCTTGACAGATCTGCTTTAGAAGGATGCTTTTGTGTGGAGTGATGGAGCTCAAGCAGCCTTTGAAGCTCTTAAAGCAGCTATGTGTGAAGCTCCTATTCTTACTATGCCCAATTTTGCTAAGGACTTTGTTTTAGAGACTAATGCCAATGGAACTAGTATTGGAGCAATGTTGTCACAAAAGGGAAGTCCATTGCTTATCTAAGTCAATCTCTTAGTCCAAAACATCAAGCAATGTCCACATATGAGAAGGAGTACTTGGCAATTTTGTTAGCAATTGACAAATGGAGGCATTACCTTGATCGTCACAGATTCATAATCAGGACTGGTCATCAAAGTTTGAAGCATTTGCTAGTGCAAAAGATCGTGACAAGAATACAGAAAAAAGGGCTAATGAAGAAGTCGGGCCTTGACTATGCAATTGAGTATAAAAGAGGCAAAGAAAATCAAGCTGCTGATGCTTTGTCAAGAAGATCAGAAGATGGTGAGCAAGCTTATTGTGGAGCCATTTCGGTTGTTCTTCCTTCTTGGTTAGAAGAGGTTCACAAGTCCTTTGAAGATGATGCTTTTGCCCAAGAATGTGTCACTGCCTATAGCATCAGTAAAGACTGCAAGAGCACTTCTGATGCAGATATTTCAATAAATAAGGGTGTAATTCGATTGAAGGCATGTTGTACATTGGTTCTTCAACAGATTTGAGGGATCATATCATAAGTGCTTCTCATGACACTGCTTGGGGTGGACATTCAGGTGTGGAAGGCACATATCAGAGAATTAAAGGATAATTCAGTTGGCATGGTCTGAAGAAAGCAGTAATTGAGTTTTTTGGCGCTTGTGATGTATGTCAACAAACAAAGCTGGGTGATCACAGGTACATTGGTCTTTTGCAGCCTCTCCCTGTTCCAGATGGAGATTGGGTGAATATAAGTATGGATTTTATTGAAAGCTTGCCTAAATCTGAAGGAAAGGAAGTGATATGGGTTATGGTTGATCATTTCACAAAGTTTAGCCATTTCATTGCCTTGATCCGACCAGTCATAGCTGAAGCGTTAGCTAGATGCTTCTTGGCTAACATATATAAGTTACATGGATTGCCTCAATCCATTGTATCTGATCGTGATAGAATTTTCACAAGTCATTTTTGAAGGGAATTGTTCAAGCTTATGGGGACTACTTTGGCTCTTAGTTCTTCGTACCAACCTCAGACAGATGTAAAAATGGAAAGAGTCAATCAACACATTGAACAATATCTTAGGAGCATGGTTTTCACTCATCCTAAGGAGTGGAACAAGTGGTCTTCTCTAGTTGAGTATTGGTACAATACCCATGCTCATGCTTCTCTTGGCACTACTCCTTTCAATGCTTTATTTGGCTATGATGCTCCTACTCCCTTCTCGTTGCAAAATATGACTTCATATGTGTTGGAAGTCTTTGAATTGACGCAATAGAGGAAGCAATTACAGCATATGCTCAATGACAATCTATGGCAAGCTCAGGCAAGAATGAAAATGAATGTAGACAAAAAGCATGTGGACAGGAATTATGAAGTTTGTCATATGGTTTACCTAAAATTACAACCATATAAACAATCTACCATGGCTGTCAGGAGCAATGTCAAGCTAAGTGCGCGATTCTTTGGTCCTTACAAGATTCTTTAGAAGATTGGCGAAGTGGCTTATAGGCTTGCGCTACCCCCTAGTGCATACATTCACCCTATTTTATACGTCTCTTTGCTTAAGAAACAGGCAAAGAAAGGATGTATAAGCTCAAAGTCACCCCCTGAAGTTGGATCCAATGGGTCTTTGGTGTTACAACCAGCTACTGTTCATGGTTCCAGAGAGATCAATGCAGGCAACAGGAAAATTAAAGAAGTGATGGTCCAGTTGCAGAATCTGGACAAAGTTTTCTTACTTGGGAAGAATTGGCATTCTTGAGGAGTCAATTCCCAAATTTCTCTTCTTGAGGTCAAGAAGCTTCTTAAGTTGAGGGGATTGTCATGATTTTTCCGGTTTTGAGTCTTGTAATCTATGTATTGAATTGTTTGGAGTCTTGTATTGCTTTGGAAGTGTTGTAGTTCAAATGTTGGTTGTTCTTTTTTGCGCCAAAGTTGGTTAACTAGCTGAAATGTTGCTAGTTTGGCGGTTAAGGTTTAGTTAGAGATATTTTTGACTCATTATATCTAGTTTCTCCTATAAGAGGGTAAATCCTTGTTATTCTTGAATCATTAAATGAAAATTTCTTTGATTCTTGAGATATTTTTCTCTCTCTTCTCATCTCTTCTTTAACTCTCACCTAACCTCTTTTGTCCTCTCTTCTAAACTCTGTCTTCACAAGTTAACATCAATTCCTCATATTAAAGATTAACAATTGCACTACGGTTGGGCATGGTGATGAGTATTGCACCCGTTCCGGGTGATTGCCCCAGGGCGGACCGTGGTGATGAGTATTGCTCCCGCTGTGGGTGATTGCACCACAGTGAACCATGGTAATGAGTATGCGCCCGATGCAAGTGATTGCACCGGGCCAGACCATGGTGATGAGTATTGCACCCATTGTGAGTGATTGCACCAGAACAAACCATGGTGATAGGTATTGCACCCATTGCCGGTGATTGCACCAGGGTGAACCATGGCAATTGGTATGTACGTGGATAACAATTGGGTGCCACACATAGAATATCTGGATAAAATTAGGCAACCTTGAGATAGTAAATCAAAAATAGGTTAGTGATAACACACTTGTTTAATGACCGATATGTCCAGATTAAATATCAAAATAAAGACAATGTTGCTAGAAATAGCACATTTTTAAGGCCATTACCTTCTAAGTGATAAACTCATGGTATATCATCCACAAAAGATGTCAACGGCTAATGTTCATTTATCCTAGACGTTTATTTATGAACTAATGAGCTTGGAATGGCACATGTTGAGTGGTTATAAGTAAATCACATGAACCCTCACTAATGCTAGAATGACAAGCATTTATGTGTAATGTGTGACTTACCAATGATGAGTTTTTGATAGCCTGTGGTGTGTTGCCTATGTTGGCGTCAAACACTAACAACTCTATATGGTGAGTTTATAGGGTATTGATGATGACAAGCCTCTAAGGATGCCCTTGTCAAGGTGCAAATGTTTTTAATTACATATCGATCTTGCTATCTTAGCCTTAAGGTTGCAAAATGGTACTTAAAAATTTAACAATTTTTTGCGGTATATGATCTTTGCAGTAGCGATTATTGCTAGATTGAGTAGGCGATCAAAGGAGTTTGAGATTATTTGTGCGCAAGTTCAAGATTGTCTTGAAATATGTTATCACGGCTATTGGGCTAGTTGATCCCTATTATTATCCATGCAGATTGCCGCATTCTGAACGGGTTTTTGCCGTTGGGTCATCATTTAGACTCATCTGTCACTAGCTTATGATTCCTAGTTCGAGTAAGGTGGCTATCTTTGAGATATTTGAGGAAGTATCTTTGATTTTATAATGCCAATTTTCAGGTCGGTCATGTGTTGTGATTGTCAAGAAGTTGTTTCCGTGGTTTGGAAGTACCGATAACGTGCCACCATAGAATGTATATGATTATGAAGGTGGCGCTAAGCAAATAAAAATGATATATTGTACTACTCTTACCAAGTTGTTGACTAGCAATGGTACTAAATAGCTTAGCACAAGGTTGGTTAGAGTGTGAGTTGGTTAGATGCAGTAATGTGCGCGGTCCATGTTGGACTTTCCCATTGGAAATTTTTTGTTGGGTCACCATAAGAGGTTGAGTTGCCTAATTATAGCTCGATCTCTAACTTGCAATGACTAACAAAATCTCCTAAATATGTCAAGATGTTGTGTTACACGATCTCTAGCTTTGAGAAGGATTGCATCTTATGGATGGATAGTTTCTGTCTTGTATTTATTCTGACCTGATTTGCATCATGCAATAGAAATGTACTTTCAATTGATGTTGATTGTGAAGCCTCCTGATTTTGGAGTGATTTATCCTTTGTGATGAAAGCGATGTCGAGCCTGTGACCTGGGGGAGAAGTGTCATAATCGTGCAAATGATTTTCACCATCAAGATAAAGAAGTCTAAGTTGTGAATCGGGATGAAGCCCCCAAGTCCTAAAATGATTTGCATCGTTTAAGATAAGGAGATGAATGAGGCGGAGATCCCTAGTATGAAAGTGATTTGTCACCAGAATAAGGAAATGACTAAAGTGAAGTCCTCTAGTCCTAAAATGATTTGCATCATTTAAGATAAGGAGACGAATGAAGCGGAGTCCCCTAGTATGAAAGTGATTTGCCACCTGAATAAAGAAATGACTAAGGCAAAGTCTCCCAGTCCTAAAATGCTTTGCATCTTTTAAGATAAGGAGATGAATGAAGCGGAGGCCCCCCCAGTATGAAATTGATTTGCCACCAGAATAAGAAAATGACTAAGGCGAAGTCTTCCATTCCTAAAATGATTTGCATCATTTAAGATAAGGAGATGAATGAGGTGGAGTCCCCCAGTATGAAAGTGATTTGCCACCAGAATAATGAAATGACTGAGGCAGAGTCCCCCAGTATGAAATTGACTTTCCACCAGAATAACGAAATGATGAAGGCGGAGTTCCCCAGTCCCAAAAATGATTTGCACCACCTTAATTAAGAGATGAATGAGGGGAATTCGCCCAATCCTAAAAGGATTTACACCACCATTGAAAGAAAGATCAGTTCACCCTAAACTCCTTGTTGTTTATGTTCTACTAAGTTAACTCATCTCCGGAGGCTTGTTTTAGAGGTATGTAGAATCATCGATGTAAAGAGATGATAAATTGTGTCATTCAGTGAGTAGATCGGGTGTGGTAGGGTTTCATCTCGCAAGTTAAATAGTTCTTTTAACATTGTGTAGTAGGATTGCGTGTCACGGCCATGATGTTCCCTGGTCCGTGACAGTGTCCAAGGACGGAGCAGGTAGCTCGAGGTTCGTGTCGAGATCGCTTGTCAAGACATGTCAAGTCGCTGCCAAGGTTCGTGCCCAGGTCGCTGCCCAGGTCCGTGCGCTCGTTGTCATGGTCGCTGTCCAGTCCCCTGCCCCAGCCTTGTCATGGTCGCTGCCCAGACCGTGCCTAGCCTTGTCATGACATTGTCATGCTGCGCTACCCAGTCCCGTCCTCAACATGTCATGGCAGTGTCCATCGCCTGCCCAAGCCCGTGTCCAGGGCCATCCCAAGGCCTATCCCTGTGCTGCGCTCCAAGCTATTAGCACCCAGGCAGGGGCGTGCCCATCTAGTCGTTGGCCAGCCTGTCCTAGCCGTTAGGAATATTCTCTTTTTGATTTTATTCTAGATTTAATTGTTGTAATTGTTATTTCTAGATATTACTAGGTATTTTCAGATTTAATTCATATTTTTAGTATTTTGATGTATTTCTATGTATAGGATGATTGTAATTCATTTTGTATCAATTCAAGCAAATATATGAAATATTCTTACTTCTCATCTTTACTTTATATTTTCTCATCTCATCTCTAATTCTAATTCTTCCTCTCATCTCATATTCTCTTCTTCTTTTCCGTCATCTAACCTCTATTGTCTAGTTACGGGCCTAAGTTCTACATTTAGGCCGTCGCAACCCTGAGGGTTTGTGACAAATTGGTATCAGAGCATGTTACGAGCAAGTGGGCAAAATAAAGAATTCAAGATTTCGCTGCTGCCATAGCTGAGTAGACCGTAGCTTCTTCAATTTCCAAGAAAATGTTTCAAGACAAAACAATTCAAGAAATTCAGTGAGATGGCCACGTTAATTGTTAAGGTAACCGAAACCCCCCATCCTATCACCGAGGATGCTCTTCATAGAGTTTTCTCTCCTTTTGGCTGTATTGCAAATATAACGTACATCTTAGTGACTTCTCTTAGAGTTGAAGTCCATGTGACTTACACCTCGAGGATGGAGGCCGAGAGTGCTTGTAGATGCTTACACGGGAGGAAAAACTACAACTTTTGTTGTAGGATGGACATTGAAGTATCCATGCCTCCTGAGGAAATCACAACCGTAGTGGGAAAGCTGGATCATCTTGATGTCACATCCCTAATCGGAAGCAACGCGGCCATAACGGGAAGGGCAGAGAAGTCGAAAATCTTGACCCATGATGTGAGCGAGACCATAGATTCACTAGCCAACAAACAAAGGTTGGACAAATGGGAAACCCGAGATAAAATCGTGGTTAATGAGGAGTTGAAGTATTCGGTAGACAACTTGACTGCCAAGGTTAAAGGGATTAAGCAAGGCCAATAGGGGGCATATGAAATAAGGTGTAATTGTAATAAGGCGTGGAATCGAGCCTATTGAGTTGTAATAGCTAGTTGATATTGTAATTAGTAGCTTAAGCTTTTGTGAAGTCATGTAATAAGTGAAGTCTAGAGCTTAGGTGGTCAATGCCGGTCAATAGTGGCAGCTTAGTGGGTGGTTGGTAGTTATAGCATGAATTAGATGCATGTAATAGATCACATCATGTAAGTAGTATAAGTAGTAAGGCTTGGGCTTGTAGTCTCAGAACTTTTGATGAACGAATTGATATCTTTGATATCCTCTCTACTTTCTCATCTCCTTTCCCTTCTTTCTCTCATCTAAACTCTATATTCTTTCTCATCTCATACTCTCTTATCCCAACTTACGTTTGTGAATTAACCACAAACGTAGTAATTGGTATCAGAGCCTTGATTTGGCTTCCGAATCAAGCTCATATCCGGAAGGAAATTACAAAATACGATTAATTATACTGCAATTAATCAATAAAAATAATTGTGACACTGGTTTAATTCAGATTTTGTGATCAGAATTCAAATCTGAATTTTGAAGTGGATTTGGTTGTTATTGCACCAATTTTCATCAAGTGCTTGAGAGGTGTATTGGTTGGGATTAAAAGTGATTGAATTACATTGAAAGAAGTTCAATTGTTCAGTATTGGTTGAGCACATTCAACATCAAAGCTGATTCAGATGGAATTCAAAAGGATTGATCAAGCATTTGCTGCAGAAGGTGAGTGCTGAAGCAAGTTGAGCTGTTGAAGTGGGTTCTGAGCTAACAGTTCTTGATCAGTCGCTCTTTGATCTGCTGTGAAGAAGTTACAAGTGAGCTAATTGATCAACATTGCACTTGATCATCATCAAAAGATCAGAAACAAGCTGAATTGAGGTTTAATCAGATTTTACAACTCAAAAATTGAAGTTGAGGTAACTGTTTCTGAACTGCAAGTTCAAACGCGATTCAGATATGCTTTTCTTGCTAAATTGTGATGAAATTGTGTTGATAAGCTTAGAAGTGGTGAGAATTCGTCAGATTCTGCGTTGATTCTTAAGAATTTTATGTTATTGAGTCGCAGTTTGCTTAGGCAAAACTCTGACAACATAGGCGAAAATCTGACATTGGAAAGGAGAAACGAAAATTGTTGAAATCTAGTTTCGTTCATGAAGTTCACTTTAGGTATTGTGTTGAGGACTTGATTGCGAGCTAGAGCCGAGCTTAAGTCAGAAGTATAAGTCGATCTACTCAACTAACATTGCGGTTAGGGTTTGTTCGGGTTCTTCTATTCAAAGCGCATCAGTTAGGGTTGGAATCTGAGATCAATTCACAGTGTGAAGCTTAAGAGCAATTATGGATGGTTGTGATGCAACAATTCCGGATTGGTTGAAGACAATGTTTGATCAACTCAAGAAATCTAATGCTGAATGGATACATCAAATGAACCAAAAAAACAACGTGAAGATTGAACAGCAAGCTCAGCCGATTGTAATGGAGAGATCTGATCAGTTAGTTTTTCAATCACAAGAATTGGTGGATAGGATTAACAAGTGCTGGGATCAACAAAAGGAGCAACTTGAAGTGAAATTAGCTGAGATTCAAGTACAATGTCGAAGGCCAAACTCTTCCGCAGTAGCTGAAGTGCACATTGTGGAGCCACTTAATGTAGTTGAAGACAAATTGGATCGGGGTAATGCCGTAATTGATGAACACGAGTTGGATGAACCTGAGGTTGAACGAGATGATCTTAATGAAGACTCTTGGCTAGAGTTAGAGTATTTCGAAGAGGATGAGCCACAGTATGACATGCTTCAGGAATGGAAATACAATTTTCATGTCATGGGAATGGTAAAGAATGCAAAGAGTAAAGTGAAGAAGAATCATCTTAGCGACGCAATGAAAGAATTTTGGGAAAAAAAGAAGATTACAAAGAAGAAATTGAAGCATAAAGTTGTGTTGCAACCTATGAGGTTTGGTGATCAAAGAAAGCCAACTCAAGATGCTGCTTCTACTGATGTATATGCTGGTATACAAGCTTCAGTTATGTATGCTGGTGTACAAGGGTTGGTTGCTGCAGATTTTGTGATGCCAACCAAAATAATTGACGCCACTGCTGAGATTTCACTGCAAACATCTCCAAACCTTTTAAGTATTATCCCATGGCAAGCTTATATACAGAATGGAGGCACTTTCTTTTTGAGCAATGTCATTCTGTTAAAAAGACAGTTGTTGCTGCGGCAGTGTCATCGAATACTGAGCCGGGGGTGTCTAAGTTCACTTATGGGCACGCTGGAGTGTTAACTTGGGTCCAGAACAACATCATCTTGGATGTTGAGCAAGGTCTCTTATGTTGGGTGAGAGATTACAAATGTATAGTGGCTAAAATGTACTATCGGCATGCCGATCGGCAAGTTCGGAATGATCTCTTTCTTCTTTTGAGTAGAATTGTGACTTATCCAAGTGCAAAATCTTGTGATAAGTTGCCTCCTGATCCGGGAGAAGACTCTCAAGACTATATGAAGCTGAGAGGAGTCGAATTTTTGCGAAAAATAGGCACTCGAGCTGCGAGGCTGCGTTTCAAGATTCATAGCAACCAAAATTTGGTTCGTATGCAAACAATTGAGCTGAGGGAGGTGTACAAATGCTATAATGTGGGAAGCCAGACTTTTAATCTGATCCACACTAGTTCAAGGGGGAGTTTAAGTGATTTAATTGGGGATGGTGGGCCGTTTGAACTGAGGGTTGAGTTACAAGTGATGGGCAAAGCTGGGTCTCTGGTGTTGTGTGATGATGAAGTGTTCAGTGTCAGTGCAAGCAAGGTAGAGGCTGTTGGTCATGATGAGGTTTACATCAAAGCAAGCTTTGAAGGAAAGGCTTATACTTGTTACGGGCTGCAAAATTCAGCTGGTGTGCAAGGCCAAGCAAAGACAAATATGATAGTATTTGGAAATTCAAACACACAGGGACATAGGCTGACTGATTGGAATTTAGACATGTTTGGGGTGGTCTGCTGTGGTGGATTTGAATCGAAAGATCGTATGCATAAGCTTCAATGTTTCGTTAACGTTTAGGTGGAAAAGATCCTTACAAGATTGAGAAAAAGTCTAGCGCAAATCAGAGTAAACATGAGCAAGGAAATTGGAGGAGGATCAGCTCTAGTTTCGATGAAGTTTACATTTGATCAAGAGTTCTTTTGGTGTCTTCACTTGTCATATTTGTTGTTCATGCTTGAAATAGCTATCAAGGAAGCAAAGTTTGATCATTTGAGGATTATATGGTGGGTGGGTGAGCATGGAATCTAACGAAGTTTTGAGAGCAGGCTGAGACTTGGGAGCTGCAGAACTCAATCTGTTAGCAGCACTTACAGATGGCCTCATTCTCTGGTGGACACCTTGGGCTGCACTTTGGACTGCCTACCAACAATTTGTGACACTTGGTTTGAGTATGGAAGGCCACCTGAGATGTTTAAGGACTTAATAAGCAGTTTTATGGGCCTTGAGACACTCAAACTCTGCTGTGCAGCATGTTATAAGTAGAAATGCAGAGTATTGACGTTTGAGGATCCTCTGCAGCATGTTAATGCTTTGGGCTGTATTAGTTGCATCAAGTTGAGCCTCTGTTTAAACCACCAGAAAATCCACGCAAAATTCCTTGAGCAGGGCAAACACCGTGCTAATGTGACCAGCTGCATTGAGGATGAGTTGCTCCCGATATCCTTCCAACTGATTCCTCATCACTTCAGATGCTGCTGCATTTTTGGCTGCAACTTTACATCCAAGTTTGCTTCGTGTTTAGCTCGTGTTTCCTATTGTGGCATTGGTGCTCCTCTTCAGATGCAAGCAATGACATTAGAACCTTGGGCTGGAAATACATCCTACTTCAACAAGTGTGCTGCAAAATTTCAAAATCTTGAAGCACTTTACAGCTGTGGATTTCAACAAGAAGTCTCCTACATCAATAATTGGTTCTTCAAGCTTCAACCTTCTTCTTGATTCTTGGGGACAATAATCTTTTAAAGGGGGGCAGTATTGTTATGATTCTCATAGTAGGGGGCATATGAAATAAGGTGTAATTGTAATAAGGCGTGGAATCGAGCCTATTGAGTTGTAATAGCTAGTTGATATTGTAATTAGTAGCTGAAGCTTTGGTGAAGTCATGTAATAAGTGAAGTCTAGAGCTTAGGTGGTCAATGTCGGTCAATAGTGGCGGCATGTAATAGATCATATCATGTAAGTAGTATAAGTAGTAAGGCTTAGGCTTTTAGTCTCAGAACTTTTGATGAATGAATTGATATCTTTGATATCCTCTCTACTTTCTCATCTCCTTTCCCTTCTTTCTCTCATCTAAACTCTATAGTCTTTCTCATCTCATACTCTCTTATCCCAACTTACGTTTGTGAATTAACCACAAACGTAACAAAGTATTCGGTAGACAACTTAACTACCAAGGTTAAAGGGATTAAGCAAGGCCAACGTGAGTTACAAGCCACAATGGCAACAATAATCGTGACGATGAACCGTATATTGAATAATCTAGAAAAGTGTCCCAAAAATGTCCCTAAGGTAGTCCCTGAAGTTGCAATTCAAGGGGAACATGAGGAAATGGGTAGTTATGTGCACGTGGGTGGCCTAGCAAACTAGCAACCGGTCGTGCCCAACATTGACAAACCGCAAGAAATGGGGATAGGTGATGCCCTTACTATGCCGGACAAGCCATTCTTCCAAGAATTGCCCGTTGATATTGAGGACGAATCGGAGGAGCTTTCCATTGTTGAGGAAACGCATGAGCCATCAATGTGGGTAGCAAAGGTTCCCAGGGAAATTCAAGCATCCGTTGGTGACACCTTGACCCGTGGGCCTAAGCAACCGGGTAGTCGTGAGAAAGGCACACAAGAGGGGGCCACACGTCTCCAAGATGGGCCGTACAAGCAGCTGTCAACCTTATCCGAGGTGAATATACGGACAGTACAGCAGCAGCAGCAGTAGCAAGACACGCAGTAGCAGCATGGTAGGTTGCCCATGAAGAAGGGAACCGGGCTGAGAACCCGAAAGAGGAAGGGCCGGTCATGGGAATGCTTCCCTAGAACGGGAATTAGAACTAACATCTTCAAGGGCCCAAGTTGTTATGCTCGGGATTGGATCACAAGCATAAACTAAGTAAAATTGAGATAGATTGAGAGTATGAGATGAGAGGATAAGTGAAATTGTGATGAGAAATTAGAGAATTAGGGATGAGAAATAGAGGGAGTTAGATGAGAGAGAGAATTTTAATCTCAAATGAGATATTTTGTTGTAAATTGATTGAATCCCCTGAATTATTACACTTCCTACTACTTCTAGGCAACAAGAAGCAACCAATACAATGTATCTAGACAAATCCTAGTAACCGACTTAGGACCTATCTAGAAGCATCTAAAAATATCTACTAACTAACATTTAAACTCCTTATTTGGCACCAAAGACTGCAACTAACAGCAACCGACAGCCCAGCAGCACACAGACAACACCTGATCAGCAAAACAGAACCCAACAGCAGCCTAACAGAACCAACGCAGCTCAGCAACATCAACATAGCCCAAACCTCGAATTCTCGTATCATAACATTCCCTTCCCCTTGAAAACATTCTTGTCCTCAAGAATGAAAGAGAGTGAGACTTTGAAAATCACTTGTTGGAGGCATTGCCCTTTCGAAACTGGAGTGATTTGGACTTGTACAACTTCATGGTTAGGTCTCTTAATTCTTTCCTTCGAGCTATAGGTTCCATTTCATCTTCACTGCCGGCTTCCTGATCTGAACCATCAATATTGATATCAAACTCATCATTTTCAGATTGGCCTTCAACATCGACTCCTCTAGCTGCCATGAGGAATTTAGGATTGCACTTATGGCCAATTACATAGGGCTGATGACACTTAAAACAGCGGTTTTGAGGCTCCTTCTTGATATTTCGTGGATCCTTACGTTCATTTAACCCCTTGTGGTCTAACCCCTTGTGATAATGTTGGAAGTTTTCTCCCCGATGCCTTGGCCGATCAAGGAATGTTAAATCTGTGGCTTCAAACAACTTTGCCTTGGCATAAGCTTGAGACAAGGAAGTAGGGTCAAGTGCCTTCACCAAATTCTTGATTTTAGGCTTTAGTCCACTGATAAAGCTCGATACATAAAAGGATTCAGGGGTTTGAAGGGCAACCGTTGTCATACTAGCTCGGAGATTTTCAAATTTGGTTATGTATTCCTTCACGGTTGTGACTTGAGTTAGCTTGTTGAAGCTATCCACTACATCACCCAAGTCTTCATCACCATAGCGTTCACAAAATTCCATCATAAACTCAGCCCAAGTAAGAGTGGGATTGCTCTTCAAGAGACTATAGAACCAAACTTCATGATCTCCTTGAAGATAAACCGCAGCCAATTGCACCTTTTGATCATCAGGAATGGAATAAAAGTGGAAATATTGCTCGCATCTCCTTAACCAAGAGTGAGGTTGCTTCCCATTAAAATTTTCAAGTTGAACTCTCGGTTGTCTAAAGCCATTGCTTCTACTACCACAAGAGGCTTCATTACTTCGATTATGAACAGTTTCAAAGGCATTTTGTCCAAGATGATACTGCTGAACAGAATCTGGTGGTTGCACAATGTGTCCGGCATTTAAACAAACAGGTTGTGTGCGAGTTGGATCATGAGATGAATCAAAGTGTCCTGCATTTTCGTGTTCGGATATGATATGTATAGCAGGATCAGGTGGATGACCTGGAGGATCTGAGAGGTGACCTTCCTGTCAAAAATTCTTGCTAAAAGATCCAATTTGCTCCTAACCAAATGATGGTTCACGCTGACCAGTAGTAACTTGATCTTCAGAAACCGGATGCGGGAACATAATATTGTCAGATTGAAGTTGAACCTGAGGACAAGCACGTGAACTCCCTACAACATTTATCATCTGAGGATTTAGATCATCACCAGTACGCCTCAGCTGGCTCATTGGTAGAAGAGGTGCAGGTCCTGATCTGTCATTACGGTTATTCAATTGGTTGTGTAACTCAGCAAGCTTCTCTTCCAAAGTTTGTGATTGTTGGCTCATTCGGTCTATGATCCTTCCCTCCAACACCTGAACTTGCTGGTTCACATGTTCAGCTATCATTTCTTCAACACCTTGCAATTGTTGAGACACAAAGTTCTCATTGCCTCCATCATTTCCTCCAAGAGTTTGGCTATTGCACTGATGTTGAATCTCAGCTACCTTCTCATTAAACAACTGCGTTTGTTGATCTATTTTCTCATCCACTGATTTCTTCACATGCTGCTTATGTTGATTTAATTGTTCTGCAATGTTGACTTCAACGCAATGGAAATGCAAGTTGAATTTCTCATCCAACCTTTGTTCCTGTTCCAACAGCAAGTTACGCATTCTAACCTCAGATCTTTGCTCATTTTCTAGCACGGCTTGATTAACATGAGCTATTTGTGCCACCAATGCTGCTAGTTGAACACTCACTCCATCTCTATTGCCAACTTGCGGTCCATTATCTGCATTTCCACTAACAACATCAGCATAGGAAGGGCCAGCAACAGCCTTGGCTGCTTCTGATCTTGTTGTGACTCCACCGGCCGTAATCCACTTCTAAACTTTACAATCAGAATTGATCAATGCTAATTGATTTCACTGTTGATCTGATTTTGCTAAAATCTGCACTTGATCAACAAATTCACACTGAATTTGAGTCTTTTTGAAATTTTTTTTCTAATATATATGTATAAATTTTTTTTTTGATTACGCGCTCGATTGGAAGCCAAACGAGGCTCTGATACCAATTGTTATGCCCGGGATTGGATCACGAGCATGAACTAAGTAAAATTGAGATAGATTGAGAGTATGAGATGAGAGGAGAAGTGAAATTGAGTTGAGAAATTAGAGAATTAGGGATGAGAAATAGAGAGAGTTAGATGAGAGAGAGAAGTTTAATCTCAAATGAGATATTTTGTTGTAAATTGATTGAATCCCCTGAATTATTACACTTCCTACTACTTATAGGCAACAAGAAGCAACTAATACAATGTATCTAGACAAATCCTTGTAACCGACTTAAGAACTATCTAGAAGCATCTAAAAATATCTACTAAGTAACATTTAAACTCTTTATTTGGCACCAAAGACTGCAACTAACAGCAACCGACAGCCCAGCAGCACACGGACAGCGCCTGATCAGCAAAACAGAACCCAAAAGCAACCCAACAGAACCAACGCAGCTTAGCAACATCAACACAGCCCAAACCTCGAATTCTCGGATGATAACACAAGTCACTCAACTTGGCTTACGATCCTTGAGGATAAGGATCATTCGTTCGACCCGGGAATAAAGGTAAATAATATGGGTAATAATCGGGTGGCAAAGGGGCAAGCAAACGGAGGGGATCCGGGAGCTTAAGGTTGCACCGTCATCGCATCCTTGAGGACAAGGATGGACTTAAGGCGAAGGGAATGTCACGGTCATGATGTTCCCTGGTCCGTGACAGTGTCCAAGGACCGAGCAGGTAGCACGAGGTCCGTGTCGAGATTGCTTGTCAAGACATGTCAGGTCGCTGCCAAGGTCCGTGCCTAGGTCGCTGCCCAGGTCCGTGCACTCGTTGTCATGGTCTCTGTCCAGTCCCGTGCCCCAGCCTTGTCACGGTCGCTGCCCAGACTGTGCCTAGCCTTGTCATGACATTGTCATGGTGCGCTACCCAGTCCTGTCCTCAGCATGTCATGACAGTGTCCAGCTCCTGCCCAGGCCCGTGTCCAGGGCCGTCGTAGGGCCCGTCCCTGTGCTGCGTTCCAGGCTATCAGCGACCAGGAAGGGGCGCGCCCAGCTAGCCGTTGGGCGGCCTGTCCTAAAAGTTAGGAATATTTTCTTTTTGATTTTATTCTAGATTTAATTGTTGTAATTGATATTTCTAGATATTATTAGGTATTTTCAGATTTAATTCATATTTTTAGAATTTTGATGTATTTATATAAATAGGATGATTGTAATTCATTCTGTATCAATTCAAGCAAATATATGAAATATTCTTACTTCTCATTTTTACTCTATTTTCTAATCTCATCTCTAATTCTAATTCTTCCTCTCATCTAATACTCTCTTCTTCTTTTCCCTCATCTGACCTCTATTGTCTAGTTACGGGCCTAAGTTCTACATTGAGGCCGTCACAACCCTGAGGGTTTGTGACATTGCGACTGCGGTGGCACATAGCTGATAGTTAGGATCTGTAAGGGTGATGTGGCATCTTCAGCTGGAACTTTATGAATAGTTTGTTTTGATGGTTCCCTTGTGCACGTACAAGTTAGGCAAGTAAGAGATTCATTAAATAGTTGAATCAACTGTGGATCGAGTGAGCTTATGAGAAGAATCAAATGTTTTGCGATCTTAAAAACAGTTAGGTTGGATTCAAAAGGAGCCCTTTCGCGCCCAACCAGAAATGAAAAAATTGATCTCGAAGATATGTTCAATGAGTTTATGTGAGAAACAAGAAGTTTCGTGCAACAAATGCAAACAAATCTTCATAATCAAGAAGCTACTATCCTAAATCAAGAAGCTTTGATTAGAAACCTCGAGACCCAAATCGGACAAATTCCAAACCAACTCTCTAAAATGTCTCAAGGTTCCTTGCCTAGTACCACAATAACTAACCCTAGAGAGCATTTAAATGCCATTACTATTGAAAAAGCACCTAGAGAGAACAGCCTAGACAAACCCACTAGGACCACATCTCACCCAGAACTTGAATGAGTAGATGAATCCAAAAAACAAGACATAAGCGAATCAAAGAGGGCTAAGCCTAAGCCCTACAAACCAAAAGTCCTATTTCTTAACACTTGAAAATGCAAAACATGGACAACCAATTTATGGAAACTTTCAAGAAATGACCTATTATTGTCCCTTTTACTCATATGTTAGAAAAGATGCCCAAATATGCAAAGTTCTTGAAAGAAATCCTATCTAACAAGAAAAGGCCGGAAGAGTTTGAGACCGTGGCACTGAAAGAAGAATGCATTGTAATACTACAAAAGAAGCTTCCTCCTAAAATCAAAGATCCAGGGAGTTTTTCAATACCTTGCACCATTAGCACCATTGCTTTTAATAACCTCTTATGTGATTTTGGTGCAAGTATAAATTCGATGCCACACTCCGTTTTCAGGAAACTTGGTCCAGGGAGAGTAAAGCCCACCACAGTATCACTCAAATTTGCAGACAGGTCTATCCAGTATCAATGAGGAGTGGTAGAGTACGTCTTGGTGAAAATAGACAAGTTCATCTTTCCAGCTAATCTTGTAGTGCTTGACATAGGGCAAGATAAAGAACCTCTTATTCTAGGCTGACCTTCCTTGCTACGGGAAGCTCCTTGATCGATGTGTAAAAGTGAAAACTGATCTTAAGGTTAAAAGATGAGCAAGTGACCTTCAATGTTTTTAAACCAATAAAACTTTCATTAGAGAATGACACTTGTTTTGAAATTCAAGATTAAGTTTCTCCAACTAAGTCAAAGGCTATGAGAGCCAAGGAGTGAAGCATTAAAACTAAGGATCTAATAGCTAGAGAGGGTGGAGGTGGTCGTGCAAAGAAGGGCACGAAAAAGGTCCATGGAAGAAATTGTCACTAAAGGTGGATGGGGGAAGGTCCACTCTTTAAAGGGTCTGGAATAAAACATCGTTGAAACTCGAGCTAACGACTATAACTTTAGCGCTTTTTAGGAGACAACCCAAGTTTCCTTTCCTTACTTAATTTCTTTTAATTTCCTTTAATATTTATTATTTTCTAATATTTTTGTAGATTTTGTTTAGCAGGTTTTTGAAACAAGTTTAGGGGTACCCTGATACCAAACAGTTACCATAAAAAAGTTATTCTTAAACCTGGGAAGTATCTCTGACCTACTGCTTCATTCATTGTATTTCTTTTAACATTGAGGACAATATTAACTTTAAGTTTGGGAGTAGGAGAGACAGATTGTCACGTTTTTTTTTTTTTAACAAAAATTTTCAAAACAATTTCATGTCTAGTCCTATTTTAACTTTTAAAGTCAGCTTTAGTGCCTCCCAGAGTTCGAAGCCTTTATATGGGGATGTAGATCGTATCTGCCAAGAAAAAAATTTTCTATTTTCTATAGTTCGAATCGTTAGTCTTTTAAATTTTTATTGCATATTTTGAAACAATTGAAAATCATATAATTTTTGTAGGATTTTATCATCATGCTTTTTAGGTAATTTTTATACTCTTTTCAGCTCATTCACTTCAATTAGATCGAATAACTTGAGAATCAATTGTTCTTGCGTCCTAATGTCAAAACATGCTCTATTTTAAGGTACTATCTTGATAAAACCATGCTATTTGAGTTCACTAGTTAGCATAGCAGTTTTACCTTTCTTTTTAATTAAAACTCGCTCAAATTTGAATGGATTGCATTAAGATTATCGTTTGTATAATAGACTTTGAAGAGTTATGCCTAAATCTAAAGAAAAAAAAAAGATATAGAAAATGAGGGAAGCATCTCGAGCACCGCTATCCCATATAAACATTTCAAGGTATGTGCTACCCAACGTGAGGGCGTCTTAGTGGTGGCGTCTCTTACCCATGCGGTCATCGCCCACGGGTCAGGAGCTCGATTCTCGCTGAAGATATACTCATATAGTCATAATGAAGGCGTCCAAGGGTGGCATCTCTTGCCCATGCGGTCATCGCTCAGGGGTCAGGAGTTCGGTTCACGTTGAAGACATACTCACGCGGTCATATTGAGGGCAAATCATTGGTGGCGTCACTTACCCATGCGGTCATCGCCCAGGGGTTAAGAGTTCGATTCTCGCTGAAGTTATACTCATGGGTTGGGGTTGGTTGGGGCAGATCATTTCCTCATAAAAAAATTTTTTTTTAAAAAGATAGAGAAAATTTTGTGAAAAGTTTTTAGTATTAAGCATCCCTGGGATGTCTAATTATGAATGGCATAATTCTTATCATCTATTCGTTTGAATGTCTTAAGGTTAGAAAGACCGACTAAACTTAATTTGCTTGGCCAACTTTTGAATTCAGTTACCTAGTTGATTGACGGGTTTTTCCTTAGAACGATTGTTTAGTCTTCAGAACCTTAAACTTTAAACCTCGATCATTCTTTTCTAATAGAAGTAGTCTTGCTTTAAGATTGTGTTAAAAATTCTCAAAAAGCATAAGATCCTGCGTTTAATGTTTGGCCTTGCTCGAGGACGAGCAAGATTTAAGTTTGAGGGTATTTTGATAAGTCTAATTTAGTATATGGTTATTCATATCATTTAGGTTCATTTTCAAATCATTTTTCAAGCAACATGCAACATACGCAGTGCTCTAGGGATTCCTGCCTAAGTAGGGTCTTTGGGGAGGGGGGATGTATGCAGCTTTTCCCCTTCAGGGTATTATCCCTGAAGAGAGACTGTTTCCGAGTGCCCCCAACCTGAGGGTGAGGACTTCCTAGGAGGTCACCCATCCTGGTACTGCTCTCATCCAAACACACTTAACTTCGTAGTTCAAATCATTTTGCATCAAACTTTTATCACTTTTGCTCTTTTTAGCTCCTATCGTTATGTCCTCTCAAAAACACTCAGTTTATGGTAATTCTCACTAGGTTTTACCATCAAAATCAATAATTGAATGAAATATACATCAAATCAAAGCAAAAAATGGGGTAAACACAACAATTCCACATGGTAAAGTAAGGAAACGACAATACCATGCACAAGTTGTTGTAAATCACAATTTGGGCAACAAAATGGACAAATCAAGTGCAATAACTTCTTAAGCACTTTATGAACACATAAAAATTGATTTAAAAGCTTAATTTTGGGCTGAAAAATGGAGTAAAAAATGAAGAAATCCGCAACTTGATGCAAAGGACTGAAAATGGGCAGCAATGGGCGGCTTTCTTAGCAAATGTGGATGAAGTTGTGATAATTTTTATTTCATGATTTCCCATCCTCAAATACTATAAATATGGATGTTTGGGAGGTCTTTTAGCATAAATTCACCAGGGAAAAATCAAAAACAAAGTGTAGAAAGCATAGGTAAACTGTGAGGAGAGGAAAGTAGTGAAGGAAGAAAGTTTAGTTTGTGAATTTCTCATTTTTAAGTTCTTTCTATCCTTTTCTTCTTTAATTTCATGGATTTTGTCTTATTTTTGCTTTATACTCTGTATACCATGAACTAATTTTATTTTTCCAAAGTTATGATGTAGTCTAAGTTGCAATATATACTTTTGTCTAATTCAACATTTTTATTGCGCTTTTTGAGTGTTTATCATTGTTTTTCATGAGTTTTGAATGCTTGATCACCATTCAAAACCTATAATAATTCATAATGAGTCCAAGGGGAGATTTATGATGAATGCTAAAGTGATAAACACCACAAATTGAGCGAATGCTAGAAATAGATTAACGTAATTTGGGTGGTCTTAAGTGAAAACCATGAATCTTCTAAACTCTTTTCTTATTTAAATTCATGCAAGATATTGATGAGTTAATATGTAAATGAACATACTAAAGGTCGCTTGAGAGGGAATATTTAGTAAATTTGGGTTTTTAACCATCAACATGTTATAACAACTTGAATATTGAGAATAGAAAGGCGTATTGACGCAACTAGGTGAAATTGGATGCCTTGGATCTTATTAAATTATAAAAATTGTATAAAATCAGTAAAACAGTTTTGTTCTTTTTTAATTTTTTTTTTCATATCAAAAACCACAAATTTCGGTATTTCAAATAACGCTAAAACTACAAATTTCGGTACTCATTCTATAACGATCCTCGTGGGACGATACTCTACTCACTTCTTTATTACTTGATACAATTTAATGCACTTGCTAAGCATAAACATCATAAGCATCAGTGGTCCTTCCTAAAGTCGAATATGGCAAGCTAGCCATAAAAGGACATGACATTGAATTTTACGAAGTTTAAAGGTCAAACTTCAGGATGCTTCTATAGCTAGCAAAATGTGATGCTAAATACATGGTTGTCCTAAAAGAAGAAACCCTGAAAAAAAAATAGCGTGTATGGAACCTACGTACATGACTTAATTGAAGAGGATGAAGATTCTCCTTTTGAAATTGACGTTGTTGAGCACGTCAAAGGACCTCCTATAGTTTGTAATCCTTTCAAAAAGAAGCATATCAAGGCCAAGAAATCATATCAATCCCAAGACTTGAGGAAGCACTCATCAGACCTCTCAAGAGCTGATGTCATATTTGATCGGCTTGAGGTAAATAATAAACTCAAGATTTGGAGCAAACATTGAAAACCTGACCCTAATTTAACAAAGGGAAAGGTATATTGTGAATGGCATGATTCGTTGACTCATTCAACGAAGAATTGAGTGATCTTTACAAGTGTGGTTCGAGATGCCATCGAAGCAAGGGAACTAATCTTCCTTACAGAAGCACATATGGGTGTTTAGAAAGAGCCCTTTCCTTAGTCCTCTTCAAGTCAACATTATTGACATTTTTACAAGAAATGATCGCTACAGTGTCCAGGCTAATCCTTTCCCCTCTCTATAGGGGAAAGATGGTTTTGAACGACACTAAAAAAGCAAGGGTGGCAAATAGCCTATTTGAACGGTTGCTCATTAAGGGAGTACTACGGCTCCCAATGCTTGTGTATGACGAAATTTTCCATTGGCACATCACTGAACTTCATCGTACGAACAAATGTTTATTTTTTAAGAACCTCCTTTTCAAACTCTACAACAATTCTGCTATTACGCTAACATTAGCTGAGATGTGAGCTATGGAAATTAGTAGTGGTCATAGGCCCACTCCAGGCACACAGCCATTGTTGTGAGAAAATATAAGGAGCAATGAGGAAACTCAAGCTGCGTTCATCAGCACATTTCCCTGCTGATCCTCTGTTGAAATTGAAGATGGCATTTGAGAAGTCCTACAGTAATGAGCCTACTGAACATCCCTCCTCAAAGGGCCAGATCATCATGAAGACTAGGCACCCAAAGAGAACCCCAAAATACTACCTACTTGACATGGACACAGGGACCAAGACAGTCAGGATGCCAACCCTCTGCAGTTCATTTTGGTAATGTTTGAAGCAGGAATCACCTTGGGTAAGAGGATGCAAGTCCTTCCAGCCTTACTCAATCTCAAAAGAGAAGGCAACTACGAAAGAAGGCAACACAATGAAGAGCTTTGCTTGATAGTTACTTATCTAGGTTCTTTGAAGATGACACCAGAGTTTGCAAAAGGCAAGCGAACAAAGCCCATGGATCTGAAGGATCCAGTGACTGAACCAAGACCTTTCACAACTGCTGGGAAAGGTGAGCCATCTAGGAAACTTGATAGTTGGGCTAGTGTCTCGTCTTCTGAGGGAAAAAAATCTTGGTGGGATCAGCTTGCTATGAATTCGTTGGCTCGAAGGTCGTCAGACGGTAAGGAGGAGTACAGCCCCCTCAGCATCAATCAAGTGGAACCTCTGGACCATGTTAAGCCTACATGGTCTGACATAAAGAATGATTTCTACGAAAAAGATTTCCCCCAACCAATGGAAGGATCTCAAACTCTAGGTATTGAATCAAAGGACCAACCTCAAAATCATGACATGCTAAGTGATGGAACTCCTCAAAATCAAGATTAGGATGTGCCAATTGATGGCACTCCTAAAAAAGAAACTAACGAAGGGGTTCAAATACAGTTTGGAGCTCTCCCTAAGAAGGTTGATGTTAGACCTGCCCTACTCCTTCTCTTGGAGTTCTGGGCAACTAATGCTCATGAGAGCCTTGAGGGCAATGTGATAGCATCAAGATCCCTAGGAGAACCTATATCCAAAGTGGCAGCTACCAAAGGTAAACTTGATCCTTTTTCTTTTAAAATTACAACCCCAACATCCAAGCCATCTGATGATACACCTGATATAATGAAGATGATGTTTGATTGGTCTAATACTGCCAATAAACACATCAGGCCTCTATACATCAAAGTCAAACTTGATGGCATTTTGGTGAATAAGGTCTTGGAGAATAATGGCGCTGCCATCAACATCTTACCTTAATACACGTTAGGGGGTCATTAGTATATTCCGAGATGACTTGAATACTTCAGATGTTGTAATATGTGGCTTTTTTAGGGCCACCACTAAGTGTGAAGGGGTCATCTAGATTGAGTTAATTGTTTGCAGCTTAAGCAAGCTAACTTCCTTCTTTGTAGTCGATATTATCTCGAGCTGCAATTCTTTGCTTTGGAGAGATTTACCACATACCAGTTATTGTATCCCTTCTTCACTGCATCAGTTGTTAATCTTCTTGAACCATGACAAATATGAGATTGTTATGGTAGATAAAAAGCAATTCAAGGCTTACTCTAATTATGTTGAGGCAAAGTTTTACGAAGATGGCATGGGACCACTAGATATTAAAATGACCACTCTTCATTCTCTCCAACATCATGAAATGATAGCCATACTTGACAGTCCACTTACTGAAGGCGAGGTTGAAAAAGTGGATGGGGCATTGTCATGATCCTGGTATATTAGATAAATTGGATTAAGTAGTGATAATTCATTGGCAACAATCAAGTAGTATAAGTCATTAGCATTAGTAAAATTAGCAATTCCTTTAGTTGTATTAACCGTATTAGCTTGTATGTTGTGGAGGGAATGTTGGTTAAGAATTGTTACTTAATGTCGGTTAGGTTGTTAATTGTGTCTAGGTGAAATGTATTAGTTGGGTTATATTCTTGTATTGTCTAGGTGAAGTATATAGTTAGATATTTTTTTTGCTCTTAGCTGACTTAAGTTTTGGTTCGGTATAAATAGGTTGGATTCTTGATTGTAATGATTCGTTGAATGAAATTGATAAGAATCTTCTTCTCTCATTTCAAATTCTCTGTATTTCTCATCTCTTTCTCAATTCTTTCTCCTAGGTTATGATCCAAGATTGATCTTGAATCATAATAATTGGTATCAAACCCCGGTGAAATTGCATTCGATTAAGTTGAATTTGCATTCAATCTAGTTGAATTCGCTTAGCATAATCAAAGGTATGAAACAGGCTACTAAGGCATGTGATGCAACCAATGTCGCAATTTAGATAGAGCAATTAGCTCATTTGTAGCAGCAGCAAATACAATAACTGACTCATACAGTGAACAAAATAGCAATTTCGATTTAGCAGCAAATGCTAACACAGCTAGCTGTGATACAAGAACAACTCAATAGCAAAAACGCATCAATTGGAATTGGAGCTAATTCATATCTAAAAGTTGCATCAGAGAATCAGGTTATGTTGAAGCATTACATTCTGATTTTAATGTTGAATTGGTCTGGCAGCAACACAACTTAAAGATTCATGATAATATTGAGCTATATGATAATAGAGGTTACAACAACTTTACAAAGTTATTGCAAACTCAGCACATAATCAGGATAATCGAAACTCATCAAAGAATCAGGATAACCGAGCTAAAATCAATGAACATCCTTCAATGGTACCACCAAATGGCAGGCCTTTGGATCCAGGTAGTGGAGTGCAAGTTGTCAAGAATCTTGAAGTTGCACAGCCCAAAGTGCTAATTGAGATCTTTGATGGACAATAACCTCGTTCTGGGATTAAGAATTGTGAAAGGTTTGGGAACGAAGATCCAAGGAAGATAGTAGATGAATTTTATAAGGTGGTTCAATTGAGTTCTGTGGGTTCATTTGCCAGGCACTAATGTGACCGGATCCCATTAGAACTCTTGGGAAAGCCTCATGTTTCCAACTTTATAAGGTTGGGGATCCTCGGAAACAGCCTCTTAGTAGGGTTACACCCTGGAGGGATAAGGCCGAGTACATTCACCCCTCCCAGACTCCACTTATGCGGGAGCCCTCGAGGCACAGGGTTTGTTGTTGTTGTTGTTAGTTCAATTGAGTTCTGTAGAGGAATATATGATTCAAATTGAGGACTTGAAGGCAAGAATGATGTCTATGCAACAAGAGACAAATGAGCGTTATTATGTGTCTCACTTTATTGGAGGCCTTGAACCTAGGCTGATAGTAAAGGCCATTAATCCTTGAACTATGTGTTATGTTTCCATACGATGGGGCATATGGAATTAATTAGTAATAATTCATTGGATTTAATAAAGTAGTTTAACTCATTAGTATTAGTCACATTAAGTCATTTCGTAGTGTATTAGCGATTAGCTTATATCTGGAGCGAAAGTCGGTTATTAGTATAGTAAAGTGGTAGTTAAGTCATGTCTAGGTGAAAGCTATTGTTAGATATTTTCCCTGTAATCATCTTAAGCTAGATTAGTATAAGTAGTGGTCTTACTATTGTAATAATCATTCAATCAAATACAAGAATATCTTTAGATATTGAACTCTCTCTTTCATCTATTTTCTCATCTACTTTCACTTCTCTTCTCATTTAAACTCTATCCTTCCCTAGGTTACGATTTGAAATTAGTCTCGATCATAACAATTAATATTAGAGCCTTGATTTGCTTCCAAATCAAGCATAATTTGATATCAAATATCCTTGATCGCCTTGCCAATTAATTTGGAGTTCAATTTTGGATTCTTCATTGAGAAATCACGGTTACTATTTGAATTTAGCTACTTCTTCACTGATGCTTGATGATTTGCATTTGACTTAGTTGAATTTACTTCAATTAGGTCAAGTTTGTACTGAATCAACCAGTGAAAGTTAGCTTTTGGAACAGATCATCATTACTTTTAAATTCTTGTGCAAAAGCTTGCGTTGACTTAAGATTTCAAAGTAAACTTGCTGAATTATCTTCAGATTCTGTTCGTGCTGGTATTTCAGATTCAAATTCAGAGTGATTCGAGATTAGGTTCTGCTTTGGTGGTGTTTGATCAAGAATTATGCATAAGCTACTGGAATTTTCAGTTCGTGCTGCATCTAAGCTAGGTTTTGCTGCTCAGAGTTGCATTGGATCAAGATTTCAGTTAGCTATCTAGATTCTCAACGTTTGTTGCATCGGTAACAGATTCTGACTATCAAGTTATGCTTGATCGTGAATTTAGTTCAAAAGCCTTGCTGCTTGTGTGTGTAATAGTTGATTCTTGTGATATTGTGAACTTGAGTCATTGATTAAGCTGGATTTGGACTCAATCTAGCTTATTACATATTGAACCTGCTGTAAGTAATCTCGAACTAAGTTCCACACTTGAGACCTTGTTAGCTTAATGTGTTGTTCTGGTGAACAAGGAGCTGAATCAGTTAGAGTGTGGACATTACGTTAATCCGAGCTTGAATTACTGAGGTGCACTTGACCTCACTGGATTCTATTCAAGTATCGTCAAAATGGTAGAATATGCAATGCTGCATTGGCTCGACCTAGTTTCGATTCAAGTTGTTAGACGTTTTACAAATTCATTAAAGGCTCTTCAGCTTATAAATGAGGATGTTCTCTATCACGTATTTTGGCCTTACAATCCTCTTGAAAGTATCAAGGTGGGCTCAACTTCCATCACTGAGGATACGGCTCACATTAGTTATTATACAAGAAGGAGTGCCGATTCAGTTCTCTATTCATTACATGGGAGAAACATCTTTGATGGATGTTGTTTTATGGACATAAGCCACCATAAGATGTGTGATAAAAGGGTAGGGGAGTTAGAGGGGACAGGACCTAATAATTGTCAAACTAAGGGGCAGGATTTTATGCCATTAGATCAACCCTCTCTTAGGAAGAACAACATTTCGAGATTCACAAGTGTCAAAGAATCAATGGTTAAAGTAATTGAGGAGTTTGAGCAAGAAGTTGGACGACAAGTGGTTGTTTATGTTGGAATTAGCTTGAATCTGGAATGTGCAGCAACAAACAAGGTCAATGAGGCAGATTTGTATTCAAAGGATTAGAAGAAAGTAGTACATGATCAGATTAAAGTGGTACAGCAACAACATGATCTGAAATTTTAAGGTGAGGTTGAAGAAGTAGCGGCGATTGATGTAACAGCAGTACAAAGTGTTCTTGACCCTTCATTGCTGTAAGAAGATTATTTTATAGTTACAAATCAGGTTCAAATGAGACCATTTGATCCGAGAAAGGAGAACATTAACAGAACATGGGTAGGAAAACAGCAAACGCAGCAGAACAGGGGCCAAAATTCCACTTACAGTGCTGAATTCAGTGGGAAATCAGGTGCTGCAGCTATAAATCAAGAAATTAACATCACAACATGCTTTTAGACTCAGAATAATCTTATTTTGGCTGAATTTCAGGAGCTGCAGAAGCTTAACTTTATAATGGTAGCACCAATTCAGAATGAAAGTGAGCTATTGCAAGTGTTAGAGCCACTAGATAGTGCAACAAAGAAATTACAAGTATATATTGAAGCTCTTAGCATTAGGAAGTTGCGAATTAAGTTCACATTGCAGCAAGGGATTGAGATCAATTTGGTAATCCGCCTTAACCAAAAGAAGTGTTATTCAAGTAGGAGATTGAGAGCATTGGAAAGGCTATGTATAGTTTACAAGGGACGTGCTCCAGATTTCTATTTCTCAAGGAAAATAAGGTGTTCCTTGAAGCAAAACATGCTCCAGAACATTGAAGTGGGGCAATCTAAGATGGTGTTGTGGTCAATTGATAGAGTTAGGGGATCTTCTTGGATCAAAGGAAAGTTGAAGAAGGCAAGGAGAGTGAAGAATTCTATAAACAAGGGTGCAAAGTCAGCAGAAAAGCAGGTTGTTTTCTCTGTAGCATAACCAAATTCAGAAGGGAATAAGTGTGAAGATCAAATTCAGCTAGGTAGTGTGCAGGAGCAGCTGTTTGTGCAGGCTAAACGCAGTGGAATTGGAGCTTATACTGTTATGTATGATGTTGGAAGACCCCCTGATGTATGGGTGGTGGAGCATCTAATCATCCACTCAAGGAAGAAGGTGAAGATGAAGGTCCTGACTGGTTTAAAGAGTAGATGGTGTGCTAGACTGTTGTTCAAATCTGGATTAACATTGCAAGGAATGTTGAGTAAAAAGTAATCTAAGCTGCTAAGGAGCTTAGTGTTATAATTCCATTAGTTCATTTGCTTTTTAATTGATGTAATGGCGTGGGGGTATTGTTTGTAATATTTGAAATGTATCGGGTATCGCCAAAATCTATTAACATCTTTCAAATAGCCGGTTAAATGCATTTGGCACCAGAAGTGGTTTAGCTCGGTTTTAGGAGAAGTCTTGATGCAATGTACTAAGATCTATTATTAATAGATCTAAAGCTTGTATTTTTTTTATGTAATTAATAAAATTCAGATTACCTTTTGGTTATTCTCTCTATTCTCATCTCCTTCTATATTTTCTCATCTCCCTTCACTTCTATTTCTCATCTTATCTCTATCCTTCACAAGGTTAGCTATCAAATTAGGGTTGGTAGTTAACAATTGGTATCAAAGCTGGTTCAAGTGGTCAATTGCTTGAATTGAGCTAGCAAAATCAAAGAAGCACGATCAAAGAATGGCTGAAGGTGCAAGGACTCGATCGGGTGCAGGTGGTGGCATTGTTGCACCTGAGGTTCAAACTGAAAGATCAGATGCTGCTGAGGCTGGTGCGAACAATCCAGAGGAGAGTGTCACGCTTGATCAAATACAGGCATTGATCATTCAATCAGAAGATCGCTGGTTAGCAAGGTTTCAGCAAATAAACCTAGAAAATCAGCAAACGCAGTTAGCAGTTCAGCAAAAGAATGATGATCGGTTGTCTAAATTGTAGGAAAGGATGGAAAATTTGCAAGATCAGGTCAAGAAACAAGGAGAATCATCCATCAATGCAATCCTTAAACCTGCAAGTCAGCTAGTTCCTCCTTCTAATGTGACTCAACCGCAGGTTAATTTGGACAGTGATGTGAATGTGGCTAGAAGTCGAGGCAAATCACCTGTGATTGAAATAGAAGCAGGTCCCTCCGTTCACATTCGATCAGCAGAAGATCAACCTTTAGTTGTGGAAGTTGCTGCAGGAGCCTTTGATCGAAATGTTGGACCTGGACAGTTCAGAAATTGTGGCCTGAGTATCAGTCTGCATTTTAAGCCTCCTGATTTGAATGAGCATCCAACGCCTTCATCCGATGAGTTGGAACAACATAATAGACCTCCTGATTTGTATCAACAATAGAGATCCTTGAGTAATGAGGTTACATCTGGTGGCAGAGGTTTTTCTCATAGACAGCAGAGAGTACAAATCGAGCCTTTCGATGGAAAACAACCTGAATCTTGGCTGAGGGGATGTTAAAGGTATTTTCACTTTTATAACATCAATGAGGCGGAAAGAGTTGAGCTAGCTGCTTTTCATCTTCATGGAGACCACGAGGTATGGTTTTATAGTGTCTTGAGGACTAATCCTTGTCTTTCTTGGGACCAATTCGTGGAGGAGCTGTGTGAAAGGTATGGTGAAGAGGATTCAATCGATGTTGTTGATGGCTTTAACAAAGTCTATCAAACATCTACGGTGAAGGAGTACATGACTAGATTCGAGAATTTGCGTGCCAATATGATAGCCATTAATCCACATTCTACCGAATCTTATTATGTTTCAAGTTTTATTAGTGGATTGAGGCCAAGAATTAAGAGCTTGGTTAGGGCCATAGAGCCAAAGACTCTCTCCAAAGCCTATAATAAGGCTAAATTGATTGAGTCTACACTTGTATCTTCAAGTGACAAAGGTAAATTCAAGAGTAGCAATTACAAGACTCATCCAAGGGAATCATCCAGCAGTAAATCTAGTCGGTCTATGGACAGGAGGTTTGCACGGTTGTGTTTTAGATGCAATCAGCCATATCAGCCTGGACATAAGTGTAATCCGAAGTCTTTGATGTCAGCAAGGGTTTCTCTTGTGGAGCTTGCATCAGAAACTGAAAGCTCAGATTCTGCAGAGGACAAATCAGAGGCAAATTCACTTGATGAGTTGCTTGAGGATGAGGCAGAAATTTCTATGAAGGCTCTTACCGGGAGTGGAGCACGTAACACTATACGCATTAGAGGTAAAGCCGGGAAAATTTCCATTACCATCCTTGTGGATAGTGGAAGCACGCATAGCTTCGTTGATCCTAAGTTGGTAAAGAAGGTGAAGCACAAAATCATCAAAACTCATCCCTTAGACGTAATGGTAGCTAATGGAAATTCAATTACGATTCAAAACAAGTGCCAATTATTCCAATGGTCTATGCAAGACCATAAATTCACTTTTGATTTTAGAGTACTTCCTTTGGGGGGTTGCGATATGGTACTTGGTTTTGATTGGATGAGGTCCTTTAACCCGGTGTTATTTGACTTTGATAAAATGACCGTGTCCTTTGAAGTTCATGGCAAGAAAGTCACATCACACGGAATTTCAGATCATGCTCAGCTGAAATTTATTAATGGCAAGCGCTTGCAAGATAGTTTCAAGAAGAGGACAATACAATGGTTTGGGCAATTATTCTTGATCGCCACTGCAGATCTGTCGACTGTTTTGCAGCCTGAAGTTCATGCTTTGTTGGTGGAATTTGATGATATTTTTGAGACACCAAAGAGCCTCCCTTCTCAAAAAATTGTTGATTATGCCATTCCACTTCGAGCTAATTCGGATCCGGTGAAAATCAGGCCATATTATTATGCACACGCTCAAAAATTAGAAATTGAAAAGCAGGTAGAAGAGCTGCTGCAGATGAGTTTTATTCGTCCAAGTCATAGTCCTTTCGCCTCACCCATGATTCTTGTTAAGAAGAAGGATAGCACGGCTAGAATGTGCATAGATTATCGTCAACTGAATTCATTGACAGTGAAGAATAAATTTCCTATCCCTGCCATAGACGACTTGCTTGATGAATTGTATGGAGCTCATTTTTTCTCTAAGCTGGATTTAAGGCAGGGGTACCATCAGATTAGAGTTCTTGAGCCGGACATATACAAGACCTCTTTTCAGACTCACCATGGACACTTTGAGTTCGTGGTAATGCCCTTCGGTTTAACTAATGCTCCGGCCACGTTCCAAGCAACTATGAATGATATTTTCAAGCATTATTTGAGGAGATTGGTGCTGGTTTTCTTTGATGATATACTGATCTATAGTTCAACATATGAAGATCACCTTAATCATCTTAAGGAGGTGTTCCTTGTGATGCGGCAGCACAGGTTTTATGCCAAGTTATCGAAGTGCACTTTTGCTCAATCTAAGCTTGAGTATTTGGGGCACATAATCTCTCATGAAGGTGTCTCTACTGACCCTTCTAAGGTGCAAGCGATGCAAGATTGGCCAATTCCCATGACATTGAAGAAATTGAGAGGGTTCTTGGGGTTGACCGGTTACTATTGGAAGTTTATAAATGGTTATGGGTCCATTGCAAAGCCCTTAACCGAGCTGCTTAAAAAATATGCATTCAAGTGGAGTGATGAGGCACAAGAAGCATTTGATGACCTCAAGTCCGCTATGTGTAAGGCACCGGTATTAGCAAAGCCGAATTTTGCGGACGACTTCATTTTGGAGACCGATGCTAGCGGGACTGGTTGTGGGGCTGTTCTTTCACAAAATTGAAGACCGATTGCTTATTTGAGGCAAGCCCTTAGTCCTAAACATCAGGCCATGTCCACCTACGAGAAAGAATATTTGGCAATCCTTCTTGCAATCAAGAAATGGAGGCACTATTTGGATGGACATAGGTTCATCATACGAACAGATCATCAGAGTCTCAAGTATCTTTTGGAGCACAAGATAGTCACACGAATCCAAAAGAAAGGGTTGATGAAGTTGCTTGGGTTGGACTATGCTATCGAGTACACGAAAGGAAAAGAAAATCTGGCCGCAGATGCACTTTCTAAGAGATTTGAGGACCTCGAGCAAGGTTCTTATGGGGATTTATCCATTGTATTACCTTCTTGGATGGATGAAGTCTACAAATCATATGAAGGGGACAAGTTTGCTCAAGAGGCCATGGCTGCAGCAGTGACTAAAAACAACTTCCCGAGTGACAGTGCTGCTGGTGTGTCTGTGCAGAATGGGATTATCCGTGTGCAGAGCAGGTTATACATTGGTTCCTCCATTGATTTGAGGGATTAGATACTGAAGGCATCGCATGATTCAACTTGGGGTGGTCATTCCGGGGTTGATGGTACTTATCAACGAGTTAAGGCATATTTTAGTTGGCTCGGATTGAAGAGGTCTGTTTCAGATTTTGTGAAGTCTTGTGATGTGTGCCAACAAACCAAGTTGGGGGATCATCGATATCAAGGACTCTTGCAGCCACTTCCCATTCCGGAGGGTGCTTGGATCAACATTAGTATGGATTTTATTAAGGGGCTTCGAAAGTCAGATGGTAGGGAAGTAATTTGGGTCGTGGTGGACCGATTCACGAAGTATAGTCATTTTATAGCCTTGATTCAACCTGTTACAGCTGAAAGGTTGGCTAAGAGCTTCTTAGACAACATATATAAATTGCACGGCTTGCCCCAATCCATTGTCTCAGATAGGGACAAGATCTTTACGAGCAAATTTTGGCGAGAATTGTTCAAATTGTTGGGAACAACTTTGGCACTCAGTTCATCTTACCATCCTTAATCTGATGGACAAACAGAGAGAGTCAATCAGTGTGTCGAGCAATATCTTCAAAGTATGGTCTTTTCCCGGCCTCGAGAGTGGAATCAATGGCTTTCTTTGGCGAAGTATTGGTTCAATACTCACTTTCATGTTTACTTTGGCACATCTCCCTTTCAAGCATTGTATGGATACATACCACCCACTCCAATGTTGCTGTAGCAACGCAATCAGTCTGATTCTGCAGCTACAGACCTAATTTTGCAGAGGAGGGAAATGACCCAGCTTCTCAAGGACAATTTGCAACAAGCTCGTGCTCGAATGAAGTTTTACGCTGACAAAAAAAGGGTAGACAAAGCTTTCGAAGTTGGAGACATGGTCTACCTAAAATTACAACCCTACCGACAGTCCTCATTGGCTGTCCGAAGAAACTTCAAGGTCAAGAGGGGGGTTAAATGCTCAAAAACACCACCAGAAACAGAATCAGATGGAAGCTTGTTGTTGGGACCGGTAGCTGTCAAGAGATCTGGTATGATTGCAGCTGGAACCGGGTCTTCGCATCAACTTTTGGTGAGATGGGTGAACTTAGAGAAAGATTTCCTCATATGGGAGAACCCAACGTTCTTGAAGAGTCAATTCCCAATCTTCTCTCCTTGAGGATAAGGAGCTTCTCAAGGGGGAGGGAATGCTATAATTCCATTGGTTCATTTGCTTTCTAATTGATGTAATGGCGTGGGGGTATTGCTTGTAATATTTGAAATGTATCTGGTGGCGCCAAAATTTGTTAACAGCTTTCAAATAGCCGGTTAACTGCATTTGGCGCCAGAAGTGGTTTAGCTCGATTTTAGGAGAAGTCTTGATGCAATGTACTAAGATCTATTATAAATAGATCTAAAGCTTGTATTTTTTTTATGCAATTAATAAAATTCAGATTACCTTTTGGTTATTCTCTCTATTCTCATCTCCTTCTCTATTTTCTCATCTTCCTTCACTTCTATTTCTCATCTTACCTCTATCCTTCACAAGGTTAGCTATCAAATTAGGGTTGGTAGTTAACACTTAGCTGGTATTGGATTGCCAAGAAATTCAGTCCTTGAGCTAAGAAATTCGATTGATCGAGTTGAGGATTGGGAATATACTGCAAGGGTGCATCCCAATGTGAGACCTCCTAAAGTTATGCAGCATAAGGAAGGTTGGGTTTCTATGAATCTAAATTTACAATGCAGCGAAAGCTTAAGTCTGGAATTGATGCACAAGTAGCTGGTCTTTGGAGATTATGCAAGCGGTTTGAAGTAGTGATTGAGCAATTCGAACTCAAGTATCAAGGAGTGTTGTTTAAGAGGTTAATACAAGAGCATATCTTAGAAGTTGTTGGTTCTTGGATCCAAAAGACAGTTAAGAGGGCTAAGAAAAGAAGGCATTATACCAATAAAGATGTTATTTTAGCAGTGAATCAGATTAATAGTGATGTAAAACACCTTGATGTTCATAAGGAATTTGTGCAGTGGCAACCATTGGAAATGCAAGGTCAGTTGAGGGCAGTTAAAGTTGATTCAATTTTGAATGATCACGGTAGGCCTCCTAATCCAAAGAATTGAAGGCTCATTGTTAAGAATACCAAGAATAAGCTTGTAGCTTTTGGAAGGCCAAGGATAACTGGATCAATTCCAAAGAGCTTTAGTCAAGATTACATAAGCATTGAGGAAATTGTTCAGCTTGATGGTATTCACCGAAGAGCTTCCGTTGAGAATTTCTGTGTGAACTTCAGATCATTTCTAGCTGCTAGTATTGGGTAGTATAGTAGGGATATATGCAGGTTGTTCACTTAAAATGCAGCAGCAAGAGCCGTAACAACAACAATAGTAGAATTCCAACATCAACTAGTAAGATTCAGATGCAATCCAAGCTGCAATTTAGACTCAGATTCCAATGTTCATCAGCTGCACCTTCTACAACAATAAGGGTTCTTCAAGTGACTACTCTCTGCTTAGATTCTTGAGGGCAAGAATCTTTAAAGGGGGTGAGTATTGTTATGATTCTAGAAGATGGGGCACATGGAATTAATTAGTAATAATTCATTAGTTGTAATAAAGTAGTTTAACTCCTTAGTATTTGACCGTGATAGAATTTTTATAAGTCATTTTTGGAGGGAATTGTTCAAGCTTATGGGAACTACTTTGGCTCTTAGCTCTTCGTACAATCCTCATTCAGATGAACAAATAGAAAGTGTCAATCAATGCATTGAATAATATCTTAGGAGCATGGTTTTCACTCATCCTAAAGAGTGGAATAGGTGGTTATCTCTAGCTTAGTATTGGTATAATACCTATGCTCATGCTTCTCTTGGCACTACTCCTTTCAAAGCTTTATATGGCTATGATCCTCCTACTCCTTTTTCATTGCAAAATATGATGTCATACGTGTTGGAAGTCTCTGATTTGATGCAACAGAGGAAACAATTACAGCATATGCTCAAGGACAATCTGCAGCAAGCTTTCACCGGGGTGAAAATGTATGTGGACAAGCAGCGTGTGGACAAGAATTATGAAGTTGCTGATATGGTTTACCTCAAATTACAACCTTATAGATTGTCTACCATGGCTGTCAGGAGCAATCCCAAGCTACGTGCTTGATTCGTTGGTCCATATCAGATTCTTGAGAGGATTGGCAATGTGGCTTATAGACTAGAGCTACCTTCTAATGCATACATTTACCCAATTTTTCATATTTCTTTGCTTAAGAAACAGGAAAAGAAAGGATGTAAAAGCCCAAAGTCACCCCTAGAAGTTGGATCCAATGGGTCCTTGGTGTTGCAATCAGCTGTTGTTCGTGGTTCCAGAGAGATCAAGGCAGGCAACAGGAGTATTAAGGAAGTGCTAGTTCAGTGGCAGAATTTGGACAAAGATTTTGCTACTTGGGAAGATTTGGCATTCTTGGGGAGTCAATTCCCAAATTTCCCTTCTTGAGGTCATGAAGCTTCTTAAGTGAAGGGGATTGTTATAATTTTTCCTATTTTGAGTCTTGTAATCCATGTATTGAATTGTTAGAGTCTTGTATTGCATTAAAAGTGTTGCTAGTTCAAATGGTGGTTGATCTTTTTGGTGCCAAAGTTGGTTAACTAGCTAAAATGTTGCTAGTTTGGCAGTTAATGTTTAGTTAGAGATATTTTTGATTCTTTGCTTCTAGTTCTTCCTATAAGAGTGTCAATCCTTGTAATTCTTGATTCATTCAATGAAAATTACTTGATTCTTGAAATATTTTTCTCTCTCTTCTCATCTCTTCTCTAAGTCTCACCTAACCTCAATTCCCTTCTCACCTAAACTCTCACTTCCCAGGCTAACTTCAATTTCCCAAATTGAAGCTCAACACTCGAAGTCCAAATGAGATAAGAAAAAGAGTTGGAGGAATCTAACTTATGAGCAGCTTCAAGACCCCCTCCTCGAAGTTAACTAGGGTCTTATAGAGGACCCAAGACCTACTTATCCGAGCGTTTTACTTTGTGAGTTCAAGTGCTACATTGTCTTAGGCCATTTCAAACTCACTGGCAGACGACACAGGCTTATAACTCTATAACCTAGGATGAGTCTGGCGATAGAAGATGAGATGTTGAGGGTACAAGATTACCTTCCAAGTCTGACAGTTGATGTCTATAGTGACATCATGGTGAGGGTTCAGTTTCCTGAACCAACAAGGGCTAAGGTTCCTCTCTTGAATAGGAGTCCATTAAGCCCTTATCTTATCTCAAGGAGACATAAACCTCTCAAGACATGGTCAAAGGACCATCCTGGGGGTAAAAGTACATGACAATGAGCAAACTGCTCTCCATAGTAAGAGACCCCCTCACCTGTGGAGACATAAGGGCCTCTAAGACAGATCATAAGAAAATAGGCTTGGGCCTAAAGCGAGGCCAACCATAAGGGTCCTCCTATATGGACAACATAGTTCTTGACTATGACGTCCCAAAGGCATCCTTATACTTGGGTCAAAAACAATGGCCCTTAAGCAAATGATACTGAGGCACTTAAGGACTGAATTGGAGGAGTTAGCAAAGAAAAACCTATTCAACCAAAACAATTAAAAGCATGCCTCTTCTTCCTTGGACCCTTGCCCAAAGTCATGTGTCCCTGTGACAAACATCTTGATAAAGGACTCATAACTACCAGGCAAGTTGGTCACAGAGAAAGAATAGGCAAAGGCTTTAACCTCTATGGAAATGAAAGAGTTAAGAGACAGCTTCTCTCCTCCTTGGGAAGGAACTGTTAATGCTGCTATATACTCTAGAGTGATTCTAAGAAACACCTTGGAGGGCACAAAAGCATTATAACAGATGTTCAAACAACAGGTGAGTGATCTTACAATGGGGTAGTCATATTTGAGAGCAATCTTGGAGAACCAGATGGCCCCATAGATGTGAATATTCTTTCATTTCTTTCCATGGGTAAGGATCAATCTATCTACCCATTTGGCATACCGCTTAGTCAGGAACATCCATCCTTTTAGGAAGCCGTTTCATTGCAAAAGGTGCCTTCCTCCCCAAGATTGAGCTGCGGAAGATGTATGAGGAAAAGGAGATTCGTCAGTGTCTGGGAACACACCCTTGAGACTAGGAACGTCTTGAGAAGGGTTAAAGATGGGCCCTAAGGCACAAGGTGCGAAGGTTGTAGGAGGATCATTCTCTATCATCCAAGAAAGGTCCTCCTTGATGTTGTTAAGATCAACAAGGCTCTGAAGCCTATTAGAGACCATTAAAGAGTCTGATTGAACCTGACGCACCAATTGCTCAATAAGGTTGGTAGTTTGAAGAATGGGAGTAAAGAGGACGTAAGATGTTTGAGCCATCATTGCTTGATTCAGTGCAATGTAAAGGAATAGGGAGCAAATTAAAGCAACAAGAATCAAAGATTCAATAACAGAGAGCAAGTGTTTTTGAAGCGCTTGATTATAGAATGAGAGAGCACAAAGTAGAGAAAGTGAAAATTCGAAGCCCTAATTGTCATACTTATAGACACGCGGGAAAGAAGAGAAAACATCATACAGTGTTCTCTCGAGTTCCCTATAGCTATTGAGGGTCAAATCAAGTGAATTTTCACCTGTGGTAAATTTGAATTTACCAAAGGCTAAAAGGCAGGCATTGGTTTACACCCTAATTTCAAGGGAGCTGGGACAACACCGATTTGGGCAAAGTGCTACGTGCTTATCACATGAGGCCCTCATCGAGGAGAATCAGACCTCTAGATACTAAGATAACGACATCTCGAGCCCAGCAACTTGAAACGTTTATCACCCTAATAAGGGTATCAGCCGCTCCAGGCTCGAGATGGTTGAAAGGCTAAGGGAGCTCAAGCTCAAGGAACTACAAAGAAGACTATGAGATAGGTACTTTCCAAACTCAAGACGGTTATTTGGAGCACAATTTCAAATGCATGGGCACATAGCTTAATACAAGAGAATGTGGAGCATCTAAAAGAAAGTGCACAATCATTGGTCATTCATGCGCTAAAGGAGTTTGTTGGCCTAACGTGGAAAGAAAGTGGTGTGGTTATTTAGTTTTTTTCTAAAAGTAAGAGACTTGGTTGTAGTCTAAAATAGGTGCATACACTCCTAAAAAAATTATTCAAGTTTTCTTCACAACACACTTGTGCTTTTTACCTAGGAGTAGTGTAACTTAACTTAGTCTACCTTTAGCGTAGATCTTGCTATACATGCTTCTTCAGTAATATAGTGCTTCAGGCTTTCAGTATAACTCTCTAATTTAATCTTTCCCAATTTTGAAGACTTAAGAATTGAGGCTTTGGCTAAAGGCTTTGACGGCCAAAGCTTGCCCTTGATTGCGTTAGTCTTAACCCTACTATCACTGCTTGATAAGTTAGTTGAATTTAGGTTTGCCCCATTGTTTAGAGCATTGACGGTTCAAGCTTAATCGTGATTGCGGTGGTCCTAATCTAGTGACTTAAATATGATTTGCTCCATCTAAATCTTGTAAGACCTAAACTCATTCAAGTTATTATAAGTCAAGTGTGCCAAACCTGATTGACTCGGGCTTTTAAGTGGACGACTGAGCTCTTAGGTTTGTGTTATGATCCAAGCTTGATGACGATCTAGGGGGTTTTGGTTGCTGTTTCTGTTGCTGATGTGCTGCTATTATGTTCAATTTGCTGTTAGGAAGTTGCTGTTATGTTGTCTTCGGTTGCTGCATATTAAGTTGCTGCAATTGTGTTAGGAGTGCAGCGTATGATTGGCGCCAAAAAGGCCATGTTAGTTAGTTAGATATTTTAGTATGACCTGGATATTTTAGCTTGAGTCTTACTTCAATGTACTAGCTTGCTTGTTAATTGCCTATAAGTAGTGATCAAGTGTAATAAGGAATTCATTCAATCATAATATCAAACATTCTCAATTTGAGATGAACATTCTCTCTCTCATCTAACTCTCTCTACTTCTCATCCCTATTTCTCTAATTTCTCATCTTAATTCACTTCTTTCTCATCTCATGCTCTCATCTATCTTTAATTACTGAGCTTATGCTTTGTGATTCAATCACGAGCATAACAATTGGTATCAAAGCCAGGTTTGGCTTGCAATCGAGCTCTTAATCATGGAAAATTTGAAATCAGATTTTTTGTTGCTGCTTAAGTGGCTTTAGATGCTTGCATTTGATTTAGTTGTGTCAAGTTTTTTATGCTAGCTGCAATTGATCAAAAAAAAAAAAGAAAAAAAAGGTTCGAAGCCCTTCAGATTCTGCTCAATTAGTTGAAGATCTAAGTGTTGCTGTAAGTTCATTGCAATTCACGGCAGTATAAGCTGAGTCAAGCCTAGGATTGAGCTCCTTTGATTCAATTCAGAGTCAATTCATTATAGATTGAGTTGCATCTGCCTTTTTCAATTGCATTTACATTCATCACCTATAATGACGAGTGGAGTCACAACAAGATTTGGAGCTGCAAAAGATGTTGCGAATCCATCATTTGCTGAGGTTGTTGCTGCCAATACTGCATAAGAGCCAGAGGTTACGGTTGGACAGTTAAATGCTAACATGAAAGCAATGTTTGCTCAGATGCAACAATCGCAAAGTGACCTAATGATAGAGCTGGAACAAAAGCATAATAATTGAATTGATCAACGATAGCGGGAACTTAAAGAGAACATTGCTAATCAAAGTAATCAAAGATCTGAGGAATTAGAGGAGAGGATTGCCAATCGAGTTAATCAACAAATGCAGAGGTTGGAGGAGAAATTGGCTGAAGTGCGTGAGCAATTAAATAAACAAATTGTGTCTTCAGCTCCTGAACCTTTGCTTCCTGCCAGTCAATTGTTTTCGCACCCACAGATGAGGCCTTCTGCTGAGAGTGATCCTTAAATGCAGAACATCACTACTGAACTTCAAGATCAAACACAAGCTGCTGAGGTCAGAACTCATGAACAAAATGAAGAAGCTGAACTAAATGCCTGACTTCAGAATATTGCTCCAGATGTCGAAATAACTGTAAATCTGTATGTCAAACCATTTGTTCAGGAGCAAATTTAGTCTTCTAGCGTGAATCTTGGTCAGAATGTGCATCATCAGGATCATTCAATACACCTTAGGTCGAACACCTTGAATGTAGGACAACTTGATCAACCTCTTGATCCTACACACGCGTGACCTGTTTGCTTGAATGCATATCACTTTATTCGGCCACTAGACCCTGCTTAGCAGCATTTTTCTAGGTAGAATGCTTCTGCAGATGGTCCCACTCAAGGCAGTGATGTTGCAAGTGGTAATAGAGGTAATGGCTTTAGACAACCAAGAGTTCAAATTGACAATTTTGATGGGAAGCAGCCACATTCTTGGTTAAGAAGATGTGAACGTTACTTCCACTTTTAGTCCATTCCCGATGAACAAAAGGTGGAATTAGCTGCGGTTTATCTTCAAGGAGATCATGAAGTTTGGCTCTATAGTCTATTGAAGAGTAATTCTACGCTTACTTGGGCTGAATTTACGGTTGAGCTTTATGAGCGATATGGTGATGAAGATTCTAGTGACATTGTTGATAACTTCAACAAGGTGACTCAAGTCACAACTGTGAAGGAGTATATGATAAGGTTTGAAAACCTTGTAGCAAGCATGATAACTGTCTATTCTCAAGCAACTGAGTCATTTTACGTCTCAAGCTTCATCAGTGGATTAAAGCCTAAAATCAAAAACCTGGTGAAGGCAATTGGTCCTACTTCTTTATCCAAAGCTTATGCAAAGGCCAAGTTGTTTGAGGCCATGGTTCTAACATCGAATGATGGCCCAAAGCACAAAGGAGAAAGTTTCCAACAACATCAAAATGGGGTAGATGAACCCAAAGTGAACTACACCTTTGAGAAGAATACGTTTGAGTAGAGGCCTCAAAGGCTCTATTTTAAGTGCCGTCAGCCTTATGAATTTGGCCATAAATGTAATCCTAAATTTCTCATGACAGTTAGAGGAGTTAACATTGAAGGGCAGTTTGATAGCGATGAGGCCGCTATTGAAGAGGAGGGTTCTGATTAATAACTTTTTATTGAGGATGAAGTTGAGATTTCTTTGAAGGCTTTGACAGGGCAAGGAATTCATAACACAATCAGAATCAAAGGAAAAGCAGGCATGAAATCTATTGTCATCTTGATAGATAGTGGGAGCACTCACAGTTTTATTGATCCTAAAATAGTGAAGAAAGTGGGTCATGAGATGATCAAGACTCATTTTAGTAGTGACTGTGGTTGATGGAAACTCTATCCTTACTCAGGACAAATGCCGAGCTTTTCAGTGGTCTGTGTAGGAGCATCAGTTCACATACGATTTCAGAGTCCTGCCCTTAGGTGGATGTGATATGGTGCTTGGAGTTGATTGGATGCGTTCTTTCAATCCGGTGTCCTTTGATTATGCTAAGCAAACTGTGTCCTTTGAAAGTCAAGGATCTAGAGTTACATTGCGAGGCATGGACGATCTCTAATTTGCATTCTTGAGGACAAGAATGTTCTCAAGGGGAAGGGAATGTTATGATCCAAGCTTGATGAGGATCTAGAGGGTTTCGGTTGCTGTTTCTGTTGCTTATGTGCTGTTGTTATGTTCGATTTGCTGTTAGGAAGTTGCTGTTATGTTGTCTTCAATTGCTGCATAATAAGTTACTACAATTGTGTTAGGAGTGCAGTGTATGATTGGCGCCAAAAAGGCCATGTTAATTAGTTAGATATTTTAGCTTGAGTCTCGCTTCAATGGACTAGCTTGCTTGTTAATTGCCTATAAGTAGTGATCAAGTGTAATAATGAATTCATTCAATCATAATATCAAACATTCTCAATTTGAAATGAACATTCTCTCTCTCATCTAACTCTCTATACTTCTCTTCCCTATTTCTCTAATTTCTCATCTTAATTCATTTCTTTCTCATCTCATGCTCTCATCTATCTTTAATTACTTAGCTTATGCTTTGTGATTCTATCACGAGCATAACAGTTTGTCTCCATTCCAATTCCTGACTTTTAAGGGTATGAGAAAATGTGTTGGTGGGCCCTGCTCTATCACTGGAACTGCCACTTAAGTGAGGTCCATATCCCTTTAATGTTTTTTCAAAAAAATACAAAAGTTCACAATAAATATACAAAAAAAAGTTTTCTTAATTGAACATAAGTAGAACTCACAGAATATCCAAAGTTCGATACAACAAAAGATCACAATCTTTTTTTCCGAAAATGGTGAGTGGTTGAAGTCAAAGACGTGCAGTCCAAATTTAGGCTCATTCCGTAGTACCAATGAGTCCTATTTGCATATTTGTATTTACGATGACCACATCACACTTAATAACAATCAAATATAGAAAACGAGTCCTTAATATAATGGCAAGAGGGGATTCACAATTGGTTATTTTCCAAGTAAAAGGACAATTGCAGCGTGTAAATGACATCTCGAATAAGTATATCTCAATGGTACAAGACCCATTGAGCAAGTTTGATAGTGTCCAATTTGAACACATACCCTGTGAACAGAATAAGGCTGCCATTGATTTGACCCAATTAGCCTCTCGGTTCAAATTGGCCAGAACATGGTATGAAGAGACTATGGTCATAGACCATGACCCCGAGATCACTATGTCTTTTTGCTTTAAAAGCAAGGTAATTACAATTGAACACTTGGATTGCTTTGAGGCACAACAATTTGTCATAAGTCAATGTGAGGATTAGAGGAATCCCTTGGGGGATTACTCCACGAACCCTATGAATGTGTGGAAGACAGAAAAATGAAAATGAGAGCTCATATGTATCATTTTAATGATGAATCTGGAGAGCTATATGAAAAAGATGCTAGCGGAGTGCTTTTCAAGTGTTTAGACTTATATTAAGCAATGCTACTAATGGGTCGAGCCTGTGAGGGTTTCTGTGGATCCCATCAGGCTAGTAACAAGATGAACTGGCTCATCAGACATTATGGCTACTATTGGCCATCAATGATGGATGATTATATCAAATATGCCAAAGGATGCAAAGCATACCAAAGGCATAGTCATGTACTGAGGGTCCCTACCACTGGGATGCATGCTATTGCTAAAAACATGGCCTTTTCAAGGATGGGCAAGGGACATTATAGGATAAATTAACCCTTCTCCTAGCAAGCAACATTCCTGCATTCTTATGGCTACAGACTATTTTAAAAAATGGGTGGAGGCTAAACCATATTGGAATGTCAATCAGTAAGATGTGATTGGTTTTATCAAAAAAATATATCCTATATAGGTTTGGAATCCCTTAAGCCATAACTGTGGACCAAGCCAAAGTCTTTAGTGGAGCTAAGGTTAAGTAGTTTACAAAAAGTTTCAATGTTGAGATCTCGAATTCAACCCCATACTAAACACAAGCAAATGGCCAAGGTGAGTCTACTAACAAGATTCTAAAGTCTAACATTGAAAAGATGGTTGAGGACCATCATAGGATGTGGCATGTGTTGCTTCTTGATTCGCTTTGGGCCTATAGAACATCCAAAGATGATGCAACTGGGACAACCCCCTTCCATTTAACGTATGGCCATGATGCAGTACTTTTAATGGAAGTTATGATTAGTCTATTAGGTTGGCACATTAAGGGAGGTTTTCTAAACTTAAATATGAGGAAGCTATGCTGGACAAATTGACTAACTTAGACCGGCGCACTTTGTAGATTGGAAAAGCAAAAGAAGAGAGTGGCTAAAGCCTATAACAAAAAGGTCAAACCAAGGTCCTTAGACTTGGGGGGCTTAGTCTGGAAAGTAGTGTTGGGAAGGTTTTTCAAAAACTTTTCCCTAAATGACTAAAGCGAGCACAGCGGAAAATCGATTTAAAATTCTCAATTTTAAATCTAATGCCCTAATCTAATTAAATTATTTATGTAGAGCTAGATCTTACTATAGGTTCATAATATAACAATCGAAAAACATCGAATAAAAGCATGCGTAAACATGGTACGTAGAATAAACGAAATAAAGGAAGGTACAAAATAAATATCAAATACTTAATTTAGACATACCTAAAATGCAAATCCAAACTCCGACTTCATGTTCTAAAATTTGAAGAATAGAGCTTCTTGACACCTCAAGATCTTCTCCACAATGACCTCTTTCCGCACCGGAGTGTGGCCTAATATTTAATTTTTCAATCTTTTCGGAAAGCAATTTTTTAGAAATATTATGCTAAATATTAATTTAGAAAAGCACTAAAACAATTTTAGTTTTTTTTTTCATGGGAGAAAACTAGGTTCAAAAACCTAAAGCCAAAGCTTAAATTACAAAATGCATGGGCTAAAAACACATATTTATAAATAAATATCATCATAAATGGCAGAGTGTGATTCACCTGCAACAAAAGCCATGGATCACAATCTTGGGGCTTTGCGAGCTGGTTGGCTCCTTTCACGGGATAAGGATCAGAATCCATTTTTTTTTAAAATTAAGATGGGCGTGTGCCTTCTTCACAAGCCTGCTGTGTAATGCAATTTTTTTGTGTTCAATTCCCACATGTATAAAATTCATTTTATGAATCTTATTATTGGCAAAATTAATTTATTCACCTTAAGAATAAATAATTCATTCTATGAATTATGTTTAGCAAAATTACTTTATTCATCTTATGAATAAATAATTAATTCCATAAATTCAATTTTCAACGTTTTCAAATAGTGCTACAGCTAAGGCTTGTGGGATCTCAGGGACAATCTAACTCTAGTTGCAAATGGCTCAAATTCGATTATCTTCTAATGATAACAATTGACTATGTTACGTTTGTGGTTAATTCACAAACGTAAGATAGGACAAAGAGAATATGAGATGAGAAAGAATATAGAGTTTAGATGAGAGAAAGAAGGGAAGTGGATGAGAAAGTAGAGGGGATATCAAGGATATCAATTTGTTAATCAAAGTCCTGAATTACAAGCTAATACCCCCTTATTTATACTACTTACATGACATGAACTTAATACATTGCATCTAACTCATGCCATAACCAAGCTAAGCTCTAGACTTCACTTATTACATGACCTCAACTAGCTATTACAACTCAGTAGGCTCGATTCCATGCCTTATTACATTTACAATTTATTTCATATACTCCCTATTATGAGAATCGTAACAATACTCCCCCCTTTAAAAGATTCTTGTCCCCAAGAATCAAGAAGAAGGTTGAAGCTTGAAGAATCAATGCCAAAATAGGAAGCACGAGCTAAACATGAAGCAAAATTGGATTAAAAGCTACAGCCAGAAATGCAGCAGCATCTGAAGTGATGATATCTTGCTGAATTCTGCAGCTGCTGAAACCTGTTGCACTGAAATGAGCATATGATGAACTGACCCTGAAATGCAACAGGTATATGAAAAGAACATCATGTTTCGACACAACGCTAATCTAGTTAACATCTCTCAAAGGGCCATCTTGCTGCTAAGAATTACAAAATGCATCAATAATTCTGAATTTCTGTGTGTAGAACGTTGCATAATAGATTTTGTATGTCATTAACCACACAAAAATGCATATGAAGTCCTTTAACATCTCGGGAGGCCTTCCATACTCAAAACCAAGTGTCACAAATTGTTCATAGGTAGTCCAAAGTACAGCCCAAGCAGCCCCATTTCTTGATTATAGTAATTGAACACAATGCAGGTCCATAAAGATGCAACTTTTCTTTGTCCTCGGCTGAAACCTTGGAGACAAACGACTTGCAAATGTCCTCCCAATAGCATATCCTCATGTAGGAGACCTTATTGATCAAGACTCCACCCAAAAGAAGAATCATATCATACCGAACTTGCCGATCGGCATGCCAACATTGCATATTAGCTACTGGGATCTGATTTCTTGCTGATTTAAAATGCTCCGCCGCAGGAGCTTCCAACATATTCAGCTCACACAATCTCTTACCGAACCAACTCATGACATGCTTAACCAACTCTTGATCACTTCTCAGCTTCATACGTTGGACTGCAGAACCCAGAAATGCAGCAATGCAATCCAGATGCAACTCGTAGTGACAGATAGCAGCTCGGTGTATACGATCTGAGTTTTGCACCCTGTAACATGTATAATCCTTTCCCTCAAGGCTTACTTTGATGCTAACTTCTTCATGACCCATAGCTATTACCATACTTTTATCATAGCTTGCACTGGAACATAATTGTTCTTCATCAAACAACAGCACCAGACCAGCTTTTCCAATCACTTGTGATTCATCCCCTCCCGGTTCAAAGGGCTTGCCATCATCAATTACATCATATAAAGCACCTAGTGTGCCGATGTGGATCTGATCAGAGGTCTGTCTTCCCACATTACAACCTTTGTGCACATTCATCAACTCAATTGCTAGCAAAGGAACCCAGCTTTGTCTGTCACGGACCTTGAGGCACACTCTTGCAGCTCGAGTGCGTCTTTTCAGCAAAAACTTGACTCTTCTTAGCTTCATAAAGACTTGAAAGTCTTCCCTCGGATCAGGAGGTAACTTAGCATAAGATTTGTCACTTGGATAAGTCACAATTCTACTCAAAAGAAGAAATAAGTCATGCTGAACTTGCCGATCGGCATGCCGGTAGTACATTTCAGCCACTCTACACTCGTAATCTCTCACCCAACATAAGAGACCTTGCTCAACGTCCAAGATGATGCTGTTCTGGACCCAAGTTAACACTCCATCATGCCCAAAAGTGAACTTAAGTATACCTTGGTCTGTATTTGAAGGTACTGCAGCAGTGACAACTGAATCCTCAATAGAATCACATTGCTCAGCGATGAAAATGCTTCCATTCTACATATAAGCTTGCCAAGGAGTAATACGTAACGGATTTCAAGATGTACTCAGCTAAATTTCCGCAGCAACCTCGAATTTTTCAGTTGGAATTATAGCTTCTGCAGCAATCATACCTGAGTCTTGTGTACCAGCATGTACAGCAGCGAGATCAACATTTTGAGTTAGCTCTTGTTGATCATCACACCTCATATGTTGCAACACAACCTTATGCCTCGATTTCTTCTTTGTGATCTTCTTTGTTTCCCAAAAATCTTTCAATGCGTTGTTAAGATGATTCCTCTTCACTTTACTCTTTGCATTCTTTAACATTTCCCTGACATGAAAATCACACTCCCAATCTTGGAGTCTGCCATGATGTAGCTCATCCTCTTCAAAATACTCTAACTCTAGCAAAGAGTCTTCATAAGGATCATCACGTTCAACCTCAAGTTCATCCAACTCGTGTTCATCAATTATGGCATTACCTTGAACCAATTCTTCTTCAACAACAATCAGTGGCTCCACAATGTGCACTTCAGCTACTGTGGAAGGGTTTGGCCTTCAACATTGTTCTTGAATCTCAGCTAATTTCACTTCGAGTTGCTCCTTTTGTTGATCCCAGCACTTGTGAATCCTATCCACCAATTCTTGTGATTGACAAATGACTTGATCGGATCTTTCCATTAAAATCGGCTGAGCTTGCGGTTTAATCTTCACGTTGTTTTGCTGGTTCATTTGATGTATCCATTCAGCATTAGATTTCTCGAGTTGATCAAACATCGTCTTCAACCAATCCGGAATCGTTGCATCACTAACATCCATAATCGCTCTAAAACTTCCCATGGAGAATTGATCTGAACGAATTTCGAATTAATAGCAGCACAAATGGTTAAGATCGACAATGTTCTGAAATTTCGAGATCAGATTGTATATTCCAACCCTAGCTGCGAACTTCGAACAGAGGAATTTCGAACAAACCCTAACCGCAATGTTAGTCCAGTAACTCGACTTACACTTCTGACTCAAGCGCGACTCAATCAAGTCCTCAACACAATACCTAAACAAACTTCATGAATGAAATCAGATTTCAACAATTTTCGTTTCTATTGTCAGATTTTCGCTTGCTGACAATTGTTTCGCCTAAGCAGAATCTTGACCCAATAACATTTAATTCTCAAAGATCAACGTAGATTCCGATGAATTCTCACCTCTTCTAAGCTTAGCAACACATTTTCATCACAATCTAGCAAGAAGAGCAGATTTGAATCGAATTTGAACTTGCTGTTCAGAACAGTTACCTCGACTTCTAATTCTGAGTTGTAGAACTTGTTTAAACCTCAATTCAGCTTGTTTTTTGATCTTTTGATGATGATCACGTGCAATGTGGATCAATTAACTCACTTGTAACTTCTACACAACAAATCAAATGATCGGCTGATCAAGAACAGCATCAACCTCAGCAGCTCCAACTTACTTCAGCACTCAACTTCTACAACAAATTGCTTGATTGATTCTTTTGAATTCCAATCTGAATCAGCTTGATATGAATGATATCAACAATTTCGGATCAAATAAACCTTCTTCAATGCAATTTGATCACTTAAATCCTCAACCGAAGCAACTACCCTGGTCTTGCTGTACACAAATGTAGTAACCGCTAAATCGCCTCAAAATTCAGATTTGAATTCTGATTACCAATTCTGAATTAGATTTGTAACACAATTATTTTTATTGATTAACTGCAACACAATTAATCGTATTTTGTAATTTCTTTTCGGATATGAGCTTGATTCAGAAGCCAAATCAAGGCTCTGATACAAATTGTTACGTTTGTGGTTAATTCACAAACGTAAGCTAGGACAAAGAGAATATGAGATGAGAAAGAATATAGAGTTTAGATGAGAGAAAGAAGGGAAAGGGATGAGAAAGTAGAGGGGATATCAAGGATATCAATTCGTTCATCAAAGTCCTGAATTACAAGCTAATACCCCCTTATTTATACTACTTACATGACATGAACTTAATACATTGCATCTAACTCATGCCATAACCAAGCTAAGCTCTAGACTTCACTTATTACATGACCTCAACTAGCTATTACAACTAAATAGGCTCGATTCCATGCCTCATTACATTTACAATTTATTTCATATGCTCCCTATTACGAGAATCGTAACAGACTACCATTTAAAAAAACTTAATTTGACTAAATAAGTTTTACTGCACTCCAGAATTATAAATATTCACTTAAGAATTTCCCAAATAATTCTATTATTACTATTGCGTCAATTAAATCTTCTATTAGATCTCCGTGAGCAAAAATAATTTTAACTACTATTGTAATTTTTCTCACATCTATCATTGTAGTTACCTACTCGCCCTTCTCGAACAATTCATAATATGGAAACAATTTTCGTATTAATTTCAAATGTCAAACATGTGGAATACTCTTTCCAAAGATTCTAGAATCTTTTCATATATTTTCCAATCAACTAAGGGGACATCTTTCATTGTAAATTCATAGTAAAATATCCATTTTTGCCACACTTCATGCAATTGCACAATGATGGAAGATCCTAGTTATTCAATTTGAAGCTCATCATTTTGGGCATCAAAGCAATTATTATTCCATGCATGAGTTTGGATTATTTCCCAGTTTTAGACTTATTGTCTTACAGAATTAATTATTCCTAATAGCGGTTATTGAATCAAGTAATTCAGGTGGTCCTACTCAGTGTTCTAATCTTATTGAAAACCCAAACATAATATTCTTCGATCCCAATTCACATAACCAAGACAAGTCATCATAAGTATCATATTATAATCTTATTAAACAAGTTTTCCAAACTTATCACCGACTACGAACGTACTTTGACAACAAGTCACTAGTTTGATGTAAGTATTCCGTGGTTCATTCTTATTAACTACTTAAACCAAACCTGACATGTCATCTTAGACAATGCCCAACTCGAGGAACATTTTAGAAAAACAACCACACGCATGTTTGACTCATTAAACATAATAAGACAATAAATAAATAAAACAATTTTATTTATTTAATATTTAAAACTAAGTAATTAGGTTTTTCTAAGACATCTATCACAACAATCTCCCATTTAAACTCAAATAGCCCTGCAATGCATAACTATTCCCTAGGGATCTATTAAACTTTGAGCCAATACTGACTTGTCATTGTCTAATTCTCTTGCTCACATGTTTACTTATCTGGATCCCTAGTCTACTTAACAATTCCCTAGCTGTCAAGTACCTGACTTCCATGATGAAGTTAGAAATACAAGACTGCTTCACTCGTCACCATCTAATTACTCCCACTACACAGCAAAAGGAATTCTGACGTCAAATGTCTAAACTCCCTTTTAAAACAAATGACCCATGATTAACCTAACATCCTTTCTTTTGAATCTAGCCAAAGCTTGACCTTAAGAATGTCATTGGCTCATCTTAGATCTTTCACTTTTGAATTAATTGGACAATTAAACTTAACAGCTCATAATAATTTTATACCATTCTTAATGAGTAGAATGTTATCTATATACAACACATATAAAGTCTACTTTGTTATTACGTCACTCATACACTAATGATTCACTAACCATTGACTCAAATCCCTGTGACTTGATTAAACGTCATCAAATCTACTATTTAATGAACAAGATGCTTATTTAAGTCTACAAATAGACTAGCTTGGTTTGCATACTATATGCTTCTAACTCTTGGTAACAAATTTGTCTGGTTGTATCATATGCATAACCTTTCAAGATAACCATGCAAAAAACGTCATCTTGATCTCCACTTTGCTGTATCTCATCATATGAAACACTGGGGATGGACTTAAGCATAGCATCTGGCTAGAAGGCTTCATCAAATAAGATTCCTTCATATAGGGCATTGACCCACTGCGATCAATCTGGCATTGAAGGTCTCAACCTTTTCGTTCACTCAACTTTATATACTTGTAGATCCATTTAGATCCTATCTAATGGACTTAATGTCTTTCAAAGCCTCTATAAGTTCCCAGACTTAATTAAAATATGATTACTTTAACTTAACTTTATCGCTCTGACCCATTCGTCTGCATCTTTATACTTAAGAATATCATTGTAGTCTAAAGGTTCGCATTCATCATTATTCTTAACTATTAAAATTGAAGACATGAATCTATCAAATGACCCTATCCATCTTCCCACTACACCAAAGCTCTCATGTACTTTGTGTGACGACAACCTAGTTGATGATATATCTACTACATCATCTACGTGATAAGTAATATCAAGCTATATAGACATAGTATCGCACACTATCAATCTAACACAAGCTATCTATTGTGCTTTTAGAACACTTTCTAAAACCTCTAACATAACAAACCTTTTGATATGCAGATGCGATTCATAATATGAATCTTATCTTATTCAATAACACATTATTGATTCTTTTTTACAACTCTTTGTAATAAGGAAAAATAAGAATTCTCCTGACGCCACCACTTTGATCTAATCAAAGTGACACGAAATAATTATCTAACCTATTCAAACTTAAGTCTTTAATTCTTTGAACTTTTGAAAGGATTCAAGGCTTCAATCCTCATAGGTAATATCCATACATCTACTAATTGAGTAGTTATTCATAACATTTTATGAAAAACTCATCGCTTCCACTGCTTGAACTTTTAGCAGTCTATAAACACTTTATGAACAAGTCCTAGTAGCTTAGTGATCCTACTATCTTTACTCTTAAAGACACTTTTAGTCACCATTAATTCGAACATGATTCTCATACTGGTTATTGTTCAAGTACTTAATGATACATAAGAAAAATAAAACCAGTTTTGAATCATATTGATTATTGACCTAAGATTAAGTACCACATAAAGGCTATATGGTTTCTATAATTTCTTCTTTTATATAGTTATACAACCTAGCTTGTATTAGAGTAATAAATTTCCATTACTGTGGTTTCGATTAAAATGAGTCAACTATCTACCAATGTACCTTTTTAAATAAAAACTTTATATATATAAATATCAAGCTATTTTTAAGAAAAATAACTTACAGTCTATTTCAAAACAAATAGCATATAGAAATCAAATTTCTTAAGTACATCTAGATAGTTACTCAACTACAAAACTGCATTCCCTAACTTAAACTCTTAATTATTGATGCTCTTACTGAAAACTCATTCACTAGAACTCTAATAAACTATCTACAAGTCACAACTAGAGGAGACAGGATATCATATACCCTTTCACATGGGCTTTCTGTCTTAGCAACGATAGTATCTATGTACCTAGGAAATTCCTTTAAAGTTCAGTGCTTTTATAAAAGAGACAAAACTAGTTTGACTTATGTTTTGTTTTACCCTTTTGAGGTTCCTAATCCTAGAGGTAGATGCTTACCCTAAGTGGACCCTTCCTTTAGTTTTCACGACACCTTTCCTCTCAAAATATACTTTCATTAGTTTAAACAATGAGCAATCTCTATTACTCATTGTATCCAAGCTAAACCAATTGAAAGACCTTAATAGGCAAGTCAGGATCATATATTGCAGAGATTGGCTATCAACATTTTCATTAGAATTCCACTTCAGTTAAATAAATCATCATCATATGACACGCTCTTGAATTGAGCTTTCTTAACAAAATCTAGTGTCTATCACCTTTCTCATTAATCGTTCTCATGCTACTACTTCCCTAATTAAAAACTTCTTTTAAGTATCGGATCATCTCTACTATAGTTGGCAATTCAATTATCTAATACTAGAATAAGTGTTAGGAATACTGTCCTAAAAATCAAAATTTTTCATGTAAATGTTATTTTAATCATGAACAAAATTGAAGTTCCAGTCATTTACTTGTTAAATTTCTGTAAACGAGCATATATACTGCATGTGATTTTCTTTTTAGTGACATCCATGAGATGGGTGTGGTTCTTAGACTACAATTTACATGTTTGTTCTAAGCTGTTTATGAGATTAACCAACAGATGGACTTGGAACAAATAGTATGAATTTGTTTGAAAAACTTGTAGTCAAAGACAAGTTTGGACCACTTTGATACTAAGACCATAATGTGACACATTAGATGACTTGTCTTGGTCATGTGAATGGTGATCCAAAAGTGTTAGTTTGGTGTGCTTAATTAGATTGATACACTGAGTTGGACCATATGAGTTGCTTGTTTCTAGACCACTATCAAAGATGAGTGATTTATGTTGTACTATTTGAATGATGATGGTAAATCCTGAGAGTATTCAGGACTTGTGCATTCAACGTTAGTTACTTTGGTGCACTATAAGCAGTGTATAGACCAATGACCGAATTCTCACGTACAATGGGTAGCGGCATGAAGTGTGATAAGGATCAAGTGTTCATTATGGAATTTACGGTCTTTTATGAGATATAGATGTCCCCTCAGTTGATTTGCAAGTGTTGGAATGATTCAGAATCTTTGGCCAAAGTGCTCCAAGTGTTTGACCTTTGGAATTTGTACTGTGAATTTGTTCAAGTATAAATGAATTATTATGAAAAAGAACGATTTGGGAACTAATGGAAAAGCTGTGAGAAAAATAATGGTAGTGGTTATAATTATTTTTTGACATAGACATATAGTAGAGAGGTTGTAGTCATCAATACACTCTATTTGGGAAATATCGAATAAATGGTTTAAGTCTAGAGTGTAATGGGATTTATTTAGTGAAATTAAGTCCTATTAAATGATAATTAAATTTTACCATGAGATGGTGATTAATTTAACCCATTTGGAGCTAGATTTAAATTGTCCCTGAGTTCCCTGTGCAAGCCTCTGTTTTTATTGCTATCGAAAAAATATTAAAGAATTCATGAGATTAAATATTTATTCATGAGATGAGTAAGTTTAATTTCTCCAAACATTATTCAAGAGAAGAATTAAGGTTAAAAACTATAAAATAAAATAATTTTAAAATTAAAAATTCATAAGATGAACTTTTATATGCGGAAAACTAAGCAAAAGATAAACCAAAATTCGCAAAAAGCCCAGGCGTAATCAGTGTGAAAGTGAACGGACCAACTTACGCATGACATGTGTCACACACTGGGTGGTACTCTGTGGCAATCTGCATGCATGCGAGCAGACTAATCAATGGCTGCCACGTCACACGCTGCGGGTGAACTTTTGAAAATATGCGTTTGAACTGCTTGGTCAGACACGAAATTTTGAATATTGTTTTCTAAAAAATGATGCATTTTTTTTTAAACCAACACATCCCACATCAAAAAATTAGAATTTTTTCGCTCACATATCCTACTATAAATAAGGGTATTGATCTCATTGCTTGGCATTAATTAAAAAATTAAAAGATTTTCGAAAGTGTTGACTTTTAGATATCTAATCTGAGTGAAAATTTTCTATTGAAATTTTTCTTTCTTTAGTTTAATATTTTTCGGAGCCCATACTCTGGGTATTTTTTAGGTCATTGGGTAGAAGACAACTGGGTGTCGGTTTTCTTCTCATTATTCTAGTATTCTTCTAGTATTCTTATTTTGGAGCAATTCTAGGTATTCTTGTTTTCTTCTCCTTTTAGTTTTTTTTGTTTTTCTATTTATTTGTAGTTTTCTTATTATGCTAGTTATATTCAAGGAATTATTATGAATGCATTAGAGTAGAGTCTTATAGATTTAAATTAGGAATTTAAATCTATAGATTTAAAATAATGACTTTTAAATCAACTTCAGGCTTAAAATTAGGAATTTTAAATGCTTCCGCTGTGTTAGTTTAATAAACTAAGGGAAAATTTTGAAATTCATCCCAACAATAAGTTCGACATCAAATATCCGAATCTTGCATCCGACTAACTCTTTAGTCTACTCTAACATTCTAAACGTTCTTTTCAACTGAGCATTTCTATTAGTAACAACCTTGCAAACTTTGAGCATCTCCTAATGCTCTACATATATTAAAACATATCATATTGTAGCAAACAAAACAAAATAGCCAAGACATGCCAGTATTGATCTCAATGCATAATTCAACAACCCATCTGAAATAAAAAAAAAATCTAAAACAAATTATATAACATACATGATTATTTTTCTAACTTTTTAGCAAACAATCAATGTTCGGAGTTCACATTCCGAAACATACATGTGTGCCGTGGAGACACAACAAAAACCGGTCAAACTCCTCGGCAGCAAGGGCGAATTAAGAAATCCGAAAGGTGAGAACATTTCTCAATAAGTATGTTTTCAAGTAAACTCTTTACTAAAAATATTTAACACACCACCTTTTCTCCTTAGCCTCTAGGATCCTATAATATAGCTCCTCAGGGAGGTAAATGTAGGACCCCAGTCAATTGTACACCATGACCTGATCATCCGTACAAGTGCTGTACTAACTCCACAACGGCGTGTTCGTGCTCGATTGCTGGGATTTTAGTCCATCCTAACATATGTCTAACAATTTATTCCACATATTTATAGGCTCTGCGGGGAGTAATGCAACCCACTATATTTCCCAGACTTAGTAATGGTGGCCATGAACATTCACTTAGAAGCTTGCTCCCACTTGATGTTTTGAGTATTGGGAACTCTTTAATTTTAGCAAACAAACAATGTATGGATCCACCTAACCATTCTTTGCATGTATGCAATGGTGAGCTGATCAATCTACTTGTTACTATAGGAGAGGTGCAATAAGTAATTAATCAAATGAAATTTATTCTCAATTCAAATGTTTTCTAAACATATTCAACCCACAGTTTCTTCCTTGGTCTCTAAGATAATATCATAATGCTTTATAGCAGACTATCATACCATCCTAGTCAAGTGTATACCATTACCAAGACATTACAACAGGTAAACAAGATACTTCATAGCGGCGTGGTCGTACTCAATTTTCTTGTACATCTATCTATCATTAAGAAGTCTAATCATGTATCTCGTGAACAAACACCCTACTCAGGGAGTAGCACCATTCCACTATGCTATTAGACTGGCAATGGAGACCATGAAAAATCAACTCCTGATCCTTGCTCACACTTGAAATTTTGCAATAGCAGATCTTGCTTTTAAAAATTTGAATATCTCATAATCAATATTAGAATCACATTCTAAAATTTTATTTAACCATTGAATAAAATCCTAATCAGGTGGTTCTACTCAGTGTTCCAATCTTATTGCAAACAAAAATATAATGCTCTTAGATCCCTATCTACATGGCTAGGACAAGTCATCAAAAGTATCATATTATATTCTTATCAAATAAGCTGTCAAAACTTATCACTGACTACGAGAATACTTTGACAACATGTCACTAATTTAATCTAATTCTTTTCATGGTTCAATCTTATTCGCAACTTAAACCAAACCTGCCACGTCATTTTAGACAACGTCCATCTTATGGAACATTTTAGGAAAAAAATAATCACGCGCATGTTTGACTAGTAAAACATAATCAGACAATAAATTAATAAAACAATTTTATTTATTTAGTTTCTAAAACTAACTAATTGGGTTTTTCTAGGACACCTATCCTAACAAGTAGTTTTGTCCAGTGGCTAGAAAGATCTAGTTTTGAGAAATGGTCCCCAAATTAGAATGGCCCATTCTAAGTCATAGAGGTAGTTGGGGGAATGCTAACTTGCTCCAAGATCTAGATGGAAGGACTCACCGTACGGCCATTAATGGAAGGTTCTTTAAGAAATATGTGCCTTCAATTTGAGATTCTATCAAAGAGATCCTTAATTTTCGAATTTCCGAGTTGTGGGCCCAATTTCAATATCAATATCTTAAGGATCAACTCAATGATCCTTAAGTAGTTCAAGCCATGAGTTTGCAAGAGGAACTACCTAACCAAGACACGTGTTTAAAAAAATGAGTATTTCATTAATGATTTCAAGGAGGTACATGGTAAATACAAAACAATACAATTAAGGCACTTGTATGGCCTGAAACTTGAATACAATATCAGCAAAGTTGAGTCCTAATCCTAAATAATGACTCTTCCATGTATGATAACTAGTTGGTAGCCTCATTCAACTGTCGGTCCATGGAGATGGATTCTTCTTGAACGGCTTTTTAGGCTTTTTGAGCTTGTGCTGCTGCATGTTTAGGTTCTCCAATGCTTAAAATGAGGAAATGTACGTGGGAGGCATAAAGGAAACAGAGTCTTATTAGTATTCTCTTAAGGCACTCAGAGTATATCAAGACTTGGGGGAGGTCCATTTATCTCACTTGAGGAATATTTTGATGAAATATGTAACCTCGATGCTTGTGTATTCATAAGGGAACATGCGATGTTACGTGCTGCTTTCAATTTTTCATAAAGGATTTTTTTAAAATTCGAAAGTAGCATATATGATCAAATTAACACGGGACCTAGACTACAGAGGGAGTTCTCTATGGCTACTTTATAAACTATTGCAGTATAGATCTATGGTACACTGCAGATGTGCCATACATTAATATGGTATGGAAAACATTCAATTCAATGGTAAACAATGGCAATACCCCCTTTTGGAAGGCTGTAAGGTTGTGCACCTAATTCATGCACTGCAAAAGGTTGTCCACCCAATCCATGCGTGTTTGGCCCCTCATTGGGGTGTCGTTTTCCCAAGAAACCCACGTACACAAACAATGAAAACCCAAATCTGCCAGAGGAGATATTCACACAAGAGTCAGAGATTGTGTTGGAATTGGTGTCTTGGAAAACGCAATTAGTTTTGCGTATAAAATAGATGAAATTATTTTATTTATTTATTATTTGATTATGTTTTACGAGTCAAATATGCCTCTGATTATTTTCTGAAACATGCCATGAGATGAACATAGTCCAACACGACATGCTGACTTTGGTTTAAGTGGTAAATGAGATTGAGCAATAGATAGACATAAATCAAATAAGTGACATGTTGTCAAAGTGCATTCATAGTTAGTTATAAGTTTTGACAAATTGTCTAATAAGACTATAAAGATGGCTTGTCTTGGTCATGCGGATAGGGATTCAAAAATGTTATATTAGTGTTGTTAATAAGATTGGAGCACTAAGCAGGACCACAGTTTTACGAATTACTTAATTTTTACTTGTAATGCAATTTTATTTTTAGTATTACTTTTTATTAGAGTTTATATGATGTAACAACAATTAAAATTGCACTAGTAAAATCGGCTTAAGGCTTCCCGCAGCTCATGCTGCTCACGTGACAGCAGCTGGACCAAAATATGCAGAATTCAGTTACAGGTTGTTACATTTCAGATGTTCATTGCGGCTGTGCAGCTCAGCTAGGGTTTTTAGATGATTCCTTGTATAAATGGAAAGCTATTAGTGTAATTTTGATCTATCCAATTAAATGAATACCTATTCCTAAGGGAATTCTCTATTTCTCATCTCTTTTCTCTACTTTCTCATCCCTTTCCCTTCTATTCTCATCTCGTACTCTCTTCTACAAGGTTAGCTTACCAAATTATTTTTGGAAAGCTAAAAATTGGTATCAGAGCTGGTTTTATCAATCATCAATCATCAACATTGATTGAGCTGTAAAAAAAAAAAAATTTCGAGCAAAAATGGCGGATGGAGCTAGGACAAGATCAGGATCTGGAAGAACAAACGTAACCGGGAACCCCACGGTGGGACCTCAAAATTTTACTAAGGAAGATCTTCAAGAGATGCAACAAGGGTTTAATCAAAGAATGGATCAGATTTTTGCATTATTGATGGATAAAAATGCTAAAGATGCCAAGGTGCAAGACCGATTGCAACACATTGAGGAAAAACTTGAACACTTGCAAGAACAAGTTAACAAACATGGTGAATCAAGTGTTGAGGCCATCCTCAAACCCGCAAGTCAGATTCACCAGGCAGTAGAAGTCGATCTGCAGCAGCCGGGAAGCATTTAGCAGCAAGTTAGCCCGGACAGACCTCAAGATGGAATGCACACCTGAGGTAAATCTCCCATGTTACAACCTGGTGTAGGACCATCAATTAACATTTGGTCAGCTGCGAATCAACCCATTCGAACTGAAATTAATATCGAAAATCATGATCGAGTATTCGGACCTGCTAACTACCGGACCAATGCTGAAAACTCAGTACTGAACAGCAGGCGCTATGATTCGGTTATGCACCAAAATGTATCAGACGATGTGTTCGATCACATTGATAGACCACCTGATCAACCTTATCAACATAGGACCGTGACCAATGACAACACTACTAGGGGTAGGAGTGGTTCTTACCGGCAACCAAGGGTAGAAATCGACCCTTTTGATGGAAAGCAACCGGAATCTTGGCTTAGGAGATGTGATCGATACTTTTTATATTATAATATACCTGAGGAAGAGAAGCTCCAGTTAGCCGTAGTCCATCTTCATGGTGATCATGAGGTTTGGTACTATAGTTTGTTGAAAAGCAAACCACATCTTTGTTGGGGCCTTTTCGTAGAAGAGATGTGTGAACGGTAGGGTGAAGGAGAATCAACGGATGTTGTGGATAACTTTAACAAGTTGGTCCAAACATCAAGTGTGAGAGATTACATGCTTAGATTTGAGATTTTGAGAGCAAATTTGATGTCAGTTCTGGCCATTGCTCCCGAGGATGCCGAATCATACTACGTTTCTTGCTTTGTGAGTGGCCTTAAGCCTAGGATCAAAAACATGGTGAAAGCCATTGGTCCTAAGACTTTGTCAAGCGCTTATAATAAGGCAAAATTGATTGAAGCAACTCAAGTACCTTCATATGACAAAGGGAAGTCGCATACCAGCAGCAAACCGAGACCTGTGCAGCAGAACATGAATTTCGGCAGTAAAAACAGTGAGAGATTTTCAGCCAGACTTTGTTTTCGATGCAACCAACCGTATCAACCCGGGCATAGGTGCAAAACACAAGCACTTATGTATGAAAAAGGGAGCCGAGTACCTGCTAGAAGTGAGGCTGACAGTACCAATTCGGGTGCTGACTTAGAAGAGACCGAAAGCAATTTACAAGGCAACTCAAGTGAGGACGAGGTCGAAATCTCCATGAAGGCTCTAACCGGAAGTGGGGCTCATAACACAATCAAAATCAAGGGACGGGCTGGAAAACA